>VIBQ01000016.1:0-1200000 GCA_006937295.1 Carpinus fangiana
TCGTGTTTGTTCACCATACAGTCGCCAGACTTCCCTCCTAACCCTAACCCTAACCCTAACCCCCAAATCCCGCCGGCCAATTACAGCGCGAATAAAAGGCTTCACGCGGCGGCCGCCGAGACCGACCACCCCAACCCTGACCCAAACCGCCGCCCCGGTGGCCTAACCACTGTTTTTTTCTATAGAAATAATTTTTATCGCTTTAACTAACCTAAAGTTTAACTTAAATGTGCTATTACACGTAGCATATTGAATATAGTGAGTTAGGCCATACACAGTAGATTTATTAGTATAAAGCAGAAGCGCAATCAGGCCGGTGGTCGATCGAACAACAGAATGTTTACACCGGCATAATATCCATCAAACTGGTACAGCTTGAGATAGTTGTGCGACCCAATCTGCTGCATATAGCTGCAAAGTCCCTGAGGTGTAAAGTTCCTGTATCGACCACCCAAAGATTTCAAACTTGCGGCAACACCAGCAGCCAGAGGCGCGGAGAATGAAGTGCCATACACTTGTTTGTAATTGGCGTTGTTGAGCTGACGTGGGTTACTACTCGGGGCCGTGATGTCGGCGCCGGGTGCCCAGATGTCGATGACGGACCCGTAATTGGAATAATAGTACTCTCCATCGGTCGAGTTTGTTCCGCCAATTGTGCATGCTTCTGCAACGTTTGCAGGTGTAAAGTCGGCAGCATTTATCCGCGAATTTCCCGCAGAAACGGCAATAAACATGTTGTTTCTCACTGCTTCGCGGGTTGCATCGCTTATGGCGTTTTGTTCCGGAGAGTTGTCGAGACCGCCAAAGCTGGCATTGATCACTGACCCTGCCGTGTTATTGGCATTGATGGCATCGTTGGTAGCATAATCTATGCCCGCGATAAGGGCTGCAGTCGACGTAGAGCCATTGTCGTTGAAGACTCTGACGCTGAGGATAGTTGCTTCCCTAGCAACACCATAGAGTGTGCCTGCAGCGAGCCCGGCAGCAGGAGTCCCGTGGTCTGAATAGTCAATGTCGGAGCGTGGAGCATGATTCAATAACACATTGTCAGGAGCAAGGTTTATAGTCGTGCGGGCGCGGCCACCAAAGTCTGGATGCGATGTCTTTACGCCCCCATCGAGAACGTAGATGAAGGTACCCCTACCAGCTGGTCTTGATTGTGCAAATTAAAAGTCAATCATTGTCTATAAATTGATGGAGAAGACAAAACATACTCGTCATAGACATATTGAAGCTGTCTCCCAGCATTGTTAGCATTGGCCCTATGGGATATCCTGTCGAGGGCATAGCCAGTTGGATCAGGAACACTAGAAGGACTGATTTGTTCTTGAGTGTAATGTATCCAGTTGGGCTCCATGTAGTCAATCTATGAGTCAGGTTAGTCAAGCCGTGCCAGAATTGAAACAAAGTCCAAACTTACCCCTGGGATCAGACGTATTAACTCCA
This sequence comes from Carpinus fangiana, assembly GCA_006937295.1. Taxonomy (NCBI): domain Eukaryota; kingdom Viridiplantae; phylum Streptophyta; class Magnoliopsida; order Fagales; family Betulaceae; genus Carpinus; species Carpinus fangiana. The sequence goes on from VIBQ01000016.1 coordinate 1,447, forward strand.
CAATTGGCGTAGGAGCCTCGATGGCGAAGCCCTTGAAGTTCCCAAAGTTGTACTACACATTGCAAGTGAGCGGTTTTGCGGCGTTACATGTAGTGCTCAAACTACTTACGGTACGCAGGAGGCGATTATTCGGCCCAAGGAGAGTGCGCACATGATCGAGAGTACTTTCGAAGAGCGATGCCGTCATTCCTGCATTGAGCCTCACCACAAATTGGTTGGGGGCAGCCACAGGCTCCATGTATGCTGAAACTGACGTGAGGAACAGCGACATCAGGACAAGCAGATGAGTAAATGGCTTCATGATGGCGGGTGATGAGCAGGAAATATGTCAAAGACTAATGTCGGACAAAGTAATTGTGTGTTTATGAAAGGGCTCTACTGCATTTATAGTCCAGCCTCAGAACAAGATCGTCATTACGATCGCTCAAGAAGCCAGGGCTGATGTGAAATGCTTGGCGAGTTTTACTGCCCAAGAAGGGAAAGCTGTCCGCTCATTCAGTGAACCCAAACTAGCTGGATCAGCGTCTTTGAGCCTGTGCAAGATAAGAAGAGCGTCGTATCCGAGTACATTTCGTCGCGAGGTGATCCAATCAGGAACAGAGTGGACCGACGAATGACGCATAAGATGACGGTGTGATATACAACCGGCGCAAAGAATGATCCGCCATACCTAATCTGTATCGAGTCTATGTCTCGATAGGTACGAGAGCAAGCCTATCTGTGTGCAGATCTAGTCCACCGGATCAGCGTGCAAAGCCGTGGCTGACACGTACCTGCCTTTGATGCAAGCTCATGGCGATGGGCAAAGTACACAAATTGCGGGCACGACTCTTATTGGGCAACAGCCGTCTCGTTCTAGCGCTACATTGCCGCGGAACCTGTACGTACCGATTGATATGCAGTGGGTCTGGGCTGAGTAGCCTCCATATGACGCCAAAAGGACTCGCAATTTATTTCGTCTGTGGCAAGCCAAAGGAGATTAGTGCAGTTTTTGGCAATCCTGAAGTTGCCCAAACTGTCCACAAGTGTAAGTAATAGCATCAGCGGGAATTGCGATGAAACGGAAAATTGATCTGCGTTGTGGCCGCCAAAGGGCTGCCTAGCGTGATAAAAACTAAAGACGGGACATGGGTGACGGTCCGAATCCAAGTCTCGACGCGGTGGAGCTAAAGGTGGAGCAGGGTCACATGCGCCGCTGGATCATCACCAGCACAACATTGTGCTACTGCATGACTCTCAGGTGCTCCACTTGATCAACGACTACCAATCGGTCAATTTAGTGCGGCTGAGACAGAAAATGGCACCGCGGAAGCTTGGCGGGACGACCCGGAGGTCTAGTTATTAGCTCTGCACAGACTCTTCCGAACGATGAAATCATGTTGCATGGGATGCAGAAATATTTTATCCCTCACTGAATAAAATCCTGCAGATCGGCCCACTCACTCCGTGCAGACTTGAGATTGCACGAAACGAAAGATGTCAAACAATCTCGCAATCACCCTGTGTTGTCGCGAATGTTGTACCCGCAAGCCCGATACCATCTCCCGTTGGACTAAGATGATATAGAAGTAGATACTCTCAAATCAGCCAGTCACGTGATTTTGCATTTCAGCCCTTATTCCCGTGATCCTGGCGCGTTTAGACATCATTAGAAACTCCTGATACACTCATAATCGCCAAAACGACTCCCCACTAAAACGAAAATGGCTCTACCAAACCCCAACCGCTACATCACTGACAACGATGACGATGGTAACTCCTTATTTTCCACGGCTATATCAGAGTCTGTAGGCGTCGCGAATGATCTCGGGGGGTGCGTTGCTGTGCCTTGGCTACACGACTGACCGTCCACTCGTTGAGCTCACCGACCACGCTGACCTCAACGCGTTTACGACTTCTCTGTCGGACCCACCGCCACTCGTCCGCCCTGGGGACGGCTCCAACGTCTGGTTCATTGACAACCCTCCCAACTCAGAGAGCCCACTCCATCGGACCGTTGACCTAGACTTTGTTATTCAGGTCATAGGCACCATTGAACTCACCTTATCCAACGGTGAGCAGCGCATCATCAAACCCGGAGACATAACCATTCAAAGATCTACTCTTCACAAGTGGCGTAACCCAAGCACGACTGAGTGGTCGCGCATGATTGTCGTTATGACCGAGTGCCAACCTGTCGTCACCAAGAATGGCGGCGCTCTCGGCGTTTCCTTTCCGCCCCACTAAAGAGAAGGTCCGTTCGGTTGGCTGGGTGCAAGTGCGAGGGTATGTTCTGTTATTGCGGCATTGCCAATTCGATACATGACAACCCCTGTAAAAGGACTGCTCTACTTGGTGGAAATTCATCTTCGTTGCAAATTGCGAATATTCTAGCATTTGAGACAACCTTTCCCAACAAAGATTATGCCCCGAGTATTTCGTGTCCGTGAATAATTAGTTAAGCTGGTTCCAAAACAAGCAGTCGCCTTTGCTTCATTAAGCTCTCCAAACATCTCAGCTAGCTTGGTCGTGTCAGTCGAAATCATGCACATTACCATATTTGAGGTGATTTTGTGCAGTTAATCACCCGTTGCGAAGCTGAAGCCTGCATACGGTTTATTTGGTTTCTTGACTGTTGCATGAAACAGTTCTGCGGCATCCAGCCACTCCGGCTCGGGGCCTCGTGTACCGTGGCCAGCTGGTAGACTCATACTCACTGGGCAGTCTAGTGCGTCGAGCCAGACGGCGTCAAGTTCGGGCACCTCCGTCAATATCGCATCAAGATTGCGAATGCCCTCCAAACTCTCTATCTGAATCATGACAGCAGATTGGTTGATCAGGCTCTCCCAGAGACCACTTTGCGGCTCCATCGCTGTGTCTGTGAGGTGATGCACATAGCGAAAAGTTGGAGCTGAATGAGTGCCGTTATAATTTCTGTCGAACTTTACTGTTATGATAATGTGCTTTGTTTGCTCCACAGTGTCTTAATTTTTGGTGGTGCCTAGGGAGAAAGCTGGCTATATATAATCATAATTCCCCGAAACTGAAACCAGAAAACTCTGTCCTATAGTAAACGCTCAGAGTAATCATAGTTCATTGCTGTGGCAATGTTTTGCATCAGAGCAGAACCTGGCGTCATACGTTAAGCATATGCGAAACGCTGTCTTTGATAACAAACTCACTATTTCAGATCTCATGGATTGATTTATGTCGAAATTATCTCTTATTTAAACCAAAGAAGCCGTTTACGTTTCCCTGCATGCAATCTTGATTCCTAACGTCTCAGCTTCATCCAGTGCGAAGTCTACCCACCGAAACTCAGACGAATGCTCCGGGAAAGTCATACCTTTAACCCTAATTGCTTGTTTTTGCATTGTCTCAACACTTCCTTATGCAGGACAACCATAGTCTCGATTGTTGAATTTATCTGGACACTAAACGCTGTACCACGTCGACTGACTTCAGGCTTCCAAATTTCTATAATGAGGCGACCAGCTCTGACATTACCTACAAGATGTCGATTTAGATACTACTCTTGACATCGCGACTATTTCAGCAACTTTGGCTGGATGTTGTAACCGCTCGTGTCGTTTTAAGTGATCGTCGCGGGATACTGTAAGCGACTATTCAGCATCCTTGTCTATACAAAGGTGCACACAGCATTTCTATTGCTGGCTTTCTTGGTTGGAGATGTCCCTACCATAAACAAGTTCCAACTAGCAACGCGTACTTGACATTAATAGATAAAATCAAGGACTTATCACAGGATGGACAGCCTCCTTTGTGCTTATTGAACTCGACTTTAAAATCATCGACTGTGGTGATGAATAGGACTTTCATTATCTACGAAAAGGTTATAAATACGCCTTGCTCAGATCAGCAGGTGGATATCGCTGATACACCGCTTCTGTGGAGATATGGGACAACATTGGCTGACAACCTTCCAGCAAACTTAATCCTCGATTTTGTTATGCTTTTACCTATTTGGACAATACATATGTCTCTTAACGTCATAACTTCTAAGTGCGCAGCGAACCTATCGTTTGTTCCAATCTTAAGCATGTTTACAACTAACAAGGCACCAATCAAAATGGTTGGAGGCTGCCAGACATAGTTCCGATCACTCCTACTTGGACATATCCACTTATATGTTATTCACATATTGTATTGTCTATAACATGCATCATCTCACTCATGGCACAGAAGAGACGCTAGCATCATAATGCAGGAAATTAAGGCCCGTTGATGCGATAAGAGTGCGACCTACTATCGCGAATGGCGCTATTATCTAATAGTCTGAGCGTTTCCCCGCTCCCAGAAACTTGAGATCCCTCGGCTTATTTATAACCATGGAAGAGAACCCCTCGTTGTAATAAATCTTTCCATACACTTTTGAAACAACAGAGAGACGATTAAATTGCTTTCTTTACTTAGCGTGGGTACCTGGTTGACGCCCACATTGATTCATATTTGTGGCTCTCACGGTCACCTCCTTCAACCTGCATTACTTCACAAAGAGTCATCAACTGCGCATGGCTATTTGAAATGCTCACTCAGCTGTGAGAATAACATTTATTGCAAGTCCTTTTCTTACAAATCAACTTCTCATGAGTGCCGCCTTTATAGCCGACAGCTACGATCACAGAAATGGGTTCCTAACAGCAAGTCACCAACTCAATACTGGCAGCGCGACTGTACTATCCATCTGCAATCTTCTCGCATATCTACTTCTACTACATCTTTGACGAGCAGCTTCACTCGCACTATCATGACAACCTCTACAAGAACTGCCACATCCACTATATATCCATGTCCAGTATCTTCTTCTCAATCTTCAGGGAGCTCATCCAAAATTACGAAAACAACCATGACGTCAACTTCAAATAAAACAGCTTCTACAAGCTCGGCTTCCAGCACACCACATTATGACTACTGCACTGGAGAGCAAGCTGCCAATGGTTTGACGAACAACGACTTTGTGGGTGGACTGGATGGCTGGACCGCCACGAGCAATTCTAGCCAGCCCAATGCTGTTGGAACGAGCTACGATACTACAGCTCCAGACCAGGATAACCAATCGGCCTACATGACCTTCCCAAAGGGACAAGTGACTACTGCAACCCTTTCACAGACAGCAATAGCTTGTGCTACTTATGTTGAAGCCATAAGTTTCAACTACCGTTTGGTTAAGGGCGGCGGCTGTCACATAAGAGCTTCACTACCACCACTAATTGATTTTGTTTCGGTCGATCCGGTGGTCAGCGATGAGTGGTCCTTTCCCGGCGGGGTTTCTCAAGACTTTGGCCCCGACCAGGACTCGGGTAGCGTAGTATACACGCCTTTATCGGTCACGGTTACATGTAATGGTTCTATGGACTCTCTTATTCGACTTGATTATTTTATGTTTGGTGGAATTGGCTAAGATGGTGTAAGCAATCTACAAGTGTATCAATCAAAATCGTCAGCAGGAGTCAACCTGAGTAGATGAGAAGCAATAACAATAAAATGATGTTATTACCTTCACTTGGAGTTCTTAAAGATAAGTGTCCCACGTTTCATAAAAAAAAGCTATGGAAGTCCTGAATCAAAAGAGAGTCGCACGTGATGCGAACGACTAATAGTAAGAAATCTTAGGAGATATATGCGCGACAATTCTTTGCAGCGCATTAAGTAGAGCACATACTGCTTTACTCCCAGCGGGAAATGTCATGCTTCACCCTACAAGACCCAGACGCTAGTGCTGTCAAGCTTATTGCCTCTTCTAAATTGAATAGTTCAAGTTTGCAGAAGCCGAGACTAGGATCTGTGCATACCACAATGCACTGCTTAAAATGAATCATGTACAATTGTACCGCAGCCACTCTTGCTTGACAAGAAAGCCATTTGTAATCTCACCCTTTACAATCGATCAGGTTACCTTTGAACGAAGAATTGTGTTTCTTTGCGACCATCAATCGAATTTGTGGCTAAGCTCTAGCGCCATCAGTTGAGAAGCGTCTTCAGATGTTTTTCATTACTCATTCCCCGCAAGCATGCACTACTGACACGAAAAGCACATTGCGCTTCTCTAGCTTTTGTACGGCTCATATGAGCAAATTATATTGATGGCGAATATTAAATTAGAGCTTGCTTGTTCTCTACACAACCTTCACCATAGCAAAATCGGCTTTCCAGGCAATATACTAGCACTTCTTGAAGTATCAAACGAAATCAAATTTCTTTGAGATGAAGAACTCAGCAGGGCGTACAACATAGTCATGTGGTAGGCGATGGAAAGAACCACCGGTCTTCGCAATAATATCGTGCATTCAACTATGAGAGAGCTCGAGAGCCAAGTGGTCATCAGTAGGACTAGCAAATACCCGGACATCGCCACTTTAACGGCTGTGACGGTCGATTGAGTCTCTATCATTTCTTAAAACACCCCCTAGCACACAAAATCTCATCAAGCTTCCCAGCTGAGTGCTTTAGCCCTAAACTCCTCTGCAAGACTCCAACGCCAACTTTGTACGACTTCTTCCATAAGATGTTTCAGATCTCTTTGCTCTTTCAATCTTCGGTTGACCTGCCGATAGAACTTCTCACAAAGCTCAACTCGTAGAAAGTCTATGCGGGTTACACCTCTTCTTGAATCAAGGATGCCCAGATGATGAGCTACGCGGAGCTTCTGCAACTCTGTCAAGCGACTAGCGATTGTAAAAACACTTTTAATCTCGTCGGAATAGAGCTGGCGAGTCTCAGTAATAGTTGATATCAACAACAATAACGCAGTCGCAAACGCTGAGCAGTCGTCATTTATATCAGGGTATTTCATTGTCCACAGTTGGAGCTTGAAAGTCGTTGGTAATATACTTGGTACCCGTTTCGGATCTTGTTGCCATTTTGTACTACGCATCGAGGTGATAAGATCAATGAGACGGAATAGAACGGGTCTAAATCTTGAGTGCCATTGTTCAAGCTGCTCATAAGACTCCTTTGTTGCTTCTGCTAGTTTTGGTGGCGCTAGAGGATCAAGAAACGCGTTCCACGACCCGTAGTGAAGGTCGAAGTGCCTCAGGAGAACGGTTGCTTGCTCAACAATCAAATCAGGAATAACTTGAGACAGACTTTTTGACAGCAAAGATGAGGTTGCTTTGTTCTGCAGGAGATCTGCAAACTTCATCGGACCATGGGTACAAAGCCTACTCCCTTGGTCATACAATTTGAGCCAATACCGATATTCCTTTGAACGACGAGACGGATCTACCTTGAGATTTTCAATGAACTGTACGAGTTCAGGGGGATGCACGAGGTTGTACAACACATATTGTTGATACAAGTGCAGATAATTGTGTGGCACGCGATTGGGCCAACGACGGAAGAGCCGTGCCAAAAGCTCCGGGTAGGGAAAGAGAGGTGGCAATGACAGCCCATTCATATATCCAAAACGCGAAATCCATTCCGCTTGAGACTCTTGCAAGCGCGTCACTATCGGGTGAAGAACACGGTTCCATAGGCGGTCGTACAAGTCTGGCGAAACTCGCTCAGCTTGCTCGACTGCGTTCAAAACGCTCTCGAGGAGCGGAGGAAGTGACTCGTCACTTCCTTGATCCCATACTTCTGGTAAGTCCTTCCTGTCTTCTATTTGTTTCGGTGACCGCTCATTGAGGGAACCGGCTATAGGTACAACCGACTCTATAGCCGAAAACAGCTGCTCGATGTAGGGAGTATTCCTGAACATCCTTGACACAATACTGTTGAGGGTTGCAACTCGAATGTCAATATGACTGGCAGTCCGAAACAATCTTGTCAAGACATCAACAGCTGTTTCCTCTGTCGCAAACTGTGCATTATCAAGAAGCTGAGCCAAGTATTTCACCGTTGTTATTTTAACAAACGATCCAGACTTCGATTTATCAAGATTTTCCGACGCGTTGATCTTTTGTTGAGTTGCATCGTTCAATTTTTTTGCTAGAGCACTCGCAAAAGACTTCAACATTTCATGAGCGTCGCGTGCTGGTAGCCTCTTAAAAAATGTGACTGGCAGTAGGCGTCGATGCCAAGAGCTTGCTTCAGGACGTTCCATGATTGTGCGAAGCACGAGTGAAGAAGCAAGTTGTGGCCGATCGCAAGCAACAAGCAGTTGAAGAATCTCGTAGCTCAGTCTTTCCAGATTTTCGTTCTCTGACTGTGGTTCTACGGTACGGTCAAGACTGGCAATATCAAAGACTGTAGCTGCAAGCGTAGCAAGAACAGAGGGTGTCAGAGTCTTCATGAGATTCAGAAGAGAGACATTAGCAGACGCAAAAAAGCCAGCTTCGACTTTGTTGATTGTCGTAAATGTGTCCGACCATATATCACAGTAGAATTTGCCATCTGAAGGCTTTAATGTGAGCTGCAAAGTCTGGGCTCGACGAACTCGGTGCATCACGGCCTCACCAAACACATCTTTATATGCTCGAAAGATGGGGTCTCTAGAGTCTCGAAACTGTGGTTCCTTCTTGATCAATCGCATAGTTTCCAAAAAGTCGAGGAGGATTGCATTTGCTAGTTTCACTCTGGTTGAAACCTCTTGAAGCGACGGAACTTCGTCCGGAATTCCACAGAGCAAATCGACCCCTTCTGACGAGAGAACGACATCCCGCTGCATCAGCGTACGTATAGTAAGCGCATCCCGAATGAATCGACGATGCCAAATAATGATCTCACCATAGCCTCTCAAGGATCCACATGAAATTGTATAGAATATTGCGGCTTTGGCATATTCAGCGCGTTCAACCTGATCGCGAGCCTTGGAAGCTTTTTCTTTGAGCTCTTCAACCATTTCTCTTGCCTGACGCATTGCTCCAGGATCACCTTGTTCTAGCATGGCTAGCAGTAACAAAGCACTAAAATTCTGCTCTGATGGGGTAGATTGAAAGGATAATATTGACTGAGATGTATCAATCAAGAGCGTTGGCGAAGTAAATCCAGGTTCAGGTTTTGCAAAGGGAGATCGGCTGGGCCGTCCCAAAAACTTTCGCTCCGGGAAGACGTGAATCAAATTCTTCAATAATCTCACAGCATCGGCTCTAGGAATAGCAGAGAAGAGATACGGTGGCCAAGACTGGTGCGGTAAATTTTTCATAGACTCGACTTTATCAATATCGACTGCTTTGTTATACCCGTGATAATGATGTAGCCGGAGAATTGCGTACCTGTGCTGAGGAAGAATGGTAGGAAGGACTTGTGAGTACACTAGATTGTTTCGACTTTGATTCCGATCGCCAGATGTGGTTGGCCTGGACACAGTCGTATAGTAAAGGTGGACAAGATTGTGACGTAGCTCTGGGTCTTTGACTTTGACACAAATGCTAAGTATTGTATCAGGGATCAAGTTCTTACACTTCAGTGAACAAGCCCGAAGGTATTGGGTGACTAGTCTTTGGAAATCACTAGGATCTTTGGAGCAGAATTCTATGAGCTCCTTGAAGAATTTTTCATGAAAAGATCCCCAGCTGATCATGTCCCCGCCTTCAATTATCTTGATGTAGACGTGGAAAATGTCTAGGACGATGAATTTGTTCACACGCTTTCTCTTAGCACGCTGAAGCAGATTCCTTGTTATATCGTCAGAACTAGGCGAGCACGTCACTTTGGGGCTCTCGGCTAGCCGGTGTAGTATTTCTAGGCAGAATGACATCGATGCAGACATGCCGGGCTGACTACCAGCAGCTTCGGGAATGTTGTATAGCAGGAATGCCAAGTACTCCGACAAGTGTTGCCCTTTGGGTCCACTGTTGAATATCCCATTGAGCACAAATTCTTTCACGCCTGCGACATGAGTTCTGACCAGACGTAGACGAGGGCAGGTAGATTGGAGTGTATGCTTTTTGCTGCTGATTACGTCCAAGACAAAGGCCGTTGTGCATGCTGGTAGTAGACACGCATAACACTCTACAAGAGAACGGCCGTCGGAGCTCTTGTGTGAGGTCTGAGGATAATTCAAGGGTAGTAAACCCTGAACAAGCTGAGTGATTGCTTCAGCTTTTGCGCGAGGAAGTTTCTTCGTTGCTCGTCCAATAACCCTGCAGAATGTAGCGACGTCATTCACCGAAAGACGAGTGAAAAGCGCCAAAAGACCTGGTACGCCTCCGAAGCCATCCCATGTGTCTCTCCAATTCTGTTGATTTAGGGCTCTTCCAAAGTACTTAATTGCTTGTTGCCTGACGAAGATGGAGCACTCTTGCCGAACAGCATCTGCAAGGCTTCTTGGTGACCTACAAATGTTCAACCAGATGGAGAAGACTGATGGTGGAACAGCATCAGTGGCAACGAGTTCGAGTAGTTGATTAAAAATCTCGTCCTCGGATTGAATATCTATGGCCCTTCATAGATAGGCTGCAAGATCCCTTGGTTTATCCCAGTTCAAGAATTCGACGGCGATAACGGGCGCAACCTTGAGTGGTATGTTGTGAGACATTATGCTTCCTCGGCCTTGCATAGCGTTTTTCGAAAGTTGAAGAGTTGAATGTGGCCTTTTGAGGCGGGAGGTTAGTCACAGTACTGTGCCACATGTGGGGGCTTTTGTCGTCCGTCTTGGCATCTTGGCATCTTGGCTAAGATTCCTCCCTGTCATTTGATGTGTGTTGAATCTGGAAATGTCAAGTAGCAATCAATATGATAAGGTTAGGGATTGAACAATAGTAGGATTTCTACTTGTTGGGAATTGAGTTCCGTGAGTTTGGTCACCACTTTAACCAGCCTTTCGCCATGGAACCTCCTGTCCCTTTAGACCTCTCTTTGCTGCGACGCTCAGCTTTGGCAAGTACCCCAAGTACCATGGATTTCTCTCGTGCGTCAACTTCTTCTTGGCTGAGCCTACCTTTACCCCCGTCTATTGCTGTGTCGGCATCAAGGCTCCCTCGGTAGCCAGGCAGTACGTCGTCAACGCGAAGAGTAGTGACAAGGGCATCACATTTGTTGGTGAGCCACGACACATTTTTCAACCCATTCAACCAGTTGTGTGGCAGCAGCGATGCTCCGACAGATGCTCCAATTAAAGCACCTGCTACAGTTGCATTTGTGTCTGCATCACCTCCCTCCATTGTGATCGAAGTAACCATGTTCTGGAATAGCTTGTCCTTGCCAGTGTCTCTCTGTTGTTGATGACGGAGTACAAGACGAAGAGTGAGGCATGCAGCTCCGAGACACTTATAAACATAGCCAATGCGCCGGGTTTCGTCAAGCTGTAGATCTTCAAAGCTCTTAGCTTGCAAGTGACGGTTCAGTTCATCTTTATCCAAGGCTGGGTCATCTTTGACGGTGGCCACCGCATTGTCTTTCAATATTGCGCGAGCGCACTGCAGTTTCTCGAGCCTCTCGTTGGCGGGGAACCATTTGTTGATGACCCAGTCGAACGAAACGTCGCATAGTGCATCTAGGTCATTCTCACTTTGTAAGTCGCCTCGAAGAAGGCCTCGAATCGCGGCAGTAACAATACAGCAAGATACAACGCAACGTAAGTCAGGATGGGTGATACTACTGAAACGTGCGGCTGTTAGAAAGGTATCTTCTTGGGAGTACTCAAGGCAGACGGCGCCTAGTGGAAAGGTCCGCATCAGCGAGCCATTGGCGGCAGCCTTGCATTGGCCTCTTAGCCAGTGCGTATATGCAGTAACCGTAGGATCACCGAGAAACTCTGGATCCATTACGATCTATCAAGGACGAATATGTTTAGCAGACATCCGTGGGCAAAGTTCTCCAAACACTTACCTTTCCTACTGTATTTCCCAGACCGAGAGGAGGCTTGTCCAGGCAGCGTAGGCCTTGGTGAATCCAATGAGACAGTCTGTGAGCAAAGTCTCCATTTGAAATGTCTCCACCATTTCCATGAAGAAAGCTCAGGATGATGAGGAGTGCATGATCCGTATCGTCAGTCCATGAGCCCTGAAAGGTGTTGAGCAGCTTGCAGGCTAAAATTGCGAGTAAATTTGGCTCACTTCTTCAAACATGTCTGTTTCATATCTAATTAGTCCGCGTATAGTTCAACCAAAGGGCGAAGATCTACCTCTGTGACCGTCCCCATGGAACTGTGTGCCGCCAGGCCCTAGTGTAAAGCTGGACTCCGGATACGCTGAGATTGCCGCCTGTTTTGGCAGAAATTCTTTTATGAGATCAGTAGGAGCGACTTGTTTAGAGTCTAAAGGGGAATTGTTTCCGTGCAGAAATTCACAGACGGACAGGTACAAGAGGACCAAGTGGTTTTATAGAAATTGTGGTGCTCACCAGTAAAAAGGCCAACAGCATCACCTAAAGCCGCACCGAGCACACTTCCACGAATCCTATCTGCCACGATGAGCGAAACGAACGGGTGGACATCTAGGAAACGTTCGGCCATATTAAGTACACTGCAGTAAGTTGTGGGTTGTTACTTTAAGCAGTGAGGGAACTACATTAGGATGAGGCCGCCTGGCAGGGTAGAGTTCTAGGCAACAAGACTGGTCCACGCCAAGTAATATCCTTGGCGGGCGCGATGGTCCGTAGTAAGCGGCCGCATTTTAAATGCATTGCTTGACAACATTTGGATATTATTGAGTCTATTAAGTTGTTCCCTAGGCAGCAGCTTTTAGTATGGCACTGGAACAGAAAACGCGAAGCTGATCTAAAAGTGGCAGGTATTCAATGGGGCGATATTTTGCCCTAACACCGATGAGCGGCTCGCGTTCATGTCACATCTCCGAAAACTTGCCATACAAGAGGATTGGCGTATTGGGATGCAGTCAAGAGTTTTGTTCGGAAGGTAGTCTGGCTCAGCATATCACAAGACTACTCAGCGCATCCCTTGTGGAAAGATGTAATGGATGGATAGGTTGCTTGCCTGCTTAATTGTAGTTTAACCTTCACCTCAGGACTAAAGAATACAAAGATTAATGTTTCTAATTTCTGGGAGAGCGGCCTAGATCAAACTGTAGTCTCACTTTACTCTATACCTACAATTCTTGACATTCTCCAGTGTGACTCGGGTCCTTTCACTAACAATAGCCATCCACATGTTTCCATACTCCAAGCCATTTGGAAACTATTAGGTAATGATCAGCAACCAAATAAAATTTCAGACACCGCAATGGGCTACTCTGGCCCTCTTTCCGATTACTATAGCAGGTTTCTCGCACGAAAGCGTACGCAATAGCCGTGGATACGCTTTCTCTCAAGGCAGAATACATCTAGTGGGCAGTCGGGATTTTTTGGTAATGTGGCAGCTTCTGACGCGATGATCCTCCATATTGTCCTTATTACGGCTTCTCCTTGAAATATAGAGTGGTAGCTGCAAAATACCAACGTTGAGACTGCAGGGTCCGTATCCGTCAGATTGATGTCTTGTTGAGTGACTGCAAGCCACAATAACTATATTAAATTTAAAGAATGTTTTGACTTATTAAATCCACCCTACTTCCTCAAATTATGCTTCAATAAGCTGATAGAGTATTTACGAGAACGGTGGCGGGATCAGAAAAGTCATCCGTTCCGTCGGCAGTGCTACGAGGAATGATGAACAGATCAGCTTGCGGATATTTTTAAATGGTCGGACCGGATCGGGAGAAAAACTCTCCGTACATGCGCTGCTATTTCCAGGCTTACGGCGCCTAGTTTCAACCCCTTCTTATCCTACTTACAGCCGCAATATTCATGTATACTCGTTCATTATTTGCGGGCTCCATCGACTCTCATCATGCCCGGTCTTTTAGCCTTGAGTCTCGGGGCAGCATTCATTGCTGTCATCACCTTTTATTTGCTATGCAAACCTCGCCCTCTACCAGGCATTCCCTACAATGAGCACTCTGCGAACAGTATACTTGGTGACATGCCAGGAATGATCAAACACAGTCAGAAGACGGGCCAAATTTGGTCCTGGGTGGTTGCGCAAAACGAAAAGTTAAATTCCCCCATCGTTCAGATCTTTCCAATGCCATTGCAGAAGCCGTGGATCATCATCACGGACTACCGTGAGGCACAAGATATTCTGATGAGAAGGTCTCGAGAGTTTGATCGTAGCGATATTTTTGCAAATGTCTTCAAGGGCATGGTGCCGAACCACCACATTACCATGGCCTCTAGCGATCCAAGATTCAAAGCTCACCGGAAACTCATACAAGACCTTATGACTCCAGCTTTTCTGAATGAAGTAGGTAGTTATTCTTCACACCAATAGTCGTTTATGTTGATCCAGGCATTTATGTAACCAAAACTCACATTTTCTGACAGATAGCTGCTCCACAAATATATGCTGCAGCTACATCTCTTCTCGACCTATGGGACGAAAAGATTCGCCTTGCAAAAGGGCGCCCATTCTCTGCAGTCGATGATCTATATCGAGCCGCTTTAGATATGATTTGGTCTGTGACGTTTCCCACAGATCCGGGAAGCGGGATCATCCCGGCTCAGCGGCAGCTTCTAGCTGGTCTTGAACAAGCTACACGGACTGAGTCAAACAGCAAGGACGACCAGCTAGACTTTCCAGAGGTTGCGATGACATCAGTGCAACGGTCGATTCTCACTCTTACGGAGAGTTTGGGTATTGTAATCAAATCGCCGGTTCCCAGACTCACTCAATGGTTTCTAGGTCTTATGCCATACATGCGAAAGGCAAACGCAGAGAAAGAGGCTATGATCAAGGAACAGCTCAATGATATTCAACGAGCCATGAATGAGAGAAGTGAAGATATCGATGCAAAGTGTGCCATGGCGTTCATCCTCCGGCGTGAGTTCATAGCAGCCACAAAAGAGAACAGGAAACCAAGTTATGATTCACGAATGATTTTCGACGAGGCAAGTTGTCTGACATCTAATTGATATAGCCAACATCAGCTTACCGCGATTTTCAGTTATTCGGTTTGTTGGTCGCGGGCCATGATACGACTTCTACAACACTTTTATGGGGTTTAAAGAATTTAACCGACAATGAGCAAGTTCAGAGAAGGTTACAAAAGGAATTGCATCATGCCCTTCCCGATGTGAGAAGTAGAGGAGGACCTCCAACAGTTCAAGAAATTGTAGGACTGCACATTCCTTATCTTGATGCAACCCAAGAAGAGATTATCCGCACATCTCTAACCGCATCGGTGGTCAGCCGGACTGCTCTCATGGACGTTAATGTGCTTGGTCATCACCTTCCTCGAGGCTCTACAGTTTGGTTTGTCAATAATGGTCCAGACTTCATGGCTCCACCAATTGGCAATATCGCTGAGAGCCAGCGCAGTGACAGCTGTCAAGCGGCGAAAGTACGCGCTCGCTCGTGGGATCCACTAGATATTCACCTCTTCAACCCAGACCGTTGGTTAGTGAAAGATAACGGACATACTGTCTTTGACTTGACCGCAGGTCCACAACTAGCATTTGGATTGGGTCCTCGCGGATGCTTTGGCAGACGTTTGGCGTATCTCCAGATAAAGATCTTCCTGGTTCTTCTCGTATGGGACTTCCAATTGAAGGTCGTACCTCAAAATTTGAGCAGTTATGAAGCAGTAGACAGGCTGACGCATCAACCAAAACAATGCTATGTGAGGCTAGAGAAGGTATCGGCATAGGTCCCCTGTACCAGTCTTCTCCCATCATAAGCTTTCAGGATAAGTAGTTTTTTCAAAGAAATAAATAAAAATGTCAACGGTACAGCTTTATTGTGCTCTACAGTACTGGTCGGATTAATGAAAGTGAAGACCAAATCTCTAATATTCTTAATCCTGTGGCCACTATTAGCCATTTTGGCTATTCCGCCATATTACATACTTCTGTTAAAGAAAGATGTTACTTGGGGCAAATTTGTATTACGGACACAACACTTCTTTGTTCCTCTCGGTGTACTCTAGAAATCCTGCACTTTACAATACGGAGGTTATAACATTGAAATAGTATCGCACGCTCAGTTTTCCTACACCATCATCCACCAAATCGCAGATACCTGCGTGGAACCAACACTATGGGATCGAAATCGACAGGTTTTCTTTGCAAGTGATTACTCGTGGATCTTAACTGTGCATCAGCTTTTTTAAAACCTATTGTAACCCCATTATTACTGTTAGATTTCTAAAGAGGTTTGTAGAAAATATGAACGAAGAGAGCTTGCGGGATCCATTACCATTGCAGAGAGCTAATTTCAAGTAAGTTCTCAGACGACTTTAATGATTAAATCCAAAAGCAGGAGAACATCAAACCGGACAAAATATAGCACAAGTGTAGGTTTTAAAACTTCCACTGCTCTAGCCATTTCCTCATCCATTCACCCTTGAAAGCGCAAAGGTTTGTCCCGCTCGAACTGGCCGACACGCTATTTCCAGTAGATAGTCGTGTGTGAGGTACACTTTAAGCATTCGTTTCTTCGAGACACCTTTAGAAATCAATCAATTTCAGACCTGGATTCTTTCCAATATCTTCAATATTTGTTTCACTATGTGCAAGCATATCCGCCCTTTCTTTGAATAGGACCAGTCTGTTGATTCGAATCCCAAAGAATGCTCTGATAGTTGGTACTAGTTCTTGCCAGTCAGATGGATGAGGATTGATTGCATGATAGTGTCCTATTGGCGCAGGGCCAGCGGCGCCATGACAATTTGCACTTCGCAGTATGTTACCATCAGTGTAAAAACGAAAGTTTCACCCCAGAGGAAACATCATGCAAAGCCTCTAGCCTTATTTTTGGGCTTGTCGACGAAAGGCCTTGGAAATGTTCCCTTTAAGTAGTCTATTCCCAAGCAAAGTTAGTCTACAGTATGGTTTATCAAATTTAGCTGCTACAACTATATGCATATGCGCGAAGCGAAACCGTCTCACACCAAACCCGGCTTCGCCATCCTTGCTTCTGTATCGCAAGGCATATGTGAATTACACTATAACACCTCATTTTAGCTAATTGGTACGGTCAATGACTTTAGAGAGGCCGGGATCAAGTTACTCTTTAGTGGTGAGAATAAACGTCATAATCCTGACTCTTAATTTGCTTAAACATTACCGCAGACTATTATCTGTCAAAAGTCGAGTCAGCCATTGACCCTTCCAACCCAGTACTGACCCCTCACTAATTGCACTTGTGTTGAAACTCGGTCAATGCCAAGCTTTTCAAATTATGATCTGCTGACTCGATACGAGCATTCTTGGCTCAAGAAAAGCTCGTCATCCTGTGAGACTCGTACTCTGTCAGCCCGACGCTTCCGATCGCTGGCTGATGCGCGCAGTTTCTTACCCCTCTAGGATTGACTCATGCTCTAGGGTGAAAAACATCATCCTTGCAAATTGCTTCTCTCCAAGGATAGCTTGCAATAATCATCAGTATCGTCATCCAAGTAACGAGCTTTTATCCCGCTTTTCAACGTTCTATCATCTTGAGTCTAACACAATCGTCATGCAATTTTCTATTGCGACTCTTGCTCTGCTCGCTTCGTTCCAAGTCAATGCCACCTGCTCCTCTTTCGGAGACGAGTCATTAGAGAGCCGTCAAGCAGTGGGTCCGCCTTCCCAGGATCCATTCTATGTCCCACCCAGCGGATTTAATCGATTGCCACTAGGATCTATACTTCGTTCTCGATCCTTGAACAATCTTGCTACCTCCCTCGGCCTAAAAAGTGCCCAGCAGCTTCTTTACAGCACGCAAGATGATGTTGGCCGCAAAGGCGCAACCGTAACAACTATCCTGATACCAAACAACGCAGATTTCTCGAAGCACCTTTCTTACCATGCTCCTTACGACACAGCCAATGTTGACTGTTCACCTTCCTACCCATTAGCCTTGGGTAATGCACCACAAGGGTTAGACGCTCAAGTCATCAGTTCTGCCCTTCAAAAAAACATTCCTGTCAGTATACCAGACTATGAAGGACCTGATGCTGCGTTCACTGCTGGACCTCAATCAGCTTTTGGGGCACTCGATGCAATCAAAGCTGTTGTTGCTTCTCGAAATATTACTGGCATCCTTCCCACTGCAAAGACTATTATGTTCGGTTATAGCGGCGGATCTATTCCGGTAGAGTGGGCGGCGGAATACCATACATCATATGCTCCTCAAGTCAATATCGTAGCAGCGGCCTTGGGCGGCCTTCCAGCCAATCTCAATACGGCACTTGGTGCGATTGCTTCTAGTTCCTCCCCGGGTTTGGCTTTTGCATCCTTGAATGGCCTGGCCTCTTCTTATCCCTCTTTCTCTACCTGGTTAAGTAACAACCTCATCGCATCCAAAGCCGACGCATTCTACAAAGCCAAGACATCTTGTGACTTAGGTATATACAACAACCAAAATATTTTCACCTACTTCAAAAACGGATCAGCATCATTCAATCAACCTGGATATACTGATGTCATTACGAGAGCCGGTGTCATGGGCCGCCACGCCATCCCAAAAGAGTATCCTCTTTGGATATACAAAGGAACTATTGATGAGATAGTTCCAACAATCGCCGAAACGGATGCCTTGGTCAAAGGCTACTGCGATAACGGTTCAACAATCAAGTACTTCCGATATATTAATGGTACACATTCGAGTACCCTCAATCTAACCCCCAACGCATTAACTTTTCTGTTTGGTAAGTATTTAAGTCTCTTGCATTATGCTTTTCTAATATAAATTCAGGAGTTATTGGGGGCACACCAGCTCCTGCAGGTTGTACTGTGCAGAACGTCTCGCCGTGAAGTCACGCTCGAGACTAGACGCAGACTAGTCAGTGGAGGAAACCCAAATACCTTCGTTAAACAACCTACAAGTCACTTTTGTATATCTTCGCACTATCAGAACTTGGCAATCAGTTCGAGATTTTATATAATTCAATGTCTACGCTAGGTGAATTCATCTCGTTAACCATTCTGCGTTCCACACAGTCAGCTGGGGTTTCAACTTCAGATTTTCTACGACAACTCAGTTCATGTTATACTCTTGCGCATCATCACAGCGAAGCAACGCACTATTAGACCGTAGCGACATATCGAAAGGAGACGAGTTCGACAAATGACAAATGACATTGCAAGCTAGAATCATGAACAATGTAACCTGATCCAACCCCAGCTCTCATTCACGCCCCATACGTCGTTGTCATACTCGTCCTGCATCCAGAGACTTCCCTCTATAAGCATCAATTCTTTGCTGTCACGCGAACTTCTTCAGCAAGTAGGCTCACTTCCGCAAATTTCTCGTACTCCGACACTGTTTTGATGGATTCCCAGAGTAAGTAGTACTGCGGGCCTAGGCCAAATTAAGGGGCCACGCCCTTGACCTTGCAGATTGCGAAAGTCTTGACTTGGGGACCAGAACCACGAAAAGCGTCTCCTTCATACTCGAGCGTACGCCCGTGCCATCAGGGTTGGGAATCACTACCCAGACTTTGGTACCTCCACTGCCATTGTTCGAACTAATGTAGTTGTTACCAGCAGGTGCAGAACTATTGTAGGGAACTCGGCATTCGACACCAATTGTCGCAGGTGGAAGGCTTGTAGATGGAGTATACCCTGTCAGTCGTCCAGTGTTTGGATTAATGTAAAATGCTCGGGACTGGGAACAATCATGGGTTCCAACGACAGCGGACTGCCCAGCGCCGACATGAGATGAGCTAAGATACTTGGAGAATTCAGTACGCGCAGAGTTGCGGGGAATCGTTTTCAGTGCGAAGAGATCGGATGGAAATGCCTTTGCAGAAGATTTGGTTGCAGTGGGAGCGAGAACAACGAGAGCCGCCAAAGCAGAGGTCAGAATAGTTGAGGTGTACATTCTGAGGACTGTAAGCGCCCAACTGGGTTTTTTTGGTATTTAAGGTGTCTTATTGCTAGAAAGTGTTTCTTTGATTTGTGACGGGGATGTAGTCTAATATACAGTGCTCATGATGAGGTGGTATCTAAGACCCAGTATTACATAAGTACAGCTGACGACCAGGGTGTTGACTCTGTTTCGACCGCCATCAACAACAGGCCGTGATACGTCATTGAGATTTATTGAATTTAAGAGACTAGACATACGAGAGTCCTCTGGCTGAGTATTGGACGCTATTTTCACGCCCCCAACAACGGTAGGGTCCAGCAGATTTGGCATAGTGCTTGCTTCTTCTCCGACGAACCTTTGTTTGTACTCGCAAGTTCCAACGTTCAGATCATCGCTGTCAAAGTTGGTGAATTTACCTAAGCACTTGTTTTTATGGCATGTTTGTCACTAATTTAGTTTACTCGCACCACCGCACAGCTCGTACTGATGACTACTTTATCGGACGATCTTACTCTCGCCCATGTCCCAGCAGACGGGTTAGTGTTGGACTACTATTGTTCCAGTCGAGGTTGCCAGACCAAAGCACTAAATCAATGCTCGCTTTCGGGAACCTTTGGATTGTGGAAGGGTTAACCATTTGGTGACAGGAATATAGTCTTTACATTCTCTTCTGCTGTCACTTTAGTCTCCTATCATATCCGTTACCATCCCTTCCTAGTCATTACCAATAAAACGTTCATGATTTCAGAGTCAATAATGGAAGATCTTGGGAAGTTCGTGCTGGTCTTTGCATTGATGTAGACCGGCCATCGAGACTCACAAAAGGAGGAAGCAAGACCATGGTAAATGATAGCAGTAACCAACCCCCACGACTTTGAGATCGATATTGGCGATTAAATCAATGGCAGACACACGGCCGCTTATCATTCTTCATCAAGGTCAAACTTCTGCCATTTCGGCCATAGGTGAGCCAGGTGCGTGTACATACCACAAACGGCCCAAAAGAACTCTGCAAGCTTTGATACAGACTATTCTCATGATCTTAAGGGTCATAAGCGAATGTGTATTTCCGTCGACACAAAGCAGACGAGCGTAAGGGGGAGAATTGCCGGTTTCCGGTCAAGTATCTCAGTTCAAGTGTTTCAAGCCGTCACGAGGTCGTCCATGTTTGAGATGACAATTGCACTCGGCTAGTGCTGAGATCTTTCATTCTAGGAATGACGAACAGCAATAAGTCGTTCAAGTGCACTATTTTCTTTGCATTTTGTAGCCTCTTGTTTCATGTTCACAGAATCATATTGAGCATACTTGTGCAGACCTGCTCGTTGGACTGGGCTCCTGAAGGCTCATGTTCAATGCAGCTGTGGACCTGAAAGCATAAAACAAAAAAAACCAATACTAGTCATGGAAGGCTTCAGACGGACTGTTCAACTTAATTGGCCTGGATCACAGTGATATGTCAGCTTGTCGCATCCGTCAATCGCAGCATTCAGGTGAAGACGTTGGCTCCCCGTGCGGTATAGGTGGGTATGCAGATAGAAGGACGATAATTGGACGCACTTATAATGATTATTACCATCCTCTCAATGCCATCTGTTATCGTTATCAAGCTTCTTCTTGAGTCTTGATGCTCACTAAGCGAGCGTAAAGTGAGATCTACCAGATGTGATCGTACTAAGGGTATGCCGAGGTTTCCGTCGGCTATTGCCGAGGCTTACTTCCAAAACAATAAACAAAGCTCAAGCTATGCATCTACAACTACGGCAGCCTACCTTCCACCCTTAATAACAGTGTATTAGTTGAAAATGAGCTCTTATCGATTTTGGCAGAAAACATGCCTACTTTTGCTTGCTCTTCTGGCTCCTATTGCGATGCACAGACTCGCGAACGTTAACGGACTATTCGAGCATATGCCCAGATACAACATCGTGGGAGCGGTCTTACCGGGAACTAATGTCGCGGTCAGAGTTCCTAAGACAGGCATTACGATTGTAGATGAATACTTGTCATTCATGGTGTCCCTTTTCTGGATTGACCTCGATAGCCGCAATGTCAAAGCGCATGTTCAAGGAACCCATTTTTACGGCACTCTTTCGTCCGTATGGCTTCTCATGCTTGTCGAAGCTCATAGATCTGGCCAAAATACTTGGTTTTTGTACGGTACATATATCATCGAGATTTTCGGTGAACTATTTGGCCTGGGATTCTTCACACCCTTGTGGTGCTTGTTCCAGCTTGCAACGTCATCCGTTGAGCCCTTGAGCAAGCAAAAAGGCCCACAAGAGAGACTATACATCGAAGCTGGAGACTCACGAGCCTTAAGCCTTGCTTTTTTCCTCGGCTTTGGGATACCTTCAGCGATGATGTTTGGCACACAACCTGGCCATGCAGCAACCTGGTCAACACAAACCTGGATATTGCTTCGGCTCGTTCATCCCCTCTTTGTATGGGCCTTCTGGGCGTTGCTTAACTCTAGAGCCACATCGTCAGTCACCCAAACCAAAATAAAAGATGGCATCGATTGGAGTAGGGTGAGAGTGCTACAGCGCTTCTACACTTGGAGCATGCTATTATCCGCCTTTGGTCATCTGCTCTCACTAGCGCCGCTGATACAATCTGTCATGGAGCCAGGTTGGTTAGTGCCTGAAGTCTTCCAACAGATCAGTCCCAGAGAAATCTTCTCAATCACTGCGTTCTGGGTTCATCATCCGACAAAAATCCTCAATTTTGCTCAAGGAGTATCGATTTTCCTTCAGTGGGATGAGATTCTAACAGCAGTATCCATCGTGGTGTGGGCCGTGGGCACTTATCTCCATACTAGGACTGAAACTTCACCGAAATCTTCCACATGGGCTGTCTTATTGAACTCCATTGGGTTCGGCATTATTGGAGGCCCAGGAGCAGCTGCGGCGTTCCTGCTTCAAGAACGCGATTCACTCATCTTCGATTACTCTAGTGGCTCTGATGCCTCAAGTCCTTCCAGTGCAGGGTTGAAAAAGCGTGTTTAAATATCTGTTCTGACTGATATGATACACTGCTCGCCATGAATGTACTGAGCATTTAGGCATATTCTGCTACTATATAGCCAAAGACTTATCAGTACCAGCACCCAAGGAAAGATATGTCATGAACTTCGTGTCTACTCAGCAGATAATTCCGTTGTGGTCGCTACAGCCATACCATTCGATACGAAATCCCACCCAGATGTACCAAGAAACTATCAAATATTCTGGAAGGAGTGCCACGTCAACAATAGCGCCAAAAGATTCAGCTAATGGGTTCCATATATATGAAGTGGTGAACACCGATAGACAAGCACAAATTATCCGCAGTGAAAATAATATAGTTGCTACTGTCATAGCTATCATGATCTATGGTTTTTATTAGGATGCGTGTCCATGCAGATGCTTGAAAAGGTGATGGGCCCCACTTTTCTAAAACTGTGCGAGACATATTCGTTGATCCAGAAATGAGACGGAAACGCTACGAAGCATGCCAGGATGCAGATAGCAACGAGACACGGCGTCCTAACCAAACACTTCCTTGATCGAGACAAATCGAGATTGTATACTTGTCCTTCAAGAGACCGGCCTGCAATCGTTAGTATAATACTTTAAAGAAATAGCTTACGTAGAAATCATGCAAATTTCTGTAGTCGTGTAGCGTTCGAGGAGCTATTTGCCACACTTTGTCTGGTCAATCGTTGCTGTGATCATTTAACTGTACGCAGATGTTACTTACACGACCCGCATGAAGGCGATAGTCGATAAGATCAGTGGAAACACTCTCGCACTCCGCAGCACTATGGTGAGTATGACCAAATTAGTCTTTGCTTGGTTGTTCTCGTGGAGTTCGACACTTACATCACCCGTGAATCGATCTCAAAGGACGAGAGCCTGTGCAGCGGTATCATTTAAAATAATAGATGTACTCAAGGAGAAGAGGAGCAGATGAGTCAAGCCATCCGAGGTCTGGCATGTCTGAAAAGTAGTGTGATGATTGGGTTACGGGCAGGAGCATAATATGCTATTTCAGCGACTTCGAGAGCAGAGCTCTAGTCCAACATAGCTATTCAGCCTCGAGCTGAAGGTCTCGGATTATACGCAGAGGCCTTGTACCATTGAGGCTGGGATACTGTCTTTTATGACTGGGCTTTGGGAAACCCCTATCCTGCTCATATCACATATTCTATTTCTTCCTAGACAAGCGAGGTAATCTCGACAATTGGGGCTCAAATTGATGTAGCTTGGGTTGGGTTGTTGATAGTATCAGTGCATGGGTGTGAGAGCGGGGTGATCCGCAGAGCTGGTTGGCTCGCCAATTGCGACCGATTACGGTTAGAAGCATTTCTAGTAAGTCCGCCCCGGCCTTCGTATATTACGCGATACTTCGGAGAGTCCTTCTTTGCGATACATACAGTTTTAACGGAGATAAAAGACATTATTATTGAACGAGTATGGTAGGGGTTCCAGGTCGCTCTAAAGCATGTCATATCTGCAGAAAACGAAGAATCGCAGTCAGTTTGCCCTTATGCCGACCTACGCATCATGCTTACTTAGCTACAGTGTGATTTTCTGAGGCCACAATGTACGCAGTGTATCAAATCCGGTAGAGTATGCCAAGGATACTCTAGGGACTTGATCTTCGTACCGAACAAACGTGGTACTCATCATGCCGTCTATGACAAAAGTCTTGGGCTTCAACTGCAAGCTGCTGAGAACAAGGACATTGCACATTCAGTCATGGCATCAAAAAAGCCTGAGGAAACCCGCCTCCTTTTAGAATCAAGCGTGGAAGAGCCAGTCCTACTTTCTTCTGTTACCGATGCTGCTCAGAATCAGCAACAAATGTCGATATGTTTAGCCTCTTCTGTCCTTCAAGACTTATCGCCCGAGGTAACCCTTGCATTACCATGGATTAGGACTATTCTTGAGCTGGAAAACTCAGCGACGAGCATCTGGGCACCATCACTTGCCTGTTGTATGGCATTAGTAGGCAGGCATGTTAACAACCGTGGCTTGGTGCAAACGAGCATGCAGTTCTATCTACAAGGCCTTCGAGATGTTCAGAAAGCTCTCTACAACCATGATCAGGCTCTTCAAGATGGGACTTTAAGTGCCTGCATGGGTCTCGTCTTATATGAACTCCTCGAGTGCCCCGATCAAGACATGCAAGCCTTTCGATGGCATCACCAAGGCTGCTCTCGGCTCATTAGACTCAGAGGTGCGAAGGCACACCAGCGTGGCCTGGGACATACAGTCTTCCTGATGTTTCGTTTACATGGGGTAAGCATCAGCATTCACAACTCTGTATTCTGTAAACTAATGGCCAAGGTCCTGAACGCGATTGGAGTTCACAAACAGTCATATCTATGTGCACCGCCGTGGACCACGCTGCCTTGGAATGTTTTACCCAAGGAGCCATATGATCGGCTTGTCGACATACTTACTTTAGTGCCGTCTGTATTAAGTCAGGTTGATGGCATTACGTCCACGAGTATGAACTTGTTGCCAAACTTGCTAATCGACTTAGCTCATCAATGCCTCTCTATCGACTCGAAGCTGTCTCTCTTTATTCTGGACTTGCAACAACAGAATCGCTTGCCACTGTATTGGTATGAAAAGTCTTATGGTGAAGCAGACTTTTTTTCATGTCCGAGAATATCGTTTTGCAACATGAAAATCGCACGCATCATGGTGCTGTTCTGGGCTTTTGTGAGCGTTTTATGGGATGGATTATCACATCTTTATGGCGCTCTAGATGAACATGCACCACACCTGAAGACAGATTTGCCATCTCTTGGCAAGCGTCAGAACTGGATTTTGGAAGTACACAAAGTGTGTCAATCTGTGGCGTTCTGCACCTCCGACGAGAGTAATCTAAGCGCACAGCTGGGGGTTTTTGTCATTGCTGCGCCTCTAAACATGATCATTCATCTCCTGAAAGACCGAGTGGA
The DNA here is from genome assembly GCA_006937295.1 of Carpinus fangiana. NCBI lineage: Eukaryota > Viridiplantae > Streptophyta > Magnoliopsida > Fagales > Betulaceae > Carpinus > Carpinus fangiana. The sequence continues at coordinate 27,072 of VIBQ01000016.1, forward strand.
ATTCGTGACTGAGTGCCAATGGATACTACAGGCAAGAAATAGAATGGTTGGACGAAAACTCAAGATCATAGAATATAGTTGATTGAATATCAAAGAGAAGTCCTCGAACTAATGACATGTTGAGTACTCTATCAGAGAGGCTTTAACTCTAAATGAGTACACAGCCCGCGCAGCAGACGACGCCGTCACACTGATAAGGTCAATAGAGATGCACCAAAGGCTTGCAGTCTGATCAGATCAACGAATATTACGATAATGGCCATTAAAGACGTTTTGAGTCAAGTAAACGGTCGGGAAACATTCACGAGTCTCATCCGTTTGGGAACCAGTCTCGCTAAGACGTCATCGATGACATGTGGGCTGAGCCTTAGTTCGCCACGTGCATATGACCGGAAAGGAAGCTTATTCCATTGACTTGTTGGCGATTAGCATGCTTCGGGCCTTCTTTAGGATATGATATCCCTTGAGCATCAATAACAAGAATCATGAAATTTGCACCATCAGTGAGACGATCACGGAACACTCTGCATAGAAATTTCTCGGTTGAGGATGAACATCCTCGAAAATTATGCACAACTATTATATCATCGCAGCATTCGCATGATCTCGATAGTTATGAGAATGGGTACGAAAGATACTGGCTTCCGGATGTGCCGAATTGGCCAGGCTGTGGCAACGTCATGGCTGCACGCGGGTGGGGCTCTCTAAAGGGTCATCATCCTGCATCGCACAACTGACGTGCGGTTTTACAAGCTCTTTCATTCGCAAAGAAAGATCACTGAATACAGTTGTGAAACTGTATTGGATTCCGGCTAGTATGTCTGAAACAGAGGACAAGCTCACGGCATATGGCAAAGCTCGCTCCACCGTTACCGACCACCCACTGAGTACAGATGAGATTGACAAGCTCAACCGCTATCTCCATGCCTCACTCTACCTTTGTCTTGGCATGCTTTATCTTAAGGACAATCCTCTGCTAAAGGAACCTCTCAAAAAAGAGCATATCAAGCCTCGTCTCCTCGGTCACTGGGGCTCAGATGCCGGTCAAAGCTTCACATATATCCATATGAACCGTTTGATCAAAAAGTACAACCTCGACGTTTTCTTTGTATCTGGACCCGGTCATGGAGCTCCTGGCATCATCTCAAACTCCTATCTGGAAGGCGTATACTCCGAGGTCTATCCACACAAGTCAGAAAGCGAGGAGGGCCTCCAACGTTTTTTCAAGCAGTTTTCGTTTCCCGGCGGAATCGGTAGCCACGCAACGCCCGAGACTCCAGGTAGCATCCACGAAGGTGGTGAACTGGGTTATTCGATTTCGCATGCTTTTGGTGCCGTATATGACAATCCGAACCTGATCGCGCTCACTATGGTTGGTGACGGCGAAAGCGAAACAGGCCCACTAGCCACGAGCTGGCATAGCAACAAGTTCTTAAACCCAATCACCGACGGCGCGGTTCTACCGGTTCTTCACCTTAATGGATACAAGATCAACAACCCTACTGTGCTTGCCAGAGTAAGTCATCGAGAGCTTAAATCACTATTTGAAGGTTATGGATGGACGCCGTACTTTGTGGAAGGCAGTGATCCAGACTCTATGCATCAAGCTATGGCGGCTACCATGGAACAATGTGTACGTGAGATCTTGAAGCATCAAAAGCAGGCTCGGGAGAGTGGCAGTCCATTCCGCCCATTGTGGCCGATGATCATTCTGAGGAGTCCAAAAGGCTGGACAGCACCCCGCAAGCTGCATGGCCATTACCTTGAAGGGTTCTGGCGGGCGCATCAAATTCCAATCACCGATGTTCTCACTAACCCAGAATCCCTCCGAACATTGGAGGATTGGATGAGGTCATACGAACCAGACGAGTTGTTTCACAATGGCAAGCTGATCCCTGAACTTCGTGCATTGGCTCCCGAAGGCACTGCACGCATGAGTGCAAATCCTGTCGCCAATGGAGGTATTCTCCGGAAACCTTTGCATCTGCCGGCCTTTCAAGACTACGCTCTTGATTTGAAGAAAGCAGGTGTTACGGACGGTCCATCCATGAGCCTATTTGCAAAGTATCTGCGTGACATAACCGCTGCAAATATGAACAACTTTCGTCTTTTCGGCCCTGATGAAACCCAAAGTAACAAGCTTGACGCTGTGTACGAAGCTGGTAAGAAGGTATGGATGGCAGGATACTTGCCCGAAGACGAAGACGGAGGCAACCTTGCGCAATCAGGGAGAGTCATGGAGATACTTTCTGAGCACACTGTTGAGGGCTGGCTAGAGGGCTACATCCTCAGTGGTCGTCACGGTCTTCTGAACAGTTACGAGCCCTTTATACACATCATCGATTCCATGGTGGGGCAACACTGCAAGTGGCTGGAGAAATGCGCCGAGGTTGACTGGCGTGTCGCTGTTTCATCTCTGAACATACTATTGACGTCCACAGTCTGGCGTCAAGATCATAACGGCTTCACACATCAAGACCCAGGATTTCTCGACGTGGTCGCCAACAAGTCACCCGAGGTGGTTCGCATATACTTGCCGCCCGATGCAAACTGCCTCTTGAGCACCATGAACCATTGCTTGAGCAGCTCAAACTATGTCAATGTGATCGTTGCCGACAAACAAAATCATTTGCAATATCTTAATATGCAGGACGCTGTTGCGCATTGCACCAAAGGCCTAGGCATTTGGGATTGGGCTAGCAACGACAATGGCAAAGACCCTGACGTTGTCATGGCCAGCTGTGGCGATGTCTCCACCCAGGAGTCTCTTGCTGCAACTGCGATTCTCCGGCAAATGGTTCCTGATATCAAAATCCGCTTCGTAAACGTAGTCGATCTCTTCAAGCTCATCCCCAACGGGTACCATCCCCACGGGCTGACCGACAAGGACTACAGCGCCATATTCACGCACAATAAGCCAATTGTCTTCAACTTTCACTCGTATCCTTGGCTCGTCCACCGCCTCACATACAACCGCCCTGGCCAGGAACGAATGCATGTCCGCGGCTACAAAGAAAAGGGGAACATTGATACGCCTCTGGAGCTGGCGATACGCAACGAGACTGACAGATTTAGCTTAGCCATTCTTGCAATTGACAACATGGATTCTTTTGGCAACAAAACGGCTGCTGCGCGAGAGAACCTGAAAAATCAGCAGATCGAGGGAAAGAACTTTGCCTATGAGACTGGCATGGACCCACAAGAGTGGACAGACTGGAAGTGGCCGTTCTAGGTAGCAGCAGCAGTAGCAGCAGGAATAACAACACATGCTGCGACTTCTGTACAGTGTGCTTGATCAAACATGCCATATATGTGTAGGCTGCATGCACGATGAATGCAGAACCTCTATCGCACAGCTCAATACAGTGCTCTAGCGGGGGAGTCCTACACGAAATGGACCATTGGATCCATTGACACTTGTCTCATTGAAATGTTTAGCTAGCTTTGTAGCCGTTTACCATTGAATCGTCCAGACCTGCATTCGCCCGATAGTAAGGCCGGTGCTAGTTGTTGGGCAGGAGGAGCTTTCCTCGAACGAAGGCTGCCTGTTAGATTCCTCTGCTGGTGATTGTGCAACCTGGTCCTCCCTGACACAGGTAATGATCTATCGATACAGACCAAGACTCACATACAAGAGAAAACGGAGAACAAGCAGGTGCTGCACGGACTTTGGTATCTCTAGGCAGACATGTTGAGGAACCGCCCCCAACCTCCGACCGCGTCGGACGCGCCTAAGCATCCGGCGTCCGACTATCGCGAAATCGATAGCCAGACAGCGAATGGATTCGAATTGTCACCTTGTCCATGACATAGCTGAGCTTGTTGCTGAGTAAGCCCAGCTCGTGGGGCTTGTGTAGTATATAATGGAGGAGGACCCCTATGTGGTCAGCTTCAAGCAGTGATCTAGAGTTGAAGAACCACACAATGGCAGGCCCCATCTTAGTCACTGGCGCGACGGGTAAGCAGGGCGGTGCCGTCGTCCGCGCTCTTCTGGAGCTTGCCCAACCACCATCCACCATTCTCGCTGTCACCCGAAACCCAGCCTCTGCTGGCGCTCAGAAGCTAGCTGCTGCGTCACCCTCCATCAAACTAGTCCAAGGCGACCTCGACAAGATCCCCGAGCTCTTCAAAGCTGCCCAGGCAGCCGCCGGACAGCCGATATGGGGCGTCTACTCCGTGCAGCTCGGCCAAGGCCTGGGCAACACTGACGAAGAAGGCCAGGGCAAGGCACTCATCGACCAAAGCCTGAGCAACGGCGTCAAGCACTTTGTCTACTCCAGCGTCGACCGCGGCGGCAACGACAAGAGCTGGACGAACCCGACCACGGTGCCGCACTTTATCACAAAACACGCCATCGAGCTGCACCTGCGCGACAAGGCCGAGGGCAGCGGCATGGGCTGGACCATCCTGCGCCCCGTCGCCTTCATGGACAACATCGAGACTCACTTCCAGACGCGCGTCTTCCTGGCCGCGCTGAAGTCGTCGCTCGGGCCCAAGAAGCTGCAGTGGGTCGCGGTGCGCGACATTGGCGTCTTCGCGGCCAAGGCGTTTGAGCAGCCGGACAAGTTCAATCACCAGGCCATCGGACTGGCGGGTGACGAGGCCAGCGTGGACGACCTGGCTGTCCTGACCAAGGCTGCCACGGGAAAGGCTTTGACGCCATCCTTCGCCATCCTTGGGTCTACACTAATGCTTGCCATGAAAGAGATGCGTGTCATGCTTGAATTTATGGCTGGCGAGGGCTACGACGTTAATATTGCAGAGCCGAAGCAGACTCATCCTGCCATGATGGATTTCAAGACGTGGATCGTCAAGGAGAGCGATTTCACTACGACCGCATGAGTATATCTACGATACGACAATATTTTCGCATCATCAAACACTGAAAACTCTCACGATCAAGTAATGCAGGTCAAGAAAGTAATAAGATATTCCATTTAGATGTTTCCAACTCCGTGCACATGCTCTATGTAGATGCTGCCAATACCAAGGTGTCATGCTTAGCAGACCTTGCCGAACCAAGGGTCAATCTCGTAGCTACCATCATCCTTCTTCATGCTGAAGGTTCCCTCGTTGCTGAACGCGTGCAGGAACCACCCGACCTTCTGGTCCTTGAAGTACTGGCAGTTGTCGTTGAAGGTGTTCCAGAAGCTAGCATATGCTTCGTCGGTAGTGTCGACGTGGCCACCATAGTGGTCTGTAGGTCCCCAAGCCCAAGGAGTCTCGGTGACGAGGATGGGCTTGTCCTGGATGCGGTTCATGCGCTCGATCTGCTCCTGGATGTAAGGCCATGCGTCGCTTTCGGGTGCATTGTTCAGGTTGTAGAATGCGAGAGGGTGCATGTGGATGTAGTCGGATGAGTCGAGAGCCTTCTGGCCGATGTCGGTGAAGGAGTCTCCATCCAAGAGTGCCTCACGGTCCCAGTCATCAGAGAAACCGGCGGGAACACCAAAGCCGTTGATGGTGCTCTTGAAGTCTGCGAGATCGGCAACGAACTGGTCGTTACCGTTGTCGACACCATCGCCGACAGGCTCTGAGCCAAAGTCGACACTGTGGAAGACGTAGGGAGCAATGGCCTTGTACTGGTCGTTGTTGAAGACGGAGTAGATGGCATCACGCGAGGCGTGCCAGATGCTGCTGTCTGGGTCATCACCAAAGTTGAACCAGACCTGGGGGATGACGGCCATGTTGTTGGCCACACCAGCCTTGAGCAGATTCTCGAAGACGCTCGCATCGGTACATGTGGGGTAGTAGACGCGGACATATTTTGCGCCGAACTTGCTCTTCATCTCTGCAAAGTCGGCATTGATACCGTCGAAGCTGTTGGAATAGTCGGAGCAGTCGTCGTTTTCAAGCGGGTACGAGAAGCCCAGAAATCCATATTCGGCATCAGCAGAGCACCACCACTGGTCACGAGGGACGGATGGAGCACTGTAGTCGCTGTTCAAGGTCTGGTCGCCAAAGGGAAAGCAGTTGCCGCGAGGATCGGCATCGCGGGCCTTGAGAGCTGCGGGAGCGGCCAGCGCTCCGGACAGGAGGAGGGAGGAAGCAATGGCAGCACGCATTGTGATGGATAGTATGATATTGTTGTGTAGTGAAAGTGACTGGAGCGGCTCTTGAGATGGGGCAGCTCTTGTCTCTTTATGTATTCCTGGTGTTTCACGTTGCGAGATCCCACGTCCATCCCATTTCCATACTTTCCACCGAGACGGAAGGCATGGCTGTCATGTCACAGCAGTAAAGTCATTACGAGGTAACATAGTAGACCGTACCAGGCTTGTAGTAGCATGATCGGCATAGGGCGCTCGTATCCTAGGGACCAAGCTTGTCGGGAAGTCATCTTGGCATATCGTGTTTGATGCAGATCGCTGCCACTGGCCGGATGGACGTTTCTATTCTCAGCCGTGACGCTGCCAATACGAGAATCATCATCATCCACGTGCGGGGTACAAGTCCCCGAACATCCCCTTACCTGTTCCGGTCTTTGGCCCCGGGAACGAGACGAGTGAAGTTACATGTCCTGTGGAGTTGGAACAAGATACCCGTCACTAAGGTAACAAGAGATTTCATCACAACACGCCATAGACACCTGCGTCAGCTTCGCCACCATCAAATGGATAGTTCTTGTCGGGTCGTATGGAGCGAGACTGGCGATGTAATAAATGGCATAGCATGTGCAGAGATTGTTTAATCACAAAGCATTGCAGATATCAGTCACTACGTTGAAGAACGTGGGCCGTTAAATACGGCTACACACGCATGCAAGCACCTGCTTAGATTTTATTAGACATAGCACATTTCTCCATTCATCATTTGCTGCAGTAAATCCGGTCAAATAACAAGCACCCAATCCACATCTCCACGGATCGGGTGCCACATATGCCACGTCGTCTCAGCGATCCTCCCCTATGGTCGTGGAGCCCTTTTGTAGCGTTTGCTTTACGAGGTTTGCGAGCCACCCACCTGACAAGGTCACATTGCTGGCATCGCCCATGCTAGGTTGCAAGAAGTAACTCTGGAGTCCGCTCTGTGCCTCAATTGCAGCGTCTAGGCTCCGCTCCACCTGATAAATGTACAAGATACCTGTTCGCGCGAAATTGAGAGTTGATGCGCTACTGGCATTAGTCGCAGCGATTTGGCGAGAAAGCAGACTAGACTTGGACGTGGCGGCTCCGTTCAGTGTCACCAACGCGTTTTGACTCGAGCAACTGAGAGAGCTGAGAGAGAACAGAGCCAGAAGAGCAGAAGCGTTGATTGGAATGCCATAGTCCGCATCTGCCACGGTGATCAAGGTAGGAAGAGCAGCTCCAATCGTTGCATTTCCGTTGCTGTCGACTGCTATAGTCGTGCAGCCTTCTGAATTGTCCGGCTGCTCGCAATTGGTCCCGACAAATCCACTTGCACAAACACAGGAGCACGTTCCGTCGGCAGTGACGAAATTGGAGCCACCATTGGCACAGACTGTTGATGCCGCACACTGAGCGAGCGACGGTGCTCTACCCGCAGCTGGCGAATTTTGGCGCGGTACAACGATGAGCGCAATTGGGATGGCAACGGCTGCTGCTACAAGACATATGACAAGCAGGACCACCAGAATAAAGAGCCACAACGGCATTCCGCAGCAGCGGCGTCGAGATTTGGACATAACGTTCAAGTCTGGCTCGGCTGGTGTTGCCGACATGTGTTCCATATGTCGGAGCTGCGATTGAGGCCACTGGTTGACAGGCCGCTCGCCGTATTGGGATTGTGGCGATCCGCCAGTTGGCGTCAGAGGGAAAGCATTCAAGATGGTGTTGAGAGATCCGGCCGAGCGACGCTTATTGGATGAGCTTGTGTCTGTATGTGTGTTGGACGAACCGCCCATCCAGTCCGTGCCCCACCTGCTTTGCGTTCGGTTCTGTTCCATGGTTGATGCTAGACGCAAGGCCCGCTTGATTAGACTAGGTAGACTGGTAGTACTATCGCGGACGCCGCTGTCGGCTGATTTGTAGGAAGGACGAAAACTAGCCCGAGTCGATATTCGCTTTGAGTCTGGCCGGGCTGCGGCGGCGACATCCTCTGGAACGGCGAGTAGTGTGCCGCTCTTGCGTCCAGCATGCTCTGAGTAACCAAACTTTTCATCCACGACCCCATTGCGCGAGTCGTGAAGCTCCGAATGATCTGTTGGACGCTCACGCTGTAGCATGCTCAAATTTTCCGCAGAGGATCCCGGACCCACGAGAGCGGTGTCCGACTTGAAGACGCCACCAGGACTGACATCGGGGCTTCTTCCACTGCTAGCAGGAGTGACGAGAGACGCGCCAAGGGCAGCCGAAATGAGCGTTGCGGCATCGGGTGTTTGTGGTCGAGGGCCCTGCTGATCTTCTGACGGCTGGCGGCGCGTGTAAGTCAAAGCGGGCTTGCCGCGTCGGCCGATGCTTGCTTCTCGAACGAGGCCTCCTTCAGCATTAGCGTAGTTCTCGCCGAAGTTGTTCTCGTCTTTTGAGACATCGCTGCCGCTATCGGACGTATGAATGCTTCCTGAAAAGGGAAATGGGCCAGCCGATGGGGACGAGTACTCATTGGGCCGAGTCGATGAGGGGGACGGCAAAGGTCCACGGGCCGTGGTGGGCTCGTACACGGCGGAATCTAGATTGGCATAAGGCTGCGTGGGCCATTCTCTCGGTGTCGCATAAGTAGAGCCTGGAGTGCCGGGTACTTCTGGCTGACCCGGCGAGGTTGGTTTATCGAAGTAGGTGTCCTGATTCATTCCGGTGGCAGCATGTGCTGACGTTGGATGGGTTGAACTTGAATTCTCTCTTGACGGCTGCGCGAGGTGGTCCGGGGAGACAACAGGTCTTCGGTGGGGAGGAGGGCTCATTGGAGGATATGGGGCATGTGCACGAGGAGGCACACGGACAGGGAATCGCTGGTTCTGCTGGGGATGCATTGGACGCGAGTGCGGGGGAGGGGCAAGCGAGGATGGCCCTGGGCCTCGAGGACCGCGCCATTGTGCTGGGGGTGGCGGACCTCGCAAGCGTGGATCTGGTCTGTAATGCTGCTGCTGCGGTGGCGGCGGCGGGCGATACTGGTATTGCGGAGAATTGGGTTGATGGGAGGGTAGATACCGGACGGGGGGCGAGCGTTGGTAGTATGAAAGATCGGGAGAATGAGAGCGTGAGCCGTTCTCATCGTCCTCTTGCGCACCTCCCTGGCGATCGGGATGTTGCTGCTGATGATGCTGCGAGGCGAGCATGGGGTGGTGGAATTGCGACTGCAGAGGCGACGCGAGAGAGGAAGGTTGTCCGTGAAGTCTCTCATGGTTCCGTAGCCCTGGATCTGGGCTAGGCGAGCGGCGAGCAGACTCGACACGCTCTCTTGCTTTCCGCAGGTGTGATCGTATGAGCTCCTCGCGAGCGACTGGGTCCTCCGGGAGCCCACTAGGCGATGTCGGCGCTTGACTCATGATTGGGACAACTGAAACGGTGGTATGGCCCTGCCGGCGGCAAGAAGTGGAGTCAAAGAGGTATCGGGGAGGGAGAGTTGGGGGCCAATGGGGTTGGCAAGGGCATATTATATGGGCTACAGATCGAAAAGCAGAGATGCTGCGCGGACTGTTGACCTGGATGTCGAATGGCTGTGGACGGACGGAGGCGGAGCAGGCGCGTGCGTACCCGCGTGAGTAGGAAAATGCAATAGATGGCTGAGTGCGGGCAGAGTGGGCGCGCCGGCGGCAGTGGGGGAGGGGGGTCAAGGAGTGACTTGGGTGGGTGAATGAATGAGTGAAGAGGCTGTGCGACAGCAGGCAGGGCTATGGAGCAGAAAGGAGGAGGAAACGGCGAAGAAGATGGGCGAAGAGTGGCCTGGCTGGCTGTCAACGGCGGCACGGCAGCGGCAGGCGACCAGATGCAATCGAGGACGCCATGTGGGCGCGCTTGCTTCGCCTACGGGGATGAGATAGATTCTGCTCGGCGGCAGTCTGTGCGCAATTCTACGACGCGGCTTTGTTGCTGTTAAATACAGACACAGCGCCCTTGCACGCCCAGCCTGCAGCAAGTGCCGCTCCCAGCAGTGGTGGTGTGCATCGCGTCCTGTGATTACGGGCTGGTCGGGGTGGCCATGTCGGCCTCCAGCCTGCACACGCAATCGACGGCCGCGGGTGGGCGCACGGGCCTGGAGGTTCACCACATGCGCATGCGCGCGCGCACACACACGGCGGCGGCGGGTACCTGATCGGCGTGCGGCTGAAGATGCCCTCGCCTGGTGGGGCAGGCCCGCAAGGAGAATTCAGGAGAGTTTTGTGACGTTCCTTATTCAACTCTAATCACAACATGAGCGTCGACGCTGCTGCCTCACTCTCTTCTCTTCGTAAGCCGGTGGTGCCGGTCGCCGGCAGGAGGTAGGGAACAGGGGCGTGTCTTTTTGTGTGTCAGGCCCAGCGACGAGGCTTCGCTTCTTCTGCCGACTCCTTGAAACGCGTCTTTTGCACAACGGCCGATCGGGTCCAGATCCCTGCCGCCGCCGCAACCAACGGGGCTGCTCGCTGCTCATGTTACCCTCTATACTCATTGGCCGGCGACGTCGTAGCGCCCGCCCATGCCCAATTGTGCTGCATCTCGGCTGCTTGATCGTCCATCGCGCAGTTGCCAGAATGCGACGCCGCACCAGGCGAGTCAGCAGCCGCTTCCATGGTTGAGGCCAGCGCATGGTACAGCATCGCTCCCGCCACAAGCGGCACCTCAAATCTCCTCGCCAGCGTCGTGCCGGCCGCCTCGTCCACCCTATCACGTTGCGCCGTCATTTGCCATTGTCGGCACTCTAGCAATCCATTACGCTGTCCATACTCGTCCTCCTTGAACCCCTATTCGAAGCATCTTGCATCATGCATCGTCCCGCAGGCCACTCGCAGGTAGTCCCCTCCGTGGACTCGCCCTGCCCGTGCCTGGCCCCTTTGCATTCGGCAAACCATGGGCTGATCTGTCCGCTTTTCAGGCTGCCGCTGGTCACGGGCCTCATCTAGAAAACATCCGGCCTTCCATTGCCTACCCCACACTGCCCGCGGCAGACTACCTCTCTGAAAATTCCTATAGGGTACGTCTGCTGCCATACCCATCACCATATGCAAGCTTTGTGCTCACCACAATCACTCGCCAGCCGAGGCCTTTGGACATTCGTCTCGATCAAGCGGCTGCCCCTGCGCCACTCTACTCTCAATGTCTTCCTTCTTCTGTCCCGCTCGTCCGACATGGCGCGAACATCAGCCGCCGTCGTGCAAACGCTGTGTCCCTCGCCGACAACCCTGCCCGAAGGAGCCACAGCCAGGAAATGGCAAGGATCTTCGAAAGGGCTGCTGAGACGCGCTACTCTCAGAACGACTCTCATCCCACGGGTCGAAGAAACAAATCATCTCCAGCCAGATCTGGGCGTCGCAAGCTTGAGTATAGCCCTCTGCCTCGTGTCGCCCCAGGACGCCAGATGTATCTGCCCAGGCTGAGACCGCACTCTCAAAGTCCCACCAGGCCCTCCCACTCTGACCTCGACCCAGCCGTTCGCCATGGCCTAGAGAATCCCTTCAGCCGTTCCATGGGCGTTCAACCTCTACGTCCGAGACGTAATGCTCAGCAACCTGGCTCAAAAATGACCCAAGTCGACGTCTTACCAAAGTCTGCGGCGGTCTACCCTCGCCCCAGCTCCCACGCATCCGCTGATTCTGGCGTGGCTCTTGACCTTGCCACGAAACGTGTCCTGCAGCATGATGTCGCATCTGCGTCTCTGATCAATGCCGACTCTGCTTTGCATTCCGTACCTACGAGTACCCAGCAAGCACCCCCTGAAAGTCCTGCCGTCCAACAATGGCTTTCTGAGATTGATGATTTCGACCCCCACTGTCTACAGCTAAACCCCAAAGCATCAACAGACGAGACTGATCCGAAGACTGATAGGTGTCCGGCTCATGCTCGCACGGGTTCTTTTCTCTTGGGTTCCATGCCTCGCCGTGTAAAGCTTCCTGAGAACAAGTCTCTTGCGCAAGATACTACATTTGGCATGACCCCTCCCAGGAGGTTCAAAGCTGCTCCGATCCCCGCGCCGCTGAGGAAGCACCTACAGTTCAGAAAAACTGGACCGGCCGTCTTTGCAATCGGTCCTGCTACGAGCGAAAGTGACAGTGACGCTGAAGAGCCTCACCCTGGTAGCAAATGTAGTGGACAGTTAACCGATGGAATCCTAGCACCTGGAGACGGCATGCAGGAGAGCAACAAGTCACCTGACGAGGAGTCACGCACCAGCGACCAGCTCCACGACTCGTTTCCACAGGTCGAACTCAGTCCCAATGTCACCCTACGACGGAAGAAAGAGACAAGCAAAGCGTCACCATGTCACCTCGTTGGTGGTCGCTCGGTGGAAAGAGTGTAGAGACTCAAAGGGCTGTTAAATGCCTTGCTAGTTGCACATCTTTATTGGGGGCGCGGCTATCTTCTTCAGCAGCCGCTCTCATGAGGTCTTTACATCATAAATAAAACACTTTTCTTTCCCTCTTCCTGGTCGAACATACTTCGACAAATAGTAGTGATGGGCCCAAATGCGTTCCTGTTTCTTTCGTTCCTTTCTACCGTGAAGCGCACTAGATGACGAGTACCACGATGCTTTACAACTGCTCCAACAGACCTTCAGCCTCGAGCAGCAGGACGATCTGATGAACAATCGTCCTCACCGGAGTCTGCTCGACATCGACCGTCAGCTGCGCCTCTCCAGCAACAGGGGTCTCGTAAGGGTCATCCACGCCGGTGAAGCCCTTGATGCTGCCCCGCCTGGCGCGGGCGTAGATGCCCCTGCGGTCCGTCTTCTCGCAGTACTCGAGCGGCGTCGCGACGTGCACCAAAAAGAAGCTGCCAAACTTCTCGACCAGTGTCCTGGCGTCCTTACGCGCTGAGGCAAAGGGCGCAATGGGCGCGGCAATGACGGCCGCGCCGGCCTTTGTGAGCTCGGAGGCCACGAAGCCGATGCGCTGGATGTTGGTCAGGCGGTCGTGCTTGCTGAAGCCGAGCTCTGAGGACAGCTCGCTGCGCACCGTCTCGCCGAGAAGCAGCGAGACGGAGCGGCCGCCCTGCTGGTTGAGGGTGACATTGAGGGCGCGCGCGATGGCGTCCTTGCCCGAGTTCTGGTAGCCAGTGAGGAAGACGGTGAAGCCCTGCTTTGCGCGGGGCGGGTGCGACTCGCGCAGCACCCGCACGACCTCGGGGTAGGAGAACCATTCGGGGATCTCCTTGCCTGTCTTCAGGCGGCTGCGGAGTTCTGTGCCGGAAATGTCGAGCGTGCGTATCGAGGCGGGCACTTCGTCCTTCGGCTTGTACTCGTCCGTGTCGGGCAGGTAGGTCATCTGCTGGAAGGGCACGACCTCGATACCCAGCTCGTCGCGGTACTTCTCGACGGCGTACTGTGCATCGTAGGGGCCGTAGAACTCCTCACCCTTGCTGTTCTTGCCAGGGCCGGCGTGATCACGGCCAACGATGAAATGTGTGGCGCCGTGGTTCTTGCGGATGATGGCGTGCCAAATGGCCTCGCGTGGGCCACCCATGCGCATAGCCAAAGGCAACAGACCCAAGACGGCCATGCCGTTTGGGTAACGGGGCAGCAGAGCCTGGTAGACGCGGACACGGGTGAAGTGGTCAATGTCACCGGGCTTGGTGAGGCCGACGACGGGGTGAATGAGGACATTTGCCTGACGAGCGCGGGCAGCACGAACGGTCAGCTCTCGGTGAGCGCGGTGCATAGGGTTGCGGGTTTGGAAAGCGACAACTCGAGACCAGCCGAGCTTGTCAAAGTGTAGGCGGAGTTCGGCGGGCGTATCTTGAATCCTGCGTCAGCTTCCATGTACCTGGTTAAGGGATCAAGAGCATGTGAAAAGGGCGTAGCATACAGCGAAGAGCAACGTAATCGTAATGCATGAGGCGGTCAATGGCGTCAATCTTGCCGCCAATGTAGTACTCGCCGGCAATGTTGTTGAGGTAGTTAACGGCAGGGTGGTCATTGTCGCCGAGAGGACCGAAGACCTCCTTTGCCTCCTTAGCCCTGTTCGTGGATGTGAGTTCATTGTCCTGTGGACTCCACTCGAGTCTACTCCGAGAAGCAGTCTGTAGACTCACTTGTCAGGCTTGTAGACGTCCTCGACATTGATGATGGCAATGTTGCGGTCATCACGGAAGTCTCGAAGGGTGATGCGCGATCCGGGCTTGATGCGAGCAGCGTACTCCTTGCTCACATCCAGGGTGATGGGCATACTGAAAAGGTTGCCATCTACAAGGCGCTCCTTCTCAACGACACTAGGGAAATTTGTAAGTCTGCTTGTGCGGGTGACATTTGGGATCTTTTGTTCAGAGGTATGTACCCGTTATAGTCTTGCTCGTTCATGAAGCCTGCGACCATGGTGTCAGTCCCTGAAATTCATCTCTCTTGCTGGTAGCGGCCTGGGGGCTTGCTACGCATGGCAGGACGGGCATACCCTCGAGAGGGGAAAAGCCACCGTTCATGATCAACTCCAGATCACAAAGTTGCCTCTCGGTGAGGACAATTGCGGGCAGCTTCTCAGCCTCCGCAACCAGCTCCAGGCGGCGGGGAGCGTCGCGGGCGATGAGGTCCTTGAGGACGCCTCCATGGGGTGGGTTGGCCATGACGCGGGGTGGTGGGGGGGAAGACTATGGGCAAATCCAACTACGGAGACCGGGCTTAGGATGGTGGGGGTCTAAGCAGAAGGGAGGAGGAAAGGAAGATGCAGAAATTGGAGAGAAGGACTGGCAGCTTCCAGACTAGTGGGGCGGGTCGGGGTGATAATGCTCTTTGGCTCCTCTGTCGCTTGAATGCTGGCCCGGAAAGATTGGTGAGAGGCGCGAAAAAAATATGCGGGTGGTGGAAGAACTTTCGGCAGGTGACCCATTGAGCACGACATTCACACTGGCTTGGCCAATCCACGTCGGATAAAATCGTGCATCCAAGTCATGTAAGGCGCCACCTCATCCTGCTCGGGCTTTCCTTCATGATGCCCAGGCCGAATTGCTCGGCAAGGCCAGCAACACTCATTCTATGTTGAGCCGCCAAGCGCGCCTCCTGTACCAAAGCACGCGAGAATTTAGCACGGCGCTGTCGTCACCAATCGTGCGTAAACTCTAAGGGGGGGCGATTCGAGCGGCATCCATAGTCGGTGCTGGAGTTACGGTGCACAGATCTCTTCATACTGGGTTTGTTTCAATTTAGTTTTTATATTTGCCTTTTCCATGCGGTAGCTTGTACTTCTTCGTGCAGCCATGGCATCATATATACATCATGCTGTTCGCAAATCCTCGACCCGACCCTCCAAGTCCTCCTCCTAATTGAACCCATGACGCCACATGTATGACGGAGTATATAACTGTCAATCGCTAGAACGCTCGAATAATGATAAACAATGCTGGTCAACCCACGAGCACCAGGAACGGAGCTTGCTAGGTGCAGGATAGGGCCCCTGATTCAGGATGATACCTCAACACCGGAATCGACCACTGATACGGCCGACTCTCCTCGCTGGCGCGCCGCCTCTTCTTCTTGCTGTTGCTGCTCCATCAAGAACTGCGCGTACTTTGACTTGGGGTTGTGAATGCCGCACTCGGTCTTTTCGCGGCCCTTCCATCGTCCTGCACGCTCATCCTCGCCAGCCGCCACGGGCTGGGTGGAGTGCCAGTCGCCAACGCTCTTGTAACCACGGTCGAGGAGAACATTGTAAGGAACATTGTTCTGCTTGATGTAGTCTTGCACCTGCTCAAAAGTCCAACCGGCAAGCGGGTTAACCTTGATTAGGCCAGTGTCGGTAACTTCCACAATGTCAAGGTTCTTGCGGGCTGCGCCTTGGACTCTTCGCCTGCCAGTGAAGACGGCTTTGACTCCCAGGTCGTGGAATGCACGCTCTGACGGCTCGACCTTGGCGGTGTAGTCGTACAGCTCTTCGTTGCTCTCCCAAAGCTTCTCTCCATACTTTTCCGCAAACTCGTCGGCAGTGGAAGCCTCCCTTGGCTTGTACACATGCAGTTTTGTGTTGGGGTATTGAGTGCGGACTCGCTCAACCAAGTCGAGCGTTTCCTCGAAGTGATGCAGAGTATCCATGAAGACGAGATCGACTTCGGGTTTGATGGGGCTGTCCAGCTTCGACAGCATGTCAATCGTGACCAGGCCACTCAGCCCGAAGGCGGTCTCCTGGTATAGCCCAGGGAGGGTGATTAGGCACCACTTGAGAATATCTGTAGATCGTGTTAGAGTTGCACATGAAACCACCGAATCGGAGCTGGCGTACCTTCTGTGGGTAGTTTCGAGAGCATCTGGTTGATGTGCTTCAGATGAGGTCTGCTGAAGAAGACATCGTTGAGGGCGACATGGCTGGAGTCGGCAGAGGCGTAGCCAGACTCCAGATCTGATGACCTGCGGGAGGAAGACGAGGGCGAGTACATGCTGCTGCTATGGGTCGAGGCGTTGTCTGATCCAACAAGTTGCAGTCTACCTTTGCGAGTACGTCTGTTCAATGGGAAGACGCTCGAAAGTGACGCGAACGCCACGGTGTTTTGTACGGTAGCCATGGCGAGAAAGCTGGGCGTATTAGGCAAAAGGAAGAAGGCACCAGCAAAGGTCTTTGCGATGACAGAACCATGATTTCACAGCCGACTGAGTAATATCGCCGTGAGGCCGTCTGGTGTGCCTCGAGCACGCAATCACGCAATCCACGCCAGCGCCCGCCTTTTTTTCTCCCACCTCCACTACCGCCGAAGTGCCCGGGCACCCGCCAATTACAACTCTGCGTCATCGCTTTGTCAGACCAACGTTACCTTCTGCTGTGTCCTGTCCACGTTGTCTCGCGTATATCATGCACTAACCGTCACGATTCCCCGCTTATTGATCGGTCCTCTGGTCCGCTGCTGCTGCACTGGCGGTCACATAATCGCTTGGCGCCCTTACCAAGCGGACCTTGGCATGGACAAGGCCATCGCTAGCGGTGGACGATGTGGACGGGCACAACGGGCTCACATCGATCCGCATTGTGAGTTCTGGGCAGTGTTCCGGAAATGCAACCGATGAATTCAAGATCTCGACCAGACGCCGAAATGCCCGATGACATCGACGGTGCCAAAGCAGGCACTTCCGGACCCTGCGTCTGCATGATTGGCACCTATTCAATCAGCATAACGGCTTAAGGCGTTCTGGAACGCCTGTGGCTGCCGGTCTCGGACCAGCTCTGTTTGTCTCACGTGACTCTTCATCGCCATCGCCTTTGTGAGTTGCGTGCTATGTCTATGTCTTGGCCTGCGTTTGCCTTTGTTCTGTACTATGGATCTGCAATTTTTGGCGTGCCGGAGCTTCGGATGGACTCCAGGGTACCCAGGTTCACTGGCCCGTGACAAGTCTAGCATGCCGGACATAGTTCCCAGGACGGTAGTCTTCTCTGCAAGTACCCTGATTGCATAGCCACCCTATTCGTACTTATTCTACTCCGGTTTGAAGCGTAATTGGTGTAACGGATCCTCGGCATCCGACAATCACATTCATCTCATGATGAATACGAAGCTGGAGACATTTCGAGGATTAGGTCCTTACCCTCGGCTTGAGAGATCATGATCCTTGTCAATTGGGTGGCATGCCACGACCGCCGATTGGATGTTGCAAGCAGCACGTAGTATCGTGATCCATGCTCAGCAGCATTGCGTGCCTAAGTCGTTGCATTGCACATGTCATAATGAGAAGCTATTCAACCCGGTCTTTCCGTAAGCAGGGCCGAATTGGAGTAGTTAGCGAAGACAGAATGATGCATTCGATAGTCTTGATTTCTGCTCCGTAAGGGTCACTCTTGCTTCCATTCAGCACTGAAAGTGGTTTTGCTCATTTGAACGCTATGGATATCGAAGATACAGACGCTTTGGTTAATGAGATACTAGATAGCTCGTCGCCTTCGACTTCGGAGTGGCTGCAATCCTCGTCACTACCCAAAGAAGCGTTTCTAGGCAGAAAGTCGAATTCTACCGAGCACAAACTGAACAAATCTTGGATATCAAAGCAGAAAATCTCATTTGTAAGTACAAGATCGAATCTTTAACCGTGCTGAGCATGAGCATGGTTGTTGACAGGAAGAACCAGCAATCCACGCCAACCCGAAAGAAGTAGCCCCTGTGCCGCTCCGCAAAGGTCATCAGGAAATCCAAGGTTCGTTCATCCATCTTCAATTGTCAAACCCCTCACAGTGGTCATCCGCCATGTCTCAATTCCGATCAAAAGTCCTCGATATTGGTTGCTATGCGAACGCGCGCACAATCCGCGACCACACAAAGCGCAAGGTCTTTGCTGAAAATGAGCCTCTCAGGTTCGTATCCCCAGCGACATTCATTTCACCTCAGATCAGATCCAGTCTCTTAGGCGGGTGCCTCTTGCGTAAACCAGAGTGGCTTTCTGACAATCGCGCCAAACAGACAAGCTCTTCGCCATATGATCCGCAACACTACCTTACCTCAGCGCACGCGCGCCCAAGCTCAACTCAAACTCTCGCAAATGCACGCCTACACTCGCTCAACACAATTCAAGAACCGCTGTACACAAGGCGGTAGAGGCAGGGGTATCATGAGCGACTTCAAGATGTTCAGGTTTGCGTTCCGGATCGCCGCGCTTCAGGGGAATATCCCTGGCGTGAGAAAGGCCGCGTGGTGAGAAGGCAATTGTCCACATTATGAAATACAGACATTGGGTTCCACAACAAGCATGGGCGGTTGTAATTTGTGTACGATATGAAACCTGACCAATATACCGACATTTGGCACTGGCCTCACCGATTGACCTCAGTGTTTGAGAAGAGTGACACGCGCCAGCAAACAAATCATCACTCGTGCCACGTCGTTGAGTGAGGCGAACAAGGTGTATCCTAACATAGAGGAGTTTTTCTCAGATAGACCCGTATTACTCCCTTTTCAACTAAATTACAGCTTCTCTGCTATCTCCACTCTTGCTGTCCACTACTTCTTCCAAATCACATACAGCAAAAGTCGTCCTACCAAAACCCCGTCCAGATGTTTCGTCGCCTAGCTGGTGGACTTCCTAGAGATCCACAATACTCGTCGGATCTTGCGAAGCTTGGGTTCGGCCTCTTAGCTCCTGCGACAAATAGTAGCTGTACTGACTGCAACGATAGGTTCTACTTTGACGGCATTCGCTTCAAGAGCACAGAAGCACCCAACGAGTACTTTAGGTACTTTGCAAACGACAACGAACGCCACAATGAAGTTCGACTGGAAGCTTTTCATACCGCAGTGCGCAGGCATATTCTCGAAGAGCTCAAAGACCGGAACATCATCCCCCTCTACCTTCCTCAGCTTACAAGGGAGCAGCCTCTGAACAATGAGCCCAGCATCCCCATTCTCACCGACTTGACCACCATGGACACTCATAATGACACTGAGAGGACGCCTCTAAACATGAGAAGCCGCGTAGTCGTGATCATCAATCAGCTCAACCAAGATCTAGCCATATTTTCGCATCGCATGGCAGGCGGCGAAGCAGGTCCGTCCAAAGGGAGCATGATCGACCTCGTCGACACCATCCGTGTTGCCGCATGGCCTCACTCACATCATACACCAGGCAGCCCATGGGTAACCACAGCCGCCGCCTCTGCAGACGAAGATGCCACCAACGGCGACACCGACACCGACACCGACCCTCCCGGTATCATCATCCTCAATTCCGGCCAGATCTGCTTCAGCAACACGCACCCGGAACACCCGCACGGCGTGGCCATGACGCCACGCAGCTGGCTCGCGCTCCCACGCCCCAGCGGCCTCCACGAAGCCCCAAAGCTGCACGCCGTCTACAACCGCGCCGCGCACAACGCATCGCCTGAGGCGCACCTTCGGCACGTTTTCTCGCCCGCCGTGCTCGGCAACCCCGCCATCGTGCACCCCGACGCCCGCATGCTGGTCATCGCCATCGGCGACGGCGCGGACGAGACACTGCGCGTACTGAGCGAGCGCTTCACAGAGTTTGGCGCGCGCATTGGTGCACTCGCGATGGTCGCGCCGTCGCCGACATACAAGCAGCTCCGGGTGGACTTTCTGGAGAAGCTGGAAGGCGCGACGTGGGCGGAGACGCTGCGGCTGCAGGGCGCGTATGCGCGGCTTCTGGCGCGGCGGGCGCGAGCTTGGAGTCTTTGTGAGAGGCCACTTGGAGCGCCTATTGCGAACGCGAGGAGGTACGCGCCGAGTCAGTTTGCGACGGGTATGTCTGATGATGACTATGAGCTTGTGGAGAAGATGGCTGGGCACAGTGTTGGTGGAGCAGAGGCGCAAGAGACTGCGTTGGAAGTTGCTGGCAACAATGAGCATGCTGAGTACTACTTCTGGCCGCGGGTCAGTGGCGGTGAGGCCAAGGACGTGGAGCGCGTTATGCCTACTGCATGCGGAGATGTTGTGCTCTGGTTGACAGAGGTGGAGAGGCATGGCGATGGCTACGTGAATCCAACCATGAACGTTCCACCCGAGGACGACAGGGGAAGTCAAGAAGACTCTGGGTGGAGTAGTGACTGGAGTTTGAACCATGATCAAGACGATTCAATTACAAAGGCCAAATGAGCTGGTCACTCCTTGTTCGCAGAGAAAGCGAATTGGAGGCAAACACAGTCGCTACAGACCACAGTCCATGATTAACGAAACAAGACTAGTCCAATCAAACAATATAGTTCATTCTATGCAACGCTAGATGCTGAGCGGTGGGGGTTTTTTTCCTACTTGTCCATCTTACACTCACAAACACTTCCCGAACGTACCGACTCAGTACTGGCTTGCAGCCTGTTGGCAAGCCTTGAGCTGCTCCAAGTACCAGTTGCAGATCTGCATGTTGCCGTTGTTATCCGTCATGCACTTGGTGAAGTTGCGGGCGTCAACATCGCAGGCCTGCTGGCCGTATTGCTGGTTCTGGCTGTTCGTGGCATTCCACTGGGGGTCCTGGGGCGCGGCGTTGACCTGCTGCTGCTCAGCAGGCGCGGAGCCGCCGCCAAAGAAGCCGCCGATGGCGTGGCCGATGGAGGAGCCGACTGCGACACCACTGCGGAGCGGATTAGCTGGGCCATTCTGGTGGACAAGCAGAAATGTGACATGGGAAACTCACGCAGCGGTGGAGGCCATCTGGCCAAAGAGACCAGGACCCTGGCGGCCTTGCTGGGGAGGAGCCTGTTGCTGCTGCGGTGGGTATGCGGCGGTCGATGCAGGGCGAGCTTGCTGCGGCGTGGGAGCAGCTGGGCGAGCTGGAGCTGCGGAAGGACGAGATGGGCCTGAGCGAGCAGGGCCGGCGCCGCCACGGGAACGAGGCATGATTGATGGATTGAAGAAAGGTGTTGGTTGGATGTCGTGGACGGGAGGGTGATCTCACAGGATACTGAAGCGGTGATGATGTAGAAGCAGAATAGATCGAAGCCGAGACGGAACAGAGAGGCAAATGCAAAGACGAGACAGAGTTAAACGACATCGAATCGCCGAGGCCCGTGCTGGCGCTTTTGGTATAGCGTCAACCTAACTAGACAGATGCCTCACTCACTTGTCTACTTAACAGCGACAGCATAGGAAATCAGTCGTTGTGATATGAGTATCCAAGGATGTATTCGTCAGGTTGTATGTATCTCCAATCAGTATCATCAAAGTCTTCCTCCGCTATGCACCACCGTCTTCTGTCCGCGCGCTTCCTGCTTCTGCTATGCTTGCCCCGACATCTGCTACCTGCTCCCCTTCTTCTGTGGCTACAGCAGCTTTGGCTTCCTCAGCTGCGTCCTCGGCTCCAGCTGCCTCTGCGGACGGCTCAACAGGCTGTGGCAGTGGTGGCGGCGGCTCTGAAAGACCAGGAATTCCCGCCGTTGTACTGACAAGCTCTGGTGCTGGAGCGACAATAGGCGCATCTAGCAGTACCTCCGCTAGAGGAGTATCTACAGCTGGCTCTGCAACGGGCGTAGCCAGCGTGGCTGGAACCTCTGGGCTAGGTAGTATTGGCTCAGCAGGCTCCTGTATTTGCTCGCGAATGAGTTCAGGAGGATCCGTTGGAGGAACCACTTGAGCAGCGTCATCGCGATGGACTGCCTCGTCTTCCTCTTTTGCTTGAAGCTCCAGTGGCCCTTCTGGTACTGCATCTTCAACCAGAG
Source organism: Carpinus fangiana (assembly GCA_006937295.1). Classification (NCBI taxonomy): domain Eukaryota; kingdom Viridiplantae; phylum Streptophyta; class Magnoliopsida; order Fagales; family Betulaceae; genus Carpinus; species Carpinus fangiana. The sequence goes on from VIBQ01000016.1 coordinate 49,228, forward strand.
CTTGAACTTCGCCAGTCTCCTGAGGCTCTATTGATGCAGTCTTCTCCGGTACTAGCGCTTCCTGGACTTCTGCTGCAGATATCGGTGCTTCTACGACATCTAGCATGGCGTTATCTTCAGAAACCTCCGCTGAGGGCTCTGTCGCAATAGTCTCGGGTGCTTCGTTGGTGATACCAGGAGGGATTACTTCGTCTTCCAATGGCTCATCAGTAGCCTCTGGAACTAGATCGTGCTTGAGCACAACGGGACTGTCTGTCTGCGCTTCAAGCTCTCCCCTTGCCAGAGGTGGCGCTTGTGGATCTTCTGCTATCGGTTCCGATATAATTTCAGACACTGTGATCTCGTTTGCAAGAGGGTGTTGCTTGGGAGCAGGTTCGGCCGAAGTTGGTGGAGGTGGTGCGGAGCCGCTCTCGTCGCCGGCGTCCGGTAGAGTCTCGCTTTCACCGTCTTCATCGCCCTCCTCGTCACCAGTCTCTCCTTCCTCACCGTCTTCATCACCGTCATCTGCATCTTGCATCGTCGAGTCGCCCTCTTCTTCAGCCTTGCCAGAGACACCATTTTCGCCCCCGAGACCTCCCCCAGATTCACCGGCATGGCTCGCAGCTAGTGCCTCAGCGGAAGCGCTGACGCCCAAGCCCGCACCGTCGCTCATCTTCTTCTTCTTGATGCCCTTCTTCGGCTTTCGGCGCGGAGGCATGTTCCTTCGCCTCTCCTCAACCACCGGCGGTCCCATGGCGCCTTCTGCCGCGGCACCCTGACCATCGTTGCCAACCATTCCAGGCATGCCCGGCAGCGGCACCACTGAGGCCAAGCCCTTGCGCCTCTTGGCCAGATACTCGATATCTGGACCCTCCATCTGACGGGACAGCTGGGTCCAACGCTTGGCCATGAAGCCTTTCACTTCGTTCTGCTGCACAGTGTCGGAGTCATCGCCGTTTTCCTTCTCATCGTCGCGCGCCTGTTGTCCGACGTCGTCGTCTGTGCGCTTTCGTATCCTGCCTGCTCGGGCAGCGAACAGTAGCTGCTGGCACCACGGCGCGTAGAGTTCGCTGCCTTTCGGCTTGGGAAGCTCCATGGTCCATTTGTTGTGTTGTTTTGCGCTCCTCGGTTGCTGTGGTGCTTGACCCTGGCGGGCAGCGCTGTTTGCGCCAAAGCCGGGTTGCAGCTGGTCGAGTGAAGGCGGAGGGACGACGATGGACTCGTGGAGGCGCCACTGTCGGATGGGCAGACCATCAAAGACGTCGGCTTCGACATGGTTGCCGGTGCGATGATTGGAGCGGGTGGAACGAGATGCGCGAAACTACGCATGGGAGAGGCATGTTGTCAGTCAACGGTCAACGAGAGGACAGGTTGGAATCAAGGATACGTACGGGCGCCATGGCCGCAATGGGAATCAGCTACACGCGGCGGTCGCGTAGAGGGTCGTGTAGCGCAGGGTATCGATGGCTGGTCAACGCGACAGGTGCGAATGCGGCTTCAATGGATCGCGGATGACTTGTTCGCGCTGGACCAGGAGACACACCAACACGTTTGCTGCGCCACAGCAAGTCGTGCCGAGTCACGTGCAGTGTCTCCTTTCTGCGCCACACCTTCACTCCGCGCCCTGGCTGAACACACCACACGTTCTAGATGCAAACGGAGGCAGGCATCAACATTCAATGCTGCAGCCTTAGCTCCAACGCAAGCAGCGTCCAGCAAACCACCGCTGCAGCGTGACGCGGCGCAAGCAAGGCTGCAATATTGGCTGGCGGCAGGGCAAGCATCGCCCCCCACCTGCTTCGGAATGCTGGCCTCATGTCATCATGGGTACCTGTGATTCGTCTTCTTCGCGCTGAGGCCCGCCGGGTTGCGCGGACCGCCCCATCTTTGCAGCCCCTTCACTCTCTCATTATAAGTCTCAGTCCAGCCGTCTACCTCGGTCCGCCCCTGGTATTGTTCCTTGCTTCAAGTGTCAGCTTGTTTGAAGATTGAAAGGTGGAGTCCCTCCTCCTCCTCGCGTTGCCCAGCTCTGGACCTCAGCCGCACCACCATTGCTGCGTCACCCCACCTTATCGTTTACCGACGCGGCCTCCTATTCCCATCTCTCACTGTCAATCGTCCATTATGCCGTCGCCGTCGTCACATGGCGGGCGTCGCGACAGCACCTCGACCCACACGCGCCGTCTATCTACCTCTACCTCAACATCCCATCCTAGCAAGGATGGCAGCCATCGCAGCTCACATTCGCACGCACACTCGCACCGCCATGGCTCGCGCCGCCATAGCTCCAGCGTGCAATCGTCCAACTATCGCAACGGCGTGTCACTGCAAGAAGGACTCCGCGTCGGCCAGAGCAAATCCAAGGTCGTCATCCGTGACGAGTATCCTCCCGGATCTGGCTGGCTGAAGGGTATAAACACGGTCATCAGCCGCTTCATCACCTGCTTCCACGCATAGGACAGGCAAGGGCTGGTCTCGAGGGGCTAGCTTACGACTAATGACTTTTCTGGCGTTCATCGGGGTGAACAAGACGCGGCAAGGAAACAAACGCAACCACCCATCACGCAAGATGATACCCTGTAGGATTTTATGGATTTGGATGATGTATTTCGTATCATGTGTATGCTAGCGTGTCATGTACCTTTATGCCTGTGCTAATATGCAAGAAAAAAACCCACTGGTCCTCATTTACTCGTCCCAGACAACGCATGTGACCTCGCCTGCAACATCGACGCTTGCCAGAGTTCCCGTGAACTTGCCAGTGGAGAGATCCCTCTGCAGCAAGTTGACCTTGGAGCTTCCCTGCAGACCCACCGCGACCAGGGAGCCGTCACCATTGATGCTAAACTGGCGCGGCGTCAGACCGCCAACGGGGTACAGCTCGACAAACTCCAGCGAGCCGTCAGCGGCAGGCTTGAAGGTCGCCAGGCTGTCGGAGCCGTCGAACGAGGCGTCCATGCGGTTCGAGACGATAAGGAACTTCTGGTCAGGCGTCACGGCAATCTCGGCCGCAGCAGCGTTCGCGGGGATGTCGCCTCCGCCAAAGGTGTTGGTCGCCTCGACCTGTTCAAAGGAGATGCCGGTGTCGTTGTAGCTGACGCGGTAGCCGAGGAGCTTGTTCGACAGCTCGCACGCCACGTACAGGTACAGGTCGTCGGCGGAGCTCAAGAATGCGGCGTGGCGAGGTCCAGTGCCTGGCTCCAGCGAGATCTCGGAAGAGGAGACCTCGGTGATGGCGTTGCTGTCGTCGAATGTGAAGACACGGACGAGGTCTGCGCCAAGATCGGGGGTGAGGATGTACTTTCCGGAGGGATCTAGAATGACCTCGTGGGCGTGCGAGTCGTCTTGGTTGGGATTGGGTCCGGGCTGGTCTAGCTTGAAGTCGATCTGGTTGATCAGGGCACCGACGCCAGTTGTGTTGTCGGCGTTGAAGGCGGAGACGGCGCCACCGGGTCCGTAGTGAGCGACGGCGAGGGCAGAGTTGCCATTACCGTACAGAACAGAGGAAACCGGACCAGGCGAGGTGGACTCACGCGACGTCTGCGAGAGCGAGTGGTCGTCGGCAATGGAGAATGAGTTGATAGAGCCATCATCTCCGCTGAGGTTCTCGTCCACACAGTAGAGCAGGTTATTGGGCTTGTCGAGCATGAGCCATGAAGGTGAGGGAGCACATCCAGACTGGGTGGAGATGATATCAAGCTGACTGCCAGACAGGGAGAGCACGGAAACGTCACCCGAGTAAGAGGAAACATAGAGATTTGAAGCGTAGGCGACAGCCGCTGTGCTTGCCATGATGAGTGCGGGTGACTTGTGCATGATGGCAGAAATTCTTTAGGGTTATTATGAAAGTGGATGCACGACGGAGACACTCTTACCCAGGCGGAGTTGCGACAAGTCCAGACGCTCCATGCTGGAACAAGAGCAGTAGCCAGTCTTATACACGACGACGCGAGCAATGATGCGTTCGGGGGTAAGATGTCACGTCGATCAAACGGATGGCAGCCAGCAGATGTAACATCACTCCGTGACGGCGGAAACGACGGCGCAACGTGCTTCGTATCCCTGCGAGCAACAGCGCTCAGTACGGCGCGGCCAAGTGCGTGTCTCGTATTCGAGTCTGCAGCGGCTGTGACAAACCACGTGTCGCATCGGATCTACGCGCGAGACTGCCACCAAAGATGTGACGGTCAGTATTCGATTAGTTCCATGACAGGGAGGAGTTGAATGGATGGTCTTGCAGCAGCCAGGGGTTGCGAATTAGCGTGACTCGGTCGGGGGCCAATGGCGGGTTGGTGCCCACAAGAGCCCACAACGGCACGCCACAACCTCCAGGCGACTTCTGTCTCCACTTCATCCTCCTTCCACGTCTGCTCTTTGCTGTCTCACTTGGCCCTCTTGTTTGGTTTGACATTGTGTTTGCAGCATCGATGTCGATGTTGTCGAATGTGGCACAGTCGACGTGCATATGCTTTGCTATGGGCAACACTTTTGCCTTGGTGACATCTGCTGCTTTTGACTCCAGCCTGTTTTACATTTGACTTCCCACGGATTGTGACAAATGAGCATGATATGGATATGAGCCATCTGAGAACATTCGCTAGTCTGGTCTTGAACGACTGCCTCCCTAGCGCCTCAGCCGTGGGAAACCTCACTCCTCTCCTCTTCCTTCGGCTTCCTTCGCTGAGAGCCCAATCTGTCTTCTTGCAGGGCCTGCTCTACCCTTCAAGGCACAAATCATGTCATCTGACGGCACAGGATATCCAGACGAGTCCTGAGGATCCCTATTGCTGCATTTGGAACGTGCAAACATGTATTTGATCCGCAAACCTTTGCGCCTTCACCTTTGCCCGCCAAGCCTTGTGATGTGTGTCCACCCGCCTATTTCACCCAACCACCCTTCATTCAACACTGAGCTTCACAATACTTAAGCTGTTCCCGCCACTTGATGCAGTTTCCTCAGTTCCTCCTTTACCTTGTCCCTTTGATCCCCTTCCGAACCTTCTTCATCCTCAGAAACTCCTGGCAACCCCTCATTTGAGCCGTTAATTTAAACCTACTTCGCTCAACACCTCTTTGTTTCCTTTCATTACGACCGACAGATACCAATTACACAAGTCATCCTTGTCTCATTAGCTCCATTACGACTGAATCCAGCTTCCGCGATGAACTTTGGAGACTTTCCATTTACCTTTGACAATTATGGAGATGCAGCACAAGGTGAATCTGCTACAGTCATGTGTTCGCTGTTCATGAGACTGACACCACCCCAGATCACATGATCGGTGAGGGCGATGGCATGCCCTCAAGCTGTGCCAGCCTTGAAGACTATCTTGTCTTCAAGCCTTCGGGCCGCAAGGGCAAACCCTGGAAGCCGACTGAGATAGATTCTCTGTCTTCAGATACTGCTCTAGAGACGCCTGTATCTACTTCTACGGATACTGGTGTTTCCATCATCGCGGCCCTGGAGACACCGACACCCTGTGACACCTCGACTGGTGCTCTCAAGTTCACCTCTCCATCCGACTCTCTTTTGGTGTGCAACAGCAGTCCCGTCTTCGATTACCCAAGCGTAGTTTGCATCCAAATTTCATACCTGACAGAGCTAACAGACTACAGGATGTATATGGCGACGATGGTGCATTCCGCTTCTGCTCAGTGTCTGACGGCGGCATGGTAGTGATGCAGTGGTCCTTGGCCGGCATGATGTGGAGAAACTTGGGCAAGATTGCCAGCAACAAGACTCAAGCATTTGTCGGGGCGATGGAAGTAAGTCTATGTGCTTCTTCGTCACTGAAAACCTGCTGATAGATTAACAGAGTCTAAAGACGGCAAATACTGACCGTGATGGCAACATGAATAAGTTACGCTACATCAGAGCGGCGGAAGACTTGATCAATCAGATTCGCGAGGGTGTTACGTCCCCAGTCCTCCGTCGACAGCCGAACATGGACTTGATGCAGAGCAGACAGCGTCTCTCGCCCACCGATTCGTTCAAAATGAGCAATGCCATGGCGCAGGCGGCCATGCAAACTACCGAACAACGTCGCCAACTGGCCCAGGAGCGCGGTCAATTGCGCAAGCCAAGCGGGGACTCCGCTTTTGGGATGCAACCTGGCTTTCCTGGGTACGCGGGCCTCAGCCATAACAACACGGAATTGGCGCGCAGGACCGGCACGCTCCACAATCTCGGTGGCAGAATTGAGCGTGAGACATCGTATAGGCAGCTCCTGGAGCGACAGCTGAGCGACCATTCCAAGCGCACCAGCGAACCCAGGAGCCAGGAAGGACGCCGAACCGTCCTCCACGATCCGTATCAGTCCACGCGCCCTCGTGTCGACTCCATGTTCACCGAGCCAGATGCAATCTGGTCCAAACCTCAAGTCTCTGATCAAGATGACCATTCGGGCAAAGGGGACTCCAGGGGCGCATTGTCGGAGCTACAATCTGCAGCAACGTCTCCTATTCAACCCGCGCCTGCTGATGTGCACCGCGCCAGAGCCGGCCAGGCTATCCTCTCAAAGCTCACAGACGACGAGTTGCGTGCTTCACATCCGCTTGTGCCACACTGCGATCCCAATGGGCCTTTCTTCACCGTTGCCATCCCTGATGGTGAGCATGAAGTCTCTCACAATCAATCTCTTGACGATTTCTGGTGGTCTTACGCCGAGTCCGGACCGATGCGCAAGCACAGCAAGGCCGACGAGATTGTCGCGACGATCGGGGGAGATATTCAAAATGAAGGAGCAATACGTTTGCTCGTGCCTCTCTACGAACAGCTCTGGGAGTATGCGCAGAGCAGGAAGCAAGGATACGAGGGTCCGAATGACTACTTTGCCAATTTTGTCCACCCGCCAGACCGCATGATGAAGACGAATCGCCTCGGGTCGATAGGAGACAGAACTCCTCCGAAGAGCTTCTTCCGGCAGGGCGATGAGCGTGGCCGCGCTTCTCAGCCCACGGGCAAAGGCACGCCGTTAGCGAGCCCAGAGCTGAGGCCCCTGACACCTGGTGTGGCGATGCCAACGAGACGCAAAGTTTTGGTAGCGAGGCCGCGTGTGCAGGATGGCGGGGTCATTGGAGCACACAGATACACCAGGGGTTGGTAAAACGATTAACATCTCCGGGCCAGGGTGTTTGTTTACATGCTTTTCATTTGGCGCCTGCGTGTGCGTTGTAACAGCAGGAAACTGCCATCACTCTAACTTCGAGCATGCATGGGCACTGGATGCAAAATGACCTTTCTCAATAAAAATACCAAATTCAAATCAGTTCTCTAGTGAACATTGGGCGTGGTCTTCATCTGCCAAGCTGGCAGGCCGCGCTCCTTGAAATTATCCATGTGCTTCATCGGCGGTAGTGACATCATTTCACGTGCTGAATCGGCAGCAGATCTGACGAAACCTGGGGCAGCTGATTGCCAATGACACCCAACATTGTTCCGTACAGCATTGCCACCTGCCGTCATGGCGCCTGTCTGTAATCTCCCATGCTGCACTCCAGCCGTCCAGCGCTCGACCTCGCGCCCTTCATGCATACGCGACACCCTCCACCCTCGCCATGACGGCAACCACCAGGCTGGCTGAGCGGCTCAGCGTACACCAGCCGCGCGGCCGCTCCGGACCGCAGAACCAGGCCGAGTCAGAATATATTCTACAGGGCGAGAAGCTGGGCTTCAGACACCCCGGAGATTTCCATGGCCAGCCAGTCCCCACCGATGCCGTGGAGGCAAAGTTCATCACCCCTCAAGATCCTGTTATCGAGACGTTCGAGGGCAAGCGTCTACCGGCCGTGCCTGTCGAAGAAGCCGTTAAATTGAATAGTCTCAAGGATAAAGTAGACGGCAGTCAGTCCCACGCGCGCATACAATCTGCTTTTCGTCAGGGCATTGATGGTACACTGCACGGCATTAAGCTGGATGATCAGCATACACCTTCCTCACACCAATCTTCCAAGCCAAATGCACCATTACGTGATGCCATTGCACCTCAGCGAACAAACCCTCTGTTTCCACCGATCCCAGTCTTTGGCCCCTCATCGCCGCTACGAAGCCTTCAATGTGCCTATTTTAGATGCACCTCGGCCGTTCTGTCCTTTTGCTTCTTACTAGTTATTGTGCTGGGGGCCATTTTTACCAACATCCCGCCCTTGCTAAAGCGCATGCAAATTCGCCTCAGCCGTCAGGATCCTGCCACTCGTCGCCCATTCTACGACGAAGAGATTGAGCGCCAGAAGCAGCGCATAGCGGCCGAGGAACTATGGCAGAAGAGCAAAAAGGCTTCCAAGCAGCCCAGCGACTCGCCTCAGGACAACGAAAGCAAGGAGTATACACCGCTCGAAGGCGGCCCAGATCCTCTCATCTGCGACGCCCGCTACTATGCCCGACGCGTTGGCCTTGAAATGGAAGAGTTTGACGTACAGACCGAAGATGGGTTCATCATTCAGCTCTGGCATGTCTTCGACCCGCGTGAGGCCCGCCATGCTCCTCCCCCCTTGCGTCGCCAAAAGTCACCAACGGTATTCCGCGAGACCTACCCCAACGAAGCTCGCACGACTGCCCGCCAAGTTGCAGACGGCAGCCGCAAGTATCCTGTGCTGCTGATGCACGGGCTGCTTCAAAGTGCTGGCGCGTACTGCTGCAACGATGACAACTCGCTCGCCTTCTACCTCGCCAAATCCGGCTACGACGTCTGGCTCGGCAACAATCGCTGCGGCTTTGAGCCCCGCCACGCGCTACTTGACTACGGCGACCCGCGCATGTGGGCGTGGAACATCCGCCAGATGGGCGTCCTAGATCTACCGGCGCTCGTGTCACGCGTGCTGACAGAGACTGGCTTCCCAAAGCTAGGCCTGGTCGCGCACTCACAAGGCACGACGCAGACGCTGGTCGCGCTGGCCAAAGAGCAACGTCCCGACCTCGGCGACAAGCTCTCCGTCTTCTGCGCGCTCGCGCCCGCCGCCTACGCCGGCCCGCTGATCAAGAAGATGTACTTCAAATTCATGCAGGCCATCTCGCCAACCATGTTCCGCCTCATCTTCGGCATTCACGCCTTCATCCCGCTGATGATGCGCGCGCACGCCTTGCTGCCCGCGCGCCTATACGGCGGCCTCGGCTACCTCGTCTTCTCCTTCCTGTTCGACTGGAGCGACGCGCGCTGGGAACGCGCCCTGCGCGCCCGCGCCTTCCAGTTCAGCCCTGTATTCGTCAGCGCCGAGAGCATGCGCTGGTGGCTCGGCCGCGAGTGCTTCGCCAAGCAGAAGTGCATCCTGAGCACGCGCCGCGAGGGCCAGCTCGAGGACGAGGAGGACGCCGAGGAGCGCGCGTACTTTGCCGCGCAGCCCGGGCGCTCGTTCGAGGGTGCGGCTGCGGACGGCGACACGCGCGCCCGGGAAGACGCAGAAGCGGAGGCTGATGCAGCGTGCGCGCGGAAGGAGGAGCACGCGCACCGCGACAAGGGGCGTAGCGCATGGTACGATGCGCAGGCGCCGCCGTTTGCGTTCTGGGTCGCGGGCGCAGACGACCTGGTCGATGGGCGCAGGCTGCTGCGGCGCTTCGAGACGGGGCGGGAGCCGCACGTCGACGTCGTGCATAGCAAGATCATCGAGGGGTACGAGCACCTCGATGTCATCTGGGCGATGGACAGCATTGCGCAGGTGGGGTGCGAGGTGCGCGAGGTGCTGTGGAAGACGGCGCCCGCGGAGGCCAGGCGCGTGTGTAGGGTGCCGGAGGGATGTGAGGGCGTTGAGCAGTGGGTGAAGCCGAGCGAGAAGGAGACGCGCGAGGATGGTCCTGTTGTGGATGCGAGTCGGGGGCGCGACGGGGAGAGTCTGCAGGGGCAGGATAAGGAGGCCACTGCGGACGCATCGGAGCCGTAGACTTTTGGCTTTCTTGTTTGGCTTTTATGTTTGGCATATGCATTGACGGTCATGTACAGGGGTCGTTGACCGAGGTAGCCTGTGTTTTATATACCCATAGAATATAGATGCTTCTTGAATCGCCTTAAGCTCTTTACCCAATCAGTCATGGAGTTAGTTTATTTGTATTTACAGATGAGAGGTCAGAACAATGGCTTTTTCAAACTATTTTGCTGCGGTCTTTACCAAAGAAGCCCAATGCCGCCACACAAAACGCATCCACCGCCGTCTCTAACGTCGGCTGAATGCTCGGCGCAAAGTACGGGCTATGATTCGAGGGCAAGTCGCCTGTCGTGCCCTCTTTGACTCGCTTATCCCAGTCCTCTGGATCATGCCCACCATAGATCCAAAAGCACGTGGGCTTCCCAATTGCCGTGCCGAGGGTGGCAAAGTCCTCGCTACCTGCGAGCGGCTTGTCGAGCTCAATATAGCCTTTTTTATGCTTGAAGGGATCGCCGGCGCCAAAATACGCGGTAAAGGCCTTCTGCACCGTGGCCGTGGCGCCAGGCTCGTTGCGCGTGACGGGGAACGCACCGAGGACTTCGACAGTAGGCGGCTCCTTTGCGCCGCTGGCATCAGCCTCGGCGCGCACGATGCGCGCGATGCTCTTCTTCACAGCAGCGGCGACGGTGGGGTCGTAGGTGCGCACGTTGGTCTTGATAACGGCGGTGTCGGAGATGATGTTCTCTGCGGAGCCAGCGTGGATGCTGGCGATGGTAAGCACGGCAGGGTCCTGGGGGGCGACCTCGCGCGAGACGACGGTCTGCAGGCGCATGACGGCGGACGCGGCCATGATGACGGGGTCGACGGTGCTCTGCGGCTGCGAGGCGTGGCCGCCGCGCCCGTGGAAAGTGATCTGCAGGCTGTCCGAGGCGGCCATCATGATGCCCTGGCGTGTCGTGAGCGTACCGGCGCGGTGGGGAAAGACATGCCCGCCGAGAACAACGTCGGGCTCGGGCACGGCGTGGCGATGGGGGTCGTAGAGGCCGTCGTCGATCATGCCTTGGGCGCCACCGCCCTTCTCCTCGGCGGGCTGGAAGCAGCAGAGGAGCGTGCCGCACCAGGCGGAACGTGCGGAGTGGAGGGTATGTGCTGCTGCCAGGAGGGATGTTACGTGCATGTCGTGGCCGCAGGCGTGCATGGCTGGTTGCGTGACGCCGTTGGCGTCCTTCATGTACTTCTTGCTCGCGTAGGGTAGGCCAGTCTTCTCCTCCACAGGAAGGGCATCCATGTCGGCACGCAGCAAGACAGTAGGCCCTGGGCCATTGCGGAGGATGGCGACAACACCAGTCTTGCCAATCTTCTGCTTGATGGTGAAGGACGGTGATTGCAGGCGTTTCAAAGTAGACACAACCAGAGAAGCAGTCTCATCCTCGACAAACGAGAGGCATGGATTGGCGTGGATGTGCTTGTACAACGTCTCATATGTATCTAGCTTGGGCCGGTGCTGAGAAACAATGTCACGGAAAATATTCTTGGAAACATGAAGTTGACCACGTATGGGCCTGACCTCGTTCTCAGTCACGCGTGGTTGTTGATCCAACAGGGTGGGGACATTAGTCGAAGACAACTCGGTGTCTGGATTGACCGTCACAGGGACAATGCGCGTCATAGCGAATCCAGACTAATTCAGTGGAGCCTCACTGGAAGTGTCAAGGAAGATTAAGCGCAGCAGAATAAATATTCTCAAGAGATCAAGTAAGTGAAAGCCCAGGAGTCGTTGTCACTAACGACGGAAAAGGAAGGTCCTTGAAGATGCAAATCCCGCCCATCCGACTGATGTCGGCTGCCAAACACCCACGCTATGCTGAAGTACCTAAGGAAAGTGGCCTCTATGCAAAATGAGAAACAAGCAATATGCAAACGCCAGCAAATGAACATGCGCCGCCCCCCCCCCCCCCCACCCCCGGCTCAACCCGCGCCCTGCACGTCTAGTACCTTGCATCGGCTGAGCTGGCGACAACGCTGAAGCCCATCAGCTCTGCCAAGTGGTCCTCGTTGTCTGACTGCCTCTTCTCCGTCTCCACAGCCTTGTTGACGATGGCCCTCTTGTTTGTCGGTCCGCTGGCAGTGATGCCGTTGCTCAACAGGAGCGCGTTAGGGTCGTTGGAGATAGCCCCCCTGAGGGCGATCGAGAGCAACTTTTGCTTGAGTCCCGCGGGGTCCTGCCCGAGGATGGGGTTCTCCGCAATCAGGTATGCCATGACACCGCTCACGTGAGGGCAGGCCATGCTGGTGCCGCTCAGGTAGTTGACGGTGAACGGGGTCTGGATCCACGAAGACAGAACGTCCTCGCCGGGCGCGTAGATGTCGACGCAGGAGCCCGTGTTGGAGAAGCCAGACACCTCGTTGCCAATGTTGATCGAGCCGACGGTGACGACGGACGAGCTCGCAGCCCCACCCGCGCTGGCAGGCGAGTGCTTGCAGGCGTCGTCGGCAGAGTTACCAGAGGCAATGGAGACGTGGACGCCAGCCGCCGCCGCGGCGTTGACGGCGGTGTTGATGGCGGCCGAGTTGACCGACAGGCCCCACGACATGGACATGACACTGCCCACAAAGTTGGCCTCGGACTTGCGCCTGTCGTGCTCGTTGACGACATACTGCATAGCGTAGATACTGTCTGCGGTGTTGCCAGTGCCGTCGTCGCCCAGCACCTTCACTCCGATCAGATTTGCTGAGCTGGAGACGCCGAAGATCGCGCCGGCAATGGTGCCGGAGACGTGGGTGCCGTGGCCGTCGCGATCTGACGCGTCTTGTTCAAAAGAGAAGCCCATGCGCGCGCGCCCATTGAAGATGGCGTGCTCCGTGTAGATGCCAGTGTCGACGACGTAGACATCAACACCAGCTCCTGCAGCGTCGGGCGTAGTGTCGCCAGCTGTGGTGTAAGTGTAGGTCACATCTTTAGCAGGACCGATGACTGGCTGTGCAGAGGAAAGGCGTTGCAGTCCCCAGGTGGTCGGGTGACGGACGTTTGCGGCCGCAGCTCTGGCCTTGTTCGCGGGCGGTGGTGCAGATGAGAATGCCTCGCTGGGGGGCAGGTAGAGGTGGCTCTTGATGCTGGTAGTCTTTTCAACGTGGGAGACATCGGTCATGTCATTCAGAAGGCCCAGGCAGTGGCTCTTCATGCTCGCGGCAAATCCATGAAAGGCCGAGTTGTTGTAGACCAGGCGGACATCTGGATGCGATGGGGACAGGTCAAGCTTCGCGAGGACAGCCTCGGTGTGAAGGTCACGCGGGGTGTCCGGGTTCTTCGACAGGATGACAACGTACTCATCTCCATCAGACGCGTGGGTCGATGGAGTGGTGGTAGTACTGTCGCGTGGATAAAGAGACGGTACGGCAAGTACAGCCTCAACAGACAGAAGGAGGCACAACAGGGAGGGAAGAAGACGGCCTTGTTTCAGGTGAACCATGATGAAGGCTACCGAAAAGTTGTTGCTGCGGCGATATTGAATGGTACAAATAACAGGAATGTTGACAAGGTTCTCTAAAGCGCGCCGGTTTGCTGGACAGGAAATCGAGCAGGAGATATGCAAGTGACAGAGAGTATGATGAGAGGATGAGGAGAATGCTAAAGATGCAAGTAGTGAATGATAGTGCAAACAAACCAAAACGAAGGGGCTTATTGTAGACTTTTATCGTCTACTCTGCTCTGCGGCCTCGCGTCCTGTTCACGCACGCTGGTTATTTCCAGCGTCGAAGGACCGAGGCGCAGTTTATGGGCGAAGTTCGCGGCGCAGAAGAAATCGGCGGCGGTTACACAGATCACAAAGGGGCTTCACGGAGGCCATCTCGGCGACCCGTGACTGGGCCCAGGCTGAAACAGGAGCATGTGAAGTCGCGGGACAGAGGCAACGTGGGGGTGATGAAGGCGCTGGGCACTGTTTGGGGGCGCGTAGCAGGGGCGGTGCTGGTTGGCCAGCGTCGCACAGGGCAAGCGACTACAGAGCCACGCGGATCCTGCGGAGGCTCCATTGGGGCAAGATCGGTTGTCGTGTCAGGTTGCCCGAGGGGGCGACTGGCTGGAGGGAGTTTGGCAGGGCGTTTCAGAGCGCGTTGCACGGGCGCTTATTGTGGGGTGGTGGTGACAGGCCCTTTGCCTCTCGCTCGGGGCGGCACAGCGGGAGGCCCGGCAGACCCGCGCCTTGGCTCTGCCTTGGCGGGCAAGGCCATTGGAGCGCTTCGCGATCAGATCGGTCGCTGCGAACGGCTGGAATTGGTATCAGAGGAACATGCAGGCAGTGCTGCGGCTATGTTCTCCGGCCGTTGCTCGTGGCAGGATGCGGCTGAGGTTGTTGTTGATGCGGCTCACGGCGGCACGGAAAGCACAGCATAACACGCGCGGCGGGCGATCAATGGGAAACACAGGGGAGGAGACAGCAGGAGAAATGCAAATGATCAGATTCGTGGTCGCGGGCTGCTGGGAAAAGGCTGCTTCGAGTGCATGCCCATCCAAGCTCTACAGAAAGGTCCAAAGAACAAAAATAGATGTCTCCCGTCAGGATGGAATGATGCGCCAGGCGTTTGTTGGTATGGTTACACAGGCTGTGCACAGCACAGCGCCGCGGGAGGGTCGACGGTGGGCTGCGCATCCTCAGCTCCCTGGCGCATTCGGATTTCGTCTCCTCTCTTCGCCATCAAAGAGGGGGTTGCTTAGCAGCAGTCCTCGAGGCACTCGCAAGTCTCGTCGCAGACGAAGCAGCAGCAGAGCGTGGCCAAGCTGATTGTGTCAGTACTCCAACCCTATTTGATGCATCACTTCAGGGCAAAGTGCTTACCAGGCATAGAGGCAGCCGTGGTTCTTCTCCTTGACGACTACCTGCTGAGGAGGCGCCTGCTGCGGGTATGGTTGCTGGTATTGCATCTACGGGCAGTGTGTTAGCCGTCCTGGTTCTCGATGCGAGCCTCGTTGCAGATGCAAGGGGACAACACGTACGCCTTGAGGAGGGCCATACTGCTGGGGAGGGTAGCCCTGCTGAGGATAGCCCTGCTGGGGAGGGTAGTAGCTGTAGTGGACGGTGTCAGCTTGCGCGGCGATCGAATGCGACGCCAGAAATTACTTACGCAGGCTGGGGAGGGCCGCCGCCGTAGTAGTTCTGGTTGGACATGATGAAGATGGTGCCTCAGTCGTCCGGTAGCGGGTTGATTGTGATGAAGGGTCGTAGAGGGAGGGGGTGAGAGAGAAGGGTAGAGGTAGAGGCGGCTGCAGAGACGGATGCAATAACGGAGGGTCTGTCGCTGGCTATCGTTCAAGCCGAAGCAGAGGCGCTGGGGGGAAAAAGGGCAGCGGCCAGTCAGAGTCAACTAAGCCTTCCACGCGTCGGCCGCTGAAGCCCCGAGTCGAGTCCGTCATTGCATCGCGCTTCCGAACTTCCGCCGCCAGCGATGGTTTCCAGTTGTTTTTGTTACTATTTTCCATACCATGCATGCATGCGCCACACACGCGTCCACACTGTTCTTCCAGAGCTCTACCTGTGCGTGTGAGGCTTGCGTGGCCGTTCATCCGTCGACTCTGCTCGGCCTCCGAATATTCCACCAGCCTTCGCGCGGGTGGCTTACCCGCCGCCACACGGAACCAACATCGAAGTCACTCTCTCGCCCGTTGGCCAACACCACCGGCGTTGCAGGAAGCAAAATTCCCTCAAGTGTATCATTGGATTTCCCGGTCATTAACGCCAACTACATGTCATCGAGTGTCCTCCGTCTAATCCCACCGGCTACATGGCGCCTCACCTGGCAATCCGACCAAGCTCTACCGCCGACTCGTCTACCTGATTCTTCGGAGGCTGGGGCCATGCGCCCCCAACGGTGTAGCTGGGCGGCGCATCGTGGTTGGTCCCTACCAGATTGATGTTGGCACGTTCCGGGTCGACGTACATGCTGTTGCCATGCTCGTACACAGCATTGTTTCTCTTCTCCTCCATTACCATCTTCTTGTTCAGCCTGAAGCCAATGTACTGGTGCGGGAGGTGCTTGCCCGGGTGAAACACGTGGAAAAGCAGCAAAGTGACTACGGGTCTTGATCAGCAGCTCTTCTTCGACTTGTCTCATGCATCGTCAACTCACGCAACACTGGGATGCAATCAAGCACGTAGAGACACCATTCGTTGGCCACGACATAATTTCCCTTGTCTGGTGGGCTGGCGTATTCGAATGACCGGAACACCGCGCGTAGCTGGCTTGGTCAGTACGGGTGCAGAGCGTGCAACCTCTGGAGACTTACTGCAATCAATGTGCCCGCTGCATTCACGGCCCACGAAAGTCTCTTCCAGTTCTCCCGCATGTTGGGCCGGAACTGGCGGCTGATGAACATGAAACGCCAGGCAAGCAGTGCGAACAGGCCGAAGCAGACAACCTGCATGATCACGCCCGCTTCGATGAGGCGAGTTCCAGCCTTGGTTTTCTCCGCGTCAACGATCACGTGCCCATCCACTATCGTCGGGTTGGATGGGTTGAAGGCGCTTGCGACGACCGCCACACCCAGGGCCTGCACGACGAAGGAGAAGAGATCAAAGAGGCAGAAGATGGGCGTGATCCAGCGCGGCGGCACCCACAGATGCCTGGCCTTGAGCTTTTCCAGAGGCGTAGTTGCCCACACGATGCGGCCAAAGACCATGTAGCATGACGCTGCGATAAAAGACGGCGCAATGACCGGGAAAAGTGAACCGATAAGAAAGCCCCAGATGTCGTGTTCGTGGGTGATTGAGTACGTCCGACCCATGAAAGCAAGCGTCTCCACCCCGGACCCGACAAGCAGAAAGAAAAGTAGGGGTGTCTTGTTGCGGATGCATTGCCAGAAAGCGTAGACTGTGCTCAGTGCGTAGAGAATCGTGACAATCCACGACCCCGCCAGCGACGGCTTGTAATAGAGGTACAGCGGGTTCTGCGCCATTTTCGATTGGTGCAATACTGTCCTTGTAATGAGCGACCAGTCTTTCAGGATGAAAGACCAAACAGCGCCTGCGCTGAATCTACTTGAAAAGAGTGTGTGTGGCAGTGTTTCTGATGAAGAGGGGGAGAAAAGCCTGGCCACCGCAAAATAGAAAAGTCCATGCGTGGAGGCGAAGCCAAGGGCCCAACCTGGGATGTGGAAATTGGGAGCGTCGCTAGCCAGTTTTCAGGGGGTCGCCGTTGTTGATGCCCGCGTCCCGCCGCCGCGAGGCGCCAATCACTACCTTGGGCACAGGCCTTTTGACACGCTGCAGATCTTAAAATCAGGAACGTTAGGGGCGTGCAGCGCTTGCCTCGGGTGACTCGCTGGGGAGAAAGGGGAAGCGGCGGTTGCTATTTACGGTGACTTTGGCTGGCGCTTAGACACATGCTCAGACTAGCTCACGCGGAGGGTCGTGTGAGTTCTGAGTTTGTGCCGTGATATCTGCGCGTTCCTTTTTGCTTTGCACCAAGACTTCTGCATAATTAGCTTACGCGTCCAGCCTGCAAAACCTACACTCTGATATTGGCTCGTTCGATCCGAGAGAGGAAATATACACACGTGACCAAGTGTATGTAGAGCGCGCGAGTTTAGTCATTTCGCCCATCATATACCCTTCCCCCAACAAGATGTAAGATGGAGGCCGTGGAACGGCCTATCACCGATGAACACTTGCCAAACGACAAGCGAAACTGCAGAACGGCGATCTCAAGAGGTGTACTTGGGTTCGCTCTGGCATAGGCATATTAGAGGCCGATTCGCTGTTGCTACTTCATCGTGCACCAATTCCAGCATCCCCGACCCCCATAGCCGATGCCCCCATGACGCGTTAAGCGCTTTTGGCAACCTTCGATACGAAAGATACGAGACTCAACCCAACCCGGCTCCGCGTGTCAGGTACCCGCAAAGTCTATTGTTTCTCCAGGGGTCCTTGCGGACATGGAGCTGGTTTTGTGCAAAATGTCAACGGGCTGAGGCGGATTGAACTTGCTGGCATCCACGCTAAATATCACATGCCAGAAGTTTGAGCCTCAATGGGTCCCGCATATCAGGGAAGCCAACAACTACATGCATGCGCTGAACGTATCGCCGTCTTCGGGTCTACCCCACTTGGAACAGGTCGCCGTCTTCGGGTCCACCCCACATTGAACATGTCGCCACCTGCGGGCTCTAACCCATACTCGCATGCTCACGGCTTGTTCCGCAAGTCTACAAGAATCTCCCCTTTCCGTCGTGATATTGGGCATCAAGACTCGTTCGGCAAAAATTATGCCGCGGCTGCTCGGGTCTTCTAAACACATGAGCCGCCTCTCGCCTCCGCAAGAGGAACACATGCGGGGATAAAAGCACAGGTCGTCAAGGCTATTGACTCTGAGGCTGGTGAGTGAAGAGGTATAGTATTATGCAATTGTGCTCAGGGGAGGACCCGAGTGTACACGTACCCTGACTACGAAATACTGATGGTCTCAGTCGTTAGTTTTGATTCATATCTGGCAAGTCTCATTTCCCATCGCCTACAGTCCCCCACAAGCTAGACTGGTTGGACTAGCTATTCTATCTCACTGTCATAAAGAATTGCGAAGAGTTGCACGCCTGCGATGATCCCGGGCATCATTCTTCATCGCCCATTGCGATCTGCTTCATCCAAGAAGAATGGCAGGACGCTTGGTGATCTGCAAGCTCGTCCCGCATAGCGAAACCGACTAGCTTCATCACTAGCTTATACCACCCTGCGCAAGCCACTCGAAGCGATCTGAACAGCGGGAATTGATCTTTCCGATGCAGCAAGTCGCCTTTTCCTTCCCTGTCCAACCTGTAATATTTGACACATGTGATGCTGCACCAGGCTTTGTAGTGTTTAGTAGCTGCCCCAGCTGGAGCATTTAAGTCGTCCACTCACTCACTCCTTTGTGTTGACGAAAACGTATTTTTGAACATGCATTTCCTCAGCCCTTCCAATCTTCCGCCACTCCTTCTCGCACTCGCCGCTTCGTGCTGTGCCGCGGCACCCTCGGCAGATACTTCGGCTGTCTGCAAAGCATTGTACAAAGAATATCCCCAGCACCTTGTCTTTGACCCCCTGGGACCTTCTGGAGCGACTACCTTTGCAAACGCTTCCCTCTATAGTAACACGCGTACCGACTACTGGAACGGTCACAACGGCGACAACCGCGCCGCCTGTACCTTCTACCCTGGCAGTGCCTCTGAGGTCTCCTTCGCTGTCAAGAAGCTCAACCAGTATCCCTCGGTGGGATTTGCCCTCAAGAGCGGCGGCCACAATTCCAACTTGGGGTTCAGTAGTGTCAATGGCGGTGTTTTGATTGCGTTTCGGCCGAACCTGGCATCCACTGTGGTCAGTGCCGATCGGAAGACGGCCAACATTGGACCTGGAAGCAAGTGGGACGAAGCTCTCACCGAGTGCGACAAGTACGGAGTCGCCGTCGTCGGCGGTAGGTTGGGTCATGTCGGTGTTGCTGGCTACGTTCTGGGCGGTGGTTTGTCATTCCTTACCTCCCAGTACGGGTTTGCTGCAGAGAATGTCGTATCCTACGAGCTCGTGCTGGCGGATGCGAGCATCATCAATGTGACTCGCCAGTCTCACCCTGGTCAGTATTTTTAAAGCCGGTGATTGTAACCATGAAATTAATTTGCTATCGCCAGATCTCTTCTTTGCGCTCAAAGGTGGCGGAAATGCCTTTGGTATTGTCACAAAGTTCACCTTACGCACACATCCTATTGGCCAAGTATGGGGCGGCGTCCGTTCCTATCCTATGGCCGCTCATTCTGCTCTGCTGTCGGCCACCACCAACTTTACCCGCAACTTCAAGGACCCCAAAGCCGCAATCATCTCCACGTTTGAATTTGCCGGCCCTGTCAATCTCCTCGACATTGCGGTAGTCTTCTTCTTCTACGATGGACCCAACCCGCCCGCAGGCATCTTTGACGAATTCAATTCCATCCCCTCCCTCAGCGACAGCGTCAAAGTACAGTCGTACCCAGCGCTCCTCAAAGCCAACAACGCCGAGTCCATCTCGGGCTTTCGCTACCAGATCCGCGAGAACACCTTCCCCAACATGCCGTACGCCAACATGACATCCTTCCTCAACTACCACTTCGACACGGTGCAAGGCTTCGCCGCAAAGACGTCGCTCAACAACCTGCTCGACTTCCAGGTCTTCTCGTTTGCCCTTCAGCCCATCCCCGTGGCGATCGCGCGCGCCTCCAACGCCGCCCCTGACGGCCCTAATGCGCTCGGCCTCGACCCCGCGCACGGCGACCGCATCTTCATGGAGTACGACGTGTCGTGGATCAACCCCGGCTGCGACGACGGCTGCCCCAACTTCATCGCGACCGTCGCCAACGAGGTCAAGAACTACGAGGCGCGCGTCTACCGCGGCATCCGGCCGACGCACTACACGTCGGGCGATGTGGACTTTGTGTCGCACAACCCGATTTTCATGAACGATGGCATGGTGGGGCAGAATGTGCTGCAGAGCTACGGCGCCGCGAATTATCAGCGGCTCAAGGCTGTCGCGCAGAAGGTTGATCCCAAGGGGTTCTTCGCGGTGCGCCAGGGCGGATTCAAGTTTGATACGTAGCTTGTTGGCTAGATATCTGCTATTGGAATTGATTGTTGTACCTGGGTGGCTGTTCGGGGCTGTGTGTACCAGACTTGTTGGTGCTCGGCGATCACCCGCATGACAGGATGTAAAACATTATGACAGATGAAATGTGCTTGATTTGTTCGACGGCCGACGTGGCGTCTTTTCTATGTCACAGGATTGCAGATAACTCCACCTACACACCAACGCATCCTACACTTTGGCTCCCCGTCCTCGCGACACCAGCTCTAGTAGTCGTCAAACTCTTCCTTGTCGTACTTGTTGAAGTGCTCGTGCAGGTGCTTTGGTAGGTCCACATTGGGGACGACAACACTGTGCAGCGCGCTCGGAGCGTCCTTGGGTGCCTTGGATCGGTCACCTCCAGGGTGGTATTGGTATTTGCCCGAAGTGCCGGTCTCCCAGGGTGCTGATTGGTTGGCCATGGAGACCTGAACTTCGGAGGAGGAGGATGTGGGCTTGCTGGCTGTGGGGGCAGGTCAGTACTTGCCAGGCTGTATATCCAAAGAGCGGGGTGTAGAGGGGATAAAGCGCGGGTGGGGCGGTTTGGAAGGGACGTACCGAAGTAGTAGCCTGCCATGCCAAAGGCGCCGGTCATAATGAGAGCCAGAGTCTGTGGAGAGAGTTTTGTCAGCACACTTGCCTCTCAAAAACCAAAAAGCGTGTGCATGAGCAGGTTCAGAGTGGGAAGCTATCGGTTCATGAAGCTGCCTTATTTCTTCTCTCACAAGCCCACACATGTCTCTCGCTAGCAATGCTATAATCGGTTGTGGGAAGGAGTGCATACGTAGAGTTCGGGATCCTTCCTGGCGCCCTTTCCTAGAGTTGAGCGTGCTTGCTGGCGGCCCTCGGCATTCAGAACGTGCTCAGCACCGGGGTTGGCACCGGACGCACGCAGGACAGGGCTGGCGCGCATAGCCAGACGGCTGGCGAGGATTCGAGAGGCCATTATGGTATTGATGCGGGTCTGGTGCTAGGGGATGCGTGGTGGGAGTCGTGGAAGACAGCATCTGGAAGAGCTTCGCTAGAGGTCGGAAGATGCACGATTGAGTACGGCTTGGCGCGCGCCTGTCGCGGCTACACGGCCAGGAGACAGACTGCGCAATTGAAAGACTGGGGTGGACCCCCAAAACATGGAAGCGACCTGGTAAGTCATGTAACAGTCTAGATTTCATTTGGAGTGACTGAAACTAGGTATTCCAAAAAGTCGTGGAAACAATGTCTCCAACTCTGAACAGTGTCTTGCCTCCAGTTCAAAGTCGGCAGCTCCGCCTTCGTCGGTTAAGAACACATAACTGTTGGTTACCCTGCCAGTCATCAAACATCGCGAAATTGCCAATGCTCCCCCATCCGGCGCGCTACCTGTGGTTACATTATTGATCCGGGCGGCACAGTCGGTTCGTGCCTTTGTCCATCTCACTTCTCTTCTCTTCTGTTGCGTATATGTTACTTTAGTGCCCCTTCTTCGATTCCAACATTTTCGCTCTTAACCAGGCTCGAGTATCCCGGCTCGTTTAGCTTCCTCTTGATTACACTTCCCCTGGCTGTTGCAGCATGAACCCCGCGTCCTCCTTATAAGCGATCCCAAGCGGCATCTGAGGGCTGCCAGAATACCACGGCATCACAATGGCACAACGGAATATCTACAATGACGACAACGACGACGCGTACACGGTGGACTCAAGCCGCTACAGCTACGACGGTCCACGGACTGGTGAAAGGGCGGCAGCACTCAACAATGGGCCCCTCGGGGTGACCGGTCCAGCAGGCGAGGCTGGTCTGCCACCTTCGCGACCGATGTCTTGGAATGCGAATAACAATCTCATGCCAAATCCCGCCGCCAGGCACCAGGCACAGCCCAGCACCACCAGTTCATACGCGGGGACTGACAACCGACCGTCAACTGCTGGAAGCCGAGCGCACATTCCATCCTTGACGTCAAGAGCGTTCTTTGCGCCCATGACCTCTCAGCAGCTGCAGGCACACCGCGGTCAGAGACATTTACCCAACACCACAGAGCTACCGAGGGAGTCGGAAGATTGGGAAGACGACCGCAGTCAGACGCATACCCACCGCAGTGGCCTAGGCTCGGTGCTCACAGGGAGGCCCGGCTACCCACCAGGCGTCACTCAAGCCGACCTGGATATTCTGCCCCCTCCACCACAGTCTCGTGGCACTGAAATATCAGAGTGGAGTCCGGGCGAGCCAGCTACGACAAGCACGCAACTCATCAGCAATGGCGACAAACCCAAGAATGTCCTTGATACCCAGCAAAATGGCGGTCAAATGACAGGATACAGGCGCAACCTCCACCAGCCCACATCGGGATTGCCAAGGGTTGGCACCGAAAAGTCGTCCCCTACATTGTCACAAGGTGAAAACCGTCCAACCTCAGGCTATCGATATCCTGGCGAGAAGGCCTCTGACGTTCTGGGCAATAACCCACGCCAGAGAGCGTCGACCAAAGACTTGACTGGCG
Source organism: Carpinus fangiana (assembly GCA_006937295.1). Taxonomy (NCBI): domain Eukaryota; kingdom Viridiplantae; phylum Streptophyta; class Magnoliopsida; order Fagales; family Betulaceae; genus Carpinus; species Carpinus fangiana. The sequence continues at coordinate 72,149 of VIBQ01000016.1, forward strand.
CAAGCGGCAAGAACTATGAATACTTTCAGGGCAACACCATCTTTTGCTTTGGCGGAAGGCTACAGAATGCGCGGTCGAGGCCCATCAGCATAGCTACGGCTATTCTCATTCTCCTTCCTGCCGGTCTGTTCTTCGGATACTCTGCACCCTGGTTGTGGCTTCATGTCAGCCCCGCAGTGCCGATATTCTTCGCCTACCTGTTCTTGATTTGTATCTCTTCCTTCTATCACGCATCAGTGACCGATCCCGGCGTCCTTCCTCGAAACGTTCACCCTCTTCCACCTCTCGACCATAACGCTGATCCCATGGCCCTTGAGCCTCCTACGACCGATTGGGTCATGGTAAAGTCTGCTGTCGCCCAGCACGGTGCATTCGAGGTACCGACCAAATACTGCAAGACCTGCGCGATCTGGAGACCTCCACGCTGCCACCACTGCCGAGTGTGCGACAATTGTGTCGACACTCAGGATCACCACTGCGTGTGGCTCAACAATTGTGTCGGGCGCCGCAATTACCGATACTTTTTTGCTTTTGTAGCATCTGGATTCTTTCTAGGAGTCTATCTCTTCGCCGCAAGCATTGGCCACGTTGTCGCCTATGCTAACCAGAACGGCATATCAGTTGCCCAATCAATCGGCATTAACCGCGTACCATTCGCCATGTTCCTCTACGGCTTGATTGCCTTCTGCTATCCCACAGCACTCTGGGGCTACCATAATTTTCTTATATTAAGAGGCCAGACGACGCGTGAATATTTGCAGTCCAATAAGTTCCAGAAGAAAGACCGCCATCGCCCTTTCAATCAGGCAAGCGTGCTTAATAACTTGGTCGCCGTTCTTTGCAGACCACGTCCAGCGTCGTACTTGCAGTTCAAGAAACCACATGAGGCTGGCGATCAGCGCCTGAGTGAGTCCAAAGTGTCCCAGTTCAAGTCGCGAAAGCAGCAGCGCAACGGCGGCGTTGAAATGCAACAGTTCCAAGGACCAGCTTCAAGGGCGCCAATCGGTTCGACGAACGAATCCAATGGGCGCCCCGCGGCACCACAAGTCTAAACGACTATTTCTTTCCCTTTTTCTCTCGGCCTGCGGTAAGCAATGATGCGTCGGAGATACGTGTACAGCAGTGTGGTATAAAGCAAGGCGTTACGGATAACAGAGTGTGGAGAAGATAGTAATTATACCCAACCAGATCATCCCATGCACCAACAGACGATTGGGTATTGCTAGACAGCCGCTCTAGGACGTGACCGTAAGATTGGCGTTTGCCATCTAGTTGTTTAGCCACCTATGGGGGCGAAGATGGAGGCAAATCCTCCGGTAGGTTGACCCCTTGCATTGACAGTGGAAGGGAACTGTAAATCCACGCAGCTGTTGTACCTTCTGTCCATCACTCATCAAGTGCCTTACGAAGGGTAATTGAACATTCCGTAAGTCTATTGCAGCTGACTACAGACCATGGCTGATTGGTGCCGCGTAAAGACCGCGTAGCGCGTCAGGGTACACCCAGACGCGGTAGCCGCTCCGATATGATGGATCGACTTGTCTCTCTGTCCTCGCGCTCCTCCATACCATTTTCCTCTTCTCTCTCATCTGCAAAGTCTTCCTCTACCTTCGTCGATAGCAAAGCTGTCGATATTGAAGGAGAGAATCGTGATTTGAGCGAACTCCAGCAATCCCCACTCCACACACGCACGCGTCCACCCGCTGTTGTCCCGTCCGCCATTGTATCACCTCGCGAGGCATTGTCGACCCGCAAGCAAGCGCCTGCTCTAGCCGCCGACAGCCGTGGACTTGGAAAGGTTACGGACTCCACCTATTTCCGTCACTCTACCTCCAAGCCCGGTGGGAGCCGCTCAGTTTCTGGAGACACTCTCGTCGAGCCTTCTGCTGCTCGAAATTACAACGCGTCAGAGGAGAACAGCAAGAAGCTTCTTGATGATAGTGTAGCTGCCTTGGACATTGGCTGGACACTCTTTGAAGAATCCGAAGATTATACACCCCAAAACAACAAAGACAGGAAAAGGCAGTCCCGTCGTCTAGGTATGGTAGTGGAAACTATGGCATCCACCTTGGGAAAGCGAACTAGGGCTGCCTATGAGAGCACCAAGGAGGTCATTGGGAACAGCGTTGCAAGTCTCACTGGCGACAACAATTCTGGCAACAACAATAAGCGCGCCAGCCTACGTCGTCGCAGTGCTGCGGTTGTAGACCCGAACGATGAAAACGACCAGCCACCACAAAAGAAGCGTCGATCGGCTGTTGCTAGTCTTTTCGCATTTGCAGAAGACAAAGTAGAGGCAGCTCCTCCACCGAAGCCACAAGCACTGAAGAAGAAGAACAAGCGCTGGCTAACGCGCGGTCTCTACGCTGGCCAGAAGCAAGATTTTGAAGTAGCACGGATCAAGAACAAGGGCAAGGACTCTAGTGATGCGTCAGCGCCGAAACGCAATCCCTATCTACCCATGCCAATGTTTGGCTTCCTGGACAGAGAGCGCGATTTCAAGCTTCCATACGACATTTTCAACGCTCTTCCAAAGGGCCAGCCCAAACCTGATGAGTGGAAAAAGACACGCAGCAGTAAGTTCTATTCCAGGAATTCTAAGCGAACGCGACTAACTTCTTGACAGACCAGTTTGTGGGCGATTCCAAGGAGGTGTGGAAGCACATGAACTCTAAGATGGAGGACAGCAAATGCCTGTGCCAGCATGAAACAGGTTGTGATGATGATTGCATCAACCGTTGCATGTACTACGAATGTGACGAGAACAACTGCGCCGTGGGTCCCGCGTACTGCAACAATCGCCAGTTTGCAGACCTCAAGGAGCGAGTCAAGAAAGGCTCAAAGTACGATATTGGCGTCGAAGTGCAAAAATATCAAAACAAGGGTTTTGGTGTACGAGCCTGCCGCACCTTTGAGCCTCACCAAATCATCGTGGAATACTCCGGTGAAATCATAACTCAAGAGGAATGCGAGGACAGAATGCACACGGTGTACAAGAACAAATCGGTATGTTTATATGACATATGTTTTCAAGTCAGAGGGATAACTGACATGCCATAGGATTACTACCTCATGACGTTCGATCAGAACATGATCATCGACGCAACCCGTGGGTCAATTGCCCGATTCGTCAACCACTCCTGCGCGCCCAATTGTGCCATGGTGAAGTGGACTGTACACAACAAACCGCGTATGGCGCTCTTCGCTCTCGACCAAGGCATCATGACTGGGGATGAGCTGACGTATGACTACAATTTTGAGTAAGACATTCCCCCCTGTCCTTCGAAGTCGCTCTGTCGCTAACGTGTCTGCAGCCCGTTTTCGATGAAGAACGTGCAGGCATGCCACTGCGGTGCAGCCGAGTGTCGCGGGTTCCTTGGTCCAAGACCGTCGAAGACCAAGGACACGGCTCTGAGCATCGCCACGGCCACCGTGAACGGAGTGAAGCGCAAGATGTCAGAGCTTGTGGGAGGCAAGACGAAGAGCCCTTCTCAGTCTCCAACTAAGAAGACTGGCTACGTGCGCGGCCCGTACAAGAAGAGACGTGTCAGCGAGCCTGCTCCAGCGCTCTCACGCAAGCAGTCGGCCAAGGGCGGTCGCAAGGTGCAGAGAACTGTGTCGAGCGCGTCGGACAAGACGCTCGTGGACAAGGAGAACACGACGCCATCGACCAAATCTGGACGCTCGTCTTCGGGCTCTGGAACACCCGCAGGCGACTTTGTGGTGCGGCGGACGGCGGTGTCGGTTAAGCGTGAGGCGCCGTCTGCATCGGCAAAGGGGCTGCAACAGACGCAGTTGGAGTCATGGCTCAGCATGCCCGGAGCGGCGACAATCAAGCGCGCAGTGTCCAAGACTCTAGGTAGCAAAGCCAAAGGCGACAAGCGAGCCGGTCAGATAGAGAAGCAGAAAAAGAAGAAGCAGAAGAAGCAGCGCATGAGCATGCCAGCGAAGCTGCCTGCGCCTCAAGTCCTGAAGGCGAAGGCGGAAGAAGAGGATGGATGGGTTGCAAATGGCGTGAAAGGCAAGGGCAAATGGAAGTACGTTGTGGTGGGAGAGGAGGATGAGGATGAAGCGGAGGTGGAAGTGGAGGCATGATTGATGGACGAGGGGACACAGGTTTGAGTTGAAGGTTAGTGTTTGTAACGGAGCATTGCTGCTAGCTGGGTATTGCTGGGTCTTTGTTTCTTGCCTTCTTTCTCTATGCATCAGCCTGCCATTGGAAAGATGTGTCCAGGAGCCGCGTGAATTTGTGTCCATGTTTGAAGCCACGCTATTTCTTCGACAAGCCATGCGGCTGGGATACGAGGAGAAGCGAGCACATTGGTGCGCCCATGCTGACCACAACACGCCATCTGCAGCATTGCGCCCCCAACTTTTCAGCCACTTGATGTCTCGATCTCGTGCGGGCCGAGGCTGGTGTTCGATGCAATGCTGGACAAAGCCTGCGCCATATCCACTTTGGAGGTGAGACCACCCAGAAAATCCGGCATCGATCTCCTACAAAATTTAGAGTAAAATGTCGCCGCTGACGCCTCTGGCTGGCTGTCTGCTTTGGGTCATCCTCCCTCTGTTGACCTTTGCTCTCCCAGAGCTACAATCACACCCACATGACAAATGTGACGCGGTCAAGGATGTCGTCTCTTCTCTACACAGGCAGTCAACAGCCTCACAATTTTGTTCGAGCCTGCTGTCAATCAAGACAAAGACGGTGACTACTACGGCGACAGTGACCAAGACCCCGCGAGCTACTATTTACACTACTCCCACTTCTACAGCACCAGCCGTGACTGTGGTTGTCGTGTCTACTGTCCCTTCGACTAGCTTCTTCACAACGACAAGCTTTGTGTCTTCGGCTACCCGTACGACCTACACCGCAACAGTCACAGTCACTGGTACCACGTGAGTCAAGCTCAAGCCTATTTGAAAACTGTAGCAGCTGACATGAGTCGTTTTCTAAGCGTGGGATCGACATGTTCAAACCCTACGCGGGCAAGACGAGGCATCGAGACGTCTGCCCCGGTCCTGGCTCCTGTGTTGTTGCCTCGCTATTTTGCAAGTAGTGACTTGTCCTCAGGCTGCTCTTGTCTGTCGCTGCCAACTCCTACGAAGACAGCGACTGCCACAACTAAAATTACAGCGGCCACACTCTTCACGCGGATAACTGCTTCGATTGTGCGCACAACGCCGACCAGGACGGTCACGAAGACTAAATACTCGGAAGTCGACATCACCAAGACCAAGACTCGTACAACTCGCGTGGGTTACCCCCGTAGCATCTGCTTCAATTCTTTCTAATCTTGGCGTGTAGTATGCTGTCTCCACCGCTTCGACATCAACTGTCGGGCCATATCAAACCGTCGACCCACCTCAATGCTCACCGAGCTACTTTGCATCAGTCAACTATGAGGGCTTCTACTTATACTTCAATGGCCAGCGCAGCAGCGGATATCTGTGCAATCCGTTCGGCGAGTACCAGCTGTACCGAATCCCGCTCAGCAGCGACTGTTATCTCGCAATCCTTGATATTGCAAACGGCTTCATCACTGGCTCCACCAACGACGTCGGCACCATCGGCGGGTTGCTCATGTATGTGACGGACGCAGTACAGGGCAGCCACGTGTACTTCGGCTCTGCACTCATCATCAGCCAAAATGCCGGGTACTACCGACCTCAGTGCTACTTTGATACTTTTGATGTTAGCAGCACAATCACGTGCTACAATAGCCAGGGACAGGCGTTTTTGCCATACATCGACGAAACGTCTGTCAATAGTACAAACTCGCAGGCTTTGGGTTTCGCGGTTGGACAGTACCCAGACAACACTGATCCTGCCATAGATAGCGGACTTATATGGCAAGCAGGTTGAGGTTGGTGGCTAGCTTGGCAGCATGGCATGCGTTTGTTGGGCCACATATGCTGAACCCCGTGTTGATAGGCTATGTAGCATAGAACAAACGTCATGGCGTCGCTAATCTCACGCACCGAGTGAGGATTTTGGTTGTCCGTAAAGATTCATGTTGACTTTTCTGACCGTTCGAAGCTAGACAGTCTTACTATATTTGCCGAGTGACGGTTTGGCGCGACAGCCACTAAGGGATGGGGAACGGCCGGGAATGTCAGCTCAGAGAAACATCGGTGGCAGGTTGTGATTTCATGCACATTGCTGCGGCCATTTTCTCGTCATCAATGTGAGGCGTGTACCATGGGGCGTGGGGTGCCGGCTTGGTCGGTCCCGATCGTGCTCATATCATCCGACACTTGTCACTTCCTTTTTTTCATCTGCCTCCTACCTTCGACCACGGTCTTCCTTGCTGTATACTCTTTCCAGGAGATTACAGATCTCGCGAGTTCTTCAGACACATCTGTACTGTTCAAGACACTTCGCGGACTTTGAAGCCCGGGCCCTATCCAGTCTGTTGCCTCTCTAAACACCTCCACACTCAAATTTCAATATGTTATTAGCTATTTGCAAAGCCTTTGAAAGTCTGTCAATATTCAAATCTCAGAATTCAAACATCTCAGCAGCAAATGCACTACCCGCAGAGCTTTGGCGGTGGATTGCTTCATTTCTCCCTCCCTCCTCCCGGGCATCTCTAGCACTGTCATTTCGATCATTGTTTCAGGATCTGGGTGTGGAAAGTCTCGAGACAATGAAATACGCCTACCACGAGCAGCTGTGCTTCATGCAACTCTCTGATCACAAACGTCCACGGGAATGGTTTTGCTGCTTATGCAAGACCTATCATTGGCGCTGGCTCCATGACAGATGTCCAAAGTATCGTCGTGTCTCTGATGTTGCCGGCCTCGCAGAGCATCGTTACCGGCAAGGTCAAGCCATGATGAGTCGCGCGATTAAATCCGTGACATTTCGGGAGGTCCAGATGGCCACTCGCGCCGCGCGCTACGGGCCACGATTCGGTTCACCACTGGAAGATTACGAAATTGATGCGGGTAATGGTTGGCGCTTTTCCTTTTCTACCGTCTTTGTTGGGGGTCACCTACTGGTGAAGCTCACCACCATAAAGAGGTGCTCTCCAGAGTCGATGAAGATCACTCCGAATGAAACCAGCCCCGGTAAAGATATTCTGTCCCACGTGGCACAGTGTGGGCATTATCGGGACGAACTGCCAGGTTTGATCCGTTGTGCGCGGACTCACATAGCTCCACCTTATCCGTCCGCGGATCTCTGTGAGTACTGCCAACCCTTGTACCGATGCCATACATGTGCATCAGAATACCGTGTCAGGGCTCAGTTGATCGACTCGGACAAATGCATGCTTAGCGTCTGCCGTTGGTCTGACTGGGGCGACGGTCTTTCGCCGTATTCGCGGGAGTGGCAGGGCATAAGGTACCGGGGTGAGACAGGGCGGCCCACAGATAATTTCAGGATTGAAGGGTGCAAGAGCGTGAGAAGCCAGTTTGAAATGGCGAAGACCGGTGCAATGGGACCAGAAGAAACGGTGCAATTCCTATTCCGAATGTAGGGTTGATAACTGCAGCTGAGACACTTATATGAAGGATCTGATGGGGGGCCAATGGCTCTTTCTCGGGTAGCAGGTTCTCGGGTTGCTTCTGGTCTGCCCAATTCCGGACATAGCTGACTAGTGAAGACGCATCTCAAGGGTTTCGAAATTATTATGCGATGATGGAACGCATTATCACCTCGGGGCGGCAGACTTCAAGTGTATAAAATTAAGCTTAGCCGGCGTCCTGACGCGCTGATTGGCTGGTGCATCTCGACGCGCAGCATCTCCGCAATAATAATCTCGTAGCGCAGATGCTCTTTGCCACGATCAAACCTCCCGCGCATATTCTGCCTCACTCCTAGTCTGCTGCTGCACGCCCAGCATGACCCTCACACGCTCGCAGGCGGGCAACACGCCCAGGTTCGTCGAAGCAGCAAATCGCAGGAGCAGTGGCGGCAGGGATTCCCCAGATCGCGTCTACTGCTCCTCCACAGCCACGCCACTCACTGACTCTTCTTGCCTCTCAGGAAAACTGCGCTCCCAGAAGGCTTCGTTGAAACGCCCCACCGCCGCGTGAGCCGCAAGTCTCAAGCCGTCGAGGACACCGCCACCCCCGCGGCCACGAGCAATGGCGCTGCTGCCCGCTCGCCAGCCTCCAATGGCTCCTCCTCGAAGAAGAAGAACACGCGCTCCTCCAAGACCGTCGACCACACCAAAGACGACAGCGGTCACTTTGAATTTGGCGGCTCTTTCGGTGCCTCCGCCCTTATGATTGGCTTCCCTTTGCTCATGTGGTACATGTGGCTGGGCGCAACATACTACAATGGCAAATTCCCCACGCCCTCCAGTGGCCAGAGCTACGCCGACTTCTTCAAGCACATGTTCAACCTTGTCTACATTGGAGCCTTTCCCACTGCAAAGGCGTGGGTCATCTACTGGACCTTCCTCATCTTTGAGGGAGCTTGCTACCTATACATGCCCGGCATCTACGCAAAGGGCAAGCCCCTGGACCACCTGGACGGCAAGCAGCTGACCTACTACTGCTCCGCCTACACCTCCTTTTACCTCACCATCGTGGTAGCAGTTGCGCTTCACTTCACCGGCCTCTTCAAGCTGTACACGCTGCTCGACGAATTTGGTCCTCTCCTGAGCGTCGCCATCTTCTCCGGCTTCCTCGTCAGCATTGCCGCCTACTTCTCGGCCCTGGCACGCGGCGCCCAACACCGCATGACGGGCTACCCCATCTACGACTTCTTCATGGGAGCCGAGCTCAACCCTCGCATGTTTGGCCTGCTCGACATGAAGATGTTCTTCGAGGTCCGCCTTCCCTGGTTTATCCTCTTCCTGCTCTCGCTTGGCGCCTGCGCTCGCCAGTACGAGCAGTACGGCTACGTTTCGGGTGAAGTCTGCTTCATCCTCATGGCCCACTTCCTCTACGCCAACGCCTGCGCCAAGGGCGAAGAGCTCATCACCCCGACCTGGGACATGTACTACGAGAAGTGGGGCTTCATGCTCATCTTCTGGAACCTGGCCGGCGTCCCGCTGTCCTACTGCCACTGCACCATCTACCTGGCCAACCATGACCCCGCCACCTACCGCTGGCCGCGCTGGTTTCTCGCCTTCCTCTTCGTCTCCTACCTTGCCGTCTACTACGTCTGGGACACCTGCGGCTCGCAGAAGAACATGTTCCGCGCCCGCCAGCGCGGCGGCATCGAGCCCCGCAACACCTTCCCCCAGCTGCCCTGGCGCTTCGTCGACAACCCGCGCACCATCCCCGTCCCCGGTCAGCAGCCCCTGCTCGCCGACGGCTGGTACCGCTATGCTCGCAAGCCGCACTACACCTGCGACATGTACTTTTCCTTCTGCTGGGGTCTCATCACCGGCTTCGACTCGCCCTTTCCATGGTTCTATCCCGTCTTCTTCGCTGTCATGATTGCGCATCGCGCCAACCGCGATATTGCCCGCTGCCGTGAGAGGTACGGCGATGCCTGGACGCAGTTTGAGAAGATGACGCCGTACCTGTTTGTGCCAGGTGTTTTCTAAAGGACGTGTTCCAATGTGTGATGTGTTGCGCCTTATTCCACATTCTGGGAACGGTTTCCGTTACTAATGTATTATTTGGTATCGCGTTTTGACACGAGGTGGTGGACCACGTGTTGACGTTCCGAAAGGTGTTCCTGTGGGCAGGGATTGTACGAAGAAGGCATGTTGCTGGTGGAACATATGTGTTATACAATAATTTGGAGTCAAATTCAAGTGAGGCTACGAGTGGCTAACCATCATCTCTTTTTGTTGACGATCCATGCGATGCTGGCTGGAGCTTCATGCCTTCCTTCTGATTTGAGGTTGGCTGACTTTTCAAGTGACCAGGCCGTTCATGACATGCATCCTTGATTGAGTGAGATGCAATGAGTGAAATCTTACCTAATTATTTGCAGGGACGCATGTGTTAACCATTTTCCTTCCCCGAACTTTTACGACTATCATCCTTCACTACTGATCGACTGAACAAGGCCCTACGAAAGACTTTGCAACCAGAGTCTCACTTCGCAAACATCCTCGCAAAATCCGCCACGAGGGGCGCAATTTCTAGTAAACGAGTCTCGCTATTTCATATGGCTTCGAGGTATCTTCCCCCAAGAGCTAGAAAGACACGAGAATGCAGTGTCTGTGCAGAAGAAAAATCTCGGAACCGATTCCCGACACTACGCATTTCATCCAAGTGCATACATCCCTCCAACACCTGCAAACTCTGCATCTCAACGCAATTGCGCACCTCCATGGAGCAAAACACTTTTGACCAGCCCGTCTCGTGTCCCAAATGCGACGCGGTGCTGGACTACGACGATGTGAAGCGAGCACTAAGGTCGCGCAAACGAGACTTTGCAAGGCATGTCGTTAATGATTTTCCGATCGATCTATAATGCTTTGCGAAGTGGTTTGAGCAGTCTAACAGAAAGTCTCTAGTTACGAAGCACGCCTTGTTAAGAGTGCGCTCTCGAACGTGCCCGACTTCTTCTGGTGTCTTAACTCCTCCTGTGACTCGGGCCAGATGCATTCTGGTGGCGAAGACGAGCCTATATTCACCTGCAATGCTTGTAAGCACAAGCAGTGCATCTCTTGTGCGAAAGTGTGGCACGATGGTTTGACATGTGCAGAGGTTCAAGCTGAGGATGCGCGTGCACATGATAACACGCTTTCAGAGGAGCGGATTAAACATGAAGCCAAACTTTACCCGAACGAAGCTTGTGGTCGGCCGATTCAGAAGAGTTTAGGCTGCGATCATATGACGTGTCGTGTGTGCAGGTATGAGTTCTGTTGGCGATGTCTGGCATCCTACGCGGCGATTCTACGAGAAGGGAATTCAGCACACGAGGCAGAGTGTCGAATTTATGCGTAAAAAGCGGGAAGAAAATATCATATTCAGAGTTCTGATCTTTGATATGAAGGGAGCGACGTGTGATCAAGACGTCAAAAGTATCTTACGATGCTCGGAACACATATCAACCCCGTGCTAAAAAAGACCAGCACGAAGAGCAGAAGAGGTCTGACTCAGATCCATTCCTATCGTGAAGCCAACATGCGGGAACCTGAAAGGATTGAGAACACATTCAGTACCCATCACCACCAACAGTAGCACCACCCCCCTTCACGCCCTCCACAATCGCCACTCCAGCACTCACCCCTAACCTCTCCGCGCCCGCCCTCACCATCTTCACCGCATCCTCCAGCGTCCTAATTCCCCCACTCGCCTTAACCTTCATCTTCCGCCCCTCCCCCTCCCCAACTTCCCTCCCCTCCAACACATCCGCCACGCCCCTCATCAACCGCACATCCTCCACGCTCGCCCCCCGTCCCTCAAACCCCGTCGACGTCTTCACAAAGTCAAAACCAGCGTGCCACGCGAGCACACACGCCGCCACAACATCACGCGGTGTAAGCTGGCTCGTCTCGAGGATGATCTTCGTGGTGCACGTCGGCGCAGGCGGACACAGGATGCGCAGAGCGCGCAGCTCGTGCGCCGTGGCGGCGTACTGCGCCTGCTGGAGGGGCCCGCGGTTGAGGACAAAGTCGAGCTCTGTGGCGCCGGCGGCGAGAGCGGCGGTTGCTTCGGTTGCTTTTGCTTCTAGGGGGTAGGTGCCCTTTGGTTGGGGCGTGTTAGGGTGGTTTGGTGGGGAGCAGATGCTAGATGGGGCTTGGGATTGGGGTGCTGGGGAGGAGAAGGATAGCAGGCAGAGGAGAAGATAGGAGAGAGGAAGGGGAGAGAGGAAGGGGAGAGAGGAAGGGGAGAGAGGAAGGGGAGAGAGGAAGGGGAGAGAGGAAGGGGAGAGAGGAAGGGGAGAGAGGAAGGGGAGAGAGGAAGGGGATGAGGCTTGGGTCGGGAATGAAAGAGACGCGGTAACGCACTTCGTGAAAGCCGATCACACAGCAGATGCCCACGGAGGTACCTTCGAGGTTTGCAACGGCGCGGGGGACAAAAGGAAGGCGGACACAGACAGTCTGTGGTGGGGGAGAACATGGTGGTCAGTCCATGAGGCGACACGAGGAGACGGGTTCTTTTTCAGCACCCAACGCAATTTACCTTGAAGTTGTACTGACCAGCTTCTTTGCAGAGCTGGTCAATCTGTTCTTCTGTCGCATCTAGCTTGAGCAATGTGTGGTCAATGAGCTGTGCAAGGGCTGGGGCATCTAGTTGTGAAGATGCGGGTGCAGCAGGCGGTCCACCAGACTCAAGTGCGGCCTGGACGGACGCGACGAGGTCTGCCCATTGTTCATCAGTCCCGGGAATACCCATGGTGGTGCGATATGTCAACGAGAAATACGCGACGAGACGGGTGAAGCAGTGATGTTAACATGCATGCAAGGTGGGGCAGAGAGTGCTGCTACAACTACGATCAACACTGGAGATGATCACTGGATATCACACAAGGGCGCATGCAGTGGGTAAGATTTTCTTTTTTGAGATTTCTAATTCTGCGCAACGTACAACAGAGAGAACAAACCATAGGTAGGTATCCTCAACGGCATCCACCACGTCCTCGCAGGCTAGAAACAGCTCACAGAAATCTCTCTCCGCAGCACTTCCCTCAGGAAGTCGCTGCCAGTCATCAAAAGATCAGGAACTTTTTTCAATAAACACGCTCATGCGAGATGCCGCCTCTCCTTCCCGTGATGCAAGCGAGTAAACGCGGAAGGGGAAGTTGCAAAAAGAGACATCCTCGTGCTTTGTATGATCATCCGTAACGCCGTTACTGGTGGCAACGGATCACATCGAGTGATCCGCAAAACATCCACGCCATCATCGTGTCCAAGTCTTTCCCATCTTCAATGCTAGAACAAGGTATGGGCGAGGCGTCTACTTTCTCCGGAAAGAGCAGCCCTCGGTCAGGCGGGCCTTGCCACCGGTTGGCTGGCACAAAACCTGGGAGCAGCCGGCGCAGACGACAACAGTTTGGGCGTGGGAGAAGACGGTAGTGATGGTGAAGCAGCCGGGGCACTTGACGTCCATGAAGAAGGAGCGAGGGGTAGGGACCAGTTGCTGTGAGGTTATCCATTAGCTTTCTATGCTCGAGGTATATTGCCACTGGACTTGTTCTTTTCGTCCTTTCGGAAGCGGAAAGTGTAAGAATAAAGGTCTCTTACCTTGAGCTTGTGCTTGCGGGCCTCAGCGGCCGGGCTGGGGTTGAGGAGATCAACTGCGAGAACCTGTAACATCGCATATTAGCCAAAGTCTTCTTTGACCTCCAGATATGTGATTTAAAGACGGGAAACAGGCTATCTCAGATCAAGTTATGCGCACTTGTCCTAGCAAGGTCTTTTCCTAAGCCGCGAAGTGCGTGGAAGGCCCTGCAAAGGTCTCGTGCTCAAATGGATCTTTGTGCGCTGTAACCGCGCCTTCGAACTCTCGGGGATTGTCGTACCATATTGGATGATGTGTAGAAGAGTCGAATAGAGCGTCGTCAACGTTTTCAGGTGCGTGGAGGATGGGTTGGTGGCGCGGTCGAAGCTGATAGACTTGGGGCGAGGCGACCAAGGAGGGCATTTCGTGAAAGTGCGCACAGAAGTGGTGTGCCAAGCCTGTTAACCGCATCGGGGTAGCGCATTCTGACTCTGCCGCTGGTGGCAACCATTTACTACGCAACCACGTCGACTCATATCTTCATTGTCCTATTGTACGATGTTCTTGCATGAATCATTCCTGATCACGCGCTCATATCGTATGTGTCATGAAGATGACTGAGCGGCCACTCGCAATCAAATCGCGTTCAGAACTGGCTCATGTCGGTGTTAGCACGTGATATGCTGAAAAGTATGTGTCAGGGAAGGAAAGAGACAGAAACGATGAACGGTCCTACGGAATAAGCAACTCGAGCTTAGTCTTGCCACGCCCGGCCTCAAACGTTGCCTACTGGTGGATGGGCTTGGGGGATTGGTGATGCCAGTATTGAAATGCCAAAACGCTTGGCCTCGCGAAAAGACCTATGTCAAATAGTCTAGGCTATGGGGGCTTCTCCAAGCATCTTTGTTGGGCTGTGCCAAAGATCTCACGATAATCTGTGAGTCATGAGCCACGCACCCTACCAATGTGCATGCCTGAAAGACATTACGTGATTTTGTTCAGACAATAAGAGAGATCGTTGCATGAGCGACTGAATCAAGAATCAATTACCGTAAAGCAACCGTCGCAATCGTTGCCGTTGTGTCATTGCAATGGATGACCATTTCGGCGATCTTCTTTCAAATTTTGACTTACATCCATCCGAAGAAGAAACAGCACAGCCAAGCAAAAGAAGGATCTGGCCTCCTCGAACTGCGAAGCATCCCAAGACTTACAGTAGTGCCGACTGCTTGGCGGCCATAAGAGGCCAACGCTTGCCAAACAGAGGGCTGGATCTTGATGTTACGCGATGTAGTATAGTCAGGGGGATTCGCTATCACGATGATTTTGGTGAGGAACTCCGTGGCGTGCTTCCTATGTTTACGCGTGCCCTTAATGCACGCATGATCATGAGCGATATGATCCCAGACATGTCGGATGTGGACGAATTTCCTTACTGCATTTGGCATCCTGATGTTGCTCAAGAGAACACGTACCGTGAATTAGCCCAGCGTTATCCACAGATGAAATACCTAGTTGGAAGAGCTTGTGCTGTTGGAGGGTATCTTGACCTGTACAAGGAACTGGACATCCTGCCGGAAGTTCATATCGCCGAGGAAGCCCGGGAAAACAAGCCCACAGGTGCAGCTATTTTCGAGCTCCTTATGAGTAGTCCTTGCAGGTATGAGGTGATGAACGACTATACCAGATCTATCAATGCCGAGAATCCAAGGCCCTTGGCACAGCTGAACGGCGATACTGCTGTTTTAGCGTTCCTTAACACCAAGAATATGCCAGAGAAACATTTCAACTATCATGGTCCATATTTCAACATTACGGAGGATATGGGTTTGGACGAGTTCAGTACAGAGTACTATGCTCCAGGGAGTTGGTCATGTGGGTATGAGTCAATGGAACTGGACCCATTGAGGACAGCGCTGCTCTACAATCCACTTCCCTTCGATCTGCCAACGATCCAGAAAGATGTTCTTATTCTCATGGCCGCGTATAATGGCGATATTGACCGGTACTCTCGTCTTCGGCGTCCTAGGATGATCAAAAAGGAACGCAATTGTGTTGTGCGTGGTATTTATCACAACACACTGTTCGCCAAGTGGTGGTCTCTTCAACTGGAAATAGAGGCACCATATAGGAATGCCGATAGCCACATTCGCATGGCGATTGAAGCGAGCTTCATCATGAACAATGACATTAGTCGCTCCATCGATGGTAAGAGTGAGCTGCCATATTTGATCTATTTCCCAACTCCCGCCTCCAGCATCACTTACGAGGTCCTGGCCGCATACGAACCCCGGATGTTGGTTCAGATAGCTCGCGCTTGCATTGTTGCAAATTATGAGAGCCTATTCGACAAGCTAGATCCCCCGCCAGATGCGTGCCTCCTGGTGGAAGCGGAGGTCAGCCCACATCGCCATTATTGGGAATATCTCAAACGAAAAGCAGAAGATCTTCCTGGTGGAGTAGATATGTCTCGGTCATCATGGAAACATTATACTATTCATGAATTGCGTGAGAATCATTTGGCTCATCCACAGCGGCACCCAGGTCCCAGGGACATTAATATAGAGTTTAATTTTCTTTACAATGGGTTGATGTGCGATGTCAAGAACGTAGAAGGAGTCTGTTTTCCCGATAATCTGTTATCTTCACCTGATGCGGAGGAAAAAGACGTCCTCTTTGAACACTACAAGGAGATACTACGCGACAAGACAGGACAAGAAGACTTTACATGAAACTAAGTTTCATCACAATGCGCTGCAAACCCAGCTTGTACTTTAGCAGCTTGCTAGACATGGTTGTGCATATTGTGATTCGCCTGCTTTCGTTATCTATGCATAATAAGCATATTGTTGAAATCTATGTCCAAAAGATTACCTCTACCAGAAAGATGGCCAATAGCACATGCCCTCCTGCGCGGTATCTCAAACCAGAAACACATCGTTATGGCTGGCTTCCCAATTGCTCAATCTCCGCTTCTGAATAGCCCATGAGATACAGCAAATCCGCCAGACTTCCCGTATTCAGTCGCACAGGTGCCTTCTTTTGCACAACTGGCTTTGCATGCACTGCAACGCCCAAACTTGCCGCCCACATCATCGGCAAGTCGTTCGCACCGTCTCCAACAGCCAAGACTTTGTAGTCTGATTCTTTGGTCAGGTCCAACCCTTCCTGTGCCGCAATTTCAAGGAGAAGTTCGCGCTTGCGCTCGGCATGCACAATCTCTGCACCCTCCTCCAACTCGCCTGTCAAGGTCTGCGTGGCAGGGTCTACGGCCAGCGAGTTCGCGTGAATGTGGTCAATGGACAGTCGGCCGCCGATATGCCTTGCCAGTGGCAGAAACCCACCGCTCAGAAGTGCCGTCTTCGCACCCACCTTTTTCAGCACTCTTAGCAGAGTCTCGGCGCCGGTTGTGAGCAAGAGTTGAGGCTTTAGTTCCTCGAAGACGCTCACTGGGATACCCTTGAGCAGCGCCACACGCTCCCGCAGCGATGCATAAAAATCCAGTTCGCCGTTCATGGCACGCGCCGTGATCTCCGACACAAGGTGGCTCACACCGGCGTGTGCCGCGAGTAAGTCTATGACTTCCTGCTGGATGAGCGTCGAGTCCATGTCGAAGATTGCAAGCTTGGGAGGAGTCTTCAGTGGTTCCGTCGGAGCAGAGTCGGGGGCTTGTTGAAACACCAGATCGAAGCCACAATTGTCTTCGACCGAATCCAGAACTTCATCTGCACGGTCTCGAAAATCGGCGAGTTTAAAAGGTGCGCCATTCGTGCCAGCGGTGCTGAAGTGAATTTCGAGAACTCGGGATGGAAAGGTTGTGTCAAGGGCACGGCTAGATGAAGGCACAAGCGTGGGAGAGATGCTGTATGCCGTGGAGATGACTTCTAATATGAGCTCTGGCGTAGTTTTATCTGACACAGGATCTGGCCTGCGAAATGCAGTAATTTTGAAATTGGTTGACATGATGGCCGATCGTTGTTGCAGTGGTCAAGTTCGGCTACTTTTTTTTCTACGTCCAACAGGGAGACTTGGTAAGCTTGAGGTGGACGCTCAACAGAATACTCAGCTACCCCAGATCATTAATATGGGAAATTGTTGCAGTGTAGAATCCATAGTGGAAAGAAAAAATAAGGAAGCTGCATGGGAAAGGTATAGAGGGGCGATCAGCATATTTTGGGGCTTTTTCAATGGGGGGCGCACTGCGGGGTCCATTTCGTGCCCCTCGTGACGTTTTCTGAGTCAAAACACACGAATAAAACACTTCATAGGAGAGTCTGAAGCTCGTCTGCTTGTGTTCGCGTCGTTTTCGGTTCGAGAAAGCTCGACTAGACTTTCCTGTTATACGCTGGTCCTCGTCACACACGCTCTCCAAGCACGGAACACAACTCCACCCCACAATGTCAGATGCACCGAAGGAGCAGACGCTACCTGAGCGTCCTGCAGGAGAAGGAGCGGCTGAAGGTGAGAAAGGGCCTTCCAAGAATGCTCTGAAGAAGGCTGCAAAGGAAAAGGAGAAGGCAGGTCAGTAGTCTCTCCATCGACCCATCACGCAAGATCCATTCTGACAGAGGGCCCCCGGTGTACAGAGAAGGCAGCAAAGCGCAAAGCAGAGGAAGCTGCACAAAAGCAGGCCGCAGAAGCCAACGACATCTCCAAAGATTCATACGGCGACCTCCCCCTCATCGGCTCGAAGGAGTACACCCCACCCAACGACAACCGCACAACTCTCCGCGACATCGCAGCCAAGTACGCCGGCAGCACATCCCTCGCGACCGAGGGCTCAAGCCCAGAAGTCCGCTTCCGCGCCGTCGTCGAGAATGCCCGCGAGCAATCCGCAAAGCTCACCTTCCTCGTCCTCGGGCACAAACTCGACACCATCCAGGCCGTCGTGGCGGCCTCCGACACCCTCTCGCGCCAGATGGTCAAGTTCGCAAAGAACATCACCTCCCAGTCGCAAGTCCTCGTGCACGGCCGCGTCACGCAGCCCAAGGACGAGGTGAAGAGCACCACCATCGGCACCCTC
Organism: Carpinus fangiana; assembly: GCA_006937295.1. Lineage (NCBI taxonomy): Eukaryota > Viridiplantae > Streptophyta > Magnoliopsida > Fagales > Betulaceae > Carpinus > Carpinus fangiana. The sequence continues at coordinate 90,258 of VIBQ01000016.1, forward strand.
GAGATCCAAGTCACCAAGCTGTTCGTCATCGCGCGCGCCGAGACGCCGCTCCCCATCCAAGTCGAAGACTGCGAGCGCCCGCTGCCCGAAGACGGCACATCCGACGCGCAAGCCCAGAAGCCCGAGGAAGAAGCGGGGCGGCCGATTGTCGCGCTGAACACGCGCCTGAACAACCGCACGATCGACCTGCGCGCGAAGCTCAACCTGTCCATCTTCACCATTAAGGACGGCGTCGTGGCGCTCTTCAGCGAGTTCCTGCGCGAGCGCGGCTTTCTCGGCATCCAGACGCCCAAGATGCTCGGCGCGGCCAGCGAGTCGGGCGCCTCGGTCTTCGAGATCAAGTACTTCAACACAAAGGCGTACCTGGCGCAGTCGCCGCAGCTGCACAAGCAGATGCTGATCGCGGCGCAGTTCGAGCGCGTCTTCGAGGTTGGCCCGGTGTTCCGTGCCGAGAACTCCAATACCGCGCGGCACTTGACCGAGTTCACGGGGCTGGATCTCGAGATGGCGTTCGAGGAGCACTATCATGAGGTCGTGGCGCTGCTCGAGGAGCTGATGCTGTACATCTTCAACGGCCTGCGCACGCGGTATGCGCGCGAGACGGAGCTCGTGCGGCGGACGTATCGTGTCGAAGAGTTCAAGTTGCCGGAGGCAGGCAAGGTGCCACGGATACCGTTCAGCGAAGGCGTCAAGATGCTGCGGGAGGCTGGCGTGGAAATTGGCGACTACGACGACATCAGGTAACACCCTTTCTTCCTCTAACGCACGCTGTTCGACACATGAAACTAACACAAGCGCAGCACCGCCCAGGAGAAGCACCTCGGCCGCCTGGTGCTGCAAAAGTACGGCACCGACTTCTACGTGCTCGACAAATACCCGCTTGCAGTGCGACCGTTTTACACAATGCCGTCGCCCGAGACATCGGCGAACCCGCCGGCAGAGCAGCTGTCCAACTCGTACGACTTCCACATGCGCGGCCAGGAGATCCTGTCGGGCGCGCAGCGTGTGCACGATGCGAAGCTGCTGCAGGAGCGCATGCGCGGCATGGACCCGCCTGTGAATCCCGACCAGCCGGGTTTGAAGGAGTACGTTGACTCGTTCAAGGCCGGATGTCCGCCGCATGCCGGTGCTGGATTGGGTCTGGAGCGCATTGTGATGCTGTGGTTGGGGCTGCCGAACATCAGACTGGCGACTGCATTCACGAGGGACCCTAGTCGGCTGTCACCATGAGTGGTCTACAAAAGGGGGGCTACAGATATCATAGCTGCAGAGGCAAGGAAGAAAAGGGGATAGAGGTTAGGCGTCGGAAGGCAAATAGCATCTTCAGGCATAGCTACGCTTACAGACCTACCTAGATATTGACCGAAAAAGCCAATGTGATCGCTGTCGTTTTCCAACTCACGTGGCCTTGCTATCACCTACCTGCAGCGGCCCGACGATCTCAAAAGCGTCCCAGAGCATATCCCTCGCGGGTAGAAGATCTCGTTGGCCGTAGCAATCGCCCACGATAGTGAGAATCATGTCCAGGGTTCCGGAAGCGGTAGTCAATGGGTTGTGGACTTCGCCTTGTCCTCCTTCTTCTTCTTCTGGGTCCTCTTCAGATTCTTCTTCGTCAAGCTCACCTTCCTCGGAGCCGCCGTCGTCCATAGTATCCTGGGCGGTGAGATCGCTCGTGCGCTTTGCGTACGCTTCAGCCTTGGATAAGAGAGGCGCATTGACGTTGAGAGTGGTTGGATCGTCATGAGGTGGGGCTTCTGACATGTCGAAGTCCTCGATACTGCTACTGCTGTTTCGGCGGCGTGCTTGAAAGATTGGTTCGTGTCCGTATATCGTATCATCAGCTGTCGGGTTTGAGCTGTCGTCGTCATCGTCGTGCGGAGGAGTGGCCTCTTGCAGGCCGTAACCCAGAGTCTCAACCTCATCGGTTGCTAGTGGCTCTGTCTTATCATTATTGGAAGCTGGGCCGTTGTTGTGGTGATTGCCATCAACATGGGTGTTGCCGTTGTCAAGTGACACCTCGGCGTCATCGAGAATATCCATGGCAAGCTGCTTAGCGATTCCAGCGGCCTTCTTGCCGAGCTCACGCAAGTGTCCAACATTCTCATTCTCGAGGACGCCAACTTCTGGCATTTTTGCCAACAAAGTCCAGCACCACGCACCCAACCATTGTGCCTCCTTGTCATCACCCATCAAGACTGCCTTGCTCAGAATCTCGCAGGCCGTGTCGATCATGTGTGCCATCTCGTCCAGCGGAAGTGCAGCCAGCATAGCTCTATCTGGAGGCCGGCCGGAGCGAAGTCCGCTGCTGGAGATGTCACCAGGGGGTGCCTCCGGCTGCCCGCTTAGCAGCTCGCGCAGGTCGCCGTAGCGCCGGAGAAGACGCTCGTGGTAGGCATCTTTCGCGCTCAGTTCCACCGATCCGTCGCCGTGCTGGGCAGAGCTGGTCGAAGATGCTTCGGGGGCCGGGGCTGCGACGTAGGCACCATCTTCGTAGTAGCCTCCTTCTCTAGAAGCTCGTTGTGCATAACTGGCGCAATACATTGCTAGGCTCTCATCCGTTGGAGCGGAAGTGGGGTCTGATGAGGCGATGAGGAGGTGGGGAATGCCGGATGCTTCGCGTCTGTAGATTTGGCTGTCAGTGAGGCGAAGATCATTTCTGGGAGCAATGCATACCTGACGCCGTTCAAATAGTCATGAACCGCTGCGGAATCCTCGTCGACATCGTAATCATCTGCAGACGGCTCTGGGAAGAAGCTGCGTTGGCCATAGGTAGCGTTGACTTGGGGCGTTGGATCCTTCTTCTTCTGTCTAGCCTTGGTGTTACTCTCGCCGGTGAGTTTGGGACGCTTGTTAGGAATATACTCGTCCGTCTCCAGGTCAAACTCGTCTTTGCGCTTCTGAGACATGCCGGACGATCGTCGAGCGCGGTGGAGGGTGAAAGCTACAGCAGGTGCAAGGTTGTTGGTGAAATCAAGAGCGCGACTGGAGAGCCGACTCAGGGTCCAGCGCATCCCAGCGAGACGTCACCGTCGGTGTCATTCACCATGGAATGGCATGCGGCAAACTGTCCTCACGCCATCCACACTTTTTCTCCAGCCATCGGTCATTTGCAGTGGAGATGCATGCCGGGTGCAGAGAATTACTAATGCGCCGTACAGGTGTGATGCTGCTGAACAAGCACCCCCCACGCGCCCGTAGGGGAACATCTTCCTGGCAGCCATTGGTGCAGAGCAGCCCATGCCAAAGACAAGCACAGCATAGCATGGCATGGCATTGGATGCTGAATAAGTCGAACCCCGGAAGCGCAGCGATAGAACCATCTCTGCCGGCTCGGCAGCGTTCAAGCAGCCCGGCGTATTTGGCGTTGCCAGATTGGTGGTTGATGACCAAGCCAGCCACTCGTATAACACGGGCCACGCTTCGCTTGATAGAATGATCTCTCTGCACGTAACTGCTCGGAACTCCGCCACTGGCTTGTGGCTGCTTACTACTGCCTCTGTCGATTGTGCTCGAAGGCGTTTGATTGTCGTGCTTACTCGTGATGACTGTACCGCCGGCCACAATGGCATATAAAGCCATGATACGCCCTGGCCTGGGAGAGGGAACATACCGACACAGCAACCAAGAACCCCCCTCCAATTGAAGCAGAAGAGCAGCAAACTCGCCGCCACTTAAACCGTTTCGAGCTCCGTCAAAGGCACTTCCTCCGAGACCTCAAGCACCAGCTTCGCCAATTTCGCACAGCAATGGCCTCCTCTGACCTCGTCCTCCTGACCGGCAGCACCGGCCATGTTGGCTTCCGCAGCCTCGTCACAGCCCTGAAGGCCGGCTACCGCGTGCGTGCCGCCGTTCGCAACCCCAAGTCTGTCAAAGTCGACAAGATCAAGGCCAGCCCGGAGATCGCAGCCCTGAACCTCGCCCCCGACACCCTCACCTTTGTCACCGTGCCCGATTTCCTCGCCCCTGGTGCGTTTGACGCCGCCGCCCAAGGCGTCAAGTACATCGTCCACATCGCCTCCCCCATCCCCGAGGGCCAAGCTACCGACGGCGGTTTCGAAAAGCTGTTCATCGAGCCTGCGGTCCGCGGCACCCTCGCCGTCCTCGAGGCGGCGGAGAAGGCCGGCACGGTCGAGAAGATTGTCGTCACATCCTCCGTGGCTTCCATTCTCCCGCCTTCAGTCCTCGGCGGAGACGACAAATCGATCTACGACGCCAACAACCGTGTCGCGACCCCTCCCGGCCCCTTCGAGGACAGCTTCCCCGCCTACGTCGCGTCCAAGATCGCCGCTCTCAACGAGGCTGAGGCGTGGTACAAGAAGCACACACCCAAGTTCAGCCTCATCCACATCCACCCCGGCGTCATCCTCGGCCCCGACGCGCTCGTCAACGACATCGACGAGCTCCTAGCCGGTGGCACCAACCCCTGGCTGATCGGCGCCGCCACGGGCAGCCCCGAACCCAGACTCGCTGGCACCGTGCACGTCAACGACGTCGCCAAGGTCCATATCGACGCGCTGCAGCCTCAGATCAAGGGGCTGCAGAGCTTCGGCGCCAGCATCAGCACCAACTGGCGAGAGCTTGAGGGCATCGTTGCCAAGGACTTCCCCGAGGCCGTGAAGAACGGCACCTTCAAGATCCACCCTGACTTCCAGGTGAAGCCGATTAACATCGACTCGTCTGCTACGGAGAAGGCCTTTGGCTTCAAGTTCATCACTTTCGAGGAGCAGGCTAAGGATGTTCTGCAGACTTACCTGACCATCTCAAGCAAGGCATAGAGTCACTCATAGTGTTCATGTACAGTCTAATGATTTTGATGAAGCTTTGAATACACCCAGTCTATCTCCAAATGCGTGATGCTATGAATTAACATTGGATAGTCTCGCGGTGCGGCGGAGCTGTCCATGTATTGCCGCTGCACTAAGTCGCTTCTGGTTGACTAGTACAGGGCGAGGCAACTGTTCATCATGTTTGTGCCCCTATGTGACTCGTTGAATTTACTCGTCCGGTTCACTGTAGGAAAATTTCGCATTGTCATTGAAAATGAAGACCTACAGCTGTTTGGGTCTTTGATATCCACTTTCCGCGTTGCATGTGTTGTTGTACTCCCAACGTCACCCATTAACCTCGTACGAGAATCTTCTACGCTCTACTACGGCCGCGCAAGCGCTACAAGTGACATGGGTCCCACCTCCAATCACGATAGTCAATAAGTTGCGGATGCAATCATGGGCACTGTGGTTCCTCAAGGGAATAGCCGAACTAGTCTGTCGCTAGAAGCGTTGTCCAAAACATCACGCTCGTGTTGATCCACGATCGTGTTGATCAACACTCTTAAAAACAGCAGAGCTCTGTAACGTGGCCCCGTATTTCAACGTGCTATGAGATCATGTCAAAGCTCTGTGGTCACGCGCAGAGGTTATGGCTGTCCTTCACGGGATTTTAGAAGCAGTTCCACTCAGGTACCATGCCGAAGTCGGCGCAGCTTAGCCCCTTGGCTTCTCTAGCTGATCCAGAATATTTTTGCACCATCGTATGCAACAAGAGGAGGGACTTTCAATTAAAAAGCCTTGAGATTAAATGACTCCACGGGACTAGCGCCCAGCGGCGTTCCGTTAGGCGCAGCTGGTGTGCCATTGGACCCCAGCAATACGGTAGCGAAGCAGACAGCGCTGAGGGGAAGTTCAGCAGATGTGTCTATGAGCCAGGCTAGACATATAGTTGTTCAATGCGACTGCACATTCTATGGTCTGCGTTGGATCGCGACGATGCTTCCAAGGGCGCCCAGTCGTGCTGGTTTGGCTTTACAGACAGACTCTGGCTCATCTCAGCCCGCTGGCTTCTGGCCGCCAGCATTAATTGGCGCAGATCCTTGCTCTGAGCTCCCCCGAGCAGCGCCAGGGTACAAGTCGTAACGCTTGACACAGGGATTCCTGTTTCCCTTTTCAAGGTTCCGTGATGCTTCGATGGAACACGCATTGATGTGCCCATCCCATTAATGTGTCATCACACCGAATACACAGTAGTGTGTACTCTGATTTGACATGTATTGCACTGTACATCACTGTTCAAGTCTCTGTCCTCGTGGCAAGAGCTGTGGACGGCTGCGCGGAAGCTCCGCATGTCGCCCAATCATGATCTCCCTGCTCCAATTTTTTGCGTGCGCCTCGAACGCCGTCAGATTGAGATTGTAGTGGAGGCTGACGCGGGGTTGGAGCTGCGCATGGTGCCTCGGAGATGGGCAGATTGTCGGCGGGAATCGACGCGAGGACCCAGCCGCATTATGCGTCCAAGCGCACATGATCTGCACGTGAATACCATCCTGCCCAAGAAGCAACATTGCGTAATCGATTCGCATGCCCTGGCTTAACTGGTCAGCCGCCTAGACTTTAATCTGACTTCACGGAGGCTGTGCTTGCCTCATGCTCTCCTGTATGCCCATGTCCCAGAATTCAGGACCTGGTCGCGGTGTCGCTCCTGTTTGCAGGGTCTCGGAGGCGCGACTGTGCACTCTTGGGAAGCTCTGATGATGTACCTCGGCCTGCGCTTGCTCTTTCATGAGTTGTGACCAGTAAAAGCGGAACGGTGGACTCCAGTAAGACACTTAATGGCAGCCCGCTTCGGCATCACGGGAATTTTTTTTCATTCTGTTATTGATAGCATAAACATGCTTGGAGTCTTCTGCTTTGCGTAACTGGTGTCCAACATCGTGAGGCATGTGCCTAGCCTGCCGCTGTTCGACGACCAAGGGGTCTCCTGAAGAGGCTGCCCCTTTTTCCAGGGGAGGCAGTCATGACCTTGTCTTCCATTGTCTTCTTTCTCTTTCAAACGGTGAACTTCGAAGCTGCACTCACACCGGTGCTGCAGCTAGTTTGATGCTGTATGCGGACCTCTTGGAGTAGTGCTGTAGTGGTCTGTCTTTATGACCCCGGAACAGCGACGCCTTATGCATGAAACTCATCCACGTGCCATACGAGCTTCTCATGGATGAGCAGTGTCGTATGCAATAGCTTTGTGCATTACCGGCAACTGGTACTGAGCCTGAAGGAACCCCAGGTCCAGCGTTCTCAAGTATGAACGACTCGGCGAAGAACCCTCCACCTCTGAGTCAGTGCTGTGGTTTTGATCGAAGAGATGTGTAATTGCAACGTAGAACGCTTTGCCTGTACGTCGTGGCTTCTTGGATGTCGTCGCACTCGAGGCGTCGGCTTGAGGTTCGGGAAGAGAAGACCCAAAGCGCGTTTGTTTGGGAGCTTCGGGGATGACTTCGGGCATTCGATGACTTGGGAGCGAGCCTGGCAAGCAGAACAGTGCTCAAGGGTATGTATTCGAGGACAAACAGGGCCTGTGGTTTGATAGTAGCTGATTCTTGGTGGTAGTACCGCCTAGTCGAAGGTTGGACTGCCCAGTCCACAACCCGCTTACCGCAGCCTTGTGTCATTCATTTCAGCACACTTGGAAAAGAACATGTTGGATAAACGCAAGGATATTGCTCTCAAGCTAACATTGACAATGAAGAGACAGCCTTTGGGATAGCCATGCTGTCGGTTTGATTTACATGGGCGGCGCTCAGCGCTAAGCCACACACATTACTCTCCGGGTGGCGGCATCTCGAACAAGACGAGGGCTTGAACGATCCCTGGGTTGGAAATATCGAAGGAAAAGAATAGCCCGAAAGCTATTGCAAGGCTTGCTAAAAGTTGCTTGTTGGAAACCATCCCCACAACAACGAAATGCTGAACACTGTATGTGTAACACCTGCGCCGAGCTGTGCCGGCGCGACAAAAAGGCATAATATTGCTTGAGCAACAAAAAGGTCGTGTATCTGCGCATGCATGAGTGCCTAATCGATTGGCTGCGGTCTTTAGGCTCGCGTAATTCGAAACCATAGCCCGTAAGAATTAAGTCATCATACCCCTATCACTAGCTTGCGTAGTTGCTGGTGTAATTACAAATCACTTGAGTCCACTTTAAGCATAGCCAGGGCGTAAGATGCATCCCCTGGACGTGAGCGCCGAGAAGCTGTGCTTCGAGACCTTCATCCTCAGGAAGTCTGTTGCTCAATGTTCTCCAACTCATATTGAAGAAGGTATCGCAGTGAAGACTCAATCCGCATGAGATTTGCTGCACGATATTAATGGTATGGTAACTAAAACAATGACATGAAAGTTACCCTCAGAAGGTAAACTACTGCGCGTTGCGGCCCGTACTCAAGGCTCTTCGTCGAGCCTCATTTGCCTAGCTTTGGGGCCCAGCAGGGGTTTTCCACCCGGCCCGGCCGCCCCGAGTTAGCTTTTGCATGTGGCCAAGCATAGCATATCCTTCTGAGGGCATCATCGCAAACAAGTGCAAACCGCTCCTGTTCTTTAGCGGGAAACGGGTATCGGGCACTGTGTAAGCAGGTCAGATCTCAATAGCACAATCAACAACAATAGACCTTGAACGTCTCAGTTAGTCGTCATTAGCATATAATATTGTCATGCTGGTAGATGATGGCATCGTAGAGATTTCCCGTGGGAAGAATCAACGATGGTGTCGCCGACCTTGCTTCCTGCAGTATCATTAGGCGCGTTGGGACGGAACACTATTCAAATCATTGGAAGGTCATAAGCTTGAGTCATTGCACTCCAAGTTTGCGCTCGCGGTCTTCCGATGCTGTGATGGATTCATCGGCGATGGGTAGCAGCAGAAACCGGCGAAACATCGCAACCATGTAACTTGGCTTCACCGCTACTTTTGGAGGAGTGCAAGGCCCACGCTCAAATAGCAAGAGAATTAGATATCTGTCAACGGATACTACTCGGGTGTGGCGGTGAAGCGACAAGCATGTCACCAAAAGGGCCTCAGTCCCGTCTATTCTCCGAATGGGTACACGACTTCGGACAATTCAAAGACCATACATACCTCAATACTGAGAATATCTTCCAAGGACCGACAGAAATCGATATATTGTTCAATAAGCCTCCCGGCTCAAGCAATCGCCGGCCTGGGTGTAGGTGAGACTGACCTAGACCGGGCTAATTGCAGAGAGATGATTCGAGGATAGCTTTGCGTCATCCACACCCCTTTTGGGCCCGGTCCCGGCGCCATTCAATTTAGCTCCCCTTGTCTGCATTCCAGCTTCCAGGGTATACGTGGCTAGCCCTCGCGAAAAGTGGTCGGACCAAGTAGGCGGAAATAAAAGTATGCCAGTATTGCGATACATGTGTGGCAGGAGATCTGAATACAAACCATGGATTTCCGAGCTGTAGGAGTGTTACAGACGCAACAAATGCTAACCAGAGAATGCTATGGTAACGAGGGAGAGTATCTACCAAGCACAAACCCGACGCATGTCAGGGGTGATTTCCAAATCAACTGAATACGCCATGTCCCAACAGCATAAGCGCCATGAGAAGAAACGGCCAGCAATGCACTTGCAGCGGTCTGCGGGATATCCTCGACTTCCGCGCTCGCACGCTTCCTGCAGGCGGTCGCGGGCACGCCCCATGATCGATCATCGTCTCGAAGTAGGCCAACAAGGGGTGGACAAGTGGCCGTAGCCATGCGACAGGATCCCAAGTAACCCCTGAAGAAATGCAGTGGTAGGCCACAACGCCCCACCTACGTTTCGATCGACAGAGAAACAGAGAGAAGGGTCTCCCGTGTTTCTGCTCAGCCGTGGGGGGCTGGCGACCAAGCCGTGCCCCAGAGAGTATCCAGGTGCGTGTGCATAGCACTTTGCCTCGCCCAAGGGCTTGTTCGGGCTAGAATTAGACCGCAAGCAGCAAGCGCAGGCAACTAGTGGACGCGAATTAGAGTATGCGGGCCGCGTGGGGTCGGCGTTGTGCGATACTACTAGTCCACCTCAACACGCGCCGACATTCCACCCTTCAATCCCACGCCACATCACTGCGTGGCCATGAAAATGCGTTTCTCCCCTGCATGATGGTTGGTGTTGAATGCTCGTTTGCCAGCTGTGTAGTCGACTTTACATGCTTCTTACCACTCGAATAGCTAAGAGGGCAATCTGTCGCGCAATTCAGAAGCAGATTGCTACTGGTCTCAGGCGCAGTTCTACGAACAGCTTGACAGGCACTGAAGCAATACTGGTATACATTTTCATGGCTAAAGATTCGTACATAAGTATCATACTGATTGTCAGTCGCAGTCAACGCCACTCTGTCGCCACAGATCGCAAAGCTACGCGAACCCTACCTTCGAATCTCTCCACGACGCGTTTCCAAACAGTCCAACCTCTACGACAATTCAGACTCCTCTCCTACCCCCTTTTCCCCGAGAACCCCGCAGCATTACTCCCAGTCTGAACTGCAGTCAATGTTTCAGAACGAGAACAGAACCTGTTGAAGAAAGGATTCCAGCCGGTTGCCTTGGAGAATTTGCATCACACACATCTATCCTATGTGACGACAATGGATCCTGCAAACAAACATTTCAACGCAGCATGATCATTCAAGAGAGTCGTGGAAAGCGATTTCATGGCTATATAATGTTTTGGTCTGGAAAGAAAATGACGGCGACCCGCGCCGAGATGCTAGTCGGAAATGGATCTCCAACACGAGCGACCCATACGCCTAAGCGAGGGAGTATCTTGGTATGGTCTCCATAGCAATCATGAATAAGGAACGACGTTTGCTGACCCCATGTTTCGTCTCCAGGTGGTTCTGGAATTGTCCCTGTTTTACCCAAAACCGGTTGCATTCCGGACAGAACCACGATCCTGTGGCACTCAGCTCTATACCTTGCTCAAGCATGCGTTCTTGAGGACAGCTTTCTCTCAACTTCATTTCAATCCCGTTGAGACGCATGGATACAGTCATGTCAGGGTTGTTGATCGCTTCGTCGATGCGAATGTTTGACACGAAACGTGGCTCATGCTGGGCAGCAAAGACTTGCAGAGGCTGGTCAATTGTCAAAGATCTGCAATTGCGGGTAGATAGAAGCTGTGGGGCCATACAGGATTTGCATGTGGTACTCCCATAGCCAATGGGTGCAAAGGCCAAGCGTGAGTAGGCACCCAGTTGCTGGCGACATGGTCTGGCATTGCAAAAGCGTCAGCTTCATGCTGCTCAATGCAGCTACGTGAGACAGCGTACTATAGTCAAGCCCCGTAGATTGCGCAACCAGGCAGTGACCGTACAGGCTAGAGGGATCTTCAGACCGGACATTCCCTGCTCCTGCCGTTATTAAGGGTGGCTGTCTGATGGCAGTAAGAACACAATACCGAACTGGCCTGCCCCAGTGCTTGGGTAAGGAGCTAAACGAGCCAAGCGGTTCTGCGTGCGATAGCCGCGGCGACGAGGTAAGGGACTTCGGTGCTCTGACGAGGAAGATGGGCTTCCCTCAGGGGATTCGTTGGGAGAAGCCATTGCTGTGACAATTTTCAGGAAGGGTGAATGCGAGTGCCAGTCTCGTGTGAGCAAGGTTGGGGAGGTAATGTGATTTTCAGCGAGTTCCAAGATAAATGCACTCTGGAGAGGAAGAAAGTCAAAGTTGAGGAGATGCGGCATGGCAATTTATACTTGGGGGCTGGTAAAATTTGCATTTCTCATAAGCAGGGTTTAGGGTGCGCGGTTAGAAATTAATAACAGCCTCATAATATTACGTCGATGCGGGTCTGTATTGCTAGCTGCATACGCATCGAGTATCTAAATGCAGCTACAAAGGCTACGGCAACCGGAGACTGCAATCCGAGGCGGTATTTAAGCGAGATCAGCTGGCAGTAAGGGGCCCCCACAGCCATTAGGCACGATCTTAGTCGGATATATCGGGCCCGGTGAGTTTAGGTCCGATAGCGTGACGAGAGAATGTCTTGATATTGCTTGCAAAAAGACATTGAGTCCACGAGGCCGATATATTTACAGCCGCTGTCATCAATTTTAGGGTCGGATCCAGCGATCTTCCGCATGACAAGCTCGACTATCAGGCTGTTGTACTGCTCTTGCAATCTAGTTCAACTTCACATCTGCGTTGAAGGTTGTGGGGAGTCCAGCACGTGGGGGGTCGTCATCTAATCCACTATGCCATCAAAAAATAATCGATGCTGCAGAAGTCAGCTGGGCTTAGGTGAGACATGCACCGCGCCTGAAGCGGGGCAAGGCTTTAGCCGCGATCCAGGGGTGGTTTGTTGTGTCATACCCAGCTTGTCGGACTTGTTGGTCTAGGAGCCCCTATAGCCTGCGGTGTCTAATTTGGCGTGCAATGACTCTGACACGGCGATCTTAGACTCTAGACCTCCATGGCACGCCGGTAGCACGGACCGTCGGACCGTCGGACCGTCGGACAAGACGATACATTGTCCTTCAACGGGAGTTCCCGAATGATGTCGCCGTAAATGCACTTCTTCCGCAAGAAACTCTGAACAGTCCTTTACCATGTCGTCTGGATGCTAAATATTCGGACCGCCTGTCCATTATATGTATATGGCCGCCGACGTAGAAGTAATTACCGCATTAGAATAGCACCGGTCGTAGAATAGAGTAGACCAATAAGGAAAAAATAGACGAGCATGGCATATGCTAAGGGTATGAAGGATAACATCTTGGGGCCATATTGGTCACCACATGAAGGGAATTAATTAAATTTATCTCTAGATCAACGATAGAAATCAGTCGATAATGGAGAAGTATGATAAATAAGTGGGTTCCTTTCGTCGCAGATACAGATACGTTCTGCGTTTAGACTTGGTTGTGCAGACCGTACTCACGTGACCTTCCTGATGAAGACAGTGTCTGGATCCACAAAATTTCTACCGCAAAGGCTCGACATGTTTGCTTACAACGCGGTCCTATGACCCATAATTATTTCTGTGCTTTGTCTTGCGGCGGTATTCACTTAAAGGCTTACCCAGGGGCTTGCCTTGTTGCTTTGTGAGTATCAGCAGTACTGGTTCCATTCGTCCTTGTATAGATTGATCAGTAAATAGGTCAATTTGTTGTCCTTATTACTTTCAAATATCAGGTCCACAAGAAGCGGCTTACGAAGCAATGCGCTTGGGCCAACACGTGTATACGTCGCGACAACCAGGGCTCTTTCAAGAGGTACCATTTCTCTACATGCTTCGACAAGACATTGAAGCGTTTTACATTGCCGAAAAATCACAGATGGCTATCCAAAAGATGTTGAAAGTGATTCCATTGAAACACAGTAAGCCAAGCTGACCAAACCGGTGACGCTTGGGGGCCTTTGGCTTCTGCAGCTAACCAAGAACAATGCTACACCCTCGTATCCAAACGGTGGCCCGTCTTTAGCGTGAATTCTCCCGCTAGCTCTGTCTGAACAGTTGAGGAGCTGGGATGCAAATATCTTGCAGCCCCAGCGTCTAGACAACCTCGCAGGAGGTTGCTGGGCGGAGGATCTTCGTCTCAACGAATGACCGTCTCAGGAAAAACAACCCGCTGACAAACTCATCACCTGGCGTGCGATTCGCTGTTCAGCATCAAGTACAGGGTCCGAGGAAAGGGCGCCAGAGCTCGCCAGGGCATCCAATCATAGTGTCCAAGCGCAACTCTCCCGTGCGCAAAGCTGACATGAAGCTCGAATGCTGGGCGGGGCTTTGGATGCTGATGCACTTTGCAAGAACCAGCAGGCCGTCCCGATGTCTCGAAGCTATAGCTTCCTGCCAGCGCAGAGGGTGCTGCATGAGCTTCCAATACCTACAAGAGACAAGTACCAACCTCGTGCGCGGGCCACTTAATGTGTCTGTGCGCCGCCCGTCCAAACGTCAGTGCTGAAAGAAGGCGCACATCATGCAGGTTGGCTGCAGCTGAGCCTATTTTGACTTCCGGCGATCGTCTTTCTTTCACGTCCACTCCTCACGATGCAGAGTTTGGCGCAGGGCAATCAACGCTCGTGAGTATCTGCAGGAAGTGCCAGCACAGATGAAAATGATTCGGACAACACAACTCCGTGCGGCATCGCCTAGACGTAAGGGGTCAGTAGCCAGTAGCATGAGGTACACGACAAAGCTCAACAAAGTTTATTGAGGCAGCACAGCTCGGCACCATTGTTATTCTGGTATGAGCAGGACAATAATAGTTGCATAGAGCTCACTGCTGTGACAGGTTGAGGCTTGAGCCAAGTGCAGTGACAGGGTAGCCTGCTGCCGGGCGGTCTTCGGTTTTTGAAGGCACTCTCCTTTGGCAAGAGCGATGGCTACAACCAAAGCATTTTGGCACCGAGCGACAATTCTACCATCCCATATTGATGCTCTTGCGAACAGTGACTGAGTGGTTTGTATTCATACTGATGAGCCAACTCGCTCATGCTTTGCGAAGACCTCGAAGAGCAGGGGTAAATCCCATGACATCCGACGCTTCAGCGCTACATCATCTCATGTATGAAAGCAATCCACATGCTCCAAGAACCGTTCATAATGAACTGGGATCATCTGCAACAGTCTCATGCATTCCCGGCACTTTGGATCGGGTCGGAAGGTCTGCTGGTGCATGCGAGGGAGGCAACACTCGAACACTGGACTGTCCGACGCGAAGTTGTGACTGTAATTCTGTCCGAATGTGTATTTTTCCTTGAAATAGGATGTCTCGTTGGCCTGCGGCTCCCCCAATAAGGTCACCGTACCAGAGTTGGTGTTGATCGTAGTGGCAGCGACCGCTTCAGGCGCGTGCTTGACGCGTACCTGGGTGCGTTCGGTAGACTGAAGCTCGGACGAAGATGAACGGTATTGCTGAGGAGAGAGACAGGGAGTGTCAGAGGCATCTATTACTTGGTATTAGCTGAATGCTTGATGGTGATGTCCATCGCAGGTGGAAGAAGCTGGACGTGAGGTCTGACCGAGACACCGGCAAGCAGCCTTGCCACCCCTGGCTTGTCCCAATTTGGCGACAAACATAAGCTTTCAACGGTAACACAAGGAGCTTATTCATAAGATAAATACCGATCAGGATCCTTACCTTTGGAGCATCTCTGTTGTGATGTTTTCAGATTGTTGTTTTCACCCTCTGCTGCGCAATCAAGTGCATCTTGATGGCCACGTAGATTGTTAACCTTGGCAGCAGTCTCACGACCAGAGCAAGGGCTTTGGGGAGTCATCATCAAGCAATCTCAAAGGCTTTGGAGTCAACAGAAATTGATCCTGTAACTTGGTTGCACCAACTGATGCTGATATTGGTTCCGATAAGAAGATCTTCGGTACCTTATATACCGCCCTTGTCAGCTCACACTCCAGCGCGGTGGCAAAACTACGCATAACTTCCGCATGACTTGCCCGAGCTTGCCTGTTTTGGTGCGTAAGAGGGCACCAATAGAGTGGAGGCTCAGCGGCGCCCCATACGGTGGGACTAAACCCCGCTCTCTTATTGTAAGTATATGCCGCTGCTTGAAGAGTCACACGAGATGTGATCTGAGCTTGGCTCAATTGCACTGTAAGCCTGCCCGATATCGAGTGCATGCAGGGTACAAAGTCGAACACAGAGGCTCTTTGCTTGCAGTGACCGCTGGCAGCGGGCCTTTGCTCATACCCAAAGACTAGCGAGCTAGCTATCTCGAATTTATCAGCCGGGAGCTATGCGTTGGAGACCCAACACTAGTGGAGGCAAAGGTGCACTCGAGAACCGCTTTGTCAGAGCTGGCGAAATGGAAGAACGGAATGCCGCTCCCGCCTTTCTGGGGGTCACCATCTCGCAGAGCCTCATTTCGCCACACAGGTTTCTCGCCCTCATCATGTGCCGTTCGCAGTCTCAAAATCCTTCTAGGGAAAATCCGTGGAGCAAGGAAGTCATAATTGCTGATCACAGGGATTCACTCGATGTGATCATCAGCCACTTGTCTGGATATCAGAGATCAGTGCATCTCCAATTGCGCCATTAGCTGCACGCTTGAACTTTGTCTCTGACGCTGTACCCGTGATTTATGTCTGACCCGGAGGTAAATGGCACTCCTCATAAACCAGACTATTTCAGGAGTTGCAGCAATGCTAACAGGCATATCTCCAAAACAGAGATTTTTGTGCAGCAGGGCTGCTACAGTGATGCTACTGTAAAATTCGCCCACGTTCACCGCCAATTTTTAGGCTCGCGCTCGCTTCACTCTAGGGGGGGGCGAAAGCGGCACTCCGGATAAGAATCTAGGCCTCCCCGGCGGTGGCGCGCACGCTAATGTACCATGAGGAGCACGCCAATGATACCGAGCCTGCGTCTTGGGAAATGATGATACGTGTGCGACATGGCAACATATCCACGTGCGCTGTGAGCGAAGCGCAACCAGGGAAATTGGGTAGGCCAATTGACTGGTCAAGCGCGGAAAATCAACTTATTGGCAAATTATCTCCGAATCGCCGACTTTGGACGAAGAGTGGAGAATTTCTGAGCGAAGTGTCAGCGAAACCCAGACAAGGCTCAGACGGGGCGTCAAGATTCAATATGGCGTCAAATAACGACCACCAGCTCGGACCATGCGGGATCCGGCGAAATGCAAATCTCGGGGAACACGGCCTTCTCCTCATCAGATATTGATTGCGTAGAGGACGGGCAAGGTAATCTGGGCGTGATGAGACGGCGTGAGGCTGAAGACGTGCCTCTGAAGGAGACACTGTCGCCACGGCTTCCGATAGGCGGCAAACTAGCGGCGATACAGAGCCCGTACCACGCGTGGCAGAAGCAATGCAACCCGGTTTGCGGTATTGTTAGCCTCATTCCATTGTAGATCGCGTTAGCTTTGCTGCAAAGTAAATGGCTATCAATTGTGGAGTCTTCTGGGCCGGCGAGAGCGCCATGACCATGACCAAATCACCGTTTCAGAGCAGCTTGATGGTACGCAGCACACCACGTTGCATGTTACGCTTCTCGCGAGTCATGACTGGCGTTCGTTCTCATACTAGCCGCATATCGCTGCATCCCACGCGCAAAAGGGTAATGAGAGACAACCAGAAGGACACGCAAAGGGAGCATCCGTCTAGGGGCGCAGGGGAAACCCCAGTTCCCGCGGCTGTGGATCATCCTAAATTCGTGTGAATCAATACACGCCACTCTGTCGGCCGTCGCCCTCGGATTTGGCATCGCGGCATCGGTGATTCGCCTGGGCCCCAGCGACGTGAAACGCTCCCGTGATTGGTCTTGTAGCGCCCGACCCCTATAGCGCCTGTTTAGAGGCTAGGTTGGATTTGAGAAGCCCAGGCGGCCTCGGTAACGAAACTTGTCCAGACTTTTTGTGATCAGAATCCATCGACTGAATATATCGGACGCGTTGCAGATGTTCTGGTCCATGGGTTTAATCAAACGGGTGCTAATTTAGAAGCAGGCAACCAGGCAACAAGATGTAAATGGTGGACCCGAAGAATAATAGAAGGCAGACGTAGTACAGTCCCGCCCGCTTTACCAGACCCCGCCCACTCACCGATTCCGAAGCACTCGTTCTGATTTTCGACCAAGACCGTGTACGCTTCTTTGCGTTTTGCTAGTCCTCTGCGCATCTTGCCTGTCCCCTTCGCGTCGCGAAACACATTGTTAGCCGCCGAAGTCAGCCAGCCTCGTTCAGCCAGCCGAGGCATCGGAACATCGGCCACACAGACCGTACGTCTGATGATTCCGACGTGGAGCCAGTCCTCACTATAGTTACATGGACGGCTGGACGGCTTTTGAATCAAGACTCGGTACAATTTTCCAGGTCAACGAGAGGGGGGCTCTTCCACAAAGTAGCAATTACTTTCCTCCAGCTTCGACCAGTCGCCGTAGATGAGACTGTTCACGCGTTTTCGGACTGACCTCGAATCTCTTCTAGACGCGTTCCCCCACCGCTTCATATCCTCCAATCCGAGCCAGCATCCTCTCATACCTCCTTTCTCGATACCGATGCAGAGTATTGCAATACCGGAAACAACAAACGCCGACAAATGAGCACATCGGGCATTGCCTAAAGCATATACGCCACCTACATTCCACAGTTCTTGCCTTTGCGGTAACGATGTGTTCTTCAGACAGCGATTCCGACGCAAAATGATAGTATCCAAGCGTCGTGGGCGATACTACCCTCAGAGTAGGGTCTCTCGTTGTAGAAAAGGCAGAGCGGTGGTTAAAACCAAAACGCCAGTCTGACCTGGATCTTCCGTGACCAATTCCGCACCTCTAGGTGTTGTAGTATCTCGGGATAGCCTTCAATGCCATCATAAGGTTGAGTCGCAACCTGCTTATCCGGTGTTTCCGCTCCAGGTGTCTCAAGAACTGCGACTGTCTCTTCCAGAAGTTACAGCAACCAGGGCAGTACCAACGTTCTGCAATGTCGTCTCTATCGCACAGTTCATCTAGGCGATCCTGAGAACAACCGGCTCGCAAATCCATTTCGAATTCGGTGAAATGAATGACTGCAGTCATTTTGCGATCACCGGGGGACTCCGCGATGAAGATGTCTGACATGGTCCGTTGTTCTGGTTGAGGAGGGGTTACCTGCGGGTTTGGAAGTATTATATGGTCGCTGGGCTCAAGTTCTTGAGGCGGAGGGTAGGGATGGACATGGTTCGGATAGGGGTGATTTGTCTGCATCATTTCAAGGGGTTGTGGCCTCGCAGGTTCGTGTGGACTAGTAACCATAGTATTCAGGTGACTGTCTGGTGGTGAAAAGCTGTTAGCTCTGCGCCCCGGCTGAAACGGCTGCAAGAGAATTGTACCATAATTCAAGTAATTCGGACTAGGCGTCACGCAAGAGTTGTAAGAGCTAGGTGCTTCTGTAAGCCATACGCTTCCTGCTCACGGAGTCAGTGAGTATCTGGACTTGAGCGCAGTCTGAAAAAAATACCTGATTCATGCGCATGTGCACCCGATAGGGGCGCCGGCAGAAGCGGTCGGTCAAACCGACGCGTTATTCTGCGACGGATGGGATGATGTGAACCACCTTTTGATGATGAGGAGCGTCCTTGCGAGGCCCTGGGTACAAGCATGGCGTCGGCAATTCCAGAAGGGAGAAATGCCGTTTCCAAATTGGCCTGGCCAACACGAGAAACTTTCGAAATCTGGATAGCTTCAGGAAGATATAGCATCTGACAGGAAGTCAATAGAGAGAAGACGGGAAGGAGGGCGCAGATTGTATTGCGGGGACATGTGCAATTGTGTTCTGCGTAAGCTGGCTTCCCGCACGTCTGGCCACTCCGCTGCTATTGGCGCCACCGTCCATCCCCCGATAGTCCCATTGTACCCGTTGAGGACGCTGCGGGCCATTAAATTCCGCGGCAAAGCCCATAACGCCAGGAATCTCTCACTGGTTCTTAAACGGCTAAGCGAATGCATGCATTAGCCAATCGCTCACCCGCGGCTAATGGCAGAAGAGCCCCTGGCTTTGAATCCCAAGGGCTCGTGGCATTAGGCAGAGATATACGACGCAGAGTCTCAAGTTTCCTGGAGGTAAGTTATGCGTGCAAAAGGGAAAGATCGCACCAATCTTGTAGCACGATTGGATGCCCGTTCTCAACAATCACGTTTAATGATGTGGCTGGAGCCCTCCGCTGTTACACAATACACACGGCTCTTGCCTCATCGCAAGTGTGCGTCATGGTTATTGCTACATGCAACACTCGTGTGTTCGTGGCAAGATACGCGAGCAGCGCGACAAATAGGAAGAGTTCGTCCATCTAGATTCCTGTACCGGGTGTCGGGGTGCGCGAATGCTTGACAAGATGTGTGTATTACCCGAGAAATCTGCCAGGGATCGTGACTGTACCACATATGGCCGAGCAAATGAAATGTGAAATAATATGTGAGCATTATAGTCTAATGACGTCCGGAAAAGCATGAGGCCTGACGCTAGCCTTCAGCCAGCGCGCACGGGGTCTGATAGCGGGTAAAGCCGCGGGAAGGTATCCATTGATGGGCAAAACATGACCCAAGGTGCGGTCACTGAATCGACAAATTTCCCTCGAGACATGTCGTTGGTACCGCTCGTGCCGAGTCATGCAGCACAAACGCGGGCAAGAAGGGTGATATGATACTGAATCGTTGCTGGCTCGTGAAATTGCCGTGAAGCCCGGATTTGTGGAGCTTCGAGTGCTTGTCGGCGCACGCACCGAGGGGACCTTTAGCGCCCTTGTGACATCCATCATTAGGACGCGCTTGCAGGCACCACAGGGTAGGTGACGGGTGGCTGGAAGTCGCCAGCATCATTGGTGAGGGAGTCGTCGGAAATGGCCTGAGCTTGGCGTGTCTTCGTACGCGGCACAGTTCCGCTTCCCTCAAGCTTCGTCATCTTGAATGCAAGGGCTTCAATATTTTATCCAATGATGGGTGGGGGGCGAGATGTTCATTCTTGTACGTGCCTACCGCCAACTTTCAAGCTGCATGATAGACACTGCCACTCCTCGAGCTGGATGATGGGCATTGCTAACGCATGCAAAATTCCCAGACCACGATCCAAGATGTGATCCAGATTGAACCCAACGACTTTCGCAAGAGGAGCCGCAATGCCCTCGAGGACAACATCAATGAGAAATACGCCAACAAGGTATGTTACCTTTCTCATACCTCCGCCGTCCTCTCCTTCGTTGCTGCCTTTTTCCACAACCCGAGCAATGGTCAACCCTGCATCCCAACCCGCACGACACTGACACGCTCTGCGAACCACAAGGTGATCCAGCAAGTCGGCCTCTGCCTCGCCCTTTACGACATCCGCAGCGCCAGCGACGGCCTCATCGGCCACGGCACCGGCACGGTCAACGTCAACACGACCTTCCGGCTGCTGGTCTTCCGGCCCTTCGCAGGCGAAATCATCGAGGGCAAGATCACGCGCAGCACCACGAGCGCAATCCGCGTCGGCCTCGACTTCTTCGACGACATCACGGTGCCCGCGCCGGCGGCGCTGTTCGCGCCCTCTGCGCTCGAGGCCGAGGGCGGCGTCAGCACCTGGGTCTGGAAGAACGAGGGCACGCCCTACTACTTCGACCGCAACGAGCGCGTGCGCTTCCGCGTCGAGGACGAGGTGTGGCGCGACCAGGCGCCGGGGCTGAAGGAGGCTATGGGGCGCGCCACGGCGGCGGTCGAGGAGGAGGGCGAGGCGCGCGCGGACAAGAGCCCCTGGAGCATCGTGGGGAGCATGCAGCAGGGCGGGCTGGGCGTGGTGAGCTGGTGGATGGACGTGGACGACGAGGAGGCGGAGGCAAACGGCGCGGAGCAAGCTAACGAGGGAGCGCGGGCGTAGAAGGGCCCCTGGGCAAGCGTACCAGGGGAACCCGAAAAAAAAAGGCATCATCTCATTAAGCGCGCGAGCGCCTCCTGATTTATATATGAAACGGCCGCGCGGCTAGTGACCGTTGGCCTTGAGCGCCGCGTGCACGCCGTTGGTGATCTTGGGCCCCACGATGGCGCGCTCGAGCGCGTGCAGGATGTCCTTGACCAGATCGTCGCCATCCTCGATGCCGCAGCTTACACGCACCAGGTCGTCGAAGACGCCGATCGCGTCCCTTTGCTCCTGCGGGATGCCGGCGTGCGTCATGATGCCTGGCAGCTCGACCAGACTCTCGACGCCGCCCAGACTCTCGGCCAGCGTGAAGATGTGCGTCTCCTGGCAGACGCGGATGGCCGCCTCCTGGCCGCCCTTAACGCGGAAGGAGAGCATGCCGCCGCCCATGCCCTCGCGGTGCTGCTTCAGGGCGATGGCGCGCTGCTTGTGGTTGTCGAGGCCTGGGTAGTTGACAGCGAGGACGTGAGGCGAGGCCTCGAGCGCGTGCGCCACCTTGGTCGCGTTGTTGCTGGCCTGGCGGGCGCGCAGGTGCAGGGTCTTGAGGCCGCGGTGCGCGAGCCAGCAGTCAAAGGCCGAGGGCACGGCACCAATGGCGTTCTGCAGGAAGGTGAGGCGCTCCTTGATCTCGGGCGAGTTGAAGGCGGCGACGCCCATCAGCACGTCGCTGTGGCCGTTGATGTACTTTGTGACCGAGTGCACGACAATGTCTGCGCCAAAGTCGAGCGGGTTCTGCAGGTAGGGGCTGAGGAAGGTGTTGTCGACCACGACTTTGATGCCGTGCTGGTGTGCGGTGGTGGCAACGTTTCGGATGTCGACCAGCGACAGTGTGGGGTTGGAGGGCGACTCGATCCAGATGAGGCGTGTCTCGTTGGGGCGGATGAGCTCTGCAATGTCGGTCTCGATGGCGGGCGAGAAGGTGACGCTCACGCCGTGGGCAGCGGCGACCTTGGTGAAGTAGCGATGGGTGCCACCGTAGACATCCGAGACTGAGACGACGTGCGAGCCGGCGGCGAGTGACTGGAGGATGTTGGCGGTGGTGGCAGAGCCGGAGGAGAAGGCGAGGGCGAAACGGGCATGCTCAAGAGCGGCGACGGCAGTCTCAAATTGTTCTCTGGTGGCTTCAAGTCAGTATACACTCATTAGAAGTCTGCCGACGCGTGGACACACCTGTTGGGGTTCAAGCTCCGCGTGTACTCGAACTTGCCCACCGGCTGTCCCGGGGCTGTCTGAGCATAGGTTGTGGACAAGGAGATCTGCGAGCCGTGTCAGTGAGCGCCATTGGCTGCAGAGGAAGTGACCAGGTATTCACATACGGGCGCAATGACCGCACCAGTGGTGGGGTCGTGGTCGGCACCGGCATGCACGGCAAGCGTCGCAAAGTTCTGAGTCGGCGATGCGGCACGAGGCGGAGTATCGATGGGGTGGTTTGTGGACGCCATGCTGCAGGCTGACTTTCTAGCAAGGCAGGAAAAAGTTCTGAACGACGAGAACACTGAGGAGGAAGACAGGAAGACGGTCGGCAACCGCTTCAACGGAGGATTTATTCAAAAGTAGTGCTCTGACTAGGCGGTATGGTGTGATTTCTAAGGGTCTGGGGCCGATGATGATGATGCCACGATGCCCTTCTACCGAATACGCAGTGTTACGGTAAGCAGTCGCGCGTGCTGACAGATTGCCCGGGGGAAGGGTAAAGCCAATGACCTCACAAGTGTGCCTGGCAGCCCAGTGCCCTAACAGGATTGGTGGTCATGCAAGATCATGAGACAGCAACACAGGTACCTCTCGTAAGTGGGTGACGAGTGGAGACGCTGCAGGGTCCCCGCTAATGGCTCGTGGACTCTCTTTTCTTCGCTATTTTCGACGCTATTTTTGATGCCATTTTTTATGCCATTTTTTATGCCATTTTCGATGCCATTTTCGATGCCATTTTCGATGCCATTTTCGATGCCATTTTCGATGCCAATTTTCGACGCCATTTTCGACGCCATTTTCGTCGACGGGTCCGAGGTTCCCCTTGAGACGACATCTTGCTACGTTCCCTGGCACTTCCAATGGCTCCAGACAACCTCATGTACGGCCTATCAGTATTGCCGCGTGTGAGTAGTGCTTCAAGTACAAAACAGCAGGTATACTGCTTGTTGTTGCCATCATCCCTCGGTTCAGTCCTTGATCAAGGATTGCTATAGCAGGGCTACTTCTCCTGTAAGAAAAGTATACAACGTTCTAGTCGCCACTGCCTGCCAGCCGTCAGGCACCATTCACTGCAAATCGACAGGCCACTGGACCCTACCCACAAAATAGTAACCAACTAATGGTATAGCCAGGTTTCAGGATACCGCTTTCTGGGATGCTTGACTGATGCAAGATAAAGAGACCGAAGTCTTCCACAAGTTGGTGTTTTGTTTTGTGAAACTCACTACTGTCTTCGAGCTCATTAAGAATCATCACTTCCATAGTGTTTCGAATACGATCGTACGTGCTTACACTGAAGGACATTGCATTGATGTGAAGGGACCGTTGCCGAGCATTTTTCCACTGCACCACAATCACGCCCCGAAGACTGTAACCTGCCAATCTCTTCTCCATCTCCACGATGACGGCATTTTTCCAGGTCAGTCATGGTCACGACATCCCCAGACGCTCCATCCTCAAATCCAACGACACTCGTGACGATGCGTCCAAGGCTTTCCGCGTCGTGCACAACTTCAGTCCCTCAGGTCATCACTCCGGACAATACCATCCGGGCAAGACAATAAAACCCACGTAAACCAGATTGAAGAGTTCAAGATGTAAAATATCGAGACATAGATGCCAGTCAGACGGCATTTGCTGACAGTGCCAAGCATAAGAGGTCCACATCGTATCCACGCTTCCTGAGCAGTGGTTGAGTCATGCAGAAGACAAACCTCAAGGCCCCCGGGCCCCCAGGCCTCCACTTCTAACCAACACCAAAGCCATGGCAACCGCACTTTCACCGGAAGCAGCATACCACCACTGGACCGCCTCAGCCACCCCACCCCAACACCACCTCCTCGACCCGACCCCCCTACTCCCCCTCCCCCCAGCCCACACCCACCACCACCCCCCCAACCGAACCCCTCGGCGCCCTCGAAGCCCTCCCCATCGAACTCCTCAACGAAGTCCTCCTACACCTCGACCTCGCCGCCGCCACCACCCTCCGCCTCGTCAACCGCCGCGCCCACCAAGCCCTCGCCGCCCACCCCGCCTACGCCCGCCTCGCCGCCCACGCCCCCGCCCTCCTGCCCGCCCTGCGCGCCACCGACACCGCCCGCCTCACCTCCCTCGCCGCCCTGCTCGCCGCCCTCCTCCGCCCGGACTGCGCCCACTGCCCTGCCTTCGCCCCCGCCCTCTACCTGCCCACCTGCACGCGCGTTTGTGTTCCCTGCGTCACGCGTGCGCAGTCCGTCTATCGCCCGTATCCGTCGGACGTGCGCTCGGTGGCGCGCCTCGGGCTGGGTGCTGCGGCGCTGCGCCGCGTGCCGAGTTTCACGAGCGTGCCGGGGCGGTACGGGGTAGGTGGGAAAGGTGTGCAGCATGGGCGGCGGCGGTGGTACGATCGTGCGGGGCTGGCGGTGGTGGTGGCGGCGGTGCGTGAGGACGGCGAGGACGGAGAGGACGGGGAGCATGGGGAAGCGCGGGGGTTGCCTGAGGCGGTGGGTGGCTTTGAGGAGGGCAGTGAGCGGTGTTTGGCGGTGATGCGGGTGCCGGTGCTGGGGGCGCGGTGTGTGGCGGACAGGGAGGGGTTTGGGTGCGTGGCGTGTCATGGGCTGGGTGAGGAGGGTGGTGCGGATGGGGGGGTGAGGTATGATGTTGCGCGGTTCGAGGCTCATGTTACACGGTGTGGTGATGTGTCTTGGAGTGCGACAGATGGCAGGTTTGTTCATATCGGTGGGTGTCATTAGGCGCGTTAGGTCTGGTTGTGACGATGAAGTTATGGCGATACAATTCTCATCACTGACCAGTAACCCAGAAACTAGTCCACTTACATCAAACGAAACTTGATTGGTATCATTTCATTCTGGGCATTGCTAGTGGGTAAAGAAACAAAACATACAGAAAAAACCTAAGAGGCATCAGTGCCATACCACACAACGAGAATCCCATTGGTGCCGTGTATCATGCTGCATCACCATCATGCTTTCATCATTCAAAAAGGAAAACGTGTGCACCGGGCAGACCGAGTCGTCGTCTATTCATATTCCCACCAGCTCTTCTCTTCCGTCTTCCTGTTGCCCATGCCGTCGCCAGCAATCTTGATGCGACCACCCTCAGGAATGGGGCTCTCGTCACGCATCTCCCAGTGTGACTCCAGCGACTTGTTGACACGTGCATTCACCTCGGGCTTCTTCTTGAGAGCGGCCACACCGGCATTCTCGTCCTTGCCCAGGAAGGCCGAGCTACCGGGAGAGTCGTCCTGGATGTCAAAGTGCGAGGAAAAGTTTTTCTTGTGGGCGGCCTGCGTCGCCTTGTTGGTGATGTTGCCGAGCGGCTCCTTTGCGTCACCATCGCGTCCCTCGTCGCTCATGACGTTGTCCTGATAGAGTCCGTTGGCACGCGCTGGTGCAGGCTTCTTGCCGCCTGCGAGGGTGGTATTGACATCAGCAGCCTGGCCGGGGCGGGGCGTTGCCTCGTCGTTGAACTCAAAGTGAGCTTCGGCATCAGGGCGCGGCGCAGGGACATGAGGCAGGAATTTGTCAGGTTTGGCAGCAGCTTCCTCATCGTCGCTCCAACCAAAGTCACGCTGCGACTGGATCGCATGGGACAGGTTGGCAGTCTCTGGACGGGGAGCTCTGGGCTTCTGCGGCGTCACAAAGTCCTCGAACGACCACTGGGAGAGGTGCTTGCCGTGCTTGGGCTTGGGCTGCTCGCTGGGCACGAATGGCTTCTCGCCAAACTCAAAGTGCTCGTACTTTTGAGGGTTGGTCTTGATTCCACGCTCGGGGCTCTTCAGGGCCTCGGTCTCCTCCTCGTCCTCCTCGAATAGGCGGATAGGCTTGTAGTGCTTTCCAGCACCGGACTTGATGGCATTGTGGTACTCCTTGGTGGGCGAGCCGGGACGGTCATTCACGGACAAGTCCTCGACACCGGCTGCAAAGAGGTCGTGGTAGTCACGTGGAGCGGGCTTCGCAGAGGCGCGGGGTGCGATATCTCTATGGGCGGGCGAAGACTCGCGAGGAGGGGCCTGAGGCTTCTCAAAGAGGTTCAGGCTGGTGTACTTATCGCCATTGGCACCGACAACGCGGGACTGACGGCGGGTGCTAGGCTCGGAGGTGCCTTGCTGTCCGGCGATGGAAGAAGAGATGAGGCGACTTTGGTCTTTGCCGTCTCTGATGGGCCACTGCCTGGCGCGCGCACCAATGACCTCGACGGCCTTCAGCACGGAAGCCTGGTCCCAGGAGATGCGTGTCTGGAGGATCTTATTGCTGCTGTCGAAAGTGACAATATGGACGGTTGGGAAAGTGGCGATCCTGTCGGTGACAAAGTTCTCGTCAAGGCCCGGCAGGTATGCTCCGGCGCCCTCGTGGAATTCGATGGTGGTCTCCGCCTCGACACAGAGGGAACGGTCAGCCTCGATGACGTTGAGGAACTTGTGGTTCGCCGTCAACTGCTTCTGCTGGGTCTGAAGGTGCTGCACGATGGTGGGACCTCCGTGGATGGACGTCAGGGTGGGAAGGTAGTGGATGGCTGCTTCGGCGGCAAAGGCGTCGGCAGTAGGGCTGTCAATGGCCTGTTTGTATTGCGACTGTAAGGCTGCCATGGTGGGCGCTGGTGCTGCTACGCAGTCGGCGATGCGCGAGAGCGGACTGCTCGGAGGGGAGAGAGTCAGCATAGGAATCTAACTAACAAGAGGAGCCGCAAGGGCGATGGGGAAGGTGGGGCAGAATGCGATGCGACTTACTATGCGCGGGGGTTGCGATGCTAGACAACCGGTCTGTCGACAAGTATTTTGTTGCTGTGAGAGCAGCAGTGTGTTTGAAGTTGAAGGGAGTTGTGAGGATTAAAGGTTGGTGGTGGGTGGGAAAGCAGGTAGCAGCGGCGACAGCTCTGCTTGTTTACCACCAGCCTTTTCCCCCGATCGCCCCGGCGACCCCAGGCGGCCGCAGAACGAGCCAGGTTCATTAAAATGTCCACGCGCGCCCCAGGGGAGGCCGTCGGTTTCACGCCAACCTTGCCAATCACACGCCTGCACATCCCGTATATTCGGCCGGCATATCCACCAGCGCTCGGCGGGGCAGCCGGCGTGGGCAAAGTCTATTCGTCGCCGCAAACATGTGGTGCATCCGACAGGCGCTTTGACGCGTCGTCCAAAGAGACGCGTGCCCCTCGCTCTCTTTTGACATTTCCCCGCGTGTTCGACTTTCAGCACTCTTCATGTTGTCCCCCGATGGCCGAACATCAAAACAATATCTCCATGGGCTGTGATCATTCAAATGGGATGACTAGATGCAATCCGCGCCAGTGATGGGCGTGCCGTGCGACATGGCCTTCATTTAACCCTCCCCCTACACCTGCAGCGGCCGGCCGCCTTTGCTTGGCCTGATTCACACTCGGTGCCAGACCTAGAGGCAACCCCTGTCATTTCCCAAACACCCACCTCGGCTGCTTCTTGTGAACCCATGCTGTGCGTTAATGTTTATTGTCATGCAGCTAACTCTAGTGCCCTTGCCATCCACATTGCGATGTGCTCAGTGCCGTCTACTCCGTCTGTAGCCACAGTCACATCCCCTGAGTCGGCAGTTCGTGTGGCGGCGGCAGCGTATCTGGTCCGAACGACATGGGCAGCAACTGATTGCACGTGTATATTACGTCAGCCATGTGAATGTGTCTGTGTATCATTGCAGATCCGGAGACATGTGTACGACTTACCTCGCCTAGTGTCTTGACGATATACTTGCCCTTGGCGTCATGCATGAAGATCGGAGTCGATAACTGCAACTTTGTCAGCCATCTTCCGTCCTGCCTCGACTTCGTAGCCGTAGCATGATTGAACCGATTGAGATCGACATACCTCGCAGAACTCCCTCAACACCTGCCGACACATGCCACATGGACTTGCATATCCCTCTACACTGCCCTCGCCACCCGTGGCCTCAAGGTCGGTGGCTACAGCCACGGCTCTGAACGCACCTCTCCTGAGGCCTAGTCCGCCCACTGCGGCACCAATTGCAGCCCGCTCTGCGCAGACTCCTGAGGGGTATGCTGCGTTCTCGACATTGGCCCCAGCTATGTGCGGATGCGAGGGGTCGTTGGTGAGCAGCACCGCCCCCACGCGGAAGTGGGAATATGGACCTGTGCATGTGGTCAATTTTTCTCCTTGCATACATATATCCATAAGACTCCTGCATCATGTTGTTTCTTCTTTTATCTTTCTGAAGGACGTTATGGAGCATGGGTGTCGTACAGTAGGCTCTGCTTTTGGCTTGAATGACCGCAGTCGTCAGTGCCGAAATGTCTTCAGCTGTGATAGTCTCCATGACGCTGCAAGTTGTCGGGTTGATAGTAGTTCTTCTTGTAATAATTAAAATGAGAAAATGCTAATCAGAAGATCACACTCCCTGGTTGAAGAAGAAAGCAAACAAACACACCCCTCCCTATCAAACACCTGAATCTAGGGTAACCACATGGCTACCCTGCTTTCTCTCCTTTTCACAGTTTATCGAGAAGCTTCTGTAAATGCAATTGGATGAATTCATTTGTAGGTTTATATGCCATGAGTTCCAAACTACGAAGGTGGATAGTGGTTGTGTCACATGGGCACATCATATCGGCACAGCCAGAGGGTTCATCACGCTTGCACCCCCATCGACAACCAGATTCGCACCTGAGTTTAGCGTCAGCACCACCAAGCATTTGCCGAAACAGAAACCAGGAAAAAGAATAAGACGCACCAGTCATGTAGCTGGAGAAGCCACTCGCCAGAAAGCCAGCGACGCGAGCCACCTCGGCCGGCAGCCCGCTCCTCTCGAGGCCGATGGTCGCCTTCTGCGTCTCGGCGCTCTGCAGACTCGGCGGCGGGAACTGGTGGCTCATGCCGCGCATGTCAAAGTTCTGCAGGCTGACCCCGACGTCGACCTGCCCGGGCGAGATGCAGTTGATGCGCACGCCGGTGCCCTTGAGCGTGGCGACGCCCGCGCGCACGAGACCCAGCGCCGCGTGCGACGACATGGTGTACCCAGGCCCCCAACAACCTGCCGCAGATCGCCCCTGTCAGCCGGTCTGCCGCAACTTGCGCGCACGAGGGAGTACAGTCAGCACAAGGGAACAGACTTACCGCCGTAGGTGCTGGCGACGGAGCTGACGACGATGATGCTGCCGTAGCGCTGGTCCTTGGGACTGGCGTTGGGGTAGTTGCGCTGCTCGCTCAGCTTGGCCATGGCGGGCGGCGCGTACTTCATGGCCAGGAAGGGCGCGACCGAGTTGGACTCGAAGCACCGGCGCAGATCGTCCGGGCTGGTCTCCGCGACGGAGCCGGGCCCCAGCAGGCCGGAGCTGGTGACCCAGACATCGAGGCGGCCGTAGGCGTTGAGCAGCTCGTCGATCAGGGCGAGCGTGTCCTGCTCGTCCGAGGGCTGCGCGGGATAGTCGATGACCTTGGTGTCGGGCCAGGACTGGTTGACGACGGCGGCGATTGGCTTGCTGGCGGTATTGGAGCAGGCTGTGGGCGCGCCATTGGGTCAGAAGACCAAAATGGCGGATGCGAAATGAGGCTTACGCACCATAAATACATGCAGCGCCGTGAGCTGCGTGCCACGAGTCGGGTCAGGTCAGCGACAAAAAAAGTCTAAACCGGGCCAAGGGGGCGGGCGAACCGGCGAGCTCCAGAGCAATTGCTTGTCCTACGGGCTGGTCGGTACCAGTCACGACGCACACGAAGCCGTGCTGTTAGACGGCAATAAGCGACAGATTAGCAACGGCGGCGGAGCACGTCAGCAGCAGTAGCGAGAAGGCTTACCAGCTTGCCATCGGGACGGTACGGGGAGAGGTGGGTGGTATCCATATTGTACGCAGCACTGGAGGAAGTAGACAGCACACACAGCACAGCACAGTCACCTTGAAGAGTCGAGCAGGAATGGGTGGCGGTGGTGGTGGCCTATTCGCGTCATCATGCACGTGGAGAGATAGCGATGTTCACCAGATAGGGTGGATGGAGCATTCGCATTGGCTGCCAGCCAAAAGCGCCATAGTTCGGTGGCACAGCACACGTGCAGGTACTGCCGCTGGCACGGTCCGCGGGGGCGTCAACTCTCTCGCCATGGGTCGACGCAGTGAGCAGCGGCTGCCTCGGTGGGCGGCCGTTGCACGCAGCCACGTTGCATGCGATGGAGAGAAGTAGGCAAATATGGCTGACATTATGCTTGCTGCATACCACCCTACCCTCCGCCCCGCCGCGATGCACGTGGGGGCTCCGATGGCGTGCATGCGCAAGGAAAGGTTCGCGCCATGCAGCTGGTCTCTTCTTACTCCAACACACACACCCATGCGGCAGCGAGCCGTGTAGAAATGAGGAGAGCCAAGCGCACAAGCGACTGCGCACGGCTGGGGATGCCCATCTTGGCCCCTTTGGTGCAATGCTCGGGCCATACCCCACTCGGCACTCGCACCAACCAGTTTTCGCGTCACGCCGGCTGTGCCTGGTTCCACGCACGATCTTACAGACACGGCTTAAGATGAGGACAGAGGACACGGCTTGCCGCCTCACGTGGCTGCGGCAGGGCTGCATCCATTCGCCATAGTGTGCAGGATCGCCGTGCCACCATGCCCGTCTGGCCTCCTGAGCCTGCCTGTAGCCGCCGAGAATACCAATCGGGCGGCCAAAGTCGCAATTGGCGGGTCGCGTGCCTCTGCATAGTGGCCGCTACCGAACACAGGAGCCAGTGTTGATGCGCGCGTGTTGCTGACGGGCACGGCCCAGCCGGTGGGGGGGGGGGGAACGTCGGAGAGATGACTGACCGCCCTTTGAATTAGAGTTGAAACATAAGAGTCGCCTGCTTCGCCAGCACCGGCTTGACCATAGCTCACGGACGCCCTGGCCAAAGCGTGACCAAGCAGCCACAGACCCTATCGACGACCCTTGCACCCCCCGGCTGGCGTCGGCGAGCCAGGGAAAGCCAGCAGGGGCCGCTGTCAGGCACACCCTCACCAGCAGCCAATCGATTGCGGGGCGACACACACGACGCCATGAGACCGCCAGCAGCAGCCTCTCCACTGGGCTGCTCGCCCAATTCAAGGTAAGGTTTCCCCCTCTGTCCCATCATCGACTGTTGAGGCAGTCTGCGCCGGCAAGCGATTCGCCGCGAGGGCCGCCCTTGCAGTGGCTGCAGCCCCGCCATGCCGCATACAGGCGAGGGCCAGCGCTAATGCATACTTGGATTGTGCTCTTACCCCCGGTTCCTGCATACATCACCGCGCTGCCAAACGCTTCCACGGTCCAGCACACTGACTGTTGACATGCAGCGAGCATCCCCGTTCCCCTCGCGGCCGCCCCATCGGCCCCCCTGTTCAATGGCGCCCTCACTCTTCTAACCTCGTCTCTCCCTCACCGACGCAGCTCAGCCCTCGCCGACCATCAACCTCCACCGTCAACTGTGGGGGAGTTGCCTTTCCGGCAAAGGTCCTGCAACTTCACTTCTCCGCAGACGAGCTGATCCAGCTGCAACGCAGCCTTCTCTTCGGCCGCTCGAAGCGCAACAGCCCCTGCCGCACGACCCACAAGCGCCGACCACGGTCACACCGGAACGTCCTCTTCAAACAAAGAACTGCCCCGCCCTCACACCACAGCCATCGTTCACCCTCTACATTCTACTATCCGCCTACTCCACCCGCCTTGGACGCCCCAAGCATGCCGCTGCCAGAACAGAGCTACGTCGACGCCATGGAGCGCTGGCGAGCTCAGGAGACACGTCTTGACGAGTACCACCAAAAGGTCGCCGATGCAGAGAAGTCAATTGACCGTCGCCGTCGCTCGAGATCCCGTCGACCCTCCTTCCGCCGTGCTTTTTCCCTGGTGCCGGAAGGATTTGAGGCGTTGCCCTCGCCCTCTGGCGTCACCGGGCCTGCCACTCCCTCCCACAAGAAGTCATTCAGCATGAAGAGAGCTTCGGCTCCTGCACCGCCACCAGAAGCTCGCGGCCCCAGCCATTACTACCAAGACCCAGAGGCACGGAGGAAGCTCAAGCTCTACCTCGCATCGCCTCACAAATTCCAGGAGGCGATTGAGTACGGGTTCCCCGCCAGCCCTCAGATGGTTGCTACCGATGCTCCCCAGATCCCCAACTTCTCCAGGCCCCGTGCATGCACAAACACCAACAATGCTGCCCGCGCGGGCAATGACGTTCAACGATTCTTGAAGGAAAACACTCTGTCGTTCCTGGACGACACATCAAGCGCCGTGGACAGTGGTGACGAAGACGAAAATGATGATGAGAACGACCTTGAAGACGACGACGACGATGGCTCTGTGCCAGAACTAGACAGCCCCGTGACACCCGCCGAGGGAGACGTTTTCCGACGTGCCGGGGCGTCGAACAATTCACCATTTGCATCGCTAGATTCGGCGGCACGGCAGCAGCGCGAGGGGTGCGTGCCCGAGTTTGCAGATGTGCCGTGGCCGCCTGTGCGCGAGATGACGATGCGCATGACACTGACCAGGCCGGAGCTGCGAGCGCGGGAAGAGGACATCTACGGCTCGACAGACCCATTCGCGCTGCAGGACTTACCTCCCGCGCAGGATCATGCGGTGCGCGGCGGCCATCGGCGCAGCGAGAGTGGCAAAGTGCGCAGCCTGTGGAGCAAGATGAAGCCGGGAAAGCAGCGAAGGTGACGGGGCCAACACGAGTGTGGCGGCAGGCCAGACTGGCGGTGTGGTTTAAATTGACACTCTTGTACGAGTCTTGTATAATTAGCGGCCATTGCGCATTCTCTTCCCCAGCAGCATATCACTATATCTCAGCCTGGGGCATATGCATTCAATCAATCTTATTACCAGCGTGTGGGCCAGGGGCTCCACACCACCACGTCACACACACACGGTGCGCACAATCTGCACGTGAGTGTCTAGCAGACTTGCGTGGATGCATGGATGCATGCATGAATGCCAGACAAGGCCCGAGGCTACGGGCAGCAATGGACAGACGACAGCGTGTTGTCGCAGTGTAGTATTCCTCCTATAAATACCCGTGGCGATTCATGCAGCCAATGGCGGGGGCCGCTGGCCGCGAAGTGGGGAAGGAAAGAAGACTTGTGCGGAGAGATGTGCTGACAACCCGCAAGCCGCGGCGCCAAACAAAATGCAGATGATGCAGATTCACCGTCGACAATCTGCGGGATGCAGACAGAGGAGCCTGGTGGGCCCACGGTCGCAGGGTGCGGCGCCCGTCACGGCAGGGCCGTAAGCAGTGAGCAGGAGATGATGCGGGGAAGAGGCAGTCAGACTTTAAAAGGCAGAGTCGAGAGGGGGGAGGCAGAGAATCGTCAAGCGGCGGCGGCGGCGACGACGGCGCCCTGTGTGGCTCATGTATTTCGGGATCGACGCTGCTGGGCAACCTCGCCGTGTGCACTCCTCCTCACGACGCCCATCGCGCGCCTCTCCCCTCACCCCCAGTCATCTCTCCATCGCTGCTGCGCCCAGAGCAAGGTGGAGCGGTGCTGCTTGACCTGCTGCTTTCCCGCCCAATCTTCGCAGTCGTCGACAAACCTCCAATCTCGAATATTTGCCTTTGGCTGTCCCCCACGCCTCGACACCACCTTTCGATTTCCTCGCCCTCCTCGCCTCTCTCCGCGCACGCATCCAACCCGACCGGCATGGTCTTGGCTGCACACGTCCGCACACATTTCACGTCCCACCTCAACCTTTGTGCAGTCTACTCAAATAGCTCGAGCCACCACCGCCGTGCGCAAGTTGAGCCATTTCCTCTCTCTCCTCGCCACCACAGCCAAACCCTCCAACGCCCACCTGGAGTAGTGCGAAGCCGCAGCGCCTGATACTTGCGCTTGCGCCTCCCGTGGCCTGCCCGTCCCTTCCAGTGCGTTCCTGACGACGGCAACCTTGGTTGTTGAAGCTCGGACCGCACGCAACCAAGCATCCGTTGCCTAGGCACCGCTCCCGACTGACGTGGATGTTTGCAGTCACCCTCGCACACGCGTCGGAGGACTTTGGGATTGGAGCCTGGCCAGCACCACCGCTTGCATAACGATCAGAATATCTCCAGCTGCGCCACTGCGCGTCACGAGGGGCATGCGCCAACCTCTGGGTCTGTCTTCACAACCACCACCTCTAGACACGCGCGCACCCTGCAGCCATGGAGCCTGAACAGCAGCCTCCGCGCGCCACCCGCTCAAGTGCCGAGGCCGCACCAAAAGACCAGGACAATGCACTCCTCGCACCCAAGGAGAAGTCGCAGGCAAATGGAAGCAGGAAGTCGAGTGGTCAGCCGCGGATCTGCACAAAGTGCGGCTTGCCGCTGCACGGCCAGTTCGTGCGCGCCCTCGAAGGCACCTTTCACCTCGAGTGCTTCACCTGCAACGTAAGTCGTCACCGCCCCACATTTTGTGTTGTCCACGACAGCTAACATCTTCTGCAGGACTGTGGCAAAATTGTTGCCTCCAAATTCTTCCCCGTCCCCGAACAAGGTCCTGACCAGTACCCTCTCTGCGAGGTAGACTATTTCAAACGCCTCAATCTCCTGTGTCGGGCATGCGGGGGTGCCCTGCGCGGCTCCTACATCACCGCTCTCCAGCAGAAGTACCACATTGAACACTTCACCTGCTCCGTCTGTCCGACCGTCTTCGGCGCCGAAGACAATTACTACGAGCACGAGGGCAACGTCTTCTGCCACTACCACTATTCCACAAAGTTTGCACAACGTTGCAATGGTTGCCAGACCTCGATCCTCAAACAGTTTGTCGAGATTTTCCGAAACGGCGAGGACCAGCACTGGCATCCCGAGTGCTACATGATCCACAAGTACTGGAATGTGCGCTTGCATGCTGCCGGTGAGCCCCTGGCAGAACGCCCGAGCATCGAAGGCGATGCCACCGAAGAGGAGAGGAAGCGCGTGCGTCTCGAGGAGGAGCGCATCGAAGAAAAGGTGTTGTGGATCTGGCGCACTCTCTCCCAGTATGAAGAGCGTGCCGCCACCTGCATTTCCGATATGCTCCTGCACGTTAGTAACGGAGCGTACGTGGATGGTGTCATGTCTGCGAAGCGCTTCATCGTTCATGTTGACCTTTTGTTTTCCACTGCTGATCACCTGGACATTCTCATGTCAACCAAATCCCCCAAAGGTATACTGTCTACCCTCTTCACTAACCAAGCCTTTCCCTGTCTGACATATTCTTCAGGCCTGTCCTACTCGCGGGAGGCGAAACTCCTTTGCAAAAAAGTGGTTGCCTTCTTTCAGCTTCTTGCCCAGTCCCAAGACACTGGTGTCCGTAGACTGGGCGTCACGCAAGAGCTTCTGTCTCTAGTGACTGGTCTTGCTCACTATCTGAAACTTCTCGTCCGCATCTGTTTGCAAGGCACGCTAAAGTATGAACGAGAGACTGGCAGCGAAGAAGGCCTCAGGAGCTTCCTCGACGAGATCAATTCTCTTGACACCAAGCTCGACGCTGAGGCCTCTACTGTTGATGGCCCCCAAGAAGATTATGTCAACTTGGCGGCCGATACGTGCCCCATTTGCTCCAAGGCTGTCGAGGACAGGTGCTTCCGCCAAAAAGCAAATGTGTTTCATTACAGCTGCATGAAGTGCGAGAGCTGCCTTCGTGACCTGGCCCAAGACGCGGACGGCGCCAGGTGGAACGCTCGCGAAGAGAGACTCCTCTGTACCGACTGTGTGCGCGATGAGCCCCACGTCGAGCGTGGATTTACCAACGTCTCGAGACTTCAACAATATGTGCACCTGCTGAGGGTGGCTCACGCCAGGCTTCTGAATACGCTCCGGACCAGTGGAGCTCTGCCGCATACCTCAGGTGAGATGCTTCCGCTGGGAAGGCCGATCACAAGCACTGACATACCGCAGATGATCCGAATCTTCTTAAATACGACAGCGAGACCGGTCACCGCCCCCATGCCAGTCAGGAACGACTCAACGCTGGCTCCCTCCGAAATGAGTCAAGGTCCAAGTCGTACACCGGACGTGCATCATCCGAGGAACAACCAGCATCGTATGAGCAGACACTAAGTGACATCCGCCGCCTCCGCTCCACGCGCATGGACAAGCAGCTCTCGAATGCGACGAGGCGTGCCCGCACATCGCGCATCATCGACGGCCCAGATCCGGCTGACCAAGGAGCTGAGGGTGCGGAGCGGCGCAAGTCCGGCTTCCACATCATCCAGGACCGTGACTCTTCGACGGAACCATTGTCGCAGTTGGCCTTTGAAGGTGCCGACTCGATACGTCTAGATGACATTCCGAGGATTGTGGCAGCAGAGCAAGCCAAGGACCAGCGACCAAACGCCACCAAGTACGCTCGAGGAGGATTGGTGCAGCAGGAGCCACAGCCCAAGGTGCAGACGTCCACGCATCGTAGAGAAGCCTCTGGCGCTCAGGAGCTGGAGAAGCTCGGCCCCGAGGGTCACAGGCCCAAGCGATATTTCTCTGAGCTGTCTGCGCTAGAGTACTTTATCGTCAGACATGTTGCGGTCCTGTCAATGGAGCCTCTTCTCGACGGTCTCTTCAACCAAGAGGAGTTGCTGGACCTTATCGAAATCAGGAAGCCGACGTTCTGGGGCAAGTTTGGGAAGGCGTTCCAGAAGAGCGACAAGCCCAGAGTCGATCGATCCAAGGCCGACAAAAGCAAAGGCAAGCGCGACAAGAAGCAAGTCACGTTTGGAGTTCCCCTTGAAGCGCTCGTGGAGCGTGAGGGTGCCGAATCAACTGACGGAGTCGGACCTGGCGCTCTGAGAATCCCGGCGCTGATCCAGGATGCCGTGTCCGCCATGAGGACCATGGATATGTCCATGGAAGGCGTTTTCCGCAAAAATGGCAACATTCGGCGACTCAAGGAGATGGCGGAGGCAATTGACACCAAGGGTCAGGATTCAGTCGACCTCAACGTGGAAACTCCGGTGCAGGTTGCTGCGCTGCTCAAGAAGTTCCTGCGCGAGCTTCCCGACCCCGTCATGACTTACAAACTTCACAGGCTCTTCATCGGCTCGCAGAGTACGTATATCGAACATTCAGAGGTTCCTGAGGCTAACGTTATGCAGAAATTCAAGATGCGGACCGAAGGAGGCGCGTGCTGCATCTCAGCTGCTGCTTGTTACCCAAATCTCACCGCGACACCATGGAGGTGCTCTTTTGCTTCCTCAATTGGGCTGCGTCCTTTTCAGTGGTTGATGAAGAGACTGGCAGCAAAATGGACGTGCATAATCTTGCTACCGTCATTGCTCCCAACATCCTCTTCTCCAACAACAAAACTGAAGGCATGGAAGATAGTTTCCTCGCCATCGAGGCTGTACATTCGCTGATCCAGTTCAACGAGACCATGTGTGAGGCAAGTACTGTCTATCCCGCAGTTTTCAGCCACTCGACTAACAAGACATCTAGGTCCCGGAAGATCTTCAGTCGATATTGAATGACTCGTCGCTGTTCTCCGGCAGCGCCGACATCACCACAAAGGAAATCCTCAAGCGCTACGGCGACGTTGTCGGCAAATCAGTCTCGACTCAGAGTGCATCAGGCTTCGTGGGTGTACCACACCATGCCTCATCGTCATTACCTGGTTCGCAGCAGCAAGGGTTTTCCCTTCCGATCCGTCAAGGTACAGATCCAATGGCCTCTCCTTACCCGACCGCCACCTCGCGTACCCCGCAAAACCCAAATCCGACATCCTTCAGTAGTGGTGGTGGATATGCTAGCAACAATGCAGGCAACTTTGGTCAGAATTCTTCCACGCGCGGCACAGCTGCGCAAGTGGCTCGGCTGGACGAGCCGAACCAAACACATCCCCGTCCACAGCACGCCGATTCCCCGTCGATCCGTGCGATCAATAGCGATCCTAGAGTACCACAGCCACCAAACGGTATGTATGGTGCAGAACCGAGAACGAGCTTCAACAAGAGCCGTGAGGCGATTGCTAGCAGCAGTGGAAGTCCGGCAAGGGGCGGACACAACTGGGGAGGGCGTGAGCACTCCCGGTTCCGAGAGCCCAAGGACGATGAGACCACTACCGGGTGAGTGTGGTCGTACAGAGAGCACTGACGGTGCCAGGTCTGGGCATCAGGCGGGGTAGTAATGTAATCTTCGTGCTGCATGCAGCTGCTGTGGGTGTAAGTCCACCTCACAGCGAATAGGGCAAAAGGAGAAAAACGAGCTCCAGGTTTGATAAGACACAGCCTTGGATGACTACGGTGTGTTCAAGGGGATTCGAAAGCAGTAAGCAGGGATGGCATGGGATCAACGACCTTACTGTATCTCGAAAATGCACTCATGAGGCTTTTCTACGAAATGTTGCGTATCTAATGCTTCTCTCACACGTGACCAGAGTTGGGGCAGTCACCGAATCTCCTTAGAGGCACTCACGCGGACGCGGTGGGGCACACGCGAAAGCGGAAGTGGGACAGAAATATTCATGACTCCAGAGATTCATTGCTTGTCGCAATCTGCATCACCCAGCGATATTTCCTGAATATGGCTCCCACAATCCTCGCCGACCTCCTGGCGGCACTCCCCACTGATCCTTCATGGGGCCCTCCTCCCACCTCAGAGTCCACGCTCGACGGCGTCCCGTACGCTCCCTTCTCCAAAGGCGACAAGCTGGGGCGCATGGCCGACTGGACCAGCGAAGGCAAAGACCGCGAAGGCCGCGGCGGAAGGCAGAACTATGGCCGCAACTACCGTGACCAGCAGGTCTACGGCGCCGGCACATCTTCTCTGTTCGCCGTGCAGGCCGCCGAGGACGAGTCCACCTTCTCCGTCGTCGACAACACACGCACATCCGCGCGCGGCCGTGGCTTTGGCCGAGGTGGCGGCACCGTCTTCCGCGGGCGCGGCGGCGCTCGTGGAGGTCCCACGCAGAACCAAAGAGGCGGTCGCGGCGGCACGTTCCAACGTGTGGGCAACCAGCGCGGCGGTCAGCAGGGTGGCTACGATAATCAGCGCGGCGGTCGCGGCGGGCGTGGAGGCAGACGGTTCGGCTGGAAGGACTACGACAAGCCGCAGCGTAACCGCGACCCGTCGGTCAACGTGCGCGCCGACTGGCAGATGCTGGAGGAGATTGACTTTGCCCGCCTGGGCAAGCTGAACCTGGACATCGGCGAGGCCGACGACCTTGATTCTTATGGTTTCCTATTCCCATACGACCGGGCGCTTGACCGCAACCCTGGCGCAAAGACGAGTGAGAAGAGGCTGCAAGTCATCGACCGCGCTCTGTACAACATTACGACCTCCTCGGACCCTATCATCCAAGACTTTGCCGACAACGACGAGGCCACAGTCTTTGCCACGGACAACATTCTCTCAATGCTCATGTGCGCGCCCCGCTCCGTGTACTCGTGGGATCTCATTCTCGAGCGCCGCGGCAACAAACTCTTCATCGACAAGCGCGAAGGCTCCGCGCTGGACATGGTAACAGTCAACGAAAACGCGGCCGACGCGCCACTCGAGCTGTCCGAGGGCAACAAGGACACGATCAACGCGCCGGCCGCGCTGCAGATGGAAGCCACGCACATCAACAACGTCTTCCCGCTAACCTGCGTGCTGGAGTCGGCGTCGAAGAAGGTCGACATGGCGCACGAGAACCCCTTCTACGACACGACGGCCGAAACCGACCCGCCGGCCAGCAAAGCGTACCGCTACCGGCGCTTCGACCTGTCGGGCTCGCGCGGCGCCGACGACGAGGCCACGGCACCCCTGCGCATGGTCGTGCGCACCGAGCTCGACGCCGTCGCCGACAACCCGCTGGCCAAGGGCGAGCAGCAGCGGCTGACCATCCACGCGCTCAACGAGTTCGACAACAAGGCGCAGGGCAGCGGCGGCGCGCTCGACTGGCGCACCAAGCTGGCGTCGCAGCGCGGCGCCGTCGTCGCCACCGAGATGAAGAACAACTCGTGCAAGCTGGCGCGTTGGACCACGCAGGCGGTGCTCGCCGGCGCGGATCTCATGAAGCTGGGGTTTGTCGGGCGTGTGTCGCCGCGGGATAATAATCACCACGTCGTGCTGGGCGTGTTGGGCTACAAGCCAAGGGAGTTTGCCGCGCAGATGAATTTGAATCTGGGCAATGGGTGGGGCATTGTGCGCACCATTGTGGATATGGTGTTGGGGTTGGGTGAGGGGGATGCCAAGTATGTGCTGGTCAAGGATCCGAATAAGCCGTTGCTGCGGCTGTATGAGGTGCCTGCGCATACGTTTGATGAAGACGATGAGGTTGATGATGTGGCGCAGGGCAGCGATGAGGAGTAGGTCGTCTTGCATGGGAGTGTGAAAAGCATAGAAGCAGTGCATAGTTTGACTGAACAGGCTATTGAAATGAGATGAATAATTATTCTGTGCACGATATCTACACTGCTTGCACGACACTTACCTTACTTCTTCTTCTCCTTGTTCCTCCTCGTCCAGACTATAGCTTCACCAGAATAAGGGCCGGCTTCATTAAGATGAGAACCCCGGCTCTTCTATCTCTTCCTGCTGTCTCCACCAAAGCTGTTCCCACGGCTTGGGACTACTTTCGACGCCAACCACAAAAGAGCATTGCGAAAAGGTCAACATACCTACTATTGCGGGAAAACCACCATGTGCCACATGCAACCACACCACGGAGACTCCTTGCAAGGGGCGGCGGATTGCGAAGATTGCGGGACCGGTGCAACAGCTGAAACGCCATGTCGGAGAATAGTCGAACACGCGTGTTCAAAACGGTGCCGAACCTGTCGGAAGATAAAACGGCGCGGTTCCTGCTGCGGGAAGTGCACACTCCAGATCTCTGCAAATATTTACGAGGGGCGTGTCTTGGGGGCGTGGCGCATTCAGGGGCAGGTGTTCTGTTGCAGTGGGCATGTGCGGCCTACGGGGGGCATGTGCGGTCTGTGGGGGGCATGTACCTGGTTAGGGGAGCTTGTTCCGAGCTGTAAACGCGTATGCTTTGCTGTGGGGGCATTGACCGGGTGCTAGAGGCATCCACATTTTCACGGGGGCATATGCTCTTGAGCGTGGGCATGTACTCTTTCGCAGGGGCATATACCCTTGCGCCAAGGTACATGACCCTTGGTTGGACCTGGTTTGACAGGGCCTTTCTTCCTCTCCATAAGCTCAAATTATTTCACATGTGTATCGGACGATAAAGCTAGTCGGAGCACAGCTTGGCCTGACCGTCAGATCTGCCTAAGGGCCGTTTGCAGGATTTCAAGGGGTGTGGTCTGGGCTTCAGCTACCCGTCGCCGCGCGGAACAGCCAAGTGCAGGACGGCTGCTGGTCCCGAGTGGACGCGTGGTCCTGCGAATCTCCGCACCTCGACGGACCGCAGATCGAACGTCTCTCTGGGAATCCGAAGGCTAAAATTAACGAGGCGCATGACTGTGCGAGGTCTTGAGTGAGCACA
Source organism: Carpinus fangiana (assembly GCA_006937295.1). Classification (NCBI taxonomy): domain Eukaryota; kingdom Viridiplantae; phylum Streptophyta; class Magnoliopsida; order Fagales; family Betulaceae; genus Carpinus; species Carpinus fangiana. The sequence continues at coordinate 131,988 of VIBQ01000016.1, forward strand.
GCAAGGACGCACAACCAGGGCAGCCCTGTGAGGAAAAAGGCTGCTGGTTGTCAAGCAGGACCAATAAGAACCAGAGACAGCGCTTGTGTCCAGCGAACTGCAGACGGTGATTGGAGCCGCAGCGCGCGTACCTGGATGACTAGACCCAAAGTGGCGTAGCCCAACGTCTGTGCCCCTGGCGGTCGGAGGCGAAGACCCCTGCGGCGCCCTCCAAACGGCCGCCATTGGGCTTAGCTTCCGACCTGCGCGTGTGCTGCTTGCTGCAGTGAAGCGTCCGACGTATATAACGCGCATCTGCACGTTCGCGCCTCTGCTGATTTCTTCCTCCTTCCACCTCACACGCTTCTTCCACCTCCACCAACAGTCATTCGTTCACTGCAATCAATTCGCTTTCCACGAAACTAATTCGCATCTTCCCACTCTCGCTACCTTACCAAGACTTCTTCTTCTCTATTACAACCAAAGACAAGATGCGTGGCTTCACTGCTGTTTCTGTCCTCGCGGTGTCCGCTCAGGCTGCACTCGTCTCTCAGATTGGTGAGTCTTTCTCATCCATCTTCAAAGTCATTCAGCATCAGCTAACACAAACAAGGCGATGGCCAGATCCAGGCTCCAACCTACGGAGCTTCCACGGTCGTCCCAGCTCCCGTGGCTCCCACCTCGCCTGTGATCCCCGCCTACAGCCCCGCCTACAGCACCGTCACGGCTCTACCCATCGCCACCAGCGCTGCTCCAGCTCCCGCCCCGCCAGTCTACTCCGCGAGCTCAGCGCCCGTAGCCTCGCCCGTCGCCCCGACGGCGCCAGTCTACCCCAGCTCCACCCCGGCCGTCATCCCAATCCCAGCTCAGCAATCCACGGTCACCGCCCTCCCAGTCGCACGCACCAGCCCCATGTCCGTGGCCCCGCCAGTCTACAGCACCCCCGTCGTCCCGCTGCCGCAGGACACCACCTCTGCTCTGACCATCACCGCGGCCCTCACGTCGACTGTCATCGCCGAGCCTGTCGCTGGCAGCAGCGCCGCTGCAGTCCCCACCACCAGCCCTGCGCCCTACCCGATCGGCAACAGCACCTCGTTCGTCGTGTCGCCAGTTGCACCTAGCACCGCCGTGCAGACCACGACTGCCATCTCGTCGCCGATTGCTACTGCAACTGGCGCGGCGGCGGTGGCGTCTGTTGGTGTGGGCGTGCTGTTCGCTGCCGTGCTGGGTTTCTTCGCCTGAGCGGGTCTTCCTTCTTCACGTTCGCTTTCGTGACCCAAATTGGGTGACATGACGAGGACATGGGAAACATGAGTGTGATGCATCCACCACTGCATCAGCCAGTTGGCATGAAGACGGAGTCTTCGTCGGCGGGTGGACTACAGATGGCCATATCCTGATCTCTCTGAGCCTCGCTTTCGCTCTTGCTTCTCTTCGGAAGTATAGCGGTGCTGGTGGCTGACGATCTGACCCATCTATGTAATCTCTTTTCCTGGTTCTTTCTTTCTTTCTTCTCTCACATAGGCGGCCAGGCAATGGGATAATGGATCACGACATTGCATCCAGAGGCACGTGCTCGGCGTGTCGCTCTTACGTACATGAATAGAAAACATTTGACGATCTGTCTCTTATGATCTTTGCTTGCTGCAGTTTTGTTTCAAAGGAACGAAGTAAATCTATTACCTTTCGACTACTGAATAGACGCGGTGTAGGTTTGATAACGCTCTGTGGGGTTCGCTCATTCGGGCCCGCCACACTAGCTCCAATCGCCTGACCTGTGCTGGCAACCGGCCTTTATCTACGATGCCTCCCCCGCTGCGCCGTGTGTCCCCTTCGCCATACGCTCAGCCTCCTCGCGGGCCTCTATTGGACCTTCTTAGCTCTTTTTCCATGTCGCTCGCCTCATCCGCTCGAACAGGATTCCTCTGACTCCGTTCCGTCTTTCGCTCCTCCGCACACGATGCTGGCTCCATTGTGGTGGCCTATCACGGCCGGACCAAGTGACAGCAGCGTACCTGCTACAAAAAGCGTGAAAGAGAAAAAGCTTCTGGGTAGACATCTGATTTAAAAGAAATTTGAACAGACGGCAGAGATGCTGCGCCGTAGTATCCTTTTACAGTTGTGCTAAGGCGGGACCGGAGTGGTCGAGCCCTGTCAGGCGCTGGCCTTGCGTGGCTGCGCCCCAGGGACTGCTGGGATGGAAGTATGCGCTGATGATAGGTGGATGCGCGTATATAATGGGATTTGCTGGGTGTTAACACTTGCACGTCTTTGATATTCGTAGCTCCAATTTTGTTCACGTCTAACCTTACTCTTATAGTATGCAAGGATGGTAGCTTTACAGTGTAGAATGTCTGGAGTATTACATCGCGGAAAATCGTGCTGAATGAACAGATCCACATGTGATCGATGTGTGCTTTGCTGAGTTTGTTCCGCCCGTAGCTCAGAGACAGTTTACATTTGGTGGGACGATTGCAGTCTAAAATCTCCTCAAACACCTTGAAATGAATTGAACTACTCGCAGAATATCCAAGTCTAGCCCTCTTCCTATACGCCCAAATTGCTGACACCAAATGACTCTCCCGCTTCTGTATTCACACTACTAGGGCCTGCATTCGGGGTAGAATCCGGCCTGGCCTTTTTGCTCTGTCCTTCTCCCTGCTGATTCTCAGGTGGTTGTTGGCCTTCGGTCTCCTTCCGTTTCTGTGCATTGCTTGTTTGCTCAGGTAATGCATCTGCGTCGACAGCTGGTTCCGTTGTCTCTTGCAAGTTTCCAGCGTCCTCAACGGGAAATCCCTCGAGAAAATCGGCACCGAAATATTCTAATGTCTTCTCGCGGCCGTACTTCTCCATTGCAACTGCATGCGTGAGTTTTCTGAAAGTATTCTGCAAAATAGGAAGAAGCTTATTCGAAGCGTAATCTCGCAGAATGCTCCTGATAACACGATGGAGGTTGTCTCCGAGGGGTATGCTGCCAGGTTCGGCAACGTAGAAGTAAAAGTATAGGGTATTGACCAAACTGTTCAGTTTTGCGTAATGGACACGAACCTCGAGCTTTTCAGCATTCATTCCGATGGAAAAAACACGAACTTGGCCTAAGTCCTCTGTCGTGCCTGCTTTCTCCATACAACTGAAGATGTTTTGCAGAGCCTGATTAGCTTCGTAAGTGCTGTCCAGCAGAGCCGGATGAATACTGTGATCTGATCTTTTGGCTTCCATAAAGAGAAAAGGAAAACATCTATAACTTTTGTCGTCAGGATGAATACATGTGCGTAGTTTGCTATCGATCACAGAGAACACCTGTCTTTCCTTGGAGTCGGGAGCGCATATCTTGTCTATGCTATAGAAAATTGCTAGATCCGGAACGGGATTGACTCCCGATACTTTTTTGGGCTGTATAAACTCCTTAGTATCGCGTAGGAGGTATTCTGGCGCAACTTTCCATTGGTCTTCGCCATCAACAATGAAATAGTCCTCGATTTGCCATATATCAGCAGAATTGTAAAGAATGGTTCGCTGCAAAAGTGCTTCTTGACTTTCCATGCACCGTTTCCGAACTATTTCAAGATTTCTCGTAGTCAGCGTAGATAGTTGACAAGCTGGCAGAGCCTCATTGAGGCTGTTTCGGAAGCTGTCGAAAACTTCATATCGTTCGTCATCCTCGCTAATTCTTTGATCTTCCTCAAGACAGTGCAAAAGTATACTCATAAGCTTGTTCATTTGGGTCTTTGAGAGCTTTTTCTTTTGCTTCATAATGCCCTCAAGCTTTATGGTGAGATCATCTTTGTCAAGTGTTGGTTTCAGACTGGATTTATGGGCAAGCAATTGTTTCGTGCGCGTTGCTGGAGTTTTGCTTGATTTTTTGCTAGTACTTGCATCAACAAGGGTCGATGGGGTAGGCGCTTGTCCACCAGCTGAAGCTGGCATGGCATATAGTTGCTGAAGATTTTGCTGGGATTCGGGTGGTTCTTGTGGTGCAAGCGTCTCCAGCCAAGGTTGGATCTTTGAGTTCTGCGGTCTCTTAGATTCAAATATCTGAGTAGATGCGTCCTGATACAAAGGATGAATCTTTGGGGATGGTGGTCTCTTGGTTTCAGATGTCTGGGTAGATGCGTCTCGATATACATGAACTGACTCTTGCTGACGAGGCTGAGAATGTTGGGGTTCGGGCTGTGTGATGCGTACTTGTTTAGCTCGATGGCCGTTGGTAGGGGCTGTTGAGTCTAGCTTTCGTTTATGTCCGCGGGTTGCTTTTGGTGTTTTGGGTTCTTTGGGTTTACTGTTCTGAGATTGCTGAACTTCAAGATCCTGAGCTCGCTTCTCCTTTACTTGAGCTATGCGAGCGCTCCTACGTGGTAGGGAGAGGTCTGTAGTGTCTGCAAGCTGGCGCGTGGAATCTGGTTCAGGAACAGAAGAAATGTGATTTGACTGAATTGCGGAAACGACGACGGGTGATTCACGAGGCTGCAGCGGTTCCTAGAGTGTGTCAGTATCAAGTCGAGTGAAAATGACGTCTATTCGTACCCCTGGCTTACGGAAAGACTGATTGGAAGTTTGTGGCAAGCCTTTGCGATTTTTGGTAATTGGTCTGGTCATCGTGCGAAATAGCTTCCAGAGAAGATATCTGGCATCCTAAATACAACTCGCGACATGAACCAAGCGCCATGAGAATCGCTTCAGGAGGCGACACGTGTCACAGCAAGCGCCCGCGAGAGAGAGGTGGTGTGGCGATCAGACCAGCGATTCGATGAAATGCTGAGCACGGGAAGCGTCAGCTTAACAGTCTTGATAAGAGCTTCGACCGCCAGTAGAACGGTTCGCTGCTGCGGAGCAGCCAGTACGTCTGGCTAGCAGCGCAGGTCAGATGTGCGCAAGGCAGGCGCGTAGGATGAACTAGCGTGTCTGAGCAGGGAGCGATCGCGCGAACCAGATTGCTGCTGATTCGGTCCCTTAGGATACTTGTCTTGCCTGCTCGATATCGAGGTTTGCCTGCTCGATGGCTACGGCAAAGTCACTGCTTAATTCCTACAAACATCCAAGGAGGTGAGCTGTCAGATTCGAGATCGATGCAGGCCGTCGAATCAATGTGGTCGCATTTGTTAATAGGGGTTAGAGCTGTGTGTCACGACTAAATGCTAAAACTCTCGCGCTCCTTGTACGACAACAGAATCGAAACTTGGGTAGGTCACACAGAGGGCCTCTTGAAAAGGTGGGGAGGTAAATCTGCGGCTGACCGATTACCTCCGGGACAAGCGGGCATGCACGACAAGTGATGATTGGGGCCACGTAACATTATGAGCCAATGACTATAGTCCACAGCATAGCTGCAAAGGCACGATTTCACGATAGCCCACGGAGACAAGGTACTCGATGACTTGGATGACGACTTTACTTTGTTCTGGGATGGGGTCTTCCTATTTGTCGCAGTCCACTTCGATCTGAACAAATAGTTCTATGGGCACATCCGGTCCAAACTTTGGTACCGTACGGGAAGTTGCGGGCCTACCCGCCCGCCTAGCAGCCGTTGCAGGACCAAGCGGCTCGAGCTCTAGCGGCCCAGGCGCATACATGGAACTGCAATCACCGTAGTGTTGACTGGTCTATTGCGTTCCATTTCAAGGGCAATATTCAAGAGAAAATTTCTGCATTGAATTTGCAGCGTGTGGGCAGCGCGTGATACTGTGAGGCATGCAGCCGGACAGATTGGCAACTAGCGGAGGTTACCGTACCATCGGCTGAATCCACAATGAGATTGCGAAAGAGCGAAGCGTCTTAGTGGACGCCTCCCAGCTCTGCAATACCCAAACATGGAGGGCCAAGCAAAATGGCCCAAGCATGAGCAATTTTCGACGCTTGGTCTTCTCATCTGAGACCCTAGCAGTGCCTTGACCCTCCCGACACCTCAGGCAATTTCATTGTGTCCTCACCCATCTCACAGTAAGGGGTAGCGCCCTGCAAGTCGGGGAGAAATCACGTTAATTTAGATAAAAGCGTGTGCCGTAAGAAAACAGGATCTGCGTTGCGTTGCGTGGTGTACTTGAACTTGCTTGTTCATGAGGTCATTCTGAGCAGAGATTGTTAGAATTGCAGTTAAAGTGACCTGCAGCTGGGGGCACTTGTCTTAGACACGCGCCACTGCAATATTTTGGAAGGAAAAGAGTAGAAAATTCTGGGCAAGACGGCAGTGTTGTCAAAGGTGGAGATTGTTAAATTAGGAGTTTGACTGCGGCCAGCCAGTCATGATGCTACATCTACGTCCTGGTATACTATTCGCAGATGAAATCTGGTCTACATTCTACGACGATTCCTAAAAGAATATTTCTCAATGAATTTCAATAAAACACCGCGTAACAATGCAAGTACGCCAATCATGCACATCTAGAAAAGTCCAAGACACACATGCATCCCCTTTCCACCTAATCGCGCCGTTCGCGCATTTTCGGCTCCGCCCCACCATAACAACACGCACCTAGCCAGAACCATCAACACGATGTGTCGCATCGCGCACGTCCTCGCGTGCAAAACGCCGCAGTAGCCCCACCTGCCAGGCCCCGTAAGTGCGCGCCGCTCGGGGCAGGAGATTTGCAGAAGTCGCGAGCGCAGCGAACAAGGCCGTGGCGAGGGGCGCAGGAAGATCAAGAGGCTCTTCGGACGTTGTCGCAACGGGCGCGTCTGCAGATGGTGCTGAGGCTTGAAGGCGACGGAAGAGAATCTTACAAGCACGGACAGAGGCGGCTGGTTCTTCAGAGTCTTTGTCGCTGTTGTTCTTAAGGGAGAGCGAGGGCAGAGCGGAGGAGCAGAAATAGACATCGGGCGTGAAGAGCCACAGGAGCCAGGTCGAGGATTCTTCATCGGCTGTCTGCGGAGGTTTCTTGACAGTAAACTTTCTCACCGACTGCGAGTCCATGATGGAGAGCATCTGGGCGGTAACCCATTGTTCCTCGGGAAAGCACTGGCGCTCCGAGTGGAGCGTGGGCTGTACACTGACGGCCCATTTGTGGATGCGGTAGCCGGACGCACGGGCGTCTGTGAAGCCCAAGAGCTGGAAACAGGATGGCAACGCGCAGGTGAGCTGGTCGGGCTGCGCGGGGTCCTTGGATGCAAGTTCCTAGCAGCTGCAATCAGTTTCCGATACTTTCGGTGGATAATTTACGAGAGAAGAAGTCAAAGCAACGCAGCATGTATCCTCATGAGTTTAGTTGCAACCATCATTGGGCCTTAGTGATGGTCGCTCTACATGACACAGTGAGGACGGGGCAAAGGCTCCCACACCCGATGAAGGCGGGGTGCCACATGCTGCAATGATGGTCTTGGGCAGCTGTATCGGAGACCCGATCATTGAGCAAACCATAAGGTATACGATCAGGGCCTCCTTCTTACTGCCCATAGCACGAAAGGCGAGGTGATGAATAGCTCAAAGGAAAGAGGATGACATACCTTTACACATGCCACATCGTCTGGAGCGAAGAGGAAGCTTGAGACGTCAATAAGTCCTACTCCTGACACGGCCTGCAAGGTATTGGAAGCAGAATATCCCTTTTGAGAGGGCGCATCATCGACGTCCTGTGGGCTGTGGTGCTCGACAGGCTTGTGACAATGCCAAAAGTCCATCATCTCCGCCCAGTTCTCGCTCGGGAGGTCTTTCCATTCTTTTATCGTGCTGTCCACTAGTTTACCATCCTCATATCCTGCATCGCTAGCTCTAGCTTTGACAATAGCACTGCCACAGCTCCGGCAGGATATGCAGCTTTCACTGCTTAGGTCGGTCGCTCCCCAAGGCACGTCTATTTCAGCATCCTCACGAAGCGCGACCACGTGTGCGAGGTCTGTGGCCTTCACTTCAAGACGCGCAGTGAACTCTTTCGGTCTACCAGGGGGAAGACGGACGGTGCTGGAGGCAGTACTGATGGTCTGCACGGGCAAACGTAGCTTGGCTGTCGAGCCACCGTGGGAGACGCGCAGGATTGGGCCATCGGTGTATAGGGTTGCGGAGGACGTGGTTGGCTCGTCGACAGCCTCGAACGACCCATGCAAGGAGACTGTGTTTATGTGTAGGAGGAGCTCGGCATAGAGATGAATCGACGGCTGCGCTGCGGACATTCTTGTGGATGTGTTCAGGGAGGATGGAAGATGCTTCGGCGACGCATGTTGCTCTGGCGTCGGCAGGAGCTATGATCAAGGATTACGCTTGGACATGATTGTCAGATATAGGACATCCGGGCCCTTCGAGAAGAGTGCGCGTCAGATACACATGAGCTCATGAACATTGAAAGGGTGGCTGTGAAACAAGGAAGATGGTCTTGGCAACAAGAGCTCTCCCCGCGCCATGACGCGAGGTGGGGTATGAAGCACTCGAGCATATGCAACAAGAAGGAAGAACGTCAAGCAGACGAAGACAATGTTCTCAACATTTTCCTTACCGTTTTCCGGCTGGCTGAGGACTTCCGGTAGGTCGAAAGTAGCCATCGATCTTCCTCCCGTCCAAGTCCATGAGCTGGACAAGATCAACGAGCCGGCAGCCCGCCGGCTGAAGCATCTATTGAAAGCAAATCATGCCAAATATTCCATCATCTATCACGATCTCACGTTCCATAACCACACACCTCACGTATGACTCCCATAACTCTGTGGCGCGGAGAACGTAGGCTTAGATGTGTCTCTCTTCTAGTTCTTGGGATCCGCATACATCCTAGGTGCCACGCCGGCCGAGTTGGACAAGGCATACGAAGAAGAGTCCAAGCAGCATGAGCAATGGAAACCTTCACCGGGCGAGATATCCAAGGAGGACTGGCGGGATTTCCTTGGGAAGCGCGAGTACGGGTTCTGCCTACGCAGGCCATCCAAGAATACTGAACGCTAATACGCTACACAGATACCAACGAGCATTCGTTGACTTCTACGAGGACCAGCTGGCTGCTGTGGGATATGACTGGAAACTGCTGCTCGAACAGTATCTGTACGAGGGCGAGCATCCGTTGATCAATTCGGTCGTGTCGGGTCTGGGCCATCCGCTGATCCACCTGGGCTACGCATACGAGCTGGACTCCCAAGACATTGCCATCGAGACGCTCAGCCACGCATCTTGCTTCTACGACCAACTGCATAAATACCTCGATGATCCTTCATACACACGGCCTGCCAGCTACACGTCCAAGTCGCCTCTGGAGATCCTGCAAAAGGTTGCTGAGGACCCAGAGCTGGACGAAGCGTGCAAAGATCAAGGTATGGATCAGCACGAGAAAATACTAAAGACGCATGAGAAAATCATACTTGATCACTGGAATGCGTGGCAGGTCAACGACGACCCCAAGACACAATTTGCTGCGTCTCAACGAGCGGCAGCGGCACTCATCGTCGCCACACGGCAGCCGGGAGAGGACTATGACTTCTTCCTGCTGCACACACTGACAAGCTCTCACGCCGTACGGGTGCTGCTGCCAATTGTGCCGGCCAAATTCCAGGTGCCGCTGGTGAGACAGTGGTTCCTCTTTGCGCTGCTGACCTATGTGGGCCAAAAGCGGCCGAAGATTGACATGGACATAATCGAAAAGCTGCCGCTCAAAGACAAGTCGTGGAAGTATGTGGACCACGCGGCACTGCACGCAAAACAATCAGACGACGTGCACTACGTCAAGGGTAGGTGGAGTCCTGTTCCTGTCCGTCCGACTGCTTGCTGACTGCGATCAAGGTCTGCGGGCACTGCACAACGCCGCCGACACATGGGGTGACAAGGACCGGTACTTCCTCAAGGCAGCGGTGGGTTTCTCTGAAAACTTCGGTGGATGGGGAGGGTGGGGGAGCGGACCGGCGCAGCACTATTAGGGTCGCATATATCTGGTGCCTGTTGGTGGTTGGCGTTGGTTGTTAGTCGCTATGCACACCTATATCTGTGCCGCCGCCAAGCGGGCATAATAATAATGCTCGCAGTATGAGGCTACAGCGTGCGCTAACGAGCAAGCAAGCATCAGCCAAGCGGCGCAAGGCACTACTAGGTGCTTGGTCTGGTCCTTGCCTGGTCATGGGATCGTCCGGACTTTCGTAGCGAAGCGGCATTCCGCCAAAGCCCGTCGGAAGCCAGAAAGGCTGCACATCCGGCGCGCCGTATACTGATCGTCAAGCTACAAATAAGGATGCCAGAAGGTACGCGAGACAGCAGCCCCCGCGTCCCACCAGCCAACTAGCAAGTCGCCGATTCCAGCAGACTCCGATCCGAGCTTGCCGGAGCTGACCTCAAAAAGTCGTGCGAACTTTCCTCGTCCGAACTTGATTCGACCCGATTTTCCTGCTCTTACATCGAGAGGCCTGCCAGATCCTTCTCCCATGTCTGTCTGTGACGTCGGAGCTTGATAGACACAGACAAGATTCGCCCTGCCACCACCAGCGAAAAGCTAGTCGCTCCACCCGCCTGCCAATCTTGCCCCCCTTTGCAATACCGGCTTTTACTCACTTTCCCATCCTTGCCTCTGACGTCCTGCACGCCGGCACGCTGCACCATTTTTTCTTGCGTCGTGTCGGATAATCTCGTAAGCCATGGCCCAGCCGCCACAATCATTGGGAAGGACCCTGTGCTGACGCTGCCTGCTGCCCACAGCTTTCCCCACCACCTTCTGCAATCTCTCCAGCCACACCCTCTCTGCAGCCCCTTCCGAGACCGCAGTCATGGCTGACGTCTTCAAGAAGCTGTCGCAGAAGATCAAGCCCAAGGGCAGCAACAGCAACAGCAGGGACGCCAGCCCCTCCTCGACCCCCTCCGAGTCCACCGTCAGCCGCAAGAGCTTCGGCCAGAGCCCTGGTGCCCGCGCCGGCAGCCCTCGCCGCTCGCTGGCTGCCGACAGGCACACCAACCAGATCGTCAACAACAGCAAAGACGTCGAAAAGGTCCACGATGGCGAGCGCAAGACCAGCATCCTCGACAAGCTTCACCTCACCAAGGAGGGCAAGCCATCTCCCTCCGCCGCAGTCTACAACCGTGACGGCGATGAGATCAGCAAGAACCAGCTGCGCAAGAAGGAGGCCATGCACGAGAAGGAGGTCAAGAGGGAGCGTCGCACGCGTGAGTCCATGGACGTCCAGAGGCGCCACGAGGAGCGTGAGCGTCGTGCCGAGGTCGAGGACACTCCCGACCAGAAGGCTCGCTACGGCGACATCCCCCCCAACAGCTATGCCGGCGAATTCAAGACCGTCGAGCCCGTCGACCTGCAGAAGCTCACCGCCGACGACTACGGCAAGGAGATCAGTCTTCGCGTGCGCATCCACAACATGAGGAAGCTCAGCGCCCACCTTGTCTTCCTCGTCTTGCGCCAGCAGACCACTACCATCCAGGGCGTGCTGGCCGAGTCGGACAAGATCAGCGTCCACATGGTCCACTGGGTCGAGCACCTGTCGCTCGAATCCGTCGTGCTCGTTAAGGGCATCATCCAGAAGCCAAAGGCCAAGGAAGGCGAGATCCTCGGTACCTTTATCCACGACAAGGAGCTCCTCATCACTTCCCTGCAGCTCGTATCCCGCCTGACCGAGCACCTGCCCTTCTCCGTCAACGAGGCCGAGACGACGCAGGCCGAGGCCGACGCCGAGGGTTCCAACAGGCACCACGTCAGCGAGAGGGCCCGCCTGCAGAGTCGCATCCTCGATCTGCGCACCACCACCTCGCAGGCCATCTTTCGCATCCAGTCTGGCGTCTGCCACGCCTTCCGCGGCTATCTCGACACCCAGGGTTTCGTCGAGATCCACTCACCCAAGCTGCAGGGCGGGGCGACCGAGTCGGGCGCCAGCGTCTTCAAGGTCAACTACTTTGACCGCACCGCATTCCTGGCGCAGAGTCCTCAGCTGGCCAAGCAGATGAGCATCGCCGCAGACTTTGGCCGCGTGTACGAGGTTGGGCCCGTCTTCCGCGCCGAGAACAGCAACACGCATCGTCACTTGACCGAGTACACTGGTCTCGATCTTGAGATGGCCATCGACGAGCACTACTGGGAGGCGCGCAACCTGGTCGACCGCACCATCAAGGCCATCTTTGAGAATCTCTACAAGAACTACAGGCACGAGATTGACATTGTCAAGAAGCAGTTCCCGCACGAGGATCTCGTGTGGTTGGAAAAGACTCCCATCATTCCCTTTGCCGAGGCCATCCGTCTTCTCAACAGCACCGGCTGGAAGAATGAGCAGGGCGAGTCTCTGCCCGAGAACGAAGATTTGGGCACGCGCGACGAGATTCAGCTCGGTCGGGTGATCAAAGAACACTACAAGACCGACTACTACATTCTCGACAAATTCCCGGCATCGGCCCGCCCCTTCTACACCATGCCTGACCCCAACGATCCGACGTGGTCCAACTCTTTCGACGTCTTCGTGCGCGGCCAGGAGATCATCTCCGGCGGCCAGCGTATCCACGATGCCAAGATGCTACTGGAGCAGATGAAGAGGATGAAGGTCGACCCCAAGAGCATGGAGGAGTACATGCAGGGCTTCGAGTGGGGCGCCCCACCTCACGCAGGTGCCGGTGTGGGCTTGGAGCGCATCGTCATGCTGATGCTGCAGCTCGGCGACATTCGACACGCCTCGATGTACCCGAGAGATCCCAAGTCGCTCCCGGCCAAGCCGGTCATCCGCGAGCTGCGACACCCCGACTGCAGCACGATGCACCCGCCGTGGGAGGGCATGGATCGCGTTGCGGCACACATGGACCTGCAGCCGCTGGAGAAGCTCATCGCCAACTACGGCGATTCGTCGAACACGTCGTGGCTGGAGCCGCGAGTCGTCATCTGGCGCGACGCCGAGACGGGCGCGGCGGTCGGCTACGTGCCGCACCACGGCTTTGCCATTATCGTGGGCAACCCGCTATGCGCGGAGAGCCAGTACACGAAGATTGCGGCGACTTTCCTTGACTTCCTGCGGCGGGAGACGGAGCTGAAGCCGCTCTGGCTGCTCTGCAGCCCGGAGCTGGAGGAGGCGTTGTCGGCCAAATTCGACTGGCGCACCTTCTCGGTGGCGGCAGAGCAGCGCGTGGACCTCAGCCAGGGCAGCAAAGCGCTAAACAACCCCGACGTGGCGCGCAAGGTGCGACACGCGGACAAGGAGGGCGTCAAGATCCACACTGTGGAGATTGGCACGCCGGTGCCAAAGGATGTGCGCGACCGATGCGACCAGCGAATTAAGGATTGGCTGGGAGACCGCAAGTCGCATCAGCACGTGCACCTGACGGACGTGCACCCGTGGCAGGACATGGAGCATCGACAGTACCACTACGCGACAGCCGACGTCAACGGGGTGAAGAACCAGATTGTGGCGCTGCTAGTGCTTGCACAGCTGTCGCCGCAGCACGGGTGGCAGGTCAAGCACAGCCCCGACTTTCCCGGGTCGCCGTCGGGCACGATCGAGGCGCTGATTGTGCACGGCTTGAAGGCGGTGCAGAGCAAAGGGGCGACGCAGGCGAGCTTCGGAACGGGCGCGGCGGGCGAGTTCACGGCGGGCCACAACCTCAAGGGCACCAAGACCAAGATGCTGAGCAAGGCCTACCACACGGTGGCGACGGAGCTGAAGCTGCTGCAGAAGAGCGAGTTCCGCGAGAAGCTGGGCGCGTTCGAGGAGCCCGTGTACATTGCGTACCCGCCGCGAGGCCTGGGCCCGCGCGGGGTGACGGCCATCCTGTCATTCTTTGAGGACTGATGGACGCTGAGGCGTGACTGCCACCCGTCGTTCCACAAAGATCGATGGACGTTTGTGGCGCGATGGGGGATGGGCATGACAAGAGAGAGAGAGAGAGAGAGAGAGGCAGCTGGTGTATGTAGAAAGGGAGGAGGGAGCCGTCTTCTGGCGGCAGCAAAGAGTTAGTCCCGTAGCTAGTAGTCCCAATTTTCACGATACAACGACAATGTTTGATCTACTTTGTGTCTTTCCAGGGACTTGTCTGCTGTGTCTGCCCTTCCGGTTTCGGTTTGTCCATTGCCGACCGCCAGATTGCAGGGAGATGGAGGACTCTACGGCACAGTCTTACTTGGGCAGCACTGCAGGGATGCGCATGGCAGGACGCGACACGACACGACCCGAGACGAGATGACATGATAGGTCTTGACATGCCAGCAGAAGGAAACCGCATCAGCAGCAAGGCAGACAGACAGTCAGGCGGAGGGTGTAAAGGAGGAGGTGTGGTCAGAGGGCCAGCGCACATGCAAACAGCCAGCGAACAACCACAACGGGGCCGTAATCCACCACCACCACCACCCCGGTCCCACTGTCGCAAGGCCCGCGTGTGGAGGAGCGGTGACGGTAAGATTGCAGGGCACGTGAGATGAGGCGCAGCGCTCGCTCGCTCTCTCTCTTCGGCTGCTGCTCGCGCGACTGGAGCGTCATCGTTTCTTCCTCTTCCTCACTGCGGCTCCCCATTGCTGTTGCGCGCGAGGCCATTGACACGCGCCGCCCGGTGGGTACTGCTCCTGGCCGTGCGTCGCCTTTCTCTTCGCCTTTTCCCCTGACTAGGAGAGAAAAGCAAGGGAGAAAATCCAATCCTCCGGCCATGCAGGACGGGTGAGCAGACACACGCGTCCAAGCCTCCATCTGTGCTCGGCCAGCCACGCCATTTTTCTTCAATTCGTCCAGCCACCCCGATTCCCGCGTCCACGCCCACATTCGGCCAGCCGGGTTGCACGTCGACTGCACCGACATCTGCAGCAGTCAACCAATTCTCCTTTCCTCCTCCCGTCTCCATTGCCAATTGCCCGCTGCCGCTGCTGCTGTCGTCCCCAGGCAACGACTGCCGCCGCCTCGAGTCAAGCCGGCCGAGCGGCGCACCCGTCGCGTACCAGGGCACACCGCCCAATCGATCTCCTGCCTGTCGCCGTGTCGAACCTAGATCCGCCTGCGCATAACGAGACCCACGACGTCAAGCCTAACGACCCGCGCCGCCCTTCCTCCTCGCCTCCGGCCAATATCCACCAAGTCCCGTTCCCTGGCATCGATATCCCAGCGCCCTACTTCTCGCGTCCCTCGAGCTCCTCCAGCGGCCTCCCGCAACCTTCGCTACGTCGCACTCCACGCTTCGACGAGAGAGACACGCCCCTCGCCGTCCGTCCGCGTTCTGCCTCCAGCGCGCCCCGTCCCGCCGTTCGCTTCGCCGACCAGCTCGAGCGCCCTGCGAGCAGCACCTCACACCGACGCGCTGCTTCCACTTCGCGCCTCGAACGCACGAGAGCAGAGCCGCACCCAGCCCTACGCCTCTCGAACCGCACCAAGGCCGCCGTCCTCTACGCACTTGAAGAAGCCCTGCGCGGGCCCTCTGACTTCACCCCGGACCTCGACGAGGAGAACGCGCCAATGTCGGAGCTGTTCAGCGGCGGCGCGGCTGCTCGCAATGGCGGTGCCCGCGGCGCCCCCGGGCCCATCCCGGTCCCCCAGGCTCCCGCTTCGGGCGTGCGCACCCCGACAGACATCATGAGGCAGCGTCAGGCACGAGAGGCCGCCCGAGAGCAGCGCAAGCGTGAAGAGGCAGAGCTGGCCGAGGCCGACCGCCAGAAACGCTTCCAAGATGAGGAGCGCAGGAAGAGTGCAGCACGCCGCGCAGAGGCCGCCGGCATGGCGAGCCAGCGCGATTCCGGCTACAAGAGTCAGGGCATCAGCAGCATTGGTGGCAGGACCTCCGGGCAACCAGACTATGCGACGACCACGGCGCCAGCAGCAAAACCTGCTGTACCTCAGCCACCGGCTGACCTCGCGTCCTCCGGCTACCCGCAACGGCAAGTCAGCGGTGGTTCATATCAACAGTCACAGGATCTGCCTTCTGCTAGAGGGTCTGTCCGTTCCCGCGGCGCGACAGTCTCACAGGACCAGCCTCGCGCAGTGCCTCAACCACAGCCTGCACCACCCACCTCCACCGCGAGAGCGCAGCCCGTACAAACCACTGCACGACCTACACAACCTGCCACACAGGCTGGGGCGGGCACGGGTGCTGTCGACCTGTCACGAAGAGACACTACCGGCTCATCTTCGTTTCCTCATGCTTTTGAGCGCTGGGAAACACTCTCCTCACATTGGGAAGGACTGACATCGTACTGGATCCGCCGCATGGAGCAGAACAACGAGCAGATCCGTCGCGATCCCATAGCGCAGCAAATGTCGCGGCAAATCACAGACTTGTCAGCTGCTGGCGCAAATCTTTTTCACGCTGTCGTCGAGCTTCAGCGCCTACGGGCCTCTTCCGAGCGCAAATTCCAGCGCTGGTTCTTCGACACGCGCGCCGAGCAGGAGCAGGCTCGCGAGGCGCAAGCAAAGCTGAAGACAGCGCTAGAGACGGAGCTTGCCAGACAGGAAGACGTGCGCGCCCGACGAGAGGATGTCAGGAGCCAGCAGATCTCAATGGACAACGACCTTCGCATGAATGAGATGAAGCGCGAGCTCCAAATCTCAAAAGACGAGGCGCGACGTGCGTGGGAGGAGCTGGGCCGCCGCGAGCAGCTCGAGCGTGACCGCATCTTCTCGCTCACCGAGGGCCACAGCATCGTCATTGGCAACATCCAGGTCATGCCGCAGGGCATGATGAGCCGCGGCGGCAGTCTGCAGCGTGCATCAACGCGCGAGGGTGGCGCATACTCTGCTGAGCCCACCTCCGCCAGCGTGCCAGCCACCGCCCGCGGCGGCGAGTACGAGCAGGCGCCCTCCCCGACCGAAACCGACCCCTTTTCCCGCGGCGGACCACCTCCCCAACCCTTCCCAGCGCAGCCACCAGCCCAACCTACACAGGCCTACATCGAGGAGGAAGACGACGAAGACCTCTACCCGCAGCAGCCGCACGAGATGCCGGCGTCCACAACGCCCGCCTCGACTGGCCTCGCCGCCCTCTCCGGCTCACCCGGCCTGAACAAATCCACCACCCCGACCCAAGTCCCGCCGAACCTGTCCACCGACCCCGCGCAGTTCTACCGCCAGGGCGCAAACACCTACCTCGACCCCACGCACGCCGCGCGCCCGCCCACCGCGCCCGGCCCCGGCGTGCTCTCCGAGGAGGAGTCCGACGACGGCGGCTACGCCCTCGACGACCAGGGCAACGTCCTCGTCGACGCCCGCGGCAACCCCATCCCCTTCCGCAGCATCACCCGCTCCAAGTCCCAGGCGCAGTCGCAGTCGCAGTCGCGTTCTCGCGCACAGGCGCAGAGCTCGTCCGCGCGCCCCGGCCCCGCGCCTCTGCCCTCCGCCGCCGCCGCTGCCCGCCACGCGCCCGACTCGGACGACGAGCTCGACGTCGCTGAGGACCGGCAGCGCGAGCAGCGCCGCGCCGCCGCGTACGGCGCCAGCGAGTCGTCGCGCGCGGTGCCGGGCGTGGCGCCGCGCTCGCCGGCCAACTACGAGGGCCGCGGGTGGGGGCTGGAGGACGACCTGTCGCCGGATCCGCTGGATGCGGAGGATCCGCTGCACGGGCACGGGCATGTGCAGGATCCGGATCGGCTGCGGACGCATCAGGAGATGGAGGATCAGCGGATTCTGGAGGAGGAGCGGTTGCGGCGGGCGAGAGGGGGTGGTGGGGTCGAGGATGAGGAGGAGGGGGAGTGGGAGTCGGAGGAGCCGGGGGGGCAGAGGCATCATCATCCGACGCGGCTGAGCGATGTGTTGGAGGAGGATGAGACGAGTCGTGCGTCGAGGCAGAGTCGGGATAGTCAGCACTATTAGCTGGCTTTGGCTCTGGGTTTTCGCTGGCTCATCTCTCCCTCTTTGACTTCTGTTGTGGCTTGTGTCCTGGCTTCACTTCTGGCTACTCAACTGCGGAGTTCGCACACCAGGTTTGTGGGGCTTCGACGCCGGACTTGAGTCGTGTCATCCGGAGAAGGATAGAGAAGTAAAATGATCGAGCGAGGCGTGGATTGGGATTTTCAAGGTCATTGTCCTGGAGTTTTCCGGCCTCTCAAAGCATGCATCTTTCTTATTTCGCACATCTCGGACGGGCAAAAAGCACAGACATCTTACTTACGTCGTTTCCGCCTCTACTGGATATATTGCTCGCGAGGACTACTGCCATGCAGAAAGCAGTGTCTCCGCCGTTTGATCGAGCACAGCATAGCTCGAGGAGTTTCTAGCACGCCGCCTCCTGTCATTCCCCCTCTTCACCTACTAAAATGAGAAGAAGTCAGTCAAGCAAAGACTACGGAGCGATGAGAGAAGGTAGTGGAGAGCATCATGGCAGTTCATAAGATGGGGTAGATACATGCTAATTCAGGATCTAATCACATTGCCGCAGAGCGAGTCCGTACAACATCTCCACAGCGGCTCGCGTCTCTACAGGTGACCTTCCTCCTTCACTGACATTTCACACAAAGGAAGCCACGTTCATCGAACTAGTTTTAAAATATGCTGAACTTGATCGCGTTCAGCCCCTCCGAATCGCGCACCTTGAATGCTGCGCCGTCCATCATGCCATGGATGTAGCACTCACCTATCAGCTCGCAGGGTATAACCGTACGCTTCTCTGCGGCGACCCCGTTGGCCGTCCTAACGGCCCTGCTGGCGCCAGCAACGTGAGCAGAGTCAGGGAAGTCGGGGCCCGTGCGGCGCAGGATCATGGGCACGCTGCACCCATGGAGGATGCAGACCATATCGTTCTCGTGCGCCTGCTCCGGTACGAGTCCGAGTGTGCCCTTGCGCGTCTTGATGAGCCGCCGCATCCACAGCACCGCCTGCAGGCGCGTGAGGTATTCCCTCATCATCTCACTCTCCTCGCTCATCTTGGCACGTTCGGTGTTCAACGCACCGCCGGCGACACGCTGCGAGAAGGCGTGCCTACAGGCGCGCGCGTAGTATGTTGGTGGGTTCTGGCCGTTGGCGTCGCGGTCGGCGACAAGCGTGCGCCAAAAGCTCTCGGGCGGTGGGCTGGCGAGGTCTGTCCAGCCGCCGAACTCAAGCCATTCGTTGGGCACATTGCCCTCGGACGCCGGGTTCTGTACGGCCTGAATATAGTCGAGCACCAACCCTGAGCAGTAAAATTCGAGGCTATTACCAACGCCAAACCCAAAGTCTGGGCCGCGACGCGCGGATGCCGAGTATGTGCGGCGCTGCTCGTCCGGCAGCCCGACAAGCAGGTCGGCGTTGACGCGCTGGTAGCGGCCCTCGCTGTCGTCGCGGTAGGGTGACTTGGACAGGCTGCAGATCCACGACGGTAGGTCGCGATCCTCTTTGGGCAGGTCTTCTGTACTGGGCGCCCATGGTCGGCAGAGAATATCCAGCTTGCCGGAGCTCCGGACGGAGAAGTCGATGAAATCCCTGCAGACCTCAAAGAACCTTTTCTTGTAGTCAACGTGGAAGGTTTTCTTTGCCACCCTCGACTTCAGCATGTTCAAAAATCCACGTCTGATGTTTGCAAACTTCTTCCTCTGCTCTTCCGTGGCCTCTTCCCTGGATGACGCTTTCAGCGATTCGACAAGCTCCAGGTCCTCCCTATTTGGCTCTGAAGTTGATGTATGTGCGTCGTACGCGAGTGACAGGATCGCGTAAATAGTGTCGTGCGGCTGTCTGGCGCGGAACGCTGCAAGATTCGATATCAATGATTCCAGGGACATTAGCTTCTCCAGCGTCTGTCCGTCATCGGACTTCCTGAAAAGTTTGCTGACGGTAAGAACAAGTCTGTACGCCCCCAGAGCGGTAACGTTTCCCAAATAGTCATATTGGTTGTTGTATGTTGGATTTTCTTTGAAGAGCTTGGCCACACTATCGGATTTTGATGCGAAGAGCGCCATGGAATCGGCAAGATTTTGCCACGGGATCCATGTTTCTCCACAGTGGACTGTCGAGCTTTGAGCATAAGCAATCTCCTGCACGATCCAGCGCCTGCTGAACCATGGGCGCCTCATCAGCTCCGCCAATGCAGCCCAGTTGGTTATATTCGTCGAGTTGACAAGCCGATCAAGCCGCTTAAAATCGATCATCTGGTCAATGAGTTCAAACGCCAGCGGACTGGAAGGGGTTGGATCGCCGAGCCAGACGCAAACGTTTTTGGCTTCTCTGTAGATAGTGTCCATGATCGAAATTTGCTGACTTTTCTCTTTTTGATTTGCTTGATCAATACATATGGCGTCGACCCAAAGCTTTCTGTTCCTGTTGGGCAGTCTCAAGTGCTTTAATGCTGAAGCTAAGTTTGGAGTGATAGAAAGTCTGTAAGCTTCATCTTTGATGAGTATTGAGATGTCAACTGAGGGTTCTGTTGTCGCACCCCAATAATACGATAATGCTTCGTAGTCTTCTCCCTCTGGTTCCTCTTCAACTGCCTCTCGCTTTTCTTCCACGCCTTCACTACTCTGTTGCGAATTTGATTGCTCTTCATTGCTCTTGCGTGGAAGATCCTGAGATTCCGCATTCGAAGCAGATCTTGCTGGCTCAGAGGCTTGGGGCAAGGAATTAGGAACATTCGTCGAAAATGATAAGCTATTAGTGTCATCGGATGGGCCAGATTCTTCGACCACAGGCCTGTTTTGATCTTGCTGGTGATCATGCTTGGTGTAGTCCGCTTTGACTCCTTTGCCGGGCTCCATAGAGTTCACTTGTGCGAAAGGACTTGAATTGACTTTCGTAGGAGAGATATCATTTAAAAACGAATGCGACCCATTTGTCCTCTGAACCTCGTTACCTTGATGGTCCTTGTTTCCTTGGTTTCTTGCTGCCACGTTTGCCTTGTACCAATATTTATTTTTCAAAGTAGAACCGGGGTCTTTTAATTTGCGAAGTATGATTTTACCCGAAAGTCGATCGTTCTTATCGCCCAAGGGTAATACAAAGAGCCTAATTGCAGGACGCTTCACATTTAATCCCTGATCCCTGACTGTAATTTTGTTGGGTAAAGGTTGGTAAGGGTATGGCTTCATGTCTACGGTGCGTGTTCCGGTGGAACTTGAGATGTTTGCCATTGTTACTCTTATGGGTGCTGGGCCCTTGTTAGTGCCCGCGTGGCAGTGCAGAAGGTTGTGGTGTGACTGGGCGCCGAGACTGCTGTTGGCAGCCTGGATGTGTGAGCTGGATAAGGATTTGCCACGCTGTCGTAGGGTGATTTGTTGTCCAGGACAACCGTACGCCCTTCATGCAGCCTGAACAAGCTTGGAAAGGTTCGCAAAAAGGCCCGCAAGACTTGGTGTTAACGCTGTCCAAGCACGCCAAGGTAGGGATGCGGAATCCGAGAATACATGCACAAGACGCACTTAAATCATATCTTACGTGGGCCGGCCGGTGAGGCTAGCCTTGCAGCCAAATACGTGTTGCCTGATTGCCTGACCACAATCTTGCATAGGGAGACTTAACGAAAGTATTGAAGTGGCCAATAACAATCAGCGACATTCTTCGTGGCGAATTAGTGCAGGCAAGGTGGGCCTCCTTGAAACCAAGACGCACCAACCAGAAGGTGTAGTATTGTTCGGTAACACTGCGGAGTTTCTATCGTTAGCCACAATTCGCCATTTCTACCAATAAGAGCGCACACTATGGAAGTACCCTCTATAATCGCTTGAAGGATGTCTTAACGCAGCCTCGTCGAGTATCGCCACAAATGTTTGCCTCGTCAGCCTGAAGCAGACAAGGCTGTTTGCAAGACTTCATATTCAAAATGCGTGAGTAGTCAAGATCAGCGTGGCAAAATCCGCGTCAAATGAAGAGGCGGTCCCGAAACAATCCGCTGACAAGAGGGTTCGCATAGCGGAGCAAAGGCACCGCAGGAGGCGTTGAGGCTGTGTTTCTTGGGGGCAAAGGACAAGGTACTTGGCCAGTGCCCGTTGTTTCCCGCAATATGAAGTTTGCAATCACACCGCGCCATTGTTCAATATCCACTGCACCCGAGAACTGTATTGTTGGCGGCAGCAAGAAATGGTCGACCTTCCTGACTGGTCGCATCATGCACTCACGGGCGTGTCTCTCGACGCAGCTGGCCTGGTCGCTCTGACAGATCTAGCGGTGATTGAGCGCAGAACGGCGCTTACTGGCTCGTCATGTTTTGCCGACAGCCTCGTCATATGTCCAGGGATCCACCGCCAGAGCGATGCGCTCCGTATACATCAGGGAGAGTATCCGATCGCAGCGAACACGTTTTCTGGATATGTTTTTCGAGTTGAGAACCAAGGCACGGTCAATTATTTGCAGTCAGTGGGTGAAACTGGAAAGCTGGTGACTCTGAAGGTCCGCAGGGACCGGAGCTCCTGGTCTCGACTTCGATGGCTTATCGACCTCTCTGGGAGTGCACTTTCGACCCTGCTATACATGTTCACAATGGTCATAACGATGATCGTGCTTATCTTTATGATAATCTTCAATGACTGGTGGGGTATGGGGATCCTCCTCTTCCTTATAGCGGCACGGGCCAGCAGCATCTACAGCATCAGACGGCGCTGCTCTGCAAACTGGCACGGAGCCTCGGAACCTGGAGTCCAAGGTGCTCTCCTAGTCCTCCTTAGCCAAGATCGCTGGATCCGCCTGTATGGCCAAGTCGACGACATTAAAGCGGTAACATCGGGCCAATGGCTCCGCGATGGAGACACCTTTGACGACTTCCTGTCATCTGTTTCTACGGTGATTGTCTACGGTTCTGCCGCCTTGGCCAGCAACGCAACGCAAATCGGCAAGATCATGCTTGCGGTCATGTTTCTGGTCAACTCTGGCCTGCTTGGCATGAGCAACAACTTGCGACATTCGTTGTATATGAAGGACTACATTATCAGCAAGACGGGCAATACGCGCTCTTACGTGCGTCGAACTGACATGGCACATGAGCTGATCAAAGAGACTGGCAGAGACGATTGGGCGGTCAAGATGGGGCTTGTGCTCACATCGACCAAGCACGATGATCTCGATGATGCTGTCGTGCATGTGTAACGATATCGCACGTGTGATCTCCACATGGAGGAGCATGTCACCCATAAATTGGAGACTTTGTTGTTATCTGTAAGATACGATAGCTCGTGTTTTTCACTGCAGCAGGCGTTTGCACTCAGATCCATTTATCATGTTCTTTGGATGTGTCTGTTTCAAAGCAGCGTTACACTACTTTGCTAGCAAGAGTTTTGGTTGACAGTTTCATAGATTTGGGGAACATTGACGACCATGTTCAGACGAGTGGCCTAGATGAGAGGCCTATACGACTATGTCTTTGGCGCCAAATGGTGTTTTTTGAAGCAACTTATCATATATGGATTATCTCATTCTTAGTCATGCTATGCTACACAACCCAAAATCTTTTTTCCTTCCATCGTCTCTTTGACCACTTCCGCCCTTTAACAAATGAAAATAAAATGTCCATGAGAAGCTTCAAATAGAAATAGGTGTTTACTAATTCAGCTACAATGGAGCTGCATTTTTCTGTTCCCGTCGCATCGCGCTGATTTCGGTCTTGCGAGCACGGCGCTGTGTTACCCCAAAGACGCGGTTAGGGCGCTGCTTGAATGCGGCGAGTTGACCCGCGCTACTGCGACGTCCGGTGTCTGTTGTGGAACGCTTTGATGTTGTCTCTGAAGGATCAACAACGGTTTGTGCCGTGGACTGTGTATGTTCCTGCTCAACGCAAGACTCTGCGTCGTGACTTGTTGCCTTAGTGGCTTGGGCAGTAGATTTGGATTCAGTAGCAGATGCAGAATTGTGCTTAATAATAACTCTAGAGCTAGATTTATGCTTTGAACTGGAAGAGACTTTGACGTTGCGCAGTCGGGTGAGCAACGCGTCATTGACTGGACTATCCATCGGGCTACCAGAGCGATGGGAAGCATTATCATCATCATCGTCATCAATAATACTGTTGGAGAGAGGTGAAGTTGGACGGGCGGTGCCGGTATATGGGCGCACGGGAGGATCGCGGGCCGTAGCGCCAAGCATAACATTATCGACAGCTGGACTAGCAGCAGCAGAAGTAGTAACTAATTCTAAATCCTGCGCAGCTGAGTATACCAAAGGGGGAGTCTTAATGTGCAATCCTGAGGTGTTATGTACGGCTTTCTTGGGTTGCAGCGTATGTTTATTTGAACTTGTGCTAGCAGAGCTGGGCGGTCTACCAGCAACAGCACCAGTAGAGTAGAAGCGCCGGCGACCCAGCGCTTCGTCGTAATACGTGCGGTCAGATGGAAGCGACTGGGAGCCGTGCGGGCCTTTTGTTATACCGTTTGGATTGCCAGCTACGGCGCCAGTAGCACGGTTTCTACGACGGCCAATGGATGGATCGTAATACGTCTTACTAGACGGTGTCGACTTCCAAGGGGCCATGGTGGGACTACACTTAATTGCGCCAAATGCTTTACACTTCTGCGTTTCACAGAATTACGCTGCTATGTAATGCCACGGTTTGTTCAGTATATACAGTTCAATGCTGACAGAAATAATTTTAGCAGTCTTTGTGGAGAGGATCGAGATCTTTAAAAACGTGGGGAAAAGTGGGGCAGCGGGGTCTATATATACCCCGCGCACCAAGACTTTTTCACATGGCAGCCTTCTGGAGCTCTCTGGTCCGCTGTCCACAATCAGTTCGCCAATCACAAGCTAAGCCCGACCGGCCCTGAATAGAACCTTACCCATTTTCCATTCCACTCGCAAACACACTGCCCGATTCGATCTTGAACATCTCAGACACCCAGACGTCTTGAAGCCTTGACATCTTCCTGGTGGAGTAAAGCAACCAAAACCCCACCCGCAATAACCCGCTCACAAGCAGCAATCACAAGCAACAACAACCCCACCAACTCCATCCAAAGCCCAGAGACCGAAACGAAAAGCACCTCCAAGGACCGCAGACCAACCCCACCCCAACCATGACCCACTCCTTCCCCCCTACCCCACCCCGCTCCCCCTCCCCCGCGCGCCCCCTCGACACAGACTCCATCTTCGGCTCCTCGCGCTCCGCCTCCCCCGACCCACTCTCTCATCTCCACCTCACCACCTCCAACGACGATACCACCACCGCCACAGCCTCTCACACAAACCCCTCCCAAGCCGAACCCCGCCGCCCGCGCCGCCCCGAGCTCTCAAACCTCCCCGCCGTCCGCCGCCAGCACACCACCACCGGCTACCGCGCTGGCCTCTCGGCGGGGCGCGACGACCCGGTTACCGCGCAGGCGGGCTTCGACGAGGGATATCCGGTTGGGGCGGCGCTGGGGATGCGTGCGGGGTATCTGCTGGCGATGAGGCGGGCGATGAGGCGGGCTGAGACACTGCGAGGCAGTGAAGGTGGCGGTGATGGCGGTGGCGGCGGGACGGTGGAGAAGATGGGGAGAGTGGACAAGGGGAACGAAGGAGAAGACGAGAGGATAGAGCGGGAGCTGGGGTTGGAGGCGCTTGTAACGGACATGCAGGTGAGGGGGGTGCTGGGGCGGGAACCTACTGCGGAGGAGTTAGATGTTCCGGCTGTGGAGGCCAACGGGGGCGAATGGAGGTTGGAAGGGGGATGGTTGGAGGAAATCGCTGCGTTGCGGGAGGAGGGGAAGGTTGTGGATGCGTGGTGTGGGCGGGTTGGGGCGTCTGCGCAAGCATAAAGGTGACCGCTTGTAGAGCATATTCGCGGTGATAGACCGGTCGCAGAGCATCATGAATTTACGAGTCAAGTATTAGATCACTAATATCCCGAGGTAGAAGTGTAGAACAAACAAGAAATCTAGATCTTCGCGTGCTGTAAAGTGGGGATGATATGCCATGTATGATCTCTACCGCTCAGCCCTCGAAAACGCCGTGGTTTAGCTCAACGCCGAAGCCTTTGGCCATATGCTTCATCTGCTGCTCAATGTCGTCCTCTAGGCCTTTACCCAAGCCAAAGAACTGCCGTATTGCGCTAAGTGTAAATGCTAGATCGGTGCTCAGTAGCACTATTCTAAAGATGATGTGTCGTCCGAGTCTCTCGCAGCGCTCGATGAGCGTCAGGTCAGGTCGTTCCACGAGCGCGCGGCTGGCCCACATGCCAGTAATCTTGATGCGGTTTACAGGAGAGCCAAGGAATTGGTTGTTTCCTTGGACAATTCGAAGATTTCGTCCGATAAAAATGAGTTCCCTACAGTGTCCACATGTCAGTATTGTTGTGTTCGAGGTTGAAGTGAGATGAAGCAAAATGGACATACTTTGGCCACTTCTTCTCGTCACCCAGAATCTGTCGTATTCCTTGCCGCATCTTCTGCTGCATCTCAAACGCGCGTTCTTTCTCTTCCTTTTCGCTGAGACCACGGATGGCTCTGGACGTCTCTCCGTCTCCACCAGTATAAGGGCGCATCAGTGTAACAGATGCAAAGACATCGGGAGAATTAATTCCCCAGCCGCTCACAATATTCTTGATGGTCTTGTTGTCAAAGGTCATCAAGCTCTTCCAAAACAGAGCATACTCTTCGCGGAACTTTGGGTCCATGTGAATATACAAGCCGTGGTCGATCAAGACTAGCTCAGGCTTGCCGCTCGGCAGACGTCGGACAAAGATGTTGCCAGGGTGAGGATCGCAGTGAACCCAACCTTTTCGAAAATATTAGCATCAGGTCTACCGCCGAACAAGCAGGCAAGAACTTACCCCAAAGAAACATCTGAGCAGAAAAAAGGTCAACCATGGTCGTCATTACTTGCTTCATGGACAGCCCAAGGCCGCCCTTACCGTTTCGACCCTTCCAATAGTCCCGCTCTGGCTTGAGCTTCTCTTCCAGCGGGTTGTTGGTTGCGATACTCCTGATGGTCTCCTTGCTCGGTGGGTCAAGCGGAGTTCCGCTGCATCCGGGAGTTCCAGTGCGCCACCCACCCTGCCACGGTGATTGCACACCTTCCTTGTCCCACAGCCGGACGCCCTCGATCCATTCCGCTGTCATGACGCGCTTGGAGCTGAGTTCACGGTAGACTTTTGGGATGTACACGCGACCCCTCAGTCGTGACTCGCCCTCCACGAGCGCCTTCATCCGCTCAGAGTTGTCAGCCTCGTTCTCAAAGTCTGTCTCGAGCATCAACCGCTCACTTATGTACGGCACAAGAGTGTAAACAGGTATGTCGAACATCCACGTGTATGCTTTGGCAACAACCTTGAACGCCCACAGATCCCAGCCCACCTGGCGCGCAATTTCGCGCTTCTGGATTTTGATGGCGACTTCTCTGCCGTCCGGTAGCCGAGCCCAGTGGACCTGAGCGACGCTTGCACTGGCTCTGGCCGTGCGCTCCATGATGCCCACACCCTCTCTATGTTGGCCGTCGAAGCTCACGCCAAAGACTTCCTCGGGACTCTTGCCGAAATCCTCGCGAATGACCTTTTCAACGTCCGCCCAGCTATTCTGCGGTGCGTCGTCGAACATTCGCGCAAACATCTTCTGAAACTGTGGTGGCAGGATGGCGCTCTGCATGGCAATGGCCTGCCCTATCTTGAGGTACAGCCCACCATTGTGGCGCAGCAAGTCAAAGAGACGCTCAGCGCTCTTGTTGTGAAGGTCCTCCACGGTATCATACCACAGCGGGTGCGCGCGGAAGTTGATCTTGTAGTCAAGCCCAACGACTAGGCCTAAGCGGAAAGTGTTGAGACTGCGCGTCAGTCCGGACGAATTAAGGTAGCGGTCGGCGAGGTATGCGGCCCCGCCAGCAAGGGCGAGGCGAAAGAAGCGGCGTAGCCATTTGCGTGTGCGACGGTAATGCTTTGCCGGCGTGGCTTTCGGTAGAGAGGCTGGATTGATGGGACCGGCGGGAGCGAATTGGGAACGAGTGGTTATGCTGCGTGATTGGAAGGAGGAGGTCGAGGATTTTGTGCGGACACTGTGGAAGAGTGGAGAGGGATTTGTCGCTCGTGTGATGAAGGCACGAGGTGTTGTGGAAAGTAAGCCAGATCTAGAGAGAGTACTGGGGATGCCATGTCTAGGTACAACAGTGGAGACACGTCCTCCGCAGACTGAGGCTTGCATGACAGCAAGTCTAGCCGCTAAGGAGTCCAGCCAATGTCACGAAAACTGCTGTTGGGAAGAATGCTGCAGGAAATGAATGAAGACGACGGACGATCGAGGCGCGCCGATGATGCGCTGATATCGGAGATCTTACCGCCGGGCCGGTCCTGCAGCACGTACAAAGCAGCGAGCATTCTGGTGAGGCAGAAGTCCGCAGTTATGATTTACCATGGTATTGGGAACACCAGGAATGACTGTAAGTTTTTCTGCAGTGAATAGTCTGACGTAAACTATCTTGGATCTTGTTGCATGTGAGAGAGCCTTCCGACTGCCAAGCTTTTCAGACACTGCACGATCAATACGGACATTTCAGGTTGTGTCTCATGTGTGCATAGAGTGATCTATAAGGACACCCGTCGCTTTCCATTCAGCTTCCTGAGTATTGAAACCGACTGGCAGCCGTTGAAATACCGTTAGGAGGTACGACTGTTATTCTAGTACTCTATCTATCGGACTGTCTGGGCGTTGTTACTTACTTCTAACATGCCAGGTTTAGAATCAAATGTTTCGCCAAGATGATGTGCTCCGCTTCATTTTCTAGTGCTCAGTGCTTAGCATTTAGGGTTCGGTTGAGACAATCTGATCTGCAGGACCCGACGGGTAGATCTACGCCACTACGTCAATCTCTCCCTCCTCAGCTGTACTGCGACTGCTAGCCTTATCGAAATCGTTCATCAACGCGCTGTCACGTCACTAAAGCAACCCAAAGATCGCCCTTGGCAAAAATAAAATTTCATTTTATTGCTGAAATGATGAAATGATATGCAGGCTCTCGATTTCAGAAGCTCCAATCTATATAATCGTAGGGTTTGGCAGCTCGCGAATTGTATGAAACATAGCTCTCAATCCCGGTCCACAAAACATGGCGGAACGTGCTGAATTTCATGGCCCTAAACTCTCAATCAGCCCTTCTACCCTGAATGACGTATTTGATAAGGCCACGGCCGAAGCCCCTGACAAGATCGCGATTGTAGCGCGCCATCAGCCTAATCTCTTTGAGTGTATAGATGACTCTCTGCTCAGCCACAGCAAAGAACATCTGTCTCTGAACTATCGTCAGCTTCAATTTCTTGCCAGCACTTTCGCCAACGGACTTCGACAACGTGGAGTTAGACATGGTGATGCTGTTGCCACCCTTCTTCGAAACCGTGTCGAATGGATCATCGCCTTCTGGGCTTGCGCACGCATTGGAGCGACCTTGGTCTCGCTCGATCCTAGGATCCTTGCCCACAGCGATGTCTTTCAACATTGTATCGGCCTTACATCGCCCTCGGCCTTGATTGTTGCAAACCCTAAAGATGCTAGCAGCGTCAACGCACTTCTTTCCGGTGGAGAAATTCCCTTAAGAATAATAGCGCCCGGCCCAACTGATATTCCCATTTCTTGGTGCAGTATGCATGACATCTTGCGAGAGATGCCACATCACGTCGGATCGACGAGTCCATCTTGCTCTACGGGCAAGGAAACGTGCCTCATTTTATTTACTAGCGGCACTACTGGTTTGCCAAAGGCATGTCCGATAAATACCGAGAACATTCTGGGCGGCATCAACTCCGCATCTTATTTACGAGATCTCCGGCCTGAAAGGAAACTGTTGTTGCAAATGCCTATTTATCATGTTGCGGGCCTAACGCATGCCATGGCATTCTGGAGCGTGGGTGCCACAGTTGTCATCCCGTCCGAGAGCTTCAACGCAACAGAGAGTCTACGCTCCATCTCTGCGGAGAAGTGCACAGATGTTACACTCGTCCCAGCCATATTGCAAGCACTGCATTCAAGCCCTGAGATGACTGAAAAGTCTACCGAATCAGTGTTGAGTGTCGCAATTGGTGGAACACCTGTATCACCTGCAGACGTTGCCATGATGCACAAGGCGTTCCCACTGGCATCTCTTCAGATCTACTTTGGAATGACAGAGGGTGTGTTTGTTATTGGTTGGTCCTCCTCCAAGGCTGAGCCATTGGAGGAAAAGGGCCTTATGAGCATTGGTCGTCCTCTTCCTGGTTGCCGGGCGAAAATTTGTGCCGCTGGATCTCACGAAGCTTTGGCAGCTGATCAGGTTGGCGAGCTACATATAAGCGGCTTTCAGCTTATTCAAGGCTACCTCAAGCATCAAGGTACCGACTTCCACACTGATGACGAGGGTCTGCAATGGATCAAAACCGGAGATCACGCCAAGATGGTGTCTTCTGGAGCAGTATATATCCTGGGGCGTTATAAAGACGTCATTATTCGGGGCGGAGAGGTCAGAACTGAATCTGTCAGAAGCCATTCATCTGCTAACATAATTCACCAGAATATTTCGCCCGTATATATTGAGAATGCTCTCAACTCGATTCGTGGTGTCAAGGTGAGTCATTGATGGCGTAGACCACAGGAGATTTAGCGATCTGACATTATTACAGAGCCAGGTAGTCGGAGCAGCAGATGAGATCGCTGGAGAGGTGCCAGTCGCCATTTTAGACGATACTTCTACATCCAACAGCCCTGCTCAGTCGTCAGATGTAGACTTGTATGCAACTGTGATTGACAAATGCGGCGCAGATCACGGACTGGGGGACATCATCCGACTTTCTGATCTTGGACTATCCGGCTTCCCCACGACTCCATCGGGTAAAGTTGAAAAAGCAAAGCTCAAAGCATTGGTAGCTACCTTTTTGGAAGACCGCACTCATACAATCGCATCCACTGATAGCTCAACAAAGTCGACAGTCCAAGATTTGCGGGAACTATGGTCTAAGCTGCTTGGTCCAGTGGCTTTAACTCTTCCCGAAGACAAGTCTTTACAGGGTATCGCGGACAGCATCACGTTAATGCGCGGCCGCAACCAGATCAAGCATCAATGGGGTACACTACTTTCAATTCCAGCTTTGATGGATGACAACGGCTTGTCCCATCAAGCTTCTCTATTGAACAAGTCTCGAAATAGTTCAGTGTCGACAATGCAATCCGGAAGCAGTAACACGTCATATCCTTGGTCGACAGCACCAGAAACACCATCCCTGAGTTTTGCTCAAGACAACACAAAGCTCATCTCATCGGTCAAACAGATGGCATCACCTCTGTTGAACTCTATGGGCTACTCTTGGGATGAAGATGTCGAGGACGCAACGCCGGCAAATCACGAACACTTTGGTAAGTCGGAAAGACCAGCCCGACCTGCATCCTGGAACCAGCGCAAAGGATTCATTATTCCGAATACCAGTGTCACAACTACACGCCACGTCATGGAAAGAGTCTTGTCGCTTCCCCACTGGTCAATCAAAAGATCATTGTCTGTCAAGATTAGTGACGATCTGACAGTACTTACTATGCTGAAGCCGTCTACAAAATTGTTCGACAACATCATCTCAGAACTTCCTTCCATTGGTTCCCGGGTCGACTTTAACCAATTATTGATAAATCTGGACGCTTCTGCCTGTTTCCCCGGTCCTTATTTTAAGTTGTTTCTGGTTTCCTTACGAGATCAAGAAGCAACCGGCATGATCATGCAAGACTTTCATGGAATGACGGACGTTGTAACCCACTCTAATCTCATGGAAGATATTGCGCTGGCACTCAAGAGCGATGAAAGGTCGTTACCAACTAGAATACCCTATCAGTACTACGGGAACATGGTCTACCTGCACCAACAATCTGTGCTAGCTTCAGCAAGCATCGACTGGCAGGTAGAGAACATACAAAGTGCGAGTCATTACATCGACACAGTCTGGCCTCGACAAAAATGTCCCGTCGAGTTTATCGGAGCTCACGTGGACAGTGTGACTGTAGACGGACAGCGCGTTGAGAGGAAGCCTATCGACGACAAGGATAAACCCAACATTGTGCACGAGCTGCGCTCGTTTGATCAGCTCCCAGTTCTCGAAAGCGAGTTTGGATTGGTTCCCTTTCAGATTTTGCGCAGCGCCTTTATCCTTTTCAATACTCACATGAGCGGCGCTGATGCTGCGGTTTTCGGTCAGGTGGAGGCTTCACGAACATGGCCGTACATGGAAGAGGTAGGCTAGCCCCTATCCAGCGAATTAACGCTAAACTAATTTGATGTAGTGGATGCAAGATATTCTCGGAGATCCAGTAGACATTTGCGGTGGCATTGCTCGCATACCTATGACGTTTCATCAAGTGGACAAGTCCATGTCTGTGCTAGATTTCTTCAAACAAGTCGATGCACAGCAAGCTGCTCTAGCAAAGCATTCTGTCTACGATGACAAGGCCGTGGACGTGAGACTTGATGACAGGGGTCGACGTGCTCATAAACTTCGCTGGCACAACATGCTGAATTGGGCGCCATATGTCCGCAGGTTCCTTGGTGACGACTGGCAACCATATGATGAGATTGAGCACGTCAAGACTGCACTCGAAGCGGAAAGTTCCATCGCATGGTACGTGTTTTCTCCCCTTACCGAAAAAAATTCGTGACTGGCTTACTATGACAAGGCGGTGCGGGATGACTGACAGCAAGACTTTGGGTATTTGGGCATTCTTTGACAAGTGTCAATTGAGTCATGATGAGATGACAGACGCCGCGAGTCTGCTAATGCGTTACGTGGAAATGCTCGTGTTGCCTGAGATGCGATACGCCACACTCCAACAGGTCATTGACAGGATCAAAGCGGGGTCTGGAACTTAAAGCATAACCCCCCGTACCCTGATTGAAAATAGATATGGACCCAAACTCCATTAAACCTCGGTGTAAATGGCATCATGGCAGGAGCGCTAGCCTGAAATATCTGCATTTAATTAATGTGCATTGGACGTAAACACAAAAAGGAAAACTCTAGAAATGTAATGTTGTTATGGCACAGGGAAAATTTCTTTGCCCCTATATGGTCAATCTCTTTCAAAAATGCCAGCTGGGTTCGCGAGAAAACGGTTAAGATCCTCGTGAAGGAAGAGTTCATATTCGATTCCACTCTGACTGAGCCGTTTGTAGTGCTTGATGCACCATGGTTGTCTCATTTTGATGATAACCATAAAATTTATCCACTACTGCTTAAGCTGCAAGAATCATTAACAACTACAACTGCACTTCTGGTCAAGTTGCCTGGACCAGTCGACCTTACTTTCCGGCAGTGATGAGAGTCCTTAAGCATGATTAGTATATTTATAGGATTAGACGATACAGAATTCTGAGTAAACATTCAGATTGCTTTTAGGAAAGCGAGCCGCTAAGACGGTGAGAGTAATTGGCTACACACAAATATCGATACCCGGCGGCTTGTTTCCCGAATGTAACACTTCCGCGAGAAGACAACGGTCATACACGCAAAATGAGCTCCCATGGAGAAGCCCAAGGTTGATAAGGAAGAACTATATATGGGGATCTAGGGGGAAATGTATTACTTTGGGTGCAGCCCAGGCACTCCTGATGCAAAGATCAAAGAAGCTGCTGAAAGAGTAACGAAGGCCTAAACGTTACCCATACCTAGAAACAGCACCTCCAAAAAAAGTGGAAAGAGCCATCGCAAATTTTCAGGGCGTGTCAGAGTTAGTGCTGAGTATGATAGAATCTGTCTCGAATCATCATTTCCTGAGCAGGCCAGAATTTTACGACGATGATCTGCAACTTGCTTTTCTAAACTTCAACTTCCCAAATATCGCTCTGCGCTTTCTTGTCTAGCACGATGTTGTGCGAAGTGGATGAAGCAGTACATTTGCGGTCTTCATCTTACGGAAACGACGATTCGAAGACATGAGGTGACGAAGAGTTCGATTCAGCCAATACTACTTTAGAGTGCTAAGAGCAGCTTCGAAATAGCTTGCGGCTGCTTCCGCTTGCTTCCGCTTGCTCCCGCATGCTTCAGGACCACACAATCTCCCCGTCGATTCAAAATCCTCCTTATGAACCAGACCGGGTCACAGCCAACCCTCCTGATACACCAAAGACTTCCAAAGCAGAAGTGATAGAGTAATCATCAATAAATGCTAAAGTACTGTTGCACTCATTTCGAAACACATTGTACGATAAGACTGCCAATAGCTGAGAACAATGGGTCTTATCTAGCAAGTTCTCGAGGTACAGACCTGATTCAACTGTAGGTACCCGCAGACACCGACAGTCTGGGATGCAACAAAGGTGACAACGCAACGTAATTCCACGTGGCAATCCAGTCATTCGCACCTGGATTTCTAGAGCGTTGAAAAACAAGTCTTGGTTGCGCTATGCTTTGCTGCTCGACACGAGGCTAGTCGGTAGGTGTGAGTTACACGGGGCATATATGGTGAGAGTGTTCTTGGGTTTATTAGGGGTATCGTTGTGCTGAGGCCAGCGGCACAATATCTTCTTAGTCCGGGTGGTCACATACGGAATCCTCCAATGAAGATGTTGTCTTTCTGCCCGCAACCCACGCGAGTACAGACTTTAGCATCATGTCAATCGTCGCGGGACTGGGGTTCTGCACTGATTGTGGGAATCTCCTGGATCGTACAGTCCAACGCAGCATCAAATGCGACGTGTGTCAAACGCTTAACAAACGTTGGTTGCTGCCGTGCGCTTGCCCTGACAAAAGTATGCTGATCTATGAAGTGCGCAACATACGGCAATAATCGAAAAATCAAGACCAGAAGATTACTCTTCCAAGCTTCGCGATCTGAACTCTGGCGTGCAGAGTAGCGATGAGCAGGAAACAGCTCAGATGGCAACAATCAAACAAACATGCCCAGCATGCGGCGCAGAAGAAATGGCCTACCAGACCGTGCAAATGAGAAGCGCAGACGAGGGCTCGACAGTCTTTTACTTCTGCAGCTGCGGTCATAGGTACGTGATAGAACTACTGGTATCTTTTTTATACTAACAGCCAGCAGATACTCTGAGAATAACTAATTTATAAGAGTCACGTAGTGGAAGTGAGCTGCAAGTGTTGACATGATCGCCAAGTGAAGCCGCTGCACCAGCCGGTCAGTCGGCGAACTCCGACCGCATGGCATAGGAAAATGCACCGACCAGGTTGTAATCACCAACCATTTTCAAAACACGTCACTCCATGTTCAAATACCCAACGTGACCTGACGCACGCCGCGCAAGGGTGAGCTGCAGCACGAGACCGAGCATCCACGAACCTTGGCAGTGCACAGACCAAGCTTTAGAACGCTCTCATTAGCTTCTAGAAGGAATACGTCCGATGCAGCGATGCTCATCTCCGTCATGTTACATTCGACTGCAGCAGGAGCAAAAGGTTTTCGAGGGACGCGTCCTCGGAAGGGGCCGAGTTACACTGGTGGCTCGGGTCACGCAGGGGCCCTCCCTCGTACGCGGGTGGGCGCCGGTGGAGCTCTGCCGCCAGAAGTGGTTTAGAGTCGTGACGGACAAAACGCTAAGCTCCAGTGTGCCAGAGCTTGAAGCTGCCTCTCTCGCTGGGCTCACATCTTCTGCTTGTGCTGCTACCTCCACAGAGGCGGAGCATACCAGCAATGACGCGCATGCGGCTCACACGCCGCTCAGCCATAGCGTCGGGGTGATGAGCGCGTGGCGGCGCCCGTGGCTACACGTCAAAAAACCGCCCGCGATGGCAAAAAAGAAGGAACGGCGTGCCGGCCCTGACGAAGGCGTACCGCACGGCAGTTTGCGCAGCGCGCCAATCACAGCCGCTAATGGACCCCACGTTCTCTCGTCCTCGACTGCCTCTGGTTCGCGGTCTTCTTCAATTTATGAGCCCACGCGCTGCTAAGCTCCCCACCATGCTGCAACGTCCGTGGCTCGGTGCGGGCAGCCGGCCTGCTGGGCCACGGTGGAAGCCGCCATGTACATTTTTTCCATGCTCGAAAACTCCTTACTCTTCATCTTGTATTGCTGCTACTCCTCAGTTCTTGCTTCCAGGTACCCTACTCCAGACATACATCGGCTGGCCGACGTCTCCAGAACCTTGCGAGGACGGGCAGCAAACAGCAGAGTTTCTGTCTTCGCTCGACTATTGCTTCGATACGGCATAGCCACGCAAATCTGCTCATCCTGCCCGGCCACTCAGCGTCCTGCGTACGACCACGTTCGTCCCCTACGACTGACCACTACTCCCCATTCTGCACCCACGCCGTGCCCCGTCATCAGCCCCTGCTGTCACATCCGCCGCGATCCACTCACGCCAGGCGTCTATCACTCGTGGCCGTCGACGCTATCAGAGCTTAGCTCCCGATTTGCTACACCTCGCAGCCTCCTTGCCGCTGTCCTGCCGCACCTTCCGTCTGCCTGCCAAGCTGCATGCTGTGCTCAAGACTTCTTAAATACCACTAAGCTCCCGCCCCGGTCTTTTTGTGTGCGCCACGACTGTCGATCTCCAAAACATCCAAATCCTGGTCGTTGCCCGTCATGGCTTCCGTCAACGACTCGTCGCTCCGAAATTACGGTGTGGCTGCTCCCCACGGGCCAAACATGACCGAAGAGCATGTCGCCACGGCCAACACTCACAACATGAACATCAACGAGAAGGCTATCTTCGACCACTTGCTGCTGCCCGATGATTCGTACAACTCCGAGGGTCAGTACTGGGCCGATATGAACATCTTCAAACGCATGAAGTTCACCAACGCCGTTGACTCCGCTGAGGCTCTGAAGGAGCTCAAGAGCATCGGCAGCATGTTCAAGAAAGACCCCCTCTCCCCCTTCGGCTACTACGCCCGGAATATGGTCATTCCCGGCGCTGGCCTTTTGCTGGAAGGGTAAGCTGATCTTCTACAAATGTCTACCAAGACTATTTGCTGACGAACTGTAGCTATGTTCTGTTTTCCATTGGCAACTTGAAACCTCTGTTCGTCGCTGGCTTCCCCAACTGCTGGGGCAAGGCCAACCCTCAGATCTGCGACAAGCAGTGGCAGAATGCCGTTGACTATCTTGAGATTGTCGGCATCATGGTCGGCCAGGTCCTGGTCGGCATCATCGGTGACATGCTCGGTCGTCGGTGGGGTCTTATCCAAGACGCCACCATCATGTTCATCGGTCTCATCATGCTCATTGCCGCTTGGGGTGTCACCCAGAACGGCTGGGTCATCTGCTACGCCTGGTCTCTTTTCTTCTACGGCATTGGAGTCGGAGGTGAATACCCCATGACTGCCACCTCTGGAATGGAGAATGCTGTTGGCTCTGGCAAGGTTTCCACCCGCGACGATCGACTACACCGCGGCCGCAAGGTCACTTCTGCCTTCCTCATGCAGGGTTGGGGCCAATTCTTCAACCAAGTCATCCTGATTCTCCTCTTGCTCATCTTCCACAGTGGCAGCGGCAACCCTCCCTACAACGCCAAGGTTGCCCAATGGACCTACCGCATTTCCTTTGCCATTCCGGCCGTTGGTACCCTCTGGCTCGTCTACTTCCGTACCTACAAGATGAAGAACGCCTCCAAGCAGCTCGAGGTGGCCAAGAAAAAGGCTCACGTCACCGGCTACGATGTCAAGTCTCTCAAGCTCACCCTCAAGTACTTTGGACCTCGCATCATTGCCACTGCCGGCGCTTGGTTCTGCAACGATGTCTTCTTCTACGGCAACAAGCTATTTCAGTCTGATTTCATTGCGGCACTCAGCCCAAACACCACTTCCATCATGGTCACGTGGCTGTGGAATCTGGTGAATGTCGGTGTTTCCCTTGTCGGATATTACCTTGCTTCCTTCCTCATCGACAACAAGCTGTACGGTCGCAAGTGGATGATGATTGTCGGTTTCCTCGCGGACTTTATCCTCTTTGTCATCCCGGCCTTCAACTACCCCTACTACAAGTCGACGGCTGGAGTTCACAAGTTCCAGACCATGTACTTTTTGTCTTCCTTCTTCAACCAGTTCGGCCCCAACTGTGTTACCTTTATCGTCGCAGCCGAGGTCTATCCCACTCCTATCCGTGCTACAGCCCACGGCTTTTCTGCCATGGTTGGCAAGGCTGGTGCTCTTCTAGCTGCAGTTCTCTACAATTACATTGACACGCAGATGAAGTTCTACGTTGTGCCTTGGTTTGGCCTTGCGGGCGCTCTCTTGACTCTCCTGTTCATGCCCGACACCACAGGCCTAGATCTTAAGGAGCAGGAGCGTCGCTGGGGCTTCCTCCGCGACGGCCGTGAGGATCAGTATCACGGCATCGCCGTCCACCCAAAGCATTTGTCGCTGTGGGAGCGGATACGTGGCGTAGGCAAGTACTATGACCCGAAGCTGGATTACGAGCAGAAGCTTGAGGAGTACCGCGGCGACTGGGAGGAGTGGCAAGCTCGCCGTACCGCCGAGCAAGACCACAACGAGGAGGAAGACGAGGCGTTTAGCGACGACATCTCTTCCTACTTCTTGCGTACCGGCTCCGTTCGCAACGAAAAGGGCACTGTGAGCAAGCCTCCATCGGATACTGAGAGCAGTGAGAATGAGAAGAGGTAGCCCTCTTCTACAAGAATGTTGATCATAGCGTGCATCATGGAAAATGCTTGGATTTGGTATGCAATTTGAAGCGGGCGTTTGGGTGGGGATCGGATGGCGATATCATTATTACTTCTGTAGAGATTGGCATAACACGAAATATATCATCCTTGACTCTCCACTGTACAAGGATTTGTGGGTGAAGCTTTTGAGATGGATGTGAACTAAGGAAGCCAATGGCTGGCATCCATTGTTCGTGCCAAGACCCGATCTGGCCTGGCGCATGCTCTGATCCCTTTCGGCTTTCGTTTCTAGAAAACTTCTTGGAACAGCACCAACCAGCACCTTTCTCCACTTCATCACCACAAAGATGTGAGCGACGGCACTGCATTGTCTAACCTTGACCAAGACAAAGCTGACATGATAACATAGGCTCTCAATGCGTCGCGCCGCCTTCAAGGCGCTTTGCACGCCCCTACCCTCCGCCTCCCTTGCACGCAGCGCACCTCGCGCATCTTTCCTCAAGGCATCATCATTGAGCCTGCCATCCTCCCGCAACTCCCTACCCTCTATTATCTCCTTCCGATCATACGCTACTGGCAACTCGAGCGATGACAACGCGCCCGTACGCGGCATCGACTCCGCAGACGAGATCCCCTCGCCCCTCAACGACCCCGTGAATGCGGCGCGCTCTGGCTTCGAGGCTGTCCGCGATGCGGCTGGCTTCGGCCAATCTCGTCAGCGCCGTGAGCGTCCTGCTCGCGACCCCGCGCCTCCTGGGCCCCGGATCTACATTGGCAACCTGCTGTTTGAGACCGAGGAGGAGACCGTGCGCGAGGCTTTTGGCCAATTCGGCGAGGTTCTGAGCGTGAATCTGGTGGAGGACAGCAGAGGCCTGCGCAAGGGGTGAGTCTTCACTCTTCCATCTCTACCTCCCTTTCCTGTACCCTCTTAGCTTGGGAGACAGTTTGCGCGAAAGAAAACGAAAGCACTAACAGCATCACCTCCAGATGGGCCTTTGTCGAATTCGGCTCCACCGAGCAAGCAACCGCGGCCGTCGAAGGCATGCACGGCCAGGAATTCAACACCCGCCGCGTTGCCGTGCAGTTCGCGCAGCCCCCGCGCGAGCGCCCCCAGGGCCGGCCCCAGCAGCTCAACGAGCCGTCCAAGACGCTCTACATCGGCAACATGAGCTTCGAGATGACGGACCAGGACCTGAACAACCTGTTCGCGCAGACGGACAACGTGCTCGATGTCAGAGTCGCGATGGACCGCGCCACGGGCCAGCCGCGTGGGTTTGCGCACGCGGACTTTCTGACGCAGGAGGATGCTGATAAGGCGAGCAAGTGGCTCTCTACGCAGCGGTTTAATGGACGGCCGTTGAGAGTATCTTATGCTCGTGCTGTTACGCCGAGGACTGGTGGGTTCAGGCGGGATAGCAATGACGGCCAGACCCAGGAGCAATAGGGCGGTCGAGGTCGGGTAGAGTGACGGAGAGGGCATTGTGTCTCAATGGCTTGGCGGTTGCAATACATGGGCAAAGGCATGGATGCACGGGAAAGCATTGCGTGGCGCTGAGCGAGTGGCGATCTTCTGGCATCTGTTTTAATAGCTTCCAGACCTCCTGTATAAAAGTATATCTGTGTCCACTCACGCCGCGTGGGGGTTCCGCAACCCCTGATAGCCCCACCCCTATCTGGTAATACATGACGCCGCTTTCTACGTACTCTTTCTTGCCCTACTATCTCTACCAATATGTGGCTTTCATGACAGATCGTAGTGAGTCGGGCAGTTCTTCCTCCAGGTTGATTCATTCAACGCGTCTGAGCAAGACGATGTACACGTGTGTAACTCAGATATCCACGTTGCCGCGCAGACCGTACTCACATTGTATCACTAGTTCATTGATGACGTTCAAGCGTTGAAACTCTCTATAGCGAAATCTCTATAGCAGAATTCCCAGAAGACATGACGCCGCCCTCGACACATCAATCGGCGCTCTCCTGTCGAGCGCCGGGTGGCCATTCGTCATAATCAAGCTCGCAAAGCCACCTCGGGTCATCCGCCTTCAATCTCCAGGCGTCGGGCAGCATCGCGACGGTCTCGACGACAGCCCCATCACATTGCCGTCCGTTGTACGGTATATCAAAGCCCACCCCGACGCTGGTAGCATCAAGATACTTCAAGACCGTGTTGTCCGACCGCCCCAAGTCGCCCATCAGATGGCGCTTCCACCATTGACCTGGCTTGGGGTCTGCCGGTGGCGTGCCCAAGGCTTGGACCCGTGCCTGCAGCGCTTCGAGGTAGTGCGTGTCGCGCTTCAACTCGGCAGCCTCGAGCAGGACGCGGTCTGGTGTCGTCTGCGGAAGCAGCTCGTCGAAGAGGGCCTTGTAGCTGGCGTAGATGGCTGCATGGACGATCTGAGGGAGCATGTCGGGCTGCAGAGTGGCGAGGCGGCGGTACGTCGATGGCCGCGCGATCGTCGGCCACCAGATTAGATAGGGGGTGTCGAAGGGTTTGTGCGGCGCGCGCGAGAGCACGTTGCTCATGATGAAGCGGGCGTTGATGGCGGTCGTGATGTCGCCCGGCTTGCGGCCTGGTTGCTGAGACCACCAGATGGCGAAGAAGGAGCTGTGATAGATGCCGCGGATGCAGCAGGTGACTTCGTTAGCGATCAAGCGCGGTCGGCGGAGTCGTGCGTAACGGTCAACGTCGCCCGTGTACGCGGCCATGGTGATTAGGAGGTCTTTCTGCACTGTGGGCAGATCAGTTGGTAGTGGGGAAGAGAGCAACGATACTTCGAGGCGGTTCACGAGTAGCCTCGCCGCAGTGTAGTCTGAGTCGTGCTCGTCGATATTCATGTCTTCGGTGATGTTGAACAACTTGTCCTCAAAGCCGACTTCGTCGAATAGGCCCTCGGGGTATAGCTCACCGTCCTCCTCAGAATAG
The DNA here is from genome assembly GCA_006937295.1 of Carpinus fangiana. NCBI lineage: Eukaryota > Viridiplantae > Streptophyta > Magnoliopsida > Fagales > Betulaceae > Carpinus > Carpinus fangiana. The sequence goes on from VIBQ01000016.1 coordinate 173,111, forward strand.
GTAGCGTTGGAGTCTTTAAACCCCTGCTTGACGTCTAGCATCCACCTAACAGCTGTGTCTCCGTTAAGTGGTACCGGCTGTCGATTTTCGGACTTCACTCGGAGCTCGTAATCGTCCATGATGCTATATCGAACGGGCTGAGACATGATGAGGTCGAAGAGCTCCCGATGGCCGCACTCTCGGGCCTCCTCTGCAATGTGAGCGTCAGGGAGGATGTCCAGCTCCTTGTACAAGTTGATGTAGCCGGCGACGGCGCATGCACGCCCGACCTGATACACCATGTGCGGGTAGCGTCCGACGAGTTGGCGGTACGTTTGCTCCGAGGCTACTTGGGGATGCCAGATGCAATACGGAACCGCATCGGGTGAGTCGAAATCGGGAATGACATTGGACATGATGCTCCTGGCGTTCAGGGCCCGCGTGAACACGGGTAAAACCCCATGTAACTCGGAGCCGAATGAAGGATGATAGCGTATGCCACGGATGACACAAAGACGATGAACTGGGTCACCGAGGGCATGTGGGACTGCTTCGCCCCGAAGAGCAGCCAGGCACGCATCGCGACTGTACCGGGCGAGGAGCAGGCGCTGCTGCCAGGGTTTATCGACGTCCATAGAGACAATAGCAGGGAATGAGCTGGGTGGTGTAGAAGGACATCTAAAAGGCAGACACTCAGCCAGTCCTCGCTGCACTTAGAGCACGAAATGTTACATACTGGTCGTGGTGTCTGACGCATAACAGTGAGATTGTTATTGAGTCAGACGCTAAGCTTCAGTAGGAAGAGACGGAGGTGGAGTGGACGCGGTTTATTGGCTCTAAAGCGGCTACAAACTGCACCAATTCCTTCCGACGGCAGTGTTTAGGTGTACTCTTCTCCAACGCAAATCGACACTACAAGTGCACGAAGAGATGTGCACGCGGACCAACGTGTATGCATGAGCCGTTCCTTGAAATTAACAATATGATATTGCCACTCCCCCCATCCACCCAAGTCTCAACACACGCCAAACCCAGCAGGCTGCCCACCCCACATCCCCGTACACCCCGAATTGCTCATCTGACAACTAATCGCCCCGCACGACACCTGACAACACCCCTTGTCCTGCGTATACAACCTGAGCGCAATCGGCGCCAGCGCGCAAAACAGATCCGCCGTCCCAATCACCGCCCCAATCGGCGTCGCATACAGCTCCGCCTCCACGATCAGCGTCATGACCGTGGCGATCCCGTTTGTCGCCGCCCAGATGTCGTTCGGCCCGTAGCACGGCGACCCGCTCGTGCCCGACCCGCAGAACCCCACGACCTGCGCGGCTAGTGTCGACGCATAGCTGCCGGCGACGGACTTGTACGCGGCGCCCAGGCCCGTCGCGGCGAGCGCTTGCATGCCGGCGCTCAGAGCGGCGCGGGCGCCGTGCGCGAGGGAGAAGGCTTGCTCGAGCTTGCAGCCGGTGTCGACGAGTTGCAGCCAGTTGATGCCGGACTGCAGATCGGGCGAGACGCAGGCGTCGCGGGGGATGAGGGCGGTGGAGTGGGGGATGTGGGCGTCGGCGCTGAGCTGGGCGAGGAGGGTGTCGGCGTGGGGTATGGGGACGCCGGCGGCCAGATCGCGCCATACGTCCCACTTGGAGTGGTATGTCGTCTCGGGGGATGATGGGGGGACGGCGCGTTTGGATGAGCCGCCGTAGGAGTTGAAGGTGGTAAAGTACTGGGTGCCGGTGAGGTTGATGTTGGACTGGGTGCGGCTTTGGTAGTCGTAGGAGCCGATGGCGGCGGTGTGGATGAGCGCTTCGTACATGGAGGCGCCGCCTTCCCAGACGGAGCCGACGACTGCTTGGCCCATGTAGGCGGTGGCGTTGATTTTGCCGGCAGTTTGGGCGTAGAGGAGGGCGTTGTGCACGCCGTAGATGTCTGCATCGCTGGTGCCATAATTGTTGGTGTACACTTTGCCTAGGGGTGAGAACGCCGCCCCGGCCGGCAAGAAGCGTTGACCGGGTACTTGATTGAGCGTGCGTTGGATGGTGTTGATGTTGGTTTTGGCTAGTGCTTGCACCACGCCGGCAGCGTTAGTGGTCTGCTTGTAGACGGCACTGCAGGTGGCATTGCCAGCGCAGGCCGCGGCCAGGACGGAGATGGTGGCATTCAGGAGACGGGGCGACACTTTGGTGAAGTTGGTAGACGAGTAGCCCCAGAAGGTGTACGTGTAGTAGCGATTGAAGTACAGCGAATCTGGCTGGCCGTTGCTGACCAGACTGCCGGCTCCTGGGTACGGCAGTGTTGGTGTCTGGCCATAGGAAAATAGCGCGAGATCGGTGCAGTTGAAGAACATGTATGGGCTCGACCTGCATTGCTCGTACTTGAGAGACGTGAGCATCCACAAGTACGCGGATGCGATCACTTGCAGCAACTTATACTCCTGTGAGGTCTTTGCAAGAACCATGTTTATGGCCGTGCGTCTGGTGGCGCAAAGATAGATTCCTCGCCAAAATGGTAGGCCGATAAGTCCAGAACCGTGTACGTGTTAGTTGTGAGGAGTGATTCACCCATACCAGAGGGAATGAGGAGAAAACACCCAAGATGTCTTCTTCAAATATGGAGGGATCTAGACCCGGCCGCAGGGAAACTAAGCGAGAAAGCACTAAACTTACATCTCGGCGAAATGCAGGTAGATTATTACTAGAGCGTTCAAAAGGTAGTTGAATACTCACAAACATCTTTATACCATCTTAGAAAGATATGAGAGATAATGTATACTATCCACATTCCCCTTATGATATTCGAGGCGCCTAGTATATATCTGAAAACTTCCCTGACCTATGAGGTTTCTTTATCATGCCAAGCGTTTTTTGCCTTTGCCAGCGAACGCTGTCTCAACGCCGTCGCTTACGCCCTAATCCTACTCACGTCTGTTGTTCATCACCAGCTCGCAGGGCTTAGTGGACCCATCCTGAAACGCTCCAAGCTGTGCGTGTAGAGCGCAAGACTCGTTCTTGGAGGGTGTTGCCGACCAGTTGCTCAACTGTACACACGTGATCCAGATTACCTCTTGCTCAGCCTTGTCATTCAGTGTGCCTGCTTGCGTCCAAAATCCTTCTACGCATGACCATATGCGACAGAGATGTCTACGTCGAAGCCTTGCATCGACTGGGACGATCGTCCGCAAGTCTTCTCTGGACAGCATATCAGTGGGTCAGCAAAGGTGCATCTCGGCAATAGCTACCAGTTCGGTGAGCAACCTCCAACTCAGGCAAAGTTGATGAGGCTGAGACGTGTCGGCTATCATAGTAAGAGCACAGACCCCAGAGCCTGTTCTGCGGGCGTGGACTGTGCCTTTCACCCGTGATTCTGCATATGTCGAGGACCATGACCTTGTTGCTAGGGTCCGTAAAGCCTGCAGCAGTCCCGAGAGGAGGGCGGCTCTGGTCGGTTTGGGCGGCGTCGGGTACGTACCACTGACTCCACCTGGCCATACGCACCGGCAAGATCGCTAATACCAAGCAGTAAATCTCAGGTCGCTATTGAGCAGTGCTTTCGCCAAAGAGATCTGCAAGATAATGCGTTTATTTTCTGGATCCATGCTGATACCCCCGTCACCATCCGGGACGGGTTTCAGCGAGCTGCAGATGTCCTGCAATTAGGAAAACATGAAGACTCGTCCAATGTGCCTTGGCTGGTCAAGACTTGGCTGGAACGAAATAACCATGTTGAATGGATGATAGTTGTGGACAACGCAGACGATGAGAAGCCCCTGTTCGAGACATCTTCGATTGATGCCAATACCACGTCAGTAGATGACTTTATCAGTGGCCGTGCCGCACTTGCTGAGTATCTTCCCACCACCTCGAACGGATGCATCATTATCACAACCAGGGATCGCGGCATTGCCAAAAAGCTTTGTGGAGATGGAGAAGCCGTGATCGATGTGAAGCCCATGAGTATGCCAATCGCCATTGAGTTGGCGCGGAAGAGATTGAAGACACCTGTAGACGACGGAAAACTCACGGAGCTTCTCACCGAACTGGACTGCATGCCTCTTGCCATTACACAGGCATGCGCGTTTATTGAAGAGCACAAGCCCCGCATGTCCATAGAACTTTATTTGGACAACTTACAGAAGAATGAAAGCAGCCGAGTCAAGATGCTCTTACGCAAAAACACTGACATGCGGCGGAATCCTCGCAGTCCTTCCAACTCCATTATACGCACATGGCATATTTCCTTCGAGCATATTCTCCAAGAGTGTCGTTCTGCAGCAGATCTTCTTTCACTTATGAGTCTATTCGACGGTGCATCAATCCCAGAGTATCTGCTTCGGACGACCGATCACCTCCAGGACGAATCAGATTCATCTTCAGATGAAGCTGAAGCTTTCGAAAACGATGTTGCAGTCCTCCGACGATTCAACCTGGTAGATATCTGCTTGATTTATCCGGCTGAAAAGTCGTCATTCTCGGTTCATCGATTGGTTCAGCTATCCACCCGAACCTGGCTCGTCGAAGAAGGTCGTTTTGAGCATTTCAAAAGCGAAGCGTTGGACAGAACTAGGTCTCACATGCCTGCAGACTCTTTGAACAACATGGAAAGGCTGCATCAGCTTGTTCCTCACATAGCTCAATTGCGTCGCTTTGAGCCGGGAGAGAGGGACGATGCTGACCAAGTGATCACTTGGGCCAGGTCGATTATGAATTTCGCAGATCTGATTCTTGATGCAGGCCTCTGGAAAGATACGTATTCTTTGCTGGAAGCCTTAGATCAAACTCTAGAAGTATTACTTGGGTCAGAACACTTTACAACCCTGAGAAGCTTGCAAATATTGAGTCATACACTGCATCAGCTCGGTCGATATGCAGAGGTCGAGACAATTCACCTAAGACGGCTGCAAATACACCAAAGACTCTTCGGAGCCAGTTCTGAACGCACACTGATGACCATGCATGATCTTGCTACCGTATATGTTGAGCAGACTAGATTTGAGGAAGCAGACCAACTGTTTCATGAAGTCGTGCTCGGTGAAAGGAAGATCTTCGCATGGCCTAGTCTCTCCGTCGCAGTAACTCTACAAAACCACTCTAAGCTGAAGTCCCGCATGGGTCTTTATACTGAAGCTTTGCAGCTTAGCAGGCAAGCAGTCTTGGCTTTAAAACAATTACTAGGTCAGGAGCATCCCGAAACGATCAGGGCCACCGTCCATTTGGCTGCGGACTTTAACCGACTCGGGAATTTTGCTGCAGCAAAAGTGTTACTGGAAAGTTGCATTGAAATTCAAGAAACATCACTGGACTCCGACCATCCAGACGTGCTAGCTACAATGAATGCTCTTGCTTCACTGTTCAGGTCGACTGGGCATTATCAAGAAGCCTTTAAACTCAATCAAAAAGTCCTTGAGGTTTGGAAGAAAATCTTGGACACAAGTCACCCCCGAATTTGGATCAGCATGGGCGATCTTGCTATAGATCTTGCATATCTAGGCAAGGATGAAGAGTCAGAAGCCTTGATAAGAGCAGCACTTCGCATGTCACTTGAGGTGTGGAAGGCGACGAGCTGGGTAGTGGGCCCAATGTTGAACAATCTTGCTGCAGCGCTTCACAGTCAAGGAAAATCGACGGAGGCCCAGAAGTACTATGAAGAGTCCCTTGAGATAGAAACAAATCGGTACGGTAGCAAACATCCTTCTGTCGCTATCATGAAAGTCAACCTAGCGCGCATGCTGCAAGACCAGGGCAAACACCAAGGAGCAATTGACATATGTAGAGAATCACTAAGAGATCTACAAGAGATGTTGGGCCATGAGCATCCAGACACGCTCACGAGCATGGCGTACTTGGCGTCGATCATAGAGCGGCAGGGCAATCTGGATGAAGCCAAGGAATTAAACATGACCATTCTGAAGATACGAACGAGAGTACTAGGAGAATATCACCCTGACAGTCTAACCTCCAAATACAACTTGGCTATCACGTTGAACTCGCTGGGGGAGCACAAAGCGGCTCGAGACCTGCACCAAGACGTTTTACAAGCTCGAGAAGACTCACTTGGCCCTGATCACCCAGATACCTTCATGTGTAAAGGGTATCTAGCCTCTACCCTTGAATCGCTCGGCCTTACTGAACAGGCGCTGGGCCTCCAAGAAGACGTTCTGGATCGATCGAAACGCATGATTGGGAAAGGTAATCCTAACACTCTGACAGTGATAAGCAACTATGCATGCATGCTTCGGAGACAAGGACTATTTGCTCAAGCCTTGACTCTTCACGAAGAAGTTTTAGAGACTCGAATCAATCATGGCAATCATAATCATCTAGAAGCGTTTCTTGCTGAGCACCATTTGGTATGCACCATGTGGCAGCAAGGGAGGTTAGAAGAATCTGCGGCTAGGATGGAGAAATTAGCTGCTAAATCCTCCGAAAGTCTTGGGAGAGGCCATTACGACGTCGGGTCCATGTACAACACCCTCGCTAACATCTATAAAGACATGGGCGAAGAAAAAAAGGCTGTCGAAATCCTTGAATTTGTGCTCACCGAGCGCCAGAAAGTCTTTGGTGAGGACCATTCTTTGGTTGAGGAAGATATGGCATATCTAGGTGAACTGTTGACTTCGGTCGGTAGATACGACGAAGCTGCTGACCTAGAGATCAAGGTTCTAGACAGCCGAAGGCGGCGGAGAGGTAATGAACATCCTACGACTATTATGTCCATGAACAATCTGGCCGCAACGAAACACGGACAAGGCAAGTCGGACACTGCAGAAGAGTTGTTGGAGGAGTGTTTTCGGTTGAGAAAACGAATTGAAGGACCGGTATGCGAGAGGACCTTGACCACCGCTAGGAACTTGATAGAGGTCTACAAGGACAGAAACAAGAATGAAGAGGCTCTTGTCGTACAAAAAGATATGGCCCAGCAGTTGAACGATCATCATGGAGCCGATCACCCCAAGACTTTACTTGCTCGGAGTCAGGTTGCAGTAATGCAGTACCATCAAGGCATTCAGGACGAAGCCATGGCGCTCCTCACCGAAGTGACCGAAAAGCTGACGGTGGCATTTGGGCCAGAAGACGAAAGGGTTATTGAGTACGCTCAAGTCCTAGAGTCGTGGCTTGATTCTAAGTCGCGGGATTGAGTCGATGTAAGAGGAACAGAGTGTTACGGGTCTAACACACCCTAGCTTGCTTGAAAGGCCAGACTATCCCTAATCTACAGCCGTATCGTTCTGTACTTAAAGGACTCGCTACAAAGTAACCAAGGCACCATGTCAAGTTTAGGAACCGAAGCCACGCACAGATTACGCGGGTCGGCGATAATAAATCAGAACCTGCTCGCTTCCTCAGCGTGACAGTAACCTACGCTGTATCAAGTCTTGAAATACATCAAAACATCTTGGAATAAGACATCCTGGGGGCCAAGGTAGCATATGTGAAGACAGTCCGAGGCAAAGCCAGGGAGTGGTAGGACAGTTGAGACCAAGCAGAGCAATGAAGTTGGTATTGCGTCTGACTAGTTGATCATGTCACAGCCTTTGTTACAGCATCTTCCAGGCCCTTCCTACCAATTTTATGAATTAAAACTCATCCTTGTTACTATGTCTTAGTGTTCTCGCGCGTTTGTTTATGTTGCGGTCAAGCTTACGCAATTGCGATATGAGCGTTTCTGTTGCGGTCACGTGTGAGGTGTTGCACTCTGGGCGCAACGTTGCGTTTCGTGCGCAACGTTGCAGTTTGGCAGGCAGGGGTTCCAGTATCGTCCCCTGTGCCGCAACCCAGATGTTCCCTCAGCTACACCTGGGTTCTACGGAGATTCGTGGGGTCTATATAAAGAGCTTCACATCAATGTTTGTCGTAAGAGTGGTTGGATGAGTACCAGTGCCAGTCTGATGGCCGGTTGCGCAATAGAGAATACTCTCATGCATTAGAGTTCTATCATTTCACTTTCACTCACCAGTAGGATTGAATCCCGATCTGCTGATTCATTTCTGTGCCCTTTACTGGTGTATAGATCATGCACCTTTAATGGCTTAGTCTGTATTCTATCACGAAAGCTCGAGTGTAGCCCCCCTAACTTTTTGTGCGCTCCGCCAGACCTGATTTTCGTGTCACATGCACCAATTGCCTAAATCTAGCAAGTTCCGCTAATTTTATCATCTATACATTCCACGATGGAGGAAAAGCCATCAGAACATGAGCATCAGCCTATACCGATCGGCGGGCACATCGGCAACAGGGGCATCCGGATCGACAGTAAGCAACTCAAAATCCCCGCTCATTTCCTGCCCTTCCTTCATGTACATGATAGTCTCATCTTCGACTTTGACATACATGCCCGTCGTCCGAGCCCACACAATCTCAGCCACATGTTCGGGGTCAAGACCGCATTTGGAGCAAACAGCGCTGAGAAAGGCTTTACAGTTGCGTCGCTCCAAGAACAGGGCGCGCAAGTAGTCATCGCCCAGAGACACGCCGGATATGGTAGGTCTGATGTAGAAGCAGGTAACCTCGACCCTTTGCCTGGGTGTCGGTGCCTTGTATGTCTCGTCGAGCTCAAGGACCTCAATCCACTCTTGATCGTCTTGGTCTGCGCGCTTTGAGACTTTCTTAACTCTTGTGACGTCTTTGGCAGGACTGGCAAGGCTTTGTGGATTAGGGTGCTGTTCAAAACCAAGTCTCACGCGTCGTGAAGATGACTCGTTCACCTCGCCAGACGATGAGTCTTGCCATGCACCGACTGTTGTAGTCGGAGTGCTTCCGTGATGTGTTGGTGGGTCCAATTGCCATTCAGTTAGGAACCGTTTCAGATAGGGCCGAGGGGGGATCCTTGATATCTGTGATGTAGATGAAGACTTGTGTAGGGAAGAGGAAGGCTGGAGCACCGACACGCTAGTGTTGTCGAAGAGGTGTAAGGGGTGCGAGTCGGGGTCGTCAGTGTTGTCTCCCCTGAGATACAAAAGACTATAGTCGCCTTGGCTGGCTATCTTAGACCTGAGTCGTCGTAATTCTACCCGCCAATCCCCGTCTGCATCGTCCATGTCTGAAGATGCGGACGATGGTGGTACGAAGCGTAACTTCTGCTTTTTCGTGCTTGGGTCCACATTGGGTGTCAAATTGGCCATGCTAAGTTCAATTTCGAGAGGAGGCTTTTGAAGCCTTTCAAGGAGCTTGTCAATGTCATTCTCGACCTTGGTACGGTCATTGTTGAGTTTGCGATCTGCTCCTTGATATCGGAATGTCTTGAATTTGCAGTAACACATCTCTGAGTCTTGGGTTCTGTTGGAGGATAGAGTCTCCGTCTTGCAACAGAGGCGCACTGCGACGCCTGAAGCACCTTTCGATTGCATGAAATCGGTCGATAAGAAATTACAACGAAACTGAAAAGAAGTCTCAGCGGTATTGTTTTTGGGCGTCCAGTAGAGACTGAAACCATCGAACGATGCTCTGTGGAATCTTTGTGTAGACCATGCAGAGATGAAAGCGCCTCTCTGTTCAGGCTTGAACCACTCAATTGCAGGTATAACCTGAGACTCTCCTTTATCAGTCTTAGTGAGACCTCTATTCTTGCGAAACCGTTGCCACGTAGAGGTAGGGTCAGCACGCTGATGCTCGTCATCGAATGAGATGCGTATGGAGGTGCGATACTGGACAGCCATGTGAGGCTGGGTGTCGATGATGGTTATGATATAGGGTTGACGAATGTTAAGGCACGTTATCGGATGTTCTTCTTCGTGAGCAATCATTGCCGTAGGCGCCATCAGTTTGACTCGGAAACGAAATCTAGATAATGTCAGACGCTAGTACTATCAATGAGAAGGGAGGTACTAACTGCTCCTGTTCTCGCTCTGGCATGGTGGCCTTGCTCGAAGCTGGCTTGAGAGGTGTCTGAGGAGTTCTGGAGGCTCTTGGGGTCGGCAGTCTTGCACCTGCTCCTACGGGACTCTGCCGAAACTTTGAAGTGGGAGAATCAACGGTTTCATCCGTTTGTGTCGATGCATTGTTTTGTTGCAAGAGATTGTATTGATTGTCGAGAGGGTCTCCATACTGAGATGGTAGTACTGGTGGACTAAGCCCGGGAGAAGCTGGCTGAGATCGGATTGTCGAGGGAAGCGTTGGGTCTTCATCCGCAGCCAACAAGGGCCATGAAAGAGTAGGCGCCCAGCCATCGCCAAACTGAAGATCGAGGTCAAGATGATCTGGTGGGAGACCAATCAGTCGAAGGTTCATACGGTTGTGTTTTGATGAAGGTGCAACAAAGTGTACAGGGGCGACATTACCTTGATTGTCGTCTTCATCCACTTCAACGATATCCCTTCGAATATTAGAGGAAGTCCAACCGAAGTGAGATGCGACTGTCGATGGATGCCTCGCAAAGGAGGAAGCAGGGGCAGAACCCAGGACATACGTACGTGAAGGCAACAGCTGAGGGGGGGGCCGAGTCAGCACCTGCGGACGCCAACCTCAACGGGAACGATGCCATCGCCAACGACTCTTCCCTACGAGCCCGAATGATGGCGCCATATTTGTCTTTGAACTCGGTGAGGAGTGATTCTGGGGGCCTGAGAGAGGCTCGCCTACGCGGCAGAAGTGTTAATGATTGCAAAGGAGACCGTGAAATGTCCAAACTTGGCATCTACACGTTGAAATCCATATGTTGGCCACCAAAGTGGATGCCAGATGGCCTCTGGAACGTACTTGCGAAACATGGCTTTCCGGACAGTACCCGTGTGAAAGAAGGGAGCTTTGCAAATTGCGTTTCGATGGCCGGAATGCGGCGCAGTAGGGGTTTCGAAGTAACCAGCAGGTAGGGGTCACAACACGGGCAGGGCAAGATAGGGCCGGGAATGAATAGCTGACACGGCGCAGGGCCTGGAGATTACATATGACAGTAGCTGCAGCATCCAATCAAGGTTCGGTGGGGCGCATACTGCCGCGGCGCGCGAAGCACTTGCTGTAAGCGAGGACAAGGCTCGCCACATGCACTTGACGATGGCTCGGTCTGTCTAGCTGTGGCTGCTGTGGCTGGTTGTGCTAGATTATAGCCGCACTGATCAGCGAGTAATAGCGAATTTTATTAACCTTGCGTGACGCTCATTCGATCCTAGCTTTGGCACGGCCAAGAAGGGCACATGCACCCGGCAGACTCTCACGACCCCCAAGTTCGCTAGTGCCAACTAGCCACTCGATGGCTTTCTTTGCTGTTTCCTCCCGGTAAGCCGTTGGTAGCCCGTTCTTGCCATGGTGGAGTGGCTAAGGGAGTCTAGGGAGGTGGCTGACGGCCCAACCCTGCACAATAGCAAGCGGGGCCCACTTGTAGCAGCGTGTCAAAGTTCGATGCCCAGACATGCGAACGTATCCGGCAATCTCGCTTCCGGGGAATTTCAAAAACAGGTTTATGGGTGCAACCTCTGACTGCATTAGTTGTTACTGCTGATCCTGTGGCGTCATATGTTACCCTCACTAGCCACTAGTGTTCCTACCACGCCACTCACGGGAAACTTTTTTTCTTGGTAGCGGTGGCGCAGCCCCTGATCATCAGCCACTATACCTCGAATGTTGCAGCTCTTCCCCTCTTTCTGCAGCTAGATGTTGGATCGACAAACCGCGACCGAGGTTCTGAGTCTTAGAAAAAGACTCTACTGCAAATGGCCATTTGAAAAAGTCAGAGGCAACCCGAGGCCGGCTGGACTTCCCAAGAAGGGATTGGAATGCCCCATCATAAAACCAAATTCATCCTCGGAAGTGCCGATGACAATTATCTTCGTGATTCTGTTTCACTTTTATGTTTCTTCGTAAGCGGTGTGGGCCTACTCTCGGGAATGCTTGCTGGTCAACTTTGGATCACTCATAGCACGAAATGGCAGAGTCCATGCTACTCCAAGGTTGAACTCAGTCCCACAGACATTCTCACAATTGGTACTTACATCAGTGGTATGAATGCATCTATTGTGCAAGTCTCCGTTAGTCTCTATGCCGTCATTAGTGTGGTGAGACAGCATTCATGTTCCCCGTTTCCGAGGTGATTGATGAGGCAATTTCCGCGCACCACACTCGCCTCAATGTTCGATGATCACAAGGCTTTCTATCGTCATAGGTAACTCACCGCTAGCACTGTCCACTCCTAAGTGTATGGTTTAGACAGATTGAAAAATCGCTAAAATTGCATTTGTTACATTTGCACCTGTATTGCTGTGTTTATGTCTGTACCGTTGCGATCACGCTTGTAATGATATGGTAACAATTCGCACGATGGAACTCTCAGCTTAGGGCTATTCAGAGCATGTAAGTTCATGTTTTCCATCGGCCTGTCCATTTAAGCAAGAGTGACGTTGACCAAGGGAATAGGACGCGGATGGAAAAGCAGTCATTTTCCAGCGTGCAACTACTAGGCGTATCCGAACGTTATAGAGTAAAGGATAGGTGTATATATTAGTTATATGATAAGAGTCTAATGTATAAATACAGGTTCTATGGTCGAGACTGTGCAATGTCCCTGAAGCTAATCAGTGCTTTATATCCTTGACCTCCTCCACAATTTCCGCCAACTGTCCGGCTGCCTCCTTCTGCTGCTGCGACACCTCAGCTTGCTGGCTCGCGACTTCTATCTGCTCCTGTACGACCTTCTCCTGATCATGCTGCACGGTCCGCTGCCCCTCCAAGACACCCTCCTGGCCCTCTGCCACGTCGTCGACTTTGTCGATCTCAGCGGCCAACTCCTCCTGGATCTCTTGAATCTCCTGAACCTCTGCTTCACGCTCCTGCACAACTTGCGCGAGTTCGTGCTCTGGGTTCTGCGTCGGATCATTGTGCACGTCGCCATCCTGGCCCGGATTGGCCATCTCGTACTCGAGGACCTTGATCATCTTGTAGAAGCCGACGGCCAGCAGCGTACCGATGAATGGGCCCACCCAGTAGATCCAGTGCTCACGAGTAAAGTTGTATGTAACGGCGGCGGGACCAAAGGCGCGTGCAGGGTTCAGTGCGCCTCCAGTGTAGTATACAGCGACAAGCTCGCCGATGAAGAGGGCAAGGCCGATACCAACAGGTGCAATATACGTGGCCTTGTGCTTCTCCTTGGCAAGCATGATGATGGTAAAGACAAGTTCGGCGGTGCAGATGGCTTCGATGAAGACGCCCTGGGCGAGCGTTGTGTCCGGGGAAAGCGTCGTCTGCACGTTGAACTCGGTGGGAAAGAGCACCTTGACGATGTATGATGCAAAGCAGGCGCCACCGACCTGAGCGCAGAAGAGGAAGATAGCACGGCCGACATGGACGGCCCGGACCAGTGCGAGAGCTAGAGTCACAGCAGGATTGAAGAGGCCGCCGCTGATGCGGAAGAAGATCCAAGCATTGACCATCAGGCTGAAACCAAATGAGAGGGCAATGTAGAGTTCGACGGTAGGATTGAAGGCGATGTCGCCCGCAGTAGTGGTGTTGTTAGAGGTTGCGCCGGCTCCGATGTTTGCGACACCCGTGCCAGCAAAGGCGAAGAAGAGAAAGAGAAAGGTACCGATAAACTCGCCCACGACGGCGACAAAGTGGTTCTTGGTCTCGGAAGCCATCCACTGGGTCCAAGGGATGCGTAGCGGCTGCTGCTGCTCAATCTCCCGCAAGCGGGCACGCTTCTCTCTCCGGCGTTGATGGCGTCGGCGTCTTGTCGAGTCACTGTCCGACGAGGAAGACGAAGAAGAGTCCGAGGAGGAGCTGGCGACTGTATGCCTTCCCTGGTTGCCGCGACGCTGCGACACAACACCGATGGCGTTGTTGTACCTCTGGTTCCGGTCTACCTGGACTGTGCCCGTCGGCCGGTGCATCGCCCACTTTCGATGGCGTGCCCCATTGGAATGCGCCGATGCAGGGGTGGTAGGTATCTGGATAGGCTCATCCTTGATGGGAGTGGAGGGTGAAGCGGTGGATGCGGTGTTGGTCGGGCGTTCAATGGTAGAGCCGTCATCGCGTGTTTCGCCGTAGAAGGAGGGAAGGGCAGAGCCCGGCTGTCGTTGCGGTGGCATCTCGCAAGCGCAGTGCGGCTCTGGTATCAGGCTGGTATAGGTCTTGAGTGGTCGATACCTCTGCCAGTCCCGATGAATTCGCAGCCCACGAGCCGAGTACAGGGCAGAAGGAGAGAGCCGTATACCGGGTAAGCAGCTGATTATTATTTTTCCACTTACCTCATCCTTTGGGTCCGGCCGGAAGTTTTGGACCTAATTACAGACTTAAGCGATCACCATAGGCCTATTCCGGACTAGGGTCTTGGCCCCAAACCTTATGCCACAGATGCCAACGAGATTGGCAACCAACCTCTCCATCTCGCAGGAGGTGCGTTTCAGCAAAGAGCATAGGTTTAGGTAGTCTTCTTAACCACTAACTAAATGGGATGCAGTCGAGAGCGGCCGCTGATATCACTGCATTGATCAATGCCTCGGTTGCAGGTAGCTTCACGATATTACAGCACTAGTTGCCAGTCGCTGGTCTTGGAGGACCAGGAGCTATGGGAAATGGTGGATGTAGCAACATCTTAGGTTCATCCGACTTTTCCAAGACCGCTCGCCTGATTGCTGTGCTCTGGTAAAACCCAAGGTGTATTTGATCCTTCAAGTACACCAAGCATGTGGAAGAACTACCTGTGGGCACTCCCGTGTTGTGCAATGCTTGCTTGATCGAATGATTTGTTGTATCCAGTGCTTCTATCTTGTGATTGAGAAGTCGAAACTCAGGGCGATTGCCATCATAGGACATGGAAGCTCAGGTTGTGTTCATGAGCGAACCTGGCGAACCTGACGATGTCCCAATGTTCAACCATTCTTAACCGTCGGCCATGTCACACGGGCGAAGAAACGTACAATATTAAAGGATGAACCGTGCAGGATCCGTGTATGTTCTTGTAGGACGCCTTTCCGTCCTCGAAGGGCCTACGCAGAAGCCTATGAGTCCAAGTATCAAGCCGCTTATTGCAGACGTTGGACAACAAGTTCGTCGTTGGCAGGTAGGCAGAGACACGGCTACAACGCGAGAGGTCTATGTTTACATTGTGGTGGTCAAGTTTGAAGTGACCAGCGCAGCAGGCTGAAGAAGCTCCTAAGCCAAGCCGAAAGGCCTTCAATCATGGAATTTAAGGACAGTCAGAAGAACATGGAGTAAGCATCCCTATGTTCATGCATCCCGGGCAATCGCTTGCTCTCTGCAAGATC
Organism: Carpinus fangiana; assembly: GCA_006937295.1. Lineage (NCBI taxonomy): Eukaryota > Viridiplantae > Streptophyta > Magnoliopsida > Fagales > Betulaceae > Carpinus > Carpinus fangiana. Next base: position 188,277 of record VIBQ01000016.1, read on the forward strand.
TGTCGCAATGCCATTGCCCCGGGGTTCTTTCCACCGGTGGGGCAGGAACCCGAGTGCTGAAGGAAACATTTCGGGAAAGGAAATCTCACTACAGAAAACTAAGCCAAATACAGGTATGGCAGGCTTGATCTTGTTTCTGAGTGATCCGGCCGATCAACTGCTCTATGGTGGTAATGGGCTTGTCGGTTTGTTGAGAGAGAGGCCACCAACTCAGTCTAGTAGTATTCCAGGTTTGTCTGCACCATTCCAGACTCAAACCATGATTAACTTGTGATTGAGTCGCTCGATGTGAAATTACTGGATAAGCTGAGGGTGTTGTGGTGGTATTCCAGTTGGGACGTGGAGGGGAGTACAATATGAGCGATTTAAAAGCAATTACCAGCTACTTCAATCACGCCGATACAGTGATGTATAGACTTGCCGGAGTGACGCAATGACGGCACTCTCCACTTCAGCACTAATGACTGCCGGGTGTTCTGTACAGCTGCGTTGATATTAAAGACGCGCGACGTCACTAATGAACTTTTGATTCCCCATCTGCCCGAACTTTTTCCAACAACGCGTCTCCCTTTGCCATGTCATGGACCGCTTCTATGAACTTGACCTTTCATGCAATGTCAGGCCAAGAGACTGTCGACAGGTTCGTCAGATCTTCCAGTTCAACGTCGGTATTCTAGACTATCTCCTGCATCCACCTCCACAGGGAAGCCAGGCGCAGGCGCCATCTCTCGCAGTCCTCCCGCCCACCCTCAACTGCTGCAACCTTCCACCGGACATAGCTAGACATACTCTTCCTACGGTGAGAAGTTCGTCATGACACCTCAACCGTTCTCGTTTCCGCCGCCACCACCACCTCCTCCCCAACCTTCAGCATCGACATCATTCACACCATACGGTCAGCCTAGCAGCAGAGGTAGCAGAGGGCATGGGCGAGGTAGAGGTGGAGATCGCGGCGGCTTGCGAGGCCGCGGGCGAGGGTCTGATCGAGGCAGTCATCCTCGCGGTAGAGGCAATGCTCACAATAGCACCTACAACCAAAGACGGGGCGACTTCCATCATACGCAACTGCCCAAGCATACCCCGAACCACAGCTATCAGAACGTCCCAAACAGGCCCCCATCCCTCCCTAAGCCCGATCCAAGCCCCTCAATTCCAGCTTTCGGCGCCGCGTTACCCACAGTCATACCCAAACCCCTCACAAGTTCGCCCACCTCACGCCCATACTTGACGGCCGATGCAGACACAACGAATCCCCGCAAACGCAAGCGGAAACGCAAGCATAACCAACTAGGTCTAACACCCGCACATGGCGAAGATTACTCGTCAAGCGAAGCTGAAGATGACGCCAACGAAGAATCAACCGCAGCTGCCAACGCGACCCAAGCAGCACTGCAGTTCGAATACAAGGGAACGACGGCGACGCTGCGCACACCAGCCGAGATTGCGGCGTGGATCGCGCAACGGCGCGCGAAGTGGCCGACGGCGGCTAAGGTGGAAGCGCACAAGGTCGAGCAGGCGAAGCGGATGGCAGAGCGCGAAGCTGCACGGAAACAGGCGTGGGAAGCCCGGCGACAGGTGCAGGAGGCGCGAAGAGCCAAGGGCGAGGAGTTGCGGGCGCGGAAGGAGAAGCAGGGCAGGGACAAGGGCAGAGACAAAGGCCGGGTGGCGAAAGTCAAGGGCAAAACAGAGCTGGAGAAGGCAGAAGCGGCGCTGGAGGCGATGCGGGCCAAGGTTGAGGCGTTGAAGAGAGGCGCTGTGAAGGGCGAAGTGAAAGCGGATCAGCACACAGGCGAGGGAGGTGCAGACGACACGATGGAGCAGGATGAGGACGATGGCGAAATCAGCGATTCTAGCAGCTATGTGTCTTCATCCTCATCGTCCGAAGACAGCGAGGAAGATGCCGATGAGGAGGCGGCTGTTGAAGATGGCGAGCCGATTACCACGGAGGAGCGCGACAGAGCAAACATCGGACAGGCGCACGGCGACGAGGAAGGCAACATGAACGGCAGCGACGACGAGGGACCTCCGGAGGAGATTGAACGAGGCGAAGCAGGGCCTGTGCGCATGCCTGTCTCACGCGGGCAGAAGCAGCCAGGTAGCACGGCCAAAGCACAGACGAGGGCCAAGGTGGACGTGTGCCACCTGTGGACGCATGTCGGGAGGTGTCCACTGAAGGACAGGTCATGCCGTGGCGCACACCCCTTCAAACAACGCGGAGTCATGGAGAAGAGCATGTCCCTGCGCGACAGACTGGTCGAGAGGGAGCTGGAGAAGGAAGCCGAGACGCTGCTATCGGCGATCAAGTCGCTGGGCGATTCCGGGGCTCTCCAGAGGCCTGAGGCATAACCTGCAGGACGTTAAGCTGGCCCGATGCACGTCGATCACTGTACATGGGATCGTTCAAGTGTTCATTCGCGTGCGAGGGCCGAGCAGGGGGGCGGTATGGGCAGCGGTAAGTCAACAGTGACTAGGCGCAACCGCATGTGCCGCGGAGAGTTGCCGGCCAAGGACAGACGGGCGCAAATCAATTGTTCATGATTTGCTGTGCAGCGATTCGGCACAAGGTTTATGTCGCTAGCCCTAGCAGTGCCCGATGAACGACCCCACAAATCGTCACTGCTGCCCCGCTTGCTTGACGGTGGTGGTCCGGCAGAGTCGCACGGTCGGCCTGGAGGGCGAGATTGGTGGTGGTGATTTCTCCACACCGCTAATGAATTAATATAGAGAGGCATCTTCTCTTCCTTTCTTTGCCCTCCTCCAACATCGGTGTTCATCTTTTCTCGTGATTTTGGAAGCAGGCGGCCAGAAGCCACACACTGCTTTGCTAACGCTGGTTGGGTCGTCTACTGGAAAGATATACCACCGATATGGCATAGGAAAAACGAGGAAATCCAAACAGATACAAGCACTGACCGCCTCATCTTTTCCTCTCTGGTGCTCTCTCTCGCGCACTCGTAAGTCACAACAAGAAACAGACCGCCATGGCTGTGACCCAGCTCCTCCTCTCGCCCTGGGCTCTGCTCGCCATCCCCGTCCTATACTGGTTGCTTCCCTACCTCCGCAACAGGGCCTTACGCCCCATCCCCGGCCCGCCTCTGGCCGCCTTCTCCAACTTCTGGTTACTGTGGAACTCACGAAAGGTCCGTCGCTCGCTGGCCGTCGACGCCGCCCACGCAAAGTATGGCAAGCTCGTTCGCATTCAGCCGCGTCATGTGTCGGTCGCCGACGACGCCGCCATCCAGATCATCTACGGCCACGGCAACGGCTTCACCAAGCCCGACTTCTACGACGCCTTTGTCTCCATCCACCGCGGCCTCTTCAATGTCCGCGACCGCGCCGCCCATACCCGCAAGCGCAAGATCGTCTCCAACACCTTCTCCGCCAAGTCCGTCGGCCAGTTCGAGCCCTACATCCACGGTAACCTCGACCTCTTCATGCAGAAGTGGGATGACATGAGCAAAAAAGCCCGCAACGACCCCTCCGGCTACTTCCAGCTCGACGCCCTGCACTGGTTCAACTACCTGGCCTTCGACGTCATCGGCGACCTGGCCTTCGGCGCCCCCTTCGGCATGCTCGACAAGGGCGCCGACGTCGCCGAAGTCCGCACCTCGCCCAGCGCACCCCCCAAGTTCGCACCCGCCATCGAGGTCCTCAACCGCCGCGGCGAGGTCTCCGCCGCCATCGGCTGCCTGCCCGCCATGAAGCCCTACGCCAAGCACCTGCCGGACCCCTTCTTCAGCAAAGGGGTGCGCGCCGTCGAGAACCTGGCGGGCATCGCCGTCGCACGCGTGCACGCCCGCCTCGACGCGCAGGAGGAAGGGCACATCGACCGCAAAGACCTGCTCGCGCGGCTGATGGAGGGCAAAGACGACAGCGGCGCACCCCTCGGCCGCGAGGAGCTCACGGCAGAAGCCCTGACGCAGCTCATCGCCGGCAGCGACACGACCTCCAACACGTCGTGCGCGCTGCTCTACCACGTCCTCGCGACGCCGCACGTCCTGCCCAAGCTGCAGGCCGAGCTGGACGCCGCGATCCCGCAGGGCCTCGCCGTGCCGTCGTACGACATGGTGCGCGACCTGCCGTACCTCGACGCGGTGATCAAGGAGGCCATGCGCATCCACTCCACCTCGTCCATGGGCTTGCCGCGCGAGGTGCCCCCCGGCCCCGGCGTCACCCTGCTCGGCCGCCACTTCCCGCCCACCAGCATCCTCAGCGTGCCCGCGTACACGATCCACCACAGCCGCGAGGTGTGGGGCGCCAATGCCGACGAGTACGAGCCGGAGCGCTGGGCCAAGGACCGCTTGACGGAGCGGCAGCGCAATGCGTTTATTCCGTTCAGCCATGGACCGCGCGCGTGCGTCGGGCGGAATGTGGCGGAGATGGAGCTGGCGCTGATTGTGTCGAGTGTGTTTCGCCGGTATGAGTTTGAGTTGAGGCAGGGGCCGCTGAAGACGCGGGAGGGGTTCTTGAGGAAGCCGGAGGGCTTGGTTGTCGGTGTGAGGTGGCGCAAGGGTATCTCCGATTGATTCGGGGCTCTGTTGTAGGTGTAGGCTAGGACGGCTTCGGAGGAAGGAGTCTAGTAGTGCTGACGAGAATCACGACGAAGCAACACTTTGGATTTTTGTTTCTCTCAAGAGTCTCGCTCTGCATGTTGTGACCGGGAGTTGCACTGAGCACGCAGTGTGAAGCGAACGGACGGAGCTATACTGAGTGTAACCTTGGGATTTGAGAATCACTCGCCTCCTCTGACATTTCGACGTTGGGATCCTCGTGTGAAAAGTTTCGATGGTAGTCATAGAACGCCAACGCACCTTTTGTAGAGGGTAGCAAGGCAATCAGTTAAGGACTCGCAGCAGACGTGGAGCGAGGCAGACCACGACTCAAGGCACAGCAATGAGAAGAGCGTGAGAGTACAGGAGATTAATAGTGGATGTCATTAGATATAGTACGTGAAGAGGACAATGTTGTCCGTGTGCAGATGCATATGCTCATGTTCATGGTCGTTGAATCCTCCATTCCCCTGGACCGTGGACCGTGCGAATGACCCTTGTGCCAGACCAGCACAGTTGCTTTGAAGAGGCGAAAGAGATTGAAAGATGTTTGTTTCCTCAACTCCGCCTTCGCTGCATCGAGAAGCAGACGGCAGACTCCTACTTGCGCCAGCCGACGTTCCAAATAACGTGGGCAATGTCGCGCGCCGTGTTGACCGTGTCAATGACCCGTCCGAACACACCCGCGCTGGCCAGGTTCTCGTCATCGTCGTCATCCTCGCTGAAGGGCATGAACATGCCGCTCGGCGTACGGCGCATGCCATCACGGCGCTCATCGTCCGTGGTGGGCATGTGACTACCCGGCTTGATCGTGTCCGCGGAGGACGACAGCAGATCACTGCCGGACTCCACGCGCTGCACAGCGGCCATGCCGTCGCCGCGTGGCCTGTCGGGGCCATGAGCGTTGCCCGCTTCCCAGTCAATCTCGCCATCACCCTCGTCGGGTTCGTCGAGCAGAAAGTGGCCGGAAGCCTTGGAAGGGCGCAGCGTCTCCTGGCTAGGGGATTTGTCGAGCGCTGAGCTCGAGCTCCTCCAAGCTGCGGGCAGACCAAACATGGAAGCGGGCTGTTGAGCTTGTTGCTCGGCTTCGTCGGCGTGGAATTTAATCTGCGTCGACGGAAGCTTGGCGATGCCTTTAGTTTCGCCATTGCTGAAGCTGTTTCGTGAGCTGCCGCTCCGTGACGCCTGGCGAGAGAGGCTGCCGCGTGCACGCAGTTTCATCATGGGCATGTCATCTTCGCTCGACGAAGATGCCGAATTCAACGGTTGTTCCCATGAGCTGTGCGAGTTGGTGGAGTCGTCCTCGTCTGTGGTTTCCTTGAAGTCAACGGCGATGCACTGCTCGACCTTGGTGTCGAAGCGGATGTGGCGGCGCGCCTGGGTTTCGGGAGAGTGGATGTCGGATGAAGAGGTAGAGGCAAAAGCCGAGGGGGCGTTGGGTATGGCGGACCCGAAGTCGGAACGGCCGCGGCCTAGTGGTGGACGGGAGCCGCTGCTCGATCTTCGCTGCGCTTGCACCGCGGCTGCAGCCTGTTTTACGAGCGACGACGAGGAGATTGATTTCTGCAGCATCACCTCGGAGACACTGCGCTTCTTGAGGTTCGATTTCTTGTTAAGAAACGAATTGTTCTTGGAACGGGACATGCGGCTGGCCGGCTCGGAGATGTTGCGCTCATGGCCGTGACTTCCCTGCTGCAGCGGGCCGTACAGCCAGGTAACATCGCAGTCCTTGAGCCAATTAAGGCGCTCAGGCGAGACGGTCTTGAGGTTGTTCTTGGACTTTGCCCAGGTACGCCATGAGGCATTTTCTAACCTCGACCTCTCGCCATATTCTTTCCGCCTCGACACAATGTGCTTCCAGGACGACCAAATGTCTTCCTCTCGCCAGTCGTGAGACAGGTAGTCGACCTGCCGGGACGGCTCCTCCCGGGCCTCGGTGTCATCGGCCACGTGGGGGAAGGCAGGGGAGGAGGGTTCCCCATCGTCGGTAGTGCTTGAGGCGATTTCTGATGTCGACAGCGGCGATGATTCTGCGGCAACTACCGATTCTTGCTTGCTAGGGTATGTGTCGTCACCGTAGCTGGGCAGGAAGTTTTCGTCATCCTCCGCGGAGGTCTGATAAGTGTTGAGGGAGACACTGCTGGGTGGCGTGGAGTGGAAGGAGGATGTGCGGGAGAGATTTGAGTGTGACTGTCTCGGGGAAGAGGGTGCAGAGGAGGACCGGGTCGAGTACATGCCGTCGTCACCTGGGTCGTCGTCGGCGACGTCGTGGGCACAACACGACCGGCCGTGGTGGTAGGCGGCTCGGCCGTCAAAGATGGCGGAAGAATCTGATGGGACGGTGTGGGCGAGCGGGTTCGATGATGAGAAGGGCGAGGCGGGATTGTGGTGACTGGCCGTTAGGACCTCAGCCATGGTATGTGAAGTCAGAGGCGGGTGCGGGAGTGGCGCAAGTTGCGGAGAAGGGTGCTTGGGCCTTTGCAGGCACGAGGGTCGGCCGTCAAATACTCGAGTACATGGGTCCGATGAAGCGAGCGATGAATGGTGCGTGGACAGGGAGAGAGGAGGAGGAGGGTGATCGTCGAGAGGGGGAGGCGGTGTGGGGGCCCCTCTGATATGTGACGAGGGAATGGTCTCGTCTGACAGCGTACTTGGCGGTCTTGGGGGACCGGCGAGTTGCAGCTCCAAAGCACAAACCACTGCTGTTCGCTCTGGTGGAAGAATGAGGGGCAGGGTCAAGGCGAATACAGAGGTCGGCAGAGCGAGGGTGAGGAGAGTTGGAGAGGAGTGTGGCAGGTTATTCTTCCGCCGCGACAAAGTAGGAAGAGATGGACCGTTGCGGCAACCTTGGCTTCAGTGGGGAAGGCCAATGGACACCGTGGCACGCACAGCGGGACACGCTGCGCAGCCTGCCATGCCGGCTTCTCGAGCGGGCGAGGCCTCCTTGGACGAATCTGCAAGGGGGGGCGCACGAGCCACAGGAGAGATGAATTGTCGATGACGCTTCTCCATCTTGCGGTTCTGCCAACTCGTGGCCTCTGCTTCTCCCACTCTGCTCTCTCTGCATATGGTGAAGCCCGGGGGGCAGAATTCAACGCCTCCGATCCTTCGCACCACCGCCCTGCGCGTTCGTCCGTGGCAGACGCCACAGGAAGCCTCAAGTGTGGCACTAGAGCATGCGAGCGTGCACTATCGGACCGGCTGGGCCGGCACCACGCGTCCCTTGCGTCGTTTCATTGGCGCGAGTCTTGGAGTAGTCTGGGCGGCTTCGAGACCCTGCGCGCGAGGCTTTTCGCTCTCGACAGCCGCGAGTAGGCCCGAAGCGTGCCCCAGCCGTGACGAATGTTTTGAAGATTCTTTCTGCGCTGATCCTGGGGGTGCGAATGGTGCAGCCAGCGGTTCGCCGGCCGCTTCGTGCGACGCCGTGGCCGCGCTGCCGCCAATAACGCGGCCGTGAAGTCTATAATCTCCTCAGCCAGGTGCGCTGCGTCTGCGCATTCGTCATCTGGGGAGACTCGTTCGCGCACCCACCCACGTTGCTCCACACGATCCACGCGCACGCGCGCGCGCTCTTTCTCCAGTTTCCACACAGATGCACCCCGCGCAGATCGGTGTGCGCTCGACCATGACAACCGCCAAACATCCCTGAACTTGCCGATGCGTGCACCATGGCCCGCATGTACGCCCGTACGGCCCCGTCGCCCTACCCGATGCCAGCCGCGTTCGCTGCGCTGCTCGTCCCGTGGCTTGACTGGCCACGCTGCGTAACGGCTGGCTATGCGGCTCCCGCTGCCAGCATCTCCACTCTCATGCAAGCCTGCTTTGCGCCATATCGCCTACGATGCCGGTGACCGTCCATCTGGGCAGGCCACTCACGGGTCTTTGCGGCTCGCTCTCGCAGTGTGCCCCTGTCGCTACCAAACGTTGCGCGCTGACATGGTGATAAGACGCAATTCACTCTCTTGTAAGCGAGCTGCCTCTTATCATTCAATCTGCATGCACGACAGCCACCGTCTGCGACCCCAGCCGGTGAACGCCTTTTGTACCCTGTACCTGCCCCTCGCCCTCAGACCAGCTTTTGTGTCCCTTGAATTGCTGTGTCTTATCAGTTGCAGTGACAATCTGGGATCTACCCTTGTAGACTTCCAAATGCTTCATGCACTGCTCACTCCGTCTTCACCGGGCCGCCTCCCCCATGGTCAGGGCATAGCTTTCTTTACGGAGCACGCATCTCGTCCGCGGGAGGGAGGAATAGACGTGGTGTGCTCGAGTCCCGACGGCCTGAACGGAGACTAATACTGCGCGCGCATCCACAACGGCGCCTGTCACCTTGAGCCCCACACTTGGAGAATCGATCGCTTACCGCCAACCCACCCTGCATCCCCCAGTATCGTAACCTGATTTGTTCAACTATGAATCGCGCAGGCATCCACTTCGGAAGTTCGGCCGATCCAGAGTGCTCTCTTTGCTTGACAACTTCTATTTCAGTCCCGCTCGGTAGTAACTTCTTACTCTTGACCTTCACATGCTAGCTCTTCTTCACATGCGCAGACATCCAGGTTCTTCTGCACACGCCAACTTACAATCTACAAAAAATACTTCCAGCAAATACCCACCCCCTGAACGCTCGCGCAATCTCGGCCCGAAGCCGCAAATGCCGGAAGTACCCCACACCTTCTGGAATGGCATGACTGCTGGCGACGTCTCAACAAGGTCCACGCACCGTGCGCGCTTGACTAATAACACGAAGGAGAGTAAACATTCCAATGGCTAACGGACACACTGCCGACGCGCCACCCGCCTAGGCCAATCGATCGTCCGATGCTCACCTCTAGGTTGGCGATCGTTTGGACATGTCTTTTGATCGTACCTCTGTAGCTTTTACGTCCACTCAGCCGTGTGCCCCTGAGCTATGAGCTTCAGTGCGGACTGGAGGTACGTACTCTTGGCGCCATCGCGGATGTTCACCCTCCACTTGCCGGATATTGCTGCGTTAAGGATTGAGTAAGAGGTCGCGTGATATGTTAACTTGACGGGCTTGTTCCTTGCCCTGGCTGCAAGGTGGTTGCCTGGAAGATGATGCAGCAGTCAAGGGTAACCATCTGGCCGATTGGGACTCACTGTGGCACGTTCTACGTGGCGTTACCTCTGGATGAATGTTCCTTGTTGTTACACAGAACTCCAGGTTGTGGTAGATCAAAGGGCAGGGGTGGCGGAAGTGTCTCTGGTCATGAATTGTCCCAGCGCAGCCGTGATGATGACAGCAGTGCAGCCTGTCGACTGTGCATGCTTCTCTGAGGACCTTCGAGCCGTTTGTGTGCAACTCTGATTATTGGATCATGCCCCTTGACCTTTTTCCGTCCGTCTTAGAGACAGTAAGTTGTTTTACGGCTCACTTTGGTGACATTAGGACTGCTGGAAGTCAAGACAACTAGCTTCACTGGAGCCAATCACGGTAAGCGGCACAGAAAAATCGCTGTCAATTATCGCCATAGAACAGTCCGTATGTTCATTGGTGCAATGCTAGACGTCAGCGTTTTCCGTTTAGTGAGGTCTCTGTCGTGCTTGTTCATATCGTCAGTCTTGTCCTTGAAGCATTCCCTTGGCAATTTTCCACGTGCGTGCCTGACAAGTCAGCCGCCTTCTACTCACTTCAACCCAAGTCGGAGTTTACGAAATCCTCTTGATCTACTGGTTCGTCTAAGCATACTCGCGCTTGTGGTGACTCGGGTTGGTGCACATATGGCTCTGTATCGAAGGGCAAGTCAACTTCTTACCTTGAGCATGGCTTAGATTTAAGTACTGCGCCCAAGCTACTCGACTGCTGTGGTCCCAAACCATCCTAGACTCCTGGATGCAATGGGTTGCTCGATTCTTTTGACATATTGCTTCCGCATATTGATTACTTACATCACAATTGGTGAGGTACACTGGGCAACATAACTTAGCTACATCTTCCCACTTCGCAGTCTGCACAATCGACGACAATCATATCAAGTTACACAGATCAGTACATACATTCACTGGGGCCAGGTTCGCAGTTTCGTAGTATTTATCATTGACGGTGCTCAACATGTTGGCTCAGGAAACATGCATATCACTGATCGGTCCATGCTGGTAGGCTGGTTCAGGATTAGCGCTGGACCATGCCGAGATCCACCACCAAATTATCATTCCTAGCTCGTTTGAGCTGTCCTCCAAGCACTTCCACACACTCCCTACCTGTCCTCTCCGCCATTGAACTCATGGTTTCGGTGATCATGAGGGAATTTTGTCACTAATATGAACTGAAACGAGATTTCTGCTTACAACATTAAGCGTCCCAATCAGGGCGATTGATTCGGGTCCGATGGTCTAGTGGTATGATTCTCGCTTAGGGTTAACCCTGAGTTGTTTGCGAGAGGCCCCGCGTTCGAGTCGCGGTCGGACCCCAATATATTTTTTCGCTGTGGGTGGAAATTTTTTATTTTTGATTGTATTGAAAGTGCATGTTAACGATATCATTGTGGACTAACCAGATTTTGCCCGCGGTAATTTCCCCTGAAATTGATTCTCTTCCCAAATCGCGGTGGCACCCCATGTTTAACAACATGGAAGACGATAGTCGCTGGACCCTGGGCAGGGTTCCCGAAAGTATCAAACCGAGGGAAACGTCACATCGCTCTACCAAGTATTCTTTTGCATATGAAAATATTCGCCAGATGAAAAGTCCTTGGCGGAGTAATGGACATATGCCCTTCCCTTATGCGTTAACGATCTTTTGCACAAGGATCATGGACTGGTATAGTTCTTACACATTGGGATACCAGAACGGGCAAGTTCCGCTGGCCGAGGCGTGTCTTGGCGAAAGGTCCAAGGACTCTCGCGACACAGAACTCTTGATGCGCGCACCTTCACGCCACCTCGAGAGCTTCCGAACTTGAGGGAAATTTGGTCGTTACAAGTGCAAGATGCTGTTTTTCAGGTGATTAGCGTCTGAAATCTTCCCGCTAGGAGACAACAAGCTAACAATATCGCAGCTTTTTCAAGACGCTGGTCGACACCGAAGTCACAGTCGAGCTCAAGAACGACATATCAATACGCGGCACGCTGAAGAGCGTGGATCAATACCTCAACATCAAGCTCGATGACATCTCTGTTGTGGAGGAGATCAAGTACCCTCATCTCAGCTCTGTCAAGAACGTCTTCATTCGCGGCAGCGTCGTGAGATATGTGCACTTGCCTGGAAGCTCAGTGGATACAGCACTCTTGGAGGACGCGACCCGAAGAGGTAAGACAAGGTTCTCGCCATTTGTACGGACTAGGACACCCTGCCTAACGATTCCACCATAGAAGCAGCACAAGCGGCAGCCAAAACAAAGCAGGGTTGAGACCTTACCGTGGTAGCTTTACGATATCATCGGAAGCACAAGATTTGTCTCGTCAAGCTGCGTCTAGCCTGCAGAATTTGCAGAGCTCATGGGCATGTTGGACTGGAGATCAATATCGTACGCCTAGCGCCATGACCTGCATGAAGACACTGCCTCACTACCAGACCCAGAGGTCTTTATCGTGGAGACGAGGGATGAGGAAATTGCGCAGAGTGATTATGCATGCGCAATGCAGTAGATCTTGTTCTTTGCGAACAAGATTGGCGAAATGCTCGTTGGATGCAAGCAGTACACTAGACAGTACTCCTTGAGACTGAACGAACACATGAAACCACGAATTAGTAACATTGTGACATTGAGTTTTGTTTTTGACAACACTTTGTGCTCGCTGAAGAAAGTATCTGTCAGTAAATGGCGTCCACAGTGCGATGCTACATTGCGCGCATGCGTCATGAGAAACGACGGCCCCTCTTTGGGACGCGTGCGGAGAGGAACCACGCGACCACCAGATGTTCTTTTACCACTTTCTTGTACAACCACCTTTCTGAATAACCCACACCTCATGCGGGCCATGCTACACCAGGCATGTTTCGAAACCCTCGCGAGAACGCAAACCAAGACCTATCATCACCGCTTCAGCCGTCGGTAGGCCGACCGCCCTCGCCACCTGCGCAAGGCGCCACTCCCCCTTTGAGCGCTGCAACACAAGGCCTGCGATACTCAGCGGCAATGGCAAAGACACAAACACTGGCCGACGCAGCGGCAAAGGCCAACATTGTACAGCCCAGTCCTCGACAAACGCCTGCAAAGAAGGCGGCCACCAAAAGCAACAGTAGTATCCTGAGTTTCTTCAAGAAGCAGGATCCGGACAACACAGGGCCAATCCTAGCGGAAACTCTCTTTGTAGAAGACAAAAGGTCATCATCTAGGGACAATACTGCCACACATATCACAAACCAGGACATTGAACGAGTGGCGGACGATGATACCCGCTTTAATGAGAGCGACAGCCCGGTTAAACGAAGGAAGACGTCGTACCCCTCCGAAGAGACTAGAGGTGTAGCACTCAGTGAGCAATCATCGTCTGCAACAGGAAAAATGAGTAATGGAAATGGTAACCACGCAAATGGTGGAGAGGCCACATCCCCTTCCCGCCGCCAGAGCCAACGCATAGGACCTTTCGTCGATGAGTCTGATAGCGATGACGAAGCCATGCAGTCGCATCTACCTACAAGAACCCTCACCAACGACGGTGATGAACAAGCGGACCACGAGGAGGACGAAAAACAAGTGGAAGAACCTAAGAAAGAGAGGGAAGGTAGCTCTACCGAAAGCAACACACCACAACATTGGCAGGATGACGACGGTCACAACGATGATGATGACGACGATAACGATGAGAACATGACAAGAAACGGTGGGCGGCCCCGGCTTACCCGACAAGCCACAAGCATACCTGAGCAGGCCGGCTTCGATGACTTTGAGGGTATTGAGGACTTTGACGACGAATACGAAGAGGGCGAGGAGTTTGTGGAACGCAAGTGGATGGAAGAGCAAAGACGCATAGAGGCAGCAGAAATTGACAAAGGCCAAGAGGATGCTCTCAAGGTACAGGCAATACCAGCATGTCCAATCTGCGAAGCGAGCTTTGCTGGTGTGTCCGACCAAGAAGCATCAGTCCACGTCAACCACTGCTTGGATGGTAATCCTACACCATTACCCATGACTGCCAAAGTCGAGCCAAAATCAGAGGACGAGCGACGATTCAAAAAGTATGAGCGACCGGTAAGAGCTCCAAAACCAGGCCAGCCAAACCCTTTTGAGCTCGGCAATGCCAACGGCACATCATCTGCCTTTTCGAAAATGATGTCTGGCAATGCTGAAGATACAGCATGGGCAGCCGCAGCAGCCGCCGAGAATGCATCGCGAGGCAAACCAGCATACACGAGAACATGTCCGTTCTATAAAATCCTTCCGGGCTTGTTCATCTGTGTCGATGCTTTTCGATATGGTGCAGTTCAAGGCTGTAATGCCTACTTTCTCAGCCATTTCCACAGTGACCATTACATTGGTCTTACGTCATCATGGAGGCATGGGCCAATCTATTGCAGCAAACCAACGGCCAATCTTGTCAAGCAGCAGCTCAAGGTTGACCCCAAGTACGTCGTTGCATTAGAATTCGAGGAAAAGGTTGAAGTCCCCAACACCAACGGAGTGTTTGTCACGATGATTCCTGCAAACCATTGCCCCGGGAGCTCATTGTTCCTCTACGAAAAGGTAATTGGCAAGGGCCAAAATCCAAAAGTCCAGCGTTTACTGCACTGTGGCGACTTCCGGGCCTGCCCAGCTCACGTTGAGCATCCCTTGCTGAAACCAGAAGTTCGAGATGCTGTGACAGGCAAGACGGCACAACAACGTATTGACGTGTGTTACCTGGATACAACCTACCTCAATCCTAGATACGCTTTTCCAAGTCAAGAGGACGTCATTAAAGCTTGTGCCGATATGTGCGTCAGTCTGAATAAGCCAAAAGCCGACAAAGAAGACGCATGGGAGCAGGCCAAACGTGAACGCGCAGGGGGGAGTATGGCGAAGTTTGTCCGTCCAGATGCTGGAGATATTGACAAAGAGAACGATGAGGCTTCAAAGAGCAAAGACAGAGGCCAGCTGCTTGTCGTTGTGGGAACCTACTCCATTGGAAAAGAGCGCATTTGCCTCGGTATCGCCCGAGCGCTCGGCTCCAAGATCTATGCTCCTCCTGGCAAACAGCGTATCTGCGCTGCTCTTGAGGATCAAGAATTGAACTCACGACTCACTTCAGACCCTCGCGAGGCTCAGGTACACATGACACCCCTGTTTGAGATTCGTGCCGATACGCTGGACGAGTATCTCGCCGAATACAAGGATCGTTTCAGCCGGGCCGTTGGCTTCAGACCTTCCGGCTGGAACTATCGACCACCAGGAAGCCGCTTTACAGAGTCGCCATCAGTCAGCACTGTCTTGTACAGCGAAAACTGGAAGACTTCCTATACTATGAAAGAACTTGTTCCACAGCGAGGGAGTACGTCTAGGACCAGCACTTTTGGTGTTCCATACAGTGAGCACAGCAGTTTCAGGGAGCTGACAATGTTCTGCTGCGCCTTACGTATCGATAAGATCATTCCTACAGTCAACATCGGCAGCGCAAAAGGCAGAGAGAGAATGAAACTCTGGTGCGAGCGTTGGGCAGTTGAGAGAAAAAAAAGTGGCTTCTTTCACGCAGGCATCAAGGAGGAAGGATATCGCGCTTGGTTTCCGGGGAAGGGAACTATGGATTTAATGACCACCCTGTAGTCCTCAGGTCATCAATTGGGAATATCTATTTTCATTCGCGTCTCCTAATGCTCTGTCCTCTTTCTACGAAGTACTTTGTAGGAGACTCACGTGATGTTGTTAGGATTCAGGCACAATAATCTTCGTTAAATCGAGGACTTATATGAGCGAGCCACCTGAGTCGTAAATTATATCAGAAACAGAGCTAGAATGGGATGATCACGAAGCTGGGGGAAAGAGGTGCGGGAAATAAGCCACAAAAATCACGTGCGCGGGATTGACGGGTGGAGCAAATCCTCATCTGCAGCGAGCTCACCCGACGACCTTCTTCTCCCCCCATCTACTCTCACCCCCAACTCTCCACTCCCCCATCTCCTCATCGGAAGCGCTCGTGCTTCCCTCTCGTAGCATTCGACCCGCGAGAAGATATCCACGATGATCAGGAACGCCGTCCGCCAATCGAGCCGGACGCTCGGCGCTCTCTCTGCCAGCGGCAGAGTAGCTTCCGTACGTTGCCCACAATCTCCAATTGAGGCCTAAAAGAGCTTCAAAACGACTGCTGGCGCGCCATTGAGCTTCATAAATCTTTTTTCGGCACGTCGCAAGCTGCGTTGGAGCTTCGTTGACGTTGCCGACGGCTGTTGTTGCTCTTTGCGAGGTCGTCGCACGAACCGCTTCAAGTCCCGATTTGCTAACACTTTTTTTCAACCTCACAGGCCCGCACCGTCGCTCCTGCCTTCAATGCCGCCAGGAGGTCGTATGCCGACAAGGCTTCTCCCAATGAGGTCTCGTCCATCCTTGAGCAGCGCATTCGCGGTGTCTCCGAGGAGGCCTCCCTTGCCGAGACCGGCCGCGTCCTGTCCGTCGGGTACGTCGACACTCCACCCCGAACTACGCATTCACAATTTCGATTGCAATTACCCTCGAAAACACGACAAATGAATAAGTGCTGATTTTTGGAAATTATAGTGATGGTATTGCCCGTGTCCACGGCATGAGCAATGTCCAGGCCGAGGAGCTTGTCGAGTACGTCTGAACAACACCAAGTCCACAACGCACTATAAACTGACGTCTCTCTAGGTTCGCGTCTGGCGTCAAGGGCATGTGCATGAACTTGGAGGCTGGCCAGGTCGGTGTCGTGCTTTTCGGTTCTGATCGTTTGGTCAAGGAAGGCGAGACTGTCAAGCGTACCGGTCAAATTGTGAGCAATCCCCGCCCACTGATATCAGCTGCCAGCCACTAATAATCAAGCGTAGGTCGATGTTCCTGTCGGTCCCGAGCTTCTTGGCCGCGTCGTCGACGCTCTCGGTAACCCCATTGACGGCAAGGGCCCCCTCAACACCAAGGAGACCCGCCGTGCCCAGGTCAAAGCCCCCGGCATTCTACCCCGCCACTCTGTCAACCAGCCCGTGCAGACCGGTCTCAAGTCCATCGATGCCATGGTTCCCATTGGCCGTGGCCAGCGTGAGTTGATCATTGGTGATCGTCAAACCGGCAAGACTGCCGTTGCCCTTGACGCCATCCTCAACCAGAAGAGGTGGAACAACGGCAGTGACGAGACGCAGAAGCTCTACTGTGTCTACGTTGCCATTGGACAGAAGCGGTCCACTGTCGCACAGTTTGTCCAGACGCTCGAGGAGAACGATGCCATGAAGTACTCCATTATCGTCGCCGCCACCGCCTCCGAGGCCGCTCCTCTCCAGTACCTGGCCCCCTTCACTGGATGCTCAATTGGCGAATACTTCAGAGACAATGGCAAGCACGCCGTCATCATCTACGACGACCTTTCCAAGCAGGCCGTGGCATACCGTCAGATGTCGCTGCTGCTCCGTCGTCCTCCTGGACGTGAGGCTTACCCCGGTGACGTTTTCTACCTCCACTCTCGTCTCCTCGAGCGTGCCGCCAAGATGAGCGACAAGCACGGCGGTGGATCTCTCACCTCGCTGCCCATCATCGAGACCCAGGGTGGTGACGTGTCCGCCTACATTCCCACCAACGTCATTTCCATCACCGACGGCCAGATTTTCTTGGAGGCTGAACTATTCAACAAGGGTGTCCGCCCCGCCATCAACGTCGGTCTTTCCGTGTCCCGTGTGGGCTCCGCTGCCCAGCTCAAGTCGATGAAGCAAGTCGCCGGTTCTCTGAAGCTCTTCTTGGCCCAGTACCGTGAGGTCGCCGCCTTTGCCCAATTCGGTTCCGACTTGGATGCTGCCACCAAGCAGACCCTGTCTCGCGGTGAGCGCCTGGTCGAGCTACTGAAGCAGAAGCAGTACAGCCCCATGGCCGTCAACGAGATGGTTCCCCTCATTTACGCCGGTATCAACGGTATCCTCGACAGTGTTCCCGTCAACAAGATCGAGTCCTGGGAGAAGGATGTCCTGTCCCACCTGAAGAGCAACGAGAGCGCTCTGCTCGAGCAGATCGACAAGGATGGTGCTCTGTCCAAGGATCTTGAGGGCAAGCTCAAGGACGCTCTCGTCAGCTTCACCAAGAACTACTCCTAGACTTGTAAGTTGTCTTTGACATCTGTCTTGGTTGCGCTCGATCCTAACAGAATGACGCAGGTCACAATAGAAAAACGTTGAATTTTAAGCGGCCGTGAAGTTGGGCGCATGTAAGTTGGAGAGGCGGGGAGGATTTGTTGCAGGCTCAGTGGACACGCATACCACTGAGGCGCTCACCCATGCCATCAACACTCAACCCTTGTACTTAAAGCGCAAATCTCATTTGTCTTGTGCAGACATCTGCACATCTTAAACTTCTTGCTGTTTACTGTGACTTGATTGCTCTCTAGCTGTGAGGAGAAGCTATAAAACCTTGGACAACTTTTTCTTGGTCCGCCTTATTTCAATCTCTAGCACCTCCATGGCCTTGTTCTTGTTCACTAGCTGCTGTATAGGGCCGTCGACTGTGGCTGTAAAGTGTCCTTGAGCGCTGCGTAGGGCTGGTGGCACCAGGACTCCAAACCATCTGATAGGATCTGTCACTGTCTTTGCTTCCTTTTTTATTGACGTAGCGTGGCCTTCTGGTTTGGAGCTTTTTTTGGGGTCACGGCCTGCATCTTCTCCGCCGCTTGAATCTGACTTCCCCGCCGACTCATCCCCTTTGGACTCCATAGCTGAAGAAAGAAGCGTCGCAGTCTTAAACTGCACAGCTGCTTCAGACTCTACCTCTCTACAAAGTATATCAGCAGGTTTCATAATAGCAAAGCAACGGAAAATGTGCCTACACAGTTTTCAGCGCCTGCATGCGCTCATCATAGTAGTCTTGACCATAACGAGTCCGGTTGGGGGACGTGAAGTTTGCTTGAGCAAGACTCATAAAGCCCTGGAAGGAATTAGAATCAGTTGATAGACCCAACCTTATGAATTGGAAACCATACATTAGACAAATCTCGAGATAATTGTTCTCTTGCTTCGGTGTAATCATTCAGGAGGCCTAGATACTCTTCGAAGAGCTCGTCAAGCCGGTCGGCGAGGTCTTTGTGGGATTGACCTTTTACTGTGTGGCTTTCACTAATTCTTATTGCTCCATCTGCAGTCGCCATTCTGCAAATCGTGGGACATACCACCTAAATAAAGATAGATCGAAGCCGAGTCCAGTGTGGAGAAATGCCGCCTGGCATGATCGCCAAGATGAGGCCCGGTTATTGCCTCCAGACGCATGCCAAGCCACATTCTCAATGTCACAGGCATGTTATACCACTTTATATGGTAATTCTTCCTAGCTACTACGAGGAAACGAAGGTACCCTCCATAGTATTAGTGACGTCACTTTTACTTACTTGATAGCCTTTATGTAGGTTACTCGATAGCATTTTGGTGGGCAGGATAAACGGCCTCGCCAAGACTGGGGACTTGGTCTCATCTGTTTCCTTACACTCTGTTATTGGCCACTCATACACACGAAGCAGCAAGCGCGAGGATGACCCTATTCAGCGCTCGTTCAGAGCGCATAATACGCTACATACGACCATTGCGACCACCCAATGGACTCAAGCAAGGTCCACACTCTCGCCTCTTCGCCCAAAAGACTCCTCTCCTACGAGCCTCTCGCCCGACCAATCGCCCTAATCTGCCATACCTGACCACACCCCTCCGGAATGCAACACCCACAACAAGACGTCTTCTGAGTACTGAAGGAGCAAACGGCTTGAAATACCAGATCAAGCTTACTCTCTACTGGTCTGCGATCGCGTGGACCATCTTCGGAGGAACAACTATTGCCTACTATTTCCTGCAGCAGGACTGGCTGGATAAGCAATACCCTGCGCCAGCTGAATGGCCCTGGTACTGCAAATACCGGTGGCGGGAGGCCAACTGGGAAGAAAAGACAGATGGCCGAGGCCTGAATTGGATCGACTGGAACCGTGTCGGCAACGCGGCAAAGATTGTCGTCATGCTGCTCGAGGATCCAAAGCGGCTAAAGCGCTTCTTTGGTCAAGCAGAGTCCAAGAACGTCTTACAAGATGACTTCGACAAGACCATTCCAGGCATCAGCGAGGAGCTCATGCAATCCAAGATTGACTGGGAAATGGGCGAAGTCTGGCCCGGTCGCACCGGCTACGACATTACACGTCAGTCGGAGCCATGGAGAAGAGGATACTGGGAGGCCATGATGACCATGGCCAGGGCTGCAGAGAGGATGGTTGGGTGCATGCGTTATGTCAAAGGCCCCGACGCAAACAACAAGATCTACGACCCGGAGCGGATTCGCAGCGTGAAGAACCCACATCCTATACCCTTCCCGCCAGGCTGCGAACAGTTCCCCCTCCCCAACGAAGAAGACTGCATTGAGGCCCAAGACCCGCCTGACTTTCTCTACCTCCGCATCCTCACCACAAAGGGCTTCTCCCGCAAGCAGCGCCTGGATGCAGGCGTCGCCTACGCTCACTGGCTAGATGCCACTGAACGCCCACAGCTCGCCGAGCAGATGTATCAGTGGTCCCTGGACCTGGCATGCGACGGTGTTTCCAACCTTGCCGACAAGATCGTCAACCGCAAAACCGGCGTCATCAACCCAAGCGCACCCTTCGTCACAGACTCCATCCTCGCCGTCATCACCGCCCTAGGCTCCCACCACGCCCGACACGACAACATCCCCAAAGCCATGAACATCTACCTCTCCGTCCTGCGCGCCCGCCGCGCCGCCCCCAACGCCCCTCCATCCCGCCAATACCCCGCTCAAGCGCCAGACTACTCGCTCAACGACCCGAGCAGCATCATCGCCTACATCTCCTCCATCCCCTGGACAGGCAACTACCCCGCCCACACCCCCACCGGCGACGACCCCTTCGAGCGTACCGCGCACTCCGCCTGCGACGAGGCCGCCATCATGGCCTACGTCGGCGAGATCCTCTTCTCGCGCAGCGGCCAGCGCGCCGAGGGCCTGTCGTGGACGCGCGACGCCGCCGCGCTGGCCGAGGCCGGCCGGCTCGACGCGAAGCTCGACGCGCGCGGTCGCAAGGCGTGCACGCAGTGCCTCGAGACGGGGCTGGGCAACTGGCAGAAGATGGTCGCGCAGCTGGCGGCGGAGAAGGATGCGCGTGGGCAGGGTGGGGCGAAGGCGGCGAGTGGTTGGTTGTGGGCGTCGAAGAGCGCGGTCGAGGATGATGCGTTGGTTGCGCAGTCGGATTGGCGGGAGGAGGAGCGGCGGCTGACAGACCGAGTTGCTGATTTGGCCGAGGAGACGCTGAACGATAAGTTGAAGGCTATTATTGCGCAGAAGAGTAAGTGGTTTGTTGTGTAGGGCGGATGAGGACTGTATCATTAGTGTCTGTATCGATATACCAAGACCACATCTGTTCAAGCCCATTTCACATGCGTCTAGTGTGATTTTAAGCTGTCTCGCTCATTCATCGAAGATGGACACCTATATGACGACAAGGTAGAGCTTATCTAAAGGAGTAATATCAGGATACTGGGTAGTGAGCGAGAGTCACGTGGAGCACATCGAAGAGCCACGCATTTCGACCGCTCGACATTGCCAACAAAGATTACAACCACAAGCGCATCTCTCCACAAGCCTATTCCGTGACCAAGGAGATACCTTCCAACAGCACCAATCCAGATATCGGCCTGAACACGCCCCGCGACCCACCGTTCACCGTGTACCGCACCCGGTGCAAGCGTTTGGAGAGCCACCGCCGCTGGTGCTCATCCCACACTTGCAGCATCAACAAGAGATGGTAGAAAGATACCCGGGTGTAAGCAAAGGAAGATCAAGGCATTCTCGATGCTTTCAAAGAGGTGTGAAGTTCAAACTTTCTCTACAAAGAACGCAAGGACAGAGTACTAAGGCCGCGCAGAAAACAGGCCAAACATGCGTTTCGATTACGTGGGATACGCCTGCAAAAGCTACAGAGCACCGCGTGCCCCCTGATACCGCTGGAATCATCGTCGACACCGTCACGCATCCGGGCGCAGTACACGTATACGTAGACGAAGGCTACGAGCAAGTAGTCATGGTAGGTATGGGCAAGCATGACATAGTAGTCTGGCAAAGCGGATGGTGGTTTCGAGTGGCTGGGAACGCGCGCGTCGGCTATCTGAAGAAGCAGAAGGAGTGAAAGCTGCGCTCTAGGCTTTTTTACGATGCTTGGTGAGCATGCTCGCAAAGACTGCAGTTATTGGTACCGTGAGGAACGGTGCTTGATTCTCGTCGAACGAGTCCATCAGGTACACGTTGTCTTTTATGGCACCATACATGTATACCAACTCTACGTCGTGCTTTTCTAGAGCATACACGTACCCAGTTCGGGCTGCTGTTGTTCATGTCAACGCTAGCCTCGTAGAACTCCTGGGTTGACGTACCTGGTCCACGGTTGGGATCTTGTTCCAGGTCTTGGAGAAATGGAGATCAGGATTGGAAAGATCCTACATCGTGGGGAAATGAGGCTGATGCGGCGTCGGGCTGTTCAGGGTGCGATTGCATTGGCACTCGAAGCGATGGACCTTGCAGAGGCTGTTCGAAGAATAGCATGGGAGTTTCTCGCTCTCGGGGAGCTACGGCATTGATCGGTACTCGGCTGAGCGAGTCTCCGGGGTGATTTCGATCACCTAGATCACTTTAGCCGCTGTCTAAGATTGAGAACAAGTATAGAAGGTGGAGAACAGGGGCGTACTTTGCAATAATGCAGTTCTTTGGACCTCGCCATGACTGTTGATTAGCCCGCTTGCATTTGGTGCACCCAATGAGCTCCTTACCGCTACAGTGCATCAGTTTACAGAACGCAGGTACGACAAGACGAGAGTCTTTACCGGGACGTCTGATGGTGGTATCCGTCTCCGATTCAAGTTCAGCATGCGTGGGGGTAGCTCTCGCCGGCGCAGTATCCGGTTGAAAGCCTTGAAAGAAATGGTCCCCTATTCTTTGGATGGTAGGGAAATCCCAACTGGATCTCTCTTTTCTTATGTTCGATAAGAGAGCATCTTTTTCATGGATGGTAAAGCGCGCTTGCTTAGTCAAATTAAATGCGATGGCGCATATCACAACAAGCGAACGACCTTGTTGGGATGATTTCAGCAGTTTTGACAACCAAGTATAGTAGAATGTTTTCTGATTTGCATTGGTCGCATCCGGATCGGGAGGACCTAGAGCGAGAAGCTCAAAGGCTTCTTGTACGCGCCTTCTTTCACTGAACCGTGGATAATTATTCAGGGAAATTTTTGAGTTTCACAGATGGGTAGCTTCTAATTGAAGAGAAGTGTGAAAGGGTGAACTTTGCTCAATATGAAGAAGCCGTCTATGGGCGGGCAATCTATGCTTTTAAGGTGACTTTAGAGCTGATAGAAACGATTAAAGCAATGAATGCGAACCATAAAGGCAACGAAATTGACGAGGCGACATTACCTGGCAACCAGTTCAATATGCAAGACTAGCGAATGGAATTGAGGGTAAGAAATATGGCGAGAGCAAATGTACCGCGCCGCAAAGTGATGGGAGCGAAAGAAGCGAAAGAAGCGACAGATTGCTAGGCAGCAGTGGGATTCTTGCGCATGATAGGACCAGTGTACTCTGTAACGCGGTCGCATATATGGCCAACTAATACGCTAGATTTAACATGACGGGAACAGGGAAACAATTGCTTCCCTTACCTAATTGGGATTTTGACATCATGACACCACCGTCATAGTAGGCTCATCCTCCACCGTGATACGCCGGGAGCTACGCTTCTGGCAGGGGCATTCACGTCAAGCGGATTTCCGGACATGCGATTCGATGTAACGGGTTCATAAGAGACCTGTCTTGTGATCTAGGTTGGCAAGGCTTCCAGGTGGCTAAGCATGACTCATGTAATGACACCCATCGCTTCTGAACATGCATATCATGAGCACCCGTCCGAATTCGTGGCTACTGTAGAGTACAACTAGGTCTTTACAGTCGTCTGTAGTTGATATCTCGCAATTTACACGAATTCACAAACTCTGAAGAATTCTGGAAAAGTACGGGCACGAAATCAGGGATGAACCGGTCGGAGATACTTCCGTCACTCGAGCTTCCAAACTCAAGCCAAGTGAAGGATCAGCGCTTTTGACCCTGCTACCTCTGTTTTGCGACAATGCGGACCCCCGGAGTTGATTCCGGGATTTGGGCTTCCAACCTCAACCCAAGTGAATGATCTGCATTTGGCCCTGACACCTCGAGAAATGGAACCCCCGGAGCCACTTCCGCAAATCGAGCTTCCAAACTCAAGCGAAGTGAAGGATCGGCACTTTTGACCCTGCCACCTCTGTTTTGCGATATTGCAAACACCTCGGAGTTGCTTCCGAGATTTGAGCTTCCAACCTCAAGCGAAGTGAAGGATCAGCGCCTTGAGCTGTGCACCTCAGAAAGTCCAACTCCGGAGTTACTTCCGAATTTTGAGCTTCCAAACTCAAGCCAAGTGAAGGATCGGCACTTTGACCCTTGCACCTCGGTTTTTGACAGCAGATGGTGGTGCTGCTTTCGTGTTTCGCGCTTCCAAGCTCAGGTGAAGTGGATGTTTCACTCCCTGCGCCTGATCTTAAGGACACATACTGCCAGAACCCTCGCATATCTGACCTTGAATAGCTCCGCGGCATCGTAAGAAGTGGCACCCAGAAAGTAGCCATGGCAATCCCAGATGTCTAGCATCACTGCTGGCACTTGGTCAGGTATTGTGATGCATAGCGAGCTGAAACATCGTCAGAGATCCCAAACCAGGTTATGCAGGCTACCGTCGCTACCAATATAGTAATCTTGATTGTCCACAATCAGGGGTAAGGAGAGTAGCATCCACGCGCAACGACTGCTCGCTGTCACTTTCGAATGTTTGCACACGTATTGTGCTAGAGTGAAACGAATGCTCCTGGTAGAGGTGGAAAAGCTTAATATCAGTACGCTAGCTGTATTAGAAGTGCTGAGGCCGCTTATTGCCACAGTAAGCATGAATAAACCCCACTCTCGGTGTGACAGGTATGTCAAAGCTTTTTAAATATGGCTTCTTGCTATATTCTATATAGAAATGAAACATCATCTATAGCATTAGTGACGTTACTCTTACCACCTCGATAGCACTGACTTGATAGCTTACACAGTTTAACATTTTGGCGGGCAGAACAACTGGCCTCGAAGCGCTCCGAAGTGAAGACATCAGCCTCTTGTGTTCATTTGCTCTGAACTGGTTGCTGTAATCTCTGGGTGATCATTCGTGATATACTACCAATTTACAAAACCGCGCTGGTTTGACCGTCCAATTAACCACCATCTGACCGTTGTTCGGCCACCCAATGCCCTTGAGTATCTATGTCTTCCTCTCCATTCTCTCTCCTGTATGAGAGATAATTTGGTGTCAACCAACTATTTGGACTCTTTGTTCTTGGTCAAGTGCCGCGTGGCCAGCACCGTACCTTCCTTGCTCAGCTCGTATGCGGTGTAATGCATGCGTTTGTCCTTGTCGCTCTGATGCTCAGACTCCCTGATTAGATTTAAGCATAGTCACTAGTGGCAGAGATGGATTCGGGGGCTCACTTCATGGCAACTTTGACCGTGTCAGGTCGGAACGTGTCCGCATGCTCTTCAATAACCTCAGCGAATTCAGACTTGACCGAGGAAGACGGGAAACCCGTCGGACGTGTCCATGCCGTAGTTTTGTCGACATACTCTACTGCAAGCGTCTTTGTACCCTTCTGGACATTCTTGATGAAGGAACTTGACACATATCTGGCTGACATGATGATTGTTGCCGATGATGTTGTTTGACACGGGAGTGTAACTGTAGCTGAGGATATGAGGTAGATAAATGTGCGTGCTATGACAACTCTGGATGATGTAGAGCTTGAAGCGGTGAAGTCACAGCGGCAATCAAGTGACTTTATAAAGCACTTTCGCAACCGCCGATTATGTCTATGTATATACTAGTATCCTTCATATCGCGAGACCGGGATATTGTGAGACGTGCTCGTTGCCAATGGATGGATGAGCGCTACGTGAAACTTGATGAAGCCCGACATGAGTGAATCAGTGGCTGCGGCATCATTATTCCTGAAACAAAGAATTGATCCTTGAACGAGTGTTGGACTCCAGGGTCGCGCACTAGGCCTGAGGATTGTGTCCCCGTCACGCGTGGGTCTAACCGTTCATTGATGTGCTCGAGTGTGGCCGGATCCCACCGGCCGACTTCAAAACACGTCCCGGCCTTGGCAAATCATGGGCGCTTAGCTGTGCCTGCCCAGGACTGACCCTGCTGCTTTGCTCACAGTAAAAACCCCAACAGCGAGTGATGATTAACTCCAAGCATTTGCTGAGACCCTCATCGATCCATTGCTTGCATAGTTCGTTGGAGCGATTTTGTTCACGAACAGCACTTGCGAAATCACGCGTGTCTCGTTGCCTAGCAGCGCTACCTGCTTCGACCACATCGTCCAAAAGTTTCGCGCAAGTTCATCTTCCTGTCGGTAGGAGCACGTCGGTGTATCAGAAAAGACGAATGACTTCTATCAACACAAGTGTTCTTGGCCAGAGTGGTGAATGTTACTTCATTGAACGGGTTTTACAAGAGAAGGAGATCCCGCCGCATCGCGTGTGTCTCGCGAGGTGCCTCTCCCCCAAGGCCTTCCATGGGGTCCGCTTTACTGACTTCCATCTAACGCAGTGTCAAAAATGGGCGAAGGTTTATTGTGAAAAATGTCTCTCCATCCGACTTTGAGTACTTTCGCGACATCTATCACACCCTTGAGGGAGGTCATTGTCTGCGGCTCTTACATGATTCCGTCCCGGAACAATCGATCTTCATCTACGAATACCTCACCCACGATCTATTGGAACTGGCCCGCAAAGATCTTCCGCTGACATTGACGAAGCGCATCCTCCGAGATGCACTTCGTGGCATTGCAACTTTGCACCACCGTGATATTGTTCACACTGGTTTGTTTTGCACCTCAGCATAGGGAGACTCAGTACGCTGACTTGTATCAGATGTAAAGGCCAACAACATTTTGATAGAACTAAAGGACGGAAGCCACGGACTTGAAATCCTAAAGGTCGAGCTTGCTGATATCGAGGATGGTGCCTACGTATCTCCTGAGCGCGATATCGTTGGCAAGCAAGTTGGCAACTACATGTGGCGTAGCCCAGAAGCGCATGCCATGGGCCGGGTCAACAAGCCTTCTGACATGTTCTCCTTCGGCGTCGTGGTGAGTGTTTGACTGCTTGAACATGGCTACACCCTTCAATACTAATGGAAGTCTGGCGCAGTGCATTTACGCAATGCTCCAATCTGTTATTTTTGATATCAGCAACGAGGAGCTAGACGAAGACATAGAGCCACTCGCGGTTGTCCTGGAACGCCAGATCTCGTATTTTGCCGACGAGGAAGGGCTGGCTGGTATGTTCAGGCACCTCGGGGATAATCCTTGGTCTCAGATCTTCGAGGTGATCCGCGATGGTTTCAACAAGACCAATCCACGTAAACCATTCTCGTTATGGAAGGGCCTTGACGCAGATTTCAAAGATCTAGTTGGGGGCATGACCAACTTTGATCCAGCTAAGAGGCTCACAGCAGACGAAGCATTACAACATAGATGGTTCAAAGGAATCCAATAATAATCAATGCAGTCAGCATTTGATAGACATGCCCAGCGAAGCGCTCCATCTCACACGTGTGTCAACTTAACCATGACGCCATTTTTATTGCGCACGCTCAATCCCATCGACTCCGTCCAGGGATGAGGATCCGTGGATTCAATATTCTTAAAAGTCCTAAGAAGTCGGAAGATCACGTAACTTGCCTCGGTGATCGCAAAGTTCTGGGCTGGACAGATGTGACCGCCGCCGTTAAAGGGTAAATACTCCCAACCTTGCTTGCGGCGTTCCCAGCGTTTCGGGTAGAATTGATCGGCATTTGGGCCCCAAAATGCTTTACTGCGATGAAGAGCAAAGATATTTGCAGAGACTCTATCCCCGGCCTTTACCAGAATTGGATCTTTGCGCTCTGGTCCGCCGCCTCGAGGAAGGACTGTGTCTTTTCTGCACAGCCGCGTATTTGACACGAATAATGGCCATATCCGGAGAGTCTCATTGATAACAATCCTTAAATAAGAAAGACTTTTGAGAACATCCCATGTTGGTTCATCAGATGAATGCTTCATAATCTCGGCACGCAGCTTGTGGAAAACGTCGGTATGTGTTGCCAAAGCATACACCATATTTGATAACAATGATCCAGTAGACTCACTGACAATACTGGATTTAGAACATCGCCATGTGTTTGGAAGCATGGTGGCTATACTTACTGCCCAGGCGTGAAAACTTGTTAGATTTGATAGCGGAGATCGTGCGCATCAGAAGTTTGCTGTGCCATCTCATACAGCAGAATGCCTCTTCCATCTTTGTTCGTGTCCTTATGTTCTAAAGCTCCTAATACTTGTTTGTCGATAAAGTTGTATAGTGCGTTGACATTCTTCTGCCAATCAGGGTGTTCAGTGATTGCTTGCATGCCGATATGTCTTCGTTTGCCAAGTGCGATGGTAATGTTATCAAAAGCATCACGAAATGCTAGCGCATCTCTGTCAGATCGAAGAACATCTTGACAAAATGCTGAACTCCCGAAAAAGAATTCGGTACTACTGTCAAAGATATGATCCCTGAAATAAGAGAACATGTTCACATTCTGGTTGGCAGGCAATCTTTCAAGAAGGCGATCGACGTGAGGCTTGAAAATCTGAAACTGAGCTATGTGTTCTTTCTTGAACGTGAGCCGAATCAAGGCACGAGACTGCATCCAGACTTGGCCGTCCGAGTTAAGAATACCCACACCCCAGATGACATCAGAAATCTCTTTATTCAGTTCATATCGACCAAAGTTTCCGAGCTGAAGTGCAGACCATGTCTGGATGTTCTCCGGCTCGATGGTATGGATGGTTGACCGGCCGTCCTTGTTTGTTGCTTTGAATGTGTTTTTGTACTTTTCAAATCTATCGCATGACGAGACAAGGAAGCGACTGTGACCAAGCTCGTCTATGGTTTCTGTAGCTAGATCGCCATGGTACTCTTGGATGAGTTTACAGCCATTGATATGACTGACATATTGCCGTCTTCTAGTGTCTTTTGCGATACGAAGTAATTTGGCGACAGGATATGACAGAATGACCGCAATGAAGACACTGCATATCAAGATAGCAGGATGCAAGAAGATGGCGGCCGCAGCGAATACCATGACTTCGGCAAAGAGGTGACAAGGCGAGCGTAGAGCAAAAATGAAGTTCTGTGTAAACAAGAGGCGAGGCGGCTCAGCACTCCTTTATATAGAGACTTGCAAGAATATCACGTGAACTCGATCCCGCGTGACCTAGCCTGCTACCAAAGATCGAGCAATCCGTCATGCCGTGCACACCCTCCATACTGTTCTAGCAAAATGTCTTGTACGCCAGTTTTCTTGTCGCAAGTCCGATGGTCATAAACCCATTCTCGCAATTGTGCCCAGTCCCTACATGTGTGGCTTTGCCCGTCGCCGGTCGTGAAATAACCCCAGGTAAAGAGAGGGTCACTTGGCGCATGGCACTGTATGAATTGGCGAAGTACATTTGCGCAATGACCAACATGCTCGATCGATGAGGTGGATTGATATCCTCTATGAAGGTCAAAAAACCCTTTTCGCATAGATTGCTTGTGCAAGCGAGAAGCGAATAGCCTTCCGCCCTCATATCTAAATTTTGGTACTCACCACGCAGTGCATCAAGTGGTATGATTGGATCATAAATATCCCCTTTGTTCGGTCGCTTGATAAAGAACGCGTCTCAGGAACTCCCGCCGCTGTAGTCTGATCCCGGGGGAAAGCCACAATCCCAAATGTCGGATCAAATGCGTCCCACAGCTCGTCTGCTTGTGAGGCTTTACTTTCACTTGAAGGAGTATAGTTTCCTTTCCAATGAAACTTAATCTGTCTAGAGTACTGACCATAGAAGAGATCCGAGGTTGGATGGTGGGTATCGGTAGACACCAGTTCTGACCAGACAATGAGATTGCTGCAGAAAAGACCTATCATAAGTAGAACATTCAAAGTGCAGAATACTATACCGGTTGAACTCCAAGGTTTCACGGCACTTGACACCCGCCTTTTTTTTACCCTTCGATCTCATCGACGGCGCCGTCCAATAGGCTATATCCATCCGTCCAGGAAATCATCTTAGTGTTCAACGGAGGCTTAAGGGTTCTATCGTCAGATAAGCCATGGGGATGGGGGGTTTAGATAGCAATTCTCGTTCAAAAAAACCAAGGTAATCAAGTTGAAAGATTCGTACAATGTCCTGGAATATGCGCAGGGACACTCGTAGAGGCGATGCAACGCTGTGGCTTGCGATCTGCAGCGAGGCTGGATCAGCATTGACACGAGGTTGAGTTAATTTTACAATGTATTTAGGGACATGCCAATTAGATCGAATAGTCAGTGCCGAACAGATGTTGTGTGGAGAACAGGTTGATTGTTGCCAGTGGTTCGTGCAGCCGATCACATGCACGTCAGCTTACTTGCGGAACCGGCCTCATCTTCACCGGCTTGCCCTGCAGTCAATGTTGGGCTCTCATGGTGACAGGGTTGGTTGCGTCGAAGGCTCCTACGACTTGGAACACGTCAGCTCTTCTATTATTATTTGGTCTTTGCACATCATTGTTTTACGCATCTCTTGCCTCTTTCCACATTCCCGGAGCTTATTCCGGGGACTAAGTCTAGCAAGACCAGGACGCGTTCATCTGCACTGTATTTCAGTGAGTACATGCTGAATTCTGTACACTCACGACTTTTAGAACTAAAATACCCGCCGACATGGATAAAGGTGATCCTGGTTCCATGCTTGGGCTTGCTGTTTCACTACCCCTGATCGCATCGTTATGTGTAGGGGCACGATTCTGGGCTCGTTTCGAGAACAAGGCGGGCCTGAAGTGGGATGATTGGTATGATATTTGGTCTCTTGCACTTGTATACCTTCTTACACATGACGCTATGTCAGGCTGATATTACCTGCTCTTGTATGAGCTCGTGTGTTCAATTGTCCTCTGATGACTGACACAAGAAACGAGGTTTTTACCATCGGCATGTCCATAGCTTTGATAGTGGGTAGGTATGGGTTGTCTCTATTTCGTAAATTCGTTCTATTAATGATGTCGACGGTTTTAGGCGTGGCCTTGGGCGTCACTGCGTATCCACGTCCATCAAGCCCTAGGCAAGACAAATTGACCGAAAATCCTCCCCAGAAGATCAGAGAGCAGAAGGTGTGTCCTGATGCACCAAAACTCCTCGGGTTTATTTAACTCTCCCAAGATTGAGTTTTCCGTAATTTCAATGTTCACATTGCAGATCGGCTTCGTCAAGTGTAGTCTACTGTCCTTCTATCACCGCGTTTTCTGCGTCAAGGCAAGCAACTACCGTCTTGTTATTAGGATCTCAATTGTGTTCTGCGCACTTTGGTCTTTTGGATTTTTCCTATCATCTTTCTTGGACTTTGGATTGCCACTTTCAAACAATTGGGGTCCCCTGACCATATATAAAACAAAATGTCACGGGCTAGGCTGGGAGCAAGGCTTTGCGGTTTCCGACTTTCTGCTCGACTTGGGTATCTTGATTCTGCCGCTAACCCCGGTAAGCCAGAGATATCTTCCACAGCATTATCAGACTGCTAATCGATCGAGGCAAGATATTTCGACTACAGATATCCTTGAAACGTAAACTTGGTGTCACAATCATTGTCATGATCGGAACCATGTAAGTTGACCGAAACATCGTATAGCTCAGCACACTGATGTGGCACCGTAAGGGCAATTGTTGCTTCTTTGATACGACTAATACTTGTGTTCACTATCGTTGATCAAGTCAAGTCTGCTTTTCTAACCGATGACGGAAATATTCTTGACTCAGAGGTCTTGTGGTGGATGTTACTGGAAGCCGGCCTGTCAGTGGTTGCGGCGTCCTTGCCAGCGATCCATTCGTTTCCGCTGCGAAAGTAAAATCTTCAAATAGTATTTCGGACAGCAGGTGCTCTTCGAAGTATTGTGTAAAGATGCAGCTAGTATCTGACAGGGTAGTAGGATTTAGAATTCGGACAACGGTGTCGAGATGCAAGACGAGATAAATAGAGATGATTCAAGCTTGGAGTTTGCAGTGTAAATGCTCATCTAATCATTTAATTTTAGTGTCGAGGCTTCAGTGTACAACGATTGCTTCTTACGACAAACCGCAAGGTGGAACGGAGGTAGTGTGACTTGTATTATTACGCAACACTTGATACATATGAACACGCTGCTATTCTACGAGGATCAAATCTTGACGGTATCCGTCATACGTTGAGGAGGAGTAACTAATGTCGATTAGTGATACCTTAATTGAGTTATTATTATTGGGAAGACATTAGGGGCCGAAGTCCCACCAGCCATACAAAGCCCAATAGCAAAGAATTTTGACCGAAGCTGAGTAACATTTTGAGATATATCTTGACGAATCAAGCGCCCGTACTGCTCGTGCAATTTGGGGGCTGGATTTCCGCTGATCATGACATGTGCTGTTTGCGATGTAGTTGCCTTTTGACCACAGACCGTGACATGCCAGTTCCATATGAACCCGAGCGACCGAAAGTGTCTCGAGTAGGCCACCCTCCTACTTGTAACACTAAGTATCATTCCTCCTTGAATCACCGTCGCCAAAATAGTCAACATTAAAGCTATTGCAATCGCACTTTTCGCGGGCTTTCCACTCATTGGACTGGCCAGTCCCACACCTCGTAGGGCTCACTCAACTCTCGTGTATGATCGACTCCTATGAATTGACCTTTTTCTTAGCGTTGTATAACGCGGTTGGAGTTTCGATCTTAGCAGAAACTGAGAAACGAAGCGACAAGGATTACCATGCGAACAACCAGCTTGACTCTGAGGCTTCGAATGGGCTCAATCAGATATTCTAGCTACGAAGAAGTCTTCATCGAATATTGCTTCTTTTCAAGAACACGTGATGGATCATAACGAGTAAGGCGGTGTCATGGACAGACATCTAGATTGTAATATTCAATAGGAGGCAATAGTCAAGATGTTTTTTGAAATAAATCATGACACTCATTCTCAGATGCCGAATTAAAGGCAGTCAGAAATCACCGTGGTTCGTCTTGCTGGCAGTTTTCTTTCATCAATATACTGTAGTTGTGCGTTTGTCAAGTGAAGTAAGGGAGGAGACAGTAACTAATGCCAGCGAAAGCCCTATCTGGATTATCAACCTTGCTACCTACCTCCAACTGCCCTTTTTTTTTGAATTATTGATGTGCTGGATCCTCCCAGTGGAAGAACTGAGATTCATCCTTTCATTTTCTTTTTCATTGCCTTCATAACTTCCCAGCACGTGCGTATCTGCGACAGCCAAAAAGGAGGCTGATGGTGGAGCATGGACCCATGGGCAGCCCTACTCCACAAGAGGCCTTGGGTAAAGCTGAGCAAACCTCGAGCTTTGATAAGAAACGCACGCGACTATCTATGGTGAAGAGGAATATGACGCTATGGAGTCTCGTTGATAACCAGAGCTGTCTTCATACTCCTGCAAGATCTTGATCACACGAGCAATAAGCATTGTCAATCCTCGCCAGAGCAGCGCTGGGAATGTCCTCCACATGGAGTACAGTTGAATGGCGAGTAGCACTAGTTAATAGAGATCTCTAGCTGACAGGCCAACAGTAAAGCAGACGAAAGGAGTTATCCGCAAGGTACCGACTCTGATGGAGACAAGATCGCCCAGTCAAGCGTCGGTGGTCCGTATAAGACAATATACCTCATCCTGTAATTTACCAGTCAACTACAGGCTAAGCTACTACAACTTCCTACTCTTTTTGGTGTCGTAAGGTCACAAAACTGGTCCGACTCTTAATCTGCCAGTCGTAGCTCGTTGGTTACACCATAGCGTTATCATCAATATCACTCCCTTTCCTGGTCATCTTGGCTTGTAACTCTTTCGACACAACGACTCCAAAGGCGAAACGGAAGTTCATCCATTCTCATAATTACCCGTTGTATATTCAGCCGGAGTTTTTGGCGGGACAAAGCACTGAAGCTGGTTGACTTGGTGGACTAGGACGACGCTAACACCTCGTATTCGTCCCGCTCTTCGAGCGCCTCAGATGTCACGCTATACCAATTGTAAGCCACTGTGACGCCATTTGGCGATCGCAACGCCGAGATTAAGGTCCGCTCTTGCTGCCCACAAAACTGGATAATGTCGAATTGAGCTCCATTCATCCATAACACGACTGTGACCGAACTTACATACAGAGCACCCAGGATGCGCTTCCCAAAACTCGCAGCGACCAGTGCCTTGCTGGCGCTGGCTTCATCTGCCCAGCTCGACACACTCTCCACCATCACAACAACAGCAGCTCCAGAGCCACAGCCTTCACCGTCATTGCAGAGCACAAGACGCGCCTACCCCGCCACGCAACTCATCGATTCTGTGCAGCACGATCTACTTCGACGCGAGCATCACAGGCTCTCCAAGCGCGCCTGCGACATCGCAGACAACGACTGCGGCAACGGGTTCTGCTGCCCCACAGCCCTGGAATGCGTCCTACCCAGCACATCCAACGGCCAGACGTCCTGCGTGCAGGGCGGCGCAGGCGGCGCCCCCGACGGCTTCTTCGAGACCCAGTCCGCCTACGCAGCGAACAGCGGCTCGACGACCGCCACCAGTAGGCCCGCAGCCTCGACCGGGAGCACGACGTCCCCATCAAGCACCTCCACCTTCACCTCCACACCGGCATCTTCCTCCTCCTCCTCCTCCTCCTCCTCCTCCTCCTCCTCCGGCAACAGCGGCCCCAGCAGCGCCATCTCCAGCGGCGCGATAGCAGGCATCGTGGTCGGCGTCGTCGTCGCCGTCGGCCTCGTGGTCGGCATCGCCGTCTGGCTCGTCATGCGCCGGCGCCTGCGCGCCAAGCTCGCCGCGCAGCACAACGGCAGCGGCAAGCCCGAGCTCGACGGCTCGCGGAAGCCGCCGGCGTACGATGCGCAAAGAGGGGGAGACAACATCACGGCGGAGGCGAAGCGGAGTGCTGCGCCGGCGGAGCTCACGGGGGCAAGCGCGGTGGCGGCGGAGATGCCGGGGGAGGAGTGGGCGGTGCGGGCGGAGTTGGAGGGGGGTGGGGCGGGGCCGGTGGAGCTGCCTGCGACGGCGGTGGAGAAGAAGTGAGGCGGGGTTGGTTGTGCGGGAGAT
This sequence comes from Carpinus fangiana, assembly GCA_006937295.1. Lineage (NCBI taxonomy): Eukaryota > Viridiplantae > Streptophyta > Magnoliopsida > Fagales > Betulaceae > Carpinus > Carpinus fangiana. The sequence goes on from VIBQ01000016.1 coordinate 223,199, forward strand.
GGGGTTTGCATTGAGTGTTGGGGTGTCGTAGCGAGACACGGCGGTCTTGAGGTCGGGATGAATAGGCCACAGCTTACTGTGCCCGTCTTTCGTGATCGTCATTCGCACCAAGTCTCAGTAGATGTCTTGGAACCTGGAGGTGCCCGAGTGCGCGAATACCAGATTCTACAGGCGGTGCTCAAGGTCCTGGCAAACGACTGGACGTCCAAGCTCAGGAGAGGAGTCGTACCGACCGCGTCAAGTTTGTGATGCGCGGATATAGTAGAGAGCAACTATTCTGGTACAAGGCCTGTAAACCTATAATTATCATGCGAAATCTTATTAAGCGGATCATCTTTAATAGTACAGCATCCAAATCTGAGATATCATTGTTCATCATAATATTATACATGTTATTAAGGGGTATCAAGATCCACTGCACCGCTCACACGCAGCCGTTTCTAATTATTCACATATCGCAGGTTGCCAGAGCCATCTACCCAAGTCGAGCGACTCCAGTCTGTGACGCCATCTGAGCTGCCAAAATGAATGCCAGAGTCCTGCAGGAACGATAGTTAGTATACAGTTCCCAAGCTAGAAGCTAAGAGATGGCGAGGGAGCAGACTTACTGAGGAGGGGCTGTTGCTCAGAGAATCCATTGCATCGACAGCGTCGAGCGCATCGTTGATGTCCATGAGATCTCCCACAGCGGCAATGACATTGCCGATGCCACCAGTGCAAAGAGCGAGGACTCCGTGGCGGATAGCGGAGCGGGCCAGGACTTCTCCCAATGAGGATGGCATCGTGTTTGAAAGTTGGTGCTCTGAAGATTGGTGGTTGGTGGTTTGGTGTGTGTGAAGAGTCTTGTCTGGAGGTTGGTTGTTTGGTGGTGTAGTGTGTCTCGTGTGTTGTGGTGATATTCTGCTAGAAACACACGCAGAGCCATGATCTTATATACACTACGTTGGGTCCAACATTCCGTAGCATGATCTCACATGAACATGAAGTTGAAGCATAGCCACCTCCACCAGCGAGGCGTGAAACTCCGCCTCCACTGTTCTGAAGAGAACCCCGCACACAATGATGGGGATGGCTGAACGCCATCCGCCATGGTTATAGGCTGTGCAGCGCCCTCTGGCGGCTTGAAGCCCTGCAATCTAGATAACACGCGCAAGACATCAATTGCAAATTCAAAGACGCTCAGATATAGCTTGAAGCTTGAACCTGAGAAGATACAGGTCACGGGAGCTTCTCAGAGCTGTGAGTTTGGAACTGCAGTTGTTTTCGTGGTGGTAACGTGTGGTGGACTTGTCTGCTGCGTCTCACAGTTATTCGTCGGACGCCAGCCCACACAAGCCACATGTTTACACACTAGCACGCATCCAGGTCACAGTGGTCAGACCCCGATAGAAGGCGTGATGCGGGGTTGCTCATTGAGAATCCTGCCAAGAAAGGGCTGTGCACACATTCTCAAAGCTTCATCTCCCCCTTTCGAGGCGGAGTGCAGAAGCAGTGAAGTGCATGACTCGGCTGACTGCCTCGTCGTCGGAAACCAGATCGAGCATGTTTGGTCGTGCCCGCCTTGACACAATTGCACCTGAGCATGACCATGGGACTCGGTAACCCCTTCGTGATTGCACGACCCATCTACGATGCATCTTCATTTGGGTAAGTGAAATGCAATATGCAAAGAGCAAATCATAGTGGCATCAGCTACATTTCCAGGTACGGCATTGTAAATAGCAATGATTGGGGAGTGACTGAGTCCATTGGTCGCAAGCTCGAGCAGTGCGCTTTCCCAAGACCCTGCCTGTCCCTAGTGCTTCCACTCCCTATAAGAGTTGTGCTGCAGATGTCGCGTAAGCGTCGCGTAAGCTAAGCTAAGTTTTGCATCTAAATTCAGCAATAGCTCAGGCCGATAACCATACCGGATGAGGCTTATCTACGCTACGAAAGCTCCCGTCCCGATTCTACCCTAAGAATGCGTGCTTTTGAGCCTCCGGAACACCTCCTTGTATTGGTGTTAAGGGATTCAGGGTTGAAAACAAATCAGATATACTATTCGCCATGTCAGACAACGAAATACTTTCCGTTTTCGAAAAACTTGCTGCTGATCCGGTGTCGGATGACATCAAGAGCGACGAGGCGACCCGTAAACGCCTCTATGAAGCCGCACGAACAGCCATGCTCAAGCTGGAAAGCCCATGGGAGACTGTACAACGCCTCTCATATCTCCCTCAGCAGCTCGCAGTCGCACAATTAGGCAACCAGATTAAGCTGTGGGCACATCTCACTGCTCAGCCATCTACGACGCACGCATTGGCGGCCAGTACGGGTGCTGACGCTAGCTTTCTCCGGCGCATCCTGCGGTACGCTGCATCGCAGCGTATGGTAGAAGAAGTAGACGAGGACAGCTGGCGTGCGACCAACATCACAGCCAGTATGGCTGTACCAGGGAACGAGCAAGGCATCATCCACGCTGCAGAGAACTGTGCTCGACCGTATTTGGCGTTGCCGGCATACAGCCAGAATGCGGGATACCACGACCCATCTGATTCATTTCATGTTCCATTTCAAGTAGGACATGGGACAAAGCAGAACCTGTTCCAATGGCTTGGCTCTGGGCACGGCAATTTTGAGGCTTTCAACAGGTACATGAGGGCACAGAGGCTCGGCGCTCCCGTGTGGCTAGACAAGTTCAGGCTGGAAGAGTACTGTGATCTTGACTCAAAGACTGAGAGATGTGAGTTTGTCGATGTAGGTGGCGGGCAAGGGCATCAATGTGAGGGCGTGGTGGCGAAGTTCCCGCAGCTCAAAGGCCGCGTGATACTGCAAGACCTTGCACCAGTGCTGGCCAAAGTGTTGATACCTGGCGTGGAAAACAAGGTCCAGGATTTCTTCCAACCACAAGCTGTCACAGGGGCCAAGGTGTACTATTTGCGCATGATTCTTCATGATTGGCCCAATGCACAGTGTGAGGTCATCTTGAAGAACTTAGTAGCAGGGATGAGCAAGGACGGTGTTCTATTGATCGATGAACTTGTTCTGCCTCGTACTGGAGCACATTGGTACGTCACCCAAATGGACATTGCAATGATGTGTATGTTGTCGGCAAGAGAGAGGAGTCTGGGGGAGTGGGAGGCCTTGCTCAGTGCTTCGGGGCTGAAGATGAACAAACTGGTCAAGTACTCCGAAGTCGGGGATTCCATCATTGTTGCCGTACCTGAGTCGAGGAGTGTCTAGCCATACTTTGCTCCTCTTATGAATGACTTAATCTTGCTTCTAGTCGTACGTCTACGTCACATGGTTTGACTTCTCCGTTCAGCTGTTTTGAGAGAAACCAAACCACGCGAATAGAGGGCGCTAAATGTGCGTTTTGGAGACATGTGCTAGCTCTTTGTCGGTTACAATCTGTGAAGTGCAGAAATAAGACGCGGTTGATGGATCGTGATTCTTCACATTGCCCAGCGCGGTCTCGTCACTTTGCAAGATCACCTGACACCCACCCGACATATAATACCATTGCATGAAAAAAATACTTCTTCATCTCTGCTCGACTTTACCAAAATCTGGATCGCTAAGGAATGCATGCCGCCTGACCTGGTTTGTTCACTCGATGTGATGCGGGATGTCTCCACCGCCGCGTTTCGTAGACCCAGCCTGTTGCAATGGACAATGGACAATGGACAAAAAAGGGAACAAGACGCCCAATCACCAGAGGCTGAGAGTCTTCCCATAAGTCCAGCGACTCCAGTTCTATCATCACTGCCCCCAAGCAGCACAACGGTGGCAGATTCACCAACGCAGCACGTCCTCCCCGCTCCATGCCCAACACCATCCTCATCGTCCCCATCCGCAACACTCAAAGCACCAAGCCCTCTCCTCGGCACCCTCTCCCTCCTTCCCCCCGAACTCCGCCTCCAAATCTACACCCACCTCCTCACCTCCCCATTCCCCTCCCCTCCAACCTTCGGCCCCGCCTCCACCATCTCCCCCGCCCTCCTCGCCTGCTCCTCCGCCCTGCACGCCGAAGCCGCACCCCTCCTCTACAACCCCACGCACCCCACCGGCCACATAATCACCAACGCGCCCGCTCGCCCGTCCCCCGTGCCATCACCGCCGCTCCTGCCCCCACAGTCTGCACTGCAGCGCATTCCACGCCTAACGCTACGCCTGACCTTCCGCACGCTGAACCGCGGCGAATGCGAGACGGCAATAGTGGGCTTCGACGGCGTGTGTGCGTTCGCCGAGGCGGTGGCGTTTGCGCTGCGCAGGTCGGCGGTGCTGCGCGAGTTGCGCATCGAGCTGCTGAATGAGAATCAGCGGAAGCGTGGGGCAAGGCTGGTGCGGAGTGAGGTGGTCAGGGGGCAGGTGAGGGGGCTGTTGCGGGTGTTTGCGGAGTGTGTGGGTGAGAGGGAAGGGGTGCGGGTGGTGGTTGGGGGGTTTGATACGCTAGAGTATGTGGAGATGTGGGAGGGGTTGGTGGCGGAGGGGCGGCGGGGAGGAGGAGGAGGGGAGATGGGGGTGGATGGGTTGATTCAGGGGCTGATGAGGGAGGTGTTGGATGGTGGTGGTGGCGGTGGCGGCATATAGATAGAGAGCAAAAAAGAAGTGCTCCACGGAGCAGAGAGATATGTTACATGTCATTTCATTTATGTCTGTGTTCCGAGAACGCCTCGCTATGGTACTATCATACAATTCCCCGTGTGTCACCTGTTCGTAGTCCACCCGCCAAACTCACTGACCTCCCTTGGCTTTGTCGCGGATGTAAGCCAACTGATCCTGGATATTCGTCGGTCCCTGAGGTGCAGACATGCCGGGTGGCATCTGCGCAGTACCTAGCGTCTGTTTCTTGCGTCTGTCGGCTTCCTCGGGCGTAAGTGGCTTGCCCGTAGCACTGTCAAAGACGTCTGATCTCTGGCTGGCAAGACGTTTCAGGTTGTTGACGACATCGGAAGTGTTAAGATTTGTGATGGCGGCGCGGCCCTCAGCCCTCGCGCGCTGTTGCTGCCATCTGGGATCCAGCAGTTCGATACGAATATGCTCTTCGAACTGGTCGGCGGGGATCGATTGTTTACAGTTAGGACAGATGACCTGCGTAGGTTGTTGACGCCTCTGTTTGGCACGTGGGACATAGTCACTGCGAATCTTCATCGGCCCGCCAGCAGCCGGACGTGTAGCAGCTTGGGCGGCTTCGCGGTTCGCCGCGCGTTCGCGAATGAGAATCTCTTCAGGCGTTTCTTGAACGACAGGTGGGGGTACGACAGGCATAGCAACGGGGACTGGAGCCGGCTGCGGGGGTGGTTGCTGGAAGTTGGTATTGTAGTAGACGTCTTCAAAGGGTACCGCCTCTTCGATGCGCATATTGTGTGGTTGAAGTGACATGGCACCCCTTTGCTCAAGTGACGCGGTTTGCAGGTTGTTGAGGGATGTGGGGCGTGGCAGCTCAACCTCGTCGTCGGCCGGGGTGAAAACAATATTCTCGACGACAACAAAGTCGTGCCAGTCAATCTGGGCGTATTCGAGGGCCTCCTTCTCTCGCTTTTCCTCCTTCTTAGCCTTTTGCTGTCCCTGAAATTTGACATATTCTCCCCGCTGCTTTGCCCGGTCAAGGATGTGAAGACGATTCTTGACATTCTTGGTCAGCTCGGCAATGCGTGCCTCCTCTGCCTTGCTCGCATCTGCCGCGCTGCCGTGTGCGTTCAGTAGCTCAGCATACTGGTCAATCAATCTGCTGAAGAACTGGTGGAGACTGTGTTGGGGGCGAAGGAAGTCGAACTGGTAGTTGTTGGCCTCCCTCTGCGAGAGCGTGGTCATGAAGGATCTGCCTCGCTTCGCCACGTACAGCGCCGTCAGCTTCACCACCTCAAAGTCCTGAGCGCTGATGTTGGGCATGCGAGCAGAGAAATGGAACTCCGCGGGGGCCGGCGGGCCTTTCGGAGCCTCTGGAATAGGCACGGCGACACCTCCCTGTGGCTTGCCATCACCGTCGATGCCACGACCAGCGCGGATTTCACCTATGCGCCAGACGTAGAAGCTGTGGTAGGGGTCGTTCTCGTTGATGAAAGCTAGTTTTGGGTTGCCGTTTTTGCGAATCTTCTCCTCAAATGCCATGCCGTTGCGCACAATGTACTTGGCCGTGGTTTCGACGACGGTTCGCATGCTTGTTGGTGGGAGGACGACATCCGGCGGCGGCTTGCCGGTCGCATCTTCGGCGGTCGCCATCGTGGTTGAACACGCTATCAGGAGGCAGTTAGCATTCAGTAATAACTCAAGACAAAAAACGCATACAAGAAGCTGAAGCTGAGCAGGAGATGCGACGTGGTAGAGGCGAGGAAACAAAAGTTGCAGCTTGAGACCTGACGAACGCGCCAAGCAAAACAGCGGCTCCGCAAAAAGTTGGGCGCCGCATTTCCATTGCAGGAGTTCGTCTCCTTCATTTGTCTCTCGTTGCCTTTTCATTTACCTCCGGAGCGATGCCTCAGGTCGGTCGCAGTATCTGCATATCATGCAGACTGCAGCTCCTGTCGCAGCTGCAAGGTGGCAGCCGCCCCTTGGCCCGGTACACAACTTCGACTGTGCTTGCGCCGACTCAGCACTTTCCTTCATTTCATCGCTCATTTAAATCTGGGACTGTCGGCTGGGTCCATCCTAGACATGTCTCGCAGGTGCAAAAACGACACATTGCATCCAACAGCGACTGGCCACATAGCCCCCGGGACACAGCTCAGTCCGAACCAACCGAGTCTCACGATCCAGATATTCCCACGCCAAATGTCCCCATCGAGGAGTCTGATCAAGATGAAGAGCTCTCTCAAGCCTTGACACGCGCAGCTCTTGATCCTGCCGCTATCGCTCAGCATGCACGCCTTCGCTTTGGGGACAGGTTACCAGAGGGCGCCCTCACACCTGGCGAGCAGGCAGTCTATGAACGCATGTACGGAAAGCCACTGACATGGTCAGAAGAGCATGAAATGACGGAAGAGGACCTACAAGCAATCAGAGATGCCGAGAGCGCCGAGCAAGATGGTCTCTTGAAAGAGGGTGAGGGTGGACAATGGGAGGAGATTGAGGGTGCTTTGGACCGGGCAGAGTGGGAGGGCGAAGACCAAGACGAGACTGGCGTTGAAGATTATGAAGAGCAACCCGACGACATCAAACTTCGCGAAGAGATGGAAGCACAACTAGATGGCGACCACTTCGCCGCCAATGAGATCGAGAACGAGGAAGAACAGGATGACAATGATGGTCTGTTGCAGCGAGCGCATCCCTTCACTGTACATGCAAGATCTGGCACTGAACCGTCGACGCTCCTGTTGCCCAAGGATAGTTTGACCGGCCCGACTGCCGTTTTACTTTCAGACGTGTCGAACAAGCATCTCGATGATGCCGCCGAGCGCCTGTTTGGCGGCAAAGGACTCCCCTACGGCATTGGAACGCCAACCATCTCAAAGCAAATGACCCAGAAACCCACATCCTTGACGGCCTCGCAGTCTCGCATGGCGTCCATGGAGGCAGACGTATTCATGGCTGCTTTAGCACCTGGCATTTTTGCGTCCGTCACTTCTGTACTCGTCGAAGTTCGGAAGCGGCTCGGCACTGGCTGGATTGAGTCTCTTTTGGCAAAAGATGGCGGGCCCCAAGTTCTCGATGCTGGCGCTGGCGGTGTTGGCATTTTAGCCTGGCGCGAAATTGTCAAGGCCGAATGGGCGCGGATGCAGTCTGATGTTGGAGTCACAGACTCAGAACAACAACCTCCCCCGCCGGTAGGAAAGTCGACGGTGCTCACAGGTTCGGACGCACTTCGACTCCGTGCCAGCGTGCTCCTCGAGAACACTTCATTCCTTCCTCGACTACCCGACTATATGCATGTGCAAGATGCAACGTCAGAACAGCGCAAAGCCTTTGACATCATCCTCGCACCTTACTCACTTTGGGATATCAAAGAAGATTACCTTCGAAAAGCACACGTCGAAAATCTCTGGCGTCTGCTTAACCCAAAAGGCGGTGTTCTCATCCTTCTCGAAAAGGGCGTGCCGCGCGGCTTCGAGGTCATTGCAGATGCGCGTCAGCATCTCCTCCAGGACCTCTTCTCACCACCCGAAGACTCCAGCAAGAGACACAGCGATGATCCACGCCGCAATGTTCCCGGAACTATCGTGGCGCCATGCACCAGTCATGCCAAGTGCCCCATGTATCCCATTCCGGGCGTGTCTCGCAAGCGAAAGGACTACTGCCACTTCAGCCAACGCTACGTGCGTCCTGTATACTATCAGCGCATGCTCGGTGCCAAGAGCCGAAATCACGACGAAGTCCGCTACAGCTACGTTGCAGTGCAGAAAGGCATATCGAGCAACGGCGCAAAGGACCAACTGACTGGAGAAGCCGCTACACAGCGCGCCTTTGAGGGCTACGACGTCCACGACGAGGACTTGAGAGTTCACACAGGCGAAGCCTACGCTGGAAATGTGTCCATCGGCACCGAAGTTGACAAGTCTCTAACAACCCCTCCTCCGGAAACAAATCCTCCTCATCCAAGCTCGCTACCTCGTCTTGTCCTTCCGCCCCTGAAGCGCCATGGTCACGTGATAATGGACGTCTGCACCCCAACTGGAACGCTCGAGCGCTGGACAGTCGCGCGCTCCTTTGGCCGACAAGCATACCGCGATGCACGAAAGGCGCGCTGGGGCGACCTATGGGCGCTCGGTGCGAAGCAGCGTGTAGCGCGAAGGGTGCGGCTAGGGCTCGCCTCTGAAGACCGCGAGCAGGGAGCCCAAAGCCACTCTGTCGAGAGCAAGCTTAGCAAGAGCAAGGAGAGGGTACAGAAGAGGAAAGATGAGAAGCTGAGGGGGCGAGAGAAGGCGAGGTCACGGCGGCGCGAGGAGAAGGCTGCGCTGGGGCTGTGAGTGTAGGGCGGCGTCCGCTTCTGCTGTTGAGTGAAGCCCACGAAACTGTGTATTATAGACCCATGTACAAAATCACGACTCTCTCTTTTCATGCACTGGAATCTTCCTGGAGGTAGCGAGGGATCCTTTGAAGGATCTTCTAGGTTGGCGAGAGGCCACCTGTTGTCTGCCATCCGACCAGCCAACCAGGCAACCGCCTGTACTGCGCCGCATCTGAAAGACACTCTCGAGAAAGAATACTTTGGTTTCTTACACCTGGACATCTTCTCATTCCCTCTCCCACTAATACAGAAGACCAACGCAAACCCGCACAATCATGAAAGTCCCGGGCCTGCCCCCAAGACCCCCCTCACCCACGCCCCATCATGACCAAACACCCACACCGGGATCCCGATCTCTGCCCAACAGACTAAACCGCATCACATCAGTCCTCGCCACCCTCGCCATCCTCTTCGCACTCATCTACATCTGCAGCCCGCCCTCCCTACGCTTCCCCCGCCACTCAAAACCCACCACCCCTCCCCGATACCGCGGCCCCGGTGTCGGCTTCGACCTCACCCTCGACTACGCTACCGTATCTCTGCACACAGACAACGGCACCACCAACGTCGCGCGCGTCGACGGTAGCCCCAGCTACCGGCGTCTGATGCGCTGCGTGGACGTTGTCGACGGCGTGCCACGCCTCTGCGACGACGACATCGACGGCGGCGCGCTGACACGGATGCTGGCAGCGCTAAAAGGTCTTGCAGAGGTGCAGCTAGACCAGCAGGTGCAGAGCGCCGGGTTGTCGGTGCCGTGGCCGGCCGGCGGCACAGAGATGGCCGAGTTCAGCAGGCTTGTGGACGAGGCGTATCACGGCGTGGGGCTGGAGTGGTATGGCGCGGCGGAGACGTCGGGCCGGCGGGCGGCGACGCTGCATAGGGTGCATGAGTGGTTGTATGAGGAGCCGGTGCTCAGCGTGGATTACAGCGGCGCGGCGCTGACGATGGTCGTGGATGTGCTTGATTTGGGCGGTGGGAGGGTGTGGCGGCAGGTGTGGCATAGTGAGGAGCTTGGGAGGGATGCTGTGGAGGTTTGCAAGGATGCTTTGGGGCTGGAGGTGTGTCGGGCGCGGATTGTGGCGGCGATGAGGGAGCTGGTTAAGGGGCCGGTGGTGTCGGATTCGGCTGTCAGGTTCCAAGTGGAGGCGCCGGATCTGGAGGATATTGGTACGGTTTTGCTTCTCGGCGAACATGCGCTGGATCCCACACTCATCCTGGCTCTGAAGGACTTTTTTGGGGACTCTTTTGCGTCGCGTAATATCCCAATGTTCGAGTGGTGGGGCTACGGGCGTGGGCAGCTGATTGATCCACTATATGCGGCGTCTGGAGGAGCTGCGTATGGTAAATACTTGGAAGCGCAACCTGTGTGGATGGGATGCGTGGAAGGTTGGTCTGATTGATTCATGGCTCGCAAGATTGGGCAATACAGAATTCACGCGTAACTTGCGCAGCAAGTGGAAGTGACTTTAATGTTGGCTCAGGAAGACGCTTGACAACCCAGTTTCTGACGAAGATGGAAGGCAGCCTCAAATTGAACAGTGTGGCTCGAATGTTAGCACGTTTATCAAAGAGACGTTTCTATCAAATTGCGTTAGAAGCCAGAGAAGCAATAGCAAGACAGGCATGAAATCTATTAATTTCTTGAGGATTAAATGTGCTATGAATAAAATCATTAGGCCTTGCTTTCAGCTACTTAGCTTGATGTAGCTGAATAGCAGTAGACACATGAATGCAACACAAATCATTCCATGGCGATCTTCGTTGGCCGGCTTGTCTTGTCTGCTGATTTTAGTAAAATGCAAATTGACGAGTTCCATTCTCAAGAATTCCGTTTGCGAATTGGAAACGTGGTAACATTGCGTTACCCTCGGACTGCGCGTCACTTTTGCCGCGTCTGCGTGCTCGACGCGTTTCGGAAAGTTGCTACCCAGGCGACGCTTCTACGCTCGGCCACAACTGCTCGTGGCTTTTGGCCTTGCTACAACCAACACATTCTCTCGTGAGTGCAACAGAGTACAAGTTCGACTCCAATTGGTTTTGTGCTCTTGTAGCTTTGCAGCGTTGCCGATTGGGTTGTGATAGAACGTTCCCGCATTCACTCCATTCACTGGACTTGAAAGAGTCGAGGCAACAGCTGCCTTGGAGCCGATACCAGCCACCGCATTGTCTCGCAGGAGACTCGATACATCGAACCCTCAACCGATCAGATCCCCTCCACCCGAGTCCGATTTTCAATTGTTTTCTTCATTTGCAAAGACCCTCATTAGCCGTACCCATCTCTGACGCATACCCACCTTTCCGCTCCATGCCCAAGACGCCGCCCTGACCGCCACCCGCAACCACTGCCCTTTGACCTTTTCGGAATCCCCTATCACTCTCCACTTCATACTCGCTTCAAGCTGAGCTAGCCACGACAGGCTGGGTCAAGCTGAAGCTGCGGCCTTTGGATGGGAGATCCGATCTAGACACATCCGCATCTGCATTGGGCAGGCCAAGCGGCCGCTTTGGAATCGACTGCTCGGGTGAACAACTTTACGCCGAACACACATCGCCATGGTCTCTCCAGACGAGGAACCCACTCAGCAGGAGTTCAATACACAGCAGGTGGAACGGAGGCTACACAAGAGTGTGTCTGGCTTAGGTCGAGACGACATTGCAGATGTCATCTGTATCCTGCACCCCGCATCCGTCGCGGCCTTCAAGATTGTCGAGGACACAGCCCAGCGGCAGCGGCAGCACATTCTGCAGCGCAACAATTTCCTCGAGTTCGACGGGCCTTCACAACTCGCCGCTACTGAAGCAGAGACTATTCTGATAGATCAGAAAGATGTCTTCGTCGCGCAAGATCTCGCCCTTCGATTTTCTTCACACGTCAACAATCCTGCAGCTGGTTTCTGCTTTGGCCGCAACCTGATGAAATGCGACATCAATCTCGACCCCGACCACAAACAAAACAGGATTAGCAACATTCAATTCCGCGTCTACTGCAATCCATCTGGCATCGTCATGCTCGAAGACATGTCCACTAATGGCACCATTGTCGATAAAGTGACCTTGGGGGGCAAGAAGTATCCGGACAACTCGAAGATGCAGATGCTAAGCGGCGGTTCCATCATCGAAATTCTGTCACTCAATCAAGATGAACACATCAAATTCATAGTCCGCATTCCTGCGCGGGAGCCGCATCAGGATGAATACATTGCAAATTTCCAGAACTATATGGAGAACCTGGCTATAGCAGAGGAGCGACAACAGACGGCTGAACGCGGGCCACCCATGCCTGAAGCCGCTGTTAGGGGTATGCTCGCCGCACCTCTAGCTGGCCCGACAAACCCCAAAAAGTTTGCCCAATCAGGTTTGCCCATCATCAACAACTCCAACTATGGCATGAAGTGGGATGGCGCCCCGAATTACAATTGCATCGGCGTGCTTGGCAAAGGAGCCTTTGCCACGGTATATCACCTTGCTACTCGGGAAAAGGGCGAACCATACGCAGTCAAAGAACTCGAGAAGCGCCGCTTCATCAAGAACGGTCAGCTTGATCAACGTCTCGACAATGAGATGAAGATCATGAAGGACCTTCGACACCCGAACATCGTCCAATACATTGACTATATTGAGACTAATCAGCATCTCTATATCATCATGGAGTACATACCTTGTGGTGATCTGCAGGGTTACATCCAGTCGCACCAACTCCTGCCTGAAGACATGGGTCGCGAAATGTCCAGGCAGATTTTCGACGCGTTGGCGTATCTTCATCAGCGAAACATCACTCACCGCGACATCAAGCCCGACAATATTATGATTCAGTCGGAAGAGCCGTTTGTGGTGAAGCTGACAGACTTTGGCCTTTCCAAGGTCGTCAAGAATAACGAAACTTTCCTCAAGACATTTTGCGGAACGCTGCTCTATTGTGCTCCCGAGGTATTTCCAGACTGGCATAAGCAGCCTGCAAGTCGTCAAAGGCAGAAACGGCGCGCTCCAGGAAGCCGGTCAACCCATTCCTACAGTCAGCTCGTCGACATCTGGTCCTATGCCGCTGTGCTGTGGTTCGTCATGTGCGGCAAACCGCCCTTTGAAGGCATCGTCGACCGGGGTGGACAGGGAATGTTCAAAAAGATCATGAACACGACTTTGGATATCACACCTCTCCAGGACTGCGGGATCTCCGACGATGGAATCGACCTGCTGGTGATGATGCTAGACACCGACCCAACAACGCGGCCGTCGGAGCTTGATTGCTTGAGACACCCTTGGCTGAATGGCGGAACAGAAAAGGTTCTCCAGAATGACGGCAATGGCCTCATCACGATTGCTGAAGAAGGCAATGGCACTGTGGATCAGACCGGGAACCAGCTCGATGCATCACAGCTTAATCTAGAGGACAGAGATCAAGACGACGAACAATTCGAAAGCTCGCCAGACGAGCTTACTGAAGACCATGTTGACAAGCGAGTAAAAGCAGTCGTACCAATGTCGATGCCTAAAACGCTAGCGCGCCAGAATGCTGTTGTTGGTGCACAAGATGCGTCATGGCAATCTGTGCCACTCATGATGGACGACAGACCTATGGATGACGCTTCGGATGTCGGCATTGCAAAACCTCAAAAGCTTTTTGGTGAGATATCACACCGCGCGCTGCGAAGTTCTGGAGTTCTTGGAGGCCTTGGTGATAACGCAGCTTGGCAAGTTTATGGTGCAGGACGGGAAGAAGATTTTACCAATGTGCCCACACTTCCCAACACAGAGTATGCCGGTGACAGCGACTATAACGGGCTGAGCCCTCAGCATGATGTCGAGATGGGTGATGATCATCCTCATGGCGGCGACCGAGACAACAACGCGGCGAAAAACGCAAAAAGTCTCAATGGAGCCGAATCCATGGTTCGAGAAATGCACATGACATCACCCAATGTTAGTGGCTCCCAAGCTGAGACACCTAACGAGCCAGCCAGCCCTCACACACCAACAAGATCCGGGGATCTTGGCAGCGGAAGGCCTAGCCAAGAGAAGAGCAATCCTTTGGGCTCACAGGAACAAACGCCGAAGCCGAAGACTAATTTCGACCGCTTTGTTCATGTGCCTCCTGTTCCTTCCATCTGGTACGACCCCAACGACAAGAGCACCCACAATTTGGAACATGCCAGTCGTGTAAGCGGCATCAATTGGCAAGACCAAGACGAAGTTGCAAAGCTTTCAAGCAATGATTTCCCAGCAAGCTTCTCCGGTATCCCAGCTCGGACTTCTCATTCGGACCCTCGCCCCAACAGTGCAGGCATGGATCAAGAGAATGCAGAGCCGTTGAACTCCACTGCTCCTGCAGCGCTGGGCCATGCGCAGTCGCCAGACTCGACTCGTCAGACTAGTGCCGGCGCGAACGAGAGACAAAAGCTGACCCCAGATCTCTCCGACTTCAAGGCTCCTCTACCACGCATCGCACGACTGACGACTGTCCCCGGCTCCTTCAAGGATCTAAAGTTCAACATCACCGAGCACAGGACACTCTTCGGCCGCCACCCTCAGTGTCAGCTGGTCTATCGCTTTCCCATGGACACACGCGTCCCCAAGATTTCATTCTGCATCACGTTTCACGAACGCGGCACATCCTCTGGCCAGTCGGGCTCCAGCCTAGGCGACATGGAGAAGGCGTCGGCGTGGATCAGCGCCTTGTCAAAGACGCCGCTGTACGTCAACGGCGTGCAACTAGATGCGAAGAACGCCGAAGGTCGCGAGAACTATGGGAGACTGTACACAGGCGACGAGATCAATGCCGCGCGCGATCCGAATCGCTTGGGGTCGCTGACTTTCCAGTTTGAGGCGTTTGCGGGTAAGAGTAGGGAGAAGAGGCCGGACGGAACAAAGTTCGAGATTGTGGCGAAGCCGCTTTGAGTCTGTGGGTAAGGACTCTGTCTTGGCTCCCGTAGAGTGGTTTGGAGTTCGTTTATTTGCGAAGATTGTGCGTGGTGAGAGTAGGAAGGAAGCTTGGAAAGATTGCCCACGATTGGGGTTGCGAGGCTGAGAGCACTTGGATAGCTCTAGTAGCTATCAAATGCTGTATACTACGTGGCGCTGCACTTTCTATAGCTATACCTTACTTTGTGGGCGCCGCTTAGCGGACATGATGACGAACAAGATCATTCAGAACTACGACATCTTCTACGAAGCCGTTCGTGATATTAAAAATAATGTGTCGTCGACCGTGATCCCAGTCTTCGCGTCTAGTAAATATCGTTCAGACTTGAAGGTGGCTGGCCCATACATGGTCTCTTTAGGCGTCAGGATTACGCGGACGAGCAAGCACTAACATTCAGGGCACATATGAAGCACGGCTAGGCAGATGATTTTGATGCCATCCTTCATTTACATGTCTCAGCTCCGCTTGAAGCATATACATCATGCATGCTGTCCAGCCTTTACATCTTTCGTCTTCACGCGACTGCAGCAAGCAGTCACAAAGATCTGAAGTGTTCGAAAGGATGCAAAACCAGTGAAATGTCGAGGCGAAGGCACAAAAGCAGTGTCTAGACACCCGGCGTGAAGAAAGGCCTAATGATGCACGTCTGCCCATTGTCGGGGCAGATGCGGACACGGTTGAGCTGCTTGTCGTAAGGGCCGGTCGGACCGCCCGTGTACTAGATGCCATTCGTCAGTCTTCTATCGAGCCGCTTCATGCCACTAAAAGGACACCGGGTAGACACGTACCTTTGCGAAGGTCAGAAGCTTTTTCTGGCGCGGGTCGTCGTCAGGCAGCTGATCATCGCCCTGTTCTTTGTAAGCATCTCTCACACTATTTCCAACAGCGCAACGGAGAAGGAGAGCGAAACTTACCCACTGGCCCTGGAAGTACAGCCATGCGGTCGGATCGCGACCGTTGTACGCGGTGAAGGTGGGCTTTGCGTTGAGCACGGTGGCGTTGCCGGTTTTGACGGGGTACGACACATGGTAGAAGTAGGTGCTGAGCGTGGGGTCCCAGAGCGGGCCTTTGCTGGTGGTGTCGAGCAGCAGGCCTTCGGTGCCCGAGACATTGGGGATGGTGTGGTCGTGCGTGCCGGTGGTGGCCCAGTTGGCGTGGGTGCCTTTGCCGGAGTAGGCGATCATCTGTTTGCGGAGAGGTGGTTAGTATTAGTTGACTTGAACTGCATCTGTTGCTTTGTCTGTGTCCGCGCTTTCCGTACACTAAGAGAGCTTGAAAGGCGGCTAATCTTCATTTGAGTGACTTGCAAACCAGCACGCTTACTACTGAGAGAGAGCAAGGGAATAGAGACGACTCAGATGGGGTGGATATGCATGTCATAGGGTAGGAACGTCCAGCAGAGAAAGGAAAAGAAACCATAGACGTAAAAAAGATGATGCATAGCCAATGGTAACGGGACAACGAAAGGGAGGAAAGTTCACTTACTCGCTTGCCTTGTTTCTCGACAGCACTCCACAGGAAAGCTTCACCGTTGGCGTGTTGCGAATACCATACTTTCTTAGGCACACCATTCTTGAAGCGAATCATGTTGTGCTCCCTATAAAGAGTCAGATCAAGCTGCAACAGGAGTGGGTGTGAGGCCTGCAGGACACGTCACACAAGAACTCACCAGTCTCCAACATGGTCACCCAGCTCCTGGCCAACGACAGTGTTGCCCTGATTGTACCTGAGATTGCAGTCAGCTTCAGCAGCAGAGGACAGAGGAAAACAAGGACGTACGCGTAGAAGTACATATAAAACGCATCGACGGAGCCATTCCCGCGGTCATGGGTGATGATGGCGGCAGACACGGCGCCTTCAGTCTTGCCCTTGGAGTTGGGCTTGACACCCTTCAGCCAAGCAGGGTTCTTAGTGATATCGTCGTTGCTGGTCAAGTAGATTTGTTTGCCACCAAGGGCATTTAGTCGGTCAAGATTGTTTAGAGTTAAAGGGTTTGGCGCGCCCTTGACGGTGGTTCTGTTGATTGTCGGGTGGGTGTGTTCGAGCTGCGCGCCAATATCCGATGGGAAATATGGGTCATTCTTGTCAATATACACCAGTGGTGCTGTCTCAGGGTCAGTTTAATTGCGACGGAAATGGCTGGCAACAAGCATGCCAGAACCACTCCTTCTGGGCAAGATCATGCGCAAGATCGTGCCCAATATTGAGGGAGCAATGGACCACAGGAGACATGACTTACCATAGTCGGTAACGAATTTAGGGACTTCACAAGCTCTCTCCATGACGGGCGAACTTGCGACGGAGCCAAAGAGTGCCGCAGCCAAAGCTGCAGCAATATACCTGGGCGACATCATGGCCGGGCCTCCAACAACAACAACAAACTCGCAACCCTTGACGAGAACCCGTTCTTTATTGCGACGTAAGGCACGCGTAGAAAATCACGCGTTTGGCAATGGGCAGAAGTCTGCTACTCATGGGATCAAGGTCCAGGGTCAGGTGCGCTTCCAGCTGCAACATGGGAGGACGTCCGGCTGGATCATTGTAGTCACGGCAAAGTGGCAGCAGGCCTTGGCTATTTGGTGGTAGCGAATGAGGGGGCTCGCGCCGCCCATATGCAGGACATAGCACGGGCATAACGGCAGCCAATGCGCTATTGACCTGCCCGCGTATGCTATTGTAAGTGGGCGATCGGTAAAGTGCCAGGGTCAAGCGTGATCTCCACCACACGGCAGAGACCGCGTTAGGCAAATCACCCGAACCGCAACCCCTCATGACCGCTTGCGTGGAACACACTGACCCACTTTCCCCATGTATTTGTCCGTTGTTACCGACACTGTGGAATCGCTGACTGAGGAGCTGACTCCAAACATGCGGATATAACCTTGGGGTTGTTCTTGAAATAAGTCTGTTCTGTTGCAGGTACTCCGCCTCCCTCTTGCATGGACACCGTCAATCATGTCCCGTCTGCCATGACCGTATATGCCTTTCCTTTGAGTTACCATGGAAAGTGTGGCTGTTTCTTTGCCCGGGCTTATCGTTTGCTTGTTTACAAGTTATAACCTGGAGGACCTCATCGAAATCCGAAGCGCTGTTATCACGTGACTTGACCTCAGTTCGACTGATTTTCACCAGTGGTCTTGCTCCGTCTTTTTCTGATGGACAATGCGGTCTCATGATAACTCAGTCAATGGTCCATGGGTAGGTCTTAACGTTTGTCTCGTAAATCAGATGAGGCTGGTCCTGCCAGCACAGCAAAAGACGCTCCCGCGAGCTGGAATATATTATTTCGCATCAGTCTGAGGCCAGCAGCACCGGAAAGATTTCTCCGTATCACCACGGGAAACTGATCTTAAAATCCTTTCACATTGCTAGTGCAGTGGGTTTCACAAGACAGAGCCCCGTATGCTACTTGCTCCTTTTGTGGCTTGAGTTATGCAAATCCCAAGATTACATTCACTTCGGATCTTGGCCGCTTGTCACACGCCTGACTGTACCGCGTAAGTATGCAAACATAGTGGATTCTTTGACTGAAGACCTTTATTCTCAGACAGCGGCTCATCATACCTTTGCTCACTGGTTTTTTTCACAAAGGCTATCTTCGCGTAAATGCGCTTTGCTCAGAACATGCCATGAAGCAACACTTGAACAGTTATCCGTTGATGTCACTATTGCTTGAAGTGAGATTGCCAAGGCTCTCCGCTATAAGAGCGATTCCGCGCCCCCGCGCTCTGTTCCCCTTTTGCTGTCAGTCCTTTTGCTCGTCTTCACCTTCCTGTGTTCTTTTTTCACCCGCACTCTTTTCTTCGCTGCTTGAGTCAAGGCGTTCGATCTCATAAGCTGACTGTTCTCGAGAGCTCCTGCTTTGCCCTCGCAGTGGAAGCCTTCAGCATGGAGGCCACCAATCCCACTCCTCCAGACGACTCCACCAAAAAGTACGACGCGGTTGCACATGGATGGGGCAAAGAGGATCTCCCACCTGCGGCTGATCTGGTTGCTCCTATTGTCACCCGCTACATGTGGGACGATGAGTTTGGCCAGGTCGGCCCGGCCATCCCAGAGTTGGAGAAGCTTTTGTATCCTGAGCATGACAACAACTCTCCAGGAGATGACCTCGATGCCTTAACGGACGTGCCCGTCACTCTTGAGGGACCAAAGACCTTTCACCCTTTCACTAGGGTAAACTAATGCTCTCTACTTTGCTAAAAACATGCTAATCATAAAAAACCTTGCAGTGGGAAGACGCGGGACTTCATCCACTTCTGCTTGAGAACGTGAGGAGGTGCAACTTCAAGATTCCCATGCCAATCCAAGCCTGGACCATTCCTCCGGTTCTAGCTGGGCAAGATGTCATCTCGATTTCTCAGACTGGTGAGTACATCTTACACAACAAACTGAAATTGTAAACAGATACCTGACAATGTGTTGCAGGATCCGGAAAGACTGGTGCTTTCCTAATCCCCATCCTGTCAAAGCTCATGGGAAAGGCTCAGAAGCTCTGTGGAGGAAAGCCTCGTCCTGGGTCCATGGAGACTGTGCAAGCTCAACCTTTGGTCTTGATAGTCGCTCCCACTCGTGAGCTATGTCTGCAGACTTTCACGCAGACTTGCCGGCTGTGCTATCGGTCCATGATGAGACCTTGCGTTCTCTATGGTGGTGCTTCCCGTCGCCAACAGCTGGAGGATCTCGTCAAAGGTTGTGATATTCTGATTGGCACGCCAGGCCGTCTTAAGGACATCATCACAAAAGAGCCCCGCTCCTTGTCTATGCGCCGCTTGAAGTATGTGTGATGACATTTCGTTCACTGTCATACTTGCTGATAATCTTTAGGTACACCGTACTTGACGAAGCTGATGAACTCTTGGCTTTTGACTGGGACACCGAGATGGCTCCGATTCTTCTGGGTGGAGGTATGTCTTCCCTCTCTTCTTATTCTTGCTACGGTGGTGACTGACATGATTTTTAGCTGCTCAGCACGATGGTGATCACCAGTTCTTGTTCTATTCGGCAACTTTTCCAGGTCAGCTTCGCGCACTTGCCCGTGGCTATCTGTCCGAGGACTACACCCGCCTTCGCATTGGCCGCATCGGTGCTGCCCATCCCAATGTCTACCAGGCTATCGTCTACACGGATGAAGCCATGAAAGAAGATGCGCTAGCAGACCTTCTCTGCTCGATTCCTCCGATGCCGACTCTCATCTTCTGCAATACGAATCGGCGCGTCGAGCACCTGGAGTATTTCCTGGCATCCAAATCCATCTCTGTGTCTTGCCTCTTTTCGCAACTCACCCAGCACGAACGCGAAAAGAACATGTAATTATTTCCTTGTCTGTTTCTTAGAAATCAACTGATCTAACAAACTCACAGACAAGATTTCCGCAACGGGCGCACCAAGATTTTGGTCGCGACTGCGATTGCTGCTCGAGGCCTTGATATTCCAAGCGTTCAACATGTATGTCTTACGCTCTCAAACTTGAAGATCCTCTAGCTAAACAAAAACCTAGGTCATCAACTTCGAACTCCCAAGCATCGAGCATGGCGGTATTACGGAATATACCCACCGCATTGGTCGAACTGGTCGCATCGGTCGCACCGGTCAGGCTACTTCGTTCTACAACGACCGCGATGAAGGACTTGGCCCGGATCTCGTCAAGATGATGTTGGAATGCAAGTTTGAGATTCCGGATTTCCTCGAACAGTTCAAGCCTGCCGACGGCGTTCTTGAGTGGGATGACAACTCTGACGTTGAGGAGGACTCCGCCGCGTCGCCACAGGTCGATTCCGCCGCTTCCGCGACTTCCTATGCACCTGTGGATGTCTGGGGTGCTGGAGCAGAACCAGCCCAAGCGCCCTCGGCGTCTGCAGGTGGAGATGCCTGGGGAGCAAGCCCTGGCCATGACAAGGTTGACTGGTGAACCATTCTCGCTTGACACGACTTGAGACCTGGCAAGGATATGATGATGCTCGACTGTACTTTTACTGAACACTACCGACCGCGAAGGACGCGCACTTCCTGATGGTGCGACCGGCTATGCTGATCCGCAAGACTTGCAAATGGATTACGCGCCTGGAGAAGGTCACTCACTGCCCGAGATTTGACATTGCCACAAGCTTTTCTGCAACTAGATAGCCTCTGAAACTCCATATAAAATCAAAAAACAAAGTTCGCCTTTAGTGGTTCACAGTGTTATTTGTTTCGTAATGTGGTTCTGCTTTGGCCGTTTCCAGCTTTCGGTGAGCGCCAGTCAATTGTTGCTTTATGTCACGGTATTGCACACTGCCCTACCGATAGATGCAAAAAGGTAAAAATTGACCCTCTATATATGTATGCACCACACCCAAATCAGCCTCATGAACCAACAGCATACTTCCGCAACAACCGCTCTTCAATCCCCTCATACACCGACCGACCCTCCCACACCTCCAGATTCTCGGCCTCGGCCTTGAAGAGCTTATCAGGGTCCTGGTCGGCACCGAAGCCGCCCATGCCGCCCATCGCGCCGCCCTGCATCTGGGCCATCTGCGCGGCCTGCTGCGCGGCGGCCTGGTTGGCGCCGAGGATGAAGTTGTAGACGGGCTGCAGGCCGAAGAGGGTGAGGAAGTACCACGACAGCGACGAGACCCAGCGCACGTCGAGGTCGCGCGTGCCGACGCCAGACTGGAGCATTGATTTGAATTGTGGGGTAAGGGGGAAGGGTAGTTTCACTGTGTGCTGTTGTTAGTGCTTGTGTTGCAAGAAAGGCCAGACTCGGCTCCGTTCAGCTGTGTAGGCGACTAGGGTGACGAGGGAGCGGAAAGTAGAAAAAGGGGGACAGACTAATGACGAAGCCAGAGAAGAAGGCGTTGATCCAGCCCATGATGAGCGTCTGCGGGACCATCATGGCGACGTTGCCCTTCATGGCGCCCATGAGGCCTTCCATGGCGGCGGGGTCGGTCATGGGATTGGCCTTGGGCTTGCCGCGGGCATCGGGGTCGGCGAGAAACACGCCCTCTTTGAAGGCGGCGACGAGGTACTGGCGGCGGGCGGCGAAGGACGAGGGTAGCAGGACGGCGGCGTTGGTGCGCAGGTTGACGCCGCGCATGAGGGAGCGCTGCTCGCGGATCTTGGGGAGGGGCTGGGGCTTGGGCGCGGTCTGGAGGAGGACGGTGAGGTAGTGGCGCAGGATGCCGGTGAGGATCATGACGGCGGTGATGGGCAGCAGGATCCACCAGCTGCATGCTTGTTAGCTTCTTTCTTGGTGGTGCTCTTTGGGGTGTTGGGGTTGTGGGCTGTGAAGGAGTAGCAAGAAGGCGTGGGCTGGAAGACGTACAAGAGCGCTGGATCCCGTTGGATCGTCTGCTCGATGGGTTGCGCCATGGCGAGAGTGATGGAGATTGTGGGATCTCCTGGCACAAGTGATCAGAGGGAAAGAAGAGCAGTCGTTGGTCGTCCATGTGCTGAAATTCCGAAGATCCAGGGTCCCAGCGGCGGCGCGTCACTTGCACCAGAGAGAAGCTGCCACCTCTCCATTGATTTGTCTCCTCGCTGTAACAAATCCACCAAGCTTCTTTCCAGTCGCGCAGGTAGCAGCACTTCGCTTCTGAGACAGGCCGCGGTAGAGTATTGCGCTCTGACCATCACAATTCGCCCGTCATGGCGTCGCAAAAAGTCTCCCTGTACTCGCTGAATGGTAAATACCCTCCATCCACAGAGCCAATTAGCCCAGCTTACATGTATCCTCAGAGCTGAAGACCACCCTCGATGACCATCTGCCCGTCTACCTGTCCTCTTCAGTCACGCCGTCTGGCATACCACTACCCCGTCCGCAACGCTACAGTCCTGTCCACACCCTCATCTACACGCGCCTCGCTCTTGGCTACACTGCTGTCGCCATTGCCCTGTACATCTTCTACCTCGACTACATCCTGAAGCAATCTTTCGACGACACGAAACTACTGACCACATATGCGGTCGTCGTGTACTTTCTGCTCAACGGTGCGTTCACGGCATGGCTATGGTTCGTCGAGCGTGGCCTGGTCTTCCATGGCCAGCGCGGCAGCGAGACGCTGCAGATTAGAAGTCACGCACCACACCGCAAGTACGAGCCGACATACCGAGTCACCACGAACTGGACGAGTGCGGCAGGCAAGGCAGAGAGCAAGGAGGTTTCGGTTCCGTTCACCGGTTTCTTTACTGCGGATGGATACTTTGCACCCGCAGAATTCGAGGCATGGCTGCGTAAGGAACTGCCGGTTATTGCGCAAGGAGAGACCAAAAAGACATCGTAGACTGCTGATGGATACACCAAGTACCACTAAACTAGGGCAGAATCAAGAAAAGCTATTATTCTCATGCTGACAGCGATGAATCCTTGGGTGACGACTCACGACAGTACTCGCCCACAGCTACGCCGTCGCCATCAACCCACCTCACACCATGCGCCCGGGCAATCATGCTCTTGGACGCCACAAAGAGCAACAAGAACATATGCCGCGCAGCCCCCGCAAACGAATAGACCCTCACCGTACCCCCCTCCAGAAACAAACTCACATCCCACCCCGCCTGCCCCGACTCCACAAACCCCCGCAGCACCGCCCACCACTCACCCCACGCCCCGTCACCACCACCTCGTCCCGCACCCCCAACCGCCCCACTCGGCACAACCCAGTGCCCCCGCTCCAGCGGCTCTACCGCCCGCGCGAACCGCACCCCGGCAAGCACCCTGCGCAGCACCGGCATCCCCTCCACAAGCCTGACCAGCGCAGCCGGCGGCTTCGCCAGCTCCTCGTCGTCTTCTGCGTCGCCTGCGCCCACCGGCCCCGCTGGCGCAAGCACCACCGTCACGCCGTTGCCGCCGCCGCTGTGCCTGCCCGCGCCCTCGGCGGCGCAGAGACTCTCGACATCTGCGTCGAAGGACGCCGTCTCGATGGTCTGGCGCACGCTGGCGTCGCTGGGCGACGAGACGATGGGCGTGATGGAGTGCTGCGAGGCGGAGGAGGGCGGGGGGCTAAATGAGGGCGTGGAGCGGGGTGGGAGGGGGAGGTCTTGGGAGGGGGTGATGCGGCCTAGGGATGTTGATGCTGGCGCGGGTGCTGGTGCTGACCATGACTGTGTAGGCGCAGATGCAGATGCGGACGCTAGTGCGCCAGAGGGAGGCGAAGATGGGAAAGAAGCAGCGGGCAGCGCAGCGAGACTCGCCGTCAGGAGCTGGCTTTGCAAAGCGAGTGCGGCGCACTGCGTGTCGTCGATGTACAGCTCGTTTTCGCGGGTTGTGGCGTTTGCGGAGGCTGGTTCTGGTGCTAGCCCTGAGACAGGGGCAGCGTGTGCCTCTTCCTCTACTTCGGCCTCGGCCTCACTTCCTGCCTCATGTCCAACCTCAATCGGAGAGGAAAGACGCTGGAAGGTGGTGGCGGAATAGGCGGCGGCCGTGCGCCTGTAGCGTGCGTCGTCGGCTGCGGCACTGGGCGCGGAGAGGTGCACTAGGATTTCGGTGACGCGCATTTTCTTTCTCTCTGGGGGCGGGGCATGTTGTCCTTCCTCTTGCCCTCGAGTATCCTTATTGTATCATCAGTGGTGGTGGAAAGATGGAGGAAAGAGAGGCGAATGAGGTGCAGGTGTTGAGTACCCCGCCGTTTACTCCCACGGCGATATTCTGTGGGGCGACCACATATGTTCTCAAAACAGTTCATGGTAAATCAAAATGGTATTAATGGTGAACTACCTAGAGACACCGCTGTGGGTATCTATTTGGAACGCGTCTATCTTGCTGTAACCCCACTTCTCCTGGTGAGAAATAATCAGACCGCAGGAGACTTCTCATGCTGGCTGCCCTCAGCAGAGCTGCTAACCTCGACAGTCTGCGCCACGCCATGCCCATTCATCTTGCTGATCTCCTCAAATAGGCTCCAATCACCAATCTGCTCGTCGATGAACTGATCGACATCCAGTCCGATCATCTCGGCCTCCTCGCTGACGCGCAGATGCATGCCCGGGATGTACTTGAGGATGTAGAGCAAGATGCACGTCACGACGAACGAGTACGCCGAAACAGCACAGATCTCCGCCAGCTGCCTGCCGACCTGCACGCCGTTGCCGTCAATGGCGCCCGGCGCCGTCGAGCCGAGCCCATCCAGCGACGCAACCCACGTCTGCGCAAAGATGCCGGTCAAAAAGCTGCCGACCATGCCGCCGATGCCGTGCAGCTTGAAGACATCCATGCCCTCGTCAATGTGCAGCCACTTCTCCACGTTCTGCACGCTCGAGCACACGGCGCCCGTGATGATGCCAATCGCAGCCGCCAGCCACACCGACACGTAGCCCGCGGCGGGCGTGATGCCGACCAGCCCCGCGATGGCACCCGAGCAAGCGCCGACGACGGAGAACTTGCCGCGGTGCTTGATGTAGTCCACGGCGACCCAGCCGAGCACGCCGCAAGAAGCCGCCGCATTGGTGTTGAAAACAACGTACATGCTGCGCAGGCTGCCGTTAAGCGCAGAGCCGCCGTTGAAGCCGAACCAGCCGACCCAGATGAGTACGGTGCCGAGGAAGACGAGCGTCGTGTTGTGCGCCTTGCCGTGCGCCGCCTCGCCGCTGTGCCGGCGCTTGCCCAGCACGAACGCGTACGCCAGCGCCGCCCAGCCGGAGCTGATGTGCACGACGGAGCCGCCGGCAAAGTCCAGCGAGGGCAGGTTGTACAGCCAACCGTTGGAGTTCCACACCCAGCATGCGATGGGGCAGTAGACGATGGTGGCCCACAGGAAGGAGAAGACGAGCGAGGGCACGATGCGGCCGCGCTCGAAGGAGCCGCCGATGACGATCTGCACCGTGCACGCGCAGAAGAGCAGTTGGTAGAAGCAGAAGACGATTTCGGGCTGGAAGGGTGAGCCCGGTGAGGGTGC
Source organism: Carpinus fangiana (assembly GCA_006937295.1). Taxonomy (NCBI): domain Eukaryota; kingdom Viridiplantae; phylum Streptophyta; class Magnoliopsida; order Fagales; family Betulaceae; genus Carpinus; species Carpinus fangiana. Next base: position 248,916 of record VIBQ01000016.1, read on the forward strand.
GACCTGCACGTTCATCATGCCGAAGTTGGCTAGGTTGCCGATGAAGGCGCTGGCGGTGCGGCTGAAGGCTAGACTGTAGCCCCAGAACATCCATTGGAAGGTTGTGCTGTTTTTTTCTGTTAGACGCGTAAAGACCGGAAGGAGGGTGGTGGAGCATACACAGCAATCACGAGCATGCTCTGAAATAGGAGAGCCAAGCTACTTTTTCTCCTCGCAAGGCCGCCATACAGCAGACCCAGGCCAGGAATGATGAGCCACACGAGACAGGCGCAGAACATGAGCCAGATGTAGTGGTACTCGAGACCAGCGTACTGTGCGTTGACATCCATGGTCTCTGGGTCTCCGCCTTTTGGCTGAGCCGGGTCAAACTCGGGCTTGAGTGGTGTCAGTATTTGGTTCAATGGGTGACTATCCAACAATTACGAAAGAGTCACACTCACGGGAGTTGGAGCAGTCGACATGGCTACTCAGTGTGCGGGCTGTAGTCACAGTGTTCTTACAGTAAAAGGGGATGGAACAACGACGGACAGGCGGGCGAGGCAGACACGCCTGTATTCATACTCTACCCTCCACCCCACCCACCCAAGATGCAGGCAAGTTGGGACGGCATCTCTCCAAGGACGCCGAGTAACAATTCCTCGTCTATCTCATGGTTGGCCCGACTCTATTCGCGGGAGGCATTCCTGCTGATACTGGCCGTGCGACCAATGCGGGCCAGCACCACCCTTGCACAGGCCCAATCGAGCACGGGCCAAGACGGGCCAGACCTCGACCACGGGAGGCAAGATAGCGGGATATTCTCGTGCGGACCTATGGAGGAGACGCAGAGCATGTCGCGACGCTGACACACAGCTTAATGTTGAGCTGTGAGGGCGTGTGGTACGCGAGAGGCGGCAGGTCGTGGCGCTGGTGGCGCGCTTGGCAGGCCGTTTGCTGCTGATAAGGGCGCCTATGCGGGACCTTTGGCCCCGTTTGGGGAGAGGCCAGCAGCCGAAGCGCAGGGCCAGGGTTCATGCTGACCCTCAGTCGCTTCCCACAGACCCGGTGTCCAGCTACTTGGTCGACATGCAGCGTGGGTTCGCAGCTCATGAGTAGTTGCACCGGGAGGCTCGCCAAGCAGGTGTATCACAAGTGCAACTATAGATCACCGCAGGGCAGACAGACAGCTGACAAGGTTGGGGTTGGCAGTCTTGGGAGCAAGTATTGGCATGTTGTCTTATCGCAACACATTAGCAATTGCCGCAGATAGGCATTAAGATGAGGTGAACCTTGGTGGCTTGAGGTCGAAGCATTCTCGCTACTGAGCATGACTCTTTATCTGTCCCAGCCTAAATGCAGTGTCAGCAGAGTCGAGTATCACAAGCCACATGCAAGCCAACGATAGTGAGCAGAGCGTTCCTGAGCACCATCACGCCAATCTTTCTCCCACGTGCCTGAAAGTCGACCCGAGCCGCTGTCAGGGTCCCGAGCCTCTGGTGCCCTCAGCTGGTACTCTCCAAGTGTCGCAGTTCCCCCTCACACCAACAACAATTGCCTTGTATTTTAGCAAGGCTTTGCGAATGTCCCGGCTATTTCCGACGTGTAGTCCTCATCGTCAGAGAATCGTGATTTGCATAGAGAACGAGTCAGACTCGTAGACAAGGACCAACGGCCTCGGCTAGACCTGCCGGAGAGTGTAGTCATCAGATCAACATGTCCTTATTCTAGACTACACTTTCTGTAGATGAAATCATTGATGGTGACATAGTCGCACCTGGGTGGTGTCGAGCAAGAGCTTCGTCAAATCTCACACCGTAGTCACGATAGGTGGCATGCTCTCGCTGTTATTGGCGCCCCGAATGGTAGCCGCATTGACCAACAGCGTGCTATCTCCCACCCCACGAAACGGTCTCATCAGTATCGCAACGAAGAGCCGAAGAAACATGACGATACCTCCATCAAGCAACATGATATTTTCATATGCAGCCGTTGCCGCGTCAAAATGGACACATTCCTGGCCACGGCTGTCGTGAATGTGGCCAAAGAGGTGAACCTGGGGACGACTTCGATGCACCTCCCGCAGGAGATGTGGACATCCCACCATCCCGCCGCCGGTGTTTCTGTCGAGGTGTGACTTGGGTGGGCCATGAGTAACCAGGATGTCGGTATTTGACGGTACCTTGCCCTGCCATACGTCGCGGATGGGCAGATACTGAAACGCCCATTCACCATATTGAGGTGTCAGTGGACTACCGTAGATCGTAAGGTGTCTGTCGTGCTGGGCGATGTCGAGTGTTACAGAGGTATTCTCGAGGTATATGACGCTGCCCCATTGCAAGTCGTCACGGCGCTTGCATCCTGGAGGGAACGCATCACGGCCAGCGTCCACGGCCCTGTCGAGGGCGGCGTCATCCAGAACGATATCGTGATTGCCCCCGATAACAATCTTGTGTGGATGAAGCTGAGCGTTGATCCAATCTAGTTGGTCCTGAACCTCGTCAAACGTTCCTTTCCTGCTCAAGTCTCCGGCGTGTAGTAGGACATCTCCTCGCGGTAGTTCGGGCTTTGTGCAATGCGTGTCCGAGATACACACCACGTTCACTTGTCTCTTGTGTCGACGTGTGCGGATCCCATTTTGGGCTCCTCGTCCATACAGCGATGCTGCAAGCCGCTCAATGGTTCTCCTTTGCCAAGGTTTGTGGGGCGGTATGGCGACCACAGCGCCAACCTGCATCTTAGATTCCGTGAGATGTAGAACGATTTTATCATATGGAGTTGAAGTCAGCTTCAAGTTAGTCCAACTTTGTTTGCTCTCGGTTGCAGAAATATCGTGGGAGAACAGACAGCCTGGAAGCGCGCTCCTGTTGATGTTTCTCGACCTGAGCGCTTACAACTTCTCGCCTGCGCACACCTGACCGCCCGGCCGGCGCCTATGCAAGGTATTACTTCGCGGAAAAATTGTATCACCAGACTCGGTGTGATCTCAAAGCGTGTGTCTATTGAAAGTATTCCTGTTCGCAGCACCAGTAGAGTGGTATAGTCACTGGGAAGCTAGCACAACAGAAGGCTCAAGATCACATGATATGCATAATTTGTGTCATACGTCTGCGCGAAAGCCCATGCGCCATGCTGTCGCTAATGCCCGTTTTCAGACCCATCTATCCCAATCCGTCATCTACATCATAATTTAACCGCTGAAGCCGTTGTTGGCGATCAGGTTCTGCAGGTATGTTAGCATCATTTCTTGTCAGCAAACAGAGAAGTAAACTTACGACAGTGCCCTCGGGGACGCTCTGGATGAGGTTCTGGCCAGCCAGAGCACCAATGCGCGAGCAGAGAGTGGCGGGGTCCATGGCGCCCTCAAGACCCAAAAGGTAGGCACCCAGACCGGTGATGTGGGGAGTGGCCATGGAGGTACCAGACAGAGTGGCCTTTTGTATCATGTCAGCGTTTGATTTTCTCAGAATACCAAAGAAAGAATACTCACGGTAGATCCATCATTGTAGGTAGACAGAACATCAACACCAGGAGCCAAGATATCAACAATGCTGCCAAAGTTGGAGAACTCAGTCGCAAAGTTGTCGTTGATGTCCGTCGCGCCGACAGTGCAAGCGCTAGCCTCGGAAGCAGGCGAGTCGTTGCTGGCATCCTGCGCCTCGTTGCCGGCTGCAACAGCCAGGAACAGGCCCTGGCCGGTGGCGGCCGCGACGGCGTCGTTGGTGGCCTGGGAGAAGGCGCCGCCGAGCGACATGTTGGCGACGGCCTTGCCGATGCGGCCGTTCTGGACGGCGTCGTTGGCGGCCCACTGGATGCCGGCAATGACGCCGGTGTTGGAGCCGGAGCCGTCGCAGCCCAGGACCTTGACGGCGATCAGCTGCGTGTTCTTGGCGACGCCGTAGGTCGCGGAGCCGGTGGTGCCGGCAACGTGAGTGCCGTGGCCGTTGCAGTCGGTGTCCTGGCCGTCGCCGGCCTGGTTGGTGCCGAAGATGGCGCGGCCGCCGAAGCTGTGAGGGTTGTTAGTTCTTGAAACTTCACGTGACGTGTTTTATCGCCGGAAAAAAACTCACTCTGGGTGGTCGACGTAGATGCCGGTGTCGATGATGTAGCTGAAGGTGCCGGATCCAGCAGAGTCGTCGTAGTTGTAGGTGGTGGAGCCGGGGCCGGAGCTGGAGAGGCGGGCAAGGCCCCAGGGGGCGTCAGACTGGCTGCCCATGGTGCGCACGATGGATTCCTTCTCAATGTAGGCGACCTCGTCCAAGTCGCTGACGGACTGGATGGTGGCATCGTCGACGTCAACGGCAAGACCCTGGAAGGTGCCGATGTTGTAGTGGTGGGTGGGGGCCTTGCCGCCCAGGGCGCTCATGACGGTGCTCACAGCCGAGGTGGAGCTGGTGCCGGCGGCCTGGGGCTTCATGACCACAATGTACTTGCCGGGGACGACCTCAGCAGAGGCGTCGGTTGGGCCGATGATGGGGGCTGCAAGAGCCATGGCGGGCAGAGCCGCGAGGACGGAGAAGGAACGCATGTTTGAAGAGTGTACCGGGGCGTCTGGTCAAGAGAGCGAAGATGGGGATCTACAAACACAGTCGAGGAGCATAGTCCATACTTATACCTCCCCACGGCATGAGAACTTTCATAGCGACGGCTAGCTAAGCGACGAGGTTGCAGTCACTAAAGGAGAAGTGATAGCAATGGCATGGGCAACATGCGGCAGACAGCCCCCAAAATGGTCGGGGTCCGCAAGACGTAATTGATCGACCGCCGATCAGGGCGCAGTGGTTTGGGTGCAGCGGTGTTGGAAAGGGCAGGGCGAGGGCAGTGCTAGGAGTACAGTGTGGTATGGGGGCCGACTCACGAGCATCAAGTGGCCATCTCATTTGAGGTCAAGCGAGGCACGGTGACGATCACCCGCAGCGACGTTGCTTTTGCCAAGCGCCTCCCGCGTGCGGATGGGGCGCCGATGGCTGAGAACTGACGCTTTGACGTTGCATTGGCCGCATACGAGCTTCAGCCAGGGGTAACGCTGTGCCAGCGACTGCGGGGATCCCTCCTTCTGGAAGACCCGCGTCGCCTGTGATTTGATGGCGCCACTGCAGCCGTACGACGTCAACGGCGTTTCATAGGACGTGACTGGTGGGAGGCGCTGATGAGAGGACCTTGTCTGCCTCATGCTGCTGGTGCGGCCGCAGTGGTGGCGACGGCCGCCTCCGCTGCATACGGTTGCGCGTAAACATCAATCACATGAAGTTGCCGCAACGTTCAGGGTAAAAGCCTCGGTTTTTAAGACACACTTCAGGCACGTGAGGCCAATGCAAAGAAGAGTCGACAATGCGGCAGGAGCCGGGCCAGATAAGCTCAGATGGCATGCCACGATCCACAGGAACGATGGCTGCTAAAAACACTGGCGGCCGACGAAGCAGCCCCTGCGCGTGGACAAGTGTGTATGCTCTCGGTGATATTGCTGTACCAAGGAAGTTTCACCTTGTGACGGCACATCGTGGCGCCTCCTGAATGTATGCCGCTTGTTGGATACACCATTGGCCAGATGGGCATCTCGATATGTGCAGCCAGATCTCAAGCCACATCGCCTTCCAGTCCGCGAACCAGTAGCACCTCCGCCTTACCAATTTCCTTCTTGTCGACACCACCGCTGTCCTGATCTGCTTCTTTACAACTCCTCTGCATATGTACTGAAGTAGTCGCCCGGACTGGAGTCCACTACGTTCAATCTGTTCCGTGCGTTGGCTCTCGCGGCAAGTACTCACGTTTGTACGACTTTATGCAGACGCAAAAACATTCACTGCCCGATCTGCATGATACGCCAAAGTGCCGGTGAATCATCCACGCTGCAGGCTCGGGGGATGAGGAGCTGCTCGTACGAGCACGGTGTGCGGGTAGGGGATAACCTGCTATTATCCGGAAGGGCAGTGGCATCTCCCTCGCGTGTGTCCTGCTTCTTACAGATCAGCAGGGTGGGATTGGTTTACATAGTATCGCCAAGCGCTAGTTGGTTCGCTCTCGGTAACTTTGTTAGTATACTCGAATTTATTGAAGAATACCAACCAAACCCCTCTGTTTCGCTCTTCCGCTGCCTTGCTAAGTCTCATTTCTTAATGAGCATACGTGGGTTAAAAAAGAACCCTATAGACACCAAGGTGGAGATGCTACAATCCGGCGCCACTTCAAGCCGCTAATTAGCGCCGCGCTTCATCTCTCAGTCACCCAGCTTACGCTGCCACACCCGGACCCAAACCACCGCTAAATGCATGAGGCTCTTGCTGTTAATGGTTCACGGACCGTTGCTGTGTTATTTGCCCCCATGAAAAATCGGTCATGGGTAATTTCAAGGGCACCGCAAGTCGCGGGTGCGCGTCGTGCAGGCAGCGCCGTGTAAAGGTATTACGCCGCCGATACTCGTCGCTCTAGGCTAGCATCTAATTGCGCCGCAGTGCGATCAAGTCCGTCCAGCATGCGGTCAGTGTGTCAAAAGTAGAAGAGACTGCGGTGGTTATCGCAACGAGATTGACCTCATGTTCCGCGACCAGACCGAGAAGACGGAGAAGACTGTCCACCGCAAGCAGACTCCCCCAACCAACCAGCTGGCAGTGCGATTCCGTGAACAGAAGACCCCGGCCTCATTGACAATGTACATTCCCGAGACCGACTGGAAAACTGCTGCAGAAAATTACTTCTTCTTCAATTATGCCCCCATCTCTGACCCGCTCGACCGTACGCCGGGCTATCTCCCCTGCCTTCCGTTTCTGCTTTCCAACTCCCCACAGTCTCCGCTCCTCCACTGCACCGTCGACGCCGTTGCGTTGGCTGTATTCGCTTGCCGACGCCAGCACCCAGCCCTTGTCGTTGAAGCATCTCGGTCCTATGCCCAGGCTCTGTCGCAACTGCATCTCGCACTGCAGAACCCCGCCACGGCCACCTCAAACAGTAGCTTGATGGCCGTCATGCTATTAGCTCTGTACGAACTCGTGGCACCCAACTCCCAACCTGCGCGTGACTGGGCGCGCCACATTGGCGGCGCCATGGCCATTGCCAAACTTCGCGCCAAAAGCCAGCCGATGGACTATGTCTCCAAGAGGCTATGCCTGGCCGTTCTGAACCACAACTCAATCCGTGGCTTCTACTTCCCCACGGAAAACGAGGAACTCACCCGTCTCGCGCTCAACGTCGATCCGCAGAGCACCTTTTCGCGGCTGAATCGCTACCTGACGCGCGCCCCGCTGCTGAGATACATGGTGTGCAATGTCGTTGCCACCGAGGACTTGGCGCAGAAGCAGGACAAATTGACCAAAGCGATAGCGTTTGCCATGCTCATGGAAGACGAGGTCGGTGGGATCGGAACAGACGTCGTAGGCCACGAAGTCAGTGAACCCGTGAGAGACTTCACATCCCCCAAGTTTCCCTTCAGCACGCGCGCAGACGCCCTCCGAGAGATCCTCAACCTGCGTAGGAATATGTTCCGGGTCGGCCAAGTCGTGGTGCAGGATGGTCTGTCACGCTTGATCTCAGACTCGGCAGAGCACGACCTCCAGGTCGACCCGGACGTGCTTGCATACCTCAAATCGCAGGAGGAGATCAGCAGCATGGCTCTCGAGATCATCGGGGCTGCGTCCGGGCCTTCTGAGATTTCTTCCATTGTTTCCACGCCTATGTCTTCTGTCGACGGTTCGATGTCTGGCGAGCTCACACCGGACAACTCTTGGCGGAGCACACGGTCTGAGACTCCGGACGACATCTTGATTCCAGATCGCAAGACTATTGAACTCATCTTCCCGCTGCACGCGTTGGCGACTTCTCGGATGGTGCCGGAGGCGGAGAGAGATCGCGCTGCCAGGCTGTTGAAGCGTATTGGAACTGAAACGGGCATCACACTTGCCAGGCGGCTCTATGCGCAGATTGACGAAGACATGGACTCTCTCTGGGATTGACGTGGATTTTGAGTTTCTTGGAATGGCCACGACCATCTGGTCTGAACCAGAGCAACACACCATTGACCCGGTTGAAAAGATTATTCTCCTCGTGTGGATGTGCATAGTTATTGTCACGAAACGGTTAACGTATTAGATCGGTGGGTGTGCTCGGGCGCCATCCCGGTTCACGGACTGAGATGGCTGTACATGGACGCAAGAGAACAATGAACTCATGAATTTGAATCTGCTACCGGCAGGAGCCTGCGAACGCACGAGGCAGGCCAAGAACGAACTACTTGCCCTGCATCTGCAACAAGATCACATGATCGGCAACGCGCACTGCCCCACCTGAATATCGTTTGCTGGATGGTGGGGTCTTTTGTTGGTCCTTACCCGCCCGCTAATACGGGTTTACAGAGCGGGATCCACGGGAGATTTACTACGCTAAAGCAACTTAAGCCTCACTGAAGCTTGAAACAGGTGATTTCGACTGAAACGTGGTGCAACAATGGTTGGTACTGTAAGCGCCGTCGTTGGCATAACGCAACTGACTGAGCCGCCTAGGACGTCACTTTGGCTCTTCGCTCGCCTATTTTCAAATTCAACGTCGGCAAGGGAGATGAAAGACGTGTCGTGGAAGTCCACGAGCAAGCCATCACTGCGCTCTCGGATAGCCTGAAGAGCCTCTGTACAGGACCCATGAAAGAAGGACGTAGCAAAGAAGCTACCTTTGAGGATGTCGATTATGAGACTTTCCTTGAAGTATGCGAGTTCGCCTATTGGTACGACTATATAGAGGCGAGCCCAGTCCAACTTGAAGAAGACGAAAATGAAGAGGTGCCCCCGGTGTCCGAGCCACCTGCTGAGGATGAATCTGCAACTGTGCAAGTTGAGGAAGATGATCAATGGGGAGCCTGGGGACCTAGCACTTCCAGCAAAAGTAAGAAGAAGAAGAAGGAGATCCCTGAACGGTTCTGGGATGCACCTCCTCCGAGGACGTCACGTTTCCAGACATTGAAGTTCGAGCACGCACCTTCACTGGCCCCGTTTGATGTCACCCACAACCCAACCAAATCAAAAGACTTTGCACCAGTTTTTCTTAGCCATGCAAAGGTTTATGCGTTTGCTGTGCAGTGGTGCGTAGATGGTCTAAAGGCGCGGAGTCTCCGTAAGCTGTACAAGGCGCTTGAGAGCTTCAAACTATACTCTGCACGGACGAAAGACGTGATCGCGCTGGCGCAGTACCTGTACAGCACCGACGCTTCTGGAACTCCACTAGTTAACGAGACTGATGAAATGCGGGACGTAGTGGTCAGTTACATTGCGCAGGAGAAAGTTGCGTTCAGGGACTGCAAGGCGCTGAAGGAGCTTTTGCAGGAAGGTGGACCTCTTGCTTCGGACTTGTGGAGTGCCATAGCTTAGCCTAGAGCCTGCCTTTCAGAACTCGATTTGGACTATCGAAGTATCAGAGCTGTCGCATCATGCTGCTCATACTTTGCGATTGGTTGAACGCTAATGGGTCTTTCATTTGTTACTACATATAGTTGCAGGCTTGATATTTGCTCAGCGTACTCAAAAGCATCACAAGTCATAACAAGGGCCAACATGCCGTAAAACAACGTCTTGGTATCGATCTTCTGGCGCCCAACGCACAGACACCCCGTCTGAAGCTCCACAAAGCTCCAGCTCAGCTCAAGTATACCACGTCGGCTCAGGAACCTACACAACACCGTTAGCAACCTCCGCTCGTCACAACCAGAACCGAAAAAACTCACCTTGCTCAGCAGCGCCAGCTCACCAACCTCACGCCTCTTGTACGCCACCGGGTCGTGCAAGCTATGTGTGCGAATATCCCGCCAGAAGCGGTCGTAGCCCGACTTGCGCGTCGCAGCGCGACTGCCCAGCAGCTCGTGGATGCCGCTGGTGACGCGCAGCCCCGTGTCCGTCGCGACGACCTTGATGTGCGCGACGTGGGCCGCGACCTCGCCGCGACGGCGGGGGTCAATCGAGGCGCGGCCGCGCGGGCTGGCGGACACAATCTCGCTGAGCGCGGCGTTGCTGGAGGCGCCGTTGGTGGCGCCGTTGGAGGTGCCGTTGGCGTGGCCGTTGGTGAGGGTGCCGTTGGCAGCGCCGGCAGTCTTGGCGTCGGCGTAGAGCTGGGTGATGGTCTCGCCGACGCGGTCGGCAAGGGCCTCTGCGGCGGCGGCGTGGGCGGCGAAGTCGCCGTAGCGCTCGAGGATGTACCACTCGTCGGTGGCCTTGTCCTTGTTGTCGCCGCCGTAGGGCCAGGGGCGGGTGAAGGTGCGCGTGTACTCGGTGGCGGCGCGCAGGGCGCCCAGGGTCGAGCCGAGGTAGAAGTTGCTGAAGACGGCCTGGATGGTGGGCAGCAGCAGCGAGGCGTAGGGGATCTCGAGGATCTCGGGGATGGGCTGGCGCGTGGTGGCGCTCCAGCCCAGGCAGTCGCTCCAGGGGACGACGACGTCGCTGATGGTGACGCCGCCGGACTCGGTGAGGCGCATGCCCAGCGCGTCCCAGTTGTGGGCAAAGGTGATGCCGGGCTGGTCGGTCTTGACAAAGGTGAAGATGTGCTTGTCGGTGCCGTCGAGCACGCCCTCGAGCACCGTCAGGTCGGAGACGACGCCGCCAGTGTTGAAGTTCTTCTTGCCGTTGAAGGTGACGCTGTTGCCATCGGCGTTGGGCGTGATGCGCAGATCAGAGTCGCGCGGGTTGACGGCGCCGCCGCAGAACCAGTTGTTCTCGATGATGACGCGCTGCACGTACTCAGCCTGCTCCTCAGTGCCCACGACGTTGGCTGTCGTCGACCACAGCAGGTGGTAGCCGAGCAGCATGCCGAGGGAGCCATCGCCCGAGGCGACGATGCGGATGATCTTGTAGCCAATGTCCCAGGACTGGCCGCCGCCGCCGTACTTGACGGGTCCAAGGACCTTGAGGAGACCGGCAGACTTGAGCAGCGAGATCTCGGCAATAGGCGACTTGTTCTCAATGTCGCGGGTGGCAGCGTCGGTGGCCAGGATCTTGGCTACCAGGTGAGCACGCTCCAACCATCCCTGCGCAGTCTTGGGGTTGCCCTCCTCGGAGAAGGCCTCATGCTGTGTGTGATACGCTGAGGGGTTAGTCGCTTGACGGTACGAGGGCAGCACTTTGTGAGACATGATTGCATGCAATGAACAGACAGTACACAGCAGAAAAAGTGGGGCGACGAGAGTGACAATCCTCGGTCAATGGGAAGACCCTGATTAAACGTCAAGGTGTGTGGAGAGAGCTTGGGAAGCACGCCATCGAAAAAAAGTCAAGCTCGCGCTGATCATCCAGAATGGCGACACTAGGACGTGGTTGAGTAAACGCGTAAGACGGTGTTGCAGAAACGTGCGGGCCAAACGGGTCAAAGTTGAGGGGTTTCCTGTCTGTAACCCATGTAGTCTGCAGGTGCCGTTCTCGCAACCCGAAAACATAAATTGTTACAGATCCCATGAGCATATTGACGAAGCCGCAAGGTATCTGCGTCACATAGTAAACACACACCCGGTAGATGGAGTATGTCGAACAAGGCGCAAGTCCCCGCACTGCTCAGCAATCACGCAATCCAACCACGACCAGTGAAAGCGGATAGATCAACGCCAATAAAGCGCGGCACAACATCCAGAGGGACACATACGGTGAACTGTAATTGGCCACGGGACAAACCGTAGGTTTGCCATTGGAACATATTGCGAATGGTCGCTATGCATAAACAACACGTGTATGACAAGTTTGGGAGATTGTTAAAGAGACGCCAAGGCTGCTGAGTAAGAGAGATCAAGGCTTGTTCTTTGCGAGGTCCATTAATATCTTGTCCTTAGAGTCTTTTCTCTCAGTAGAGACTCTCAGTATAGAGTACGGCCGACAGCCGCTGGCTTTGGGTAGAGTGTCGGATTGCTCGTGGGTTCCTGCCGCGACTACAGGAGGTCAATATCTTCATGGAGACGCCTTGCCACGTGACTTGGATCATTGGTCCAAGCAGCCTTCGCGTCAAAGCGACATCTCGAACAGCGACCGACTAAGCCAGTCGGCATGATTCATGGGGATTCCGTGCCTTTTGCATCGTTAGTACACGTCTGCCATCAGATGCCTTCCATGTCATCCCTGGCCCATAGTTTAACGGTTCGATCATGGCCACTGCTAACAATCCATCTCCCATCGTTCGTTACATCGGTGCTTAGTACGTTTGCGGAGTGACCACTGAGAGTGCGACACGGGGCCCAATCGTTGGCGGAAAAGACGGTAACGTTCTTGTCGAAACCGCATGAAACAAAAAACGTGCCGGATTTCTTGGGGACCACTTCGCCCTGGTCGTCTCTGGCAGGCATCTTCATGCTAGCCGGTCCATCCGTACCCTTGAACCATTTCAGGTCAGTCACACCGCGTGAGTTGGCTGGTATTCGCGCAAGTTCGCGGACCATGCGAACATCCCAACATATTGCCAGGCCGTCTCCCGAACCAGTCAGCACACGATACCCATCCGGACTCCAGTCCAGGCCGTATATATCCTTCACGTGTCCCTCTAAGAGCATGATGGTACGTCCAGTGCGAAGGTCCCAGATCCTCCCTAGACTGTCGAGTCCTCCACTTGCCAGTAGGGAGCCGTCTCCGTTGAAGCTCACAGTGTAGACCTCTCTTGAATGGCCTTCCTGGAGCAGTATTTCGGTGCTCGTGTTGACGTCCCACAGGCGCCACGTGGTGTCGTAGGAAGCAGATGCCAAGTACTTGCCAGACGGATGAAACTCGACTCGACACACCCTATTAGAATGTCCCGAGAGAGTAGACAGCGGCGTCTCGCTGTTCAAGGACCAAAGCTGCACGTTCCCTTCTCCACCTCCAGAAGCAAGGTTCACCGAGTCAGGTGACACGCCTTGATCGGGGAGTGTGGAGCCAGGAAACCATGATATTCCACCCACGCGATCGTTGTGACCTCTGTACACCTTCTTCTCCTCCAAATTTGGAACGTCGAGCAGCTTGATGGTGCCGCCCCAGTTGCCTGCAGCGACAATCTCTCCGTTGGGGGCAAAGCGCGTAATACTGACGGGACGGTCGGCTGCAACCTGAGAAGCAAAGAGATCAATGCCTTTGAGCCGTTGCTTGATCTCTGTGCGGTGCTTGACATGCGTTCTGAGAGGTATTGTGCTTTCAACCTTTTGGAAGTTTATCCGGTGCTGTGCGCGGCCGAGAGAGTAACGAGCCATGTCTTTTCGTGAGTTGAGAAGCTCATCGGTTCCTTCTGTGTAAAATTCCTCTTCATCTTTATTGTCCTTGTCGTTGCCGTCATCATCATCGTCGGAAGCGTCTGAGAGGTGAACGTCTCCGTCTGGGTCGAGGTCGCCGTTCTGGTCTTGCTTTTTGAGCAGGAGATGCCGTAGCCTGTCACGTCGCTCAGCCTTGCCTTCTCCAAAGATCGTGACTGGCTCTTTCAGCTCGCGAAGCCGGAAGCGAACCTGGATGTCATCGGTCGGGACTATGAGTCCTGCGGCGCGTCGCTTGCGGTCGAACTGGGAGAGGATGGCATTGGCCTTTTCCGGCGCAACGTCGGTCGCAAACGGCGTTTCGGGCGTGCTGCCTCTTGACGGATCCATGGTCCACCTCTGGTTGCCTCTGAAACAGTCGCCGCCAGCAAGAGACGCGGTGTGGCAGAAAAGACCAAGAGCTTTGAATTGATGCCGCGGATCTTTTCCGCCAAAGTTTCCGCGGCGATGACGCGCCGGTTGTCAACGCTTTTGTTCATTTGAGCCTCACGCTGCAAGGGATTCAACAACCACTGATGCACATGCGCTCGCTGCTTGTGCGTCGCAGATCGAGCAAGGTCGGCCTCTAGGATTCATGGCTGCTGTTGGACTGCGCCGCCATGCATCTATCCAAACACTCGCCCGGGTTGCGCGTGAATCCGCCGGGTTTGGTCCCACAACCCGCGCGCTCTCCACCTGTACAGTTTCAGTATATTTTAGACAAGCGTCAAAATCGCCCTACGCATCACGGTGGCTAAACAGACCTTCTAGCCGGCCAATTGATAGATTATATCATTCCAGGCGATATTTCAACACACGGGTTCCCCCTGTCTCCAAGGCGCGCTACGCCTACAAGCTTGCAGCCGCATTTTCGGGCAAGAAACTTCCTTTCGACAAAGACCAAAACTACTGCCAATATGATTCCGACAGTGGTCGGCACTGGCACGCGGCTGAGCCTGTATCATCTGCCGCGGCCCGCCGTGAAAGGCATGCCAGTGGACAGGATGCATTCTTTATGGGCAACGTCGGCACAGCCGATGCAGTGGCTTTTGCCGTAGCAGACGGAGTCGGCGGCTGGTCAGACAAAGGCATTGACTCTGCAGCCTTTGCGCATGGCCTCTGCGATCACATGTCCGACGTGGCGAGCGAATTTGTCAACGACGGCCAGACCCAATTGGAGCCAGTCATCCTCTTACAGACTGCGTACAACCGGGTGTGCCACGACAACAAGATTGGGGGTGGAGGCAGCACTGCCTGTGTGGCCGTGGCCGAGCCAGACGGGGTGCTGAATGTGGCTAATCTCGGCGATTCGGGCTTCCTGCAGCTGCGGCTGAATGCCGTGCACGACTGGTCGGAGCCGCAGACGCACGCTTTCAACACGCCATACCAGCTTTCTCAAGTCCCGCCGGCAGTACTGAAGCAAATCGAGCGATATGGGGGCAGACATCCGTATCAAGACATGCCCGCAAACTCGGATGTGACGAGCCACGAGCTCCTCCACGGGGACGTGCTAGTATTTGCGTCCGACGGGGTCTGGGACAATCTTTCCTTTGAAGACGTCCTGGTCGCCGTGGCTGCGTTGATGAAGGAGCGAGGGGCGTGGACCACGAGCAACCGCGGAGGCGTGGATGTTAGTAAGGGTCTAGTTGGTTTGACCGATGAGACCGAGCCGGGAGCACAGCCGGCGCTGCAGACGGAAATAGCGCAGAGCCTGGTCACCAAGGCCAAAGCTGCAAGTCTCGACACCAAGAGGAACGGCCCCTTTGCGAAGGAGGTGCGAAAGGCATTCCCACGCGAGTACTGGGCCGGGGGTAAACCTGACGATATTTGCGTTGTGGTTGCCATAGTCTTGGAGCAGGGCTCTTGAGGTGCATTCTCGGGAGGTTGTATAAGACAAAAGCATATCTAGCGTGGCGTTCAAAGCATCTCGGTGGGTGGATACCTCCATGAGAAAAAGTCAAATGTAGCAGTACGAGTAAGCTCGGAGTACTGGGTCTATGCGATGGACTATACCAAAGCATTTCAAGTTATTCTCTGTACCTTTTTGTCTACTGCCTGACGAGATTTGACCGTCTGACGAGATTTGATTGTACCGGCTTCACCAAAGCGACTCATAGACCATCAACGTGTCTACTTCTACATGTCTACTCCAATAGAGTTTTTCACTGCCGAGTGGATGGAAACGATCTGAGTAATCTCGAACTTGGCCCTCATATTTCTCTGTAATTGTTTAGGTCTCTGGATTAAATAGTCCGTAAATGGCCATGGCACATTGACTATCGTATATGCTTCGTTGTCTCATGCTCTCTTCGCCTCAGTCTGTCCTCGAAGTCTGGAGTGCTCCAGCAACATGCAAAGTATACAAACAAGTAAGACGACGACCAACAAAATATGTCTTAAACAAACACATGAATCTGACTTGTGACAGGGAATAGATTTCTAAAAGCCTCCCAAGCGTGTGCCTGTTGATTAAAGTTTATGCGAATTGGGTTGTTGTTGCCCAGGCAACGCGTCGGGGTCTCGAGGTCGCGTCCGCCGCACGCCGGCAGCCAACTTTCAGCGCTCAAGCCCTCACCACCTCCCTTTGCGCGCGCAAGCACTCATATCGAACCGGGAGACAATCCTTCTTTCAATGCTAGCCAACGAGCAACCCGTCCAATGACGACCGCCTCGCCCACGCCTTACCCGGTGCAGTCGCTGGGTAGCATTCGCGCTCCTCGACCCAGGCTGCCCTCACGGAGCAATTCAAGTCGCGCACCAGCCGCCAGCACACGTCGCTATTCTCCCATCCCAGCATTGGTCAACTCGCATGGATTCTCCGCAAATGCCGCACCGCTTCAAAGTATCTCAATTGGGGACAGCTCTGACGACGAAGGCCCTCCGCCCATGGTAGCCTTCAGCGCCCAAACCCAGGCAATCCTCGAGGACCGGCCTTCGCTCGGCGCCACCTCCTCTCATGCTTCCGCTTCACACAACACCGATCTGCCTGTCAGGAGTCGGTCTGTTCGCAGTAATCAACTGTCGCGCGATGCCACCCCGTCCCGAGAGCCTCTGCGCATTTCTCGCAAGAACACGCCTTCGCCCGACGGAGACGGCCGACCCATGCGCATCGTTCGCATCAGCCCCAAGAGGTCATCGCCGAGTATCCTACAACGAGAGCGGTCCGAGCCACGACGACGAGATGAGGAGCGGGAAGGAGCGCATCTCGAGTACATTACACCTGCTCCAATCGCTCGGGTGGGCAGGGGCTCCCAACACAGCCGAAGTGGCTCTGCCTACTCTTCTGCCACCCACTCCGGCAAATCGTACTCTAGTGACCACGTCTCGTCGCAAGAGCAAGACATGCAGCGCCAGGAACAACCCCAGGACGAGGTGGAGCAAGACCACAACGCCTCCCAAGGTCCCGAGAGCACGTATCGAGGCCGAGTGCGACCCGCCAGCGAAGCAGTCCCGAGTTCCATGCGCGTCAAGAGAGTTCCCACCACCGGTTCATTTCTTCGTGGAGCCCCAATGCGGAGAGGTGTTCGTCGGCGCCAGAGCGACGAGGACCAGAGTCCAATCGAGGATCCTCAGGAGCAAATACGGGACTATCAAGACGCCCAGAACAATCCGCAACAACCAAACCAGCAGCAACCCAACGTTGTCAGCCGAGACTTTGCCGCAAATCCACCATCACGGCGAAAATCACAAAACGAATCGCGTCCGCTTTCCAGCCACGCAATGGACCGATCGGAAAAAAGACATCGCTCGCCCAGTGTCGATGCACATCATTCTCGCCAAAGGTCGGACTCGCAAGCACAACCAGTCTTCAAGGTGCCCATGCCTCCAATGGACAGCTTCTACGATCAAGAAAACGAGCCGCCTCCAACATTCAAGCGCAACAAACCTACCTCGGGCATGCTCGGAGACAAGATACAGATCCACCATGACGAGAAACCCGCGCGCATGCTTGCAGACACGCCCAAGTCACCGCCACGCGCGGTCCTGGCACCTCTCAGCCAGAACACCCCAATGAGAGCCGCGCCCCCACCTCCGCCCAAAATGAGCGTCCTCGAGACAGCTACTGCCAACGCTGGTGCATCGACGGTCAAGTCAAAAAAGAAGCGCAGCCATGTCACAGTCAATGGCAAAGTCTTCGCGCTGAGAGGCCGTCTGGGCAAAGGAGGCAGTTCAGACGTGTGGCGAGTCATGGCCGAGAATGACAAGATGTTTGCCCTGAAAAAAGTCAACTTGGAAGACTGCAACGTCGAGACTGTCCGAGGATACAAGGGTGAGATCGACCTCCTCAAGAAGCTTGAAGACGACGACCGCGTGGTGCGCCTTTTTGATTGGGAGGTTAATGAGCAGAAACAAACCCTAAGCGTGTTGATGGAAATTGGAGAGTCCGACCTCAATCGCATCCTCAGCCATCGCATCCACCCTGACGACGCGCGCCTCGATTTGTCCTTTACCAGATTCTATTGGCGCGAAATGCTCGAGTGCGTTGCTGCTGTGCACGCACGAGACATTGTGCACTCGGACCTCAAACCAGCCAATTTCTTGCTGGTTCAGGGGAGATTGAAGCTGATTGATTTTGGCATTGCCAATGCCATTGACACTGACAACACGGTCAATGTGCACCGTGACACGAACGTCGGCACGCCAAATTACATGTCGCCGGAGAGCTTGCAAGACACCAACGACGGCAAGCGAGCATCTGGAGCCCCCAAGCTGATGAAGCTGGGCAAACCATCAGATGTTTGGTCGCTGGGCTGCATTTTGTATCAAATGACCTATGGCAAGCCCCCATTCGCACACATCCCCAACCAATGGAATCGGGTGATGGCCATTGTCAATCCCGATGTGCAGGTCAGCTATCCCGCGCACGGCATTGGCGGCGTCGCGGTGCCGTCGAGCCTACGGAATCTGCTAAAGCGCTGCCTCCAGCGCGACTTTCGGCTCCGGCCGACGATTGCACAGATGCTGGACGACCATGACACGTTCCTCAACCCCGACGCGCAGCAGGAGGGTCGCGTGCCCATGACGGAGGATATGCTGGCGCAGATTCTGCGGAATGTTGTGAACAGGTGCAAGGACCCCAAGCGCGGCATTCCGACCGAGGCAGAGCTACGGGCATATCCCAAGGGGTTCATGGATCGGATTAGGGCAAGCTTGGAGAAGAATGGTTGAGCCCTTTTTGGTATTATTCCCCACGTTTTGGCACTTTTAGCGATGGTGTAAGGAAGAGCGCGGCTTGGATAGGCACCTCTGCTGGGGTATATTTCTATTCAGATGAATTCAAGACGAATTGTGCTCTACTGTGGAGAGAGAGCGACTACTCAAGACTTTCCCGACGTATTTGTTTCTATCGTGACCTCGTGAATTGCGATTCTAACTACTTTGTTCTTGTTGCTTCTCATGCCTTCTTTGTGCCTTTTTGCAGTTGGCTTATGCATTCTCTGCAGCTGGCTTATGCATTCTTTGTGTTTAGTTTATGCCTTTTTGCAGTTGCCCGTGATAACATTCGAGCCGGTGCGCACGCACTTGCCGCCCTATTCGCTCGTGTTAGTCTTTCTCTCTGGCGGAAGAAAATATGCCAAAATGAATCCAGACGGCGAATGGCGATCCACAGATTCGAGAAATCATGGACAGAGGGAGAGAGAGAGAGAGAAAAGGACATACGGTGAAGATGCAGTCAAAGTCGTCGAAGCAGATGGCGCCCGTCACTTTGCCTGGCGCGGCGCTGCTCGTCTTGGTCGGCGCCTTGGTCGTCGTGGCCACCTTGGTCGTCAGCGTGCTGGCGCTCTTCTGGCATGTGCCGGTGATTTGGCCGGGTTTCTTGACGCACACGTGGCCGGCCTGTTGGGGATGTGGTTAGTTGCATGCGTGAAGCTGTGGAGTGTGGCAGTGGTAGGAGAGGTGGAGGTTGTGGATGGATGAGGGGAAGGGAGGGTGAAGAGGGAAGATGTAGAGATAGGTTGATGAATGGGAATTGGGGGGTGCGAGGAAAGGGACGCCAGAGGAAGGAGACGTACGGCGAAGATGCAGTCGCCGGCATCGAAGCAGATGTTTTGGGCCTGGCCGAAGGCAGCGAGGGCCACGACAGCGGTGAGTAGGGAGAAGCGCATGGTTGTGAGAGTGTGGAGAGGAGTGTGTTTTGTTTGGAATGAGGCGTTGATTGCAGATTCAAAGCGCGAAATGCTGGAATTCTTATATGAGGTTATGTTTCTCGCAACAACTTCGTCCTTCTCTCTCGCATTCGGTCCTCCTCATAGAAGTCACATAGCTGCAATTCCCGCAGAGGGGGAGGGTTTGGTCGTGGCTGCTGCCATGCAGGCCACTATGGGCAACTATCCATGCGCCAGCGCTAGCAGTAGCAGATCGCCCATATTGAGTAATCTCTAGTCAAGGTCGCACAGCGGTGAGATCGAGCCATTCGCGGGGTACCCTCACCCACGGGCCAGCAATCTAGCATACAGATTAGCAGAGGACGAGCCTGGCAGTGATGTGGGGTGATGCTGATCGCGCTGATCAGGGGAAGCGTATCTGGGCTAGGGGCGTGATAGGGCTCTGCACTAAGGAAAGCCTCATCACGCAGCGGAAATAAATTCTCAGCCGCGGGATCTCGGTGTACCTCTCGGCTTGCGAGTGGCTGGACCCGATACCGTCGAGGCAACGCCACTGACTGGCCTGGACCGCGAGAACCTGCGGCAACCGTTGCTGCAGCCGCAAGATCTCAGCGGTTTTGCGTGGGGTTTCCGGTGGGGGTGGAGTGGGGCTGATGCGGTTCCTTGCAGATGCGGCTGTCGGCCGTCACGACGATGATAGGACGACCCCGCTTGCAGGCCCCACTGGATGCCGAGCCCAGCAGCTCAGAGGTTCTTTTGTCCCCCTGGTGTCGCGGTGAACACCTGAGGCCAGTTGGTTGATGTGCTTCCCGTCACTTGACGCTCTGGACCAGACCACACCGTCTTGCACTTGCTCCGAAATGCAAGTTTTTCCTTAGATATCTCGAAACTCCGTGGATCTGGTTGTCACCTGTGGGGATGAAGTCTCTGATAGAATGGCTCCCATCGAAAAGGTAACCATGAGATGAACCGAGGTAGCAGAATTGTGACGAGACTTTTTAGTAGCTATCTTGCTCAAAGTCCAGGTCGGCAACCTCACGTCTGGTTTTTGGGTACAACGACCCGTATCACACGATTCTTACTTTACCGTATGCTCTCGACTGCTACAGCCCATTTCTCTTTTCAAGTTCAGCTTATGATTTCTGTCATGTCCGTAGTGATCACTGACTGCCCAGATAATTTCTGCTTTGCCGCTATGTTCCAGCTTCTCGCCCATGCTTCGTTTCCATCGCAATCAGATGGAACTGCCCTGTACCTTTGATGCAGAGCACCAAGGCAA
The DNA here is from genome assembly GCA_006937295.1 of Carpinus fangiana. NCBI lineage: Eukaryota > Viridiplantae > Streptophyta > Magnoliopsida > Fagales > Betulaceae > Carpinus > Carpinus fangiana. The sequence goes on from VIBQ01000016.1 coordinate 269,482, forward strand.
TTAATTTCGCATGAAGCTTTGCGAATACAGTAACTAGTGATACACCAAACCAATATCCAACAAATTGGTGTATTATCCAGCAAACATGACGACAATAGGCCTACCTGTAAACCTCGATGATGGTCATGATATCATTGACTTTGGAACAAGTAGCCCGGTATCTGGAAAGAAACTTGTATGAATGGCCTTTATTGTAGTCTTTCTCGCGCCAGGAAAGCTTCCACTTGAGTCTCTTCGGCATATCCTTCCATACTGCAATATTGCTATGATCCGAATTTGAGGAAGACTGGTAGATCGACGAATTTCCATTTGTGCAGGGAGTCGCAAACAGGAGTGGCGCTATCGAGTTCTTTAATAGCGAATAGCAATGCTTCGAGGCCCTGCACTGACGGATTGGAGCATATGGGCCTTTGAGGTCGACTTTAGCTGAAAAGTTTACAACAAGAACAAAGTCAAAGCTCACTTACGCTCAGTACCAATATTCTGACGAAGGCCCCTTCATCAGTGGTTGTGCAGTCAAGTGAGCTTCTCTTTCTTGCTGCTACGAGACGGTTGAGACACTTATACATTTTTGTTTGAGTGATCACTTTCCTCTGATCACATGACAGGGGCAGTCTCCCTTTCACTTGCGTTCAATTTTTTTACTTTCGCGTTCACTCCACGCTGTTGGCCCTCTATCTCTGCTTCAATCTTTCCAACATGTCTTCCTACATTCCCTCCTCCAGTGGACAAGATTCATCAGAGAATTGTCCTCTCAAACAATGTCTTGATTCGACTGTTCAAGATCACCTCCCAGGTAAGCGTCATCGTCGGCGTTCCCAACGCCCTCAACATCTTCTTTGCTTCTCTCGAACAAGTTGCTTCTCCTAGCAACGTCTTTGGTAGTTTGAAGCGTGGATTTTTACTAAAGGAGCAAGTGAATGAACAAGAGTCTGTCACCACAACCCCGGTGCTTCGAGAGACCAAGATGACGGTCCGCGAACATAGCACCATGGACAACACAGCATCCCTTGAGGAACTACAAAGCGCTGAACAATGTCGCGTTCTCGACACAATTGCTCAAATTCGCAGGTGCGGCCTAGATACCGTATTGTCGCTCCCACAGATTGCCGTCTGTGGAGATCAATCTGCAGGCAAGAGTAGTGTTCTCGAGGCTCTCACAGAGATCAGCTTTCCGCGCGCCGACAACCTTTGCACACGTTTCGCAACTGAAATCATCATGAGACGTGCCGCTACCGAAAGCATCACAATCAAAGTCATCCCAGACGCTAAACGCCCCGCGGCTGAGCAGGATGCTATCAAAGAATTCACAGACTCTATCCTTGATTTCAGCGAGCTTCCCGAAGTCATGGAGAAAGCTAAAAAGATCATGGGGATTTCCGACGGCAGTTCGGAACGTGCAGCACGCGCCTTTGCTAGAGATGTACTCAGTATTGAAATCGCCGGTCCCAACCGTCCCCAGCTCAGCGTCGTGGACCTGCCTGGCCTAGTGCAGAATTCTACCAAAGGAGTCACCGATGCCGATGTCGATCTTGTGAGGGAGTTGACTGATCATTACATCTCGCAATCCCGCACAATTTGTCTCGCGGTCATTTCTGCCACAAACGACTATGCCAATCAAGGCATTTTGACCAAAGTCAAGGCTATTGATCCTGATGGCAACCGCTCCCTGGGCGTCATCACCAAACCCGACAGGCTTCCTGCTGGCTCTGGGAGCGAAAAGGCATACATTTCACTTGCCAACAACGAAGATGTTTTCTTCAAGCTCGGTTGGCATGTCTTGAAGAATCGTAGCTTCGAAGATGGTGACAGCGATTTCCAGGCTCGCAATTCGTCTGAGCAAGAGTTCTTCGCCAAGTCCAACTTCAAAGAATTGCCGGCAGACTCGCTCGGCGTTGGCACTCTCCGAGTGCGACTTGCAAATATCCTGTTCGAGCACATCAAACGCGAACTCCCGCGCCTCCGCGATGACTTGGATGTCATGCTAGCTCAGACTTTGAAAGATCTTGGTGAGATGGGCAAGAGCCGTGCGACTAACGAAGAGTGCCGCGAGTATCTCTTCAATTTGGGCCAGATGACTCAAGAGACGTGCAAGGCGGCTGTCAACGGAACCTACGATGGAGACTACTTCAAGATGCGTGACAATGAGTCTTTGGATATCTACTCACGTCACGGTATTCGCCGCATTCGTGCCTTTGTTCAAGCTTTGAATGAAGGATTTGCCGACTACTTACGCTGGAATGGTCACACCTACCACATCCTCGAAGATGGAGAAGGGGAAACGGTTGCAAAAGCTCATGCTATTGACTCTTCTTTGCGTTCTAGTGAGACTGAAGAGTTACAACCAGACTCACAGAACTCTACCAAACCACCAAATCCATTACCCGCTACCCCAGTCACTGGACGCTCAAAGAAGACACAAAACGACGGCCCACCGGATCCATTCGCCCAGACAGATCGTCCCAAGAAAATCTCAAAGGATTATGCCGTCAAATGGGTCCAGACGATCATAATGCGTAACCGGGGCCGGGAGCTGTCTGGAAACTTCAATCCACTTGTAATTGGAGAACTCTTTTGGCGGCAGACTGAAATGTGGCAGGAGATCTCTCAAGGATATATTGACCTCATCGCGTTCCTCCTTCGCAAATTCTACCGCGCGATGCTCGATGAATATTGCGCAAATGACGTCCGTGACCGCCTGTGGAACAAGCATATCCTTGACATCCTGAAGCAGCGCGAAGCATCGGCATTCGACGAGCTCCGCAAGTTGATTGAAGATGTCAAGGAGCATCCTCTAAACTACAATCACTACTACACGGAAACGATTGCCAAGAACAAGACAGGGCGCGAGCGTGAGAGGATTGAGTCTTCCTTGAGAGGTGCCGGCTTAAGCAACGATTCCAACGACAGCAGAATCAATCTCAAGCGCGCCGTTGACTTACTTGTGCCCATGGATCCTTCGGCAAAGCTCGATATGTTGATCATTAGCTGCCAGGATGCGCTGACTTGCATGCGCGCAATCTACAAGGTATGATTCTTTCCCCCAATTAACCAGGTGTTACGAATGCTAACACGTTTAAACTATAGGTCAAGAGCAAGCAGTTCATTGCCAATGTGACCGAGCAAATTATTGAACGTCACTTGATCCGCAATTTGTCAGGCATCTTCTCGCCGATTGTGGTCTCCAAGATGTCCGAAAAGGACGTGCAGTATCTCGTATCGGAGCCCACGGGAACAAGACGTCAGAGGAGCTTCTTGTCCGGGCGTCTTGCCAAGTTGAAGGAGGCAGAGACCATCCTGAAGTCTGCCATTGGAGACACTGGCTACGTTGGATTTTGAGTTGATTAGGCAAGTCGAGTAAGGTCCTGATCGCGAGATTGGATTGGAGCATATTGGTGTCTCGTTTTTGGCGCTAGTACAAGCAGTCTCGATGACACTATGGAAGATGGAAATGGTTTCCGACGTAATTGGATGGCTGTCTGTGGAAGCCGGGAACAAGAATCTGGAGAACAGTCACGGGAATGCATGTAGTCAAGTTTCACAAATGCTCATGTTCAGTTTTTACTATTGAAAGAGTCGTGCCACGTTACACTAAATGAAACCAGAACGCCACGCTATGCACCATAACTCTAGAGGATGATTTACACCAGCAGAACACTATGGAAAAAGGTCAGTAGAGTCACGAAATAAATCGACAGTCAGACTTACGCATTGACGCAGCCGTCATTTTCACAGTTGTTGGTGATTTGTGCCCATCTGCCCCACACCACCTTGCCACCAGCCGTCACCAAACCCAACTCGCTGACATTGACTTCAATGATCGTACCACGAGTCAACACACCCAACTGGGTATACATTGGACTCTGTGGATTCTTCTTGACTCCCAGAATAGGCAGCTGCACCGTCACGCCCAGCTCAGGATGCGTAACGTTCGCTTTCTTGTACCGCAAACCCATCGGCCGGATGAAGCGCTCATACTTGACGGGCCTGCGCGTAAAGTCAGGCCCCACAAACGTGGGTTTCGTAATCATGCGCTTCCAGCTCTTCTTGGCCGTCTTCTTGCCGGTTTTGACGGCCTTGAACATCTCCTCCTCGCTGATGCCGCGCACCTTTGGCAGCGGCACAGAGAACTTGGCGGCCTTTTCGGCGCGCTTGTTTTTGATTGCCGAGGAGAGCGCCTTGGCCTGGCCTGGGTTCGAGCGGTCGAGGAGATACTGTGGTAGCGGCTCGGTGGGCGGGGCGGCGTCGTTGGGCGTCTTGACGTTGCGCTCCTCGTGCGCGCGGATCTGCTTCTTCATAGCAATCTTCTCCTTGTGGCGCTTCTGCTGGTAGAGTTTGGCGCGCAGACCGCGCAGGTTCTGTGCCTTTTCGGAGCCAGCGTGGGCCTCGCGGGCGGCCTTTTTGCGGGTGCGTTCTTCATGGTCGAGGCTGGCTTGAAATCAGTGTCTTTCTTCTTTTCTTGCAGCTTCGAGGCAGGAGACATACCGGCGACCCTGCTGCTTGGTCCACCGCTCGATATATTCGTTCTGAGGCATCTTGAGTTGCTTTTTGTGTGTCTGTGATGCTGCTCAGAAAAGTTTCCAGAGATCGGTCAACTTTCTCTAGTCTGGCAGAAAATCCTGGCTTGGCGTGACTGCTTAGTCACGCGCTCTCCTCTGTGAATTCATTGTGATCGCAGAACATTTGTTTCTCTGGCCATTGCCAACCATCAGCAGCCATGTCGTCAAGAATAATACCGCGCAGTGCATCGGCGCTAGCACGAGCATCCTACCGTCCTCACTCTTTACCATCAACGCCATCCATCACCACATCAAGCACCCACTCCCGGCCCATCCACAGCACCCCCCAAACCATAGACAGCGACACCACCCAACCAACCTACCACCCACCCACAGCAACACCACCACCACCACCCTCTCGCTCACCCTACCCCGTCCTCCCCCGCCGCACCCCCACGCCCTTCTCCAAACCCGCCCACTCCCCGCAATACGACCCAACCCGCGCCCCCTTGCAACCCCCCACGACCCTCGAACGCCCCGCCCTGCCCCAGCACCTCCTCGACACCCTCCCCCTCCTCGCCGCGCAGACGCCGCACTACGCCACCATCCACATTCACGGCAAGCCCTACCTCGTCACGCAGGGCGACACGCTGCGCCTGCCGTTCCTCATGCACGGCGTCGCGCCCGGCGACGTCCTGCGCCTCAACCGCGCCTCGCTGCTCGGCTCGCGCGAGTGGACGCTGCAAGGTGGCACGCTCGCCGCGCGGACCGCGTCTGACTCTCCTGCGCAGGCTTCGGCGGCAGCTGCGGCCGTAGTGGAGGCGGAAGTGCAGGCGGAAGCGACAGCGGCGTCGGAGCTGGTGGTTGGCCGGACAGACGGGCTGCAGGAGACGGCGGCGCCGGCGGCGCCGGTTGTGGACGAGACTGCGGGCCTGCGCAAGACGGGGCCAGCGGCGTTTGTCGACGGGCGGCTGTATGCGATCCGCGCGGTGGTCGTGGGCACGGAGAGCGAGCCGCTGCGGGTCAAGGAGAAGAAGAAGCAGCGGAATCGGCATGTCAGGCATGTCAAGAGCAAGCATCGCTTTACGGTGCTGCGGATCAGTGAGTTGACGGTGCGGGATGCGAGCGAGGTTGCGGCTGAGGTTGGGGGCGAGGCTGTGTAGCTGGAGCCACTCGAGTCGGTTGCATTTGTATCATAAGACGATAGAGTGGGATTGAATTTACAGATACCTACAGCGATTGTCCAGGACTTGCAAAATTTTATGTGTAGTGAGAAGATCACGGAGGAGCTGCGAGATAGAAGTGTATTGACAACACAATATAATGTACTCGATGTGATGCATTATACCTACATCACCGTAGTTTCCTCAGCTACATCAGGCCGTATCCGAAGCGGCCGATCCTATAGTGGTGCAATGCACCTTCATCACAAATGAACCCACGTGGCGAACTGCCCATTGTCTTACCAGACCTCAAACCTCCATGCCTTCCTGGCAGATTCCCCAGGCAGAGACTCCCGCCTTTTCGTCAAGCCTTCTTTGTATCCTCACGCCATCAGTGATGTGACGTGTCAAAAACCTTTCAAGAGTCGTCCATGGTGTGTGTGTGTGTGTTGTGTGCAAACACGGGTATCGAAGCTCGGTTCCTCTGACCGTCCTTCTCAACAGTCCCAGCGATGCCAAACGAGAAAAATGAAACAAGATGCGGGGGGCTATTTATACAAGTGCTAAAGAAGCGAAACATACGTGCTGTAGTGTACTTTGTGGTTTGAAGGGTTTAAAAAAAAAATCAGCGGTATTCAACACCCTGCATAGGAGCAGATTGTTGTTGTTGCTGCTGCTGCTGCATCCAAGAGCTGTGTGCCTGCGGTGGAGGTGGTGGGGGTTGCTGTTGCGGCGGTGGCTGCAATGGTGCCAGGCGATGCGGCGTGTGCGACTCCTGGGAATCCAAGAATTGTGTGCGAGGCCCAAAAACGTGGTGGCCGTTGGGATCAACACGCAGAAGTTGCTGGTACATGGCGGTGATCTCGTTGGTCAGCAGGTGATTTTCGTCTACTCCAGTCTGGGCGCGGGCGACATCTTCGCGCAAGTGGTCAATGTTCTTCTGACTCTGGCCATAAGCAGCCTTCAAGCCTTCGATATATTCAATGGCTGTGTTTTGATGTTAGCAATGTCTCGTGTGTGGACGTATCAGAAGCAGTTTACCTTTGCTGAGCACCTCCCACTTGCTTGACTTGTTGCCAGGCGAGTTGGGTAAGGCTTTGTTGAGGTGATCGAAAAGGTCCTTCATTTCGCTCCTGCGCTTGCGTTCTGCCAGCTTGTGACTTACACGAAGCTCCGGAGTGCGGCTGTAGTTGCCCGAACCGATGGATCCATCGCCGCCCTGGAGGCTCGTGATGGACTTGTGCTGCAGAGCATGGTGGTGGATGTCGGCTGAGGAAAACTGTTAGCATCTTGGTCTTGGGCAGAACAGAAGTAAACTTACCGTCGCTGAAGCCTCTTGTACGGGAAGCAAACATGGAGTCTGTGGTGTTGATGCTAGAGACGATGCTGCCGTGACGCGATGACTCGGGACTTGGAGACGTGTCCATTTCATCCTGGTCCAACTTGTCGGGGAAAGCCCAAGCATAACCCTTGGTCGGTTCTGAGGCGGTTGGGTCTGGCATGCCTTGGCCTCTTAGCTGGTGCTGAGGGGCAATGACGGGCGCCCTCCTCGGTGTTGCCGGGTGTGCTCCGGCGGTGCGAGGGCGCATGTCGGGCACCGACGGGCGACCGCTCAGAGGAGACAGGCCGGGCACTCCGTTGGCGCGAGGCTGGATGGGTGTGTGGATGCCGCGCTGTTGCTGCAGGTTGGAGACAAGAGACTGTTGAGAAGCATTGTTGCTCTCGTAAGGAGATGATGGGTTATTGATGGCCAAATGCCCCATGTTGACATTCATGCGGCTGTCGACACTGCTGCGGCGCGAGTCCATGTTGAGAAATGATGTGTTGCTGGCGTCTACAGACTGGCGTGGCTGGTCTTTGGTGTCTAAGGGTTGGTTTAGTGTTGGCAGTCCAGTGTTCTGGAAGAAGTGTTAGCTGTCAGTTGGAAGAACAGGGTGAGTGAACACATACGTAGCCACCAGAAGGAAATCTGGCCGAGCCTGGGGTGCTTGTGGAACCCGCGGAGAATCTGTTGGAGGGGTCGTCGCCAGGACCGTTGAGGATAGTGTGGAGGTGTAGGTTGACGTTGCTGGAGACAGTCGAAGAGTCTGAAGAACAGGATAATTAGCAGAAGCAATAATTCGTCGCGAAGACGTGGGCACATACGCTTACTCTGTTGAGATTGCATCGACCAGTTGCCAGAGTCTCGGGTGGGGTCGAATGAGACGGAATGTTGGGAGGGGGATGTCTGTTGCTGGTCCATGCCTTGCGTGAGCTTGTCGATTGAGGGAAGGACGACGCCCTGGGGCTGCTGCCTCTGTTCATGCTGAGCGGACGTTTCATCCATGACGCCCATGACAGCAAGCGCGAGAGGGGGAAGGGTCGAGGCTCAGAACGCTACAAGATGTAGAATGCGCAGTGAGAGATCTTGAAGGTAGTGCACTGAGTTGGGACAACCGGCAATGGAACAGAGTGCGCGCGGGCGCACGGAGTGTACCAACAGCGGAATTCCTCAAAGGGATCAAGAAACCGCGGGTCCAATGCGCAGTTCCGAAAGTGAGGAGATTCGGAGTGGAGTGAGAACAGCCAGGAGCGTTGGTGCGCTCAGATCCCAAGGGTCCCTTGCAGAGGCGAGGGAGAGGGAAGAGAGCGTTGTTGGCGCTTGCACCGCCGCGTCAGATTGAAAGGATCGGCAGGGCCGGGATGGCGTGCATGAGCGGGATCGAGCTGCTTTGAGGGTAAGAGCGCAGGACGCCTGGTGTTTGTCTGAGAGGGAAGGAAGAGGAGCAATCGGAGTGCAACGCAAGGTGGGCAAGAGAGGCAGTCAGCTCCGTGCGCTACGGCAGGATGGGGAGGCCGATCGGGGCCGACAGGTAGATGCGAGCAGCGAGCAAGGCGGCACAGCACCACGAATATGGAAAGGCCGTAGAAGCTCTGGGGGGGGGGGGGGGAAAGAGAGGGAGCGAGGACGAGGGGAGACGATTACGAGTGATGAGCGGCGGGAGGCGCGGTGCCTCGATCTTAAGCGGCGGCCCGGCGGATGGCTGCGCGCAATTCAATGCAACCATAGCCCTCCAGCGCACGCACACACCCTCGCCTCTCGAAGGAACTGGCGGCGCCTCTGCCCACCAGAAGCAGCAAGCGATAGTGCCTTGCGCGGGCTCACAAGCGCCGCTGCTGGGCCCACCGCCAGACGACGGGCATCGACCGCGCGACCGACAGCCAGACATCGCCCTCGCTCCCTCACCACCCATCGTCCTGCAAGGCGACGGGCCGGCCTCGTGGCTCTCCCACGTGCGACCACTCAGTGCTGGGCGGCGTGGGCCACGCCATGCACCACGGGGCGTCACTTGGCCCCGTCGGCACGTTCACACACCCCCCATCTCGCTTGCGCGCGGTGGCTGGGCGCCGGCGTGAGCTGCTTTCTCCTGAAACGTCATGGGGCCACAAATTGGCCAGGCGCCCGTCGCCGCATCGTTGCAGCAGCAAAAAGTCGCCCTCCCTCTGCGCCTGCACGGCTCCTGCCTTCCTGTGACGAGGGTCGGGGCGGGCGTGCCTCGTCGATCGCCGAGCTGTTGTTCCAGCGCTTCCAAACCCGCCACACTTTGTCGATCCTTCTCTACCAGCTCCTCCCCCCCCCCCGCCCTTCGTGGCACCTCCGGCCAGAGCGCACCGTCATCCCTCGCTCACGCTCCTCGTACGTAGGCTTGCAACGATCTACCGCGTGCGATCCACCCGCACACCCCTGTCGCCGCTCTTTTGACTCCTCCCGCGGCTCCCGGCACCCGCGCATCGCTCTTGCGCGTGCCACGGCCACCACACTCTGTGTGATGTGCTCCTTCGGTCCTGTCCCTCTCGGAGAAATTATACCACGTACACCTGCGCACGAGGTCCTGCTCGGACTTCTGCGGCTACTTTTGATCCACGTGCGTTCGTCTTTGTGATCAGCGATCCTTGCATTCTACTTGCTTGGCAAGTCCTAATTGATCGATCATCCTTGTAATCAATCTGTACTCAATGCCACGGGACTTTGTGCAGAATGGGACTTTGTGTGCAGCGGAATTTCGTGCGTAATGAGACCTTATGCGCAGCTGGGCTTCGTGCGCAACACTATAGGTTTGCGTCCAATGCTATAGATGACGACTTATCTTGGACAATTCCCCCAGTCACCTCCCCTGTGGCCCTGTGGGTCCAATGATTATTTTTCATTTCATTTCGTGGCTTGTTCTGCTTCTGGTTCCGCGCGGGTATACCCAGAGTTGCTGGTGCCGTGCATGCCGCTCGCTCAATGCTGGCACATGTTTTCTCTCCGAATACCGTCGCCGAAAGCCATTCCCAGCCCGGACCCGACTGTCCGGTTCGCTGGTTGCTGGTTTCTTGTTTCCCTCACTTGCACCCTCACGCCCCTGCTAAGACTGCTGACTACAATATCTCCAAGAGGGTCGCTGCAGCTCTTCGGTCAGCTTCCAACTGGTCTTGACGCAAAGGGTCCTGGGGGCGAAGTAGATCTGACGATCTTTGGGTGGGCGATCTAGCGTCCCTGACGAGCACCATCGACACATGCATCGTCCTGTCTTCGTATGCGATTCTCGATGTGACGCCGTTTGCGCCGCCTTTTAGCTGCCGCCCTCGAACTAGCTCAGTGACTCGACCTATGGCCACCCTGAAGTGGACAGGAGAGCTGTAGATCATGTCTCGTCGGTTCCCGTTGCGCTGCACTTATCGTCTATCGATGCGTTTTCACCACGCATGTCATTTGCGCTGCTTGGCTACTCCAAAGAACGCTCCTTGAATGCTAGCCTCCGGTGCTGGTTCTCTCGTCTAGCGAAGACCACCTGTGATCCTGCAAGGAAACAAGTTTAAATTCTTCACTATGAATATGAGGCTTAGGGGAACAGATGGGTATTTATGCATCGTTGCATATGCTTGCACACGCCAGAAAATTGACCACAAAAACGAGTGCACGTGATACTTCATGGCGTACCTCGTAGATTATACTGCGACTTTGAGAGACATCCTGGCAGCTCCACGTGGCGGAGTGACACAAGTAGATATTCTCCTCCCACCTCATCAAATTTACTTCGCGTGGAATTGTTTGGCAGGCTTATCTTGACGCAATAGTCTCAAAAGAGCCTCCCCGAGTGTCATGGTGTCGGAAAGCTTGACGAACTAGTTCGGCAGCCGCTTTTGTCCTGCCGAGGTCGCACCTCGTTCAGCAGACTGCGGAACTTCCACCGTTTCCGGAACCTGCTTACTTTCTACCATAGCCTACATGTTAGTAAGCTATCCGGAACACAGGCAGGAATCCCAATGAGAATAAAAAGAATCCGAAAGTGGGCATAAAGGCTGGGGCAGGCTCCCAAAAAAGGAAAATCTACTTGTGACTAACCAGCCCAAGCGGCCGCACGGCGAAAAGTAATCTATGATCACCAGAAATCAACGTCTGCCATGTCTCAGCAGGTCCTAGAGAAAATGTCCGGGACCACTGAAGATGTCTATGGGGTCAAAGACATTGAGATTCTCCGCCAGCAACAAGATGGTGGCCAGCCTACCTCAGAGGCCCAGATCCTCTCACCCGAGGAAGCAGCCCTTCGCCGCAAGGTGGACTTGCGCCTCTGCACCATTGCCGGTATCCTGACGTCTCTCAATCTACTGGATTCGGGCATCATCTCCTCTGCATCAGTCACCACCATGTTCACCGACCTCAACCTGGGCATCGGCAACCGCTACTCCGTCTCCATCTTCATCTTCACCATTGCCAGCATTGCTTTTCAGCTGCCTGCCACACTCGCAGTTCGCTTCTTCGGGCCGCGCATCTTCTTTGGCGCTTCTTGTTTTCTCTTTGGTGTCATCACGTTTTGCACCGCATGGATTCATGATTGGCGCCAGATGATTGCGCTACGAGTGCTGCTAGGTATTTCCATGTCGGGCATATACCCTGGTTTGACTTACTTGATCAGCACATGGTACACCCGACGCGAGCAGCAGCTGCGCTTCGCCTATCTGCAGTCGGGTGAGGTTTTCATTCTCGCCACTGGAGGAATTGTCAACTATGGCCTGCAGCAGCTCGATGGCGCCCATGGTCTTGCCGGATGGCGCTGGATGTTCCTTGTGCAAGGCGTCGTGACTGCTTTCCTCGGCATAGTGACTTACTTTTGGATGGTCGATTTTCCTGAGAATGCACATCGCTCTCTCTGGTTTTTGTCGCCAAGCGAGACTGCATTGGCAGTTGCACGCATCGACAAGGACCGTGGAGACGTCAAGCCTCCTCCATTCTCATGGAGCAACGTCTTTGTCCATGCCACTGATCCCAAGGCGTATGGCTTTGCCTGCATGTTCTTCTGCCAGAATGTCGTTAGCACCGCACTGTCATACTTTCTGCCCCTTATTTTACAGGGCGGCATGGGGTACAGCACTAATCAGTCCATTCTGCTGGCTGTGCCACCATACTACTACGCCATCATTCCGGTTGTGCTGTCGTCGCTCGTAGCAGATCGCTTCCGCATACGTGGGCCTGTCATCGTCTTCAATTGCGCCTGTTTGCTTACTGGTATGGCTATGCTAGGTTTCGCAGAGTCGAATGTAGTTCGCTACGTTGGCACCTACCTTGCAACCGGAGCCTATGTGTCCAACTGGGCGGCAATCAGCGCCTACATGGCCAACAACGTGGTGGGCCAGTGGAAGCGGGCATTTGTGGCTGCTCTGGTCACTGCTTTCAACGGGGCTGGTGGCATTGCAGGAAGCTTCATCTTCAACCAGACCGAAGCGCCGAGGTATCCGACCGCTATCTGGGTATCTATAGGTTCGCATATTCTACTCATCGGTTTTGTCGGGTTGTTTACAGCATGGTTCTGGCGAGCGAATAGAAGGCAGGCAAAGGGAAAGATCCTCATAGAAGCCACACCGGGCTTCAGGTACACATATTAGCCGGTTGCACTTGCTTAACGAATGAACATGACCCCTCGAGGCTTTTAGATTGAAAAGGCGTGATTAATCCCGGGAGTTGGGCTTATCATCCACTGGCGACAGTCTGGACCTGGCTTGGCGCAAACTAAGGTAAGCCCTGCGGCTCCCAAAAGTTACTGCCGCCGTTGAGCTGGTATCTGCGATTGCCAACCGAGGTCGCCTCAACCATGGCTTGAGTATCTTTTTCTGCTCTGCGTTGCTCTCTTCCGGCTCATTCCTCGACTGCACGGCCTCCTGCGAAGCCTGCGAAGCGGTTCGCCATGGCATACCGAGACGCCCCGTCAAATGGCTCACCCAACAGACTGGACCGCTATGACCTGCCCACACCCCATCTACCGCCCAGACAGTCAATAGAGTCCCCAGTGGACGACGAGAAGCTTCTTAGAGAGGAGGAAGAGAGAGAAGAGCTCTTGATGGGCCACTCGGCTGCAACATTGCCACCTCAGAAGCATACCAGTAAAAGCAAAGACAAAAGGAGAAAGAACACCAAAAGCCCACGCCACAAAAGCCGTGAGCTGCTTCATGAGATGGAAGAGGGGGGACCGCGCTCGCGCACGCCATCATCGCAGGGCTCAGTCTCCGACTTTGAATACCCGGAGAAGTCGCAGCCAGTGTCCAAGCCCAAGAAACGGCGAGCATGTCGATTTACGTTTATAAACATCTTGATTGCCGTCCTATTCGTTGCAATTGCTTATGGAGCATACAAGGCCACGAGATTAACGTCTCCAGCCAACAAGCTGGACCGAGATCAGATGCGCAGCAATGGCACCAGCCTGTTTGCGGCTACGACCATCCTCATCTCACTGGACGGCTTCCGCGCCGACTACATAGACCGCGGTCTTTCCCCGGTTCTGGCGAGTTTCGTTCTCGGCGGCGTCTCGCCAGAGTATATGCTTCCCTCGTTTCCCTCGGTCACCTTTCCCAATCATTACACGATTGCGACTGGTCTCTATCCAGAGTGCCACGGTATCGTAGGCAATTCATTCTACGACCCTGCGCTTGACGACAACTTTTACTACACCGACCCGTCACACAGCATGCAGCCGAAATGGTGGAACGGCGAGCCGTTCTGGGAGACGGCAGAGGCCAATGGGGTCCCGACTGCCATTCACATGTGGCCCGGCAGCGAGGCTCATATTGGCCACTTGGAGCCAATGTATGTCGACAAATTCAATGGTTCTGAGAGTTTGGATGTCAAAGTCGATCGAATCTTGGAGTTGGTGGATAAGCCTGGTCCCTTTGACGCAGATTTTGATCCTGTTAGCCCACGGCCGCAGCTCATTGCTGCCTATGTTCCCAACGTGGACGCAGTGGGCCACAAGTTTGGTCCGAACTCCACTGAAGTCAACGAAACCATCTCTGCGGTCGACAAGGTGTTGCAAGGTGTTCTTTTCGGCTTGGGAGCGCGTAACCTGACCGAGATTATCAACATCATCGTCGTCTCCGACCACGGCATGGCATCAACCGACGCATCGCGCATCATCCAACTAGAAGATCTCGTCGACACGAGCAAAATCGCTCACACGGATGGTTGGCCGCACTATGGTCTGCGGCCCCACGACGATGCAGACGTCCAGCCGCTGTACGAATCACTCCTCGAAGCCAGCAAATCCCGCGAAGGTTTTGACGTGTACCTGCGTGACGGCAATATGCCCGAGCGATACCACTTTACCCAGAACGAACGCATCGCGCCACTGTGGATCATCCCCTGGACCGGCTGGGCCATTGCGCCTAAGGCCGAGTATGACGTTACCGATCAGAGCGCCGTGTACGCGCCCAAGGGCATCCACGGCTACGACCACGAGCACCCGCTTATGCGCGCCATTTTTGTTGCTCGTGGACCTGCGTTTCCGCATACGCCTGGCGCGAAGCTTGAGCCGTTCCAGAATACAGAGGTATACAACATTATTTGCGACTCTATTGGCATTGAGCCGCGGCCCAACAACGGTACCCTCAGGCTGCCTTTGAAGCCTATCGGGCACCATCTGGATGAGGAGAAGCTTCCCGAAGATGCCGCTGCATCTGATGAGGAACCGCCAGCAGAATCTCACGAGGAGTCTGCTGAGCAGCCTGACGAGGAGTCTGCTGAGCAGCCTGACGAGGAGTCTGCTGAGCAGCCTGACGAGGAGTCGAATGGGGAGGGTCAAGAAGAGTCTCATGAGGAATCTCATGAGGAATCTCATGAGGAATCTGATGGAGACGCACCCCCAGAGTCTGACGGCGAACCACAAAGCGATTCCGAAGGCGAGCCCCTCACAGACGCCGACGGCCAACCCCCCAGCGACTCTGACAACGACTCCCAAGACCCCCACACCCAACTCGGCACAGTCATCATGTCCACGGCCGTTGACGAGAGCGCGCCAGCCCCGACGAGCGACCCCACCGACCCTCCGACGACCGAGCACTCTACAGATCAGCCAGACGATGTCCCTGAGGCTCCGCCAAGCGATGGCCCAGAGAGGCCGACGGTCGAAGACGAGAGCAAGGACGGAGAGAGTACGGGCGGTAAGGTTTCGCAGACTGTTGGGCACTGGTGGGATTGGGTGTCGGGGAAGATTAAGCACTTTGGAGATTGGATTACGGGGAAGACGCATGAGGATGAGCAAGAGGGTGGGCGTTGAGGCTTTGTTTCTAGGGAGTACTGTACGATTGAATGATTTACGCTAGAATCTTAGTTTCTTTTTATTGAACTGTAATGATTGGTTGTCTAATGCGTAGTGTTTGGAGTGCAGCGTGAAGTGAAGCGCGGTGTGTAACGTGCCAGATACTGTATAAGTTTGGGGGTGTAAAGGAGGACAACAGCAAATGACAGTCGCGCGAATTGAGGTTGCGTAAACATTCTCAAGTGAGCATTGTTTCTACTTGCTAATTATTCAGCCATGGTAAGGATATGAAATGCTGACTTGGATTATCACGAAGATGATCAGAAGTCGAATCGTACCACGTTGGGAGAGGCTGGCACCCAGTCAGGGTCTGAAAGATCCTGACTCGCTGACCGCCCTCACAGGCCACATTTCAACGCAGTGAGAATTGTCCTAACAGCCACATGTCATCATTTACTAGATAATTACCATTGTCAACTTGATTGACAGGTACAAATTGATATTTGAATGCCAAAATAAACACAAGTTACACCGCTGGTTGACCAGAAATTACCTTCGAATATTGGCGGATTGTGAGGTCCTGAAGTGGCGGGTATGCCACCCCAAAAAAGACCCTCACCCTCGACAGAATTGTACCAAATTTCACGTACGTGTTGCATGGTGCATTTCCAACACGGCTTCCAATTCGCAATCCAACATTTGCTCGAGGAAAAAGGTAGGCGCCTTTGGAGGGCATCAAAGCCTGAAGGCTTTGAACAATTGCATCGGCCGGGAATCGAACCCGGGGCTAGCCGAATCTCGCCCAAGGGCGTGGCAACGGCTAATTTTACCACTAAACCACCGATGCTGAAAGCCAGAAGGTGTTCTGGTTGTTAATGAAATTGTGGTGGGCCTACAATACATGTCTGTCAAATCGCGGCACGCCAAGGCCGAAAACTCAGTTCAGGGGCCGACCTCGGACCAAAGCGGCACTAAGTCCGCGCGCGCCAAGACCCCTCCCGCCGGTTTGTCAGGGCGCGGCACATTGCCGCGAGCTGACACATGCTTAGTTTCAATGGTTACTGACATCGAAAAGAATGCACAAGTCCTCGCTAGCATCTTCTGCTCAATGCCCAGGTCAAGTATAAATTGCCAGCTCCACTCATGCGAACTCTGATCGGTGCAATCTTTGTGAGCCTCGCAGCAATCATCTTATACCAGCAACAATACCACATTTACCACCTTTTACAGCACATTCAGATGTCTTCTACAGAAGCAGCAAACACCACAGCATTTCCCGGACTGCCAGCAGTTCCTCCCAACGACCCCTCTCTCACAAAATCAGAAAACATGCTTCGCCCGCGCCTCATCCGCCAAGCCTTCCTGGCCGTGGAGCAGGCTGAAGGTGCTGGCGCACGTGTCCGACGAAGCATTGGCACACCAAAACTTCGACATCTTTCGCCATTCCTCATGCTCGACCATTTCTCCATTGCGCCATCTGCAGGTTTCCCGGACCATCCTCACCGGGGCCAAGAAACCATCACTTATCTACTCTCAGGAGCCGTCGATCACGAGGACTTTGCTGGTAATCGCGGCACAATATGGCCTGGCGATTTGCAGTTTATGACAGCTGGCAAGGGCATCATGCACGCTGAAATGCCGCACCACGAGGCCGACGGCAAGCCCATTGTCGGTATGCAATTGTGGGTCGACCTTCCCCAGCACCTGAAGCACTGCGAGCCGCGGTACCGCGACCTACGAGCCAAGGAGATTCCAAAGGTGGAAATTGACGACGGCAAAGTTGAAGTCAAAGTTATCAGCGGTCAGAGTCACGGCGTTGACTCGGTCAAGGAGCTGGCCTACACACCCGTCTGGCTCCTGGACGTGACGATGAAAAAGGGCGGCAAGCTAGTGCAGAACCTGCCCGTCGGCTGGAACGCGTTTGCCTACCTACTTGAAGGTGGCGTCAAATTTGGCGAAGGCAAAGATGCGCAGAGCGTGGCGCGATATCACAATGTCGTCTTTGAGCAAGAAGGCGATGCCATTGTCGCGGAAGCCGAGGAAGACAGTCGCGTCATGATTGTGGCTGGCATTCCGCTTGACCAGAAGATTGTTCAATATGGCCCCTTTGTTGTCACCTCCCAGGAGGAAGTTTACCAGGCCATGTATGACTTTCAGGGCCACAAGAATGGATTCGAGAGGGCCAAGGGGTGGCAGAGTGAAATCGGCAAGACCATGATGGATTCTTGAGACTGTACTTCTACTGTTGTTTGATGAAGAAATGATATGAAATACAATTACTGAGATTGGCCTTTGCGCATTGCAGACGTGGTGATTCCACCTATACACCCAGGGAGGGATCGCATTCCTCCAGGCGGATTCCATTGCATATGGAATGCTTCATCAGGGCGGGTTTCATTTCATGTGGAATGCTTCATCAGCGCGGCCCGTCTTTATCTTTCAGCCATGCTTGAGTTCTTTTCTATGCGGCCCCGCTCAATCTACCAGGCACGTATGAAATCAGAGAGTAGACTTCTGAATTTCACGACTCTGTGCACGCGAAATCATCCAGCCTGTGCAGCACGAACGAACCCAGATGGCGTGCTCGTTGAAGCTCGCATCAGCAGACGGAGCAGGCTACCGTCAAGGAATTGAACTGATTGATTGTATGTATGAGCAGAGTTTCATCTCAATCACTAGACAGTAGACCTTTGTCGCTCAAGCACATGTTTGGGCAACACTTCAAAGACGGCACTGTGTTCCAATGTTCTGATTCGTTCAACTATGGGTATTTATGTTTGTCATGTAATGTCGTGGCTTTTCAGAGCAGGAGAGTGTTTGAACGTTTCATCATGATGCGTCTTCCTTCCGCTCCTCATTGCTCCCCCTGCTGCGTCGACTCTTTGCACTTGCTGGTATATGCATTTATGGCAGCTTTGCGACGCATATCCACTGCAGAATTAAGTGTCTGGCGAGTCCTGTTGCGATTGCCTGATACGGAGGTCAAGTGTTTCCGGTCTCTCTTCTTTTTGGTCTTGTTATTGATCTTGGTGGCCACATCTTCCATAAGTCTCTGAATACCAAGAATTAATTCCTTCCGGCCAGCAGGAGTTCTGTAATTCCTGGAGAGGAGTTTGACTTTTCCTCGCATCAGTGTCGCAGACCCCTCTTGGCTGACTTGAATGCTGAAATCTCGGAGAGCAGGGTACTGCGCGCACATGAGTTAGTAGAAGCGTCAAAGACACGAATAAACAAAGGGCTCCAAACCATGAACAAGATAGGTTCAGTACAAAACGGATGGGTGGCGAAGGAGACCCAGATTAGGAGATCGCTAAGCATCATATTGACGCCTCGCCTTCCATCATCGTGTAACATGTGGTTCAAAGCAGGAAAGGTCCAGGATTCCTCCCAACTTGACTGGGTCAAGAGTGGATCAGCGGTCGGGAGTTGATCAGGGAGATCCTCCGTGTACGTCTTGAAGGACGGCTGCTTGTGAATGGACCGAGCATCTCTCAAGAGGCGAAGATCCATGGCGGATCTGGGCGCGTGACGTGTAGTGTTGAGTTTACGGTGGGTAAACAAAGAAAGTGGGCACCCCTGACGCCTTGTCTTACGTGCCACCACGTGAACTCAGCCCCACTCCGTCTTATTTTCCGCACCACCTCATTGGCATTGTCATTTTACACATGGCTCACTCCACAGATACTGTTCACTCCTCCCGCCGGGCTGGATCAGAGATTGATGACCCGTTCCACGACAACCCGGGATGGGGTAAAAGCCAGCTCCAGCATCTGGGCGTGGAACGAGAATCCAAGCGGCCATACGGGTCCCTTGCGCCGCTCGTCCCTTCTGAGGAAACTCCCTTACGTGAGTCCATCAGAAATTCCTTGTGCATGCCATGGGAAGCAATCCTAGAAATTCCAGAATCCCGTGAAAATCACCCTACTTCATTCTACCACTATCTATACCAGATCGCTGGTCCTACTCCACGCAGACCCATTTATGAACCGTCTTCCCCATTGGCACCCAGGTCCCGAAGGAGCGTAAATCACCCCTCTTTCCCAGTGCCAGACTTATTGAGTGAGGCGAGAGATCCAAGCAATGCTCAATTGTCTGCTCAGACAAAGAGACTACCGAGTAGTCCAAATTCTGCACTGCGAAACCCAGGTCGGGTGCGACATGCAAGTGTTACGAGTGACATCGACAGCATGAACAGCTCGCCTCCAATTACATCTCAAACCACTCCACGTGAATCCCAAGGGTACCTCACACCGCGAAAACATCAATCTGTCAGCCCGAGTCATGGAAGCGCCTCCAGCTTCAACCCTCGATCGAAGTCAAGTATCCCATCACTAATTTCAGGTGACAGCGCGAAAGGTGTGCCTTCATCCTTTCCTTCAATTACGGTAGATCTAGCACAGTCCGATCACGATAGCAGCCTTGGGGATGGCATGCACGTCAGCCCACGCTCCAGTGACAGTGACCCAAGTTACGTCCATTCAAGCCCTTCGAAACGAAGTGACCCTTCACCTGAAGCTGTCCCTTATCGTTGCAAAGAAGCAGAGGTTTCACAAATGATCGTTAGCTTTCTGAAATCTCTGGCTGCTCTGCTTAGTAACCACGTTCCCACAATATCCAACATAAGGTATGTCAGCTCCTCTTCCTCCTTCTCCGAGACTAAAATGGGTTCACAACGCCAGGCAGGAAATGAATGGGACATTCTTTATCGACGGGCGGAGGATTAATACTAAGCCTGATGTATCGTGGGAGTTGACCGCCAACGATATGGTTGTGGAGGTATTGTTTGAGGTATTTCCAGATATTCTATATTTCATGCTATTCACTGCTAACACTTCAGCATAGGTCAAAAGGGAGCATATTGAGACCCATGACACCTCCGGCCAGGAGGCTTGTCACCTTCTGAGAGCTCTCTCGCACCAGAAATATGCACATGGAAAAGATCGAGCCAAGTATACAGTAATGATGACGCCCAGTCGTTTCGATGTATGCATTTACTGACGAGATGAAAGGCCTTTTTGATATCTTGTAAAGGTCACCATGCATCCCTGCTTCGCGGCACAGCCACCAAGGAGTATCTAGAGTGGCTACAAAACACTCCTTCTCCTCGACCTGAATCGTTTCAGATTGAGCAGGAGAAGGAATACGACCTCAAACGTGACGAGCACCGCCTTGGGTTTGCCACAATGGTACTGGGTGTCATGTCCGAGAGCATGAAACTGTACCAGCGTCATCAGGATCTTGTGAAGAAGATCTGCGCGGCATAAGTTTCAGTACTCTCCAGGTATGGTGGTGCGCTTCAGCAGTAGCGATGGTGCTCCTCAGCAACGACGGCACTCTTGAGTAGCGATGGTTCACTTGCGTAACGACGGTACGCCTCGGCAACAACGATGTTCTTCAGTAGCGATGGTACACTTGCGTAATGACTGTACCATATGGTAATGATATAACTACCCAATAATAAGACTACACGTCAACAATAACAGCATGCCTTAGTAGCAGCGGCAGACGATGCTACGCCTCGAATTTTGTGTTAAGAGAACTGGATGAACTACGTCACACTTGATGCGTATGTCTTCAATGAAGCAGTACTGTTGAGACTACACGTGTGCCGCATGTATCGGCGGACCAATTTATATTCGCGGACTTATTTACACACGTGCCGGGTGACGTCGTTCATCCGACGCGTCCTGCATTCCAACCACCTCCTCCCTCAGCGCTGCTTTTGATGGAACCTCCATCTCTTGAAAGATCATACCAATGACATGAACCACAAATGTCTAACAAGAGAACCCTGAATGACTTTTTCCCATTGTCTTTATCGACACCGCTTGCAAAACGGTCGCGTTCTTCTCCGCCACCCTCAGCCGCGACAGACCCGCCTATTCCAGGTAGAGCTTTCGCGCGACCAAGTGCAGATGAAGAAGGTGACTCGGATCTGACACTTGCGATAACATTGAGTTTGCAGGAGTCCGGATTTGTCGCACCTTCAACTCCGCCGGCGGAGAAGCCAGAAGAACAACCCGTGCCCTCGACCCATCTATCTTACCCGCATTCCATCCCTGCATTCCCCAGATCATTAGAATTGGCGCTCGAGGGAATTCCCGCGAAACCATCAACGGCTCTCAAGCCTCCCGAAGGCAGCCCAGAATCGCATCGTGCGGACCTTGATGCACACTACTATCGCCCATTGATTCCGCGCGCCACCTCGCTCGCTGTGTTCACTTTCTTGCGCCGAGAGCTTCCATTCTATCGCGTTAACTATGACATCAAGCGCGGTCCCAACATAACGCGCATCAACACGCCACGGTACACAACCGTCTTCGGCGTTGATGATACGTGCGTGTGGCGGCCGGCTGCCGAATCCTCTTCCCCTAGTTTCCATTCCCAACAGATATTCACGAAATGCGGAACTGGCAATGTTGTCTCTCCGTCTGCTTTCGAGAGGCCGCCTCGCCCCATCCCGGATTGTCTCTTGACGCTGAAAGCTCACGTCGAGCGTGTCACGCAGGAAACATACAACTTTATTCTTGTCAACTATTATGCCAATGGCAACGATAGTATTTCATACCACAGCGACGATGAGCGCTTTCTCGGCGAGCTCCCCGCGATCGCATCTCTGTCTCTTGGGGGAGTCAGGGATTTCTGCCTGAAGCACAAGGACTCTGCAAAGCCAAACAGTGGCCCAGACAAGGTCAAGAAGAAGCCCGGCGAAGACGTCATCAAAATACCGCTAGAGAGCGGAGATATGGTCATGATGAAGGGACGGACACAAAGCAGGTGGCTACATGCACTACCCAAAAGAAAGGGAGACATGGGCAGTAAGGGACGGATCAACATCACCTTCCGCAAGGCCATGGTGAAAGAGGGCACAAATAACTACTATCGATACAACGTGGGCGATGGGCCAGTTTGGCGATGGGACGAGCAGAAGAAAGATATGGTCATATGGAGAGTATCAGCGTGAGGTGTGCTGATTGGACTGAAGCGTACTACTTGTACTGAAGCTTGCGGCTTGAACTGAAGCGTGTTAGTTGGACTGAAACGTGCCGCATAGACTGGAGCG
The DNA here is from genome assembly GCA_006937295.1 of Carpinus fangiana. Lineage (NCBI taxonomy): Eukaryota > Viridiplantae > Streptophyta > Magnoliopsida > Fagales > Betulaceae > Carpinus > Carpinus fangiana. Next base: position 291,755 of record VIBQ01000016.1, read on the forward strand.
TGCTGCTTTGACGGAAGCGTGCTACTCAACTTGAGGCATACCATCTAGACTGAGGCGTGCCATCTCGACTGGGGCGTACTGCATAGACAAAAGCAACGATCATGATACGTTGGCTAATTTTTTAAAATAAAATACAAGCAGCACCATGTACACGCTCCCCTAACCATTATCGCAGAAAGAAAACAGATCGCGAATTAGTCTCCGTCGCAGCCTTGACATCTACCATGACCATAGCAGTCAAGGTCTCCAGAGTGGTAGCCTTGCTCAGCAGCGCCAGGAAGGGAATATCCACCTTGAGAGCCTGGTAAAACCACGTCCGGAATTCGGCTGCAATCATGCTATCCATGCCATACTCGGCCAGCGCCTTCTTCACATCCACGGCTTCCATTTTCATCAGTACAAGATTTCCAAAGCGCCAACGAATATGAGCTAAGATGGCCCCCTCGAGGGATTTTCCCGCCTCCATGTCCTCAAGAACCTCCTTCGGCAGGTTACCCTCTTGTGAGTGGCGCGACGTGTCCGACTGCCTGTCTAGCGCCGCAGCCAGCAGGGCCGCCCGGGGGTCGGCCAGGGTAGGGTTGTTCCCCTCAAAGCCTCTTTTGCGCAGTTCCTTGAGGCCAAAAGGCTCCAGCCCGGTCAGAACATGGCCAACGGCATTCGTGTCATAAGCGTGGTGAATCTGAATCCTTGAATTGGTTGTACTGTCGAGCGAGAGGTCGATGATCTGGAGTAGCTCGTCTTGATCAATGGCTTGAATCCCCTTGCGAAGTAACAAGGCCTCAATTTCTGGATTTTCGTGTAGGTAGCCAACTTCGGAGATCATTCCTAGGCCGACTGAGACGGCTGGCAGCCCAAACGAGCGGCGGTAACGTGCAAACTGGTCTAAGAAATGATTGCCGGCGCAATAGTTGGACTCTGTCGCAGTCCCGACGCTACCAGATATGGAAGATGTCATGAGAAAGAAGTCCAGGGCAGTATCACGACCGGATGCACGAATGCTATTGTGCAAGTTCCACGTCCCCCGAACCTTGGGCGCAATACCTCTGTGCCAATTTGCGTTCGACATGGTCGTGAAAAGAGACTCCTGTCGATGTTGTTAGTTTATTCCCCCTAGAGAACGGTTACAAGCAAACCTACGCTTAGATCCATGGCGGCTTGGACGACACCACCAATATCGCCTGGCGCGGCGGCTACTACAGCATCCACGTCCACTCTGCTGCACACGTCGCCCTTGACGACAATGCATTCAGCTCCAGACGCCTCGAGGTCTTCTACCAAGCTTCGAGCAGCCATTTTATCCAATCCAGAGCGCCCCAGGAAGACAAATTTCCTGGCTCCACGTTGCAGCATCCAGCGGGACATTGTGCGGCCGAGACCTCCGAGGCAGCCAACCATGACATAACTCTTCGAGGGCGAGAACTGGGAGCGATATTTGGATGGCTGCACAGGAATTTTGGATTCTCGGTTCTCCAGATTGACCGCAATCTTGCCCATGCGGCTGCGTGATGACAAATGACGAAATGCCTGCGTGATATCGGACATATCAAAAACTCTGAGAGGTTCAATCTTTTTGATCTTATCTTCGCGGAAGAGGTCCATAACTTGGCTCAGTAGCTGCTTCCAAAGACGGTGGTGCGAACCACTGTCTGTGTTGTATAGGGAGCTCAAATCGAATGCGGTAAAAGTAGCGTTCTTCAGGAACTGGTCCATGTCTAGACGGCCAGCCGTCGAGAGATCCAGCTTACCAATCTCTACAAAACGTCCAAATTGAGCACAGCATTTCCAAGTGGCATGTAACTGGTCTCCAGTGAGCGAATTGATGACTACATCGACACCCCTACCGCCAGTAGCTTTGAGAATGCCATCCTTGAAGGCGGTGTCATGCGAGCTAAAGATATTCTCGGGTTTGATACCGAAATGGTCTACCAGATACTGTTTCTTTGTGTCGTTGGAGACCGTAGTGAAAATCTAAGTCTCGAATTAGTTCTGGCAATCAGCAGCGTAGATGTGAAAGCTTACCTCAGCACCAGCGGCCTTGGAAACATGAATAGAAGCCATACCAACCCCACCAGTGCCAGAGTGAATTAAAACAGACTCACCCTCTCGAATGTGGGCGCGGTGATGCAGCGCATAGATGGCAGTGCTATAAACAACGGGGAGTGTGCAGACTGTGTTGAAATCCTGACTCTCTTCAAGACGGTGACAAGCCCATGAAGGCAGGTTCTGGTATGTCTGAAAGTGCGAAGGCGCCATGGCCACAACGCGGTCACCAACGGCGAACCCCTCAACCTGATTACCTACCGCCTCAACAGTACCAGCGCATTCAAGAGAACAGGTGGCGTCCTTGGTGTCGACCTTGCCGGCAAGAGCATAAAAGTCCTTCGCGTTCAAGCCGACCGCAGCGACGCGAATGCGAATTTGCTGTGAGTGGAGCTTGGCATTATCTTCTTGCTGCTTGAAGCAGAGGGTGTCAAACTGACCCGGCTGGTTGATGTTTAAGCGGACATCACCAGCTTCCTTCAGGGACAGCTCGCGGATCTCATGGCCCTGTTTGATACGGAATGTATCATTCAGGCCATCGTCAGGTACGAAACGGCTGACATGAACTACCCCCTCTTGCTGAGCAAATTCAAGATCTCGGAACTTGCCCTGTTGATTCAACACGAAGACCAAGTTGCGAGCAGTCTGCTCAGCATTCTCCTCGGTGCTGTCAATGTCAAAGGTAAAGAATTGAAGTGAAGGCTGCTCCAGCACCAGGGCACGAGACAAGCCCGATACAAGCGAAAAGTCTGGTCTGCCACCTTTTTTGATGTCACCATTGGTGATCCAAATCATTTGCGCAGCATTGTCGGTCAGCAATTTGACCTGATGCATCTCAAAGTCGGTTGAGGTAGCTAAAAGAGGGGCTTGTACTTCGCACAGGTTGATAACAATGGTGCCGACGGGAATATCTTCCAAGGTGATGCTTTCCAAAGCGAGACGCTTCACAGCCGAATTTCCAACATGGGTTATGACCTCAAGTATCGCAGATCCTAAAGGACTCCGGATGCTTGCACGCTCAACGATGAGCATCTTTGAGTTCTCGAGGTAATCGCTCAAATCGAACGATTGAATCTTACGAGCGACAATGATACTAGCATGCTCGGTGATGGGAATCGTCATGGTGGACAAGCCAGCCTTGACAGAGGCTTCCACACCGACATTCTCAGGGCACAGCATAAGCAAGATGCCGTCGTCAGAGAGGATCTCTTTCATTAAGTCAAGCTTGGTCTCCACCCAATGACCTGCAATGGGTACAATCACCACGTCGTACTTGTTAGTAAGTGTTGTCGCAGCGACTCGTTCCCCAATCTCAAGATTCACAGTGCCGCCACTGAGTGTACCATCCTCCAGAAAGGAAGCGCAAGTATAAGATGAAAAGCGGGTAAAGTCACTCTGAGAAGCAAGTAGATCGAGAATCGCCGTGGTAATGTCATGAATACCATTTCCAAGCTCGCAAATGGTCACACGAGGGTTTTTATGGACCAGAAGATCAATCATAGCGCCAACTCCGAGCAGACCAGGATCAGCGACCGGTGAGTTAGCTTCATCGATAAACTTGCGAATGTACTCTAGAGCTACAGGCACGGACAAAAAGTCGAAATCGGGCTTCCAGAGGACGCGAAGGATCGGGTGTCGCGTGTCGACAACATCGAGCTGATCAACGACCTCGTAGGGAGCCAAACGGACCTGATCGAATTGAACCAACACTTCGCCATTGTTTAAAAGCTCAGCACCAATTTCTGCGGCTCCAAATCCAACGCGCAGAGCTGACGTATTGATTGTGCATATATTGTTTGGGTCAGAAGGAGTTTTGATGCGGATCATACCGAATCTGTTCGGCACCTTTGCACGGAGATCCTTGGGGTTCCCACATGAGGTGGCAACAATGGCGGCTTGAAGCATAGCATCAAGTGTGATTGGATGCACGGGATAAACGGAAAATTTATCACCGCTTTCCTGCAGCAGAGTCGTTGTGGTCTTGCAGAATGGCAGGGTCTTGCTGCGCGAGGTCTGAAATTCAGAGATGGATTGGAACTCCGAACCATAATTAAGGCCCTGCTTCATGAGCTTCTCATACCATACACGAGGTGCGTTGCGCTCCAGACTACTTTCTGGAGGCTCGTATTTGGCCAAGTTCGAAGCTGACGCTGAAGATAGGCTCTCATGAATCGAAATTGATCCCCGGGCATGGTTGATGGCAGCCTTTTTTTGGTACGATGTAATGGAAAAATCCCACCATTTTCCAGACGGAGAAGCGTTTGTAATAGGTGTTTTATACAGTGTGGTAAACATTTCAACCTGGGACCCTGGTTCAGTGCTGAGAACGAGAGCATTGAGTATGTGAACGTTGGAAATTTCAAAACTTGGGCTTTCCTTGACCGGAATGTTGCTACCTTGCATGACGGCTTCCATGGCCATGGCGATGTAGCCTGTACCAGGAAAAACCACTGTTTCTTCCAGCCGATGATCTCTAAGCCAGGCAACATCTCCAACTCGAAGCACATTGCGAAACATTAGCTCACGACCATTACCGCCTGGGATGAGAGATCCAAGTAGCTCATGACGTGGAAACTTGCGGTGGCGGTATTCCGAGCTGGCACGACACTCATTCCAAAGTAAAGCATTTGGCTTGAACTTGTACGTGGGCAGATTTGGAATGACGCGCAGAAGTGAGCGCTGACCCTTTGACGCCGAATTCAATCCGTTCACATGAAGCCAGTCGACCTTAAATCCACGAAGCCACAGGTAGCCTGCAAAGTTGAGAGCAATCTCGAGAGAGTTGTGACCACGCTTTGTGGGCGACGAGTACTTTATATTGGCACTCGAAATGCCAGCGTTGATTAGGGTCTGCTTGATAGGTAGCTCCAATGCAGAGTGCGGGCCGACCTCAACGTAGTGATAATCATCAACCTTGGCAAGCTGCTCCAAGGCGGGAGCAAAAAGCACAGGACTCTCCAGATTAGATCTCCAGTAGGAGCTATTGAAGCCAGATGACTTGGGCTCAAGGTTGACCGACGATATGAACAGGGCATACTGAGGCATACGGACTGAGGTGTCAAGCTCGGTGATAGCCCTGTCAATCAACTCTTGATACTCATTGCCTAGAGCATGCATGTGGCGAGAGTGGTATGCTTGACCACCTGTCTTCAGCTTACGAGCAAATATTTTGTCTCTTTGGAGCTCATTGAGCAGACTATCAATGGCATCAATATTGCCAGACACGGTGACACTCTCGGGCGAATTCACACAGGCAACTTGAACCTTGCCTGCGAGAGAAAGTTCATCAATCTTGGCTGAAGCTTCTTCTTGAGAGAGGCCAACCGCAATCATTGCACCTTGTTGTGGGTTACGGGAAACAGCGTATCCACGGTAGTAGGCAAGTACGATGGCTTCCGCAGATGAAATATAGCCAGCAGCAAAAGCCGCTGCAATCTCACCAGAGGAGTGGCCAATGACAGCAGCAGGTGAGATGCCCCAAGTAGCAAGGAGTTGAACGAGGGCTACTTGAATTGCTGTGCAGCAAGGCTGAGATCTCTCGGGACGCTGAATCAGGTCGGGATCTTCAATGTTGATGATAGCCTCGGCCAAGCTCCAGTCGGGACCGTTTGGAATTGTTGACAAGACATGATCCATTTCAGCAATGGCTTGCTTGAATGTCCTTAGCTCAAAGAGTTCACGGCACATCCCCGCCCACTGCGCACCCTGGCCAGTGAAAACAAAAGTGAAAGGGACAGGTGCTGTCGAAGGGGTGGTTGCGATTGTACGCAGCGTTTGTTCAGCAAAGTTTTGAACAATTCCTTTTCTCGAAGATGCCAAAATGAAGCCACGGGATGTGAGGTGGGAGCGACGCAAGCTCAGTGTATACGCCAAGTCCTTGAGCTCAGTGTCTTTGAAGTCGAAAGAGATGAGATCACCGACACGAGCGTCAAGTGAAGCTTCAGACTCAGCAGATACTGGTATACACATCAGGTGCTGGTTACCCAACATCTGGCGCATGTGCGCCTCAGCAGCAGTCAGCTGTGACACATGGTCAACAGCGGCCTCGAGAATGACGTGCGAGTTTGCTCCTCCGTAACCAAATGAGTTGACGCCAACACGGCGGATAGGAGTATCACGAGGCCAGGGAGTGAGCTCCGTAGGAATGGAAATATTACGCTCCTGAATCTTGAGCTTAGGGTTGATATTCTTAAGGCCGTGAGTCGGTGGAATGGCGCCCTTTTCCAGTACCAGAGACGCCTTAATGATACTAGAAATTCCACTGGCGGCTTCCGAGTGACCCACATTGCTCTTTACCGAGCCGATGATGAGCGGTTTCTCGGCCGTACGACAGAAGACACGCGATAGAGCTTCGACCTCGATTGCATCGCCGACCTTGGTTCCAGTCCCGTGACACTCGACATAGGTCGTCTCTGCAGGGGAGATTCCAGCTTTTGCATAGGCCTTGCGAATCACAGCTTCTTGGCCGTCGGCAGAAGGTAGACTGATACCCGCTGTTTTGCCATTGCTGCGAATGCATTAGTTTTTGGTGAGACTGACAGCTTTCAACAAAGGACTCACGCGTTAATAGCCGAAGAGCGGACAACGCTGCGAATCGTGTCGTTTTCGCGGATTGCATCACTTAAACGTTTCACGTAAAGCGCCCCAATACCATCAGCTCGACCGTAGCCATCAGCCGATGCGTCAAATGTGTGACATGTCGAAGTGGGCGACAAAACGCCTGCCTTCATGGTGCCCAAGTGTTGTTCGGCGGACTGTACTAGGTTGGCACCAGCGACAATAGCCGAATCGCACTCGCCATGCTGCAACGCGACACAGGCGACGTGCAGGCAGTAGAGTGAAGATGAACATGCCGTGTCCAGGACCATGCTGGGTCCACACAGGTCAAAGACGTGGCTAATGCGGTTACTGAGAATAGTTGTGCCCATACCCGTAGCGCTGTAGCGACTTAAGTAATCTGAATCGCGTGTCTGCATGATTTGGTAGTCGACGGTAAAATTACCAACGTAACAACCCGTATTCGAGCCTGCCGCCTTCTCGAGTGTTACACCTGCGCTCTCGAAGCACTCAAACACGACCTCCAGAAGCTTTCGCTGTTGTGGATCCATGTACGTTGCCTCGAGATTGTTGATACCAAAGAATGAGTTTTCAAAGTGGCGGATATCTTCGTTTAAAAAGTAGCCGCCTCGCGTGATCATGCTACCAGGGCGGTCGGTACCGTTGGGGTGGTAAAAGGCATCGACATTAAAGCGCGATTTGGGCACGTCGCACTGACATGAACGGCCCTCGGAAATGAGATTCCACAATTTCTCAGGTGAACTCGAGTCCCCCGGTAGCCTACAAGCTTTGTTCACGAATTAAATTTGGCTTTTGCATACGATCGCAACAACCACTCACCAAAACCGCAAATGGCAATGGGCTCAGCATAGCCCGCATCTTCATTTAAATCCAAGGATGGAATGAAAGAGCCTTCACTTGGAGTAGTTGAGATCATCATTGGTGCCATGTTAAGAGTGAATGTGGATGAGTGAGTATCAAAAGGTGAATTGAGGGCATAAGTCGTTCATCAAATTTCAAGAGGGAGACAAGAAGTATCTAGACTGCGCCTCACGATGCCTTTATTGTCGCGAGGAAAGGGAAAAGCCTTACTTGAAAGGACTGACTAATAATTGGGGGTGTACCGCGCATTGAACACCAGCAAGAATCTGGGCCTTACATTACTCGCCCAGATCGAAACGGGCCTTCGATAGCCGATAAACATTATAGTTCGGGAAATCAACCATGTGCTTACTGTCAGCGGCGGGAATTGATTGTGACTTGTCGGGGATCATCCGAGCCGTGTCCGGTTACCGGAATTTACGATTGCTACATACATTAAATCCACAAGAAGAATATCATCACGTTCAAGGTCCATTTATTCCCCGTGTAAGGGTTTTCAAACTGAAGACAATTAAGATCCATGTCTGGAACCGGAAAATTTGTTCTTATCACGGGGTGAGTCTTACGCGGGTCGAAAGTATGTCTTGGTAGACTCACCGTACCAGTTGTGGCAAGGGAGGAATTGGTCATGGCCTTGCATCGACTTTCAAGACCAAAGGTGTGTTCTCAAAGGTAGACTCATCTTCATGCCGTCATCAACTCAACTATATACCTGCCCCAGGTTACAATGTCATTGCCACCGTCCTCGAGCACGAGAATCGTGACCATCTCGTCTCTGAAGACATTCACGTCTTCAGCGCAGACGTGACGAGCGACGAGAGCATCGAAGGTCTCTTGAAAGCTGTCGAAGATCTGACGAGATGTCAACTTCATATTCTCGTTAACAACGCGTGAGTGCTCAATTGTAGGCCTAATTTGAAGTCTTGGCTTTTGGCTAATCCAAATGAAGGGGTGTTTGTGAGCTTGGACTTCACAGCACAAACTTAGAAGGCGATACCCACTGACGAATCGCAGGCTACACGATGACCGCGATCGATACAGATGTCAGAGAAGTCGAGAGTATGTTTGCAGTGAATGTTTTCGGACCTATGCGGATGGTCCGAATCTTCCATCGTTTATTGGTTGCCGCCAACGGTACAGTTGTCAATATTGGTAGCGTTGGCGGCATAGTTCCTTACATTTACGGTGGTGAGTTTTGAGAGGAGTTGTTGATGGTGCAATTCGGTATGTTGACGTGACGTTTCAGCCAGCTACAACGCATCTAAAGCAGCACTGCACCACTATGGCAATACTCTCCGTGCAGAGATGAAGCCCCTCGGGTTAGCTCCATTTCTGACAACTAATTGATAAACGTATGATTGATACAAAGTTGATAGCGTTCGAGTTGTTAACATCATCTCCGGCGAAGTCGGCACCAACATTCTCAAGAGAGATGAGAAGCGACGTTTGCCAGAGAGTTCACTATACGCCCCTCTCGGCGACGAATTCGCTTCACACGTTGGCCGAGTACCCAGTGAGTATCCCACTTTGATTACAATCGTGATAGTGATCATCAGACTGGAATCATAATCATTAGACACCATTACGCCGCTCGAGTATGCCAAACGTGTCGTCAACGAAGTCACAAGACGAAACCCGTCGGCGTGGTTCTGGACGGGCCCAACAACTTCGATTGTGCGCTACGGAGACATGTTCCTGCCGCACACTTTCTGGGTAAGTTCTTTCATGTTCTTCAAACAGCTACCTGACACCGAAAAGATGACCCTGAAAAGTACACTAATTGAAGTGGCAGGATTGGCTGTTCTGGCGCATATTCAAGCTAGAAAAGCTGGCTGGCTAAGATCGACCTGGTGGCATGGGCGGCATTTGACGTGTCAGATATACTCGCATAGCTTCAATGTCTTTCTATGAAGTCCTCCAGGAGTGTGTGGAAGAGCCGTGTATGTGTCGTCATCGGGAATGCTGGCAAGTGCCACATCCGAGTCCCCGAGCGCGACTCGGGGTTGGCATTTCCAGGATTTCGCCAGAGTCATCAAGTAGTAACAGTATGCACCGACGAGAAACCAGTGATGATAAAGCTACTCAGTTCGCCCTCTTTCCTTGCAGCCTACTTTGCAGCTGTCCAATAGACTAGTGCAAAGATGTCCTTGTTCATCGACGGGGTAGCTTTTGTGACCGGAGCGGGTAAGATTCGTGACAGTCCTCATCCGTCCAACGCTGACGTGACCAATCCGAATAGGCAATGGTATCGGCCGAGCATGTGCAATTACGTATGCCGCTGAAGGAGCGCGAGCCGTCATCTTCGCCGACCTAGACCACGACTCAGCAGTTGCCGCCGCGCAGGAGAGCCAGAAGATGGCGACACACCCCAGCTATCAGTCCTTGGCACTTTGCATCGACGTGATCAGCACTGACAGCGTCGATGCGGCATATGCAGCCGCCGTGGCCGCGTTTGGCCGCATTGACTACAGCGTGCACAGCGCAGGAGTAGGCGTGCAGAAGTCTGCGCCCATCGACAGCACCGACCACGCCGAATTCAACCGGTTCTGGCAGGTCAACGTGATGGGCACGCTGTACTGTGTGCAAGCTGCAGTGCGACAGATGAAGCAGCAGCAGCCGCGGACCGTGTCAATTCGAGGCTGCGACCGCAGCGTGGGGCGGGGTGCGATCCTCAATCTCGGATCCTGCAATTCATTTGTGGCGACACCGGCAATTGTGCAATACACGACGACCAAGCACGCGGTACTGGGGCTGACCCGCAACGCCGGTAGGTGGAATCCGCCCCTGTCACCGGCATCGCCGATCGGGCAAACAGACAGGCTGACACGCTGACTTACCGACGCGTAGCACTGGATTGTGCGGAGCACGAGATACGCATTAACTGTATTTGCCCGGGATGGGTCGACACGCAAATGGTACGGGCGGCAATCAGTGGCAATCCAGACCTGCCGGGCATGATGAGCAGCATCATTCCCATGTCGCGCATCGCGATGCCGGCCGAGATTGCCGATGTGGTGGTTTTCATGACCAGCCCCCGTGCGAGTTATGTGACAGGTGCCAGTTGGATCGTCGACGGCGGCACGACGCTGCAGGTCCAGACGTGCTAGAAGGGAAATGGAGCTCGGTGACGCGAGTGCAAGTAGACGCGGACAACAAATCACAAGTGGCATCAACAAAGTACACTTGGCAGCTGACGCCTCGCTTATTCTGCCCCGCATTAGCGCCAACCAGAGCCTTGTTGCCCTGCATGTTCCTTCGCCTAGATTTTGCCGTGGAAATGCGCCTTGTCGGCAAATTCCAGCTGCCGGCATGAATTTCCGGCGGGTTTCCTCATTGTACATCGCTAGTATGATTGCGGAACGCTTCTGCAAAGTGTGTCTTTATATTACCCAGCACTAGTTTCTTGATAACATTTATCACTGAGAGTGCTTAAATTACGTAATAAATAGGGAACAACCAATTTTTGCAGTGATGAAAACGGAGCTTGCGCGAGAGAGAGAATCGAATGCTGTTAGGAAAGAGTGGTACCTTTAGACGAGAGTTACAATGAGACTTCAATATTATGATGACATCTAATGTATTGATGGCCATGATTGAGATGTGTTCGAAGACAAGTGAAAGCGTAGAATTAAATATAACACCATTTGCCGGTACACCTCCATCATGGCATTGCTGATGCAGGTGAGAGGAGTGAGTCTCAGGGGCTGCTCCACGTGAGGGTTTGCATAGCCGTCCCTCGACAACAATTCACTCTCAACCTTCTAGAAGGCCCTCCTAAAGTGAAGGGCCAGTATTTCAAGCCCATCCGAGCTGCACCACACCCAAAAGCCGCGCTCATCAATGGCCGCATCCATACCCGGATGACCGAAGCATGCCTATCCCCGAGCAGTCTCCAAGTATATTAGAGTCATTGCCATCTTATTCTCCATCCCTGTATTGAAAAGATTTACAAGTCCATCGCACCACTTTTTCTACTCGCTGTCTGCTTTGACGATACCTGGTCTACTTTTACCCACAGACGAGTATTCACCTACGGAAGGACACAATGGCCACTGCCGACAATGCAGACGGCGGTCCCATCAAGACCTTTCCAGCTGATGATCTCCGTCATGCTCGCCGCTATGTTACGTCGCACAACAAGGCTGGCCAGGGGGTCTTCATTGCCGACGATGATGGCGCGCATCACCGCGTTATGGTGCATGGCAAAGCCGTCGCGAACGTCATCTACAGCACCGTCTCCAACCCCGTGGACTTGAATGACGAAAATGACGTGGCTTGGGCTCGCGACAACGAGGTGCGTTTTGCTGCTTTTGTTTGGCTTTGTTTCCCCACTCGTTCACGTGCATGGACCAGAAATTCATCCGTGTGGAATGCATTGCCCTCAGCAATCAAAAAACGCATCTTCAGAACAAAGCGCGCAAGACGATGAACTGACGGCACTCCAACAACAGCCCAGTATCCATGTTTCCAACGGCAGCGTCGCACGCCTCATCGACTTTGCGCCCGGTGTTGAGAGTCCATTCCACCGTGCAATGTCGATCGACTTTGGCGTCGCGATCGAAGGCAAATTTGAGCTGACGCTCGACAGCGGGGACAAGAAAATCATGCTGCCAGGTGATACCAGTGTCAATCGTGGGACCATGCACAAGTGGCGCAACTGCGACGACGAGCACAGTGGGCGTATGGTGTTCGTCCTCCTTGATGTGGCGCCGCTGACTATTGGCGGTCAAGCCATTGGGGAGGACTTGGGAGACCTGGCGAGCGAGTATGCACATCTTAAGGGAAATTGAAGGGTATGAACTTCTGATAATACCCTGACCAATGGGGGTAGCTATGCTACTCGTTTGGAATTTCGATGTAGACAAATCAAGTGCCTTCAGGCCCCCAATTCGATCGTGATCACTTTCTCCAAGCCTATCACCAACCAAGCTCCGAGAGGAGTCTCCGATACCAAGACCACTTAAATCCCCCTTGTTTCAGATACTTGTTATCCCACGAAGTGTTCTACATGAGATCTGCCGGACATGGTGTGACTTGAATGCATGCGCCAAAGTATGCTAGAACGGACTTTCTCTGGTGATGGCAAGAATCACTCGCGTCGCATGCTATTTGTGAATTTTCTTTTGACAAGCTGCATGCGCTGAGAGAGCCACATGTGTAGGCACTCCGATGCCATGATTTTCTGGGAGAATGCCTGAACAGGCTGTTGATGACGCATGCGCTGGTTGTCGTGGTCGAGGTGCTCAAGCAGGCCTTCAGCCTTTTGAAACTGCATCAGCCAGAGATGATGCCGTAAATCGATTGACTCGTCATCATTGTCAATGTGTAGCACGCCCCAAGAAAAGTAGGGCTCGTTTGCCGAAGGCGAATTCATTGGCGATGGCATAGCAGAGAGCGAGAGGGTGATAGCCTCCAGCGCACGGTCAAACCCCGTTATAATGTGGCCGATGAGCATAGAGATAGCCAGAATGGTAAAGTCGTCCCAATCCGTATCACTGGACAGAAAGCAGTGCTCTGCAAACTTTGTTGCCAACTTGAGCTGCGAAAGGTGCATGTCGAGCGAGGTCTTTTTATCCATAAGGAGCAGAGGCATCGATGCGAGCTTCATGATGATGCGTGAGGTACACGAGGTAGCTGAGGGGCTGTTCTGAGTGAAATAGTCCAGGCCAGAGTCGGAAATCGTGTCCCTTTGACCTTGTGACTCTTGCTGCTGCGGCTGTTCTGATATTGTGGCAGAGACCCTGCTGGACAGGATTGGACTGGGTGAGGCAATGCTAAACTGAGGCAATCCATTATAGGAGATGAAAGGTATATCATGATGGACTGCATCAACGGACATGGAGGGCACTCCTGGAGGAAATGTGAACTCATCAAAAACTGAGATGCTAAACAAGTCAGGGGATTGGTTTCTGGGAGAGCCAAACGCGTCTCCTTGGCTGGTAAGCGAGTAGCGATGAGAAAGTGATGGAGAGGACATGGAAGGCTGTGGTGTGTGCAGCTGAAGTGTGCCATGGGGAGACCGAGACGAGGAGCCAACCCGGGGAGCCGTTTTGTGGGATCGGCGTGACAGACCAAAGACGCAACGGAAACCCTGCTTCTGGCACCGAGCACACACGGGCTTGGTTTGGCTGCAGCGTACCTTTGCCTCGTTGCAAGCATCACACGAGGCTCGAAGTTTCACAGGTAGGTTCATCATGATACATGCGCAGTGGTGTCAGAAACGTTGTAGTGCTGTCGACAACCACTCATGCTGCTACCGGGTGCAGTAGTGTAATAAGCCTGAGCAGGGGTCAGCAACCGCAGCAAGCTTACTTGTTTACTATGACCAGCCGCAGTCACATGGACCACCGGGAATCGACATCCAGAACCTCCAGAATCCACCAGGCTGCGTACACTCGAGTTGCCACCCTTGTTAGTTGCGGCGCTTACTGCGATTCATGGCGTGTTAGGGGCAACTCAAGCTCATGAGAGCCCGATTTGTCCACTTCAAGACTGATTTATACGTCCCATGTTCCATTCTCTGACGCGGCCTTGCTTACAATGATTGTCTTGGAAGGTGGGTGCACGGTCCATCTACGTGTCTCTCTCATGGACAGGCTACGTATACTTCTCACGACCAAGTCGTGCAAAGATTGGCCGATCGCACCATGAATTTTCACGGGCTGGGCCAATTACTTGCTCCGATCCGAGCAATAACAATCAAAGGATTCCAGCAGGGGCTGAAATACACCGTCTGACGAGCACGGGTGGGTAGCGTGATCTGGCGTTCTCATCACAACGGCTCGGCGCTTGCGACAGAGTTGATTGGTTTTTTGGCAGTGGACGTCGCACCCGGCGCTAAGACCTGGTCTGAGCGGCGATTCAGGTAGCGAAGCGCATGATATAGTTATACGATTACGGGTAAACTCGTGCGCTAAGAAGATGTCCAGCCGCTGGAGCAAAGACTAGACGTTCTGCGTGGCGCCTTTGATGAGCAAGTGAACTGTGGCAATGACCTTGACCGTTTCGCAGTCGCTAATGATGGGCGCCAGCATCGTATTGCGGTCCCGTCAAGCACCCATCACGAGGAGCGTCGTGTCCTGAAAGTTCATACCAGGAATCGAAAGCACTGTAAAAAACCAGGGCTGCTAATATCAACTCGTGGACCGCGCTACAGAAGGATAAATCGTAGCTATGATGACGTTTTGGTATTGCCATGATTTATGATGGGCGATGCTGGGAGCATATCCACACGTTCTTACAAAAGAAAGCACGTAAGCAAGCACTTTCAACGTGAGGGCAACCAGGTAGATGTAGATGCGGATGAAGGTGCAAAATGACTGACGCTTACAGACGGCTGGTGCTGACAGACGACTGACGCTAAGTAATGCTATTGGACAGTAGACTGGCGGGAGGTCTTGCAGACGAGTCCTGGAAGCAGTGTTGATGGCAAGAGCTCAGATGAAGTTTCTTCTCTTGTTACCCCCGATTATCAAAATGCCTTCGCTACATCTGTCATATTCACTAATGCTCTAGAAGTCCTCAAGCTGCTTAATACCCCTGGTATTTTTCAACACCGGATAGCTGCATCTGACTGCCACCTAGCTACAAGGAGTACCTTACGCAGCCAAATATTGGCAATGACAGCCATGAGAAAAGATAAAGACTACGATGTAGAATGTGCTCGACAATTTCTACGATGTGGAGGATACGCCGCTTGTACTAGCCAAAGGGATGAGGGAAGTTGAGAAAACGCTGAAAGAAGCGGAGTAGAAACTCTGCCCCAAAATCAACGCTCCACAGGTGCCGACTTCAGACCAAGGATTTCCGACCATCGATAAGCAGTGGTGAACAGCTCTACAGCATATCGGGATTTCTTACGACAATATAGCGCGGTTGTTCACATGGTACCTCCCCGAGGTGATTATCCCCGACGCCACAACCCCGGGTCATGTCCCTTCGGGGACTTGCCAACACGGCTGGTTACCGGCACTATGCGTGTGAATCGATCGGGAGGAAATATCTTGTTTCCCCGTATGATACTTACAGCCATCATGGACCCCCCATACAGTCGTGCCTCACCACTCTCAAGTAGCCGCAAAGTTCGCTTCAATCCTTGACATGGAGTTCAGTGCTATTACCTCGACCGCGCTCCTGGCCGTACATACTGTTGTCAGCACCGCCAAGTCGGTATGGGGGCTACTTCTCAATACTATGTCTGCCGGACTCTTTTTCAGGACAGCTTTACTCGGCTGGCTCATCTATCTCGTCACTGTTGGCATCTACAATCGCTACTTACACCCACTCCGCGTCTTTCCCGGTCCCTTTTGGGCGTCAGTCACCAACTTCTGGAAGCTGTGGATATGCCTGACCAAAGAGATGCATACTCGAGGTGTCGACTATCATGCAAAATATGGTAAGTTTGATACCGTTCATGGGAAGGCTTTGACTAGTGGTGATGATGGTAACAACTGACAAACTTTGACAAGGGCCCGTGATTCGCATCGCACCCAACTTACTCGTCTTCGATGACCCGAAACTGCTACCCAAGGTGTACCATCGCTATGCCGACAAGACAGATTTCTACAGTGCGGGAATACTGGGCAAGGTGACGCCGCCGTTCCAGACCAAAGGCCATCGTGAGCATGCAGCCAAACGGAAGCGAATTGCATCCTCGGTGCGTGTTCCATGCCGAAATCTTATGAAGAGTGGAGTGAGACTAATAGAAAAGTGACATCAGTTTCAAATGTCCAACTTGAAGAAGTTGGAGAGTGATATAGATGAAGCTATCGCAAAGCTGATGAAAATCTTTGAGGTGCGCTTTGTTGAGACAGGAAAGAACATCGACATATCAGAGTGGGTCAAGTGAGTCGATCTCTCCATGACTCTGAAATTGCATGCAAAGACTAAACGGTCAAGGTGGTTTGCGTATGATACCGTATCCAACATGGCCTTTGGCAAGTCGATTGGATTTGTAGAAAATGGCAATGATGTCGGAGGTCTGATACAAGCATTCTACGACATGGCACCCATGGCTGGTCTAGTCGCGGCGCTGCCCAACATCGTGAACCCACTCCTGGAGAACTCGGTTACGGGCAGGTGGTTGATGCCGACTTCTGGGGACGGTACCGGTATTGGCAAGGTCATGAAGGTGTGCCGACTCTTTTCTATGCTAACAAGGCGGTCTTTGACTGATAATCTAAACAGTATCGCGATAACATGCTTGAGAAACGCTTGGAAACCCGCCATGCGCTGCAGCATGGCGACTTTCTTGACAACATTATGAATGCCAAAAATGCCGACGGTAGCTACATGACGGTTGAGGAAGTCAAGGTCGAGGCGCTGGTGCTGATGGTCGCAGCTACTGACACAAGCGCCGCCTTCATCAGCCCCTTTGTGCACAATGTCATCCAGAATTCGCACATATATGCTCGTCTGCGCGAGGAGATTACCTTATTTGAACAGCAAGGTAAGCTACCCACGGGAATTGTCACTTACGAACAAACACTGGAGCTGCCGTACTTTATGGCATGTGTAAAGGAGACGCTGCGTTTCTCGCCGTCGACACCCATCATCATGCCACGTCTTGTGTCCAGTGGCGGTATGGAGATCGAAGGACATTGGGTTCCCGCAGGGACGGAGATTGGCGCCAATCCCTACGTAGTCCACCGCAGTACAGATATTTTTGGTGAGGATGCGCACGAGTTCCACCCAGAACGCTGGCTCGTGAGCGAGGAGCATAGCAAGGAGATGGACAAACATATGATGGCCTGGGGCTACGGGGCACGAGTCTGCCTGGGCAAGAACATTGCGCAGCTGACGACACAAAAGCTTTGCCTAGAGGTGAGTTGGCCTTACCGCGAGCTTATTCCTTGCTCCTGCATTTTTGGTGGAGAACGTGACTAGCTGACATATGCAGCTGTTTCGCCGCTTCGACCTCGGCACTCAGGACGTGGACAATCCATGGAGGGCCGAGAACTGGGGAATCATGGTCTACTGGGACCAGTGGTTGTCCATCAAAGCAGCTGCATTAGCCTCAACCTAATCTCTGGCCCCTGATTGGGCTAGTGGCCGACAGATGTGGCGTGGGAATTGCTCCTATGAGAATCGGTCCTACAGGATCGCACAAGTCTAGAAGCCCAAGGGCAAGGCTGACAGGATCCAGAATGTCTATTTTAAAGCGCCCTTCGCGTAGAGAATCCAGTCATTGCCCTTGCCGTATTGTACGCCGGCACGCACTTCCGACCAGGTGGAGGCCAAACTTACGACCACTCCAGGCGCACTGACAGCGGCCCGCCACCCGCCACTAGCTTCACCGGCCGGGAATCGCATAGGCTTCACCCTAATTCGGGGACACTAGCCCTAACTAGCCCCAAAACGTCAAGTGCTCACGGCCACAGATGTCTAGTCCTCGCATCGACCGATGTCCAGTGCTCTCGCCTCGACCGAGCACTGAAGGATTGCCCTTCGA
The DNA here is from genome assembly GCA_006937295.1 of Carpinus fangiana. Lineage (NCBI taxonomy): Eukaryota > Viridiplantae > Streptophyta > Magnoliopsida > Fagales > Betulaceae > Carpinus > Carpinus fangiana. Next base: position 309,684 of record VIBQ01000016.1, read on the forward strand.
GCTCCCCGAGGCAGAGGCAATTTAGTCAGCGTACTCATAGCCTACATGTACGCCTACATATAATCCACCTTGTCAGTGTCGTTGGACTCGTGTCACCCATACAGACTTGACCCTCTACCTTTCTCCCCGCTCAACAGACTTCTGTCGAGATATATCATGCGTTTCCACTTTGCGTTGACGGCGACCATCGCCGGCCTTGTCTCTACCAGTGTGTCGGAGCTTCTGCCGTTCGAGTCGGAGCTGTTCTCTCGCGATTATACACCTGCAACCCTGACGGCCGGCGACATTCAACGTCAGCTAGGCCCACAGCTGTCCAAGAATGCCACCATCTACGCATCCGGCGACCCCCGTTTCGCCAATGCCACTGGCAGATGGCAGGCCTATGCTCGGCCCAATATCAGTATCGTGGTCCAGCCCGGTCTGGAGTCCGACATTGCCACGACGGTACGTAACGAATGCTTTCGACAAGTGCAACGAGCCCCTAACTGACTCCCAACAGGTCAAGTACGCCAACAAGAAAAGTCTCAACTTTCTCCCCGTCAACCAGGGTCACGGCTCGACCAAGACTCTGGGCCGCTTCAAGGGTATTGAGATATATACGCACCCCCTGAACAAGATCACCCTCAGTGCCGACAAGACGTCCGCTCGTTTCCAGGCTGGTGTTTACAACCAGCAGGTCATATCAACTCTGTGGGACCAAGGCTATGTCACTAGTATGTTTCTTGAAGCTTGGTTTCAGAAGCTCAGATTCGAAGTGACAGACTAATACGAGCAACAGATACTGGCAGCTGCGGCTGCGTAGGCCTGCTGGGCGCCGGACTGGGTGGTGGACATGGTCGGTACCAAGGCTTTTATGGAATGATAAGCGACAATTTCATTCGGTTCAACGTGGTGCTGGCCAATGGCACTGAGGTCGTCGTTTCCAGCACATCGAATCCAGACCTGTTCTGGGCTATGAAGGGTGCAGGCCATAACTATGGCATCGTAACCAGCTATGACGCAAAAATCTTTAAGCGCACCACTGATACATGGTACTATAAGCTGTACACCTTTACCCAGGACAAGCTCGAGCAGGTAATTACCGAAATCAACAAGGTCAGCGGCAACGGCACTCAGCCCAAAGAGTTCAACAACTATGGGCTGTACCTTATGAACCCATCTGTCAGCGCCACCGAGGTATGTCTCTATGCTTCTTCTTTCCGTCAGAGTCTCAGGAGGAACTAACCCATGAAACAGCCCGTCATCTCTTGGACATTCGAGTACATCGGCAGCGAAGCCGACGCACAGCGCTTCCTCAAACCATTCGACGCCCTAGGGCCCGTCTTCTCCACCGGCGCAAGCATCCCCTACCCCGAGATCCCGCACGCAGAGTACACGGGCGTGGACGACCCACTGTGCGAAAAAGGCCTGCAACGCATGCAATTCGACGCCGGGCTGCAGGTGTACAACGTGACGACGCAGCGGGCCATCTACAACCTCTTCCGCGACAAGATCCGCGCCCAGCCAGCGCTGTCCGGCTCCACCGTCGTGCTCGAGGGCTACTCGGTGCAAGGCGTGCGCAAGGTCGACCCCAAGACTTCAGCCTACGCGCTGCGCGACGACTACCTGCTCGTTGACCTCATCGTCACATACCCGCCGAATTCGAGTTATGATGCTTATGCGATTGCGTGGGGCCGCGAGACGGTGCGGTTGTGGAATGAGGGCCAGGCGCTGCGCAAGCCTACTACGTATGTCAACTATGCCTTTGGTGATGAGCCGCTGGTGCAGATGTATGGGTACGAGCCGTGGCGGTTGGCTAAGCTCAAGGCGCTCAAGCGTGCGTACGATCCGCTTGAGAAGTTCAGCTACTACAATCCCATTCCGCTGCAGTAAGTGCCTATTAGGGTCATTTGGGTCATTTAGGGCTCTGAGGGCTCACATTCATCGAGAGATGAGTGACAGGTTGCTGTATTTGCAGATGGTAGGGCATAGTTGAAACAATGAGAAAGTGAGCAGACGTAGAAGGTGCAAAATCTTCTGAAGAAAGTTTGCATTATTCCAAACTTTTCGGATTAAATCTGTTCAATATACAGTGTGTTCTGAGAGATCTCTCTTTGGATATAAGATATGTTCCCAGCTCCAAAATTGTATATGTCCATTTCGAACCATGTTTAGTTTTTAACTTTGGGGGCGACCGAAATGTGAGATGACAAGGATAACAGATAAGTCAGAGCGCATGGTCATTGGGGAGGAAGAGTAGATAGTGAGCAGGAGCTCGTCTTTCACGCAGCCATTGATGAAGACGATAAAGTCCGTCGTTGTTTCTGTCGTGATCACCGCTAAGAACTTCTGTCCGGTGGCCACACGAGCACCAAATGCATAAATTAACTCGGTCACTGTCCTCAAAGATCATCCAGTTACCTCTGTTTCATTCAGAATTAAACTCACGGCGCAGACGCGCATACCGTTCCGACTCACGATATATATAGCCTCCCTTCAGCCTCTGCTGCATCATACGGCCAATAGCGCCTTCTTCATCTTCATCAGCCTGCCATCCGTTGAATTCGCGTTCGTCTTTTGCCTGAGTCCGAAAGATGCATAGCCCAAAGTCCACCATGAAAGGCTTGAAGTTCTTGGTGCCTGCGTCTCGAGAGATGATGAAGCTTCTGGTTTTGACATCAAGGTTGCAGATCCCCTTTTCTTCTATCCGCTTCACAATTTCCACAGCTTCGTCACAGATGGCTTGCCAATGTTCTCGAGGTGCGTTGTCGGCAAGATGTGTTAGCGTAAAGCCGTCAATGTACTGCATCAGGATTCCGGGGCAGTCGATAAACCTGCTGGCCGAAGTTGAGTCTGTCGAGGGTTGCAGGACCACCTTGCCCAGAATTTTTGGAACGTGCGTGCCTTGCATGCCGCTCATTAATTGGTACGCATGCAACTCCCTCGTATACGCTCTCCAGCTTACAAACTGAACACACGCTTCCTGCTTAACATCGCTCCAATCCTCTTCGACCATAATACCGTGCCAACGTGGATCTTCTTCGTATCCTGCAGTCCATTCGTTGAACAAGCCTAATGCTTTCCCTTCGCTGACGAACTTCGTATATTTTGCCTCCAGTTGCGGATTCCAAGTTGTGTAGACCTCATCCTTTCTCAATTGATTGGCGAAGCGCCGATCGTAGAGTTTCAGAGCGAAACGCCCGCTCAAAGCAGCATGGTTCAGCTGGACAATGGTGACGCAGGACAAGGTGAATTCCTTGACTTCGACAATCTTTGCTTTTACCAGAGGTCCATGTTCAAGTCTCAAGTCAAGCTCTCCGCCGAGCGTGTATGGGCACCTTGTCATGGTGAGCATGACCAACGCCTACTTAAAGATCAACACTTACGATGAAGCTACGGGATGCATTACGCTCTGTCAGTTAATGATCTTGTCGGCCGGCTTCCTGATCAGATCTCGAAAAGTAAGCGAAAGGTTCAAGAGAAGTTGTCGGCCCGCAGCATTTAACTAGCGCCCCACTCTAGCCGCATGAGTCAGTGCACCGTCTTGGCCTTTCCACGTCAATTTAGGAATGTCCCGTAGCCTGTTCTCCGAGTTTACATCTAGGCCCCAGCCTCTATTTATCCGCGCCATCCGAAGGCAGTCTGTTCGCAGTACCTCAGCAGGGCTTGTCAGACGGTGTGTCTGTTCAGGCGTATTAGCTAAGATGCGGCGTTCAACTGTGCGTTTTCCACAAATGATATCGCTCGATATACTCCTCTCCCGCCTCAAACTTTCCACCGTCTGACGCGCCCAGCCGATTGGATTCTGATTTCGTGATACTTTCGCGTCAACCCCTGCTCGTAAGACAATACTAGCTTATCAATTCTCTTTGGCGTTTTGCAGCGGCTAGCCATGCTGATCGAGTCATGCAAAATCTGCCTTGTGGAAGGCCTGTTTTGCCAGGACCAGATGGCATACTTAAAGAAGAGCGCAGTCCCCATTCTTTGATCGAATCCGTACCTCTATTATAAGCAAATTCAAAGGCTGATATAGTCTTTCCCTCGATCCAAAATGCCGAAGAAGGTAAACGAGAGCAAAGACCCCATAGACGCCTGGTTAACATGTCTCTGGCAGCCATCCCTGAAAGAATACGTCAACGATATCCAACCTTCCTGGTTAAACCTCTCCTGGTCGCCGATAGGAGATTGGAACAAGGCTCACGGTGATGGGAAATCCTCCACCGGGGGCGCGTACCGGACTCAAACGATGAAAGGGAGTGACGGCAAGTACCATGTCAGGGTACAATTCATGAAGAAGGACGTTGTTCTTCAGTTCTCAATCGCAGCAGATGAGGATCCTTCTTCGGATGACGTCCTCACTGAGCTCAAATCTCGAGTCTGACCTGTTTTCTCTCGGCTTTGAGATAACATAGTGAACGGGCTTCTGACTGCAGTCTGTCTTCACTGATGATTTGCATTGTCAGCTCTCCACCTTGTAACGAAGATAGTCACTCATTTGTGCGATAGTGAACATCGCTGTTTGTCGAGTTTCGCTTTTTCTCTTTAGCAATGCAAATGTGTGTGTTAGCTAGACATCTCGGTGCCGTCATCCAATTAATGCTTGAAGCCTACTATGGCAACCGGGGTATACTGCGCCATGAACCAAACCGAGGATATGCAAGCGTTCAACGAAGACTGCCATTCAACAATCACGAAACAGTCTACAACGCTCTTCACCTAAAACAACTTAAAACCCAAAAGCACAATGCACATACGCTGAATTCTTGTCTATATAGCGAAAAGCGCATGAAGGGGGACATGACAGCGCAGATATGCTAGAAGATGCATGCAATTCATAAGCGTCACTCAAAATCCAAACGGATTCTGCGGTGCTGTAAATCACCCAAAAGTCAGCCAAACCCCTTACTCCACAGAGAGAGAAAATATAGAAGAAAAAAATGCGAGAGAGGAACAAGAAAGAAAACTTACTGGCTTTGGACAGGTTCGCCCTGCCCGTCGGCTGCGGCGTTAGCTTCGGCGCATCGGGCGCCACGCCGAAGCGGATGGGCGGCGCGGGGCCCGTCTTCTGCGGCTGCAGCGGCTGCAGGTTGTTCTGCTGCTGCGGCATAGGCGGCATGGGCGGCGGGCTCTGCTGCGAGTACTGCGGGTAGCCGTTCGTCTGGCCACCGAAGCCGTTTAGGCCGGTTTGTTGCGGTTGCAGCGGCTGCGGCAGGAAGCTGTTGATACCTGTTGGTTGTGGTTGCATCTGCTGCGGCTGTTGCGGGTAATTTGGTTGTCCGAAATTGCCAGTGGGTTGGTAGGGCAGTCGAGGTGGGTCTGCAAAGGGGCTGCCAGTCATTTGCCCATTCATCAGCTGCGGCTGGTAAGGCGTCGGCTGCTGTGGGTACTGGTTAAATCCTGTCTGTTGCGGCTGCATGGCCTGAAAGCCCGTCTGCTGTGGTTGCAGAGACTGGAACTGGTTGAAGCCTTGCTGGCCATAGCCAAATCCTGTAGGCTGCATCTGCTGGAATCTCTGTTGGTTGATTTCGTTTAGACTCTGGCCTGGAGGGGCAATTCTAGTTTGATAGCCAGTGTTTTGCGGCAGAAGTGGAGCAGGTGGAGCGAACTGGCTCTGCTGCTGGTTCTGCGGTGCTGACATTGGCCGCGATGGCGGCGGTGGGAGCAGCGTATTTTGCAACCCCGTTTGCTGCGGCGCAACAGGTCTTGTTCGAGGATTTGATATTTGCGTTGCGGGCTGGGCGAGTTGGTTGAAGAATTCAGATGTGGCTCCGTTGGCCTGCGGCAGCTGAGACTGTGGGTTTTGCTGGACTGGAGGAGCTGGTGCAGGCTGTTGAGCCGTCTTGGTGGGTTGTAGAGCAGGCATGTCCAGCAATGACAGTTCTGACATTGCTCCAGTCACGGCCGGCCTCTGAACAGGTGCCGGTGCCGGTGCAGCGGCTTGTGCTTGAGGAGGAGGCGATGTGGTTGGTTGCTTAGAAGGCTTATCGTCCCATGCATCATCATCAAAACCAGAGGGTTTCTTATGAGACGTCAGCGCTGTTGCCAATGGTGCGACATTGCTTGGGTCCGCCTTGACACCATTCTGGTTGAAAGCATCCGCACTGACAGTGTCGTTGCTTTGAACGGCGGGAGCTGGTCTCCCTTTGCGAGTGTTGTTCCGCAAAGTACCGCCAGCACCGGAAAACAGACCAGCGCTTTCGCCAGTACCGGAAGAATCGGGCGCCTGCTTCACACGGGCGTACTTGGCGTCCAGAGCCTTCATCACGCGCAGAATGTCGCCTTCCTTGAGGCCCAGAGTGCGCAGCAGAGTCGCATCAATGTCAGGCATGTTTTCTTCTCCCATTTCATCTCGCGCAAATGCTCCAGCATACCGCTCACAAATCTGCGGGTTAATGCCACAAGCCAGGAAAAAGTCAAACCAATCGTATTTTGGAGCCGGTGGCTCGATGCTAGCTCCCGTGGCATTGGGAGACCTCTGGGGCTTGTCATTCATCTTCAGGGTGCTGCGTCTCTTGATGTCGGAGAGCGGCTTGTCTTCGTCGAGAGACTGTCCCGTCTCGCGCTCAACGTACTCGAGGTCATCAACTGACATTTTCGACACCGGCACCGCAATCTTGACGCCATTGGTCTTGTGCAGATGGATCTTGTTGTCCTTGAGGCCGATAAATTCAGCTTCGACTTTGAAGTTGGCACTCCTATCGGTCCAGGTGCGCACCCTAGCCATATTCGGCTCTTTTTCCCGAGTCGTCAGTCTACAAGAGCGGAGGCAAAGAACAGAGACAACTTACTAGACTTTGACTCGGACACGGAGCGGGACCGCCGACTTGAGCGCTTTTCAGAAGACTGTGAAGCATGATGAGTATCACTGGTGGTTGAAAAGAGGCTGCTCTTGCGATTGGGGATGCCGGAGCCTACCTGAGCAGCATCACCCGACCCGAATCGGACTGCCTTTTTGGTCAGTGCCTCCTCCTCTCGTCGGTTCTGCTCGACCATTGAGCGTGTCGAGGCCGACGCACCGGTGACTGCCGACGGCACGGCAGCCGGCACGGGCACAGAGGGCGCAGGTGGTATGACTACTGCGGGCGCCGCAGTCACAAAGCCAGTGACTTCAACGTAGCTGCTGGGCACAACGCCCTCTTTGCCATTTTTCAGGCGGCGCACCATCCACCACTCCTCGCTCTGCATGTCATCCAGGACGATGACCTCGTCGTCGACGGCAACGGTGACTTCATCATCGCCCTGGGCCATGAACTCGTACAGCATCTTGCCCTTCTTCTGGCCCGGGGCGCCCGAGCCAGCGGCAATGACTTCGCCCAAGCCCTGCTGGCCCGCTCTCGCGGCGCCTGCCAGGTCGCCCAGCGTGGAGACAATTTCTCCTGCAGTGTCCTTTGCGCCTGCGTGGAAATCGATGCTCTTGCTGGGCCGCACCAGCTCCATGAAAACATGCTTGCCCTCTATCGAGTAGTGCGTCAACCTGTCGGCGGTCCATTCTTGCTGCGGGCCGTCCTTGGCTCTCTCAGGGGAGATCATGATGGTGCCCTTCTGCGTGTTTATGCCCAGCGTCATCGGCATCTTTTTGTTTCTGCCCATGTGAGACACCATTTCATGGATGTTGTAGAGGTGGTAGCCGCTCGGCGAGGTGGGTGCGTCGTCGTTGAAGGAGGCGTGGCGGTTTGTGATGGGCGACTCCATGACGCCAGGTGCAGGATCCGCGCGAGGGGTGATCGTGGGCATCGGCGGAGGGGACACGGTTTGTGATGGGGGTCGCCTTGGTAGTGAAGGTGCGGGTTCATCATCAGAGGCTTCGGTTGTGTATTGGTGGGGCTGTTGCGGCGACTGAGGTCCTGTCCGCTGTTGGATCAGACCTGCCAGAGCGGCGGCTGGACCGGCATCTGCGGCTGACTCTCGCTGAGGAGACGATGGGACTGACTGCGGACGGGGGGGCTTTGCAGGTGCTGCCTCTGCAGCTTCAATGTAGTTGGCAGGGGCAAAGCCAAACTCGCTGTCCAGGCCGACTAGGGTCCAGTCGGGGTCGGTGGTGTCGTAGACTTGCAGAATATCATCTTCGACAAAGGACAGCTCCTCGTCGGTCTGCCTGCTGTAGTCGTAGAGGGCTTTGGCTTGGGCGATTGGTTTGGCCTGGACGCGTCAGTCAGCCGTGAAGGAGTCAGGCGGGTGGTGGCGGAAGTTACCTCTTCCACGTAGTTGTTGGGGATCAGACCCTCAGGCTCCTCATCGGCGTCGTCGGTGGCCTTTTTCTTTGCCTTCCACCAGTTGTCTTCGGTGCTCTTCTCGAGCACGAAGAGCAGGTCATCCTCGGTGAGCTCGAGCTCGTTGGCGGCGGCCGGGGTGTAATCGTACAGAGCCCGGTAGATGCCGACAAAGACCATGGCGACGCGAGGTCTGGCCAACAGAGGCGCTCCCCCCCGGCTCAGAGGTGAGGGTGGCGGTCACGAGCCAGACTGCGAAAGAGAGCGTGGGCTCCTGGTCTCGCGGACGAGGTCGGGGGCGTGGGCGGCAGACGACCGAGCAGTCGGGGTGTGAGGTGGGCAGCGGCGGGCAGCGTGCAAGGAGGCGCAAAAGGTGCGAGGCGGCTTGGGAATGCGCTGGGAGAGCTTAGCAGCCGCAGCAGACAGCAAGCAGCAAGCAGCAAGCAGGCGACAATGACAGCAGACACCACTAGAGCGGCAGCAGCAGTAGCAGCAGCAGCAGCAGCAGCGCATGGTGGAGTCGAAGCCGCAAGACTTGGCGCCATTCATTTCCGTCGGCCTGATGACGTTGGTTGCGTCTGCGCGTGCGCGAGAGCCTCAACCTCGACTCGGAATGGCGGTCGGGTGGTCTCTGGTCACGGGGGAAACGTGGTGCTTTGACTATATCAGAACGACAGAAAAGGTCAGGAAAACAACAAGTAGTACCCGCGCGCGCATCCCAACCAGGAGCCAGCCTATATCTCCTCGGGCTTGGTGCCGTCGGGCCAGTAGAGCATCATGTCTGAGCGGTCCTCCTTGTGCACCGTGCTCCAGCGGCTCAGGTCGTTCACAATCTCGCCCTTGACCTCCCAGCCGAGCTTGGCGTACAGCGGCGAGCCCTCTGTGGTGGCCTGCAGATAGCACGGGATGCCCAGGTCAGCAGCCAGCCGCTGGCCCCAGCGAAGCATCTGCGTCCCGCAGCCGTTCCTCCTGGCCTCGGGCGCCGTGGCTATGCTGGCGAGGTAGAGGTAGTCGCCGACGCCCTGGCTCTCCATGAATTCCTTGCGCCGGCGCTGGCCGCCGCCGGCGCACTCGTCAAAGGCCTCCTTGTTGGAGTCCCGTGGCGCGGTGAAGAGGTCGGCGGGGTCCACGACGCCAGGTTCGGGGGCGCTGACCAGGAACCAGGTGCTGGACGCCATCAGAATGTCGGGGTTCGTGGGGTCAATGACTATGCGGTGCCAGCAGGTGGGGTTGGGTCCGGCGCCGACGGTGGCCAGCTCCTGGCGGATGCGTCTTGCATTGTGCTGGATGACCTCGTCGCTGCCGCCCTTGGGAAAGACAACCTGATATGTCGGATTTTCCGTAAATGCAGATACGTGCAGCTTGGCAGAGTCTGCCACAAGGTGGTCGGGCAGGGGGATCAGCAGCAGGCCAGAGTTGCCGTTTACCGTGGGCGCGGCCATGTTGTGGTGTGGGCGGGCAAAGGTTCGCTCTGTGCTCTCTGACTGCGCCACGCCGAGTGGGCTTCGCTGCAGTCCTGTCACCGGAGGCTGCTCGCTTTAATAACTCTTGCTGCTTGTTCGCTGACTGGTGTCAGCCCCCAATGCCAATGGTCAGTTGATGAGCCAAGCAGACAGGACATCAGGTCAGTTTGAGCCACCGAAAAGTCCGTGCCGCGTCGGCCTCGTTCCACGTGAGATCCTTTGACGCAGATCGCCCACGCTCTATACCCGGGCCTCCCTCTTCTTGTTGATTGTGTGCGCTCGGCAACGACATCTGTGTGCTGCTTGCCGATGTCCAAGGCAGACAATCAGGCTGTGCCCCAAGACACCAAAAAATGAGCTTCTTTCTGTCGCTGCCGTGGTTCTCCTTTCGTGCTGTTGTCACTCGACGTAGGCGACGATCGGCGCACACCTTACTACCCTGACTCCTGTCCATCTTCTCACTTTCCCTCATTTTGTCTGGAACCGATATGCTTGATTCCTTTTTCTAGATTTGATGGATCAGGTAGGTTTGAGCTGTAGCTGAAACACTTTGCATGCTGCGCAGCGTTGATCTGTGAGCTGGAATGCAGTGTCCATGAACACGAGTGTCCCACCGACGTGTCCACACACCCCACCGCACGTGCTTCCTGCGCTCCCTGGCGCGTCTCCTTTGCTCGTCTCTTCTCTTGTCCACTTGCAGCACATTCATGTTGCTCGCCAGTTGTCACAATGCTTACATGCATGGAGGAGGTAGATGCAGCGGCCAGGAAGCGGAAGTTTTCGAGCTGCGACTACGCCATGCCTCATTTTACCGCCAGAAGATGCGCGATAGATGGTCGTCCTGCACCTGACGCCGCCGCTGCCGCGCCCTCCACGAAGACAGGAACAACTGTTGCCGCCAGATTCAATGCTGCACTCCTGAGAAAGATGCAAAAAGCCCTTGAAAAGGATCCAGAAGCTGATCTGGCATGCCTTCTACCTTTAAATTACGTCGGCATGCTTCAGTCACGCAAGGGGAAAATTCCAAAGGCAGACCGCCCAAAACGCGAACCCGTACAGACCAACGGGGACCATAGCCATGATGATGAGCAAGTCGAAAAGCTGCAGCCTGCTCCACGCTCGCTGCTCGACATGTCTGCAGTTCTTCGGGGTGAGGACATCAAAATTGCCCATCCCATCTCCGAATCACTGAAAGATCTGGCACGAGTACGAGAACCTGTCAGTGCAGCAGCGAGTTCGGCTTTCCAAACCGCCGACCTCTGTCGGATCCTTGAACACAGCACTATCATCTGGCAATCCGAGACCAATGAGCAACGCTTCATTGGAAAGTGCAGCTCTGAGCTAGCTGTCAAGTGTGTGTCTGTAGACAAGGACCGCACCGAGTACACTTCGCTTCTCTACCTAGAACGCAACTCACCTGGCCTTCCTGTCCCGAAAGGCCATGGTTTGGTCACATGTGGTCATTATGCCTTTCTCTTCATGTCGTATGTGCCCGGGTCCACCCTCGATGATGCTTGGCCTTTCTTAGCATCGTCTGCCAAAGCACAGATATGCAATGAACTAGATGATTTCTTTCGAAAGCTGCGCCTGCTCGAAAAGCCGGACGACGCTGCTCTTGGGGGCGTTGCGAATGAAGGCTGCAAGGACACGCGACGTCACACAAAAGTGTCCACGGACCCAATCTTTGCTACACGCGACTTTAATAACTTCCTCTATGGTCAGCCCAGGTTTGGTAGTAAAATGTATTTAGGCTTCCTATCTGGTCTCTTGAGTAGCCTCGAAGTGGACGAGGAACGGTGCGTCTTCACCCACGGGGATGTCCACACGAGCAATATCACTGTACAATACAACGAGAAAGACAGCTCTTGCACTCTCTCGGGAATCATAGATTGGGAAATGAGTGGATTCTACCCGGAGTGCTTTGAAAGTCTCAAGGCCACGAATACTCTCGCAACAAACGAGGCTTCGGACTGGTTCTTGAATATCCCTCCCAGTATCTCTCCTGCGTCTGCTCTAGCCCGTTGGCTTCTGGACAGGATCTATGATTCCCATGTCGTCTGAATCATACCACCATATTTGTTGCTTGCTACAAATTGGCGCCGTACTCCTCGTCGACGAATTTTTTGGCGAGCCCTCCTCGTACGCCTCGTCATCTTCCTCAATGATGTATCCCTCCTTGAGAGAATCCAGAGTCTGCAGCACGTAATCCTGGTAGTTCCGTCCCGCGGTCTCATTGTCCACAACCTGCTCCGAGATGATCTTCTTCAGGTCTGCGACATCACTCTCGCGGATGTCTGCAACATGCACAGTCTTCTTGTGACGTCGACTGCGCTCAGGGTTGGTTTCCATCGTGTTGTTCTCGAAATTGGGATGTTGACCGGCAACTTCGAAGATGACGTCCTCCGCGCCGTTTTTGAGAAAAAGCGACCAGTGATTGTAGTTGCCTTTCAGGGCCTTGTATATGGCAACAGAAAGTGAAGGCATGATCTGTGCAAGTCGATTCGATGGTTATGAGTCTTTCGATCTGGAAAAAGCTTTGTCAGTGACTCTGGCAGTATCGATATGGGAAGCTCACTTTTACGGTTGAATGGAGAGAGGACGGCCTTTCCGCACTTGGTTCAATCAAGGTTCAAGATGCCACCCAGCTGGCATTGTTGTTGAATACCGTACAAGAAACATAATTCACTTGCTCGCCCCAATTTGGCAATGATCGACATTTGTCTTTCACTGCCTCAGCAGCAGTATTACGGCTCGTGAAGGGTTGGGCCCAAGCCATATTTCGGGTATCGGAGAATGGCAAGGACAGTTTCTCGTGTCACTTAGCATTCTCTTGATCATGATTTCGCGGCCAACAATCAGGTGCTTGAATCAGATGATCAAACACTTGCTTTATTGCTAAATCATTGTATTGGACCAACGCTCCCGCGCTGGGACCAGTACTCCCCTGCTGGACCAGTACTCCATCATTAAGCTAGTACTACATTACTGAGCTAGTACTCCATCATTAAGCTAGCACTTTAGCGTTGCATTAATACTCTATTGTTGAACTAGTGCTCCATTGCTGAGCTAGTACTTCATCGTTCGGCTGTTCCCAAAAGGTAGTGTTACCTCGCTGGCCCAGGACTTCTTATGCAATCATAACAAAGAAGACCCAAAAAAGTTACGCTCAAACCCCGGCACCATGCCACGCTATGCAATTCCCATCGCTCGCAATGCAAACCCTCGCCATGCAAAACCAAAGAGACAAAGCTCAAACCAGCGCGCGGATCAGCGCCGCCCCACGTTCCGCAACAATCATCACGCCCATCTGTGGATTGACCGTCAGCGGCGGCACAACCGACGCATCCAACACATGCAGATTCCGCATGCCCACGACACTCAAATCGCCCGGCCTCACACACCCGCCCATACGACAACTCGAGCTAAAGTGATTCGTCTGGCCGCGGGCATACGCCGACGGCGTCGTCACATACTTCACAATATCCTCGACGCTGGCATCCGCGCGGATATTCAACGGTGTCAGCCCCGCCGCCTTGACCGATGCGAAGATGCCATGGATGAAGGTCGCGATATCGTGCGCATCGCGCGGGTCCGACAGATACGTGCCAGCGGATGGGCCGGGGCGGAACTTGTCGTCGAGCTCGACGAAGCCGGAGCTGCGCAGCCCCGAGGTGCCGTAGACGTTGAGCGTGACGGTGTTGCCCGCGGTGTGCTGCGCGTAGCCAGCCGAATCAAAGGTGCCCTGCATGCCGGCGGGGGCGCTGCCGTCGGCGTGCGGCACGTAGTCCCAGAAGACGGCGGTCTCGGAGGCGAACGAGTAGGGCCCCGCGCGGTGGTCGAGGTACAGCGCCTTGTCGGCGGCGGGGGGCGCATCGTACGAGTACGTGTACGAAGTCACCGCGGGCGACGACAGCTCGATGAAGGTGTTGGGGTTGTCGAAGAGGCCGGCGCTGACGCGGGTGTTGTTGATCCACGGGGCCTTGGGGTCGAGCTTGCCGGCGGCGGCGAGGCGGCGCAGGACGTTGGGGTCGCCGATGGACGAGAACAGGAGCAGCTGCGGCGACTGCAGCGCGCCGGCGGACAGCACGACGCGGCCGCGCGCGGCGAGGCGGATGGTGCGCGTGATGCCGCCGACCGACGCCAGGACGCCAGTCGCGGTGTCGCCGCTGCGCACCACGCGCTGCACCGTCACGCCGCTCTGCAGCCGGAAGTTGGGGCGCTTCAGCGCCGCGGGCAGGTACGTCGTGGCAGGGCCGCCGCGCTGGCCGTGCGCGTAGTCGAACACCGGATGCCCAAACACCTTGGTCTTGCTGTTCGCCTGCGCGTTGATGCCCACCTCCTTGTACTTGGCGCCCGCGACAAGCCACCTCCTCGCAGCCTCGAACCCAGACTGCAGGTACCGCTTGCCGTCGGCGCTGGTGACATCGCCGCTACCCTGCCGCGCATTCAACCGCTGCACCGCGCTCGCCACATCCGCGCTCTTCCACCCGGCGGGGAAAAACGCATCAAAGTCGCTCGCCGGCGGCTGGAAGAACAAGCCCGCGTTGATGGCGGAGCTGCCGCCCACCGTGCAGCCCAGGAAGGCGTTGACGTTCTTGCAGGTTAGGTCCGTCGGGCCGGCGAAGATGGACTTGTACAGGCCCGGCACGTCGACGCGCGACAGGTTGGTGCCGGCCAGCCAGGCGGGGCGCTCGGTGCCGCCGGTCGCGCCGTACGAGCGGCCGCCCTGCTCGAGCAGCAGCGTGCGGCGGCCGGACTCGCTGAGGCGGTCCGCGGCGATGATGCCTGCGGGGCCGGCGCCGACGACAATGTAGTCCCAGGTCTGGTCGTACCATTGCACGTCGCGGGCTGTGGGGGCGGCGTGGGTGGTTGCCGCCGCCGCCAGCAGCAGGAGAAGGGAGGAGGGGTGGAGTAGCATGGCGGGCAGTCAGGGGGATGTTTTGTTTTTGTTGGTTTCTTCTGGCATTCTGCACGCATCGACGGCGGATGCCCGGACGGTATATGTACGACGAGCGCACCGTCCGGCAGCAGTCGCATGACAGAACAACCACCACCAGCCTCTGCTGAACAACAGCCGCAAACGACCAGAATAGCGCCACTTCGGACTGACCGTCATCAGGGCGTCAGTCGACCAGCCCCGGGACGACCAATTACCCGCGAGCCCGCGCGCTTCCGGGCGCACGACGATGTCATGGCGGCGTCTATTTCTGGCCAGGAGCAAACTTTTTCCGCTGGTGGTGGTCGGTGGAGGCGAGTGGTTTGGTGGGAAAATGCGCCTAAAAATACACGGGGCGGGAAGAGAAGCACAGAAGCCAAGCTGGAGACTCCCGCGATCGTTCTGGCCCGCCGTCGGAGCATTAAGATCGCCAGAGCTCGATCGACAAGCACGACAAAATTACCCGGTGTGGTGCTGTCAAAGAGGCGATCGCTTCGTCGAGGGATATATCCATCTATCAATGCTCCCGGCCGCCACGTGAGCTGTATTACCTGCCACCCCTTTCCCTTTCGTGCCACCCCTTCTGTCTTTCGTGCCACACCGTCTGTCCTCTGGTCCCTCTCGTGGATTTTCCGCTCATTCCCCGGATCATGTCCAGGTGCAGTACACTCTGGCCGTGCGGCGCGATCCCTACTCGGCCAGAACGTTCCTGAGCATCGCGGTGAAGCCCTCGCCCAGCTTCCCCAGCTCCTTGACCGGCGGCTTCTCCGGCTCGCCAGCCTTGCTCCGCAGCGCCTCTTGCACCCTCTGCCGCCGCTTGCGCTCCGCGCCGATCGGATCCAGCTCCGCCTGCTCGTCGTCGGCCTCCTCGTCGTCCTCCTCGCTGTCGTCGTCGCCGGCGCCCAGCCCCAGCGCCGAGATGTCGCCCTCGTCGAGGCCAAAGTCGCTCGTCTTGAACCCGCCGACCGAATTGGACGTTGGCGACGACGTCTCGGCGGCCATCTTGCGGCGCGTCTTGTCGTTGTGCCACTTCTTGCGCGCCATCTGCCAGTCGACGAGGGAGTTGATTTCGCGCACCGCCTCGTCGCGGTCGACGATGCGTCCGTCCACGGCGCCCTGGAACAGCGCGTTCATGTCCAGCTTGCCGCCCTTGGGCCCGTGCCGTAGAAATTCCAGGATGCCTTCCAGCCAGCCCATCAGCTGGTCGAAGAGGCCATTGTCGTGAATGTGCACCTCGTGCACAAACTTGTAAAAGTCGTCCTCGTGGCGGGCACACAGATCGATAAAGGCTTGCACAGTCTGGTTGGGGTCGGCCGACACGTCCTGACGCTGAGCGGCCTCGACGACTTTGATCGTGTCGTCGACAAACGATGCAAAGTCGGTCACGGATGAATAGACGTTGGCAGACTTGTACACCCGCACAAGCGGTTCGTAAAAGATGGTGAAGAGGTCGCGGAAGAGTTGGAGCGTCACCGGCTCCTCAATCATGGCAAGCATCTGCGCCTTGTCGCGCTGCCGCGTGTACAGCTTCAACAGCTGCTTCAGGTGTGCAAACAGCTCAGCACCAGACTTCATGTCTTCATCCACATTCTCCACGGCATTGTTCCACGCGACGTAGGCGTTGAAGATTTTGCCAATCTGCTCAGGCTCAGGCGGCGCGCCAATCAGGTCCGACCTCAGGATGACGACCATGAGATCAATGTCCTCGTCGGCAGCCTCTTCCCTCAGCACATTCTTCAAGTCTTCGCTGGCGTCAGTGTAGGCTTTGATCTTCAGACACAGATCGGGGTCGTCGACGCGGTCTCGCAGGCTGTCGATAGATTTTTGCGTTGTGCGGATTCCATCACTGATGGCCATGCCGAAAATACGCTGCAGAAGAGACCGCGTGCCGAGAGGCTGTGCTAGGAAGATGTCGAGCACGCCCTTCATGACAGCCGCTGGATTGGCGAAGCGAATGACATTCTTGAGCGCCGTGTACGGCACCAGCGAGTGAATGCGCTTTGCCTGCGCGAAGAGCTCTGGGGAGTTGTCCTCGGCGAGGAAGAGGTGGTAGATGGTGGCCGCAACCTCGATGCGCAGCCACTCTGCAAACTTCTGGTACTCGGGTGCCAGCTCTGCGATGGTGTCCTTGACGCGAATTTCTTTGAAGAGGTTCGTCAAGCCATCTGTAAATTCAGGTTAGTTTTCAGAAGTTTGTTGACAAGAGAAGCAAATTAAACATACTCCGCTCGACAATGTCGCGGCGAAACTTCTCCATGTGCTCGTCCAGCTCCGCAGCACGCTTCCGAGCAATCTCATAAAACCTCCTGCCCTCTTCTATCCTCTTCTGGTCTAGACTCTTGCGCTTCTGCATCTCGCGCAGCTCTTCTTCGCTAGGTCGCACTTGCTTTCCGTTGAGAAATTCCTTCATTGCGGCGGAGGTGGCGATGCGTTCGTTCTGCAGAATCGTCCTCAGGAACGCGCGTAGCGAGATGCGCTGCTCCTCACGGTACAGCACCTTGGGCTCGTGACCGTTGACATTGCTGAGACCATCGTTTGACGGACGGCGCGAGACGCTGGCCGACGAGACGGTGGAGGCATTGCGCTTGTGGGCTGAAGAGCCAAAACCCAAGTACGACCTTAGGCTGTAGTCGGCGGGTGGGGTGTCTGGGTGAAGCGATTTGACGCCAGTGTCCTGCGTCGAGACGGACGAGATAGACTCTGCATCGTCGTCGGACGAGTCTCCGAAGCTGGCGTGGTGCCTCTTGTTCTTCTTGGGCAGGGGAGGCAGGACCTTTCCCGGCAGCTCCATCCTCAGCTGCTTATGTAGACGTGAGAACTCGCCGTAGCGACGGGCGACGTAGTGCTCCTTCTGACCCCTTTCCTTCACGCGGATCAAGAACTCGGCGTGCGTCTTTGAGCGGACGCGGTGCTTGAGGGTAGTCATCCTGACGCCGGCGACGTTGACGTCCCAGCCATTGATGTCGCGGCCCTCGGGCATGTTGGCGACTAGGCCCTGCTCGTTGGCGCCACGGTCGACAACCTCCATTTCGGCGAAGCGGATGCGCTCCTCGTAGCCCGAGGCGGTGGGGATGCCCGAGACCATCATGAGCTCGACAAGCTTCTCGGCCTTGAGGGCCAGCTTCCGCCGCTTGGTCTCCTCCAGACGATCTTCGGAGGAGGAGATGTGCTTGGTAGCGAAAGACTCAAGGAATACCTGCAGCTTGTCCTGCCAAAAGGCCTCCTCCTTGGCCTGGTCGAGAAAGGGGAAGTTGCGGACGTGGTGGACAAAGATGTAGCGCAGTAGCGGGAGCTCCGAGTCGGCGGGGGCCACCTCGCCGGCGTCTGAGCGAAAGGGGGCACCGAAGCGCTGCAGAGCGGTGGGCGAGGAGAGTTCTGTGATCTCATACTGGGTCTGGTTGGAGATGAGCTCGCGCTTCAGATCTGGAGTGGGTGGTCAGTCACGATGGGCGGGACAGCAGGCAGACAGCAGCAAACAGCAGGCACCAGGCAATGGGATGCTGAAGTGAGTGAGAAGGAGGTAGGAAGACGTACAATGCTCTTGCTTCCCGGTCAAGATGGAGCCAGACGACGACGGCACAGACGGAGTGGAAGCTTGTCTAGCAGCCTGTGCTGGCTGTGTCTGGGGAGCCGTTGTAAAGTGTTCTAGCGGGGCAGCAGCCATTGCTGCGAAACGACGGCGGCGGCGGCGGCTCCTCCTGCTGGTGCTGGAGCTGCGTCTTCAGAGAAGGCGACTGCCGAGAGACAATTGCCAGAGCAGAGACGAAAGAAAAGGGCAGCGAGAGGTGTGGCCGCAGAAGAGGCCGGCAGGATGCATGTTTTCACCAACACGAGCGAGCATGACGTTTAATGATTCGCGTCACTGCCGCGCTTTTTGGTCGTCTTGGCCTGTGCTGCACCCACGCTACGCTTCTGCGCTGCTGCGGCTCCCACGGCCGAATCAGCTCGGCGCTCCCACTACCGAATCAGTAACATGGCGCTCTCCCACACTGCCGAATCAGCACGGCGCTCGAACCGGCGCCGCGCTGCCAATGCCACCGCCGCCGCGCGCCGCTTGACCCGAGCATTGTCCGTCCGAATTATACCCAGAGTGGTGGCCACTGGCTTGTTATATGCTACACAGTTGAATATAGATACATGGCATGATGTGACATGCATGCATTCTCCTCCCTTCCCCTTTCGGAGCCGACTCCAGGTGCGTGTAGGCGTGGTGTCCGCATAGTCAGACCACCAGGCAGCAGCAGCAGCAGCAGCAGCAGCAGCAGCAAGACAACCGACACAAAGCTGCTCCGCCACACACAAACACAACACCCACACAGACACATCCAACCAGCGCAGGCCCAGCGCAAGCCAGCGCAGGGCCCCAGCGCATGTCAGCTGCTCCGCCCCTAGGCGCGCCGCTCAATAATCCAACGCTGCCGCGCTGCCGCCGTCCGCAGCATCCAAGTCCTCGTAGCTCTTCAGACTGCGCCCGGCCACCGCCTCTCGAGGCGCCAGTGCTCCTGCCGCGTCTGCAAAGCGTCCGCCTGGCCGCGGGCCCATTCCTGGCCGCCCACCCATCCGCCCTCCTTGCCGGTCGTATGGGCCTGAGCGGTTGCTGTAGCGCTGGCCTCCTCCACCGCGACGCATCGGCCCGCCCCCGTCCGCCGCCATGGCTCCTCCTGCGAAGCCGCCGTTGACGAATTGCCCAAAGCTGCCCGGCATGGCTGCGTTGACAAACGGCATCGCGTTGAGCGAGAACCCACGTGGCGTCCCGTTGGCCATGCTGCCGCTGGCCCCAAAGTGCCCGTTGCTGTTCGCGTCGCTGCGGCTGGGCGCAATGTGTGCTGGGTCGAGCACGTACTGGTTGACAAGCTCGAGCTGCGTGCCTGGTTAGCATCCGTCGTGGCATCCTGCTTGGCTGGAATTAGCACTTACCTCTTGCTTCAATCCCTCGAGCCATTCCGCGTGTCGCTTCTCCACGTGCTTCTTCCAGAACACCGTCCCCTTGAACAGCTTCGTGCACGCCGCCTCGATCTTGCATCGGAATTTGGCCTCGTCTTCTTGCTTCACGTGCCCCTTGAGCAGCTCTTCCAGCCCTTCCTCGACCGGCCGTCCGCCGAGCTTCTTCAGGTCCGCCGAGTCGGGCTCGAGGATCTGGAAGAGCTTGTCCTCGTACGTCTTGACCCAGCTGAACCCTCGCTGTAGTTGCAGGTGCACCCGGTTGTGCTTGTTGAATCTTTGCTTCTCCGCCGCCGGCGACCCCTCCTCGTTGTCTTCCTCTCCATCTGCTCTCCGGCTCAGCGGAAACTCTTCGCCGTATGCGCTGGCCTTGGCCGCCTCCTTGGCCGCGCTGGTCAGGCTCTCACGCGGCCGACGCAGGTGCCCGCCCGGGCATTTGCGTGTGAGCTCATGCACCGAGTCGCTCTCAAACACGCAGAAGAAGCAAAAGTTGAACACACGTCGCAGGTACTCCACCATCAGGTCCAACTTCTTCTTCTTGGCCAGGAGCTCTTCGTCATCTACCTCGTCGTCCACGGCCCCTTCTTCCATCTCCTCGTCCTCGTCATCCTCGCCTTCCTCCTTGTCTTCCTCCTTGGGTTTTGCCGCGCTGGTCGTCGGAGCTATCAGCAGGCCCTTGCTGCGTATGTCTTCCACCCGCTCCTCGATTCGGTTGACCGCATCAGCGTCCTCGCCGAGCTCCTGCTCCATTTTGGAGATGAGGCGCATCGCCAGCTGCAAGTCTCTCTCAACTCGCTCCGGCGCCGAGAACAGATCCCACAGGGCCTTCTTCCTGGGTGAGCTTGCGGGGACGTGAACGCCGACGTGGCACTGGAAATTGCCCCTGTCTTCGTCCGCAATGGATTCGCCGTTGAGCTGCTCCATGGCCTTGCCGATTGTGCCCTGCGAGCCGCCGTCCGTGTCCATCTTCTCCACCGCCTCGCCCTCTTCGTCCTCCCGCCCGTCACCGCGGTCATCTGCGGTGACTGCGGGCGCATCATCGGAGGGGTTGAGAATCACCCAGCCAATGCGATGGCATTTCTTGAGTGGGTTCGGGTCGCTGAGGCTGAGCCATTTGAAGCCGCCTTCGCCCTCGCCCAGGTGCTCCTTGCAGAAATCTTCCAACTTCTCGCGGCTGACGTGCGGTGCGATGGTCTTGATGAGGAGTGCAGGCTGCAGTGCTGCCTCGTCACGGAGATCGCCTCCCTTTACAGGCACCAAATCTCCAACGCCAAGCACCTCGGCCGCGGCAGGAGCCTCGCCCTCTTCCCTCTCGGCCACGCCTCCCGCACCGTTGCTTTCGCTCTTGTAGATGCCCTCTAGCGTGAACTCATCAAAGACGCCGGCTTCCAGATCGATAAGCCATTGAGACCAAGCGCCACGTCGAAAGGCTGCTTGCCGCTTGCGGAACGGGTCCCGGATAGCTGGGTCGTAGCGCTCCTTGAACCACTCTTGATCCTTGTGTTGCTTGACAAACGTGCGAGCCAGATGGACTTGAAGTTTTTCCTTATATGTATCGTAGCCGGCCTGGATCTGCCCGCGCTCCCTATCACGCTCTTCTTTGGACTCCTTCTCACCCTTCAGGCGGTCCAGTGGACGGCGAGAGCCCGTCTTCTGCCTTTCACGGTCTTCCTTGACTTGTTGATCTTTACGCCACCATTCGGCGAACCAATTGAAGCCTACTTGAAAGTCGAGCGTGAGAGGGTCGGGTAGTGGATTCACAATGGGCGCAGGTGGGTCTTGCCCCGGCACATATCGATCAATGTTGGAAGACGGCGGAGGAGGCGAGCGGTTGTAGCGGCCATTGTCGCGTCGAGGGGGGTAGTTGTCACGTCGGCCGGGGGCGTAGCGGTCGATGTTGGGAGGCGGTGATCGCGAGCGTCCGCGGCCGCCACGTCGCCGGTCTAGGAGCCGAGTCTGTCAGTCTTTGTAACAAGAATATGTGAACAGTGAGTGTAAGAGGGGGCGGAACCGACCAGGAGATCGTGCGCGATATGCCCCATCGAAATCGTCTCTGCCGTTGCTCGCGTCACCTCTACCATAGGCAGAGTCGGTGGCGCGTAGAGGAGAGCGACTCCGACGGACGTATGAATCAGTTGCCATTGATATAATCTGGAAGAATGATTGATGATGAATGCTGTGAAAGTGCGCTCATCTGGGTGATGCAGTGTCGCCGGCGCAAGCTGATTGGAAGCTAGAGCGAGCAGATCGCTATCGGGTACCGCGTCAGAATCGAGATCAAACAGAAGCCGCAGGGTGCATGCGCGTCAAGGGCATGATTCAACGATGATGAAAAAGAGCGCAAAAGCGGAAGTGAGAGATCAAGAGAAGAGAAAGAAGAGGTTGGAATGCAAGCCGGGCACGAGGGCGCCAATGCTGCAGACCAGTGGGTTCATGAGAGGCAAAAGGGAACGTCATCACGGAGCGGCACAGACGCCAGAAACAAGGAGCGGTGGAACACTCACGAGAGAGACAGCCGTGCTCGGGCAGCACCAATTGACACAAGACACACGACGATGAGAGCAAGTGCAACCAAGTGTGGGCGGCAAGACGAGATGGAGCAGCTACTGTTGCTGCTCCGCGCTTACGCGACTGCTTGGCGCCGCTTGCCCCTTGCGCGCGCGCTAGACATGCGGGGAGCTGCAAGCCGACCGATCGTCTGTTGTGCTCGTCTCGTCCAGTGTCCTTTGAACCAATTCCTCCTGTCTTCCCATTGCGCGACTGCAACCCGAGCAAGCATGACGAGCTACATCCCATCCATCACGCTGCCCGCGCAGGTGTTCGAGTCCCCCGCGGCCTCCATCCTGCTGCCCGTCGCCCTCGGCACCGCCGTTGGCTTCTCCATGCAGCGTACGTCACCACACCAAACGTGCAGCCAGCCACGAGCATGCCCACTGACATGCAGCTTCCACCAGCCCGCAAAACGCAAAAGACATACCTAGCGCTCAAGCAGCCCCCATTGAACCCTCCCGCATGGGTCTTCGGCCCCGTGTGGACGCTGCTGTACGGCGGCATGGGCTTCGCCGCCTATCGCGCATGGACCGCCGGCGCACACTCTCCCAACCCGCGCACATACAGTCTGACCAGACAGGGCGCCACGCTGTACACCATCCAACTCGGCCTCAACCTCATCTGGATGCCCCTGTTCTTCCATTTTAAGCGCCCCATTGAGGCTACAATTGACGTGGTCGCACTTACCGGCATCACCGGCTACTTGACGTACCTGTGGTCCCAGGTGGACGAGGTGGCGGGGTATGCGCTGGTGCCGTATCTGGGCTGGCTTGGGTTTGCCACATATCTGTGCTCCGGCGCGGGCTACCTGAACGGCTGGAGTTTCGCCGGCTTGGAGCGTCCCATCCCGCCCGGGGGTAAGGATACCAACTTTGTCAGCGAGAAGAAGGAGTAATCACTTGCGAAGTAGCTAGTTGGAGTGGAAGAAGATATCCCATTTTTTTTTTCTTGGGTCGCTTATTCATAGCTCGTCGAATATACGTAACCGTGGATCATCAACAGGCGTCTGTCTTGGACCTGCCGGCCTTGACCTCGGCGGGCGACTGACGTGGAACGGGATTGAGAATGCCTCCAGCGTGCTGTTGAGTTGCTGCCTGATGTCTGCGGCGCTGGTCAAGCTGTCCGTATTAAGGTACAGCCAGCGCAGGAACAGCAGAAACAACACCCCAGCAAAAACAATAGACAACGAGATGATGCTCGCGCGAATCCGTCCTTTCCTCTCATTAGCTTTCGTCCGTTCGTATGCTGCAGCACCAAACACTTACCACTCGTCCTCGCCTGCCACTCCGCCTCGCGCTTCTCCCACTGCTCCACCCGCTTCCGCGCCTGCTCCAGCCGATCGCTCAGCCACTGCGCCCGCTCCGTGCCCTTCTGGATCCTACCCTCCAGCTCCCCGATGCCGTGCTCCTGCATCTTGAACCCGCCAAACTCGTCAATCTGGCCCTGCACCTTGCTCTTCATGTCGTTCGCGTCCTGCTCAAACGTCTGCCGCAGGTCGACCGACTCGGCCAGCAGCTTGTGCAGGTCATCCACCGCGGCGTGCAGCGACGACGCCTTCTCGAGGATGGCGTAGTAGATGCGGTCGAGCTGCCGCGTCATCGAGTGCGCGAGCTGCCGCAGGTCGTCCAGCGAGCGGTGGAGCTCGGCTTCGCGCTCGCCCTGCCGCTGGCGCTCGCGTTCCACGTCTTCTGATTTGACGACGGCGCGGCGCGCACGCTCGTCGGCGGGGTCATTGTTCCGTCCGCTGTCGGTGCTGATACCGGGGAGCTTGTTGGAGGCGGCCTTGGCGGTGTCGACGAGGGTGCGGCCTGGAGATTGGTGGTGCGTTGAGTGGTGGTGGTGATGGTGATGTTCTTTTGCGTCTCGACCAGACCTGCGATCCTTGGACGTGTGGCGCGAATGCAAGTGCAGTTTTTTGGCCGCGTGCGCTGCTATTGTCGGTTGGGCATGTGATGGCGGCGAGACCTGGGGTGACGCTGTATGGGAGCGACGCAGGAGTGGCCGTGGTTTCTTGGGTGTCGTAGTGCCTCCATTCTCCATATTCTCTCTTCTTGTGGTTATCTAGGCCCTCCTTCTAATGCGCTAATTTTTGGAGGGTCGACATTCGGATCTATCGCGAGTTCTGGCTGTGGTAACATGACGGAGAGGACGAAGCGGCTGCACGTGAATCCAGCCGCACGGATCGACCTGCCACGTGACTACTCTAGCTGTCTCCTTTTTCAATAACTCCCAACATGCAACGTGAATTGAAAATCGACAGTTTTTCTAGAGAAATCTGGTCAATCGACAGATATGTAAAGCGAGAAAATGAGCCACATCTCAAGCACTGACTTCGAGTTGATGTTATGCGAGACTATAGCCAAGCGGAATCATGTGGGATACATCAAGTCATTGAACCCCTTGTCTCTTGCCCACGGCAATGTGGCACGTCATACATATACATTTATTCCTTTGACACTAGAACTCTGCAGTTGAACATAGCCATCAGCTATTGCACAACCTGCCTCAAGTTGACTCGGCGGCCAAGCCCTGGATCCAGGGGTCACGAAGGAGTTCAGCTGTTGTCATCCGACGCGTGGGTTCAAGCCGTAGGAGTTTTCCTATCAAATCGCCAATGATGCGAATCTCGCTCTTGCTCAAATCCTCTCTTCTTTCTCCATCGAAATACATCTCGTCCAGCCATTCCTGGAGTGCTGGACCATTGCTTTCAGCAGAATCTTCACTTATCGACTGCCAGGAGTTCTGCCACCGAACTGGAAGTTCATCTCTGGTGGTTTCTAGCATCTGCTTCACAAGTATGCGTGGCGTCGTCAGGATACTATCGAACAAGGGCTGTCCAACGACCAGTTCGAAGATCTGTTAGTGTTAGTGCATGCAGGCATCGGAGTACAAAGGATCTGAAGACACTGATATCCACCACCGTATCCAGAAATACTCACCAGACAACCAAGACTCCATAAATCAACCAGATGGGTCGGCGTTTCCCCAAATATAATTTCGGGCGGCCTAACGCACAGCGGCGTCCGCAAGGTCGATGGCGGCTCTGTTGTGATAAAGGACTCTCCAAAGTCACCAATTTTGACTCCACGAAACGGAAATAGTGGAAAATTCGGAAAAGATGCGGGTGCAACAAGATAAGTTGGTATGCTTGTGCTGCTACACTCTTTCCCATTTGCTTGTTTAACAGGTCCTATCTCTGGCTGTCCCACATAGGACAGAAACTCAGCTTCGGAGAGTCCTGTCATGCTTGGTAGAGTAAATGCTAGGTTGCGTATATGAAGGTCTGCTTATATCAGATCATCACGGTCCTTCTGAAGTAAGTTTGTCGGGATGGATCCCAGCTTACCTCCGTGTACGACTTTTCGATTATGCATATAATCCAGGCTTTCAACGACTCCTTTCATTATACTCTTGGTTAGTCTCCCAGGTAGTCTTTGCCCATCGAAGCGGTTCTCGACAATGTCCGCAACGCTAGGCCCCAGACACTCTGACACAACACATTCATGGGTTCCGTTTGGTCCCTCCAGGGTGAAGTGGCCAAAGGTTTGCATCAAGTGTCGAGAGCCAACAACGCCGGAAGGAGTGGATGTGAGCGCCTGCAATATTTCAAACTCCCGAGTGCTTTCGTGAGATTCCGACGTGACGATCTTGATCGCAACATAGGATTTGTTGCTGCGTCGGCGTTAGCTGGAGCTAGTGCACATTACGGCAAGGCTTCGTGCATCTCATCTTTGGCCGCCCAGACCGTGGAATGCCCACCCCATCCAAGCTTCTGTAGCACAGTGTATCGACTATTCTTTAAGTGGTCTTCTAGCTGAACAGGGTGATATCCACCGGGAGCGTAACGGTGTAAAGGCTCCACGTCCAGATCGCAAACATAGGTCATTGGCCATTGACAGAGGGATCTGTTTGGAGAGAAGACTTTTGCGCAATGCTTCCAGCTGATTTTAGGTCTACGAAATGACCCGAAGCTACATTGTTTGATGATAACAGCAACAGGCATGCTGTGCAAAGAAGTTCTAAAAGGCGGCCGCCAGCTGGCGGAGAAGTATGCGAGCGCCAAGACCTTCCCGTCCGCCCTATCAGGAGCTCTCATTGTTCCTGTCAACTTCTGGGCTTTTTCATCGCCTCCACAACTGTGTTTTATTCAGAGTAAAGTTTACCTCTCTTTGACATGATAATCTGTTGGATCATCACACTTATATTTAAATTACCATGGCAACTGTAGCAGCAGATATCAAGACTTACACTGCACCATCCAGTATTCACACTTTACTTATAATTTCGAGAAGCTGAATTATCAATGAGCTCTCCTTCAGGCAATTACAAAACAGCAGACCATTATCTCTTTCATGGTTCTACTAGGTAGAAAAGCGCAACAAGGATGCCAAGAATTGACAGTCAACTAGTCCCCCGCTAGTGAGCCCGAACCTCTTCGTTGCCCCTCAGACGTCCCGAAGCCCCGTTTGCACCTTCAACCACTTCGCTTGTGCAGAAGTTTTTGAATATGCCGCCAATTGCTAGAAATATAGTGAAATTCACGCAACGAATTAGGGACCTAGAGTTGCGGAATCAGACTCTTAATTTGATTGAGATAGCCACTAAAACTGTTGAACTGAGCCACTTCACCAATGCGATGTTAAAGTAAGTTAAAAGCACGTTGGATAGTCTCTTCTCCTTTAAGTGTGTGAACTACTGGCTAACTTAAGAAGGAACCCTTCGCACACGAGCAATTCTGATCCAACACCCCATGTCACTGTCCTCCTTTCTACATCCTCACAGCAGGCACAGAAACAGTCGCAAGCAGTTCATATCTATCACGACGAAGCTGGAAATTACACGGGACATAAAATCTTTCCTGAAAGGCCAAACAAAAAGTCAGACGAATAGTCGTGTGGACTGTTGATTGATCTTCAGAAGACTCGGGAGGATCGCAGGCCTCTTGTTGGTGTAAGGAGACCCAAGAGAAAGGACAGAGACTATACAGCCAGCGATTTGAACTCGAACCGATTTCAAATGAGACAGGATAATCTCGCTTTTGACCTTATCTCGATCACGTCTTGGGCCGTAGCATGCCATAGACAATATAATTACAACCGTTGAAAGGCACGTGACCTGGCCCTCTCACGCCTAATGTCCAGACGAAACGACCACAGCTTTCACATTCTCATATTTTCAAGGTTCTCTTGCAAGTGACACAAGATATATTCTACGCCTCTAAATCGCGTTCTGATGACGTTAGGGATACAGGGCCGCGAGAATGCAGACTAAGAATAATAAAATGGTATGTTTCACGATGGGTCTGAAGAATGCTGCTCGATCATGCAAAAGCTAGTATCTTCCTGAGACAAAGCCAGGACGTGCCGCACATGAGACTAGCCACTGTTTCTCATCTGGGCAGCAAAGCAATTTCCCAATCTGCAGACGCTTATGCCTTGTAGTATGCACCACTTAAGAGATTCTGTAATACCGTGCATCTGTCGTTGATTAGGCAGTCTGTTACTTGAACAAGACGCTTCAATTTGGAAGAACATTTGTTTCTCTTCATAGTCCGAATTTAATTTGAGTCATAGTGGAGACTGGAACCGCAATTGTCCACCACTCAGCAAGACAGAGCGAAGTGAAGCAGTTACCGTGAGTTGCTATTGAATCGCTGTGAATTACTCGCTGAACCTATAGGGGAAAACCATTTGCGCACCCTTCATCAAATCATGTTCCGAAGATTAAACTCGGCCTAGTTCCCTCAAAACCTCTAATTCAAGCCTCTCTTGGTCTTCCTTCAACCAAGGGACTACTGGTCTAGCCTCAGGTTCAGGGATCCAGCCCCAGCGCACATCGTTGGAAAAGACGCACCCTTGTCGTTTTAACCACTTAGTCTGTACGCGCACTGACACTACCCGACTCATCCCCTGCTTTCTCGATCTATCTATGATCTTCATCGCCAAAATGAATTTTTCGTGAGCACTTTCTGATGGTAACAGATGCTGCGAGAGGTGCTTGAACTGCAGATACCAACTATACCATTGGTTGGAGCTGCCTAGTGAAGAATCCTTGAAGCCATGCCCATATGCGAACGGAAAAAACCCTGCCAACTCCCAGTCGATAATAGCCACGACCTTGTAACGGAAACGGTCAGTACAGTCCTCAGATACGTGTCGGATAATGATATTTCGTGGCTCGAGGTCGTTGTGGCAGAATACAACGCTCTTTTGAAGTACCGCGAGGTCATGCGGAGTGAAACTAACAGACTCAATGTCGGGAAAGTCGGACTCTACTGCTAATAGATTGTGAGATTCTCCAATCTTGCACCCAGGGGACCTTTTCCCCTTCTTTTGGGCGAGTGCATGTAGAACCTGCTTGATGTCCGTGAACCAACCAAGACTTGGGCTTCCGACGGAGGCCGCGTGATATGGAGCAGAAAATGTTATGGCGTTGCCGAGGGGAATGGATAGAGATCCTGGGATTTCCAAAAGCTCCTCCCGGAGGGTGTCGATGCTCAAACTCTGAAGTTTCATCACGGCTTCTATTATGACTTGGTCATTTCTCCCTGCTCTTCATCACTGAGCAAGTTCCACACTTTGTCCAAGTCGATACCTGCGATGAAAGAGCATGCAAACCACGTCAAAGTGTCTGTATTTGTAAGTGTTGCAGACCCCGAGTGTAGTATTGGCGGAACAAGATCGGGGAGCTGTCGGTGTCCTAAGCGCTGCATGGCAGCAACAACGAGGAGATTATTATCTCCGCGATCCATGCGGATGACCTCATCCCCGTAGCGAAAAGTGCACACAGTCCAAGTGTTAGAAATGACTTCGCAATCCGTAGGCACAACTTGATCTGATATCATTGAACGGAAGATAGCAGAGAGGATCTCGTGCGTTGGCACTAGAGGGGATGTGGCTGGCGGCATGCTTTCGAATATCGAATGTCGTGCGGCAGGAGGGTCAAATATCTTGTTGTCTTTTTGGTACTCCTCAGTGTCCGTCTGAGTGCGTTGCCCTTTCCGAACCCTCGGTGTGACAAGCGCACAGCCAGTGAACCAAATTTGCTGACTAAGGCGTTACCGCAATCAACGTTTCTAGCCTTTACCAATCACTCACTCGCTCAGAATTGTTTGTAGACAAGACATCGTGTCTCCGGCCACATCACTCCTGACGAAAAGAAAATCTTTTCTAGACTGACTTTTCCCACAGTATATCTGCTTTTTCTTAGATATGTCACCCTGGTTTGCATGCTAATGCCAAGCCTCAGACGTCCCGGCCCTTAGCAGGTTCAGAGTGCTAGAAAACATGATAACAATAACTATCTGATCAAAGAATTTGATTGTTGAAAAAGACAGGTTAGTCATCAGTCTCCAAAACGCAAGGATGTTTGTCACACCTCGTTAACTTTACGCCAAGACTTTATTGTCGTGGGTAGTCCCGTGGGTAACTAAACGATGACCAGAGGTAAGACTGATAGGCTTGATCGTAGAGTATGTCGCAAGATCAAAACAGTACATCAGGTGACGATCATCGTCAGAAGTTGAGAGAATTGGCTGGGAGGTACATATTCAGCAACGCTCTCAGTACGCTGCAAGAAGGCATTGCGACCCGGAGGGAGGCAAATAGAGGGGTATTATTGACTATTGGCTACCAATCATCCATCCACCGCCATTGATAGTCACGTATTCAACAGTTCCGCTGCTTGGTGGCCAGGGGGTGGCAGCCCTAGAGTGACTGCAAACGACGATAGATCAAGCAGTAGAGAGGTCCATCAAAACTCTTCTTGCAAGTCTACTGCTGTTAAGTTGCCCTTTAATCTTCTGCTTCACCTCTCTCTCTCTCTCTCTCTCTCTCTCTCTAAGAAGACATTATAACCGTCATTTCGCCTTGTAGCTACGATGTTTGATATCACAAAGAGGCTGATGTCTTTCGTGTAGCAGCTGGATGCGGTGGAGAGATGGAAGAAGAGAAACAGGATCAAAACTTACTTCGCTTGCGCTATGGTAACGGGTATAGTACACCTTGAAGTTCCCCTTTCTTCTAATTGCTTTCAACGACAAGTTACGCACGATTGACACTAGCAACGCCTTGCCCTTATCCCCACTTCATTCGATAAGCTTCTGAGATGGTTCAAAACTCCTATTAGCCTTTTCTTTCCTGTCTTCTATGTTTTCTCTAATCACAATATCATGGCTATCCAAAGAGATCAGGCGACTGACTCAACAGCGACAACGGCTCCGAATGAGCATCACTAGGTGATTGTCACAGGCCATAGGACCCAATCACCATAGGTTGGTTTATTTATGTTGATGTCTTTACTTTTTACAAGATCCCCGGTAATTTATTATCAATCTAGGGGTTCAGATCTTGCTTTATCTTGGACATCTGACTCTCCTTCAGGGCCACTAAATTTAGTGGTGAGCGGAAGCATTTGAGGGTACGGGAACTTCTCACAAGTTTCTCGAAGGGGGGCTTGGGAAGCATGAGTGATTGATTCGGTGATGCCGCTTTGAATCTCTCGTGTCATCAAGCTCTAACCTAGTCGAATCTTATCAAAGCCCGAACCTCAAGTCTTGTGATCTGAACGAGCTTTTGGATTTTCTCAAAGTATATACCGGCCATAGTCAACATAGAAAATCGAATTGGATGTGGTCTATAGAAGGAGAAAAGGGCTCTTTCCAGGCGTACTTCGTCACGTCCCCTCCAAACTTCTCCTAGGCATGTGAAAGCCTGTGATTATGGCTTCAATGCGGTCCACGTGATCGTCAAGATGAGTTATCACAATCGCAGTTGTTCGAAGAACCTGTGTAGTTTTTTCCGCATGTTGAACAGGTATTGCTGTCCAGCTCTGCGCTGTTCAATAATATAGTGTAATTTTTTTGAGCCCGGGAAATGGACACAGTAACGCCACGCTGCGATTACCAAGCAATTTTTCTCTCCTCCCACTACCCTTTTTCCAATCCACGACTACACTGTGAGGGACATGGACTTCCTCACTTGCGGTTGATGGGTAGAGCCTCATGTGGAGACCTACATCCGAAAACGACTGCCGTCTTGCAGCCAACGTGCCTCGGCATGTCGATCATAGAGTTGGGCATCGTTGCTACCATCGCCCCTAGCTTGTTTGGGCAGGACTAAGAATGATGGCGACATGTCTCTTATATTACTCTTCTGGTGTCGTGTCTAGCGTCGTGTTTTTATTTTTGTTTCCCGTGTAGCGGTTGATACGACATCACAATGAAGCGACTTATCATGACCCTGGTGGCCACACTGCCCATAGGGCACGCCGTTGCAAGCAACAATGGGATCCTAGCTACAGTCACAAAGGCTGGTCCCATAACAAAAGCCTCTCAATTTGACTCTATCCTCTCTGGCTTGACGACAGACCTGGTCAACGTTGGAGAAGGATTTGGAGCTGGTGCTGTTGCCCTAGGCCAGATCATACCAACAAGTATACCCACCTCGATCCCACAAGTCTTATCTACGCTGCAGACTCTCATACCAGGGCCCTCCAACAACCCAGCAGAGCTCTTCCACCTTGCGGCAGCGTTCCTTCTGAGTGGCATCTCTCCCACAAACTCCCACCTCGACCAGTACATAGAGGGCTACACAACCAGCACCTCACTCAACAACAGCAACTCGATCAACCCATCTCCCCCAATCTACCCCTCGCTCCCTGGCGATGCCCCTTACTCACTCTCCGAAGCCACACTGCGCGCAGCAATCCACATCCCACCAACCTTCACCTACGGCGCCGCCCACCGCATGCCTCTCTTGATGGTCCCTGGCACCGCGACCCCTGGCGTCATCAACTTCGCCGGCAACTTTCACCCGCTCCTCTCACACTCCCCACTGCTCGACCCCGTCTGGCTCGCCATCCCCAACGCCTCGCAATCCGGTGCCCAGCTGACAGCCGAGTACATCGCGTACGCCGTGCACTACCTGGCCGCCATCGCGCGCTCCAACGTCACCATCCTCACCTGGAGCCAGGGCGGCATCGACGCCCAGTGGGCGCTGCAGTACTGGCCTAGCGTGCGCGCGCGCGTGCCTGACGTCGTGGCCTTCAGCCCGGACTACCACGGCACGCTGTTCAGCGATGCGCAGTGCGCGGCGTTCCCGCCGCTGCCGTGCCCGCCGGCGGCGCGGCAGCAGCGCACCGACTCGACGTTTCTGAAGGTGCTGCGCGCGGGGGGTGGGGGGAGTGCGTGGGTGCCGACGACGACGGTGTACAGCGCGTTCTTCGACGAGATTGTCATCCCGCAGGCGGATCCGAATGCGTCGGCGTTTTTGCTGGACGAGCGGGGCGTGGGCGTGTCGAACAATGAGGTGCAGAAGGTGTGTAAGGGGGCGCCGGCGGGGGGTTTCTTCACGCATGAGGGGACGCTGTACAATAGCTTGGGTTATGCGCTGCTTATTGATGCGGTGACGCATGAGGGGCCTGCGGATATTTCGAGGTTGGATCTGGAGGAGGTGTGCAGCCATGTCGTGACGCCAGGGCTGGGGCTTGCGGATGTGTTGGTGACCGAGGGGATCATTCCCGTGGCGGCTCTGCTGATTCTTAATGCCACGCAGGCTGGGACGTTGCAAGAACCGGCGATCAAGCCGTACGCATTGAAGTGAGGTAGGCGCTACTGGTTGATGACGAATATGACTGATGAACGGCATACCGCACCGCTTCTTGCAAGCATGGAAATGGCCGTTGTGATCTTTTCTATGTCTTGGGCTGGATAGTATTAACGTCGAAGAAAATTTCTAGACTGCACTGCTTCAGTCATGGCCAGATGATAAGCCAGAGATTCTCCGCAAAGATGCTTCTAATGTACGGAAAGTATTAGTTGAACGAAGAACTAGCATTACGAGACCCTTTCATGATCCCATGCAAGCATTGTATTCATCGCCCTCTCGTAGGTCCACATGGTCACCGCACTGGCGGGAGCAGCTTTGATCAGACTGACGGGCAAGCCGCGGTATAATCCTCGGTAGCCTTCCCGTTGCAGGATGAGGCGAAATGTGGCAAATACACCACTGTAGCGAGGGATGTTGGTGTGCACATATTTTGCCCGCGTCGGACCTTGAACTTGCAGACGTTTACGAATAGTGTCGAGTGGAAAGATGACGCTCTTGCAAGCTACACTGGCAATGACACCAGCGAAAGCATCGCCAGAGCCAATGGGTAGGTGAAGGTCGGCCAGGGGTATCTTGAGGGCTTCGTAGCTGGCAAAGAAGAGGCCCATGTAGGGCACAATCTGGCCAACTGCAGCCGTCAGACCTTGGAAGAAACCACGTGGACCTTCATGCCTTGTGATGTCGCGTATACTGCTGATGATGCCGTGATAGACCTTTTCAGTTCCCTGAGCGGCAAAGCGTGTTCTGAGAAGATCGAGGGGATAGGTGGCGGTGGTGGCTACCCCCCCAGCAAAGGCACCGCTGATAAAGGACTCTATGGTATCGGGCAATCGCTGGGAATGGGGTCGGTCTTGGAGGAAACGAGTGGTGTTGTGATAGACGGAGAATTGAGTGGCGCCGTAGCTAACATAGAGCAGCTCAGCTGGGATGTTGCCCTTCCACAACGCCTTTCGCAGTGTCAGCATCATCCTATGAAGAATAAAAGAAGGCAGTTGAACGTACCGTCAGACCTTCATCGCGCAAGATGGCACGCAAGGTACCCCATGTGCCTTTATAGATTGGGCCTCCGTATCCATGGTGACTGAGGGGATCTGACATGGAATGCGTCTGCAGCTGCAGACGGATCTTGATGACATCGAGAGGGGCTATGCAGAATCTGACGAAGGCGTCAGCTGCAGGAAAGGCCAGGGCAACAGTAATAGTCGTACCTGGACACTAAGCCAGCGACGCCACCAGCAATGATGGCCTGGCGGCGGGAGCCCTGGAGATGGTCAGCCAGGATAGGTTTGAGAGGGGCAAGAGGCCACCATACCTCATTCTTGAGTTGCGTCGTCGTCGCAGACATCCATCTGGCGCTATGTACGGGAATCGATGCGTCTGATGCACTGACGGATGGGGAATCAGATGGAGTTTGTGGGGAAAGCTAATAATTGACGTATGGAAAGTCGGTGACAGCTCGCCCGACTCGGCGCTGCGGGAGATGCCGGAATTGGCGCTGGCAGCCATTGGCTTTCTCTCCCCCACACACCCCTCCATTTCCTCGGCATTTCTCTTTTGATCTGTGGACTTTCTCCTGCGTTCCCTTTCGTCTTGATGCTCTGTAAGAACCCAGAAGAATGAGTTTGGCGGGAAAGTCTTTCAGGAGGGCTCTCCTCGGAGCTTCCACTCGTGTCCAACACAGGCGTGTCTCGATTCACAAACACAGTTCGGGTCCGGGGACGGACAGCAACACGCTCGTGCTTCCTGAGCTCAGAGGGAACCAATACTGGAAAGACCTTCAGCCTGTCGTTCATCTCGACCAGGTCGCACAATCTAAGCGACCGCGTCGTTCAGACACCGACCCCTCCATCAATGCCAAGAGCCTCACTTTCTTCGACCTCCCGGGCCAGGGGAAATTCCAGGGCAAGACCAGATATGATGCCGTATTCCTCCGTGACATGTGCACCTGCCATCGCTGTCGAGACCCTGATTCGACCCAGAAAAAGTTTGCCACCCAGGAGATCCCAGAGGACATTACCATCAGCAAAGTGAGGATTGAGGGCGAGAATCTGTGTCTGGACTGGACCAATGACATTCCCAATTTCCAAAACCACACCACTAGCCTAAGCCTCAAGGATCTACGCAAGTATGCACACACAACTGCCCATGTAGCCACGTCGACAGGAATTACACAACCCATGATTGAGTGGAATGCCTCGCGCATGAGCAAAACATTTGAAAACCGCTGGAACGTGGCCACCTACGACGCATTCACTCAGGACAAACAATCGTTCCAACGCATCATCGACCAAATATGGACCTCGGGCCTCACTTTCATCACCGAAGTGCCACGTGATGAACAGTCTGTAGTAAAGCTAGCCGAGACCATCGGCCCCATTCGCGATACCTTCTACGGCCGTACGTGGGATGTCAAGGATAAACCAAAGGCTGAAAATGTTGCCTACACCTCTCACTATCTCGGTCTCCATATGGATCTGCTGTGCGTCTTTCCGCTGCACTGTTTTGCAAAGTCACCTGCTAAATAATAATATACAGATACATGAAACAGCCTCCGGGACTCCAGCTTCTCCACTGTCTTGACTCGTCAAGCGTTGGTGGCCAATCAATCTTTGCAGACTCTCTGATGGCCGCACGAGACCTCCACACTCATAGTCCGCACTTCTTTGATATACTTGCCAAGTTCCCCGTCACCTACAATTATAGGAATGGTGAACATTGGTATAGAGACCACAAGCCCGTCTTTGAGATTGATTATAATCAAATCCAAGCCACGAGCGTAAGTCTTGTCTACCACCAATTCGTCGATGTATGCTAATCGGTGCACAGAGCTCTTCGTTTATCAACTTTGAAAGGGGTGTCATGCCACCATTGCTCAACATAAATTGGTCGCCACAATTTCAAGGCGACTTTACAATCGACACCGGCAGTCGCGATCATGCGGCAAGGCTTCGACTCTGGATCAAAGCTGCAAAGGAGTTTGATGAACGCCTAAATGCAAAGAGGAATCTATTCAGGCATCGACTGGGCCCTGGACAGTGCGTCATCTTCAACAACAGACGCGTCGTTCACGGCCGCGAAGCTTTTGAGAGTGGATCTGGAGCTCGATGGCTGAAAGGTACCTATGTGGATACAGATGTTCTGGAAAGCAGGATGAGAAAGGTCGTCCGGGAACACGAGCCGCCGGCTGAGTCGAGGATACCCAACAAGCCTGTCGTGCCTTGGGGCGTGTGGACGAAAGCCCAAGATCCTATGGAAGCAGGTGACCCGTACTACATGTCTCACGATGGAAATCTTGTCCCAAAGGCCAAGACGAGCTAAGTGTCTGCTTTAATCTATGTCAGATGAATGCAAACTACTTGATTCATTCCTTTTTGCCATGCTATTGTATGCCTGTTTGGTCACTGATAGCCCACTACTCCTTCGTTTTGACCGAAAAACTTTACTATTGGTGAATCCACCTTCCGACTCACGAAGCTCGCTTTTCGTACACCCGCACGCCCAACACCTTCCTCACAGCCCAGCTATGCCCGACAACACTGAATGGACCTCCACGCCAAAACGGCAACACTTCTCCCCCGATGTCAGTCCTCTTTGCGCCCGGCCCTCCCTCCCGATACCGCCTCCTCGTCACCACAGCCTCGCCCCACTCCCCTCGCCGAAAGCGCGCCAAGTCCTCCTCCGCCACCAGATTCGTCTCCACGCTCGCTGCCATGCTCCAGAACCCCACCACGTGCCCTTTGTCAATCATCCGCGCGACCAGCCCTTTGCGCCCACTGTTGCCCGCATGGTCCGCCATCCCCAGCAGCTCGCCGCACGTGTATCCCGTCTTCCCAGCGCGCGACACGAGAGCCGCATCCGACGCTTCGAGCTGCGTGCGCAGCTTCGCGCGGGGGATCGCGGCGATGGCGACGGGCCGCCAGTAGTACGGGAACGGCGCGTAGAGCAGGCGCAGCGCGAGCGCCAGGAAGACCGAGGAGGGGAAGTTGAGGCCGAGGCGGAGTGAGGCGCGTAGAGCAGATGTGAGGGTGATGGTTGGGGAGGTGCGGTGTGGTGCTGGGGGTGCGGCGAAGAAGAAGAGGTGTTTCTGGAAGGGCGTGAATGAGGATGGGGCGGCGGGGGGAGGGGTGGTGGAGGAAGAGGAGGCCATGGCGTGGGGCCGGTTGAGGCGTTTGCGTGAGTAGGTGTTTGCGTTCATGGGAGCGCTGGGGTGCGTAAGTTGGAGGGGTTGTGGGGGGGGGGATTGTGTGTAGATGGGGTTTGTTTAGTCTGGCATGGTGGAGTGACGCAGTTGATGCATTGTGGGGAACGCTCTAACCGCGTTGGGCGAATGGTCGGGCGGAGTTGATTGTTCTACTTATCTTATAATTTCCAGTCGATATAGTCTTTGATTTTTTGTTATATGGACCGACATCTAATCCTCTCACGTTAATCGTCCTACAGGCTCTCTCCTCTCAAAATTGCCAACAGCGTCTCTACCGCTGCTGTGCCGCGCCTGATTATCAATCGTTGAAGCCCCAATGTAAGGCGTGACGACTAGATTGAAGCATGCCAACAGGCCATTCCCATATTTCTCGAGCGTGGGAGGCTCCACGTCCAAAGCGTCAAGGCCTGATTCCCATATTCTGCCTTCTTTTAGTGCTGAAAGTAGCGCAACCTCGTCCACAATACCTCCACGTGCGCAATTGACCAGAATTGCATATTTTTCCATCACACTCAGTTTCTCTTCGCCAATCAATCCTCGAGTGCTACGAGTAAGTGATACATGCAGATTGATAACACCAGCACCAGTCAGTAAGTCTTCCAGATTTTCCGGCCGCTCGTGCCTCAAGTCCTCTCACGCACCTGGGCGCATACGCATCGTACGCCAGGATCTCCCCTTCCATAATTAAAGCCCGCTTCCACGCTAAAGCACGACCAATGTTTCACATACCAGAGATACCAATTCTCCGTAGATACAAGATTTTCCCCAGTTGCTGGCTCCTCACCACACTCTCATCTTGGCGAATGCGAGCGTCAATATCGCAAACGCGACGAGCTTTACATAGCGTCAATGTAGGCACTATTCTGCAACCTCTTCGCTGTTGAGAGCAGGTGTATTACAGACAACAACATCGTGCCTTTTTGCTGCATCTAGGTCGATGTTGTTGACGCCGATGCCTTGCTTGACTACAGCTTACAGCTTCTTTGCGCGTGCAAAGTCTGCAGCTGTCAGACAGGTCTCGGAGCGTAAAGGAAGACCAACAGCATTTCCTGGCCAGCTTTTTTTTCTCTAGCTCCGTTGAAAGGACATAGTGGATGTTATCTGCAGAGCTTTCGAGGAGAGTGATGGCATCCGCATGGTAGGGATCGAGCACGTAGACGACCGGCTTCATATTCCTTTATCGACGGCAGGGCTAGATATTGCGATGAAGTGTCAGGGAACTAGATCTCATTGCCATAATTTATCACGCATATTCAAACGCGCCACACACCTTGTATGGAGAGATAAAGTCGGGTCGGTAAAAGCCCGCGTAGTTCACCTTGTCCTTAGCACCGAGTTCCCCAAACGACTCTCAAAGTTAGGATGGCTGATTATCAAGATATTTTGACATGATTTCAAGTGCGGCATTTCAACTTGACAGACATTGAAGCAAATTCTCCACTTCACAATAAATTGATATGACAATAAAGCACTACTGCTTTTTGTTCTGCGCATAGAAGAAGTTTGCACCGCTGACAACCAGCCCATTCTCTTCAGCCCATTTCCTCACGCCAACCCGGACCCCACCGTATCCCCAGTGTTTTCTGTTCTTGGGTTTCGAGGGATAAATTCGATCAGTGGTGCCATTAGCTGGAGTCAGAGCAAAGAAAACATAACGATGCTTGCCGGTTTTCGGTGGCGGTGCCGGCGCTTTGTACGAGGTGACCCCATATAATTCCTGCTCATACCCAAGAGGTCCGAATGTTCTGTGCTGAGATCTAGACTCTGACTCAAATGGTTCTGGGCGGAAGCTGTTAAGGGGAATATCCATGGCTAGCGCTGCGGTGTCCCCCACTAAACCATGCAGGTCAGACCGACCCGCGTCTGGTGTATACGTGATGTAGTCTCCAAGAATCCAATGGCAGTACTCAGACCAATCTGGCTTCTCACGAGAACGCGCATCTGGGTCTGTGAGCACAATCACAACGTTGGCTGGCGGGAAGTCGACATCCGAGCCTCGCGCTGGTAGTACCAACAGAGAGAACCAGGTCCCGTCTACTAATTTCTTTGGGTCAAGATCATTTCCCAGATCTACATGCGAATCCGGAAGCCATGTAACGTTCAGCCAGACCGATGGAGCAAATGCATTGACGACTGTTTATTATCATTGTGATTAATAGATGCCAGAGAAGGCCTGATGAAATTTACCTTCGGGAATAATCCTCGCATCTTTGAGCCTGACTCGGTGTCAATGGGACTATTTTGAGAGGCGGCTTGGACTTACGCATGAATGATGTGAGAAGGAGAGTCGGGTGGTGAGCCCATCACGACTTGGCCATCGTTGCCGCTGACACGGATTGGCGCAGTCCCGGCCCATGCAAGACCAGCACAAGCAGCAGCTATTGTGGAAAGACAACGAAATTTGGTTTGCATCATCGCTGCAATAAGGCTGAGAGTTACTTAGAGAAGGCTAAACAGCAGGGTGGTGAAGTCACCAAGGTGAAGAAGCGGGGTACTCAGATGACATGCATCAGTAGGCCGTTGATTGCCCCACATGAGCATGCCAAGCCATGCTTCTGGTGTCACAGGCATATCAAAGCAGTTTAACTAGAAATCCTTCCTGTGTATCTCTATAGAAAGGAAGCACACTGTGTAGTATTAGTGAGGTAACTTTTGCTACCGGGGATACTGGGGGCCTTTGCCAGCTCGCGAGACGGAGATGGCAGGTGATTCTGTTGAAATGCTGGTGCATCACACTGGAGGATCTGGACGGCGGGAAATGCTCCGCGAGTGTCCTTTTGCAATGTATGTGAGCACTTGATGAGAAGCGTGCAGTGTCTATGTTTTCATCTACAGTGTCCGAGACGCTTGGCGGACGGAAAGTTCCCTTCCCTGCAACACATTCTCCGCTGTGTCGGGCGCGATGAGATCGGTCTGGGCTCGAAAGTCTTGGGGAAGGCTTCTGCGCCTCAATCGGCTATGCGGAGTACGACTGACGTGCCACTCACGAAACATCTGGCATGGAGAGCCATAATGCTCGCAATTAAAGTTCTGAAGGTGTACCTGAGTGCTATCGTCGCAGCAGCCGCGGCGCGGGGTTGAAGTCGCTGATTGTGTCCCACTTGCGGCTAAGCTGCACGATGTAGCGGCGGCAATTTGCCATCATTAACCTGCTTGCGCTTCCAACCCACCACTTGCAAAACCATGGAATGGCTTAAGCAATGCGATGTGGATGGACACGGACTTCGCAAAACGCTGGGCATGATGGGTTTCGAGTGCCAAGGCCGCGCAATTGTTGCCTCACCAATGAATCATTCTTCATCTTCTTCGCACGATTTGCGAAGCACGTATGCGAATGCGATCTTCAGAAACAACCTATGCTCTACACGCCTTATGTCCTTGAACTCTTGTTCCCTCAACAAATTCTGCGTGTGCAGAGTGTTTGCAATTGTAGTGTGTGCCCGACCTTCGACATGTAGTCAATTTAAAACTCAATTCAACTTCTACCTTGTATGGACGTTATTCGTCGAAATTAGCCACATTTCTAGAGTATTCGCTTCAACTGCCTTTGGCACACGAATTGTAAGCATTCAAGATGAAGCCAAGTACAGTTTTGAGAAGATTGCCTTGCTGCTTGTCGACCAAGCCGCCGCAAATGATCGTTTCCTTCCAGTCTGTCTGTCCATCAAACTGTCCAAAATTGGCGATGAATAGAGCATCGTAGTCTAGCACCGCCACGAATGAACATCCGCTCCCATCTTCATTCGCTTTCGCATTTCCGGATGGTGATGCATATTTGGTCATCTGTTTCATTATGGTGCTCATATTTTTGTCCTGTTTGAAGCCATGATCGTCCGGATGATCGAATTCGTTTTTGTATTCTGCTTTCTCAAAACTCTTCCTGAGGACAGTACCTTGTCGTTTGTATTCAATGACACAAAATACTTTGCCTGAATCAAGAGTGTAGCAAACATCGAAACGCCCTTGAGGCGCCTTTTGCTCGCTTTTAGTTTTAAAGCTCAACCCCTGTACTTTCAAAACGACATCAATTTGGTACCAAATAAAGATGGTCGAAGCTCTGACCACATCAGCCTCGTTGGCAAGCTCGTGGTACTCTGACGGGTCAATCACGGGGCCTGTAATGTTGTGCAGTTCATGTTTGTTGCGGTTTAGACACTCGCTTGCAATGGCTTCAAGATTTGAAACCCAGGTCGTAGCTCCAACATGAGAATTATCGAGTGCCTCGTACGATGACCAGCCGCGAGGAAGAACTGCATTGGTTCGCGAAGAAGCGCTGACTTTTGGGTTGGATGGTCCAGCATTTTTATGGACTGGCTTTGCATCTCTTTCGAAATAATCCCACAGGCTCAGCTGAACATTCTGGAATTTTGATGACATTGCGAGTGATGTGTTGCAAGGTGCCTTAGAGGGTTTGCGTGCTGGCCGGCGCGGGCATCGCGAAAGAATTCACCGCGCAAGAGGATTCACCGCGCAAGAGGATTCACCGCGCAAGAGAATTCACCTCCGCGCAAAGCTAACTTAGCAGTGATGTTTGTGTTGCTCAAGAACGCGAGCAATTCTGGGCATCATAGTCAATATTCAGACGAATAATAACTCCAGGCGGAAGCTTTGATATCGGAAACCACTTTAGAGGATTGAGAGATTCCCAGCGCCTTATTCAGAGCCAAGCTCCTGTCTCCGAGGACGCCTCCTACCCCACCACATCGCGTCTGTTATCGTGCTTTTTTCACTTTCAAATTCTTTGTCAATCCAACTAATCCAATCTGGATACTTCTCTGGAATCCATCCCTTAAGCCAAGGATCAAAGTCTTCTCCCAACTCCTCGTCCAAGCGCCACCACCTGAGCAGTGGAGTAATGTACTGGCCAGGAAGGTAGCTTTCTGGTGTTTTTCCATCTTTGGCAAGATAGCGCGTTGGCCAAGCGACTGCGAAATCGACGAGGTAAACATCCGGCATAGGACTTGACTTGGAAATCATGATGTTTCGCGCATAAATATCGCGGTGCCACACATCGCGTTCATAGCATTTGCTCTCGATTTCAACGACACGCCGAACAATGTGCTGCCGTTGGTCGATGCTAAAGTCGTCTGCGTTGCACTTCTTCAGGCTTAGGCCGTTGACATACTCTATCAGCACTGCTTGGACGCAGCGGCATTTGTCGCCACGACCAATGCTGAGGTAGATTGAAAAGGTGCCGAAGAAGCGGGGCACACCTGAAACATCTCGCAGCTTACGATAGGATGTAGTCTCGACCATGCAATCATGGCGCGCTTGGAGGAAGGGATCGCCCCAGAGGTCATCCTCGAGTATATTTTGACGAAAGCCACTGCGAAGTGGGTCCCAAATCTTAGCACAATATTTGTTGCCGTCAGAATCGGCGACAACTAGAAGGACGGCGTCATTGTCTTCTTCCACCTGTATATGCTTGAGGATAGTCATCCTCTTCACCTCGTTGGTGTCGTTCTCGGGAGCAGGAGACAGCTTGTAGGCGAGCTCGGCATCGTCAAGCTCTTCGCAACTCTTATAAAAGGCGTACCTGGGCCAAGTGCTGAACGGGATGAAATCGGGCATTGCATACTCAAAGAAGTGCAGTGACGAGTTGATCTGAAACCGCTGATCTGCGAAAAGAGAGTTGAGTCAGCGCAGTCATGATGAAGGATGATATTGGGACGGTACCATCGCCGGACAATTGAGACTTGATGCCGGGAGCAGACACTTGTTCGCTCGAAGGCTCCAGGTTGTCAGGTTTGGACGGGGAAGAGGCATTTCCCGCTTTCTCATCGGATTCCGCCATGGTGAGGAGCTGGTCTTGCTGCGTCAGACTATCTGTTGTCTAATTTCATCATGGTAGAATATTGAGACGCACATGCAGCTACTTACGGGTCAAGTGTCAAGCGCTTATACAGACGTTTCTGAATTGTAGAAGACACCTTGCTGGTAGGGCCAAATTTGCTTTTCGGATCGCGTCTCGGATCGCGTCTATGAAGTAGCAGGATGCTATGGCTGACGAGAGGTTGTCTTGAGTGCGTCTGAGAACCGCTTGAAATTCCGAGCGGGAACGTTGTGATAAAGAGAAGAAGAGAGTGGGCAGA
The DNA here is from genome assembly GCA_006937295.1 of Carpinus fangiana. Taxonomy (NCBI): domain Eukaryota; kingdom Viridiplantae; phylum Streptophyta; class Magnoliopsida; order Fagales; family Betulaceae; genus Carpinus; species Carpinus fangiana. The sequence goes on from VIBQ01000016.1 coordinate 352,663, forward strand.
TGTTGTGGAATGAAGAAGAAGGGCCAGGTGGAATGTGCTGGGTTTAAAAGCGGAATTGGAATGTCACGGAATTTCCCCCGGCGCTGGCTGGCTGGACGCATGCGGCATAACACAGTCATTTCATTCAGATAAGCTACAGCTATTTTCTTGCAACCGTTGCCGCGTATATTTGGGACACATTATTGCTGAGCTGGTTAATGTTAGTTACATACCAAAACCTGGTCAGCTTGACCATGAAGTCATCCAAGAGTGAACTTATACAATGAGGCCTGGCTTCACCTCGATGAAAGATGCAGTCATGTAGGCAGAAATGGAGATGTTGTAGTAGACGAAACCTGATAACGTCGAAATATGTGACTGGTGACACTATGTTCTGCATAGCTATCCTTTTGGCACATCTGAGCCGTAGGAATGTGGCACAGCCAGTTGAGAGTCTAATTCATCACACAAATACTCTTTCATCAATGCAACCCGATATTTTCTTGACATTGGTAGATTTGGAGCCACGAGTGATTGGTGATCCAATATCCTCTGTTAACGATAGTCTTTCCCCTCAACTATTGCAGCAAGGCTCTACACAGTGGAGCTGCCCAAATTTGATGCTAAGGAATTACAAAAGGCCCAACACCGGACCTGTTAGCAGCGTTGAGTAGCATGGATCGTAAGAGAGCGGCTGGGGAGTTCGAAGAGTTTGTTGCATGACATTCCAGTACTCAGCAAGGTTTGTTAAATCTGATGTGAGGCCATTGTGTCCATACTGATGGTCGAAAAGACTTCATAGTAATAGGACCATCGCTCGAATTACCATTATATTGGGTAGCTTGGCATCCAAAGCGGCTGTTTCTCAGAGAAGCCCAAAGATTATTGCAAAAGCTTTTTTGTTGGATTTGCTGGGCAGTATTGCACGTTACTCACGTATCGATTGAACACAGCTTGAGAATCTGGGTGGCATTGTCCTTGGTAAGACAAACTTGAATTTAAGTGAAGCTGGAGTAAACCCCGAGGAATGATCGAACGCTCATGCCCTCGCTCTTGAGAGTCATAAAACCTCAAAGAGGTTCTTATCGCGCGAATGATATATCTCCAAACCTCCACTTCAGAGGGCATACAAACTCAAATGGTTGATCAGTGGTAGGAGGACAGACATAATCCACGTTCCTTGCTCGCAAAGCAGACCAGAAAGACCTTGGACAGACTGTGTTTTTTTTTTGATTGAAACGACTCTCCGAGCTTACAGTAATTTTTGAGGCCTACCATGAACTTTCACCCGGCTCTACGGTCGGTATACTGGCCGATTACGCTCCAATAGCCCATGGTACGGAGTCCAGTTGCACCATTTTGCCTTACCTAGTTTTTCACAGATCATGCAGGTTTTCCAGATAAGATCCAGCCCCCCCGAAGCTTCATATGAGTCACCCGCACGAATACCTTATGAAGCCGCAAAGAAACACATGAAGAGCGTTTCCAAGATCAAAAGCAGTGACAAGCTCTTCCAAGAACGTCATCTCAATGTTCTTGCTTTTCTCATGGACAGCCTTATAACGTTGATTTCCGCAGATTCAGATAATACTGTATTGAATATCCCGAAAGACTTAATCGGTCGTACGAGCTGAGAGAAACGGTATCCAATCGCGACGATGCCTCTCGATCTTGATAAACTGATGAATATCCCTAAGGTTTGGAAAGAAGGCATGATGTTCCAATCCATCAGCGTCTTTGAAGTTTATTTGACTCTTCGAATCCTGCATTCTCGTGTCATTGATTATTATCTCAGCTAAAATCCATAACCAGTTTCTAAACTAATTCTACTTGAAATTTCTGAGATGGACGAACATGGGTTGAAGTATGGCACGCATGACTTTCTTTGTCTTGATCTCATCACGTTATCCCTCGATGCCGCACGGATGTCGTATATCTACTGACCCCAATAGGGCACAAGCAGCTCATATGCTGCCAGTGTATCATCGGTGCTTCTAGAAGTACCTCTCAGCTCGAAACGTAACTGACTGGCCTCTCCCTTCGCCTCCACAGCGGCGTCTGGTTGACCCATATCTTCCAATACCTCCGCTAGCATGTATTTAGTGCGCGCTATCGCGGCTCGAACTTCAACATCTTTAGAAACAGCATCATAAACACTTAATGCTACTGAGATGTACTGCCTGTTCGAATGAGTATCGTGTTCCTCGACATGTCTATAAGACAGGAGCGCATCTCACCTAGCAGTCTGATAGTCCGACAGGCGACGATAGTGCCAGGCCAACTTGTAGCTCAAATCTCCGCTCTCATGATGTTTTGAACCAAAGTATTTGACCTGAATCTCGAAAGCTTCGTGTGCCATGGGGAAAGCATCCCCTGCACGGTTCTGCGCGATGCGGATGTTACCAAGACATCGCAATGCCCAGCTCCGTCTTGCAGACTAAGCGTCAGCTTTGCACCTAAAGCTGAAGATGCAGCGAAACTTACCTTGCCCAAACAATGTCTTTGTTTTTGTTCACTGTGTCGATAATTCTCAGCGCATCTTCACACAATCTGGCCCCCTCTGCCAGCTGATTCGATTTCCAGAACGCCCATCCGGCATTCAAATATGCAAGAGCTCGAGCATTTTCGGTCAGTGAATTGTTGCTGATCTCTGCTCCACCTTTCCAAATTGCTAATCCTTGCTTATGATACTTTAGAGAGAGGTCGATCTTTCCCAATGCCAGAGATGAGTTTCCGAGCGTCGAATATGCTCGTGCAAGTAATCGGTTCCGCTCAGAATTCTCCTGAGTAATTGACAGGAGGGCTTCGAGCGCTTTGGAGTACATCTGATTGGCTTGCAGCGCCATGTTCGAGTTTCGATAGCAATCGCCCTGCGCGTCATAGATCAGCGCTAGCAAGATAGGGTCTCCATTCTGTATGCAAATCGCTTCAACGGTGTCGAATATACTGATCGAAACCTGATAGAGCCCACGGCCGTGCAGAAAACTGGGTGATCCAAATTAGCAAATGATCCATGACAACGAGATGATCTTTTTACATGATTGCATATGCGAATGCTCTTGCAAGTTTACTTGGCAAGGAAAGGACGTCTGTCATTCCCGTGTACTTTCGCTCGAGGGACAAAAGATGGGGCATCAGCCAATCGTACAGGCCCCAATTACAATCGAGGTCTGCTATGCCTTCCACTCCACCAAAAACATCGCAAGCGTTTATTATTCTGTCTTGTATGTTGTCGAATGCCTTTGTGTTGATATCCATCCTGTTGGATATCAGAGTCTCTGATTGAACTATACGGTGAATCGTGTACGAGCTCGCATCCATTTTCGCTTTCAATTGCTGGTTCTTGTTGATAGTTTGGGTATCGAACTGTTCCACACCAAGTACTGATAGATCGACCAGATCTTCCTTGGACCTCTCATCCACATTCCTCGCTTGTATGAGGGATGAGCTAATCAAATCTGCAATCAGAAGTCGAAAATCAAGTGTTTGGGAGCGAACAATTGCTTTGGCTGGCCTCTGGTCGTGAGGTAAAAGAAACAATGTCTCTGGTACACCTGACAAGATTGATAAGCTCCAAAAGTGCTCTGTCCTACCTTTTGAAAGTAAGGGGAATGCTTACCATCGGGATCCAGAAAACACATTTGTGCAAGCAGCTCGCAAGCATCTTCAGACAGGGCACTAGTTGAGATTTTCCATATTGTACGGATCGTCTCTCCATAGAGCTGACTGGAAGCAATGGGTGCTTCTCGATGAATTCGAGCAGCTGCTCTCAAATCGTATACTCGAACCAGCTCAGATATCCTGGCGCGCGACCTCTTCATGAAGCCTGCAAATTGGCTCAACGCCAACGGTAGACATCCAAGTGAGTCAACGGCAATGGCAAGAGACTCTTCTGAATCCAAAAGAGGGCGATCTTGCCCACTGGAGAGAAGCGAAATCAAAAGGGAGATTCCGTCTCGATTATCCATTGGGTCGAGGGTGAAAGGTACAGTTTGCGGTAGCTTCGAAGAGTACTCATTTTTCCTTGTGGTCAGTAAAACCGACCCAGTACCTGCCTTCGGCCACGACATTTTTAGCTGGTCGAATGCAACATCGGTAGCATTGTCAAAAACAAGACACCACGTCCGACCTAGACAATGTGCTATGAGTATGTGACCGATTTGACGCATAAACGATCCAGCTGAAAGGAGATCTTACCCTGGTCGGAGAGCTGACTGATAGTCTTGTTGACCGACGAAAGTGGATCTACCTCGGGATTAGGGACGCCCAATGCCGTAGCAATCTGCACGTAGTTCTGCATCATTCTTTCCACGTTCTCTGCGCTGATCCACAAGAACATATCAAAAGCATGCTTTGATTGATGGGCAAATTCTAGAGCCAACTCTGTTTTACCCATTCCACCAAAAGCTGATATGACCACAGACGCTAACTCAGTGCGTTTATCTGGTATCAAGAAATTCTTAAGTCGTTGTAATTCATGCTGCCGGCCGGCGAAGTTCCTATTACGGCTGTAAGGAATAAAATGAAAGGGCAATTCCAGACGCTTTTCACTCATGGCTGTGTTTGGCCTTTGATTAAGAAGCGTTTCTAGTGCAATCTTGGTGGAAATGATGGACTCAAAACGGCCTTCGGACTCTACCCTTTTTTGACTCTTGTGGACAGCTTCAATGGCGCGATTGAATGTGTCTTCGAAGTACGGGCTTGCAGCATGGAATAACCTAACTGGTATGGCATTGAAATCAGATAGTATCTTCTACCACGGTATCATTCTGTTATTCACTTACCAAGCACGTTGCGACGCAGATAGCGTACGAGAGAGCAATTCAAGTCAATGATAGCCTTGTAGGCCTCGACAAGTGCACTTTTGAGTCTTGGCGACTCTGGGAATAACTCCTGATACAGCTGGTACCGAGGTAGATCTTTGGCAAAGTCGTCGTAAAAGCCAAGGGCAAGCTCAATGAGCTCTTGGGTGCGATTTGCAAGCTGTCAAGTAGGAGGGATAAGCACGATGGCACAGCCACGTCAGAGCGGGGTAATACTTGCCACGAGAACAAGCTTGACGGTGCCCCAAATCAAGCATCCGAGCTGACCTTCACCCTGCATTATGCTGTCCACAACACCGGTGAAAGAAGCAAGGTGTTTTATGAATGGTCGTATATGGAAAGTGAAGCGACTCGCCCGTCGACGGGAAAACGTGAGTCGCTTTTGATTTGTAAGGTTGAACAAGTCATCTGCTGACTTCGTTTTCTTCACCTCTTCGTATTCTTCTACCGAAAGCTCTGATCTGAGAGATCCAATGGACTCAAGCCAAAGGTCTTTGCTAGGAAAGGGCCTGTTGACTTGAGCCGCTGATGTAATGGACATGGACTATCACACCTGCGTGGAACTTCCAGCGACACGAGTACAACAAAAATAATAGAGGCGAACACAGAAGATTGTATTGGGCGAGCAGAGCACTGCACAAGGTAGATCTGACTGACTTCTCGTGGAAAACTACTCGACCTTGCTCATCTACAAAGATGCCAGCACATCATGCAGACACGGCACGAGGCAAGAACCGCCTCCGGACCAGAGAACGCCAGCAACGATTAGTTTGGATGTGGCGCAAAGCTAGCTACAGGTCGTTCAGTAATGATATAGCTAATGATTGGCGCAGCATTTGATAATACATCGTATTATAGTGGTGCTAGTTCAACAGCGCTTGAAAGGGTGTACTGCCAGGCCGCACCATTGGTTTATTTAATCTCGGTGAAGAATTCATGCACTGTGCGAGCAATAACGACGAGTGATTCTTGTTCAAAGGGGCGCTAACGTGAGCGAAAACTTCTTGGCCGAGAGCCGGGCATGTGGTGCACGGAGTTCTAGCAGCCATATAAAGGTACTACTTCAGCCAGATCCTCGGTCTTTCTCGCACACAAACCCACGCTTTTGGACATTTTACTCAATATCTAGGCCGTATTCTTATAGATATTTTGGAAACCATCTCTTCGAAGATCCTCTAGGGTAAGATGCACTAAATGCTGCTGTTCCACTCCAGGATGCTCACGCAGATATGGAATTAGGCATGCCAGCTGTCGCCATGTCATCTCCGAACCCAGCCCTCCATCAACCTTGGAAGAAATGGTACAGCGAGACTCCCCCTGCAAAGTCTCAAATCGACGCAGAAAAAGTCAAGAACAGCAATGTCCACGAAGGCCCAGGTGCTGTTTGCTCTCCGCAGTGGGTGAGAGAAGTGCAAGAGAGTACCTCTATGGTTCTCTGCATGAACACTGGAGGACGTGGAAGCCCCGTAGAAGACTCTATCTAGAATCTTGATGACACGGATGGATAGGCGAGGTACTGAGCGACTCGGGGGTAATTCTTTTCATTGAAGTTCAGTATATCACGACCATCCTCGTCTCGATGCTCTCTCTAAATTGTGTTTGTATGTTGGGCGAGTCGCCTATGGGGAAGGATCCATGACAAGCTTCTGTTAATACAATCGTTAGCGAATCTGCAACGGTCTTTGGTAGCCGTAGCTGATATTCATACTCACTGGTATCCGCGTGAGAATCGTAGATTTGGAATAGCAAGACGTCCTCTATGGTCTGCTGAGTGATATAATACCACCGTTGAGACGGGTTATAGTGTACTTGCACCGAACCTTCGATATGATCTCGGTATAGGTCATCGATATCAACAAGATCATATTTTGCATCAATGGAGCGGTAATCGCACAGAGCAAGTGGCCAGCCCGTCAAAGTAGACAAGGGTCTCCACGAGCTGCGGGATTGTCAGATTGGAAGCAATATGGTAATACAGCTGTAGCCTTACTTGATGATTCGAAAGCGTTTAAATTTGATAGAGTTCACATGCGCGGTGGTAGATTGACCAAGAAGCAGTCGATCTCTCAGGGTTTGCTCTGCTTGTGCAAGAGCAGCTGGGCCATCTAGATCTACGTTGAGAAGGGTAAGCGATAGGTCACAACGGCGGTTAGAAAACTTACCAACGTGGACACCACGAATAGGGCCTGCGAACTCGAGACCGCTGCCTTCCTGCGTGAGATTCTCGTTTTCGAAGATACTTGGTGCTTGACGGATCTTCTCTGATCAGCAGAATTCAGTTAGGGAAAAGGAAACATTGGGTGCACAAACCACGGTTTGGAATGTAAACACATCGGCTGCGCCGAGACGATCTTTCACCATCTGCTCGACTCTGCGAGCATAAACCCCTCTGGAAGCCATGGACGCTTTCAAATCTGCTGGCGATTCTTCAAGAGAGTCAGAAAGCCACTCAAAACCGGCAACATTGATGGTGAAGTCTGTCTTGTTGCGCATGCGAAGGTCATGCACAGGCACCTTGTGTGGAGACAACTTGAGATTCGTAACGTTCGCATTTGGGAAGCCTTTGACCGAAAAATGGCATAGATACGGTTTTTCATACTCATAGAGAGATTGCCGGTCGAGGAAGAACAGTTCTGCTTGCACTGCTTGCACCATATCTGCATTCGCGACAGCGCCCATTGCCTACGAGGAGATTTGACCCAGCCGAACAACAATAAAAGAGGGGAATCGAACTGCCGAGGAAGCTGACCAAACGCCTCATGCAAGGCCAGCTGTTAAGGGAATAGCGTTTCGGAAACGGCAGGAATGCGGGATCGCGGCCCGGCCGCCCCACTGATGAGTTGTCCAGACTCTTGAGCCGCATGAGCTACTGGCTGTCAGGGAGTCGACCGATCCCCCTCCCCACTCCCCTTCGACGTTGTTTGTTTTGTCGACGAAACACCGATCCACAAAATTACCCTCGCTGGGTGGTGGACTGTCACGCCGCTCCTGCATACAGCCTCTGAAGTATGCTCATGGCCGATGTTACCAATACAGGCCTCGCGCGCTCTTTCTCCTCGGCCGGCATCGATTACGACGTGCTAGGTCCCGTCACTACACTCCGTGTGCTAGGATCGTCATTGACAAGCAATGGTCTCAGCACGACAGCTCCTCTGAGTGGTCCTGCTACAATTTTGACATTGCCGCCAAATCTACCAGGCGATATCTTAGCCCACCTGAAGAGTCGACGTGATGCACTTCTGGAGTCCCGTGACGATGTCTGGAACGAAAATTTCCTACGCTCCACCGTCATTGCCGGGACTGCAGACGAGATTGGCCGGTTGGATCTTCAGACGCTGTCCGCCAACCTCCCGTGGCAAGCTTCATGGATTGTAGCGCAATCTTCGGCATGTCTTCCTTCTGGCCCGTACTTTCTGCACGGTCTTGTTGCACATCGCGTCGCACGTCTCTACGAAGATCCCCTTGATGCTTTCATGTTTGGCGTGCAGAGCATTGATAGTCACCAAAGTGCTTTCCGTGAATGTAGTCCAGGCCGCATCTCGGTGCCATCTAGACTCTACTACGCCAACCCCAGTCTAGACAGGCCACTGTGTGGCAAGCGTGTCGCTGTCAAGGATATCTATCACATTAAAGGCACCACAACCAGTGCCTCAAGCCGAGCTTTTCGCTCTTTCTATGGTTCCCGTGATGCCACTGCTCCCATGGTTCAGCGGCTCATCGACGCTGGTGCCGTGGTTGTGGGCAAGACCCGTACCGCTCAATTTGCTTCAGGCGAGCGAACGAGAGACTGGGTGGATTATTCCTGTCCGTTCAACCCTCGTGGAGATGGCTATCTTGAACCAGACGGAAGTAGCACAGGAAGTGCCGCCGCAATTGCAGGGTATTCTTGGCTGGATTTTAGCATAGGCTCAGACACCTTGGGAAGCATGGTTTGTCCGGCTGCGAGCCAAGGTATCTTCGGCATTAGGCCAACACACGGCCTTGCAGACCTGAGAGATGTTGTTCCTGTATCGGAACGCCTGGACACGGCGGGATTCTTCTCCAGATCCGTATCCGAAGCGGTGACTTTCAGTTGTTCCTGGTATGGGCAGACTGAAAAGATGCCTGAGATGCCTTTCCGTCTTCTAAGTGTAACCGAAGAATTTCAAAAGTTTCACCAGGACCAACGGGACATCATGGAGGCTTTCATCCAGAATTTGGAAGACTGGACAAAGGCTAAGGTGGAACAATTCGATATCAAAATGGCCTGGTCGGAAGCCTCTCCAGCTGGCTCTAAAGCTAGCATCAATGATTATCTTGCCACAACCCTGGCTCGAGTGCAGTTATGGGGCTCATACCACAACAGCCTGCCTTTTCGCCAAGCATATAAGAAGCAGCACGGCCATGAACCTTATGCTAACCCACTTGTCAGGTTCAAATGGGAGTTGGGTGAGAAGCTAGGCGAGGAAGATTTTATAGCTGCGTGTGCTGAGCAAGACATATATCGACAATTTTTACGAGAAGACGTCCTCACTGACACCTCGACAATTATTATATACCCTGGTGGATCTCCTGACGCCGCATATAGAGATGCATATTTCCCGTGAGTTATGCAACATACTATGGTAGACGTATGTGCCGAATCTAACATACTGTGTTTCAGGCCTCCTGAGACGAACGGGTATTCCTTACAAGGCTACGGCTACTCGCGGGACACCTATGGCTTCCTCGGCGGGCTCCCATTGTTGGTAGTACCGGTCGGACAGGTGCAGAGAGTATCTGCAGTAACTGGGGCGCAAATGTTAGTCCCGGTGTGCGTGACTCTGGTGGGACGCCCCAATACGGACAGCATGCTCTTGTCGCTAGTGCAGAAAGTCTTTGAAGCCAGTGATCGACCGATGGAGCTCAAGACTGGACCATCACTTTATTAATGAGAGACCAGCTTGGCCGAAATTCCAAAAGGAATAGGAAGTGGGACAAGGATTCATGTCGTGCACGACATACCGATGCCATTGCTCCCCTCCCGCAGCAGTATATCTCATGGCTACAGAAATGGTAATGATTCTAATGACAAGAGGTGCCTCCAAATAGTGGACTTGTCCATGTGACTGACCATTGAAATGTCGCCCATGTCCCGCCAATGGCTCCACGCGACTTTCATGCAACCCACATACCCTTCTGAACCCTCGTATCGTTCGACCTGGGACCGGCTAAGGAATGATGCTCTCACAATATAACCTTCTCATAATATGGCACGACCCTCATCTTGGCCACTTTCTCTCATAGGATCAATCACGCTATCTTAAATCAACCTTTTTGAAGAATATATTAGCGTTGGATATGGAGTTGTCGGTGCTTTGTGATGTGACTGCTCCAACTTCAATATCAATATTAGTACTAGAAGCTAGTACCAAAAGCCGTCAATTCTATTAAACTCTGGCGGTTCAAACGCGTTGCAGATGCGGAAAGTTTACAATGTAACGTGCATCAAGGGAAGGCTGTTGCGATTTTTCACGTAGCAGAATAGCGAATTTTTCCTATGGGTTGTGATATTACAGAGGTTGTACCAGAGCTTTCCTAGGCTTGCTGTAAATACATATGCTGGAAATCGGCACCAATTCCATCCGATTTATTCCCGATCACAGTGTTGAATCAGGACGAGACACACAGTGCATTCAGTAAGGAAAAATAGATTCGACTTACAGCAAAAGACGTAATGGAGGCCAGACACGTGACAAAGGACTCGGCATGAGTCACGCATTCCGCTCATTAATCGTTCGCCAGCATATTACCCTTCCATAAGATCATTATAACGTAGCCGAGCAATAAGTCGGCTCAAGAATTTTGCATCGAAGCGGACGGAATGATAATCCACTCGTGTCTCTGGTTCACGAATGAGACACGGCTTCTTCGGTAGCCAGCTTCCACTACGCCATTTCATTGGTAGCGTCTAGCGCATTCAGACCAATGAAATAGAAAAATATTGTTGAGTCGTAGAGCATCTCTCAATTATTCTATTCAGCGCCTCTAAACTCACGAAATGTGTGACAAGCTGAAGCCGCTAGATGTTTTGGACGGAGCTTCGAACCATGGATATGCGGAGGATAATCATTATGAGACTTCCAGTCTTCCGCATGGCAGTACATATGACGCTTCAGCAGGAGATAGCATCAACGAAGATCAAGACCCGCTGGGGGCATTCGCCTCGGTTTTAAAGACAATCAGACTGGACAGACTACCAGCCTTTGCAACCCAGGTGAGGAGACTGCTGGCCGAGCATTCCCAGAGTACGAACAGTCCCAGCATCGAAACGGCCACGGTTGCCTCGCCACTCCTTTCAGGATCCTATCACGTACTTTTCCCCATCGACTTTTCAGATGGCGCACGCTGGATTCTCAAAGTCCCTGGGCTCGGGACCATCGGAAAATGGGGTCCTGCCGCGGCTAGGAGTTTGACCTCGGAGGCATTGACCATGCGACTGCTATGTCGTGAGACTACCATACCGGTACCTCAAATATTCGAGTTTTCCGCAGATCTCCACGACGAAATCGGGGTACCTTTCATTCTAATGGAATGGATTGATGGATGTTCACTCGATGAGGTCTGGTTTGATATCGCTATAACAGAAGCTGATCTTCAATCCAGAAGAACCCAGACACTTCGCGATGTCGCGAGCGCCATGACTCAGCTTTCAAACTTTATTTTCCAGTGTGGTGGATCTATTGTGTTTGGCGCGGATGGGGCTCCCTCTGAAGTCGGTCCTATGCGTGTTGTTGATAGCCATGCAATGATTGCACGCCTCGATGCAGACGATGACGATGAAGACGATAGTCCAATATACGCAGAAGTCGGCCCTTTCCAAGATTACAGGTCCTACTACGCTGCTGGTCTTGCAAGGTGGCCAGAACCAAGAGTTGACTGGCAAAAGGGAGACCTTGCTCTGCTCAAGCTATTCTTAGACTGGATACCAGAATTTGACGATTCCATGGGCGCGTCTTTCGTTCTGACACATCCTGACTTTGACATTCAAAATATTCTTGTCTCAAAAGATGGTCACGTCAAAGCCATCATCGACTGGGACGGAGTTTGCGCCGTACCTCGGACTGTTGGTAGTGAACGTTACCCCAGTTGGCTTACACGAGACTGGGATCCTACCATGTACAACTACCAAAGTGGAATGGAGACTGGTTCAAACTTTGAGGGATGCCGAGAAGACTCGCCAGAGAAGTTTGCCTTCTACCGCAACGTCTACGCCGGTTTGATTGCTCAATCAGATTCTCAAGTTGAAAACGTTACACGCCAATCTCTCATTTTTGAAAACTTACTCATCGCGGCCGATGATCCCTTGTGCACCCACGGCATTCTGGTCAACCTCTTCGACAAAATCAAGCAGGTACTCAATGAAGGCCAAACGCAAGGGCTAGGATATTGGGAATTGACCCAGAATATTGCACAGGGCAAAGCTGATCAAAGGGTTGTGGACATCCTGCATGGCGGGTTCAATGCTCTTTTGGCCGGCCATAAGGGACTGATATAGTGTTGTACTCATGCGATGTGACGAAATCTCCTGTGTCGTCTTGCTTCCCCAAACTCGAGACATCTCAATTTCCTGTTTCATTCGAGCGTAGACAGCGATAATGGTCATTAACCGTTGAACTCAGCAAGCCAAAAACAGCTAGCCCGAACATGACATGTTCCACGGCTCAGACTCATGAAATGCTGCTATGAAGTCTTTGGGATATGGTAACATGCTGCAACAAAACAGTAGGCAATGGAAGCAAATACACCCCAAACTGCATGTTCTCAGGCCTTTCACATTGAACCCTGATCAGAACTTTATACGCAACGAGTAGCGTATTGAAGCTTTTCCTGGTATTCAGCGGTTCGAAGCTTCATGCTCCTCAAGGCATGCTAGTCATCAAGTATCACAGCAATTTGAAAGTCCATGCATGCACTGAACACTCAAGTGTCGTAAGATTCGTCACGAGTACCCTGAGAAGCAAAATACAAAGCTGTACCAAAATGCGGCCGCTCACTGGCGAGACGCCGGGGTTACATGCATGGTGGGATAAACCAAATGCCAAGCTTTGGCACCTGTGGAAGCGCTGGCCTACCTACTCGCTTTCACTTATTCACATTCCCCGAAGAAGCACTAAAAGAAACAATACGCAAATTAGCGCGGCAACAATCAGTGCGAAGAACGGCCAGTGAAATATGGGACTGTCATGGCCCTCACCTTTGCACGCCATACGTCGCTGCTGGACTTGTGTCCCGGATGCGCTTCGTGTAGCGATTTATCACTTAGTACTGAGGTTCAGCAAGTGGTGGTACGGGAACAAGTACCAATATATCCAAAAGACGCCATTCGGAGTTTACATCAAGTGGGGTTTCATCATTCGAGGCCATCATCGTGTGCGAGAGCACGAGGCTGCAGCTCTCCAATTGGTCGAAGCATACACCACCATACCAGCGCCGCGGCTCATTGACTATATCAAGACGGACAAAGCCACCTACCTTGTTATGACCACAGTTCCTGGCGATGAAGCTTTCGCCGTATTGTCGGGTCTAGACAAAGGCCAAAAGGCCGCCTTGTCTGCAGAGCTGCGGTCTGCCGTCTCACAGCTGCGCCGCATCCCAAACCCGCACCAACATGCAATCTGCAACGCAATGGGAGGACAAGTGAAAGATGTGAGGATCTGGAAAAACTACGCTGGCCCATTCCGCAGTGAGACAGAGCTGAACGACTACAATTGCCAGCTTGCACGTCAAATAAAAGAGGAGTTGGCTGATACCTTCTTACGGAAGCACAAGTTATACTTCTCGCATGCGGATCTCAACACGACCAATGTCATGATAAAAGATGGAAAGTTCTCTGGGATTGTCGATTTTGACTTTGCTGGCTGGTGGCCTGAGTACTGGGAATATACGAAAGCACTCTACATAAGAGGGGACAGATACATGTGGCGAGAAATCATAGAAGATGCGTTTCACGAGGACTACTCGCAAGAGCTATATGCTGAAGAAAAATTGTGGGACGTTACTGCTCCTTTTTAGCTAGTCGATTGCTTCAAAATTGAGCTCAAAACATAGCTAGGCGCACTGCGTTGCGGGATCGGTCAAACACACGATCAGGAGCATATGTAACTATTCGCTGGCCATCGGTGCACCATCCATCGCTCCGAGTTTCAGTTCACAAGCCCGTGGCAAGCCTTCGCATGCAATCATTTAGCGCCCACCGGTGCTGCGCCGCAGGAACGCATAAGCGCTGGCGCTAGCTTTACAGCGAGAAAGCTGAGCTCAGGTCTTGCCCTGTCCCATGACATTCAAGGTACCTGAAACACGACCCTCTGTTTCATACCTGTCCTTTTGCTCGGGGGCCCACCCAATTATGGCGTTGTTCGAAGCTCCAAGGCACCAGACCGTCCAGAAGGCCGGTTTGAGAACGGCACCCTATAAAGTCTTGCCAGCGCTGTCGAGGAGCGTTCAATGCTTGTCATTCTCTTGCTCCAGTTATCTAGCGCCCAGTTATCAAGATTAATTTTGTTCGAGTCACCATGAATCGCGAGGTCATCAACTATGCCAATCACACAATCTACTTATTACTCTCACATCTTCCCGGACAGAACAGGTACCATGTCGGAATATACATATCTCTCAACGGCGATGTAGGCCTTGTCTATCATGCCACAGGATTCTCAGGCAACTACTCATATGACGGCCATATATCTGAAAACATACAACACTCGACTGAAATCCGCCTTGCCATGATTATAGGCCACGTCAAAGAGACACAACTTGACATGATCGACCACCAAATCATGCCGGGCGTCCCTGTGCGCAATGATGACTCATCTTTCACGTGCTGGTCGTGGGTCAAGCAGGCGTTGCGGGACCTGCGTCAAGCTGGAGTGGTGAGCTTCAGTTGTGAGGCTGACGACATCGAAACGGAGGCAAGAACGTTTGTGAGAGGTGTGGAGAGTCGTGGTCAGGTGGGAAACGATCGTGTGATCACGTCCCGGTTGTGTTCTTGATGTTGATATGATATTGCGGGACTGTGTTAAGGCTTTTGCCCGGTTGCTAGCAGTGTGTATTTACTTTGATTATCAGCATTGCGAACAATGAAATTCTTGCTTGTGAGACTATAGATTGGCGAAGCGGTCGTGGATAAGTTAGTCCGTCTCACGAACAGATGAGACAAAAGAAGCGCTATCAGTCACGAACCCATACATTGTTGCAACGTTCCAGTCGCAGAGCTCGTTGGCCTGAAAGCCAGACTGTGTGCCAGTACAGTCGCCCAAGAGGATGCAGTCGAAGCCGTTGGAGTAGGCATCTGTCAGTGTACCAAGGACGCATTGATCGGTGTTCACACCGGCAAATATGACAGTCTTTTTGTCGTGCTGGCGCAAGTAGCGATGCATGTCTTGATCGAGGCTCCACATGCCGCTTGGTCGGTTCTTGTGAAAGATTACATCTTCGGGCTGCTGAGCCTCCTTCAGAGGAGCGTAGAGGGCGGCATTCCAGGAGTCGCGCCACAGACAACGACCCATGTCTCCAGGTAATTGAGCGCCAAGAGCAGTGAACCAGGGAGAGCCATGTGTCTTTGCTCTCCTCTGGTAGAAGGCGCGCTGGACGCCAGGGGGCATGACGACAAGGTCATGCTCGTCAATAACCCAGTTCAAGAAGGCAATCTGGATGGCCTCTTCCCGGCAGCGTTGCATGACGCTCAGCAGTGGACCAACAGCTGCTAGACCTTGATCGTGTTTTGTGCAGTCGGGATGGACAAAGTAGTTCTTTGCTTGTCAGCGTTGTGGACGGTAGGAATGACGACTAAGGTACATAGAGCAGGACAGAGTTGAGCAAAAAGTACCTGCATGTCAACAACGACTAGAATGGTTCTGGTAGGGTCTATGATGACGCCACGGTGAAAACGTAGATTAGGGTCGGTGTCTATGATTAATTTGGAGTGGGAACCACGGGATAGGTCGAAGCGTTGGACGTCGTGGCGGTATATCCAGGCGTCCGGGCCATGGCCAAAGCGGGTCACAGTCGAATAGTCGGAATGCTCACAAACCTCTTCATCTGGGGTGCTTGCATTTGTGTCTGAGAGTGAGCCATATGCTTCATCTTCAAGGACTTCATCTGGTTTTTTTGCGATGAGCCGATCGTCAGGCAACAGAATGAAGGAGGCCATGAAATGGAGAGATATGGAGACAACGAGACAGACAGAGACAAAGAGAGAGAGAGAGAGAGAGAGCAGAATAGGAGTAGGATAGAATAAATCAATATGTAGGAGAAGGATATTTCAGATAGATGTTAACAACACGACAAGCAATTTAGTCATGTTAGCCGACTCAACACCATGGGCTTATCGTGGGCAAGGACAATAATGCACCGTTGGTTGGCGATAACGCCCGGCGCGGCATGTCTCAGCGCAGCATCGCAAATCTAACAACGGTGCAACGTATCAGGATCTTGAACTCTTCACAGGAATAACAGCGGGTCATGCCATCGCAAGATCGAAACGACCGAGCGAAGGTAGGAATTCCTTGTTGCAAAGGAGTGGTGGGGAGTGGAAGAGGGCAGCGTAAACACTTTGCCGCCACAGACGCGCGTGTGCATTCCGTGCTGCAATCTTCGCAGACGAAGGGGATGGCTGGACTGTAATATTCGCAAGCGCCAGACGCGTTGGCAAGCCACAGGCTGTGGCGTCGGTTGCCGCGCGGCCAAGGCTTCTGCAAGCAACATTGCGACCGAGCAGGCTTGCTTGAGAGCGCATGTGCAGCTCTCTCCCTTCCTCTCGCTTTCCTGCATCGCTTGCTGTGTCCTGAAAAGCGGCGCGTGAGTCTTTGACGCGCATCCCTTATCCGGCGCGCATCTCTCTTGCTCGTGCGCATTCCCCTTGCCTGGCGTGCAGAGCATCCCTCCAGCTCCTCCAGGGCAACCAGCAGCCCCTCTGCGGCATTTCACTCGTCAGTCATGGCTTCGCTAGGAGAGGACCTCCTCAAGATCGTCAACAAGCTCCAGGATCTTGTCTTCAACACAATTGGCAATGACTCTCTCGACCTCCCGCAGATTGTACGTTTTCTTCCTATGCAACCAACTCCTTCCAACTTTTTGGCATTACTCAAGCCCATCGGTACTGACTGTCGCAAACGCAGGTCGTGGTAGGTTCCCAATCCTCCGGCAAGTCTTCGGTCCTTGAGAACATTGTCGGCCGAGACTTTCTTCCCCGCGGCAGCGGTATCGTTACTCGCCGACCCCTCATCCTTCAGCTCATCAACATCCCAAGCGAGAGCGACAAGCCAGAGGGCGACGAGGTCCATGTCCCACACACTCCTGCCGCAGTTTCTGGTCAGGATGAATGGGCCGAGTTTCACCATATCCCGGGGCGCAAGTTTACCGACTTCCAAGATGTGAAGCGAGAGATTGAGAACGAGACGGCCCGCATTGCTGGAAACAACAAGGGCATCAACAGACAACCCATCAACCTCAAGATCTACTCTGCCCACGTTCTCAGTCTTACTCTTGTCGACTTGCCGGGCTTGACAAAGGTATGCGACATCTCCAACTCTAGTTTTCAGTCGCACTAACACTAGACGACAGGTCCCCATTGGCGACCAGCCTACCGACATCGAGAAGCAGACACGAAACCTCATCACCGAGTACATTGCCAAACCAAACAGTATCATCCTTGCTGTCTCGCCCGCAAATGTGGATCTGGTCAACTCCGAGGCACTCAAGCTTGCCCGCCATGTAGACCCAATGGGCCGCAGGACAATCGGCGTCCTCACAAAGATCGATCTCATGGATCACGGCACCAATGCCATCGACATCCTATCTGGTCGCGTCTACCCTCTCAAACTTGGATTTATTGGCGTCGTCAATAGGTCACAGCAAGACATTCAGGGCAACAAGTCATTGGCCGAGGCTCTAAAGGCCGAGCGTGACTTTTTCAAGATGAACCCCGCCTACAGGAACATGGCCAACCGATGTGGTACTGAGTTCCTCGCCAAAACGCTTAACACTACCCTCAAAGGCCACATTCGCGAAAGATTACCAGATATCAAAGCACGCCTAAACACCCTCATGGGACAGACGCAGCAGGAACTTGCAAGCTACGGCGACTCGGCCTTCACGGGCAAAGAACACCGCGGATCTCTGATTCTGCAACTCATGACTCGTTTTGCGACCTCCTTCATCACCTCCATAGACGGTACTTCGTCCGAAATTTCAACCAAAGAATTGGGCGGCGGCGCACGAATCTACTACATCTTCAACGACGTGTTTGGCAACTCGCTCGAGACAATCGACCCAAACATGAACCTCTCCATCTCAGATATCAGGACAGCGATTCGCAACTCTACCGGCCCAAGACCGAGTCTGTTTGTGCCTGAGCTTGCCTTTGACTTGTTAGTGAAGCCCCAAATCAAGCTTCTCGAGGTTCCCTCACAAAGATGTGTCGAGCTTGTCTACGAGGAGCTCATCAAAATCTGCCATACCTGTGGATCCAATGAGCTAAGCCGGTACCCCAAGCTGCAAGGCAAGCTTATCGAGGTTGTGTCCAACCTGCTTCGTGAAAGGTTAGGGCCTTGCTCAACCTACGTCGAGTCTCTCATTTCCATTCAACGCGCATACATCAACACAAACCACCCCAACTTTCTTGGTGCGGCGGCGGCAATGTCATCGGTCATCAATGACAAGCATGAGAAAGAAAAGAAGTTCCAGGCCGCGGAAGAGCGGCGGAAGCGTGAGAAGAAGAGGCTGAAGGAGGCGAATGGTGTCAATGGCGACCAGGAGGCTGGTGAAGAGGAGGAAGACGCCGACGCTACTCGATCAAGTCAGCAGCTGAACGTCCGAGGCCACTCTAAGAATGCACGGAGTATGTCACCCGCTGTGGGTCACCGCGCTGCCAACGGCCACGCCCGTGCAGACGAGATGGCCCGCCTAGGCAATTCTGGTGGCTCAGCACGCGACAGTTTCCTGAATTACTTCTTCGGCAAGGACGGCGCCCCAATGCAGTCAGCGCCAGGCTCGCAGTCCAACTTACCCTCCCACCGACACTCCATCTCCACGTCGCGGCACGTCAGCCAAAACATCGAGCCCAGTTTCGCAGGAAGTCTACGGAGAGGCGACAATCACACGAGGCTGGCAGATCGATCTAGTAATGCTCAATACGAGGCTGCCATTGACGAATACCCAGAGCACGACTTGGACGACAACCCGCTCATGGTAAGTTTCTCTTTCAATCTTCTCCGTCAATCAAGCTAACAAGAAACCAGCCGCTCGACGACACGCCAGCCCTCACGGAACGCGAACATCTGGAGACAGAGCTCATCCGTCGCCTCATCAGCTCTTACTTTGGCATTGTGCGCGAGAGCGTGGCAGACCAGGTGCCCAAGGCCGTCATGCACTTGCTCGTGAACCACAGCAAAGATGTGGTGCAGAACAGGTTGGTCAGCGAACTCTACAAGGAAGACCTTTTCCAAGAGCTGCTGCACGAGGACGACGCGATCAAGACGGAACGCGAAAAGTGCGAGCGCCTGCTCGGCACGTACAAGGAGGCCGCTAGCATCATCTCGGAGGTGTTGTAGATTAGACATGGGTGGCTGGTTTACTGCCTAGCTGGGCTGGCTGGGCTGGGCTGGGTTGGTTCGCTAGCTGGATATTTGGCTTGCGCTAGCTTCGTGCAGGACGCTGGCGTAACGATTGTTGGTGGCTTATGCTGGGGCAGATTCCCAGCGTCAAGCTTGCATTCTGTATCTCACCTCCACTTCAGTGCGGCAGGGACTTCGCCTGCTCTGTGTGTATAAATAGACGACTCCATCCTATGCGAAGCACGCCTCTTACTATTCTCACATTTGGCCGTCTCACCTTCTGTCGTGTCAGCTAACCCTTAACTCTGTGATTGAGCTGAATTGACTTTGGCACGAATTGGAGTGTAGAAGTCGCAGTGATACTCCACCCCACAGTGTGTATCGCTTTTGGGATTATCATCCAGTACAGAAACGTTGCTCCATGCAATGATATGCCGATCAAATAATCCAGTAATCCCTCGGGTGTGCAGCGCCGTTCATATGCAACGTCAATGCCGGCGTCTTCCCCTTGCCATGGAAAGACTACCACACCAATACTTCCCCCACAGTAATCCCAAACCAATCTCGCACTCCTCACGCCAACCCAGCAAAAGCGCAACCCCCTCCCTCACCCTGCCAACGCCTTCTCCAACAACTCCTTACTCCGCCCCTCCATATGAATCTCCAACGCCATCTCCTGCCCCCGCCGCGTCATCTTCCCCCACGTCTTGCGCAGAATCCCCAAGATCTTCTGCTCGCCATGCTCCTCGGCAAACTTCGCAAACTGGTCGTCCAGGAACACCAGACACGCCACGTCCTCCAGCGCCTGCGTCCCCTCGTCCTCGCGCAGGTCCACCTTCATGATCAGCTGCGCCACCCGCATCGCCTCCTCCTTGCTGTACCCGCTGGCTTCCGCCATGTCGGCTGCCTGCTCGCCGGCGCGCTCCTGCAGCGCGCGCCGCCAGGCGTAGTAGCCCGGGCGCGTCTGCGGGTAGCTGGCGCGTGGGATCTGCCAGCGGCGCAGGTGCTGCGCGCGCACGGCGAGGAGGAGGGTGTCGGGGGCTGGGGAGGGGTTCGGGGCGCGCGCGACGCGGCGCTCGAGGTAGGTGGTGCATTTGCGGGCGTAGTGGAGTTCGTAGGGGGTGGGGGTGTCGTCGATGGTGATGATGGTGGGGTCTTCGGCGTGGGCGGCGTCGATGAGGGCGAGGGCGTGTTGGAGATTGCCCGGCATGGTGGGCGTGGGGGAGGGAGGAGGTTTCGTGAAGAGGTCAAGGTACAAGAATAAGAATGTCAGCGGCGAGTTTGTTGTTTCTTGAATGGAGAGAAGTTCGTGGGGGTCATTGGGAGTGGGGTGATAAGATAGCCCGCAGTGGGGTCAAACTGGTTAATACGAGGGAACCATTGGTTGACTATGGATTACATGAGATCGAGTCATGATAATCAAGAGGAAATACGCAGAGATAAATATGATTGCATTAACGAAGTCGTGTCACAGTAAAGCCAGACGTGTATATCCAGCCATCGTATGAGAGATCCCTCAGAAAAGCCATCGCAAAGCCCACGCGAACGCCGAATATCCCCACGAATGAACAACGCAACTTTTGTAATTCTCGCCCTCAGTGCTCGCCTTGAACGCCTCTTGGAGCCTCAATGAGACTGTCCCAGCTGAGTTCAAGTCGGCATCCCAATGTTTCTTTCCCGTCGCTTTGAACAGCAAGATAAAACCATCAAATGCAAAGTCGTGACGGCGTCCAGAGATTGTATCTTACAGCGGATGGATGTGTCGGGGAGGAGCATCTAGTCGAAGCTGACCTTCCTGCCGGAGAAGTCACCAACACCGCCGCGGTTGCTGGAGAAATTGCCGCGAGGAGCGCCTCGACCACGGCCACCGAAACCACCACGTCCACGATCACCGCCACGACCGCGACCGCCGAAGCCGCCACGGCCACGGTCACCACCACGGCCACGGCCACCACCGAATCCACCGCCGCGACCGCCGCCCTGGCTGTCGTCGCGGGGCTGGGCATAGTCCAGACGAAGAGGACGGCTGCCCATGTAGAAGCCAGTCATGGCCTGCTTGGCGGTGGTGGCATCCTCGACCGATGCAAAGGATATGTAGCCAAAGCCCTTGGGGGCACCAGTGTCGCGGTCCTTGGGAAGGCGGATCTGGACGACGGCAGCATGCTCCTCAAAGGCAGCCTTGACATCGTAATCCTCAGACTCAAAGGGAATGTTGCCGACGAAGAGAGTGTCGCTTGGGGGGCTCTCAGAGTCGCCAAACTTGCTGGCACGGTCTTGGAACTTGTCCTTGCGCTCACCACGGGGCTGAGCGAAATCAACATTCATAGCGCGGCCATCGAGCTCCTGGTCCTTCTTGGCGGCCAGAGCGGCGGCGGCCTCGTCGGCGGTAGAGAAATCGACGTAGCCCATGCCCTTGGAGCGACCCGAGTTGGGGTCGGTGAGAACACGGCAGCCGGTGATGTTGCCGAGCTCAGAGAACTCCTGGCGAAGCCACTCCTCGTCAACATTCCACGACAAATTTCCAACAAACAGAGTCAAAGAGGCATTCTCGTTAGCAGGAGCCTCGGTCTTGCTCTTCTTGGTGGCCGGCTCATCAGCAGCATCGGCCTTGCGCTTCTTGGGAGCAGGAGCCTCTTCCTCGCTCGAAGCGGAATCGTCGTCATCCTCACTGGAGTCATCAGAAGCAGAGTCGGCGGCGCCATTGACAGCGGGTGCAGCCTTCACGGCCTTGCCATTAGTCTTGGCGGGAGCCTCGTCCTCTGAGCTATCGCTGCCCTCGGAACTGTCGTCACTGTCTCCCTCTTCCGAGCTGGACTCGGCAGCCTTGGAGGCGGCAGCAGCCTTCTTGGCCGGCTTAGCGGCAGCCTTCGGGGCAGGCTTCTCGTCCTCGGACTCCGCCTCGCTGGAGTCGTCGGAGCTATCCTCAGAGTCACTGTCATCTTTGGAGGCACCGTTGGCCTTGACGGCGCCGTTAACCTTGACGCCATTAGCCTTGGGCTTGGCCTTGGCCTCGGAATCGCTGGAGTCGCTAGACTCGCTGTCCTCGCTGTCCTCAGAGTCACTGGCACTGGAATCAGAGTCGTCGCTCACATCGCTATCCTCCTCGGAATCCGACTCGGGTGTGGGTGCCTTTTTGGACTTCTTGCTCTTGGAAGAGCCGTTGGCCAACGTGGCGGCGGACTTCTTTGCAATGTCTTTAGCCTGGACCTTGGAGGACTGAGCGGGCTTGGTCACCTTGCCACTCTTGACAGACTTGATGTCAGGAGTGGTTGAAGGCTTGACCTTCTTGTCAGACTTGACCTTGGCCATTGTGATGTGGTGCTGCTGTAAAATCGAGTCAGCGACAAGTCCAAAGTAGAATATTTTGAAGGGAGCCCTGCAACAGCACATGCTGATTTAAGCAATGCATGATGGGGAAAGGTCGCAACGGGGCGACTTTCATGCATCACCAGTGCCAGGTGAAAGAGCACATGAGCAGCGCCAGTCTAAGTTCTTGCGCTTTTGAGAGGAAAGGGTGCAGCTAAGAATGAAAATCAGGAAGAGACTTACCAAGGTATGAATAGTAGAGTATGGGATAAGGATTCGGTATAAAAGCTCCAGTCGCAGGATGATTTGGAGCAAAAGCGAGTGGTGCAAGAAAGATGCAGCAGCTCCAGAAAAAAAGTTACTTGGGAACTCTGAAGGCTAGCGCCCTAAGCGCGATGCGGTTTGGCGCGCCAGCTTTTCTGCGGCTGCCGCGGAACCCGCCCGCCACTGGACCCTGAGTTTGGCAGACGCGACTTTGGGCGGCCGAGAGAATGAGAAGCCATTGACCTGCCAGTTCTCTCTGTGCGGCACTGTCCTTCGCTCATTATGAGGACCGCCGGTCGCTGACATGTCCCTGTCGACTCACAAGCCGCGCCGGGGGAATGGCCACCGCTCCCCGCGAAGCTCCCCGGCTCCACCCTCCCGCCCCTCCGTCCGCCGCGACCCTGTGGCCTCCTCCCAAACGCCCGCATTTCCTCTGCAGGCCCTTCTCTGGTCTGCCAAAGGCGCAACCACAAGATGGACAGTTCTACCGCTTGTTCTCATGACAGTGGGTCTCTACCGATGGTCCGCCGGCCTCTGGGGCTACTCTGGCTTCCAAGTGCCACCTATGCACGGCGACTTTGAAGCTCAGAGACACTGGATGGAAATCACCTTACATCTTCCAATCACACAATGGTACTTTCACGACCTCGAATGGTGGGGTCTGGACTATCCGCCCTTGACTGCCTACCACAGCTGGATATGTGGCAAGCTAGGTAGTCTCATCAACCCGCAGTGGTTCGCACTGCACGCATCTCGCGGCCTTGATGACCCGTCGCTCAAGGTCTTCATGAGAGCTACTGCACTTGTGTCTGAATATCTGACCTACATACCCGCCATGTGTTTCTTTGTACGACGTTTCGCGTTGATGCAGCGCCTCAACGCTTGGGATGCTGCTGTCGCACTCACCGCCATTCTCCTGCAGCCTGGCCTCATCCTGATTGACCACGCTCATTTCCAGTACAATGCTGTCATGCTCGGCTTCGTGGTCGCCAGTCTGTCTTGCCTAGTCTCTGGGAAGTATGCATGGGCAGCCACATTTTTTGTTGGTGCCCTTGGCTTCAAGCAAATGGCCCTCTACTATGCTCCCGCTATATTTGCCTATCTTCTTGGATCTTGCCTGGCTCCTCGCATCGATATTGCGCGGTTCTCGGGTCTTGCAAGTGCCACAGTAGTATCCTTTGCGGTGCTGTTCCTGCCACTTGCTCTGGGTGCATTTTACGACTGGTACCAAAAGGTTCCTCTGGCAGGCCTAACCCCACCTCCTCTGATGCAGAACCTCCCTTTGAGCCTCGCATCGCCATTTTACCCTGTGGTGTTGCAGCTGTCGCAAAGTATCCACCGCATCTTTCCCTTTGCCAGAGGCCTCTTCGAAGACAAAGTGGCCAACTTTTGGTGCGCTGCGCACACATTCCACAAGCTCCATCACTATCCTACGCAACTGCTTCAACGCGTATCTCTTGGGGCGACTCTTGCTTCAATTCTCCCACCTTGTGTAACTTTAGGTCTCCTACCACAGCGGAGACTTCTACCCCTGGGTCTAGCCACAACGGCATGGGGATTTTTCCTTTTCTCTTTTCAAGTCCATGAGAAGAGCGTTCTGTTACCCCTCATGCCGATGCTCCTGCTTTTGGCTGGCGAGGGAGGCTTAGCACCTACAACACGCGCATGGGTCACGTGGGCCAATGTGCTTGGATCGTGGACAATGTTTCCGCTGCTCAAGCGCGACGAGCTCAGAGTGCCGTACTTTGTGCTTACATTGTTTTGGGCGTGGCTGATGGGTGCGCACAATCTAATTATAGGGAGTAAGGGTGAGATGTCTGTCAACGTGTGGACGCGGCTCCTCCACAGTGGTTTTTATGTGGCAATGTCTGCTTGGCACATCGGCGAAGCATTCGTGGCGCCTCCAAAGGACAAGCCCGATATCTGGGTCGTTGTCAATGTGCTCATCGGCACGGCAGGATTTGGCATCTGCTACCTCTGGTGCCTGTGGCGACTCATGCAAGGGGCGAGTTTCGGAAGCGGTAGGAAGGCGGCTTCTCACAGCAAGAAAAGACAATGAACCTGGCATCAGATACCCCGGCGCTTCCGCATAAAGAGCGAAGAAAGTTTGTTCTTGTATTGTACAAACGTTGTAATCAAATATGCATCTATTCCCTGTCAAACGCCACTGATGCTCTCGATTTGTTGACCTATACTTGGAAACCGTATCCCTTCATGCACAATTTGTACTTGCTGACGAGGTTCTGACATGCCTCTTGCGGGTCCGCGGCGTTGCTGAACAACATGCATTCGTCGCGCGCAGACTTCTCGTCCTTGCATACGCAGCATGGCTACTAAGCGTTAGTGCTTATTTCGGTAGACATCAATCGGCAGACATCAATGGAGTAAATGTCCAAACACACCTTCACCTTGGCGGCGCCCTCTCCTGCTGGCTTCAGGTCTGCGGCGAGATTGTTTGTACTTGTTCCTGTACCTCGGGCTGTGCCTGGTTAGCTGGTGGTTCCGGGTCGCATAGGCTGGGGAGGTTGTCAAGCGTACAGGCATCGGACAGCGTGACTTGGCTGAGCTGGGCGGACATGGTGGCTGCAAATCTCGCTGATGTTGATGAACAGATCAATGGGGTGCAATGCAGAAGCGCAGGACTGCAGAGGTCGAAGCAGCATTAATAATAATTGGCTCGAGTATCGTCATGCACCGCGTCAGGACCCTGACTTGCCCGATTCGGGGAGCACTGCACTAATTAACTGGCGGAATGCGGCCCAGCCCTCACTAACATTTCAAGCACTCCCCGCCTTTTCTTCTTTTCCCCTCCATTCCGCTTCTACATTGTCAGACCTTCGCCGCAATCATGGCTGACCCTACCCTCTTCACCCTAGCCTCGCGTGCTCTCAAACTCACCACCGCCGCTGACATCGAACCGCATCTTCCCCCACTACAAGCTTCAGATGCCCCCACGACCCTCAAAACAGTCGATATCAGCGGCAACACGCTCGGTATCGACGCCGCAGCTGCCCTTGCGCCGCAACTGGAGAAACTCACGGCTCTCGAGCATGCAAACCTCGCAGATCTCTTCACGGGCCGCCTGCTGTCCGAAATCCCCCAGGCTCTCTCCTCTCTTCTCACCGCGCTTGCCAAACTCCCCAAGCTGGAACACATCAACCTCAACGACAACGCTTTTGGCCTAAACACCGTCGGCCCGCTCGTCGACTATATCCCCGCCGCCGTCCCTCTGCAGCACCTCCTACTAAATAACAACGGCCTTGGCCCCAATGCTGGTACCCTAGTCGCAAAGGCCCTGGCCGAGCTCGCTGCCAAACAGACCGCGCAGTCACCCAAGGGAGGTCTCAAGACGATCATCTGCGGCAGGAACCGCCTGGAAAATGGAAGCATGGCTGCATGGGCCGAAGCCGCCAAAGCACATGCGGCAACCCTGGAAGAAGTCAAGATGGTGCAGAATGGCATCCGCATGGAGGGCGTCGAGTACTTCCTTCGCAACGGCCTCGTGCACTGCACGGCGCTGCGCGTGCTCGACTTGCAGGACAACACCTTCACAAAGACGGGTGGCAGGGCGCTGGCCGACGTGGTCACCAGCTGGCCTGAGTTGCAGGAACTGGGCGTGGGCGACTCGCTGCTCTCTACGCGCGGCATGGTAACGCTTGCGGAAGCTTTGGGGCAAGGGAAGAATAGGAAGCTCGAGGTGCTGAGGTTGCAGTACAATGAGATTGACATCAAAGGCGTGCAGGCTCTTGTTGACGTTGTGGACAAGAAGGACACACTACCTCTGCTGAGGAGGGTTGAGCTGAATGGAAACAAGTTTAGCGAAGATGATGCCGCTATCGAGCGATTACGGGAGATTTTGGAGGAGCGCAAGCTAGCTTTTGGCGCTGAAGATGCAGATGAAGACGGCTGGGGACTAGACGAGCTGGACGAGTTGGAAGAGGACTCTGACGAAGAAGATGGCGATGACGACGATGAAGAAGAGGAAGATGATGATGAGGGCCGAGAGAGCAAGCTTGCGGACGAGGCAGAGAATGAGAATGTCGCGCAAGAAAAGGACACGAGCGTCGACGATCTGGCGGATGTCCTGGGTAAGACTGAAATCAAGTAGTGGGCTACACGAGCATCGTCGAAGCATTCAGCATTTGGAAGAGCACGGCTGGGCAGGTTACGCAACGCAGCGTCAAGACGAGGAATACCCTAGATAGACACGACGTTACTTTCGGAACGTACAAAGAATATAGTACACGATACACCCATCGCCCTTCATCCTCCCGATCCTCAACACACCGCCTCCACCTGCGCATCTAAGCGACCACCGAAACAGAAAAACAACCCACCCCCTAACTCATCTCCTTCAAGAAATTCTTCTCCTTGATCTGCCCCCTCCTCTTCACCCGCATACTCCGCGTCAACTCCACCCTCGCCCCACCCGCCCCCTCACCCTCGGGCAAATCCACACTCTGCTCATGCAGCGGCACACTGCGCTCCCGCAGCGCCCCGCCGCGCTCCGCCTCGGCCTCGCGCGCCCGCTTGTTCGCCTTGCGCCGCACGTTGGCCGACTTGGCGAACAGACGCGGGTCGATCTCACGGCCGTCGGCGCCGGTCGCGGCCGCCGATGTCTTGGGCTCCAGCAGCGTCCATAGCCAGGGCGGGTACTCTGCGTCGGGGAGGGCGATGGGGTCGTCGCGGTTCTTGTGGTAGTTGAGGCCTTTGAGGATTTTGCCGGCGGGGGTGCTGCTGGTGACGGTGGGCTGTTTGGGGGCGGAGGGAGCTGCTGTGGAGGCGGAGGGGGTGCCGGGGGTGGAGAAGGGTTGGGCGACGCTGGGGGTGGATAGGGCTGGGTTGGGGGTGGTGGAGGCGGATTGGTCGGAGGTTGTGGTGGCGGCGGGGGAGGCTTGCTTGGTGGGGGTGGAGCCGGCGTTGACGGAGGGGGTGGTGGAGAGGGTGCGGCGGAAGATGGGGAGGGCGCGGCGCGTGAAGGCGCAGCGGGGGCAAATGATGGAGGCCATGATGGGTTTGGCGAGGAGAACTGAAATGGAAGAGCTGTGGGGAGTTGAGGAAGTGCCGCTGCTGGCGTGGATGGTGATGATAGATGCGTGTGACCTCAGAATGGAAGAACCACGAGGCCTCGCAATGTCGCGCAGGTTAATTAATTGCCAATAGTCTATACAATGGAAAGGTGGGCTCAATGAGTGAATCTTGGGAAGTTTGGTCGAATATGCTAGGTGCTGTAAGAATAATCGAAGGCATACATCTAGCGCAAATTTGTGCGAAGAAGTGTGCCACATATATTGGGATCGATACATGGTCTTCTTCTTACAGCTAATGCTCAGTATCCAACTGATTAGGGTTGCTATATGATGAAATACATGATGGGTATATGCCAGTAAGGCAAACATGTATTCTCCCTCCTGTACTTGAGCCACCGATTATCTGACGCAGCTTCTTGCTCTTCTAGTAAAGCTTGTGCAATGTAGATCGTGGCCCTTTTGACTCTTCCACTGGGGCAACCTGCGTCTCCTGCATAGACTTCCTGCCGTACTGTCACTCTTTCAGAGAGACCGTCAATAAAGGCCTGCAGGTGGCCACTGTTGTCCATTCCTCCTTAGTTAGGAAGTCTGTGGGCTTGCAAGAAGGTTGCATGCAGGGTCCATGCGTCTAGCATAAATGCTAGCGTGATGCCAGACTGAAGACGTTGTCTTAATTGTGATTCATGAATCGAGTTGTATTCTTGGTGTCGTAAAACGCGTAGAAGCTCTTTTACCCTTTCTTCTTGGGCTTGCCCTCATCTGCGCGGTTAACGAGGTCCTTGAAGATCTCGCTGTGGGACTTTGGCGGCTTGTCAGACTTGTGCCTGGCCTTATCTTTTGACTTGGACTTCTTCTTTCGTGGCGTGTCAACTCCAGAGGATTCCGTTGCTCCAGTGGCAAGAGCTTCGTCGTCGGTGGCTTTGCGCTTCTGGTCCTGCTTGATCTGTTTGCGCGCCGCCTTTTCTGCCTTAGCTTTACTCGCAGCAATCTCTTCTTCCAGGTTCTGCAGCTTTATCTGGGCGTTGGCCCTCTCCGTCATGTTTCGTGCCGCGCGCTCTCTGTCCAGCTTCTCGTTTCCAGCCAGCGCATTCTTGATGAAACGGCCTGCGGCAGGTTTGTCGAGGCTCATGTTGGCCTTGGTGGATGCATCGCCATTCTTCTTTGCTGCCTCGATCTTCTCAAAGTATTGCTTCACACGTGTGATTTCGGTCCAGACGGGATGCTCCTTTGCATCGATGCCGTTGATCTTGAGCGCAGCTGCATGGGGTTGTCAGTTGAGCTGCTCAGAACTCAAGTCACAGGGAAAGACTCACAGAACACCAAAGACTCGATTGCGTATGTCACAAGCACGTGCAACTGGGCCTTGTCTAGCAGTGGCAACGTGGACGTGACTTCGCTTAGATCTCTGTCAAGAAGTGGAGCAAGCACAGCCTCGAGGGCATCAATATCCACGTCAAGCTGCTCGAGCATCGGCATCAAATCCTCGGCGTCCATTTTTGGCGGATGTTGCGTATGCCAAAAGTCGAGGTGCGAGGGTCAAAGTGCAGATCATTCACTTGGCTTGAGTTTGGAAGCTCAAATCCCGGAAGCAACTCCGACGTCCATCTGCGCCGCCGAGCCCTGGAGGTGCCAGAAATGGAGGTGCAAGGGTCAAAACGCTGATCCTTCACTTCGCTTGAGTTTGGAAGCTCAAAGTCCGGAAGCAACTCCGGCGTCCAGCTGCGCCAAGCCTAATGAATGCCAGAAATGGAGGTGCAAGGGTCAAAGTGCTGATCGTTCACTTCACTTGAGTTTGGAAGCTCAGAGTTCGGAAGCATCTCCGAAGGATCCTTGGCATCATGACTTTCTGGTGAGCTTCTGCATGTCGCATTATCATCATTGTTTGCCTCCCCAATTAATTCCGCTCTAGGGTTTTACTGGACGGGTGCATTCTATATGATTGATTACTGAGACACCGCACAATCTGTCACCACAAGCCTTCGCGACGCCGCAGCTGCGGTTCACATTGAGGAGGTCGTTCTACTTACGGCCATGTTTACAAGATAACCCAGATCTTGGCCGGGGCGCCCTCTTCACGGGTACAAGAAGTCCTGGACAAAATAAAACATTCTCATCAGCATCGTTTCCTTCATCCAGAATGCAGCCCGCGCGAGCAGCGCAAAGTCCTCGCGATACATCTTCGTCTCCTCAGCCTTCACAACGACGACACCTCAATCCTCTACCACTCCGCACAAACAAGGAAACCATATACATATTAGGCACAGGGGCGGTTGGTAAAGTGGTTGCGCATGCTTTGCGCAGGAATAATCAGCATCCTCCCCCTGTGACTCTACTTTTCCACCGACCTTCGATACTCCAGCGCTGGCTAAACTCGGACCGTACCATTACAGTCGAGACCTATGGAGACACCGAACAAAGCACGGGCTACCTTGCAGAGCTGCACCTCCCAGAACGCAAAGCAGTTGGCGAATACCGGCCCCAGGAGCGACGCGAGAAGCTCGAAGACCAATACAGCCACTTCCTCCGCGACGAGCCGATCCAGCAACTCATCGTCACCGTCAAAGCCGGCGCGACCATCAAAGCCCTGGCCAGCATCAAGCACCGCCTCACCCGCGACTCCTCGATCCTCTTCCTGCAGAACGGCATGGGCGTCATCGACCAAGTCAACGCCTCCGTCTTCCCCGACCCCGCCGCCCGCCCCAACTACCTCGTCGGCATCAACTCCCACGGCATGACCGAGACCGGCCTGTTCGCGTCGCGCCACGCCGGCCACGGCACCATGGCCCTGTGCATCCTGCCGCGCGACGACCCGGGCCCCGCGCACGGCTCCTTCCCTGACGCCGCCCGCCCCCTGCTGCACGAGCTCATCCAGCTGCCAGTGCTGGCCGCCGCTCCCATCGCCCCGCTCGACCTGCTGCAGCGCCAGCTCGAGAAGCTCGCCGTCAACTGCGTCATCAACCCGCTGACGGTGTTGTTCGACTGCCGCAACGGCGATCTGCTGTACAACGCCCCCGCCGGCCGCGTCTTTCGCCTGCTGCTCGCCGAGATTTGTCTGGTGATTCAGGCGCTGCCGGAGCTGCAGAGCAGGCCGGGGCTTGCGGCGCGCTTCAATCCGGCAAGGTTGGAGACGCTGGTCGTGGATGTTGCGCGCAAGACGGCCGCCAATCTGAGCTCGATGCTGCAGGATGTGCGGCGCGGGAGGGACACGGAGATTCGCTATCTGAATGGGTATATTGTGCGGCGCGGCGAGGAGCTGGGGATCAAGTGTCTGATGAACTTTATGGTTGTGCAGATGGTGGATGGCAAGTATCATATGATTGCCAAGGAGGTCAACGCGTACACGCCGATGGGCAAGAGTCTGGCAAAGGGGCAGGGCGGTAAATCTTCACTGTGAATGACACTCTCTTTTCATAGGCTTTCTTGTCTTGCTTGCGAGACACTATCGAGAGGGACATCAGACAAACAAAAGCCAGCGGAGTAGACTTTAAGAATGTGTATTGTAGATCTGTAGGTGATTATAGATCAGGCCGTAGTGCTCAAAGCGCCAGCCGTCATGTCGATATCTACAGGGTGTGCTGGCTTGGTTTACAAGAGCCACCTCGCATTGTTCAATGCAAAATGGCTCCGTCAAAGCCATCGTACGTTCGGTCGCTCTTCTCCATTCACCTCGTGCTCCCTCGATTGCTTTTGCAGCTAGCAATGCCTTTTGCGTGCACACTGCCCGTCTCCTCAGGAGCATCCCATCACTTCGAACACCCTCACAGATAGGGATAACTTTTCTTCTCTCATTCACTACCCCCCGGTCGGGGTCTCCTGAACACATGATTGTTCGGGATGGATAGACTGTAAATAAGAGTCCTCTTCCGTCCGCCTCTATCCATTTTGGCGAGACACGAAACCAAATGGGGTATCTCGGTGATTGTAGCACGCGTGACCCATCTCGACAGCACGCAGTGTCCCGATGCAATGCAACGCGCGACAACGAGATCGCAAAGAGATATGCAGTAGTGTACACGCGCCTGGAAGCAGATGTGCCAAGGAACAGTACTCAGCGCATACGCTCATAAAACAGGATATAGGCGACCTTGTTGTCCTTGACAGAAAACTTGGTGCCACCTTCTTTGGGTGTGGCTTTGCCGGTAGTGGTGGGCGTAGATGCGCCGGTGCTGTTGACAATACCAGACCACTTCTTGTTGTTGGCAGTAGGAGACGGTCCGTTGACCTGACTCCACCCCTGCTCGTCATCGCCTGCGTCGCTTTGGCCATCCTGCTCAAAACCAGCTTGGAAGATGTTGTTGATACTGGGGTTGCGCTTGTGGCTTTCCAACGCGGCGGCGAGCACTTTCGGATCTTCTTCGCCGCCCTCGCCAGCTACGTCTTCGCTACGGACGCGGCGGATAACGGTGTCGTCAATGCGGATCCATTCCCGGCCTTCCTGCCGACGGAGATCTGCAGTGTAGTGACCTCCGCTGGCGTTCTTGCCGTGGTGGTAGACTACGCCTGCGAGGCGATACTTGGGGATGCCACCAGGCTGAAGGCTGAGCTTAGCCCGACTGTTCGGCGGTAAGACTTCCTTGGGAATCTCGAGTTCCAAAGGGTAGCCAATCTTCTTCCAGATCTTCTGGGTGCCGCCGGTATTGTCGTACTGGAATCTCTTCAGGTGCAGAATGAGGACAGGAGGGAGTGTCTCAATGAATACTTGTTTGGTGGCGGCATTAACCGGGCCACGGCTAGACCTGAACTCGCCACGGATCGTCTCTGGGTTGGTGATGGCCTTCAAGGCCTGCGTGATATTGGAGATTTCCGGCGATCCAATGTCCAGCTGAAGAGGCTGATAAGGCTCCAGTGTGACAGAGTTCTTCAAGCCACTGACGCGCAGCTCGGATCTCAGCTTGCCTCCAAATATTTTGGTGATTGGGCTCTCGGTTGCGACGGAACCAGACTCTTGCGTGACAGACGCCTTCTGTTTTGGGCCGACCTCGAGCCATCCATCTGTTGTCGCATCCTCGGAAATTGTTGACTCGTTGTCGACCTCAGTCGGCTTGGGAGCGGCCTTCTTCATGACGTGAGCACACTCATCATGCAACCCCTCCAAAAGGAAGCCAAGAAATTCTTCGGCATCTTGCTGATGCCCACGACGCATAGACGCGAAGCGCGGGAGAGTCTTGATAACATCGTACACATACTCGGGAATGAATGACTCTCCGTACTTCTCAAGCTCATTGTCCTTCAAGCGCAGCCGCAGCTGGTCTACCGACGCGGCGCTGTCGATGACGGAAAACTCACGCATGAACATAATCATTGCTTCAATCAGCGGGGTGTCGCTCTTGAAGCTGTGCACAGCACGCTTGCCGACCTGGTCCAGGAATTCGTAGAATGGTTTGCAGAAAACAAGTACTTGCAAGATGGAGTTCATGTAACACATGTTGCCAGTATTGACCAGACCACGGGGTTCAAGGAAGGAGATTTTGCTCTCGTGGCCAACTTCATATTCGGTCAGCGCATCTGTCAGAGATCCCGACTTGGATGCTGGAATGCCATTCGCAAGAGGAGCAGGTGCAGCAACAGCGTTGCTTGCAGCAGCGGCATTCTTTGCACGGAGCAACTCAGCCCACGACTTGGGAGCGGCAGGCTTAGTTTCCGGTGGCGATACAGCTGTAGCGTCGCCAGTGGTAGAAGCTTCTATGGGGGCTTCTTCAGCCCCCAGAGCTGGCGCAGGAGGCACAACGTCGGCAGGAGCGGCAAGTGCAGGAAGTACCTTTGGAGTCGGGGACTTGACGTTGGGAACGGCTGGCACGACTGGCACGACGGGCTTGGTTGCAGATCTCTTGTTCTCGGTGGCCGGCGAGGAAGTTGTGGAGGCGTCTCTGACTAGTGGATCCGCGACCAGCTTAGCCGCCGGTGTTCTTGGACTGGTTGCGACTGCTGGCAGTACCGGCTCCGGCTCTGGCTGAGTTTCACCAGACGACAATCTGACGGGAAGCTCGAGCGCATCTGACGAAAGTTGGGCTGTCTTTCTCCGCCGCGGGCGCGAAAGCTTTGATGGGAAAGGTTCGTCAGGAACAGAGTACCAAGGAAGCTAAGGAGATGTCAATTGGAGCCTTGCCAATACAGCACAGGGTCACTTCAGCATACCTTGGGGTAATAGGCCATGCGAACTGCGGGCAAAGAAGGGGTTTGGGGTGTAGCTGGAGCTGGAGTAGGGGGCTTTGGGACAGGGGCAGAAAGCTGGGCGGTGGGCGTGCCAATGGATGTGCTTGTAGGGGTTGTAGAAGGTGATATTATGACTTGCGAGCCAGTGGATGGGGTGGGCGGGTCCGGGATGGGAGTCCGCACAGGCGGTGGTGGCGGTGGTGGAAGAGGGTGCTGGCGCGGCTGGGGGACGAAGGGCTGGGCGTGAATGGGCGAGGAAACGACGAGAGGCGACTGAGGCTGAAAAGTGCGAGGGGGGTATGGCATAGGCTGGTAATGCTGCTGTGGATGTGGCTGATACCACTGCTGGGGGTAGTGATGTTGCGGGGGCCCATAGTAGGCGTGTGCGGGATGAGGATAGCCATAGGGCATCTGGGGCGGCATGTGCTGGTAGTGGTAGTCATGCTGGCGGCGCTGCGGATAGGGAGGAGGCGGCCCAGGCGGGCCATGAGGACCCGCCGGCATGTTGTTCATCATGGCCGGCGGGGGGGGTTTGATCCTCGGCCAGAGAGCGCTGCTCACGAGAGAGAGACAGCGCACCGGCTAGAACTGCATCTAATCTTGCGGCGGATGGGCGGAGATGGGTGCAGCGCGGGCGAAGGCGGAGGGTATCTATCGATCGCGCTGGGGCGACGGTGAGAGTGAGGCAGTGCGACGAGACAGGAGCAGGCTGCGGCGTAGGGGGTGCAGCGCGGGGCAATGGATACAATGTGGAAAGAAAGTTAGGGATGGAGGTGGTGACGGAGTAGCAGGAGCTTTCGAATCTTGGGGGGCCGCCGCCGCTGCCGCGCTGTACCGCCGCCGCCGCCGCCGCCGCCGCCTCTGTCTTTCGCCTGTTACCAGCACAGTGGCCCGCGCTTCTTCAACTCCCGTCAACGCGACGCCGGCCCATCGATCTCACTACGGCTGTCACACCTACACTGCCTTGCCCATTCATACACCAGTTCCGTCGCAATGTCGGACCAACAGCTCCTCAAGGCTGAGAAGGACTTCACCAAGGATGTCGACAAGCTACTCCCCGAAGCTCAGCAACTGGGCAAGGTTCGTAACGCCTTGCTTCATGTTGCGCTTCGCCATTAACATATCCGTAGAATAACCCTCAGGCTGCCATAGACAAGCTGTTGGTGCTTGAGAAGCAGACAAGACAGGTTTGTTCCTTGCCCACCACCCCCCGTCTCGGCACGAGCCACATAGCTGACTCTTGAATAGGCCTCCGATCTACCCTCCACGTCGCGCCTCCTCAGCGCCATCGTCACCATAGCCAAAGACTCTGGCGACTGGTCACTCCTCAATGAACAAGTCCTGTTGCTTTCCAAGAAGCATGGCCAGCTCCGTCAAGCCATCGCCAAGATGGTCCAGGTCACCATGAGCTTCCTCGACGAGACCCCCAACATGGACAAGAAGCTATCTGTCATTGAAACTCTACGCACAGTGACAGAAGGCAAGGTGCGCCTTCCACCCTCACGGTCAGCACCCAGAAACTAACCGCAGACAGATCTTTGTTGAGGTCGAGCGAGCTCGCGTGACTAGGATACTGTCAAACATCAAGAAAGACCAGGGCGACATCAAGGCCGCCGCAGATATCCTCTGCGAGCTGCAGGTCGAGACCTTTGGCTCCATGTCCAGAAGAGAGAAGACGGAATTCATCCTCGAGCAGGTGCAGCTCTGCGTCGAGAACAACGACTGGATCCAGGCCCAGATTCTGAGCCGCAAGATCAGCACGAGATACTTCCGCCGCAAGGAGCCCAAGACCAAGGAGCAGCTAGAGAAGGAGGCCAAGGAGAAGGAAGAGGCCGAGAAGAAGCGTCTCAAAGACCTCGGGCCCGCTGGCCAGGACTCCACACCCCTGGTTGACGGACCTCCCGACGAGCGCGACGACGATGTCACCGACCTCAAGCTGCGCTTCTACGAGCAACAAATCACCCTTTCAAAGCATGATGACAAGTACCTCGATACATGCAAACACTACCGTCAAGTCCTCGACACGCCCGCAGTAGAACAGAACCCAGAACAACTCCGAGCGGTAAGTCTTTCTGCCTTGTGTCGTCTTTGTTCGTCTAACACCGCGGCAGTGTCTCCAGCGCGTCATCTACTTTGTTATTCTGGCTCCTTACGACAACGAACAATCAGACCTCCTCCATCGTATCAACAAAGACACCCGTAACTCCCAAGTCGCCATCGAGGCTCAATTGCTAAAGCTCTTCACCGTCCCAGAGCTCATGCGATGGCCCATGGTTGCCGAACAATTTGGCCCCAGCCTCTGCGGTACCGACGTATTCACCGCAAAGAAACCCGCCGCTGACGAGACCGACAAGGCTTATACTCGTTGGGAGGACCTGCGCAAGCGGGTCATCGAGCATAACGTCCGTGTTGTGGCCAAGTATTACACGCGCATCCAGTTCAGCCGCCTCACCCAATTGCTTGATCTTGACGAAGACGAGACGGAAAAATACATTAGCGACCTCGTCACCGCGAAGACAATCTACGCCAAGATTGACCGTCCGGCGCGCCTCGTCAGCTTCAAGCGACCAAGCGACGCAGATGATGTGCTTAACGAGTGGAGTGGTAATATGAAGAGCTTACTGGGCCTGCTTGAGCGGATCGACCATCTAATCACCAAGGAGGAGATGATGGCAAGGATACAACCGAAGGTGGACCAGATGAAAGCATGATTCCATAGTCTAGACCAACAGCAAAGTGTAGAACATGTATAATTACAAAGTCTGTGGTTAAAGCTGGAACCATTTTGGGACGCTGGTGACTGCATCACTTCCGCACCTGTGTTCCTCTTCTCTCTTGAACATCACGCGTCGCCTTACCCTGAAGATCAAACACATTGGCTACTGATGAACGAGTAGGAACTTCGGCAATCGCTCAACGAGATAGACTCATATCTCTGTTGAAAAGTGTGCGACCTTTACAACCATGGCATCCAACAAGTCCGTCCATTGCTCTGATAGTTTTGCCATCAGCTGCGGGACTGTTTCTGTAGACCAGCAAGAATCAAAAGTTCTCCTCATACGCTGGCGCAAAACTGGCGAAATATTTCTTCCCAAGGGCCGCAAGAATATTGGAGAGAGTCTCGAGCAAGCTGCCGTACGCGAGACACTAGAGGAGACGGGGTATCAAGTGGAGATTCTGCCAGTCGACATGCCTACTCTGGCCACCACCGCCGAAGGCAACCCACGCGATACCAGACTCATCACGGAGCCAATTGCAGTCAGCCAAAGGACCACGGCAGGTAAATTGAAGGTCATCTTCTGGTTCGTCGCGCGGGTGGATAGCCAACAACCCCAGCTCAAGGATACACAGCAAGTGGGCGAGGATTTTGAGACTGTGTGGGCTACATTAGATGACGGCGCCAGTCTCTTGACGTTCGATGACGACCGCAAAATATATGGTGCGGCTCTACGGTCCGTCTTCAAAACATAATCAAGGTACAAAGCGTCACCCTGAAAGGCATCTCTCGCCCCTGAGTGGGCTCGGAAGCTGGATGCCAGACCAAACACAGCCAAACACCGATCACGTGCTATAGATAGGAACGTGTTCTCTAAAATGCAACACATTGTCCTACCAGCTCCGGTGAGTAGCGCAACCTTCATGGGACCAGATCTTTGGTGAAAACCGTCGTGATGGAAATGCCAAACAGCTGCCAAGCATTGGGCTATCACCTCACAATTTAAGCGCTGTGACGCGTCTTTGATCCTTAGAATACCTTGTTCACACTCTGGATCAACGCATGCGTGCGAGGCTACAAGCATGCCCCAATTGGCTTTTCGGAGGAAGTTGCATGATGATCAGTTCATGGACTCGGCGGAGTTGAAGCGGTGTTGCTCGCTAGGCCTTGAACGCGTCAAAGTATCAGATGCGGACAAATGCCTGTCCATGGGTATGCTTGATGCGCTTCCTCCTGAGATGTTCCAACATATCCTCAATTACATGGACCTTGAATCTGTCATAACTGTACGGAGGGTGTGTCGCAGTTTCCGTCGAGCTATCGGCTACAGCTTCACATACCATCTGCTTGCGCTACACTATCCCCAAGTCCTTCGGGCTTTGGTCAGCACAAAGCTGGGACCGTGGTTTTCTATCTCATCAATCTACGAGTCCCTAAGTCGAACACAATGCGAAGGTTGTGGCGACTACGGAGCGTACTTCTACCTCTTGACGTGCAGTCGCGTCTGTGCTATGTGCTTGCAAGGCCACCCTCGATATTTTACCATCTCCCCACGGGAGGCTAAATGGGCGTTCGCACTTACAAGCTCTCATATTACTACCATGCCATTGCTCAGAAGCCTACCTGGAAGATACTCTGAGAGTCATCTGCTACAGCGGACTAGGCGGTCTTTGGTCGATGTCGAGACTGCGCTGCATAAAGCTACTGAAATTCATGGTTCACTTGATCGCGCGCAAACACTTGCATTGGCGAATCAGACACCAAGGCGAAGTCAAAGTGCTTCTAGCCGCCCTGGAGCCTCAACTTTTGTGACCGCATCGATTGTGAACATGGATTCCTTAACAAAACTGGATCTATTTGGTTCGGGAACATCAACTACAGGCTTCTTGACACGCCATGACCGTCGCTGTAGTAATGTGTTGCGGTATTTGGCTGTGGTATATGCTCCTCACTTCAACAGCGCAAGGGGCATCACTGAGTGGGGAGTATCATGCCGTCACTGCGCATCCAAAGGAAATACGAAGGATCACGCGATGGATTGGCGACGTCTATATACAGTGGATGGATTTCCAATGCATCTGGCAGAGTGCTTGCCTTCAATGCCACAGGATGAATATCCCTCCCCGGAAAGCCTGTATAACATGCAACCTTCTCATTGGCGTGACGCTTAGATGTCACAGGACGCCCTTCATTCAAGATCCACGTCCTTCTTTCACGAGTCATGTGTGATACAAGCCAAACGTCATTTCGATTGCAATTCCCTGGAGCCACGTATCCGACCCGTCGTAACCTCTCAGCGTCAGGTTCTCTGCATCTCATCTTTGCCGGGTTTGACCATATGACTCGGACACATGTGCTTGGACTTTTCTTTAGGTATGCGCACGAGCGGAGCGCATTTTACATTTGTACCCAGCCTTGTCTCGCACTGCTCAAATGTTTCGGCCTTCTTGCAGCCGCAGGTGTACTCTTGATAATACCGGATACACATTTCGGCAGCAGGTTTTCGATGTATGGATCTGGGAGACGCAATTTAGCAAGTTGAGATAAGAACATCCCCGTGATCATAGAAGGCCGTACTCACATGGGCTCTGAAGGTCGATGCTCAACGTCAATGAATTCTTAGTAGTCCTCGTCTTGTCTCTGAAATTCAAGATGGCTCTGGTCACCAGGCTTCAAGTACCTCAGGCACAAGGGCGTATCGCCTGACATCCAGCCGATCGTCCAACTTAAATTCCTATCCTAAGCTGTAGGACGACACCTGAAAACCAATAGTCGAGTATTTGCGGCAGACTTCTGCGACCGGCGCTTCACCCTTGCACATCATTGACGGAAATTGGCAACCACAGGGGAGTCAAAGGCTACAACAGCACCATGCTGTTGACGCTGTTTCAGATCGAAATGACTCTGCGCGAACGCTTAAGCGCTTGCATCGCAGGAGCGGATTGTTTCATCACACAGCACTTGGCACATTGATTGATAGGCTGATGAGCTACCATCAATTGAGCGCTTGGTGTGTTCATACGGCGCGTCCCGTGCCGTGCGACCTGAGCGATCTTCCCCATGTCTCAGCCTCGAATCAAACCCCCCCCCCCCCCCCCAAACAAAAATTGTTCCTCTCCTATAGACTTCAAAAGGCATCTTGTCAACATAACTGCGTGGCTTCTCAAGATGGCTGCTCAGAACATTCATGTTATCCACCTTGAAGTGGATGAGGACACGCTCGAAGGCGACTACCGCTTTCTAGTCGATGACTGCTACGTCAAGTACGTCTCAATCAACGGGAATGGAATTTTAGACTGCGAAGACATGTGTTTTACTCCTGTTTTAATTCCGAGTCTGCCGCCGTTTCCTCCTGGTGACTGGAATTGCGGCCACATCGCCAAAAACGACAACGGGAAGGCGGCCTTTGCATGGACGCGGAGAGAAAATCTACCATCAATCGGAGATCCATGGCATCCTTTCAGAGCCAACATTCTTGATCTTGACATCAAGAATGCGTTCAAAATGCAATCGAACGTCTGGAGAGTAAAGATACCCGAACTCGGCGATCGCCGTGTGGTGGCTAAGATGGCCAACTTCCTTTGGGAGGTTGACTACTACCACTTCGAAACGCAAGCAAACTACTGGATTCGTGACATGGGCATCGCACCAGAATTTCTGGGTCACATTGTTGAAGAGGGTCGCATCGTAGGTTTGCTTGTAGAGTACATCGAAGAAAGCAGACGAGCAGGTTCCGATGATGTCGCAGCATGCCGCAAGTTGTTAGACGAGGTACATAAAAGGGGGATCAAGCATGGCGACATTAACCGGCATAACTTTCTAATAACTCCACAGAGGGCATGGCTGATAGACTGGGAAAGCGCGGTGCGGTGCGATGAGACTGCGCAGCTAGAGGAAGAGATGCAACGACTTGAATCGGAGCTCGAGGATGAGTCGGGAAAGGGCGGCGGACTCCGTATCGAGGAAGATTTGTGTGGTTCACCTTAGATAACCAATTGCTCTTCAACAGAGTTTGTCGCTTGTAAATATAGACTGTCAAATGCAAGGAACAATTACGGCCGGGGTCAACAGGCGAAGAAGTTGAGCAATTGACAATGCCATATCTGAACACCATTATGTTCCTGTCGATCGCCTCCAAATGGTTGTCACGGAGAACTTACACTAACTCCGAATGACTTGACCACACCTTTAAGACTTTCATATCCCGGTCTGCTTAATCCTGGCCATCTTCTACCTCGAGTAAATGCGACCGATTGTTGCTGTACCCTTTCGATCCTCGCTAGCCCTCCGCTTCATGTCCACCCCTGCACGCCGTGCAGTCTCCATTCTTCAGCACTTCCCCACCACCGCCTCATCCAACCAACCCCACCCAGACCCAATGGCTCCTCCACCCACCGACCTCCCGCCCCTCAAAATCCTCATGCTCCACGGCTTCACCCAATCCGGTCCCCTCTTTGCCCAAAAAACCGGTGCCCTCAAGAAGTGCCTCGTCAAAGCCTTCCCCACCCACACCGTCTCCCTGCACTACCCCACCGCCCCGCACCGCCTACGCCCCGCCGACATCCCCGGCTTCGACGCCCTGCGCGAACACGCCGACGGCACCCCCTCCACCGATGCCGACGCCGATGTCGACGCCTGGGCCTGGTTCCAGCGCAGCACCCGCGACGAGCCCTGCACGTACACCGGCTTCGACGAAGGGCTGGCGCACATTGCGGGCGTGATCCGCGCCGAGGGCCCCTTCGACGGCGTCATCGGGTTCTCACAGGGTGCGTTTGTCGCGGCGACGCTGGCGGGGTTGTTGGAGACGCAGCGGCCGGCGGCGTTTGCAGCGGCGGAGCGGCAGGGCGGGATGCCGTTTCCCGAGGCGCTGCGGGGGGTGCAGGGGCCGCTGCGGTTTGCGGTTAGTTATAGTGGGTTTGCGGCGACGCAGCATGCGCTGTATCGTGCGCTGAGTGAGCCGAAGATTGAGACGCCGGTGCTGCATTTTATTGGGAGTGTGG
Source organism: Carpinus fangiana (assembly GCA_006937295.1). Classification (NCBI taxonomy): domain Eukaryota; kingdom Viridiplantae; phylum Streptophyta; class Magnoliopsida; order Fagales; family Betulaceae; genus Carpinus; species Carpinus fangiana. The sequence goes on from VIBQ01000016.1 coordinate 394,507, forward strand.
ATACGGTGGTGAGTGAGGAGCGGAGTTTGAGGTTGGTGGAGGGGTGTGTGGTGGGCGAGGGGAGGGGGAAGGTGGTGTATCATCCTGGAGGGCATTTTGTGCCGGCGAGTCAAAAGGTGTATCAGGCCGCTTTGGTGGATTTTATTAGGGAGGTGCTCGGGGGTGGAGGGGACGGAAAGCAAGGGAGGGAAGAAGAGAAGGCTGAAGATATGGATATGCCTTTTTAGATTTTAAATTATGTTGATATCAGCATGAGCATGGAGTTGGGGTCAGTTGATAGATCTTGATATTTTCTTTAGATTTAGGGGGCCTTTGAACCTCCTTCAAGTTATGCAGATTGGTCTTTGCTTACAGTGCGACTGTAGCCAGCTCGTGCTGTTTACAGCTGTGGAGACATGATTTTCTGATCTTCCTTGAACAAGCATAGCCAGGATGTCAGAGACTGAGATTCCACTTCGATGCGACAAGCTCGATTGGAAACGCCTCCGTCACCCAGGATATTGGCGCAAGGAGCTGCCAGCTAAATTGACGCTCCGTGGAAGGCTGAGACGATCTGCGTCTTGGATGATCAGAAAGTAATCCATAATAACCGTTTCCTGATCAAAAAGCCTTTTGCGATTGGTTCGGAACGTCGAGCTTGGGACTTTCCACAAGAGAGGGCTAACATGATGTACCACAAGAAAGGAAGCGAGTGATGTTCAAGCAGCCTCTCTTGCCAGCTTTCTGACCAGTTTGACTTGATCCTCGACATTCAAGTCCCGCTCGTCGGTTTCTCTGATAGCCTTTCCAATTGCCAGCGTAGTCTGGACCGCATCGCTATTGATCCATACTTTGCCATTACGCCCAACGGCAATCTCGAATCGCAGGCCCTTCTCTCCAAATTCTTCAAGAACAGCCACACCTCCATCTTCTCGTGACTTGGTCATCATCAGCCGGCGCGCCATTCCAAGACTGACATCAAACAGCATTCCGTCCTTGAGCTCTCCCAGGCCGTCGGCTTTGCCAGTCGATGGATGCACACACTCAATCTCCGGGTCCATGTGCTTGCTAGCTATGGAAACACGCGCATAGACGAGACTCCCTGACACAAGATTGGGTCTCGTCTTTTTGCTTGCTCCCTCAAAAGATAATTGAGGTAGGGCGGCGTGAGAAGTGTAGGGCGTTAATGAGCACATGAAATAATCGACTGTCGAGTGGTGCACGGTAGCAATAACCAAATCTCCTGTTGCCGGAATGTACTTTCCTTGGCCATTGTTCTCAAGCCAAAGTGCGTTTTTGCGATTGTCCGTAGCCAAAGAGCCAGAGGCTGTGGCGGTCACAGTTGATGGGGGAGCGAATCTCAGTCCAGGTCCGATGGTTAATGTCTTTGAACGTTGAGATTGGGGCAGCAGATCTGGGGCAACGACATCGCCCGGAAGCAGAAGTGAAGACATGCTTTCAGGTCAGCAGTAGACAAATTGATCAATTACCAGCAAAGTCTTGGGAATGCTGGAAAAGAAAATGCAAAAGCGAAGATTGACAACAGCGGACAGCCGTATTATCTATTTCATCAGCTAAAGTGAAGTCTTGGCGCGGATCAGTCGACGCGTTACTTTCTTGCGCGCCGTAACTCTCTTGCGCACTGCACCCCCGACATTCCCCACCTTTGATCCCTAATCTTTGTGTATCATCCGCTGTTGAATCGTCTGCACTCGCGCCATCTCCGCCAAAGAGGCTCTCCATCATGGGGGACGCCGTGCAGATCGACAAGAACCTGTTCCACGATCGCCTCTCGGCATTCCTCACGCGATGGAAGAATGACAAGCGCTCTGGCGATGTGTTGTTTGGTGGCGTCAGCTCCATTGTCATCATCATGGGCAAGAGCGATGAGGCTGGAAGCTTTCACAAGACTGGCGCCATGCAGCTGTGGCTCCTTGGCTATGAGTTCCCCGCAACTCTCATGCTGCTCACCACAGAGAAGTGCATCTTTGTCACAACGAAGAAGAAGGGTCAGCCACTTCAAGCATCTGCGACAAATCCTCGCTAACATCCATACCAGCGGCATACCTCGAGACTCTCAAGGGCGGCAAGGTAGATATTGAGATCTTAGTGCGCGGAGGCAGAGATGCCCTTGATGAGAACACCAAGCAGATGGAAAGATGCGCCGAGATCATCAAGAATGCAGGCAAGAAGGTCGGCATTCTACAAAAGGTCGTCGCCGCAGGTCCCTTCGTCGACGAATGGAACAAGGCATATGATGGTGTCAAGTCTGGTCTTGAGGAAGTTGACATCGCCGCCGCTCTTTCAGCTGCAGCTCTTGCTTCCAAAGATTCGCGAGAACTGGTTGGTACTCCACTCTTTGACGAATTCTTCTCTAACCAGTATCAGAAATACATCCGAGACGCTTCCAAGGCCACCAGTGGGCTCATGAAGGATTTCCTGGTTGAAGAGATGTCCGATATCCTTGACGAAGAGAAGAAGATCAGTCACAAGACTCTCTCTGACAAGATCATGAACAAGATTGACGACAACAAATACTTTACTGGCACGTTGAAGATGGCAGCCGACTTCGATCCAGCGCAGTTGGACTGGGCCTACCCACCAACCATCATGAGCGGAGGCAACTACGACGTCAAGCTCAACACACAGCCTGACGAGAAGAACTTGCACGCAGGTGTCATCATCGCGTCTCTTGGCTTCAAGTACAACTCCTACGCCTCACTATGCTCCCGCACCTTTCTCATCGACCCGAACAAGTCACAAGAGAGCAGCTACAAGGCTCTCGTAGCTGCACACGACGTCGCGATTGCTGCCGTCAAGGAAGGTACCACGGCAAAGGCTGTCTACGAGAAGGCGCTTGCCGCTCTCAAGGCCAAGAAGCCGGAATTGGAAAAGCACTTTACGAAGAACATTGGCTGGGGTATCGGTCTTGAGAACAAGGATGCCACTCTGATTCTGGGTCCAAAGAACGACCGAGTTCTCTCGGATGGAATGACCTTTACCATCTGCACCGGGATCGAGAATGTGGATAATCCCAACCCGCAGGACAAGCGCAGCAACTCATACTCCATGTTGTTGAGCGACACTGTGCGTGTCAGCCCAGAGGCTCCGATCGTCTTCACCAAGAGTGCAGGGTACGATCTTGATTCGGTCGTCTTCACCTTCAAGGACGAAGAGGAAGAAAAGCCCGAGAAGAAGCAAAAGCCTCGCGCTGCTGCAGTTTCTTCCCAGAATGTCACCAAGTCTAGAACGCGAGGTGAGCGTGTTACCAACCAGGATGCCGAGAAGGAGGCAGCGCGCAGGGAGCACCAGAAGGAGCTGCATGGTAAGAAGCAAGCCCAAGGTCTCGAGCGCTACGGCAAGGGAACTGGTAGTCTGAATGGCACCGACGAAAAGAAGTTCAAGACGTTTGACTCCTACAAGCGCGACAATCAATTCCCGTCAAGAGTCAAAGATATGATTATTTGCGTTGACGCTCGAGCTTCCAGTATTGTGGTTCCAGTCTTTGGTCGTCCAGTCCCATTCCACATCAACACGATCAAGAATGCGAGTCGTACCGACGAAGGCGAGTTCACCTATCTGCGCATCAACTTTCTCTCGCCTGGTCAAGGTGTTGGGAGAAAGGACGGTGATCAGCCTTTTGAAGATCCCAATACCCACTTCGTCAGGAGCTTGACGTTCCGTTCCAAGGACACTGATCGTATGGAAGACATCATGGTCCAGATCATGGACCTGAAGAAGCAGTCTATTCGCAAGGAACAGGAGAAGAAGCAGATGGAGGATGTTGTGGAGCAAGATAAGATCATCGAAGCCCGTGGAGGTGGTCAGGGCCAGCGCAGAATGGACCAAGTCTTTCTGCGCCCTGGCCTGGAGGGCAAGCGTCTCCCTGGATCGATCACCATTCAACAAAACGGTCTCCAATACCTGCACCCCACCGGACAAAAGGTTGACGTCCTCTTCAGCAACGTCAAGCACCTGTTTTTCCAGCCATGCGATCATGAGCTTATCGTTATTCTCCACGTGCACTTGATCAATCCCATTCTGATTGGCAAGAAGAAGACCAAGGATGTTCAGTTCTACAAGGAAGCCACAGCGAACGCCTTTGATGAGACTGGCAGTCGCAAGCGCAAGCACCGGAATGGCGACGAAGACGAATTTGAGCAGGAGCAGCAAGAACGCCGCGAACGCGCTCGTCACAACAAGGACATGAAGGCTTTCGCTGAGCGCATTACCGATGCTGGCCGCTCAGAGAATTTGTCCGTTGACATTCCCTTCCGTGAGCTTGGCTTCAACGGAGTACCCCAGCGCAGCAGCGTCTTGGTCCAGCCGACTACGGATTGTCTGGTTCAACTGACGGAGCCGCCTTTCACTGTTGTGACTCTCTCTGAGATAGAGGTCGTCCACCTCGAACGTGTCCAGTTTGGACTCAAGAATTTTGACATGGTTCTTGTCATGCGCGACTTCCAGCGTCAACCGATCCACATCAACACCATTCCTGTCGAAGCGCTCGACGGCGTCAAGGACTGGCTCGACAGCGTTGACATTCCATACTCCGAGGGCCCGCTCAACCTGAACTGGTTCACCATCATGAAGACTGTGACGGCCGATCCACACACCTTCTTCGTCGACGGCGGCTGGTCCTTCCTGGCAGCCGATAGCGATGACGAAGACGGCAGCGATGAAGAGTCCGAAGAGTCGGCATTCGAAGTTAGTGACGAAGAAATCGCCAACCTCAGCGAAGAGAGCAGTGAGGATGACAGCGACTTTGACGACGATGCCAGCGCCGACGAAGGGAGCGCCGATGACGACATGAGCGACGAAGGAGAGGACTGGGATGAGATGGAGAAGAAGGCGGCTAAGAGCGATAGGGAGGGTGGCGACGCGGAAGACACTGGAAGAAAGGGCAAGAAGAAGTAGCCTTTTCCGCCTCAGTCCTCCTAGGAGTCGACGTGAGCTGTGTGTTTCAGATGGGGAAAAAAGGCGTTCCTGACGTTGCTCGCGACTTCAGTTGATCGAGATACTTGCACCAATGAGAGTGGGCAGTACGGATACAACTGACATTTCAAAGATCGATAGCAGGTGTGTACATTAAGCGAGCCAATCCAAATCCTGCCGTCAAAATAATCTCCACAATCCTGCCAGAGTCGTGCAATGCTTAGAGTGAGATCAAAACCTTCTCGTAGGTGAAAATATTGGACGAGTCATTCACAACTCTGATCATCTTGTAACAACCTTTCGCATATGAAAGAAAGTCATTCAGATGAGCGATCAAAGTTGGAGGACAGATAGCACTCACAACAATGGAGTCATAGCAAGCTTAGTGGTAACTCAACAGAGTGTCGTGCGTTGTGGTTGGCAATCAAAGCAGCCGAAGTCCAGGAAGAACAAGACTGGTGTATTCGGCTTCCATAACCATGAAGTGCTGACAATTAGTCAAATAGTCGCAAAAGTGTGCCAAAGTCAACCGCAAAGCAGACAATATGAGCGTAGAAGATACGCTGCTTGATACCGATACTGTCAATCAAGGTGACGCCAAGGGGGGACACTTTGACTATGCCCAAAGCGATTCCTCCAGTTAGATAATATCTACTCTCACTAATTTCCAATTCTTGGTTTCTCACAAACAACCAACGCGCACTATCACATCGGATTCAGCAAGTGCGCCTAGAGTTTCTGCAGCATACACGGCGTTGACTTGACACCCCGCCAACCGAGCAAGCAAGAGCTGCCATGTCGGCGCCAGACGGAGAAAATTCAGCCACAAAAATCGACAGCAGAGCTACCCCTGAGATTGCAGCAAGCAAGAGTTTTAAAATCTTAAAGAAGACAGAGCGGTTTTATGATGATGGGACGATCAAGACTATCCTTCTGTACCAACAGAACGGCAGCCTGTTTTCCGCCAGCTCAAAGCATCGATATCCTTCCGGCAGTACCGTTGACCCTGGCCATGTACAAGACAAAGTCTTAATACCAGAAGAGTCGTTTTGTCCAGAGTTTGCGCCGGGCCTCACAGAAGCCGGTCATGCACAACTATCTATTTCTTACGTCAAGAAACCTAACTTGGTCTCATTCAACGCTCTGAGGCCACATGCAATCGCTGATCAAGTATCCCGCGAGGCGGAGATATGCGAGGAGCTATGCAAGTCGCATCATGCCAATGTTGTAGCTTACTGGGGTTGTCAACTCAAGAACAATCTCATTGTTGGCCTCTGCTTCACGAAATACGACGAATCATTGGCTTCAAGGGTCAATCCGAAGCATCTCAACAAAGAGCAGTTCACGGTTCCAGACCACTATCTTCGAAGAAAATCAAAATGGATCCAGGGCATTGAGCAGGGCTTAAAGTTCCTACATAGCCTAGGGTATGCACACAACGACGTTAACCCAAGCAACGTTATGTTCAAAAGCAGTGATGATACTCCTGTCATTATAGACTTTGATTCTTGCCTCCGCATTGGAGAATGTATCAGCGAAGTCAAGAGAACTTATGGATGGCATGATCCACAAGTGACAGAGGCATCTGCGAAAAACGACTTTCATGCACTAAGGGAGCTTGAGATCTGGTTGAGCAAGGACACATCGAGAAATTATCAGTTCCATGGAGTTTAATGGGTTTGCCCGGTTGATTATTGCGGCAAGCCAGGACTGCTGTGGATTATCCGCAAGGAAGAAAAGCAAAGATAGACTAAAGTGGTGCGGCGCAGTATACGTGGATCCTTCTCGGGTCCCCCAAGTGGTGTCATCATGTAACATAAAATTTGTTCGGTATCACTGCGTCGGAGTGAAGATGCATTGCGATTAAAGCTTTTCCTAACCCCGCAAAATCGCAGAACTCGATCCTCATCTGTCGAGCAATGCGTTCGTTGTTTTCGCTCGGTCTGTGTTGACGGCTTCTCCGCACCTAGGCGGGATGTTCCTCCAAATACTTTAGTATGGTCCAGTCGTAGACGTTATCATGTTCATAATTTTGTCGAAGGAACAAGCTGCCAAAGGCGTTACGCAGACGCGCATAATTAGGTACCGAATCTTTGCGTTCTCGAATGTAGGTCATGTATGCAGCAAATTCGCTAGGGAGATCCTGGCAGAGCATCTCAGGAGTCAAGTCTTGCTTCATGTCGAGGATCATGCGCTCTCTTTCTCTGTGATTGGCCGCGGCCAAGCCTTGCCATGGAAGATTGCCGCGGAGGAAATATACCAGCATGTAACCGATTGACTCGAGGTCATCAAATTCCGATTGCACTGGGAATATCAGTAAGCATGATACCATTATAGACTACATCTCGCACTGGGCTTACCCTTTCCGCTGTGTCCGCTGATGCTGGCATACCGTGCTGTGCCCATCAGACTTGGGGTTGCCCGCCACGTGACTGCGGTCTCACTCCAAGCAAGGCCGAGATCTGTGATATAGACCTGATTGCCACTTCTTCCTCTGCCCATCAAGAAGTTTTCAGGCTTGATGTCTCGATGTAACACGCCGTGTGAGTGAAGGTACTGTAATCTACACAACAGCTGGTCCGCTAGTAAAAGACCCGTTTTTAGCGAGAACTGCCTGCCGCAATAGTTGAAAAGGTCCTCAAGGCTAGGCCCAAGGAGCTCAAATGCCATGGCATTGTAGTCGCAGTCGTAGCCGTGCCAGAAAACTTGGGGAATGCCGCAGCCGCCTGCTAAAGTTTTGTATGCGGAGACTTCTCCGGCAAGGATAGAAGGATCAACCGAGACATGCTCGAGCTTGATAGCAACATCTTTGTTTGTCTGAAGATCAGTGGCTCGAGCATATTGTCAGTACAAAGTCCTGGCATTGAAAACATGCATTCATACCTTGGTAAACATGTCCATAGCCCCCTTCGCCGAGCTTCGTCACCAACTTGAATCGCCCATCAACGCGTAAATCCTGTTGCATTTCAGTATGAAGCTTATTTCAAGCTTGCATTCATGGCTAACCAATTGTTTACTGTCCGCCGTGTCTGTAGCCATGGGCAGGCTTGTGTGGATGCTAAACGCGGTCACTCTGCGGGACCCACAATCCCGTGGCTCAATTGACGGTCGTCACTTACGAGCCAGGTATGCTTCTACCAGATAGAGTAGGGCGACCGGGTCCAGCGAATGGGAGCTTGTCTGTAAGCGCTTTGGTCAAGTGTTGTTTCAGGCGGCGCTGGCGGCGCTGGCGGCGACACTAATTGGCTTGGCATTGCCGCGCACCAGAAGACGCGTCGTCTATCCGCGAGGAAGCACATAGGACCACGGTGCCCGATGCACAACACAATGACTTTAAGTCCCCCGGACACTGGTCCCACGAGGAAACGCAAGCGAGCATCACAAGATACACCGCCCCAATCCGTCCACCGCGCAAGGACTGGGAGGCACAGGCCCATATTCGACTTCGACATCAACAAGCTCTCCAAGATCCCTCTTTGCCCTCGCGTTCTACGCGAATTTGATCGCCGTACACTGCATACTCTTCGTCCTGAACGATCGTCGGTGCGTCGCAAGCTACCCTCTTCGGAGGAACGAGATCTCAAACGCTTCGCTCGTTCTGGAGGCCCCAGCCTAGACATCCTTAGATCGGTCAGTCCACGAAGGCATATTGCTGGGACACAGCAGTAACGATTATCCAGTATCCAGACCCGAGTGGCAACATGCTGCCGCATCGACGTTCTGACGATTCGAGATCCGAAACAGCCACCAGCTCCTCAGCTCGTGCAAGAAAGACGTCCGCTTACGACAATGCTTTTGAACAGATTCTGGAAGACCATGGAATATTCATGGAAGGCTACGAAGAAGCTGCAGTACCGAACAATTTCACAGAAATCACAGAAGTTCTCCGCCGGCGGCGAGCGTCTCTGTCGCCATCCCGTTTTGGTCAGGAAGACTTCCTTCGTTTCAAGAAGCAGAACACAGATGCGAAGACTGAGATGGGAGTCATGAGTAAATCCTTCCAAGTTATAGTTGGGGACAGCAATATTCCAAATCAGGCAAACATACAGTTCAGCAATCTATCCCCACTGACTAATGGGGCTTCGACGGTTCCCCAGCCCGCTTTTTTCGACGGGAGTCGTCCACGAGATATCCACCGAAGCATACGCGACCAATTAAGCTACTACATAGTCCCTTCAACAGATACATCAAACCCAGCATTGCCAAACTTCTTTGCAGAAGTCAAAGGACCCAACAGGCATGCTATGACGCCGCATACGGAGCTAGAGCTATACACTCGGTCCGAGCGTTTCTTGACCCCGAAACGGCTATTGATGGGAACGCGTATACATTAAGCGCCACGTATCAGGGTGGAAGAGGGGGCGGTACCCTGACTCTGTATACGACGCACCCAGTTGCTTCAGAGGAACAGGACAAGCCAATAGAGTACTATATGACTCAGCTCGACGCGTTTGCTCTCACCGGAAATATTGATGCGTTCCGACAGGGCGCATCCGCTTTTCGCAACGCTCGTGAGTGGGCTCAAGAACAAAGAAATGTACTGATTGCCGCTGCCAATACCAAAGCATCCTTGGGGTAGAAAAGTCGTTGCCGGAGTAAAAGCTTAGCTTTTCTCCTAAATTTGTATGAAATAAGTATGTATTCATTATTTCTAGAATATATCACTATTCTAGGGGAAAATAAGGCTGTAGAATTATGTATATATACGTCTAATAGCTAATATTGGGTGTAGAGGCGCCTTAAGTAGTATACTTTCCCTATATGTTTTAGTATCGTTTCGACGAGTCTATTAATTAATTTTTAGCTATTTCTATTCTATTTATAATAGAGTGTAGCGGCGAGATACTATAGAGTGCTAAGATTTTACTGCGGCAACGACTTTTCTACCCCAGCCTTGATCCATACCATACACAGCGCCAGCGCCAGTGCCATAGAGAAGGAGGTAAGGGACCGACCTAGTACGCACCAAACACACTAGTACGCACCAAGCACACCAGTACGCACCAAGCACAGCAGTACCTCTTAGACGCTTGAGCACACACTAGATGTATCAAAACGCACCAATACTCATCAGACGCATGAGCACGTACCAGGCACATCAGTACGCACTAGACGCGACAGCACACGAAAGACTCCAGTACGTGTCAATAGACAGCAACAGGTAGCAACAGCCACGACCGCATTACCACTATGTAGCTATGAAGAATGTGAGTGCTCTCAGAAAATTATGATGACGCGCATCGCTGATTGCAACGCTCTCCTCCCTAGAAATGTTGAGACTTCATTCTGCGACCAGCTCGTCGAGAGCCGAGCGGATCCGTTCAAGATGCATTGGCATCCAAATCTCGTAGACATTTTTGGTGAACTTGTAGGCAAGCCACTTATCTTCACAATCGTCGTTCGTGAAATCGAATCTTTTGATAGGATGACGGTAGTACGTAGTTGTGCTCCCTTCGATAATAGGGTAGTGGCCATAGATTCTCACTGAGCTATTGTCATGCGAGATGGAGAAGCCGAGGATCTCCTGATGGAGTTCTTTCTCACGCTTCAAATATCTGAACAGATGAACGAGACCTTTAATGGCAATTGTCATGCTGCAAACATTTTTTCGGTCCGCAATTTCAAGCGATTCTGCGCCAGACGTTACTTCGCAAGTGAGAAATGGAAAGTACACTCGGAAACTTGCCTGGTGATATGAGGGTATGTTGACGTTGATTTCCACGTCTTCGATCTCACGGAGCTGGTCAGTAGTGAATGTGGATCGCTTAAATCCAACTGTGTAATCCGGATGTGGGTGTGGGCCCGACAATGGGACGCATCCCGCCCAGCGTTCGTTGACGTCCTCGGTTAAGCATCTCAATTTGAGAGGGTTCATTATCGCCAGATCTTCGGCAGACGGGAAAATGTATGGCGAGATGCTGCGAATGATTCGGGCCTTGTTCCTGTCCTGGACTCTACGCCATACCGCCTCAAACACATCGCCTTGAAAACGAGGGTCTTGTGGGATTGTTTGCACAGAGGTCAAAAGTGCCTGGCAACTGCGGAGACTTGCTTGTGAAATGCCCATGCCGGATTCTTTCATGTAGCTCCCGTGCATCGCAAGAAATATGGGATAGCGATCGGCTTGATACGAGGGAGTCGTGCTTTCTGTCCCTTCCTGGTCGCTCGAGCTCGACTGTCGTTGAATTGTTGTAAGAGCCCTTTGAATCTGTTGTGGTATCCTGAAACTGTTCACGTCCACGTATGGAATGGAAACCTCCTGATCTTCCTGTTCTTCTATCGAATTGTTGTACCTAAGACGAATTTTCCCAGCACGGCTGTCTCGTTTGAAGTACTCAGCAGGCCAAGTTCCATTCAAGACCCAAACCTGAACTGGGTCAGCAATTCTTCCAACTGCACCCCTTTCTATCCTATCTGGACGTCTCCCTTCCGGAATTTGAACGGATATCGAAGGTGGGCGTAAGAAAGACGGTGATCTAGGTCTCGGGGAAGGATGCTCGTGATCATGCTTTCTTTTACGCGTCAGAGGAGGAGAAGTAGGAGGGTTGGTAGTTGACTTCTTCATTTTGGTTTTGCAACTTCAGTAATTAGTATGATTTACCAGCAAGAGGTTTTTCGCCAGTGCTTAAAGTCTGTTTGTCTACTGAAAATTAGCTAGCTGCGAAATGTATACATGTTGAAAGAGCGCACCGAACGCTTTAAACTTTCCACAACTGGCCATAATAAGACGGGAAACAGATGCTCTCGCGTATTTATGTAAGTGTCGGGTGTTTGATTGCATTATGGCCATGTTGGCAATAACATGAACATTCCACATTCCTCGACAACGAGGGCAGGAATTTTGAGCTGGCAGGAATTTGTGGATTGAGAGTGGAAAAGTGCACAGACTGACAATGCATCCTTTACAAGACCCAAATTAGGAATCAAGATTTCTCGTTAATTCCTTCTTATTTCATTCTATACTAGCTTTCTTTCCTTTTCGACCAGATTCCAGAGCCAATCACGTGCGTGTTGCGTTTGTTATGTTGCGATGGGTGGGCTATAATAACAAAGTTACCCAAGAGCTCGGTGAGTATGTTATTGTACCGCGAAGCGCTTTGTCGTCAATGTAATGATGAGTTTCTTCATCGCGTATAACCAAATTGGTTCCTAGCGGTCAAACACCCCCCCGAAGCCTTTCTGCTCTTTCAATGTTGGTTGTCAATGAAGATTCTTCTTCTTCTTCTTCTTCTTCAGACACGTCTGTCAGTAGTCTTCTCGTTTCCCCGCTCTGATAGCTATCATGCCGTCTTGCTTGTAAGTCTGGTGACGAAGACCGAAGCACAATGAACCCTAGCCTCCAAGCGAGTAGAAGTAGTATTACCTACTCATCCATATGTTAGTCGCATTTCCTCTTCTGAAAGGTCCATCCATTGCAATCTGAAGAATGAAATGGAACGGGAAGACGCACTTTGAAGATGAAGCCAATGGCCCCGATTCCAACAATGCCACCTAGAACCCTGCTCGCCTCTTGGCTCCACACGTTCAGACATGCTCTTTCTCTACCATAGGCCGAAGCACATGCATTTGCGTCATGAGTTCGATCCGGAAATGGCCAAGCCATGTCCTTGACGCTCACTAGTCCACAGCATTTCAAGGCATCTTGAATCTCACGTATCTGTCCTGATGACTTTTGGTGGAACCACTCCTTCCATGTGCTTGACAGGATGCACAAAAGCACGTCTTGATTCATCCATGTGGTACCGGCAGAGATGAGTGCAATGTCTATGGCACCAGTGACAAAGACACTGAATGAAAGGAACTGAGACAGCCGTTCGCTGGTTTTACTGAACGACCACGAAGACAATAGGACAAAAAACTGTAGAGAAGGAGATATGATGACGGCCGCTTTCAATGCGACTGGGATAGGTAGTTCAAATCCATCTGCACGATGGACAATTATAGCAGAGGCGATGATGAGGACAATGAGGATCTTTACGAGTTAGTTCTGAGACGGTAAATGGAGCGGAAGAGCTAACAATAATGGCAGCCACGTCTATGGCACGGCGAATAGTAGGATTGTACGACTGGAGCGGCATTTTGAGTGGTCTCGTTATGTCTCAAGAAGGTTGCAAAAATGTCTTATGCCATCCAAAGGACGAGAATTGGGTCACATGCAAGTACTACCCCGCTGCCATCTTTTCAGCCTTGCCAAAACAACCAATGATATTACCCATTATGCAATATCCAGTAGCGTTAACGTTTGTCCGATGCAGAATATTTTCTCGAGATTTGTCTAAGATGTGCTGTGGATACATACTCGATAAGATTCATGATAAACTTAGCCCACCCCTCAAAAAGCATCGTTGAAAAGCAACATTGAAATGTGTCCTTGAAAGTGCCTCCACGAAATACTTCCCTAATATACTCAGGCCGCTCTCTGCCAAAGCCACACTTGAAACCCGCCGGAAGCCTGACTGAGACCTCTGTTGGCATTAGATTTCCACCGCATCGTATGTCCAGCGAGTGTATGACTCTGCGGCTGCTCAGCCAGCGCAGTGTGCTTTCCAATGTCATACCCATCCCGCCCCTGCCACAAAGCGACGCTCTCGACGCAAAGCTGTGCAAACGCTTTCGCGCGGGCGAAGTCGCTGTGCGCGACGCAGATTTGGAAAGCATCGTAGTAGACTATCTGCTCCATCGGTCCGTGCTCTCCTTCGAGGTGCAGCAGCTCCAACCGGTCTCTGCAATAGGCCAGCGCGCGCTCGGGACTGTTCATGATCATGAATCCGTTGCCGACTGCATCTTGCATGTGGGATATCTTCTCCCGCCGCGCATCGCTCGCACTCGTCTCCGTTGGACTGAGCCGGCAGGCAATACACACGCAATCAAAGTTGAACAGTCTTTGTAAATGGGCTCTTCTTGCAGCGCATGGGAGAGCCCAGGCGTCTTCTGTGAGGTAGCTGACGGTGATCTCTTCGCCTTCGCTGATGTCCTTGACGGCGAAGATGGCTTCGCGCTCGACGGTCGGGTTCCACCAGTAGGCAGCATTGGCGGCGCAGCTGTGGTTGAAACGGCTCGCGAGAGGGAATAGCCCGCCTTGCTGTCCGTCTTTGCCGAGTGGCATGGCGTTTGTCTTGACTATGCCTTCGAAGCAGGACAGGTTGCTGTAGTTGTTGCTGAGTGCGAAGAAAGATCGCTGCGAGTCCTTGTCGAGCTTTTGGACGGCAGAAATCACAATTTTCTTGATATCGTCAGGTCTGGTTGTGAGTCTGGGTACGGTGAACAACGGAGCTTCAGAGAGTATTAGAGTGCCGCGAGGGACCGCACGCCGCGCGCAGGCCCCTTTTCCCTTTTGCTCGATTGTTTCTACTGAGAACATGCCGTCTGCCATCTTGGAGTACAATCTGTGCTTTGAGGAACAGTCTTGTATTTGTCAGTCTCTTATTTACATGGCGAAAGAAGCCCAGCAATGCTAGGGTGCCAAGTTTCAATCTTGAGGAAAGGTCAAAAGAAGTAGCCGGCAGATTGCAAGAATATTTAGAGCTTCGTGACAATAAGTGTGGAGGCGCGCCAGGGCGGGGACCCGAAATCTTAATGTCCCTGCATTATGAATGACCAGTGCACTAGCAAAGGCCTCTTTCGTACCTAGAGGTAAACCAAGCATATATCTCCAATACCATTAAGTCATACATAGTTTCGAAGAACGTTAATCAAGTCATCCTAATCTCGTCACAAGAAAAGAGCCACGGCCGCAGGTCCGAAGAACCACCCACCCCAGGAATACTGGATGGTGTTTGCTTTGCCTTGAAGTGGCGCTGTCCCTGTAGCTTGGCCATCTGCTGCCGAGCGGGGAGATGTGGTCCTAGCCGCACCACCGACGCCACCAGCGCCGCCTCCAATTGTGGATGTGACAACTCTGGCCGGGCTTCCGTTGGCGCCAGGAATGGTGATGACAGTCACACTGCCCTGACCGGGAACAGTGACAACGCCGCCGGGACCAGGAGTTCCTGTGCTAGTGTTAGGAATAGGGGAATTTGGATTCGATATCACTGGTGATCCAGGATTCGGCTGGGGGTTAGAGGGCGTACCTGGATTGGGCTGGGGTGTGACCGGGTTTGGGTTAGGGGTCGTGGGAGGAGTGACGACAGGTGGGTTGGGATTGTTAGGCTCGACCTTGCACGTCGATGAACAGCCATCGCCGTCAGTCGTGTTGCCGTCGTCACATTCTTCTCCTCGGCTCGCCTGTATGATACCATCACCACACACTTCAAGTCTGCAGGTGCTTGAGCAGCCGTCGTCGTCGACGGTGTTACCATCGTCGCACTCTTCTGGGCCTTGTAGTATGCCATCGCCACATGATTCCAGTGTGCACTTTGAGGAGCAGCCATCGCCATCAATGAGGTTACCGTCGTCGCAATCTTCACTTGTCTGAAGGACGCCGTCTCCACAGTACTCGTTCTTGCAAGTGCTGCTGCAGCCATCGTTATCGAGGGTATTGCCATCGTCACATTCCTCGCCGGGCTGTACAATTCCGTCGCCGCAGTATGGCTCCTTCTTGCAGGTCGAGTCGCATCCGTCACCGTTGGTAGTGTTTCCATCATCGCATTCTTCGTTGGTTTGCACGATTCCATCTCCGCAAAATTCGTTCTTGCAAGTGGAGGAGCAGCCGTCGTTGTCCAAAGTATTGCCATCATCGCACTCTTCATTGGCCTGAACAATGCCATCGCCACAGGCTTCGTTCCTGCAGTATGCATTGCAGCCGTCACCTTCAGTGTGGTTCCCATCGTCACATTCTTCATCGTTATTCACCACACCATCGCCGCAGTAGCCGTTTGTACACTGTGCGCTGTACATCTCGCATATCTTCTGCCCATCAAGAGGGGTTGGATAGATGACATCTTGATTGTCCGTCGGCGCACCCTCGAGAGTGATGAGTCCCTTGACATTTGAGAAAGCTCCAGCCCTGTACATCATCATACCTCCAATATCGAAATCGCCTTTGTAGTTGCCATCGGGATTGAGGTTGAAATTGCATGCCTTTCCGCCACAGCACGTCGATGTACAGCAATCAGCAGCATTGTTTGGGCAGCAGGAAGGCTTTCCATTGTACTGAGCGAGTGTTGGATAGGTTTCATAGTCGTCTAGATTCTCGCAGTGGAATTTGATGAAGTTATCGCGGTCTGGTCGCTGTGCTTCGTGCTGCAGTCCAAAGGAATGTCCAAACTCATGAACCACTTGATGAAGCAAGCAGCCATCCGGGTTCAGGGTCATGGTCATGGTAGTCGAGGTGGAGTAATAGCCAAGGGTACAACTGCAGCCACCCCCAGTGACAATGGTCAAGACACCGGCGGTAGGAGCCCCCGGCGCCAACTCCTCAAAGTCGACAAAGGGGGTGATACGCTTCCATTGGACCTTTGCATCTTCAACAATCTGCTGTAGAGTCGACTGAGTCGCTGTGTCGGCGAAGCGGTAGGTGATTTTCGCGTTGGGCCATTGATAAGCACCAGGGGTGAGAGAGAAGCCTCGAGATCGAAGTGGCGGCCCTTGTTGGTCTGTTTCCAGCGCGAGCAGGCCCTCGACTGGCCCTGCATCAATGTCACCAAACACAATGGCATGGCCGGCCGACTCATAGAAAGTGACTGTCTGAATTCCCGGGCTGATGGCAGTTACGGTACAGTTACTCTCGTCGTCACAGTCTCCAGGGGCGTCAATCCGAATGGTGGTAAGCTGTGCATTGTCAAACTAGGAAATAGTTAGCTACCTGCGGGCGATCTCGGTTGTTTGTGCGTAGTTACGTTGAAATCTTGCGCAGCGACTGATAGCACAAGACAAGCACTCAGGGCTGCAGTTGGAAGCCTCATGTTGACGAATCGAAGAGGGAAGGTATGATTGGTCTGCTGTTCTTGAAGAGTGGAGGAGTGGTGAGGCCCTTTACAATATATGTCCAGACGAACAGGGCGATGTCAGGTGTGCCGTTGATAATCCAGCCACTCCTTGGCATGGTGGACAGGGCGTTTAAGTCTGATCCGTGGCTATACCAACCAAGGGACTGCAAATAGTTCATGCCTCTTCGGATTGATAGTGAGCCGCCAGGGGAAGCGGACCCTACATCGCCTCGAACCAAATGAAAGCCTCCGTGTGGCTGATCTAGACCGTCGAGAGCGCAGATTTCTGGGTTCATATGATCGTAGGCATTTCCTCAGCTCCTAACCGAGCTGGGCCGGGTTCGGGGCTGAACGCACGCCAAGGAGATGACATGGCGGGTGCGCTGACTCCTCGAGTTCGACTTTACATAACGATTGAGACAGAGCCATGGGAAACGTTATGGCTTTCTAACATATCAGAACCAAGGCCATGTTGCGGACATGCCATGGGCATCATCTAGGGTGTCACATGGGCACCTCGAAGTCATCTTGTGGGCATCTCATAGGCGTCTCGTGGGGAGCAAAAGTATTGCATCTAATCTTCCTGCACGAGCAAGCGATCCTTCCGTGGGCCAAGCTTAAAGTCAAGAGGTCCAGACACAGCAAGCCATTGGCCTTGGCGGCTTGTTTCGTGGGTCCTAGGCGAAGTGCCAAGGACGATGCCAAGATGTGAGTCGCTACACATCACGGAAGCGCATAGGCCAGGCCGGCTCAAAGAGGAAAAGTCGCGCCAAAGTGGCCTGACTTTGGCTCTGCCGACCAAGGGTCTAGGACAATTGAGGGATCCAGATGTGGGAAAACAAGCGCCCGTGTGATGTGGTTGGTGGCACATGGGTGGTTTCAACCAGGTGCTGGCCGCCTCCACCACGTGCTGCTTTCCGCAAAGGGTTATTATTAAATGCCAAGCCCCCACAGCCAGCGTCCGGAATTTACTCCGTACATATTCGCTTTCTCTCCGTGCTGACCTGCTTCGGTTTGGGTCGGACACTGCTGCCTTGAATGGGACGTGTTGTCAGAGGTATGCAATACACCTCAACAGGGTACCGAGGCGAAATTGTGGAGATGACCCAGCCAAGTCGTTCCGCAGGAGGAATGTAAACTCTTCTGCTACTCACCGCCCCTGGCCTAGATTTGCTGGAATCCTCCTCCACTTCCTACTGGACGAGGTTGACCTACTGGACGAGTTTATCATGCAAGCTTATTTGCGTGGGCTGAGCTTGTCGACAAAGCAATCTTTTGTGTGTGACAGTTATACCTGATTTCCTTGCATTCAAAAGGTTAATGATCCTCAGTGAAGTGAGCCGCCATGGTATTAATTATGGAAGGTGGGGAATGTAGGAATGGCGAAGAATGCACTCGCATCACAACAATCAGACCCGCCATTAAAAATGAAATTCTGGCTACTTTTGTTGTCGCTGTAGACTACTTTTCTCCAGACAATCACCATCTTAGAAGTCGTGATAATGCGCTCAAAATACATTCATGCGACTCTCTTTGCAAGCATCGCATTTGCTGATGTTCTCACAACAATCAACGGCAACACCTGCACGCTTCGCAGCTCGGTGATTATCATTACGGCCGGCGAGCCAACGAGCACGGCCTCGCGCACAGGCGGCGAGTCCGCTCCTACTTCCGGAACGGCTTCTGGCGCAACGACTGGAGTAACTTCTGCTCCAACTGACTCTACGGCTCTGACCTTGACGAATTCTCGCACCGCAGATCCTGGAAGCAGCACCCCGACTTCTACTTCTGCAGAACCAACTACGACTGGAGACGGGACACCACTTCCAGCTCCAAGTGACACCAATGCCAATGGTGTAGATATTTACACCGACAGAGCTGTCTGCGGCGCTATCTACAAGACTTCAGAAGATCCCGACAACTTCTATGCCATCTACTGCAACACCGCTCTCCTCAGCAATACGGTTTTGGATTCGTTCACTGAAGGCTACACCTTTGACACTTGTGTCCAGGCTTGCACTCGCTATGGAGACTCTTGCCAGGGTGCTGTGTATTACAATGGCACATCATCGACACCCGTAGCCTGCACTCTTTATGGCGCTTCGTCTTCCAGCCGTAAGAGGACCGTCGATTCCACTCTGAGTCTTGTCTACGCCCAGGATAGCTATTCGGGATTCAGCATGGCCACGGCAGACTCTTTCATGCCGCCGGCGCCAGCCCCTGGGCAGACAGTGCCGCCAACCGCTACAGTCACCTCGGAATCCCCCACCCCACCGGCTACAAGCTCGACTTCGACCGTCTCTGGCTCTCCC
This sequence comes from Carpinus fangiana, assembly GCA_006937295.1. Classification (NCBI taxonomy): domain Eukaryota; kingdom Viridiplantae; phylum Streptophyta; class Magnoliopsida; order Fagales; family Betulaceae; genus Carpinus; species Carpinus fangiana. The sequence goes on from VIBQ01000016.1 coordinate 413,600, forward strand.
ACATCCTCGGCAAACAGCACGGCGATGAGGTTCGTAATGAAGCCGAGAAACTACATGAAGCCCAAGCATGCCATGGTCGACCTCTCTTATATTCATTAAGTGGTGAGAGATGTACTGTTCTTGGTCCGGTGGTGTTGCTTACAGAGCTTCAGTACGAAAGATTTGCATTGTCATCATTATGTAGTCACCACGTAATTCATCTAGCAATCAATCGCATTCTCATTCTTCCTTCAACAAAATTACCTCGTATTCGCTTAATTTTTATCAGCCCTCTGCTTGGCTGCCGAGTGGCGCTACATCGTCTTGACCTCTGCCACTTCTCGCTTCTGTACTATTCTTTGCTATTTACTGCAATCACCAGTATTTTTCACGTGCTATGATCTGCACATTGTGGAGTTGTATGCGCATGAGGTGAACGTAGATTAAAACTATGCCTGTTGCTTCTACACTTCTCGGCTCTCTGGCCCAGACAGTTTTCCCTGCCTCTGGGCCGCCGTTGTTCAACGATCTTCCAATCAAGCCATCCTTGCAATGACAAGTATGAAAAGAATTCCTCAGGCAGCGAGAGCAAAGGCGACCACAGCTCCGCCGACCAAAGCAATAACCTCTAGCTTGGCCTCAGCAGCTGGAACAACACCGCCTCTGTACGGTTCTGCAACCGCAGACGTTGCCATGATTGGCACAGTATAGGTGGGAGATGCAGTAAAATTGGCGCTATACACCGGGGTGAAAGAAGCCGTCCCGGTGCTCATCATCATCGACAACGTTGAAGTCGCAGACTGTAATGGATCTTGAGTGCTTAAGGGCGCTCCGGCAAGAATCGCGATCGGACCAAGGTAGTTGGTCTCGCTGCCTTGCGTGATCTGTAGTGCATAGTCGGCCGCTGGGGGCAGGGTCTGGGCTGGAGTCCACGTATAGCTACCACCCGTTGCACTGGCTGACGAGTGCAGGAAGTCGTTAGCAGAAATTCAAGAGAATTCATCGTCGGAGGCTAGCAGACCAGTCAATGTTCCAACGGTGTCCAAGTTCATCAGGTCTGTGCCTTTGCGGAGGGTGATGGTAGCGGGCTTTGTCGCTGGTCAATCTTTGGGTCTAGAGCTAGAAGGGTAAACACGTACAGTATCCGGAAGGGCAGATGTATATGTCACAGTGAATGGAACGCCGATGGTGACGGAGCTGAATGGCGCGTTAAAAAAGAGTGACTTTGACTGGGCAAGAACCATGGTGCTGAGGCCAGCCGCGCCAACAAGACTGAACGAAAAGAGTCTCATGCTGATTGCTCGTCTAGGAGCAGAAGAGATGGTAGATAATGAGAGATCACGACGACTTAATTCACGTGTGGGGAAAAGAAATAGGTGAGCAAGAGGATGGGTGCAGGGAAACAATTGATATGGTGGCAGGGGAATGCAGCTGGAGATTGAGTTGGTGGTACGCAGCGTCTGGAATGCAATGGATACCTCCCACTTCGCCACCCGTATCGCCTCTTAGTTAGTGCAGAGCTCTGTGCAGTGGTCACGTCTCCTCCATTCGGTCATGCTCTACCTGATCTTTTCCTGGGAAACTCTGATTCTTACTTGCTCTACCATTCAGGATTACAAGGTCAAGAAAGCTTAGAGCGAAGGTACTCCGAGATTTGCTCAAATTATTTGTTAGATTTTGTTATGGCAGCGTTCAGGATAGTCAGCTCAGCCAGAAGCGAAAAAAAAATGTACTGCTTCTTTCCCTCACCAAGGTTTAACTACTCTGAAAGTTGACATCCCCAGCGTTACGTAATTCAAGCCACTTGAACTAGTATTTATAACAGAGACATTGTTGTAATCTTCCTGGTTGCGCTATCGCACGCCGAATATGGTAGGCTCATGGGCACGGCGGCAGGGTTTTACCACTTCTTCCGTACCCAGGTCAGAGCGGGGGGATGGTCTTTGCACAAGCAGCTTTCACGAACGAGATGGCGATGGAGACAGACGATGATCACTTGCAGCAGTACGCTACGACTTTGAGAGCATCTCAAAATGCTCCGCAGCAGCTCATACTAAGTGGTAAGAGTGAGCACCGCCCTTGTCTCTTTCCTGTGGACTGTGGTGAGGCAACCCACTTCCTTCCTCTCTACTGCTTACGATGTGTCTGGCCGACCATAGTCTTGAGATTTTGCTTCAAGTTTTCTTTGGACTTCCCCAACCTCTTGTGGTCGTCCCACGGATTAGCAGCATGATCACAAAGAGGACGATGCTGCGCTATGTTTATACTTTAGCAGCCTGTCCATGATGCTAGCCGAAGCTCATGATCCGTAAGCGTGCGAGACAATGCAAGGTTGCCGCATTCTGAGAGGTGAAGAGCGTGGGGGTAGGGAGATGTCACGGCAAAACGTCGGCCGTGCAATGAGGTACCTGTCATGCAGGGCAGCGGGTGGCGGGAAAGTCCATTTATGATTTTCATTTTCCACCCTTTGTTGGTGAAGTCTAGGGTGATATGAATACACAAAGTAGATGAAAAGGATCACAGGGCTCACCCTGAACGCTGATACTTGTTTATTCAAACCATCAGGAAGACCAGGGAGCGGAAATTGTCAGACAGACCATGACTCGCAAGCAACGTTGTGCCGCACTAGAGCAGCAATGACAAGAGCCTAAAGCGTGGTCAATGTAACCCTACGTTCCGTGGGGTAGAGTGAGCACCGCGAAGAGGATGGAAAACCTCGTAAGTACCCCACTCGGAGCGAGCTGCCGAGATTTAGCTTCTCCACAAAGGCCAGTGGAAGGGCGGCGGCGTTGCCAGAAAGGACGCAGGCGTTGCCATGACGTTCAATGGGGGCCAGCTCCCCCATCTGACAGAAAACAAATGAAGGTCAGCACAGAGGACTTGAGTCCTGTCTGCGTCATTGGGTCTGCGCAGTATAGCAAAAGTAATCTACGCATGCAGCCTTAATAGAGATCGGCACGCATCTGCCCGTTCCTGACGCGCGCATCTTCATTCTCGAAGGGGCCACCCAATATTCCGCAGCAACAACACCGAATACGAGTGGGGCCGCTTGATGTCACCCAAGATCCTGCTAGCTCAGTCGCCCTTGATTTGCTGTAGACACTAGCCTGCATATATTTGTGGGGTCTCCGCACCGAGCTCTGCCTTCTTCTGCATCAACAAAGATGAGGTCGTTCTACTCTTCTGCCCTGCTCGCCGCGAGCTTGGCTGTGGCGCAACAGATTGGCCCCGACAGTGCTCCAGTAAGCTCCCGCAAGCTCCAGAAGCTCCGTTCCAGCTGACACGCCCCCCCCAGTTCCCAGACACTACATACCCCGACGCAAAGGTCGACTATGCCGTCGCCGGCGCGCAATCGGGACAGACATCGCCGCCTCGCTATCCCTCGCCATGGATGGACGGCAGCGGCGACTGGGCCGACGCCCACCGCCGTGCCCAGGACTTTGTCCGACAGCTGACGCTGGCTGAAAAGGTCAACCTCACGACCGGCGTCGGATGGCAAGGCGAGCGATGCGTCGGCCAGACGGGTGCGATCCCACGTCTCGGCATGAGGTCGCTGTGCATGCAGGACTCGCCCGTCGGCGTGCGCTTTGGCGACTTTGCCTCTGTCTTTCCCGCTGGTGGCACCATTGCTGCGTCGTGGGACCGCGAACTCATCTATCGCCGTGCCAACGACATGGGCTCAGAGCATCGCGACAAGGGCGTTGATGTGCAGCTAGGCCCCGTTGTTGGCCCCATTGGCCGCAGCCCTGCAGGTGGTCGCAATTGGGAAGGTCAGTCCTTCCGTTCTTGTTTCACAGCACTCCAGCGTACTAACGAGCAGCCTAGGCTTTTCTCCTGATCCGTACCTCTCCGGCGTTGCTGTCGCCGAGAGCGTCAAAGGCATCCAAGATGCTGGCGTCATGGCATGCACAAAGCATTTCATTGGCAATGAACAAGAACACTTCCGTCAGGTTGGCGAGGCCAATGGCTACGGGTACAACATTACCAACACCCTGAGCTCAAACATTGATGACCGCACCATGCACGAGCTATATCTATGGCCCTTTGCGGATGCTGTGCGAGCGGGCACAGCTTCAATCATGTGCGCATATACCAACACCAACAACTCGCAGTCTTGCCAGAACAGCTACCTGCTCAATCACCTACTCAAAGGCGAGCTGGGCTTCCAGGGCTTCGTCATGTCTGATTGGCAGGCCCAGCACTCGGGCGTAGCTGGCGCGTTGGCTGGTCTGGAGATGGCCATGCCTGGTGACACTTTGTTCAACACTGGCGTCGCTTACTACGGTACCAACTTGACCATTGCTGTTCTCAATGAAACAGTCCCTGAGTGGAGAATTGATGATATGGCTACTCGCATCATGGCTGGTTGGTTCTACGTTGGACGCGACCAACATGAGCGTCCCATCAACTTTGACTCCTGGACTACCGACACATACGGTAACGCCAACTTCTATGCCAAGGAGGGCTACGGCCTCATCAACGAGCACGTCGACGTTCGTGGTAACCACGGCGCAGACATTCGCGAGATGGCCGCCAAGTCGACCGTCTTGCTGAAGAATGTTCGCAACACTTTGCCTCTCCCTGCCAAGGAGAAGTTCACCGGCGTCTTTGGCGAGGATGCAGGACCCAATGGATGGGGACCCAACGGCTGTCCAGACCGCGGCTGTGATAATGGCACACTGGGCATGGCTTGGGGTAGTGGTTCCGCCAACTTCCCGTATCTCGTCACTCCCCTGACCGCTATTGAGAACGAGGTCAGCAAGGTTGGCGGTATTGTTCAGGGCGTCATCGACAACTGGGCTACCGATCAGATCACCAGCCTCGCTAGCCAGGCCAGCTTGGCTTTGGTGTTTGTCAATTCGGACTCTGGCGAGGGCTACATCAATGTCGACGGCAACGAGGGCGATCGCCAAAACTTGACCCTGTGGCAGAACGGTGAGACACTGGTCAAGAACGTCTCTGCTCTGTGCAACAATACCGTCGTGGTCATCCACTCTACTGGCCCGGTCTTGCTCGACTCCTTCTATGACAATGACAACATCACTGCCATTGTATGGGCTGGCGTTCCAGGCCAAGAGTCGGGCAATTCCATTGCCGATATCCTGTACGGTCGCGTGAATCCTGGTGGCAAGCTCCCCTTCACCCTCGGCCGCACCCGCCGGGACTATGGGTCTGATCTTCTTTACAAGCCCAACAACGGCAAGGACGCGCCGCAAGACAATTTTGAGGATGGCGTGTACATCGACTACCGCGGCTTTGATAAGCGGAACGTCACTCCCATCTACGAATTTGGCTATGGCTTGTCGTACACGACGTTTGAGTACTCCAACATCCGCATAGTCAACCGCAACGCAAAGCCGTACGCGCCCAACACTGGCAACACAGCCGCGGCACCGGTGCTTGGCCAGTCCGGCCAGGTCGGCGACTACGTTTGGGACAACAGCAGCAACCGCGTGTACAACTACATCTACCCTTGGCTCAACACCACCGACCTAGCGGCATCCTCGGGCGACCCTTACTATGGTGCCAACGTGTCGCTGCCCGCCAACGCGCAAGACGGCAGCCCGCAGCCGGTGCAAGCTGCTGGCGGCGCTCCCGGCGGGAATCCTCTGCTGTACGAGACCTTGTACACCGTCTACGCCACCATCAAGAACACTGGCTCTGTCGGTGGTGACGAGGTGGCCCAGCTGTACGTCTGCCTCGGCGGCCCTGACGACCCGCTGCGCGTGCTGCGCGGCTTCGACAGGTTGAGCATTGAACCTGGCCAGAGCACCACCGTCGGCTTTGACCTGACCTACCGCGACCTTGCCAATTGGGATGTCGTCAAGCAGGATTGGACTATTAGCAGCTATGCAAAGACGGTGTACGTGGGAGCTAGCAGCAGAAACCTGCCGCTCACGGTCCCGGTGCCACAACAGAAGGCTGCCAGATCTGAGCTGTAGACGTCTCTGCGTGGAGCTTGATGAGGACACTTAATTAAGTAAAACCCCCTGGAAAGGGAATAATGGAATGCATGACAAGATGTGTCTGGTGATTGCTCCACGTGCATTGTCTCACATTGTCTCACATCCAGGCGCGTGCAGCCCGATATCGGTTGTTGAGGGAGAGGGATGAAAGAAGCGCGCGTGGTGGATCGGCGTGAGGGGTACATACTGCGCGTGCCGCAAGGCGTCATGCTTTTGGCCAGTCGGGACGATGCAACGTCCGTGGGGCTGAGGGGGGGAACGTACCCCCATCCAGCCTTGTTCCTTGCAACTCATTCCAGTCTTTTGGTGGTACTGGCAGACTTGGGAGTCTCTCCCGCCTCCTCGAGACTTGCCTGGTTTCAGCACCGACTTTCACTGCACTGACACCTCTTTTGCGACGGCCCATAGCGTTGCGCAGGCGCCCGTCAGCCCCGCATCGAGGCACACGAGCGCTGACCGCCTGACCACCTCACTTCGATCGCTTTGGCTGCTTCGACCGCTTCGACCGCTTCGATCACAAAGAAGCAATTCACATATATCCCCCATGCCTCCTGTCGACTCGAGAGATCCCGAGGGTCGGCCTGCTGCCTCCTCGAGCGCGCGCCCTTCAGGTCATCTCGCGAGCGCCACCCAGCGCTCGTTGTCCGAGGCCATGCCACCTACATCTCACTCTACTGGTAAGCCTCTTCTACACTCTTCCATGACTAGGGAGAGAAGATGTCCGAGTATCTTGACTTTCTCACTAACTTTTATGCCTCAGATTCGTGGATCGAGATCTCCTCTCAGCCTTCCTCTTCGTCGCTGTCCTCGGTTGCTGGAGACGAAATTGTCACGACTGGCCTACGCGTGCAGCACGAGCCTGCTACTCTGCATCGCAGACGGCGCACGCTACCTTCGAGCACACGCTTCCGGCTGCATATCCACGAGGCTGCAGCTGGCGAAGGCAGCAGTCAGGATGAGTACGAGGAGAGCGGCAGCGAATCCGACCGCGTCCTCACCTCCTCCAACGAAGCTCTTCCGCACCGTGCACCTGCGTCGACCGCATCCGCAGACGCAGAAGACGAGGACAGCCTAGAGGATGACGAGGATGAGAGTGCCACCGCCCTCGGCATTCCAAGCAACCAGTCGTGCTTTACTCCTCAGCCAAACGCCTTCTCCCACCCACCATCGTCCTCTCGCAATGGCCCAGACTCTTACTTTGCTTCGACTTCCGCATCTCGACCACATCAACGCTCATCACGACAATCACATTCTCCTCTTACCACATCTTCATACCACGCAGACCACGACGCAGCCCTTCGAGCCTCTCTGTCGACCCTATTGTCTTGCGCCGCCGCAGCCCGCGGCCTGCCCAAACCTTACACCGGCGTTCAGCCGCGCGCGCCAACATCAAACCGGATCGAGCTCGGCACGCTACGCATGCTCCCGGAGTCTGCGCTGACGGGCGTCGCTCCCGACCGACCACGTTCCAGCTCTGCGTCGTCATCGCGCTCCGCCGACAAGTCCAGAGATCGCAATAAGCGCAAGTCGCCCTCCCGGAGCAGCTCGAAAGAGCGAGCGCTGGCCAACAAAAAACTGCGCGCCGAGGGTGACGGCGGGCCCGTCAGCCCGACCCTCCTGACTTGGGTCGTGTCTGCGGGGGTGCTGGTGCTGGTGTCGGCCCTCAGCTTTGGAGCGGGGTACAGCGTGGGGCGTGAGACTGGGCACATGGAGGCTGGTGGACTTCTGGGTCCTACGCCGACGGTGGGCGAGGGCTGTGCAAAGGAGGCTGCTATCAGGGGAGGCAGCACCGGACTGCGGAGGTTTAGATGGACTGGCACCGCCGCCAGTGCTGTGGCTGCGGGCGCATGAGGGTGGCTGGTGCTATCGGGCATGATCTACGAGTGACGCATGTATCTTTTTCTCGGTTTGATTTTCCCGCGGTTGACGGGTGTTGCTGGTCGGTCAGGGCGCATGCTGGCGTTTGGTGTCTAACGAGCTTCTCTGGGGAACCTGCTGGGCAGCATCATTACTTACGATTGATCAAGGACCCGTAATGAACTACATTTCCTATCCTCCAAATGAAGATCTTGTCCATTGGCACGATTGCTGTGAAGAGAGACGCGGATTTAGTGAGAGATTGGACGGAATTATCCCAATGCTACTTTTTGTGCTTGACATCATGTTGCTCAGAACAATATCCTGAAAAGACTCCCAGTCTGGAGGGCTGAGCTATCTGCGTTCGACATGTCGCACCTTATCTTCCATGACTAACATGTCAGCACTTGCTCCACTTCACAACGCTGCATTCAATAGCATGGAGCTGCTTCCTAGATGCTGTAGGCATGCAGCGCCTCGCCGCCTGACAAGAATCCCTCTCACATCTCGACCTATATCTCGATTCTCACCTCGCGTTGCGTATCGCAACCTCCAGACGTCATCAACCTCTCATTCTCGTATACCAGACTTTGCATTTGCTTTTGAGTCAGACGTCCTCCCCCAATTAGTACCAGCAAGATACTAACATGTCGCAGCATAGATGGTGTCCTCATTCGTGGCGCTCAACGCCTCCCTCATGCTGCACAAGCTCTCACCTACCTCCAGCGTCACTCGATACCCTTCATCCTTCTCACCAACGGCGGCGGATACGATGAAGAGATCCGAGCCGAGAAGCTCACCGAAGAGATCGGAGTGCCCCTCGACCCTTCTATGATAGTCCAGTCTCACACCCCCTTTGCCGACATGGACGAGTACAAAGACGGCTGCACACTCGTCGTCGGCGGCGAGCACGACAACTGCCGCCTCGTCGCGCAAAATTACGGCTTCACCAACGTCGTCACGCCAAGTGACATCTTTCGCAACCACCCCGAGCTGTGGCCCTTTTCACGTCCGCTCGCCGCCTACCACCACCGCACTGCGCACGACACGTCGCATCGCATTGACGTGGGCAACCCCGCCACTCTCAAAGTCGACTCCATCTTCGTGTACAATGACCCACGCGACTGGGGACTCGACATTTCTCTTATCGTGGACTGTCTGCTCTCGCAGGGCGGGCGTGTTGGCACGCTGTCGTCCAAGAATGGCGACGCGGCGCTGCCGAACCGGGGCTACCAGCAGGATGGGCAGCCGCCGCTGTTCTTCTCGAACCCGGACCTGTGGTTTGCGGCGGAGTTTGCGACCCCTCGTCTCGGGCAGGGTGGTTTCAGAGAGGCCCTCGAAGGCGTTTGGGCTGCTGTGACGTCCGAGGGGACTGGCTTGCCGCCGGTGAAGCTGCAGAGGACGGTCATTGGCAAGCCGCACCGCGAGACGTACTTGTTTGCAGAGCGGAAGCTTAATCGGTATCGTGAAGCGACGTTTGGTGGCCATGGTAGGGAGCTGCCGAAGCTGAAGAACGTGTACATGGTGGGAGACAATCCTGGTATGGCCTCTCTTCCTTTGATTTGTGGATGGCACTAACTCTGAGAAAGCATCGGATATCATGGGTGCCATGAACTACAAGAGCCCGTTTGGGACGACATGGTCATCTGCACTCGTTAGAACAGGCGTGTATGCTGGTGGTGAACCTGCAGCGGCGCCCTCGACAACGGTCGACCACGTTGGAGATGCTGTGCGATGGGCAGTCAAAGACTCTGGTTGGGCAAATGATATAGATTAGACTGGTCTTTGATCACCATTTTGTCGGAGGCTTCAATTTCGACTCGAACATTTGTGTCATTCATAAGATCTTGCTGATACTAAACTCGATAGCTATGAAGAGAAGCATTCAACGGCGACAGAGAGAAATCCTGAAAGGGGTAGAGATTAGGCTTTGAAAGCGACCAAGAGACGTCTTCAAACCCGACAAAGAGAAGTCTTCAGAAACGGTAATTAGAAGCTTTGAAAACCGGTAAAAAGAAGCCTGGAAAGGAAAACTTGTTCAGCCACCGATAAGTCGATCACAAAAATCCACAGTCCTCTGGATAATATCCAGCACAAATGCTCGATTCCTCACAACATGCCCCTCGCCCGGATACGTTACATACTCCACCGGAATACCCAGCTCCACACAGGCGCGATAGAAGCCAGTGCTCTGATTCATCGGCACATTAGTATCCGCCTCGCCATGCATAATCAACATCGCCGGCACCTCCTCGGCCTCGTAAACCTCCCAAATCGGACTCGCCCGCCGCGACGCCACCGAGTCTTTCGTCTGCGTCCACGGCGCGCCCCCAACAAGATCCACATTAGCCCGGTAGTTGTCCGCGTCGAGTACAAACATGTCCCAGTCGGAGATGCCGGCGCCCGCAATGGCGCCGCGAAAGCGGAACGGCGCGTGGGCGTTGCGCACGGCGCACAGAAACGCTAGAAACCCACCCTGGCTCCAGCCGCAGACGAGCAGCCGCGCGGGGTCGACGAGACGCTGCTCGATGGCGTGCACGACGAGCGCGACGATGTCGTCGTAGTCAAACGTGCTGACGGCGCCCTTGAGGCACGCGGCGAAGGCCTCGCCGCGGCCGGCGCTGCCGCGGTAGTTGGGGTTGAGGATCGCGTAGTTGCGGGCGAGGAGAGCGTGCGTCATGGAGTGGTCGTAGTTGCTGAACTCGTTGCGTGCGCGGTAGTAGGGTCCACCGTGGAGGAAGACAACTGTAGGAAGAGGGGATGTGCTAGGGCCCTTTGGGGTCAGGAAGATTGCTTCGATGGACGTTGTGGAGTCGCTGGATGGACAGGTGAGTGTTTGGCAGGTGGAGTCGCAGAATTCGGTGACGATGGAACCGTGGTCAGAGAGCTGCATGGGCCTGGCAGGGAACACACCTCTGAGAGGCTGTTTGAAAGTGAAAACTTCAGGGGGGGAGGAGACGTTGCCAGTCGCATAGGCTAAGACATAGTTGTTGGGGTCATCAGGGCTGATCTGAACATCGAAAGATTCAATAGCAGAATCCAGAATAAAGTGGCGTTGTTCGTCCGGTGCAGCATTGACTAGTGTGACTTCATCATCCAGTCCAGCCAGGACGTGCGAAAAGACAATCTTTCCAGCGACCGCAAGACCCCTTGCGCAGTCTTGAGTTCCATTAGCAACGCGAGTCGTTATACTGTCATCTAAATTGCATCTATAGACTGCTCTGGAGGACTGTTCAGAATTTGGAGTGGCGCCCGCCAGAAAGTAGATGTCTTGCGATGAAGAAACTTGAGGTGATTCCTTATGAGACGGCCAAACTGGACGATCAATAATAGCGCCAGGGAAGGGGATGGTATGAGTTACCGATCGTGTCGCGACATCTAGAATTTCAATACTAGAACCTGTGTAGTCCAGATGCGTGGATTCCGTTGTGATGAGTACAATTCGGGTATCGCTTCCCTGCATCCAAGCAAAGCTGCAGATGTTCCTGTCCCTGCTATAGATGACATCAAGCTCGTTTGTGTCCAGATGCAATAATCTCAGTCGACTAAAGGGACCTTTTTGGCCATGGACGTGCACACTCACGACTTGGTCGGCTTGTTCATCCTCACTGTTGAAAGCAATTGCAGATCCACTCGGGCCAACTTCAAACTGTTGTATCGTCTTCTGATTTGATTGACTGGTCAGTCTGATAGGATTGTCTGAATCTCTCAGGTCAATCCTAAAGAGAGAGCTGAGTGTCCCACGATGACCTCTGTCAGTCCGAAAGATGACTGAGGAACTATCGTGGGTCCACTGTGGCCAGGTATCGTTCCAGCCGCCAGACGTCAACGGAAAAGCAGATTCTTCTTTTCCAACGTCTGCAGCCCACAACGCGGAGTGAATCTCGTCCGTAGGTTCAGTGTCTGTATATACAGCATAAATCACGCGTGTCGCAGAAGGCGAGATACGGACTCCTGTGGGTTTTGCAACCAACAAGAGTCGTTCATACAGGCTTGCTTCTGAGATTCCGTTGGCCATGTTCATCGACAGCAGACAAGCACTTATCGATGACTGCTCTGCTGTGGTATAACGAAGTTACGTGGCACATCGCTTATTCAGCAACCTGATAGTTGACTATAATGGTCGTTGGTATATTCAAGAGCGCGGACATTCCGCCTTGCCTTCCACACATCCGTCCTGTGTTGATCAACCAAGGTCGCTGGAATTTCCCCCAAGAACAACAAAAGAACATGGCGCTCCTCGAATGGACAGCGCCGTATCGTGCTCTGGCCGCACCGCTCATGTTTCTGACATTTTCTCTTGTCGTTGCACTTCCCCCACTGTTTCTGCACATACTCCTCCACCCTCTGACCTACCTCCCCTCGCCTTCTCGTCCTGCATCCTACCAGTTTGCTGCCCTTCGCTCAAAATTCTTTTATTATTCGTGGCGGTATCTCTCCCCCTTGGCCGACCCGAATGATGCCCCAAAAAAACGCCCTTTGCTCGCTCAAGCTCGCGGTACCGTCCTTGAAGTCGGGCCCGGTGTCGGTGACAACATCAAGTACTACAACCGGTCTTCTGTTGACCGTCTGATCTTGGTGGAGCCCAACGTCAACATGCACCCAGACTTACTTAAGAAAGCCAACGCCGCCGGGTTTTCGGTGGACGATAGCTCGCTGCAGCTACTGGGTTGTGGCGGCGCCGCGAGTGACGAAACCGCGCTTGCAGCCGCTGGTGTGACCTTTGATAGTGTCGACACAGTGGCCGCCATTCATGTGCTATGCGGAATTCCACAGCCTGCGCACGCTATCGAGATGTACCGGCGGTTCTTGAAGAAGGGCGGCTTGCTCTTGTTCTACGAGCATGTGCGCAGCGAAGAATCAATAACTGCATACATGCAAAGCTTCATTACGCGATGGATCTGGACTCAGACGGCGGATGGGTGTTGTCTAGATCGCCCGACGGGAGCATGGATTCTCGGAGGCCCGGACGCGGCCAAGGGCGAGGCGCTCGTGACTGGACTCGAGATGGTGAATGAAGCAGGCAAGGCCGATGGTTTGGTAGGACGACGGTGGAGTAAGGTGGAGATAAAGAGGCCGGCTGACCACCAGCGCTTCAGCTGCATTCCCCACATCATGGGTTGGGCTGTCAAAGCTTGAGCTCAGGTAGCCGTTTCCTACGTCTTCCGTCATGAGGATATCGAGCTTCTGCATTTTTTTTTAAGCACTGTTCCGGGACACTCCCCGACACGATAGCTCGTTGTTTTTAAGCAGTCCATTTTAGCTTGATTTTAGCTCTTGTCTTATCCACCCAATGATGAAAAACAGTTCAAACACCTTGCAGATGCAGCACTTCACAGTGGAAATTGCAGTAAGCGGAGTATTCCCTTCCAGTGAAGAGGTGGATATTCATTATATTAAAAATTAGTGCTTGCAACCTTTTCCCTTTCCACTGATTCAAGTGATTCAACAGTCTGCTCTTCGTCACCAACGTGTTTGTCTGCCAAAGATTGCGCAGCGGCATAGTTCTTTGTCTTGACCGACCCATTTGGCACGTGGAATCTCTGATCCACTCTCACGAAAAGATAAAAGTAGATTGTCAATATTTCCAGTGTGAAGTTGAAGAAGTAGAAGCACCACTTGGCATGATACCAAGCAGGATCACTTCGCGGCCGCGGAGCTGACCATTGCACACCCGTGCGAAATCCTGCATTGGTCGCAATGAGGCATGACCCGATGAGCAAGATGATGACCTTGGTACTCCAACGGTTCTGGAACTTGACGGGGTACTGGCCAGCCTTTCCAAAGCCGTCTAGGGGACCTCTGCGAGGGATGGCCAAGATGGCCGGAAGCATTAACAAAGGTAACGCAGCAAGCACCATCAGGTATGTCAGAGCGCCGAGCTGAACCCCGCGATCAATGCTTCTGGTGCGGGTGCTCAATGTGTAGAAAGACTGCACGACACACGTGATGACCATGGCAAGGGCAAACCCGATGAGAACATATGCGGCCCTAAAGATACCTCTGAGAAGTCCATGCCAGCCAAGGCGAGGGTGAGCGGCCCGAAGCAGACGCTGTGCAAAGATGATGTTGACAATGTAAAGAATCAGGATGCCAGCATTGACGAAAATGCTAGCGGCAATGGCGACCCGGATGTTCGTTGGACGGGTGGCCCAGACAATGCGCATGACGACAGTGACGATGCGAGACATGCAAAAGCCAAACATGGCGCCTGACAGGACGAATTTGTGGCCGCGCCGACGGTTCTTTTGGAATACTGTCATGTGTCCAGCGGCTCCTAGAACGTAGAGGAAAAGGAAGACGGCGGAGATGGGGACATCAACATCGACATTGGGAAGACCGCCCGTCGATGCGGTGTTGGGCAAGTACGGAGGACCCGACGCCATGTTTCGCGTAGTTCTGCCTTGGATTTTCTGCCGTATGCCTTTCCTGCTGTATGCCTTGCCTTTTCTGCCTTATCCAGATAGTCGAGGCACGTGGGTCGTGATTGGCAAGTCGGTAGCGCGCATCAAGGGGTGGGGGCGAATCGAACAGCTTTTTAAGAGCAGACATCAGGTAGAGCCTGCAAGCCATTGATGATAAATACTGAGAGTTAGCGGCGAACCTACGCGCCGAACCTGCGACTTGTCCAGACCTCACATATGGACAAATCGGAGCATCGGTGTCACTGCGTACTCGCCAGTGCCGTCATGGTTTTTCTCCTCGAGGCTGGCAAAGAAATGCGATCCACAAGCCTTCCGCGCCGATGTTAGTGTCCAATAGATCCTCGATCTCGCGGCTGGCCGTGCACGGCCCCGGCCTCTAGCGCGCGCACTAGCCGCGACCGGCATCCGTCTCCGTGATTGCGTGCGGAGGTCGGCAATTCTCTCACCGATGGCATTGTAATTTGGTGGCCTGGCCTTTGCCCAAGCCTCCAATTATGTCATTCTGCTGACCAAACTCAGGCTTGACTTAATCCATATATCTGGGATTTATTCAACTTACAGAGTGCATCACTGCTAGAATCGCTACTGCCAATTTTACATGGACGCAACGTCGACGCCAGCAGATATCTATGCGTGTCGTCAAGTCCCGTAGTCTCACCGACACTTCAAGTGGATATACGGAAGGAATCACCCTTAATTATGATGGCAGATGTCTGTTTGCCTTACGTTTGACCGACTTACTGCGGGATGTAGATGGGTTACACTTTTCAGCCGCTAATCAGGCGAGACCTGGTTCTCGGGACAGCCCTACCGCAGGACTTGTTCCATTCTTTCGTATAGCACAAAGTCTCTGCTCCTAATGAAACTTCATGAATTCTTTTCGACTAGTTCATATTATCCTTGAGCAAACACACACCCTTAAGCGTCCGCGCCAACACGATCGGAACCCCTCTGACTGGACGAATGGGCGGGCGTGCTTAAGAATTTCAGAATCGTCCAGTCGAAGATATTGTCGTATTTGTAACCCTGCCGACAGTACAGACTTCGGAAGGCTTTGCGTAGCATGCTGTACTTGGGGCCCAGCTCATCACGCTCCCGGACATGGCGCATGTACTCAAGAAACTCGACCGGCAGGCCTTTGCAGAGCTCATCAAGGCTGGTGTTCTGCTTCATCTCCCCAATCAAGCGATGTCTTTCGTGATAGCCTGCTGCCGGCACTCCATCCCACGGAAGCGCACCGCCCCGAAGAAAGTAAATCAGCATGTTGCCGAGCGCCTCCAGGTCGTCGAAAGGAGTATGCGCTGCCAACCACAAGTCAGCTTCGCCGCAGCACAAGCGTCGCCGGGGGACTCACCCTTGCCCAGATGCGAGTTGATGCTAGCGTAGTCGGCGCAGCCGATCAGCGTCCCCGTGTAGTTCATGGTCGCGCCAACAATGCTCCACGCTATTCCGAAATCGACGACGTAGACTTCGTTGCCGTGCCTGCCCCGGCCCATGAGAAAGTTGTAGGGTTGGATGTCGCGGTGTATGACGCCGCGCGAGTGGACGTGTTGCAACCTGCACAGCAGCTGATCTGCGAGCTGCAGGACCGTCTTGAGCGAGAAGCTGCGCCCGCAGTAGGTGAAGAGCTCTCCCAGGCTCGGTCCGAGCAGTTCGAGCGCCATCACTCTGTACTCGCACTCTTCCCCCACCCACAGGACTCGAGGGATACCACGGGCTCCGGCGATCTCCTCGTAGATGCTGGCTTCGCCCTTGAGCAGCGAAGGACCTACTGACACGTGTTCGAGTTTGAGCGCAACCGCGTCGTTGGTCGCAAGCTCGATCGCTGTTGCTGGCTGTCAGCTACTAGCTTCTTTTTCTCTCTCAAAGCTAGGAACCTTGCCCTGGTAGACGAGTCCAAAACTCCCTTCACCCAGCTTTGCGACTAGCTGGTACTTTCCGTCAATGACAAGTTCCTTTGACAGTGTAAGTTTGTTTCACATTTGACGAAACGCGGTGGGTTGGTTTACAAGCTGCTTCATCGTAGCAGGTGGTCATGCCGGGGCCAAGCAAAGGTACAGATGCTCTGCACGCTCAAGCAATCCAGGTTTGCGCCAGGCGGGCAGAAGATCAAGTAAAGGGGGAAAAGGGTATGGTGCAAAACACAGTCAATTCCTCACGTGGCACTGTGACACTGCACAGTTGTGTGTCCGGAAGAGTTCAAGCGATAAAAAAGTATCATTCCAACACCTAATATGAAACGCCAGATTGTCGTTGCATGGGAAACCGCCTTCTGTTACAGTTCGAAGACAAGCGCGATCATGATCCATAATGACATGTCAACAAAGTAGCAGAAGACCCCAGCTGAAATTATATGACAGCACAGGAGGTGTTGTTGTGTTCGAGCGGCATTCCAGAGGCGGAAGCTTTGGCATTTGCCGCAGCGATGAGTGCGGTTCGTTGATCTTGCGCCCACTCGCGCGCATTGCGGAATGCCGACGCTCCATCTCGAAATGCTTTCACACTATCTCGCAAGTTCCAACTCCCAAGTTGAGTCATGCAGTAATCCAACGGCCTCTCTGGAGATACTGTCGGATGCATCGCATAGATTTGGAGAAGCGCAAACCGGCCACCTATGTATATTGCAACAATGCAGTAAGCTTTCCCATCCAGAGCGGTGACTGGGTCAGCGTAGGTGCGGAGTGCATGCATAGCTCGGGCTCCAACTGCAGCATCCATCAGTCCCTGGAGGGTGGCGACCTCAAAATCGCCCGTGCGGCTCTTGACCTCTGCAAAGAAATTCGGCAGCACCGGGTTCAACATATACCTTGAAGGAACAATGTACTTGCCCAGTGCCTTGCGTATGCTTGCTTTGATCTCGCTTGGCAAACTTCCGTCGTAGAAATCAGGCTGGGGTGTAGTCGATAGTCCTTCCGTGAGTGATATTAGATTGACAAATCTCACGTTCCGTTGGTTCGGTATGTCGCTCTGGCCAATAATTGTCGGAAACTCATTGGCTAAGACCGTTGACTCCGTGCTGGCATTTCTGTTGTGATTCTTGAAGTGAAGATGCTCGTCTTGACCGAAACGAGAAGATGATAGAGAGGGTCTGCGCCGCCGGAGAACTTTGATGAGCTCTTCCGAATTGACTGGCCGTATGACCGAGCTGTCAATGGAGAAGCCGATGCCGTGATCTGCCATGTACTGTTCAAAGCCAGAGTCATACGGGCTAAGACCTCGCTCAGGAGTGTCAGACCCGCTGTCGGTCTGCGGCGGCATGTTTTCGGCCGGGGGCTAGTCGAGGTCAGTAGTGCAGCGATAGAACAGCGAGTGCACGCTCACGATTCGAAGGTCGTCCAGGTTGGGGCCTCCAAAGCGAGCGAAGTGTTTGAGTGCCTCGTACGGCGGAGGTGGTGCGCTCTGGGATGCTGGCCGCTGTGTGCAAGGGCTGCGCTGTTCACGGCGGTCGAATTCACGCAAGACTGAGGGACAGAGCGGTAGTTTTGAGAGCTTGTCAAAATCCCAGGGAGGTTTCACTGTCTTGCGTTTGCGCTGGCGGGGGCGTTTCATGTCTGGCGCATCTGCTCCTTGTTTGCGCTTGCTGTCAGATGGCATCAAGACATGTCGATTGCCACTCAGACAATTCGTGCTTCAGGCGTCAGAACAAGGGCGGTGTTGTTTGTAGAGAGCAAGCACGAGCGAGACACACTCTGCGCAACATTCCAGCCCTCTCTTGGAGCCTGGAATGGCTCCGGTTCTTCGAGTCGAAAGGCACAGTGTCAGACAGTCTGCGATCGCAAATTTGATGCTACTTGAAGCATTTGCGAGATATTCGAACCAATTACACACGAAGCTCTTAGAGCCTTCTCGACGCTTGGACAGCCTATGCAGCCCTTCGTGCGTTTGTGCTCATGAGCGTGATCTTCTGCTTCTTCTTCTTGCCGCCCTTCTTGCCAGCTCCACTTTCTGCCGGAGAGGCACCAGAAGCTGAGCTTTCACCAACCGTGTCTTGCAATGACTGGGCCGCGACTTGGGCGACGAGCTCGTCTTCGGCCATCAGCTCTTTCTCCCATCCCTGCAGCCAACCGTCATCCACGGGGCCCTGATGCATGTCCAAGGGAGTAAACGAGGGCGAGAGGGAAGGGACAGCAGACGTGCCCCACACCGTCCGATGCTGGCTGGGTGAAGTTGACGGGCTGGCGAGGCTTGCAAAGGAAGAGCCATTGCGTGCTTGCCACTGCGGCGATGCAGACTCCAATTCTCCCGCAGAGGATCCATTGGCTGTGGGCGAGGTACCAAGTGGAGCAAAGTCGGTTGGCTTCAACACCTCTGACAAAGATCCTGACCGCTTGCTGTTTGAGCCACGCACTTGAGCATAGCGTTCAAGTCGTTCCCTCTCCTCAGCCTTGACACGCTCCTTTTCTTCCCTCGTCTCCTTGTCGCGATTCTTGCGTCTTCGCCGTTCAATGTCGGGCTTGAATTTTGCGAGCGTGGTGGCGTCGACTGTATCCGTCCAGTCGCACTCAAGAAACGACACCTCGCAGCCATGTGGCAAGTGAGCGAGATACTTTGCGCGTCGGCGCATATCGTCGTCGATGACGTGGCCTGTGGATATGTGTTCAATGCGAGGGAGTATAGTGGAAGGGAAAGATGTGAAATCGCCAAATGCAGTACGAAGGATGCGAATGTCCAAAGGAGAGAGGTAATAGTGGAGGAGGGCCTGATAAAAGTAGTAATCAGAAGGAGTGCTGTTGGGTTGCTGCTGTTGAGAAGCCTTGAATTGAGCGAGAGACGTTGAAAGGGTTGATGCCGGTGTGGTATCTGGTGCTGCTTCAACGGTGCTGCGCCTGGGTTTTGTCTCTTCAGGTTTTTGTGGCATATTGTCAATACCAGTGATCTTGTCTTTCGCGTCCCGAACGGCTCGCATGGCCCGGCCAGTCCACTCGGTATCCTCGCCAAACATGAGCTCATCATGTCGTTGCGTTTCTAACAGACGAACGAGCTCGTCGTCAAAGGATTTTATCATATAGTCTTCGGTGCCTCTCATGACTCGGGCGTAATCCATCACGTCGGCAGCATAATGCCACGGAATCTCGTCGTGTCGGCTCATTGATTGAGAAACCTCCTTTGGAAGAGCAAGCGTGCTTCCAGCAGGTCTCATGACAAGGCGCAAGACTATGTCTCCGCCCTCGCGCGGAGTCTCGGGCTCCTGGCCGCTATACCACCGGACAGGGCGAGTCTCGGAAATGTAAATGCTGTCCCAGCAAAGGGGGCATGACTTCCAACGAGCTCGCTTGTCCGGAGCACCATCGGCAGCTTCGTCTGAGTGCATGTACCTGATCAAACAGTGCAGGCAGAAGATGTGGCCACACTTGGCCATGCGTGGGGCCACGGGGTCTCCGAGGCAAATAGGACATGATGCTGACTGGGACTGGGGCGAAGCCAGAATCTGGAGGATGGATCCCCACTCGAGATACTCGTCCGCGTCTACACTCTGCGCGTGATAGTCTCCTCTAGGGTCGACCACGAAGCGGTAGTTGGCATGGACATATCTGCCCGAGGTTAGAATGGTGTTGTCCGGAGTCTGGAGGCGACCACATACCTTGCCTTGTCAATCGCATGGTAACCCGACCCCATCCCCCAGGTTGGGTTTCTCCTCACATGCCTTTGAGAGTCTCTCTGTGCGTTATAGGTCGGCCGCGGTGGCAACGAGAAGTTCATCAAGTGGGTAATCGATGTCTGGCCCTTCCGGCCGTTCACGGAACGCATGATGGCCTGATGGTGATTTGGTCAGTCTGTGGCGCTTCAAAGACCAGGGTCACCTCGGCATACTTACAGTCTCTGTGGCATCCTCGTCAACCAGCCGGTACTTCTTGGAGCCCTTGTGCTGGCCCTTTGAACCCTGCTTGTTGCGGGGTGCGGCGCCAGATCGCGTAGCGGCACCAGCACCGTGGCTTCCAGAGCCTCCGAAGCGCGGTTGAGCACTGGTGGGCGCAGCGGACGGTCCTCCCTGGGAAGTCTGGGTTGAAGAAAGTTGTGGGCCGCCACTAAGCTTGTTGATGTTGGGCTGGAGGTTGGAGGCCATCACGCGTAGGGAGTGACGTAGGTGACGGTCGTTTGGAGGACCATGGAGACTAGCCCGTGGTCATTGAGGAAACCCTTTTGATAGCGGGGTGACCGGGAGATCAAGCAGCAGAAAGAGACTATGAGACTTGTTACGAGGGGAGGAAGCCCCCGTCGGTGGATGGTGGCGGGATCGCCAGAGACGAGAGAGGGGCGCATGGATGAGTCGACAGCTCCGCCAAATCACGTGACTTACGAGCACCATCCTCGTATTGAATCTTATACGTCTATTTGCTAGTGGGGTATGCCGCTAATTATTATGAAACCTTGCAGTTCCCCATTGGTATCATCGGCTGTCGTAAACAGCCAAAGATCAATAACGCCCATACTGTACAAGCTTGCCAATTCGACGCCGGTGCAAATGCAATTGAAAGCCCGTCATCCACCCATCATCAAGTCTCCTTCGGTCAGAAGTAAGCCTCGTTCGTAAGCTGGAAGATCTCTCTGTCGGTGCTGTAGAATGAATCTAGTAGTAATGCCTAAGCCCTCTGGAGTGCTTTACTTGACCGAACTCCCGTAAATGTTCACGCCACAATGCGCCCATTGATCTCGCCATGCGGCTCGGCGCAGGAGAAGAGATTGACGTGGCTATCGTTTATCGCCGCGCATGCAAGCATTAACCGATGAGGGTGGAATGCTGTAGTCGCAATAGGCGAGGATCGATTCTGCTGCAGGAAACTCGCATACGGCTCGAAGCTGGACAAAAAGTCGCCATGCATGTTGTGAACCTTGACGTTGTGCCGTTCAGATCCTCTGAATATCAATTTTAGCTTTATTTTTCCGCGAGAGGACAAGGAAAACTTACGTGGCAAACACTGGCGCATGTTCATGAACACTCAGACTCCTGAGAGAGTCTCGCGTAGCTCTGATGGTCTTGAGCGATTTGCCCATCCGGATATCCCAAAGCTTCACCTCGCCGTTGGTGCTACCGCTGAGAAGTTCGCGCTGGCCACCGCGTTGCATGTGGACGTCTGTGATCCAACTGGTGTGCTCCTTCCATTGCTGTATCCGAGCCTTCATTGGCTTCTCCCGTTGATCATATACTCGCACCGCTCCGTCGCCAAACCCAGCAACAAAGATATTACCCTCGACTTGGTCGGATGTCAGCGACGTGACACACGACCCCGATCGAGCCGGAATGTCCGTCTTGCAGACTTCACTCATGGCGCTCCAGACTCGAATGACCTTGGCATCGCCAGCCACCAAAATCTCGCCTCGGCCTTGCAGCCAGTCAAAAACTAAGCCTGATTGGCGTGTGCTTGGCATAATATCCGTCATCGAGCTAAAGGATGAAACGAGATGGCATCCGTCCACTGAATCGTAATCACGATACAGTCTGACGCAGCCGTCGGAGGAGCCGGTCATGAGCAAAGCTCTGTCATCTTCATTGATGAACCTGGTGCCGGTGATCCTTGTGCGCAGCGGATTCCCGTTAGAGAATTTCGAGATTTGCTTCTGGGCTTCCCAGTCCCAGATTCGAACTGTACTGTGGTCATCTGTGACAGCGAGATGAGGATCGTACTGATGAAAGCACATTTTCATTGGCTGGGTTCGGTTGTCGAAGAATCCAGAAGACTTGTCCCAGCGACTCTTTCCGGCGTGGTCCTTTAGCCTCTGAGTCTCATCTAGAATCTTTTCATTCCGATTGCGGCGCCACAACCTTACGTTGTAGTCTTCGCTACCCGGTTCATCCGCCTCGTTCTGCTTCATCTGCGGTTCTCTAAAGTACTCAACAGACCAGTCAAAGAAGGTGCTCTTCAGTGGAAGCTGCTGCTTGGCTTTTTGAGATCTCTCTTTGTAGTGCTTCGCAACGGGGGACTTGGTTGGAGGATGGTTGGCCTGCAGCGTTGACACCGGCTCGAGAGAATTGGTCCAGTTTGCTGGAAGTCTTGCTTGGGCCGACCCTGAAAGTCGATTTTGGGTGATAGCTCGCATAGACCCATTTCTCGAAGGCGATAGATCAGGCTCAGTGGGGGTGCTAGGTCCAAAGGCAAGATTCTTCAGCGATGCCGCTACGCTAGCTGTACGTCGCATGCCCAGCGAGAAGTAACTGTCGGTGCGTTGAAGGTTTGGAGTGGTGGGTGAAATGGGCCCTTGCGCGCTAAGGGGTCGGTGGTTCTCTACCATTTCAGAGACCGAAGGAATGACAAACTGTTCGCTGAGTTTGACGACCTCGGTCATGACAGGCTGCGCAAAGGGGCCCAGTGGAGAGTTGTGCAGAGTTGCTAGCACATAATCTGTCAGAATCTTCCCATCGCGCGACACCTCGGGATCTGGATCGCAAGACATGACCAAGATTTGCTTCCAGACGCCCACCACAATGCTCTCAGTAGATACTGGCTCCACATCGCCGTCCAAGCTGCCATCCGGTGGTGTAGATCCCAGGCTTCGAACCTCCAAATTTCTGAAGCCGTCCTTCTCCTCGATCATTTGCTCGTAGGCGGCTACTGTGAAACGCGCAGTGTAACGCTTTACAAACGCAGAGAAGAAGATGACAAGTTCTTTGCGAACTAGACTGCTGCCGTCGTTACTCATGAGCATCACCCGTGAAGCAATCTCCTCCTCGATGGCTGCAACTTGGTCTGTGAGCTCTGGAATGCCGATAAAAGTCGTCAAAGCAAACAGCATGGCTGCTCTCACTTCAGGCACAATGTCCCATGCAGCATCACACAGTCGCCTGTGAGCAAGCTTCCGAATGCCGGACCATTTAGCTTCTGGAAAGTCTTTCCACAGTTGAGCAAGACAGAGGCAAGACCATTGTCTGAGGAGTGGGTTGTCAGTCTCCTGCCACGAGACTTGGCTGAGGCAGCTTTCCACCAGCTCTGCACTGTGGGCCACCATCTGTCCCTGCCTGAAGTCCTTGCAGAACATGGCAATAATAAAGGCGCACATTGCCCGGTGTTCGCTGACATCGCGAATGGGAAGACCAGAGACGGGGTTGAGAATGCCGATGAAGTAAGCATAGCCATTATCCTTTAGGAGGTCGGCTTGACAGGTCTGATCTTCGGCCAGAATACGAGCCCATATGAATACCATGACAGGCTTTAATTCAGTAGCCTGTGACTGCAGCAGCTTCAGGACGTACGGGAAAATGCCGATCCCTAGAGCCAGCCTGACGGCCCATGGGCCAAGATCAAGGAACTTGCTCAGCAATATGAGAGCTCGAAGCCGATGCACCTGGCTCAGGAGTACCTGCAACACTATTGGCAGCTGCTCTGGCTCTTTCTTGTCCGCCGCTCCGTGGTCAAGATAGACTTGAAACGCGGTAAGCTGCTCGGCAAAGAACTCAGAATGTTTGTACTCATAGTCGATTTCTTTGCGCTCTGCCCGAATGAGATTTGGAAGTTGGTTCAGAACAGATTCTATGGCAAGATCCCAGCTGTCCCAAAGTGGGTGATCGTGGCAGGAAGGGAACGGCGGGTGGCACTGAGGATGGCATTGATAGAAGCGCATGATGCGTTGTGCAAGGAGGAAGTTGCGGAAGAGGGCTGCAACCATCAGGTCTTGCCTGAAGAGCTTTTTGAAAAGCGCTTTGGGGAGCGTGGTCCAGGCAATTGTGTCGGTGATGGCTGTGAAGATCCAATTGAGCTCGCCGATGGGCGTCCTACGCTCCTGACTGCGTCCAGGTATCTTGTCGGCGTCATCTTGATCCAGCGAACTCGGAAGAGGGTTTCGGAGGATGAAGAAGCGTACGGCCATTTCTATGGGCGTGGTCAAGCACGCAGTGAACAGGTCTGCAGGAAGATTCGGGTTTGTGGGCAGTGTCTCTCCCGCCTTGCAAGCAGCCAGCTGGATACAGTCAGAGTACTGCTGCAGTTGGGCGCCGGGGTTGGCCTGGAGCTGTTCCACATTTTCAGTCTCGTGCTTCTCGAGCGCTCTGCTGAAGTTTTGAATGATGAGCCCAGCGTCGGAGCAGTCGTAAACAAGCAAGGCAGGCGAGCCGAGCCAGGTCTGCAAGTCGAAGATGCTCACGGGGATGTACTGGGTGTAGTGTTTGTTGAAGACCCATATCTCGCCTGAAGGCGTGGGCCTGGGAACGCCGTGGCCGTTGTAATGGAACAAGACACGCTCGTCCTTTGCATTCTTGCGCACAGTCATGGCGTATTTCTTGGTCTCCTCCGAGGTAGGGTCTGGTAGGACTCTATAGCGAGTGCGCATGCTGAGCTGCTCGTACTGCATCTGGAGCTTCTTGGCGATGAGATTCATGCCAGTGTTGCCCGACTGGGAGTGGTGAGCGCTCGGGGTGGGGTCGGTCCAGCACTCCTTGCGAGCACATGGATCTGTCTTGATGACGTCGGGAGGGTCAACTCCTATGTTGAGGCAAATGCAGAGCATGGCAGAGACAGTCTTGAGACGCTCACGCATGCGCCAGTCCTCCTCGCAGTCACCAATGTTCTCGTCCTTGGGCACGCCGGCGGTGTCGTGGCGCTTGTCGTTGAAGTAGAGGTAGAAGTTGTTTGAGAGCTGGAGAGCCCAGTCCTCGGAGTTCTGGTACTCGAAGCCATGCCGAATCTGCCAGCCATCTGGCTGTTGTGCGGGGTGGTGGTCATCGTCTTCGTCGGGCGCAGGCGTTCTAGCCTTGCTGATGGTTTGGCGGGAGGTCCACTCGCTCTGGGCTCTTTGCAACGGTGGGCGAGCGACGCCAGGTAGGAGCTGGTTCTCCTCGGTCATCGTCGCGGGAGGACAGGCTCATGTTGTAGCCGCGGTAGCTAGGGTCATGCCAAAGTGGAGAGGTTTGCGGAGTGAGTCCGACGGGCAGAACAGATGCCAAGATACGAAAAAGTAGCAGAGGAGACGGAGGCGAGCTGCAAGAGCATGGACCGATTCTCCGTTCAAGCTGCACCGCGAAGGTGAGGTTTGCCTGCGAGTGAGTGAAGAGTGAGATGAAGGTCCACCGCCAGACCGTGAAGACGCCGGTGCTGCCTGCCAACTCCGTTTATCGCCGCGTCTCCCTCATCTCTCATCTCTCTGAACGTCCCCTGTGCACTTCGCATATTCGTCAGCTTGAGGACAGTTGAACCATTTGAAGACATCATGCTACCTAGAACTCCCGCCACTGCCGATGCTGTTGCTGGAGTTGTTGTTGGCGATGTTGATGATGCTCGTGATAATCCCCACCGTCATACAAGTGTTGGTGATGGCCACCGAATTGCCACTCCACAAGCCACAGTAAAGCTTCCAGACCCCAATGAGCCTGATTGATGTTCTGTTCATTAAGCATTGCGGCATCAAGGCGATTCCTCTGCGAAAGCTATACGTGGTCTGCGATTAGTACATAAGTGACTGCCAGAAGGCTGCCTCCCTCGGCGCCCGCCACACACCGGCTACCAACGAGCATCTGTATGCTGGTTGCCCAGCCACAGATGGCAGCGCCGGTGGTGAAGAAGAACAGGGCAAGGAGGGCGACGGGTTTGCGGCCAAGTACATACCCTTGCGCGAGGGATGTCCAGAGCAACTGTAGGACGGCAGAGCTGAAGAAAAGGGCGCTCCCCTCACATTTTGAAGTATTTATTGTGATGCCTTGTGGCATAACAATGGGTGCTCAACACTCTCACTACAGTCGACGACGAGCTTCGGGCATAGAACGGAGGCTCGCAGGCACCGGTTTGTCTGATGCGCACCATCAGCTCGCGTGTAAGAGCAACTCGTAATCATGACCTGGAAGTGACTTGACTCTAGTCAAATGAGCAACCACAGTATATTAATGATGATGATGATGATGATGAGGAGCAAATCCACGCTCATTCATGCTTCAGCTAAAACAAATGCTGGGCATCACACAGACCCTTTCAACATTAGAGAGCATTGGAGAGAACAGGAAGGACGACGATAGAGTCAGCCTACCAGTGTATCAACTTTCTCAGAGTAGAGGAAAAACTCAGTGAGGGTTGCTGTGTCATAAGTCATGATACTACCATCCGCTGAGCTTCAGGCTGCAGTCTTGCTTGAAAGATGCCTGTTTACTGAGCGTCTCGTGCATAAGGCAAACGTAGGCGATCTATGCCGCAAGCATATTTGTCCAATATAGCTAGGAAACAAGGTTCTTGTTGTCGCACGCAGGAAATCCATCTTCGACGTGAGAGCAACTTTGTAGAGGATGGCCTCTCCCCAACATCATCAATCTCGGCAAGCTGCGACATTCCATGAGAGTCACCAGAGACTATGAACATCGCATGGAAAGCAAGGCTTGAAGAAGGGCAAGCCCGATGCTCCCATGTCCCTTTTGGCGGTTTCACGCTTGTCCTCCTAGGCTGAGATTGTGCGAGTGCGCATGAAACCACCAAAAACCGGGGGGGGGGGGGGGGGGGTCGTGTGTTTCAGCCCCACGGTCTGACAGCTTCCAAGCAGCCCTCTCCATCTTTCGATGCACGCTTCTCATCAGCAGCAGCTGCCCTTGAAAGAAATGAGCAACCATCACGGCGAGGGATAACGGTACATGTTGATCGTGTGCGGCTTAGCGTATCGAGAAACCTGGGGAAGCGCCCCCCCCCCAAGCAAGCGGCCACTGCGCCAAGCCTTCTCCTGACCCTGAGACCAAGGACATCTACCAGCCCAGCCACCACGAATCTTCCTGAATGCCTCACGCCACCACCTGCGCCGACCCACACTCACATGCTCATTGCTTTTACTTTTGAACGACTCATGTATCTCTTTTCATATCAGCTTTAGTGCGCTGTGCGCTCCCATCTGCGCACCCCGATCCCCTGGGCCACACGGCCAACTTTCCGCATTACCTCCTATCCCAAGACAGCTGCTGGCCCCCCTCGCTGCGCCGAGAAGGCTCCCCCCCCCCCCCCCCCCCCCCATGGCTTTCCTCTTCAAGTCCAAGAAGGGTGACAAGCAGAGCGACAAGCACAACGTTGCTCTGTCCCAGGCTCCGCCGCGAAATATCACATCAGCAGATGGATTTCGGGATGTTACTTCAGTTCGCGCTTTGGGGCCGCCTCCGCCCATAGGCGGCGCACAGTTGATGACTGCGCGAGGCGGCATCTCGTCGCCTACTCCTGGCGATCGGGCCCTGCAACCACGCTCAGAATCCGAAATGGGGTCCTATGTATGCGCTCTCCTCCACTTTCTTCGCTTTTCACCATGCTGACTCCGCCGTGCAGGGCCCCCGCGGCACCCAACCGCGACCCGAGCCGAACCTGTCGCTCTACCCGTGGAGTCAGCGCCGCCTCGATTTCTCCAGCATGGGCCAGAACCCGTTCCCTCGCTACGGCGCTGCCGCCAATTCAGTCGCCTCAAAAGACGGCGATGTCTACCTCATGGGAGGTCTCATCAATGGCTCCATGGTCAAAGGTGACCTCTGGGTTGTTGAAGCTGGCAAAGGTCCGCTGAACTGCTACCCTGTTCCCACCACCGCCGAAGGCCCAGGCCCAAGGGTAGGGCATGCGAGCTTGCTTGTCGGGAATGCTTACATTGTCTTCGGTGGTGACACCAAGGTTGACGAATTGGACGTTCTCGACGATACCCTATACCTCTTGAATACTTCCACAAAGCACTGGTCAAGAGCGCTGCCCGCCGGGCCTCGTCCGTCAGGCCGCTACGGTCACACTTTGAATATCCTAGGCTCGAGGATTTATGTGTTCGGCGGTCAAGTAGAAGGCTACTTCTTCAACGACCTCGTCTCGTTTGACCTGAATGCTCTGCAGCAGCCGAACAATCGCTGGGAGATTCTCATTCAGAACAGCTCCGACGGTGGCCCACCAACAGGACAGGTGCCACCCGCTCGAACAAATCACACGGTCATCACCCACCAGGAGAGATTACTTCTCTTCGGCGGCACAGACGGAAACACCTGGTTCAACGATGTCTGGGTTTACGAGCCTGAGCGTAACTCGTGGTATCTCCAGGAATGTATTGGATATATTCCCGCCGCGCGAGAAGGTCATGCAGCTGCTCTTGTTGGCGACACCATGTACATCTTTGGCGGTCGCACAGAGGAGGGCAAGGATCTTGGCGACCTGGCTGCCTTCAGGATACCAACTCGCCGTTGGTATACTTTCCAGAATATGGGCCCTTCGCCATCCCCACGCTCGGGCCATGGCATGACTACTGTGGGTACCAACATCGTCGTCCTCGCTGGCGAACCTAGCTCTGCTCCCCGGGATGCAGGAGAATTGAGCCTCGCCTACATCCTCGATACCAACAAAATCCGATACCCGGCTGATGCCCCACCCGTGAATGGCCCCTTGCGCTCGGGCAACCGGAGACCGAGTGGCGAGTCAGGACGCACAACCCCCCAAGAACGCTCCACCTCTAGAGATGGCGCCGCTGAGGATGGCTCAAATGCCGTTGGACGCTACCGCGCAGGCTCTCAAGAAAGTCTTGCCACGGCAGCTCAGAGGGGCATGGACAGCAGCAACGGACCATTGGCGCATGCAGGCCTCACAAGACCACGCGGCGGTACCGCCCCATCTCAGCCGGGCCCACCTCCCCAGCAGCAAGCGCCTCAACCTCGCGCGAACGGCGTGCGACCGAGCGCCGAAAGTGCAAGGATCAATGGCAAAACTGAACGTCAGCTCATCACCGAACGCGCGAGTCTCGACCAGATAGGTCAAGCGTCCCGAGCAGATGGTGCTCGCGATCCCGCATTGCAGCCAGTGAGGGGCCAGCAGCAACAATACACATCTGCTCAGCGACAGCAAAATTTCAATCCTTTCCCGCAAACAGCACCCGTCTCGGCTCCTCCTCCTCCGTCGGGTCTAAGTCCATTCCCTCCAGCCGCTGCGCCGGTAGCGACAAAGAACAGCCCTCCGAACAACAGCACGCTAGAGCAAAGTGGTGTCGCAAGCACGTTGAGACGAAATCAGGAAACACCAGATGGTACACGTGAAGTGTTTGCCACTCCTACAGAAGACCGAAATGATCTGCACATACCGGGCCAGTTCCCGGTCGACAGTGGCGTTGGATCATCTCCTGCCGTGGCCCAACGGAACGACGATTTGACGAAAGAGCTAGAATCGTTACGCACAAGGAACGCTTGGTATGCGTCGGAGTTGGCTCTGGCTCGCAAGGCTGGATATACCCCTGGGACTAACGAGAGCAGCCCCGTCAATGAGCGAGGAAGCTCGTCCTTTAATGAAGAGGAGCGGCCCTTATTGGAAGCTCTGCTGAAGATGCGCAATGAGCTCGCCACTGTGCAGCAGGCCTTCTCAGAGCATTCCAGTCAGGCAGCCCAGCGCATTGCGGAGATTGAAAAGGAGCGAGACTCTGCCGTCCACGAAGCCGTATTTGCGCGCACTCGATCTGCCGCCAAGTCGAGGGGAGGTGGTTCTCCTTCTGAATCTCGAGACTTGGGACTGTCTGAGCACGAACGGTCCAATGATGCCAGTCGCCGGCTGGCATCTGCTCTTGCCGCTCACAAGGAGCTAGACTCGCGTCTCCAAAACTTGCAGTTGGAGATAAACTCGGAACGCGAGGCTAGAGCATTAGCTGAGGCTTCTGCCAATGCCGCACATACCCGCGCGTCTGAGCTCGACAGCCACAAGCAGCAAAACTCTTCCGAGCTAGAAAGTCTCAGGCGTGAGCTACACACAGCGCAGAAAACTGCCCGTGAAGAAGCCGCCAATTGTTCCGAAGCATTGGCATCGGCAAAGATGCTACAGGTTGATCGTGACGAGATGCACCGGAAGCACAAGTCTGCCCAAGACAAATCCTCCAACCACGTGGGAATTCTTGCCTCCTTGCGAGAAGCTATGCAAGCATCCACCGAAAAGTCCGAATTGCTGGAACGTAAGCTCGAATCTGAGCGATCAAGCCGGGGAATGCTTGAAGAGAAGCTTGCCCAACTACGTACTGAGCACGACACACGCGTCAGTGAACTCGAGTCTACCACGAAGAAATTGCAAGATGCCGAAGAGATGGCCGCTAACCACAAGACCGAGGCGGAAAAGCATCGCAATGTGGTCCTTGCCGGCTTCGGCAAGTCGGTTAGCCGTGACGACGAAGAAGAGTTTGCTGCCAACGATGAGAGGGTCAGTATCCTTCAACAGCGCCTGGAAGCTGCCAATGCCCTCGTCAGGCAGAACCAAGCCGCGGCAGATGCTGCATCAGAAAAGCTACGCAGTGCAGAAGAGCGGATTGCTGGGCTCGAAGCATATCAAGAGCAGACAAGCAGGGAAGGTTTAGGCATGCGCAAGCAGCTGCAGATGTCGTCGCAGAACACTTTGAGCCTACACGCCGAAAAGGCCGACCTCCAGCAAAGACTGGCTCAACACGTGACTGACCTTACTGCCTTGCAAGCCCAGCATGGTGCTGTCAAGAATCTCCTGCACGAGCGTGGAGTTGATACGTCGAATCTGTCAGCATACACGGGCTCCCCCACTTCAGGTCCACCGTCGGAGCGCCTACGTGAGCTCGAAACGCAGCTCGAGGCGAGCAAGGCAGCTCATGAGGTCATGCGTACCTCCTTTGAGCAGCGTGAGCAAGAGGCGAATCGCGGCTGGGAAAACAAGATTGGCGCTCTCGATAGTGACTACCAAGCTGCCGTCAAATATCTCAAAGGCACCGAGAAGATGCTTGGTAAACTCAAGCTTGAACTGGCAAAGTACAAGTCTGCTAACAAGGAACTCGAAGAGAAAGTTTCGCGCTCTACGCCAACGCTAGGCTGGGAAGACGAGCGCTCGCAGCTTCGCAGAGAGCTTGAGGACGCTCAGCAGCGCATCCGTCGGTCCTCGGACGAAGTCGAACGTCAACTCGCAGCCGTGCGTGCTGTGAGTGCTGAGCGTGAACGCCTCGAAGCTCGACTTGAAACAACTAGCGATAGTCACCGCTCAGAGCTCGAGATCATTCGTCGGCAGAATGCTGAGCTTGAAGCACGTGCCACAGAGGCGGAGCGGAAGGCCCACGACCTCCTGACCCATGTCGGCACCACAGTGAACAACTACCGACGCGAAAGCCAATTGAATGGAGTCAATGGCCGCCTGCACAGCCGCAACACCAGCACAGCGGACAGCACAATATCTGCGACCAGCGGGTATAGCATTGAGACACCACAGCCTCTCAAACACACTGACAATCGCGAAATGACCGATTCCTCAACAACCTACACGACTTCGGCTGGGCGCCCATCGGCAGACTCGGACGTACTCTCCCGCAACAGCATGGCGCTCGACAGCCTTGCTTCGGAGCTAGAGACATTACGCTCACACTGGGAGACCACGAACAAGAATTACTCGCGCAGATCAGACGCAAGTGTTGTCAACGAGCTTGAAAAGACGCCTACACAAACAAGCCATACCTCTCAAGGGCCAGCTGGACAACAGCCAGGCGGTTTGAGTGGTAGTTTAGCTACCTGGCGCAAGAAGCTCGACATGAATGAAGCTGGTGGAGACAGTGGGAGGAGTAGCTATGGTGACGCCGGGCTGGGTGCGAGATGATGCGCAGACAGGTGACCCTCGCTGTAGCTGGTCGGTGAGGGCACCGACACTTACGCCTCACGCGGACCAACAATCATTTCCTCTTGACATAACGCTACATGTACATACGACCAATACGAAGCACGGTGATGGCAGGTTCTTTCTTTCTTCGGCTTACGCCTGCCCTGGCTTGGCTCGCCGTTGAGCGACATTGGCAGATTGCACTACAGGAGTTCTCATGTACGAATATATCTGAGCAAGTATGTTCATTGCATCCGAATATATTCGTTGGGTGATGTAACGGTGACTCTATCGACTCGAAACTCGAGATTCGAGACTTGATGACAGCCGAAGTTTGCAGAGTCTCAGACAGCAATGAGCTTGCAGTTAAACCCATCTCTAATTGCTACACGCTCAGAATTGGGTGCCCGTGATGGCAAATGCAAAGCATCACATTTTCTGCGAGGAAATAATACAGGGTTTGTAAGCGTAGTCCGTAGACCACTACCAAGGCATCGATGCTCCAGTCCTGCCTCCTCAAAGCCTCAACGTCAATTCGAGCAGTGGCCATTCCTCTCACTGGACTCTTTCTATCGGCTCGTGTTCTTTTCTCCCCATCCTTCTTCATGTAGTGCTGAGCAGAGACAGGAACCCGTCATGCCTGCTGAGGCAACTGGCCAGCTGCAGCCAGATTCAAAAAGGCTTCCAGGTCAAACTTGGGATCCTCCGGGTCCGTGATTATGCTTCCACCGGCAGTGGTCTTGTCGGCCGGCAGGTTCTTCTTGGTGAACTCGGCCTTGGCCTGCTCGATGAGCTTATTCTTGTGCTCGTATTCCCGCTTGACGGCATTGGCACGACTTGCGCTGTTTAACGACATTTGATGGGTGAGACCGTAGAAGACGCCGAACCCGAGAGCGGAGAAGCGGAGGACCTGCGCAATGGAGAAGTTAGCTTGTTGGACGGGGGCCATTGGCTTTTGGATGGTGTTCTGCGCATGGATGCGGGAGAAGCTGCAGGAACTGCTACTTACATTGACACCGACAGAAGACATTGTGGAATAGGAGAGGGCAGGCGAAGAATGAGGCCTTTCCGGAGCTGGTTCGGTGCGTGAACAGCAGTTTAAGGATGCGGTTGCACTTGGCGTAAAGACGTCGGAAGTAGACGCGATTAAGATCAATACTTGGGATCACGTGAATGTCGGTCACGTGATTCTGTTACAATCTTTCGCGCCAGGGTTTCAACATGTCAGATACAATAAGCAACTAATCAATGAGGCGAGATACTGGATCAGGGCCTTGGGTCTACAAACCATCAATGCTGGCGGTCCTGGTTGGCGCTGTTATGGGCAACGCCGTCCGTAGAGCCTGGAGAGGAGATTCTCAGACAGTCTCTTCACCACCTCCTCGCGCATCGTGCTTGTTCCATGTCGTGCCATCGTTTGTAGGGAATGCTGTCCATTGTAAATATACATCGCTGTTTGTCCCTTTCCTCGTGATCTTCCGCTAATCGCGCGAGATATTGATTTAATAATCGTCCTTGTCGAAAAAGCCCGTCCCCTGCATGTGAACCTTTTCCGCCGAATCAAAAGTCATACCCTCCGGCAATACCTGGAGCAGGCCCTTCGAGTTCCACGTGTTGTACACTGCTCCGAATCTCTTCGCTGGACCTGACTAGGTTTCCGAAATATTTCCTCGCCACCTTGCTCTCGGTACAGATTTTGCCAGTTTGCTCACGCTGGTTCTGAAGCCCCTCAAAAGTCCGCTGAAGGCCGATTCGGAGATGATCTGCCGGAATCTTCAGCACCTTACGCACCTCGCTTGAGATGCGCTGCGCGTTGCTATGAGTGAAGTCGATAGCAGATAGCTGACTCGCTACCTTTGCAGAGAGGCGCCGAGGTAATGAGGTGGGTATAGATGTGATAGCATATGACACTCCAAGTGCGAAAGCTACGACGATTCCAGGAATGAGTAGGGTCTGAAGTTTGTTGGATCCAAGGACGCGAGTCGCGCTAAGAGCTCCATTGATCCACCTTGGTCCATGAATCATTTGCGTACCAACAACACCCGCAATAGTAACGGCCATGCTCGTTCCCGCTACCCTTTCTTGCCGGCTCCAAAGGCTAGAAACATCAACGAAGTCCCAAACTTCGATACTGATGTGAACTTGTCGGGCCAGCGTGTCTTTTCTCCGTCGCAACATATTCTCGGGCTGGAACTTTAGGTCGACGTAGTCATCGCCGAGATAGCTTTTACCGTGGGCTCTTACGGTATCGACTCCTTGTGAGGTCCTTGCACGAGCATAGTCTTCACATGCTTCAACCTGGCATGAAATATCGGCTAGTATAGCTGTTGTGATGTCTTCGGCGAAGGCGTAAGCATACCAGATTCCAGGATATTGCACATCAGTTCTCCGTTCGGAAGTCTTGGTAATCGCATCCTTCAAGGAATCACGTGTGAAGGAATAGGTATCAGCGACGACGTCCTCTGTTATTGTATCCAATGCATCACGAATCTCGCTGCGAGCCTTACTCGACTGCTCAAGAAGAGGCTCAAGCTCCTCCAGTTTCTTTGTGACACGGTCTAGCTCCTCTTGTGCAACATCCTGATTGACTTTGGCCAAGCTTTGCACGTCATCCAGTACATTCAAAAGGTACGTTTTAGCGGGTGCGAGTTTCGATCGGGCACGTTTCTCGAGAACAAAACGTCGCAGTGAAGTTTCCAGCTCCGAAAAATCTTGCATCTTGTCTTTGTCATTATCCTTGCTTTTGCCCTTGCCCTTGCCCTTGCCATCGCCCGCATTGCTGTAATTATTCGCGTCACCGTCTGAGTGGTCGTCTGACGTCCCCGGTGTGCCACTTGGGTCCGAACTAGTTCCGAGAGAGATTCCATCGCCATTCGCTGGCTCACGCATGGGAGCTACCGGAACAACATTGCTTGAGACGAAGTGTACTAGCTCTGAAGATTCCTTGAAGGTTGCTGGGCTTAGATATGCCACTTGTTTTAATATCTGCTGCTGGCACCTTTCCTTGTTCGTAATGCTGTCAAAACCATTAACTACAAAAAACATATATGCCTTCTCTCGAGCAGCAGATAGAATAAAGTCGCGCGCCGAAATTGTGAAATGATTTGTAGCAGAGACGACAAAAATAACTACGTCTATCTCTTCTTGACGAGCGAAAACGGCCGTAGTTTTTAACGAGTCGCTATTAAGACCGGGAGCGTCGATCAGCGAAATATCCAGAACGCCATTATTGAGGAGAGATTCATCGACAGCGCGAGTATCCTTGACATAGACTTTGCATTGAGAATAATTCTCACTGTTTGTAACAATATTTTTCGAGCTCAGAAAGCGGGAAAACATCGTAAGCTCTTTCATCTTGGCGATCATATACCACATTGGCTTTGACAGCATGCACCTCCTCTAAATCGCCATTCTCACGAACGTCCAGGACTTCACAAAATATACTGGTACACGGTTGCTCATCTTCTGGAAGGATTTTACGCCTAAGAAGGGCATTGCAGAACGTCGATTTGCCGGCATTAAGATCTCCAGTAACAAGGACTTTACTAGACGTGTCTTCTATTCGCTCCCGTAATAGCGATAGATGTCGTATGCTTTTGAGGATTTGCCCGTCCAGTAATTGCGCTAGCGCTTTCGAATCTTTCTGCATTGAATGTATGATGTCCGTCTGTGGTACGCCATCCATCTTGAGATCAATCTTGAGGACAGAGAAATCACGCGCAAGCTGCGACGTTACCAAACGAGGGCCGAAAACTGATCGCTCCTCTGCTACTTTGCTCGATTCCTCCATGGAGTCATGTCCTAGACTGGTCTCTGCGCGGTGTAGTGCCTGTGGACGGTTTGCTTTGCCATTAGATGGCACATGGCTGGACTGTGTATGAACGAGACCGGGTCGCAGATGCTGACTCAAAGTCTGATGAGGTCGAAGTTGAACAGAAGGATAATGCACAGGCGATCTATGGTTCTCCTCCTGAAGCTCTTGCAAAGCTTTGATGGTTCGAGTTATTGCGCGGGCCAGAGCGGTGCGATTACGGTTGTACTGAAGTTGAAAGATGGATCGAGCTGTGGTATGCCTCTCCTGTTCCGCTGTAGATGTCAGTAAGATGCTGGGACATTCATGTTGGAGGAACACGTACAGTGCAATCCATCTGCTGCCCGCGACACGAAATGATCCGACATTAGGCTAGGGTCCCACGCCAGGCTGTCGAGATTGCTCGAACGAGTGCCATATCCAGAGTCATCATCAAGCATCTCAGTAAGGTGCTTTGCGCTCTCAGATATCGAGCCGGTGCCGAACGTCATGTACTCTGGCTTCGAGGCGCGATTCTGGTCATCATCAAACTCACGTTGAGACGAATGCCCGGAAGACGCGAGGTTCTCTTGACTCATTTTGCGTAAGGTCTCGATATGAGCAGGATGTGGTGGTCATGGACATAAGTAGCCGGAATCCATAAATTGAATGTTTGGAGTGCTGGTTGAGCTCTCGCCCATGAATCTTGGCACTTTGTCGCCGCAGTCTCGACACTTTGCATCTACCACACTCGAGCGTGCTGGGAAAGCAGCTTTAGTTTCACAACCGGAGCAGAATGCTCAACCGCAAGGATGAGATTCTCGCGAAGAAAGCGAAGCTCGCCGAGCTGAAAAGGCAGCGAGAGCTGCGGCAAAAGGAGTTCTCGGTCAATCGTCAAAGCATTGGCTCTCCCTCAGACATAACCTCTTCTCCTCGAAATCGGTCCGAGAATAGGCAGGAGCTAGACAACCTCATCTCCAGTCTCGTTGGCGAGGACCGAGGTGGATCTCCTGCTCCTGGCTCGCCGTCGCTTTCTACGCGAGGCCGCAGTCGCCCTACATCGTACGCGAGCCCAGCAAAGACAGAGACAGAAGATGACATTTCCTCCATCGACCACCATGTCGCGCCCACCGGCCAAGCTCAGGTCCTTTCATTTGCGCCCATCACAACCACTTACGAAATCACATCAGACCCTCCGAAACGCGAAGTCCTCACATACAGCAAGGGCGTGCAAACAAACGAACCTTGGATGGAGCAAGATCCCCCTTCCCCAGACGAAGTACGCCCTGTATCGAGAGACCGACCCGCAAGCAGTGGCGTCGGAAGTGCCAGACACCGCAAGCGAGAAGAAGAGCTTCGCCAGAACATCAGACGCGAGATTGAGACCGAGTTGCGCGCCGTGCAGGAGGGAGGCGGCGCGAGTTCTACCTTGCCATCCGATCCCAAAGCAAACTACCCAGCCCGCACACTTACCAATGAAGAGCTCGAGGCCGTCACATCATCTCACGACTTCCTTGAATTTGTTGAGCGGTCGAGCAAGGTGATTGAGCGTGCGCTCGATGAAGAGTACGATGTTCTTGCGGACTACCAGCAAGGCAATTTGGCTGGTGTGGACGACGACGATGAAAACGACATTACAGGTAAAGGGCGAAAAGGCCGACGGATACGTGAGCACTTGCAGTTTTTCGATGATCGATGGAGCAAGAAGCGCGTTATTAGCGATGTTGGATTCTCTCCAAAGGTATGTTCCCCCTCCTCCATGGCCCTTGTGTCGCGCGCTTAAACATTCGCAGCATCCGGAACTTGTCCTTGCCTCCTACACCAAGAATCCTTCTGCTCCTTATGACGCTTCCGGTCTTGTCATGGTCTGGAACCAGCATATGCCCTCACGTCCCGAATTCGTCTTTCAAAACACGTCCGACATCTTGACGGCACGCTTCTCACCCTTTCACCCCAACCTCATCATCGGCGGCTCTTACTCTGGTCAAGTCCTGCTCTGGGATACGCGCGCCAAATCGCCGCATCCCGTGCAAAAGACTCCTCTCACTGGAAACGGCCACACACATCCCATTTACTCGCTCAATGTCGTCGGCACACAAAATGCACACAACATCATTTCCACCTCGACCGATGGAGTTCTGTGTTCGTGGAGCGTCGACATGCTCTCTCAACCTCAAGAGAAGCTTGAGCTTACTGCACCGCCGCCTCCCGTCATCTCTTCCTCGACAAATGCCAACGGTGTCTCCCTACCCGCCCCTGCTTCCTCTTCTCGCCAGAACGAAGACATTGCTCCAACCACAACCACCTTTCCACCCTCAGATCCGACCTATCTTCTCCTTGGCACAGAGTCGGGCCTTATTCACCTCTGCCACCGCTACGACCGCGCCGGCGCGCGTGCGGGCATCGACGCCAACATTTCCTACTCGGGCCACCAAGCGCCCGTCATGTCGCTCGACTTTCACAAAGCTTCGGGACCGCTTGACCTTGGCGACCTTGCCCTCAGCGCCGGCGCAGACTGGAGCGTCAAAGTGTGGCGCGTCCGCACGCCCGCCGCGGCCAGCATTGCAAAGGCCGCCGACGGCAGCTCCAAAGGCCCGGCTGGCGTGCAGGGCGTGGCACCCGTCATTGACATACCGCGCGACGACGTCGTGTACGATGCAAAGTGGTCGCCCGTCAAACCTGGTGTATTTGCCTGTGTCGACGGGACCGGCTCACTGGAGGTGTGGGACTTGTGCATCGACACCGAGGTCCCCGTCGCGCGGGGTCAGCCTTCGCCGCGCGTCATTGATGGTATCAAGATGCCGGCGCGCAGCCTGAACAAATGCGCGTGGGAGCAGCATACCGGCCAGAAGATCGCAGTGG
Organism: Carpinus fangiana; assembly: GCA_006937295.1. NCBI lineage: Eukaryota > Viridiplantae > Streptophyta > Magnoliopsida > Fagales > Betulaceae > Carpinus > Carpinus fangiana. The sequence continues at coordinate 451,962 of VIBQ01000016.1, forward strand.
GCGGTCTGGACGGTGTGCTGAGCGTGTTTGAGGTTGGCGGCGAGCTCGGTGGCGCGGACAGTGCCAGGGCGGATGAGTGGGGAGTCGTGAAGCGGCTGGTGCAACGGGCTGAGGGAAAGATCAACGGAGTCAAGTAGATGACTGTTTTTGTCTTGTTTTCGTTTATTATAGCGTTCATTCTAGCGTGGACCAGAGATACCCGCCGTAGCATAGCATAGCCGAGAATATCATCTGGCGACCTATATGCCATCAATACAAGACACTAATGTTGTAAGTTTTGTACCCAGGACCGCCCACGTCTACCGATTGTGCCACAGCCAGTTCTTGAGACCATCCCACTCCTCGGCGTTATCGTACAGGTACTGCATGCTGCTCCGCAAGCTCGGTTGCAGAACGTCCGGGTGCCAGCGGAAGAGCCACATGACCATGCCCCAGCTCACGCTAGCAAAGACGGCCCAGCTGTTGTTACGCACACGGGCCTTCCACATCTCGCGCGCCTCCTCGCTCAGCCTACCCGGGACGATGCCGCCGCGGCCAGTGGCGGAATTGCCGAACACGAGGTCGAGCAGGCCGTAGCCGCCGCGATTGTACGCACTGTAGGGCAGCGCAGAGGACGGCGTGGAGGAAGCAGGCGCGACGGCCAGCTTGGCCAGGCCGAGGACGACGCGTGCAAACACGTAGATGACTATCTGCTGGGTGACGCTGCTCGCGGCCTGCTTGCGGCGCCCGAAGACGACGTAGCCGGCGACGATGCCGGCGAAGAAGGCGTCTGAGCTGGCTTCGCGCCGCGTCAGCTTGCGCTCAAGGCCGCGCGCGTGCGGCGTGTCGGCGGTGTCCCGGGGGCGGGTCAGGCTGTCGCTCAACGTCACGGTCGAGAAGCCGCGGAAGATGAGCAGCAGAGACTTGTAGATGAAGGCGAAGACGGCAAGGTTGGTCGAGTGTTGTCGGGTGGCGGAGAGGATGGAGAGGACTTTGGCCTTGGGGGAGCCGGTGCGGAAGAGGAGCGTCATGACGAGGGCGTGAGGGAAACGGACTTTGGCGCCATAGACTACGCCGTTGCGGGTGGCTTTGAGGAGTGCGAGGATGTCATGATGTGCAGGGTTCATGAGCACCGACTGGATTTGGGACTGTGAGGTAGACTTGTCAGCTGGGGGAGGAAGAAGCAACGAGGAGAGTGGGGCTGAGGTACGTGGATTGCGTCCATGACTGCGGAAGTGGGAGCTCGTTCAGAGTGAGGCAGTCCTTGCACACAATCGCTTCGCTTCTGCGGTGAGGCGGAGCTGTGCGCCGTAAGAGCTTGCGCCTCTGTTCGAGCGGTCGCTTAGCTGTGTTGGATGCAGCAGCAGCAGTAGCAGGGGAGATCCGCCAGAAGTGCGCAGCAGTATGGCAAAGGGGCGAGCGAGGAGCAATTCGCACCAGCGCGTCTCACAATGCTTGAGTACTCTGGAGACCAGAATGCGGGGTACTTCGAACAGCAAGTTGATGGATGCCCCCCGGAAAGGTGTGTGCGTGGTGGTTTGACGGTGATGCAGCAATGGGGGCGCCCTCACCTCGGCAAAGACCGGTCCGACGTCTGGGGGAAACGGGCGGGCACTACGACCCCGTGGCTTGAGCACATGTCTTTCATGTGATTCTTCTAGAAGAGAAGACGAACTATCTGCCCCAATGTCCTCTTGCGGAGAATCTCATGGCCAGCCAGCATTCTGCGCGCTCGCATTCCCCCACGTCGTCTCTGCGCCAGCATCACCCCACGCATTACCCGGCTGCTCCTTGTCCCCATCCTTTTTGCTGCCTCCTTCCTTGCTGGCCCCAATCTTGCTCCCTGTGTCGCCCCAGGCCTGATCCTCCTCGCCATTGGCATTGTCGCCCCATGCATCGGCCACATTAGAAGCCACCTTGGACGCCACCTTGGACGCTACCTTGGACGCCACCTTGGAAGCTGCTTTGGACGCCACCTTGGAAGCTGCTTTGGACGCCGCCTTGGACGCCGCCTTACTCGCAGGCTTTGATTCAGTCATTGCTCCAACCGCTGACTTCTTAGACTTGTGACTGCCATCAGCTGTGACCCATCCTTTGTCTGTGTCTGGTACCCCCAACGCGGATGTCCCAGGTCTGTCTTTTGCTGGCTGTGTTGCCGGAGTCACTTCTTTCGGTCGTGTGTCCCCGCTTGAGCCATTCGCTGTCGATGTGGCGGTTAGCTTTTGGAGCTGGCCTTCAGCCCTTGCCTTGATCAGCTCTTCAACGACTTCCTCTTTGGACAACTGTTGCAGCTTCTGCCGGAGCTCAGTCTCAGTCTCCTTGATCTCAATGCCGAGCAACTTCTCGATCGCTTCTTTGGATCGGTACCCAAACCAGAAGACGGCGTACGGCTTCTCTGTAGTGTCAATGTAGCTTGGTGAACTGGTCCTGTGCGTGTACATGGCTCCTGGGCCAGTTTGTAGCTGATGCGATCGGTCTTTGACATCCGCCTCGGGCACACCTCGCACAGGCTCTTCTGGCACAACATACACGAGGTCTCCAGTTTGTTTGTTATTGTTTTCCTGCTTCCATGCACCCCAATATTTCTTCAGGTGTGGATTATCGATGTCGAGAGCTTCGGACGGCGTGGGGTCTAGGTCGTCGTTTGCGCCATCGAAAAGCCCCAAGAAACCTGCAACCGACGCGTTCTGAGATTTCGTCCCTTGCTCAGGTTGCAGAGGGAGAGCATCAGCAGTACTGTCGTGTTGGTGCCGCGTCTGTGCTCCATGCGTACGAGGTGGCGGCCCGCTTTCTTCGACTTCTTCACGGCATCGGAGGACGACGACCTCTACAGTGCCCACATTACGGGCGAAGCTGCTGCCTACGCTTGGATCGGCTTCACTAACTGCAATGTATGAGTACAGCCTGAAGCTGCGAAGATGGCGTGCTTACCCTTTTTCAACGGTGCAAAGGTCCAGTCGCGACCAATGTAAGTTCCTTTCCTTATTCTGTCTTCCTTTTGCCTCACGCGGAAGTCAACGAGGGTATTTTGCGGACATGTTGTGCTGCTTGGAAACCGTAGACCGCGGCGAACACGATTACATTGGTAGACGGAATCGATAAAGACAAACATGCCCAAGCCAGGTGCGATATATTCTTCCGAAGTCAAGTGAATGCTGAATTTTGCAGGCTCTGTTGGGATGGCAATATAAGATCCAACATAGCCATCTCTGAACTTGATGCCATGTTCGCGCAACGCAACGTTTGCTGGAGACAGCTCAACCGTGCACGTCAACCCTTTCAGAGTGGGCATGGCTGCACCGGTGGCTCTTAGCACGCACGACGTGCAGCTGCTTTGACGCGTCGGAATCGAAGGACACGGTGATGGCGACGGTGGAGTGAACGACCGGAGCGGTGAAACTAAAGGAGGTTCGTCCAAAGCACAACCAGGGTCCATGCCCCGGCCGGTTGCAGGCTCATCAGGAGGAAGATTCTTCGGATTCTGAAGTCTTCTGTCGGTGTCATGAAGATGTACAGGACTATTGGTAGCACGAACTGGACTGCCCAGTGGAACCACGGAATGAGGACCTGCCAGGAATTGTGCCATTCGTCGGGCAGATATGCCGTGTAGGTGCAGTTGGAAAAGACGGTTGGATGCGCAAACGGCGTTGGCGAGTAGGCGGTCGTCGTTTGGCAGGTGTAGACCCAAGTATTGCTTGCCATCAGTCTGGTCGGCTTACTGGTCGCTTCTTGCGTTACGTGAGATCGATAGTGTCAATGAGGACACTGGTGAGGTGGTGGGGTGCGCCTGAGCATCGCTCTTGCCCCCCCTTTGACGTGACATTCTTCGAGGACCTACGCTTCCTGGGTCTGCCTAGAGACCACAATCCTACCCGCATCGCCTTGTATGGCAAATCGTGGTTATCCAATTACGACGCCGATCAAAATACCTTTGGATGCAGCTTGTTGATATTTTACCTACATTCCTCACGGGTTTTCACATCTTGTGGTGTCTTCTTTGTCTCTTGCCTTCCCGTTGTTGGCCGCATTCTTTGTGGGGTTGACACGTCTAACAACTTCTTTTCGTCACTCCGAGCCAGTGGCATGAGAACCTGTCTACTCGCCGGTGATTCGCTCTTGAACAGCTTGAATCACTCACCACTTGGAGTGTAGGACAACCTTGGGAAATCACATTTTCTATTCGGTCTTATCCTCGTCGTCTCAATTCCACAGTCATGCCTAGCAGCCAAACGACAATTCCTTACACAACGGGAGCTTCATTCCAACGTCGCAAAGTCTCAAGGACACGAAGCATAGTGGTCAGAGCATCGAGGACTGCTTCAAAGCCAAATAGGCCTGCAGCCATTCAAGCCAACAACGAAAGACCTCACAGTAACATCCACAATCAAAACTCTCTTCGTCTCGTGGCAGTTGCCGCTGTACAATCTCAGGGTATGGCGCAAGGAGCCTTGTTACCTAGATCTACGCGCAAAAGATTGCGGAAGAAGGGCAAATATAATTCGGCAAGACTTTCGGGAGCGCCGATGAAGACTTGGAGCCACAATACAACAGGGATGGGCCCGAAGCTACCAATCAAAGCAATCGAGTCATCCGTCTCCCATCCGACTATCACCTTTCCGTGGAATCGGCCGCACAAGGGTGAAAACATCGATCAGCTACACACCTCTGGCTTCTTCAATCGAGTTGAGCTTCCCAAGAAGAAAATTGTGCGCACGCCGGCCGCACTCTCTTTGTGTCGCAAACGGCAGTCGCATAGACCTGATTCCATGCTGTTGACGCCAAGAGACTTTTATAGCAAGGACAAGGGGCTCTCCTTTCGAGCTCTCAGGGTGTCCTTGCTCCAAGAGCCATGGGTCACCGCCGCTGCGTTGGAGTTGCTAAGACAGGAGCCATCCCCGGTGTCTGCCACGTCTACACAATCTACAGAAACATTTTCTGGCCTGGTGTCGGCATTGGAGTACATATTAGGTGGCGCTCAGTCCACGAAGGAGCTCAGCTTTGCGGCATATCTCAGTAAGGAGGAAGATATGGAAGGTGATGATGCCGTACAGCCAGACTGGGAGTGCGAGGGAGGTGAGGAAGATTTGCTGGACATGCATGGCATGGGATCTGCAGAGGCTCTATCCAGCAGTCTAGAAAAAGATGGAGAAATTATCGTGTTTGGTCAACTGACTGACCAAAAAGGCAAAGATGCTCTTGCATTAGCCAAGGGAAGTTCCTTGGCAGAGACAATCCTGGCAGATGGGTCACGCCTAGGGCAAGTCGTGTCACGGCATGGGTCGGTCAAGCTTCGGCGCACTCAGAGCATAGCATCTTCTCGGGCAGCATCGATATTGGGCTCCGATGCATGGGACGCGCATTACGCCGCGGAAATGCAACACGACAGGGATGCATCTGACATAGACAATGTCAAGGCCCTCCTGGCACAGCACAACCAGAGTGACTCGTCACCAAAAGCATCGTCAGCCTTGATACAGCCACCACCACGGCCTTGCCGGCCAGAGTCGGCGCAGGCGATTGACGACTTCCTCGTGGCGCAAAACCACGTGTTCGCCGCCGGAATGCCTGTGAGAATTGCTAGCAAGACCAATTCGCTACCCTTGAGGTTGGGTGGTGCACAGCTAGTGCAAACCAAAGTGTTGCACAAGGTGGTAGTCACTCGGTCGTCAAGTCTGGCCAACCTTTTGCCTTGGAAGCGAGGCTCATCCTGACCGACGACAAGAGCGAGCAGTGCGATGGCCAAGATATTGTGCTTCAAAGTGGCGTGTGATGACCAGGTTTCCATGCCAGGGATGACCTGTCCACATGGATGGCGAACAAAGGTCCACAGACCGTGGGACAGACTTGGGCCCAGTTGAGGTGTCGTGAAACTAAAAAAAAGGCGCGCGAGGCTCGACAGCCTGACGTGAAGCAGGAACGAGACATAGCCAATGATTGCAGCCCCCGGGAGGTTGACCGGGGCCGAAAGACATGCGCGTGACGCCGGATAGACCACTCACACCTGCAGCTGCTGCTTGACTTGCATGGCGCCAGCTCGCTTTGGGTGAAGGATGGCCTGCATGTCTTCACTAGTGCACGCTTCGCTTGCCCACTTTGCGGCCCATCCACGCCTGGCCTCCACCGCCGTGAGACGCCGAAACCTACGCTCGCTCATCTACTGGGCAGGACGACCCGGCTGACCTGAACAAAAGAGCCGCTTGTGCCGCGCCCTTCTCCCGCCCGCCCGCCTGTCTTGCCCTTGTCTCCTCCCCTCCCCCATCCTCTTCCTGCTCCTGCTCCTGCTCCTCTACACCTCTTCCCCAAGTGTATCCCCTTCTTCTGTTTCCCAAGCCGCCCTCCGTAAGCCTGAAGCGCTCTCCGCTCCCCCGATCACATCTGAGGCTCAGAGTAGGCACACCACTTCTCTCTCACCTCGCGCTTTACCGCTAACTGTGGAGGCGTTGCGGCAGCCATTCGCTCGACCTCGCGCTCATCGATTGCGGCGCCACCGGCAATATGAACTCCAGCCCCCACCACACTAACGGTTGCCAGCAGATGTTGCATTCAAGCGATTGTGCAGCCTGGAACCTCGAAACTGGTTGGGATCGCGGCCATGTCTGGACTGGGAGTCGTCAATGCAAACACCTCGCTGATCGCGCGCCCTGCACCATGCCCGCTAGCCCACGCGTACGAGACTCTTCCTTCTTGGCTTCTGCTCGATCCTTCTGGTCTCCGTTGTGGACTGACACTCTCCCCACTAGATTTCTGGTTCTCCATCACGCGCACTTCACCCTAGAATCAACGCCTCCGCCCCGGCTGATCACCTTGACTCGATTGACTGCTTCTTGGCTAGCACTTCGGCCTGGCCGAGCGCGATGCCCACAACCAGCCACCACGACTATCGCTGTGCTCTTGGACTCTACAGCCCGGCCGAATCGATGACAACCTCCTCCTCTCCCGAGGATCCGGCCGACGACATGCCCTTCCTCCCCGGCTCCGCGACCTCGGACATGATGAGCCTCTTTCCCGTCGCCGAATGTCTCAACGTCTCCCACCCCACCACGATGATGCCCTCAAGCCCTTGGGCCTGGAGTGCAGTATCCCATGACCATGCACAGTCCGGTGAGCTGACCCATCCACCCCACTATCTCACACCTTCTATCACTCAGGCAAGGCTTGAAGCCTCCTCGACTCCCTCAAACTTCGACGCTCCCAAGCCAGCGCTCGACAACTCGCAAGAACAAGGCGCTGCGTCTACTTCATGTACCTGCTCATCACAAGATGAGATTTCCCCCTTCCTTGACCATCTTCTTCCGGTCGGTCATCTCCCTCCCTCAAGTCATTCGACTGCCGTTTCCTTACGTCAGTCTTGCTGCCATTCTGCCCCATCAGACTCTGAATTTGTCAACGCGGCTGCCGAAGCTGCCGATGCGAAAACGCGTAGGCTCGCGCCCAAGTTGTCGGTCGGTACGGTGCATCCCCACTCAGCCGACTCTGAGCCAAATTACCTGCATATTGCAGCCGAAGACGGTACTTTAAAAAAGGTTGCTGCGATACCCAAGACGTGTTACGTGCGGCCGACATATCCGCGAAAAATGTGTCACATGTGCAGTGACTATCCCGACGGGTTTCGTGGCGAGCATGAGCTACGACGCCATATCGATCGCGCGCACAGGACGCTACGGAAGATGTGGATCTGTGTCAACGCGTCCGACGATCCCACATTCCTTTCCGGTTGCAAGCACTGCCGCAACGGCAAAAAGTATGGCGCATATTACAATGCAGCTGCTCATCTTCGAAGGCAGCACTTCAACCCCCGACCCACATGTAGGCGTGGTCGCACTCCTATCAAGCCTGAGGAGAAGCGGGGCGGCAAGGGTGGTGGCGACGACCCTCCCATGGACGTGCTCAAGAGGTACATGAAAGAGATTGATGAGTTTGTGCCCGAGGCTACCGACAACTCGTACCTCCATGGCGTGTTGTCAGAAGGCGATGCGGCAGGGGTCACGGCAACACCAGACTCACTGTTCGACTTCTCACTACATCACACCGACCATGCACTGACTTGCGACTCAACGCCTGCCTCGCTCGACGGCACCCGTAATCGATTTCCGACCGGCTTATGACACTCTGGTGTCGCTTTTCTCTATTGTGTCTTACTATGTTTTCCCTAGCCTCTGCTAGGTTGCGCGTATTGTTTCCACAATACCTTCTTTCGTTGTTTCCATTCGGCAAAGCCCTTTGGCCTTGCCTTGTTCACTATGGCTCTGCATCACTGCGTGTGATCGGACCGATTTCTTCTTTTTTTTCTTTGTTGTCTTTTCCTTTCTCATTTCTCATGCTCGGCCGTCCCACAGTGTGGTCGACTGCGACCACACTGCGCAGACGGCGATGATTTTGAAGAGCGCAAGATTTTCTTGCGTGGGTTGCGCGTGTGGAAGCTCGCTTTCCACACGTTTTTTTCCTTTCATTTCCTATTGTTTCTACTAACAGGTCCACTCTTAATGATTGACAACGGTAACACTGATGGCGAGCCCTGATGCTCGTTTGAGGAGGATCTGCTTCTGCTTTGAGCCTCTGGATTGATCATGTATTACTTCTAGTCTTGGGACATCCCTCGACGTAATGAATTCGTCCTCTGCCAGCTTCTTGTCCTCTGTGCGGGGGCCTGCACGCCGGGCATCTGATCTTGTACGGTGGGGATCACTGTACAGTACTCGGGCCGCGCGTTTCCGGCATTTCCGTGAAAGCCATTAGTCCGGGCCTTTGTTTCTCCAAGCATAGAATAAGCACGGTGTACAATTAGAATGCGCAGACCAGGAGGAGGGACCGCTGTCGGCGTGGCACTCGGTGCAGCTCCAGAGACTGCGATAGCTCGTGCATTTTGCGGGGTTGGCCGCTTCAGGCGTGTGCCCAACGCGATAGCAAGATCCACCCAAGATCTCAAGGGCAAATTAAATCATGCTCTGCTCTTAACGGCGCCCTATCCCAATCCACGACTGCACCTCCCCCACGAGCCTGCGTCAATCACTTGTGGCAATTGGACTCCGCATTAAAGTCAGTGTGTGTGTGTGCGTGGCTTCCAAGGCTCGGGACGCTCAACGGTGTGCCGTCCACGGTCTCTCACCGCCGGAAGACCATCCATTCCCCTTCTGCACTCTCTGCAGCTCTCTCTCTCTCTCTCTCTCTACACCCTCCACTCGATCCTCCCCAGGATCTGCTTTTCCCCCCTGGGCAGCAATTTGGGCCATCTTTACCTTCCAGCTCGCCTGTTGTTGCAGTCCCCTTTCCGCCGCCCGCCGCCCCGCCGTCTACTCCCAGCCGGCATCGCCCGTTCCTCCTCCGCCACGCCGCACGCCCTTGTTGTCTCCTTTGCAGGCCGAGGCCCCACCGTGCTTCCTGCCTTCACAAGCTTCTGCGGGGGCCCCGGATCGCCCAGGCATGAGGTTTGCTTGCATCGACACGGCACGCGCGCTATACCCGATCACTCTCCGCCCCTTCCGACCAGCCCCGACGCACATTACCATTCCCTACATCATCCGCAACAACCAGCGTGCCATTGCACCGCGTGCAATACGGGTGATCCCCGCTCGTGCTTCTGCGGCGCGCGCCGCACCCTGCACGTCACCCTTGCACCTGGTCGCATGAACTTACGAGACACGCACACTTCTCGCCATGACCGACCCCCCGCCCGCGAGGAGACGCTTCGTCCCCGAGCTCGTCGAGACAACCACCAAGTCTTCGACGCCGAAGCGTCGCTTTGCTCCGGAGCTCGTCGAGACAACCACCAAGTCTTCGACGCCGAAGCGTCGCTTTGCCCCGGAGCTCGTCGAGACGAGCACGAGGCATAGCAGCCACACCTCTTCCGACGAGACCCCGTCGCAGCCCACATCCAGATTGCAGTCGCCCAAACCGCAGCGAAGACGCTTTGCACCCGAGCCGATCGAGACGACTTCCAGAAGCGTCAGGATGGAAAGGCCGTCGCCAGTCGACGAAGCCCCCAGTCATGCACATGAACAAGCAGCAGCCCCGAAAGCTGCGCCCGTCAAGCGGAGATTCAAGCCACAGCTCATCGAGACTGCAAAACGATCTCGCAAGGCGGGCGACACTGTTCCCGCTGTGCTTGCATCAGACAAGACCAACGTTTCCCCCGACACCCACCCTGCCGAACCCACAAGGCCTCCTCTTACCGTCCCCGTTCCACCAACCAACACCCCACGCCACAGCTCCAAAAATGTTCCCACCCTGATGAAGCCTTGGCCAATGCGCCAAGGCTCAATACGTCCACACTACAACACACGCTCGAACACGAGACAACACTCCTACCGCGTCCCCGAACTCGACGACATTGAGTCTTCCGAGTCTGGCGGCTCCCGTGCACCCTCTCTATCGAGATCCAATTCCGCCCCCTCCGATTCGGACGACGATGCCTACAAGCACGCCACTCGCCTGCGCGAGTCTGTCGACGACCGCTTCTCCGGCTACCTCTTGGCCTTGGCTGCGAGAGCTGCAGAGAAGCAGCTTCGAGATCAGGAGGCTGCCGCATTTGCCAACTCGGACTTTCATGAACCAGTGGCACACTATGTCGACGATGACGCTTCAGAGGAGGAGAATGCACCATCACCCCAAGTTCAAGGGCCTAATCACACAAGAAGAGATTCAATGGATGAGCGGCTGGCCCTGCAGGAGATGCAACGGCATGGCGAACGCATCTCGAAGCAGAAGAGAGACCGCGCGCCAGACATGGATCATGCTCGACAGCCAGAGCGCAAGAAGACGGGCGCGGTATTCAACGTCGAGTTTGACGGTGACGTGAATCACGATGCTTGGATCTCGCCTGCCGCGCCGAAAAACATGATAGGCGGCTACCAGCAAGACCCGGATCTAAAGCAGATGCGCAAAGCGGCGAGTCCTCCCATGCTAGGCGGAGACTTGGACTTCCCCCGCTGCCCAAGCCCTGAGCATGCAAGGTTCGACGTCACGCAAGGCTCAGAATTCCTCAAAGCATCCATGTGCTACCTGACAGAGCAGGGCATGTGGGGCGGCGCCGTGGATAGCAGCAAGAGAGGCGGAGCCGGCGGCAAGCCATCACAGGCTGGATGCTGGAATGGGTCGGCAAGTGGCAAGGACAAGGGGAAGAGCGGGCTGTGGGGTGGGCTTTGCACTCAAACCGACGCAAAGATGATCACCCAGCCTAGTGGCGGCGTTGTGACGCCGCTGCAGACCCCACAGGTGGAAAAAGCAGATCCCTTCTCCATGCTGTCCTCTGGCGGTGCAGGCACGGGCGTGGCTGGCAGGCGGCCGGGACCCCCTGCAGGCGGTACGGCGCCTCCTTCACCGCCGGCAAGCAACTCTGGGGCCGTAGAAGCCGTGGACAAGGGTACGACCGACGCGCAACTGAACAAAGAGTTCAGCAACGCCTTCATCACGCAGGTGTTCAATTATCTCAGCTTGGGCTACCCGTCCCTAGCACGCAAGTTTGACGACGAGCTGAGTCGCATCAGCAAGGTGCCAGTCGACACGCTAAGGCTGGACGACAGATTGGCCGAGGCGCGTGGCTATCTGCGACTCGGCGATGACGATGCTGGCGCACTCGATGGCGTGGAGCTGACCGACTGTCAGCGATGGGTCGCCCTCAAGATATATATTCGCGAATGGGGCAAGCAGCTAGTGGTGGGGAAGAAAACTGAAGAGCACGATCCACACCGGGCGTGGGGTCTACCAGCAGGCCTACCTGTACGAAAGGGCAGTTGGGGTCTGTGATCCCAACATCAGGAGAACGAGTCGACTGTCTTGATACGAAAGCACTGCGGTACCGTGTAGGAGAAGAACAAGTACGACAATCACGTATGATGGATCATGACCAGGCGTTTAAGCGAACATGGGGAGAAGAGACGACCAACATTAGCTGCAAGCAGCTGGGGGATGTGTATGAGGCTTCCAAAGAATGGAGCAGTTGGCCGTCTATTAGACTTGGTGATCTAATTAGTTTCCCACGTATAGCAAACGGGAAATCGGCCGAACGGCCTGCCTACCGACCAAAGTTGACCAAAGTTGACCAAACGTTGACGAAAAGTAACGGTGCAGTGAAGATCCCTTGATAGTTTCCACAGTCGCCCAGGCAGGGGGTCCACAAGCCGAGGCTAGCTGTGCCTTTCCCTGTGTTCGCCGCACACGCGTTACTACAACACTCTCCTCCCATTCATGCTTTCTGCTCAGTGGCCCCTCTGTACACCTACCTTCAGGACGATCGCATTGGTGGGGTTCTTCCGCACAAGACACGCCTTTACCTGGCCTTGATACTCGCTCCGCCCTTCCTCACACCAGCACGCCTCTCCAGACAAGAGCGATGCTGACCTTGAGCTCGACCTGAAATGCAAACCTGCCCTTGACTGTAGCACACCACGGTCACACTCTTGCAGTCTGCTCACGAGAGCGAGAACGTGGAGAGAGAGAGAGAGAGAGAGAGAGAGGGAGCAGCAGCAATGGACATGCCGACGGCCACAGAGAATTACAGGAAGCGCAAGCGGAGACGCGCGCCCCAGCGCTCTCCAATTGCTGCGCAACTCGTGCTCGATGGTCGCTTGAAGGGCGATGTCGGCGTTCTCTCCGAAGATCTGTTCCAAGATCTCTTTCCCGGTCTTGCTGCTCAGCGCAGTATGTCATCTCTTGTTCAGCAGACGACCCTCCTAACCTTTCGTCGCAGAAACTTCAGCCGAGGCCGCAACAGACACCATCTGTTATGTGGCAGTCGCGCCTCAGAGTCATTCGCCTTTCGCTCGCTCGGATGCCGTCGCCTGGACAATTCTTCCCATTTCTGTCTCGGATGACCCCCCATCCTCCACCCAGACTGCGCGCTCCTCCTTTCACTTCCCCGCATCCTCGCCCGCCCTGAATGCCTTTGCGCAGAACCTCCAAAAGACCTCTACGAATATCGCCCGCGTTGCGCTCCAGGGCGCCATAGATATTTTCATACTCGACGTCGTACCCATCGGTCTTGAGACGGTCGTGGTCAGCGTTGACGATGTTGCTCTTGAGAAGCTAGACGACGCCAACAAGAAGTTCCAAAATCGCTTGCCGAATGGTAAAACCATCAGCGCCCGTCGTGGCCACAGTACACTCAACCCAAAGTCCGCCCGCAGATGGGAAAGGGAGGTCAGAGAAGCTTTGAGCGGGCAGCCAATCCTGCATGCTGGCGACCTCGTGCCCATACCCGTACCATCGCATCCAATCACCCACGTAGGCGCCCCTCCGGCCGTTCTGGAGGTCTGCGAGCCCGTGGTTCAGGGTCTCCTCACTCCTCAAACCAAAATCGTCCTTATTTCGTCCGCGACGAGACCTAAAAAGACTCCGAAACTTGCCCCGCCTTCTCGGTATTCAATCAATGGCATCAAAGAGGAGGACGAGGCCGACGACACTGCAAACGAGCAATTCTTCTCTGCAGCAGAAGACACCACGGCAGCTTCTGCTCCTCAAAGACGGTCTTCTGCTGATGCCGCAGCATCCACGGATGGAGAAACGTCCAACGACGAAGATGATGCCGACCTCTCAGACGGTGGCGGTGACACAATCGGACTCAGTCTACCGTCTCTTTCCATGCACTCGGCCGGTGCATTTTCCTCCTTTGCTTCAGCAACACCCGGTCTTGGTGGTCTCAATGGAATTGGTTCGCCCGGTTCAGTCATTTCCGGTATTTCCATGTCGACCGTCATGGGAGGTGGCACAAGAGGAAAGCTCTTTGAGGCGCACGGTCTGTACATGCATGTCCCAGACGACGCTCTCCATCCAAAACCTCAAGGAGACGAGGACGCCGAGGCGCGCATCTTTGTTGATACCACGTCTCTTGTCAAGCTGGGCTGCTTTTCCGGGGACTGGGTGCGCATCGAGGCTGCGCCAGACGAGCAGCTTAGCACTCTCGGAAGCTGGGGCATTGGTGCGTTCGACACTGGCGACGATGATGCACACGAGTGGAGAGTAGCCAAAATTTATGCTATGCCAGGTCAGTCTGGCCAGCGTCAGCGCTATGCAATCGACAAACGAGGTTCCAACCGTCTAGGTAGGTCCTTGATGTCCTTGGGCACAAAATCGGCACCCAAGGTCTATATTTCGCCCGTCACCCTGGCGAATCTAGATTCTCCATCACATCTGCGAATTGCCTCGCTTGGTCCATCTCAGGCGCGAAGGCCTGCTCAAAGGTCCCCATTTCCGGCCAGCAGAATCACGAATACGTCAGCTCCTCCCGTCGCCAAGGAGGTGACGCTACGCAAGTTCTCCACACCATTGGCTCACGAGCGTCAGTTAGACGCTAGTATATTTCTTGGGCTAGAGAAATACTTCAAGCAGAAGCAGAGATGCATAAAGAGTGGTGACTTGCTTGCTGTGTCCTTTGATGAAAGCTTAGGCAGAGCCATGTACCCGGGAAATGTTGCTGACGAGGATGCTTTGCAAAAGGAACTGCTCTCCGCCCCTGGGGTTGGTTTCGAGGACTCCACAGAAGCGTCCAAGCCAAATGTGGCGTGGTTCAAAGTGTCAGCAGTCACGACTGACGAGGACGCAGCGGACTCACCGTGGGGAGGTCTGGCGACAGTAAAGCCAGAGATAACCAGAATCTCGCAAGCAGGGGACGAGCATGGCAAGCTACCGAATGTGATGACGAGCTCCTGGCGATTCTACCTCAAAGTTGCGCTTTTGCCGTCGGTTCCGCTTTCCATGGCCGCGGACTATGAAACAGCCATAGGGAGGCCCAACAGCTTCATATCTCCCACACGGCGACGCTTGCGAGAGCTGATCTCTGCAGCCACAAGCCCGCAGGCCATCCACATGGGCCTTCCTCCACTTGCCATTTTACTCGTCTCTACTCAGAGACACATTGGAAAGGCGACTCTGGCTGCCCGTGCGAGCATGGACCTTGGTCTGCACACTTTCTCAATTGATGCGTACGACATTCTCTCCGAGGGCGGGGCTGGGGGCGGTGACGTGAATACCGCGGCACTGCTTGAAGCACGCGCCGAGCGAGGTTTGGTATGGTGCGGTGCCGAGTACACGACCCTTCTCCTTCGGCACCTCGAGACTCTCACAGCAGATCGCATGTCAGCCGCTCTGAAAGCGATTCTTGCCAAATGCCGCGTCCTTATCGCTACCACGACCCAGGTTGACAAGGTACCCGAGGGCACGAGATCCCTCTTCACCCACGAGATCGAGATAACAGCTCCAGATGAAGGCGAGCGCGAGGGATTACTGCGCGACATTGTTCAAGAGTCTGGCATTGCGTTGGGTCCGGATGTAGATCTCTCACAGGTCGCTGTCAAGACCGCTGCCCTCGTTGCTGGCGATCTGACTGATGTCGTCGACCGCGCAACTGTCGCGCAGCAAGCTCGCCTTGAGGCCCTTGCAGCAACATCCAACGGCAGCGGCGGCAGCAGCAGCACGGGCGAACTTAGGGCGACTCTTCGCGACGTGCAAGTTGCCGGTGGTGAAGCGAGCCGGTGCATCACGCGCGCCGATTTCGATGTTGCCGTCGAACATGCCCGCAAGAACTTTGCCGACTCGATTGGTGCTCCCAAAATACCAAATGTCGGTTGGGACGACGTTGGCGGGCTGTCCAACGTCAAGGACGCCGTCATGGAGACTATTCAGCTTCCACTCGAACGGCCCGAACTTTTCGCCAAGGGCATGAAGAAGCGCTCTGGTATCCTCTTCTACGGTCCGCCGGGGACGGGCAAGACGCTTCTGGCCAAAGCTATCGCCACGGAATTCTCGCTCAACTTCTTCAGCGTCAAGGGCCCGGAGCTGCTCAACATGTACATAGGAGAGTCAGAAGCCAATGTGCGCCGCGTCTTCCAGCGCGCGCGTGATGCCAGACCTTGCGTTGTATTCTTCGATGAGCTAGACTCTGTGGCTCCGAAGCGCGGGAACCAAGGCGACTCGGGCGGAGTAATGGATCGCATCGTGTCGCAATTGCTAGCTGAGCTGGACGGTATGAGTGCTGGTGAAGACGGTGGAGGGGGTGTGTTCGTCATTGGCGCCACAAACAGACCTGACTTGCTGGATCAAGCATTGCTAAGGCCGGGCCGGTTTGACAAGATGCTCTACCTGGGGGTCAGCGACACGCACGACAAACAGCTGACCATCTTGGAGGCCCTAACACGAAAGTATGTTGAATACCCGGTTGCTTTTCGGGGGAGGTCTTGCTAACAATAGTCCACAGATTCGCCCTCTCGCCATCCCTCAGTCTTCAGAAGGTAGCAAACTCATTGCCTTTCACGTACACGGGAGCAGATCTCTATGCACTTTGCTCTGATGCGATGCTGAAAGCGATTACGCGCAAAGCTAGTGCTGTTGATGTCAAGGTGAAAGCTTTGAACAAGCAGCGGCAACTGGCATCACCACAGCAAAATGGAGACGCGGAGAAGAAGGAAGTCACGGTAGCATATTTTTTCGACCACATGGCGACCGCGGGCGACACAGAAGTGGTCGTTGAGGAGGTTGATTTCATGGATGCGAACAAGGAACTCGTGCCATCTGTTTCGGCAAAGGAACTAGAGCACTACGACCGCGTCCGCCAAACGTTTGAGCGTGACGAGGAGAGAAAGGAGGCTGTAGCCAAGGAGCAACGGCTTAGATCAAAAGACACCGTCGAGACGAATGGCTTGCACAAGTCGATGCAAGACATGACCCTGAACGGCGGTAATGGAGAGACAAGAGCGGTCAATGGAAGCCCGACAAAGGCAAAAGGCAAAGGCAAAGGAAAGGCCCGCGTCGCGCCCCTGGCACCTGAAGCGTTTGGTGTGGTCGACGAGGGTGAGGAGGATCTGTACGAATGAGCAACGGCGATACATTTATCTGATTGCGGATGTTTATCGCATCACATTGCATCGCATTGCATCGCAAAGCATCAATTGCTTGACCGTACGCTTCGATTGAGGGTATTTATTTTGATCGAAGAGTGTTCGCTGCCTGCATCCGTCGCCATCCCTGAAGCACACAGCCGAGGTAAAGCCGAGGAGGAGAACTGCCAGCCCATTGGACCACAAAATTGTCCGCTCATGCCTACGCTATGTTGGCATGCATGCGGAGGATTTTCGAACGCGTGGTGGATTCAAGGAGACGCGTAGAGAGCAGGATTTCTGGTTGGTGATATACAAGTACTTCCAGTCGTGCATTTCTCGGGCAAATCACACCAGACCTTTGCAGTTCACGAGTTGTTTTTCTTGCTGTTTCGTATCCTCATGCTTGCCGCATTTGAGTTCTCATCTAGCCGTGGTGACAATTGCAGGCGATTCCAATGCTCAAACGACGTTCATCAAAATTCCCAACGCACAGACGGCACATGCCCTTGAAGAAATCGCCCAAAGCGCTGCTAACTGTACTGCTGCTCCTTTTACTTTGCTTGGCCCTCACAACTGCTAGCAAGAAGTTCAGAGATGGGTCGTTTGACCAGCACAGCGGCATAATCTCTAAACAGGCCAGCCTCAGTCGCGCTGCCGCAGACACGGTGGGCCATGGCGAAGGGGAAGACGAGGAGATCCTGGTCTTTGACAATGCCGACGATGCAGATGATGAAGAACCAAGCCGTATGGGAGCGGATTGGCAGGCTCCTCTTCGTGCAAGCTCGTCAGCAGAGAAAGTGCTTCCCGCGGACGCTTTCTGGCCTATCAGTGAGGCTTTTCCAAGTCAAAAGTCGTACGCAGATCTCGTTCGCTATGCTCGTTCTCTGCCCGACATATATCACGTCACTTTCGAGGATGCTGTACAGCATGATCAGTTACACGGTTGGGAACCTGACTGGATCGCGGCCGGAGAATACGACCCTGCAAGTCACGGTCCCTTGGGCGAGCCACGCATCGACTTTGTCTTTACTTGTGCGTAGATCCTTTCCACCCGTGTAGCTCATTGCTAACTGACACAGGGGTCAACGGGTCTGACGAAGCTTTTCTTGACACCAAGGCTCCTTACGAGCTCAACTCCACTCTCAACGATGCATCAGGGGAATGGCTCGCCAGCCATAGCTCCAACCGCTATCGTGATTGGGACGAGCTCCGCTATTCTGTGCGGAGCGTCGAATTCTATGCACCTTTTCGCAACCGCATTCAGATTCTTGTCAACTCGGTCATCTCGAGGACTACTGGCATCGTGTCGAAGCAAGTCCCAACCTGGCTAAACACGTCATCACATGTCGATTCGCCCGTGGACGTTCTGTCCCAGGAAGAATTCTTCGAATCTGACAAGCAGGGATGTCTCCCCACTTTCAACTCGCTCAGCATCGAAAATCAAATCCACAACACGAAAAGCGATGTTGACATTCTCTTTGCCATGTCCGACGACATGCTCTTGGGCAAACTCCATGCCCCTTCGGACATTTTCAGTCCTCTTTTTGGTCCGACACTGGGCTTCAAAACAAATGCCTACTCTACACGTACGAGGCCTACCCAGGCAGATGCTCTCCGATTCGGCGAGAAGCCGTGGCTCATCTACACCTCCTGGCTGTTGAATCGCCGGTTCGGAATACGCAAGCGTAAAGGCCAGGCTCATTTTGGTCATGCACTTTCTCGTCGAGTGAGCAGAGAAGCAATTGCATCCTTTCCTGGTCCAAATGTTATGAGCGCATGCTCCCGCTTCCGCGGAGATTTTGATTTTCATCTCTATTCGTGGTACGCCATCTTCCACTACACAGTTGAGCGCCATCGGGAGGCTCTCCTTTGGAGCTACATCATGCTTCGCTCTGACCCGGATCGTGATGGATATCTCTCTCCTAAAGAACGATCGCAGATTCTTACCGACCTCGAGGAAGGCATGGTTAATGAAAGCAAGTCATCCTATCGCTTCCGAAACTTCTATCACGTCGCCGACATCCTGCGAGCGGCGGGTTTGGAGCCACCAAAGGTGAATCAGGATATATTATGGACGAGTATGGATGGGCCAGTGATGACGAAAGACATAGACTGCTTCTCATTCGATGTCAATGAGTGCTTGGCCCCTGGTTTCTCCATTCTGGATGACGATGAAGCCGCGGACTGGAGCCGTCCGAAGAAAAGTCAAAATCCTGTGTATAGCACAGCGGCAATATTCGATCGAGCAGCCCGTCAGCAACCCGAATGCGGAGATTGTCTGGTGAAGATTCTCCTCCATCGGGTCCACAAAGGTCTCTCTCCATTGCTACCAGACCGCAGAACCCAGAAGCATGATTTTGATACGGTTGTCAAGGCACTGATCAGGTATCAGTACACTGTAGTCGATCCAGACGCCCTCTTCATCATGGTCACAGATGCAGAGCAGGTGGAGAGTACCCTGATTAAGAGGTTTTTGAGTGGTGGAGGCAAGAGAGTCGGACAGCTATGTCTCAACGACGATGTTGCTACCGAAGACGAGGGTGAGTTGAAAGACGTAAGAGCCGCAATGGTGGATCTCTATGAGGGCTTGTTTCCACGCCCAAGTGTCTTTGAAAGAGCAGAACAAAGCGAACTAGATGCCTGATTACATTACTCTGTGATATACAACAACTAAAAAGACATTTTACACTTTCAAACTTGCCGGGATTCCGTGGGACTGTTACCTGGTCGTTGATCATTCATCACCCTCATCAGTTTGCGCATCTTCTTCGCTTTGCTCCTCCAGGGTTTGATCATGCTCACCACTCGAAGTCTCCTCGTAAAGAATTCTGTTTTCCCTGTGATACATATCATGCATCATTTCTCTTACATTCTCTGCAGGTGTACCTGGCGGTATATTCGCCCATAATAAATCCGTGAGACTAATACTTGGATACGTTCCATCAATCTGGGCCATCTGCGGTACTTGAAGGCGCGGAAAGTCTCGTTGAGAATGTTGCTCCGGCACCTGCTTACTGCTCGGCCAAAAGATGACCGTCGCAATGTAGTAGTCCAGCTCTTCAGGCCGTGCTTCATCACGGAGCCAACGATCTCCGTTCCAGGTAGAAGTGCCAGTCCATCGGGATATTTTCGTCGCAGCTTTTGCAGCAGTCATCAACATTTCAGGCTGCTCTCCATTACCTCGACGCAAGAACTCTGCTGCCCCATCTGCAATAATGTCGACTTGGTTCTTCTTGCGCTCAAGGCTCCCAAACACTAACTATACTTCCTTGACACTAGAGGGAAATGTGCATTCACTTACACAATCAGCATCGATGTACATGTTGTCGTCGTCCTCCCAGAACCACCAATCGGTATGGCGCACGGTGATGGTGACATCACGGGGGTAAAAGTGCCTCATATCGAGGATAAGCGCAAGACTATGTCTAGGCTCAAGGCTCCACAGTTGCGCGTAGACTGTGACATGCGCCGTCTCTCTTTCGCCTTGGAGTTCATGGATCTTGGCCCGTGGGGTGGGGTTGTCCGCTGCACGGAAAGCAGCGGCGAACCAGAGCCTCAGTCACATCCACAATACCAAACGATTATTGCTAGGCTATCGTGTGGTTCTCTTGAAACTGCTCTGGTCTACTTTCCAAGTTTCCCAGCGCCAACGGGCCAGTGAATGCGCTGTGCGCTGCCCGGCGCTTGCTCCGCTTCTCCGTAGTCATCTCGAAGTAGCCTCGAAAGTACTGGGCGGCATGGCTTCGTCGAGCTGCCTAATCTAAAAAAACCCTGGTTTCATTGAGTTTCGTGTCAACATCCTGGAAACCTCGTGCGGGCATGCCATCCAGTCACTAAGGTGTGTCAGGAAGCGAGGCCTACTTTGCGGCCTCCAACGAACGGCCCGCAATCTTCCAAGTTCGACATATAAATACCAGAACTGATCGCTTCAGTCCTTGAAGTAGCATTCGTTTCTTTTTCTCGTCTTCAAGAGACACTTACGTTCCTTACAGCACCCAAGCATGACGCTCGTTATCATCACTCTATTAGCAACTGCTCTTGCTGGCAAAGCATCTGCTCATGGCTTTCTCTCAGGCATCAGAATTGATGGCAAGTAGTACGTAACAAGTCATTCATCGTAGTAGATAAATTTGCTCATCATCACAGCTACAATGGCTGGAATCCTTCTTACCAGTACAACCCGTCTCAAGCACCGGTTGTAGCTGGTTGGACAACCACAGTCAAAGATACTGGTTATGTCGCGCCAGACGACTACACCAATGCTGACATCATCTGTCACCGCGGCGCCTCGCCAGGTGGAATCTCGCTTGAAGCCAACCAGGGTTCCACCATCGAGCTACTCTGGAACAGCTGGCCCGAAAGCCATCACGGTCCTGTGCTTAATTACCTCGCGCGCTGCGATGGGCCTTGTGAGGACTTGACCGACAAGACCTCCCTCAAGTTCTTCAAAGCGGAGGCTGAGGGTCTCATCAGTGGGTCTAATACCGGTGTCTGGGCGTCGGACGAACTGATCAAAAACAACAATACGGCTATATTCAAAATCCCAAAGGACATTGCACCTGGACCATACGTTCTGCGACACGAGATCATCGCCCTGCACTCTGCGAATAATCCAGATGGGGCGCAAAATTATCCCCAGTGTGTCAACTTGGCGATCGTGGGTTGCGGCGGACAGAGACCGGCTGGAGTAAAGGGCACACAGCTATACACGCCCACGGAGAACGGCATCCTTTTCAATTTGTACTGGAGCTTTAACAGCTACGAGATACCAGGTCCAAAGCTGTACAATGCTTGATAGTTCTTACTGCTTGTTTGATGAGGTGAATCGACCCGATTCTAATGTACAGCATGTCTTTTGGGTTTGGTTCCACGAAGAAAGTGAGAAGAAGAAGCTTGTCCTGGGTGTAATATTCTCAGCCTGAGGGAGATCAGATTTACACTTTGCTATGATCAGTATACGTTAGCATGTTTCAAAATGGCTGATATCCCTCAAGGACTCCATTACACTTCAAGAGAACGGGTACTCCTTACCTGATCAGGTACTATCCAAGCACTATGATACGCTTCAGGCACGTTAGTATATTTCAAGTATGTTGCTGAGTATGAGTTCACCGTCTTGTCTTTGGCTGCGACATCAGCATATCGATGCCCAAGCAACAGGTATTGCTGTCAGAAAACCCTGCCTTTCATACATCATACATGAATGGTCGTAGTGAGATTAGACTTATCGCATTCGCTTTGTAGGGATAGCGAAAGTGGAGCTGCTCTAGGGGTTTGTACAATCAACCTCGGGTAAGCCTCCTGGTATGTAGCTGATGAAGCGGCACCGCACGACGCCAATTCGAACGTGGCCACATGACTTGGCCAGACGTCCTGCGCTATTGTGCTGACCATTCACTTCGACACATCAGGAAGTGCAAATGGATCATGCAATCATACACCAAGTCCGCACCAGCATGGACAAAATTCTGCTCAAGTACTGTCTTATCGGAGCCTCAATCGGAGTTGAGATCTATTATGCTATACTTCGCTCGGAGTTACAACATGCCCGATCAATCCTTGACGGTTCCAGGGATGGCGCTGAACTGAGCCAGCTGCTTCGTGTTCTTAAAATGGTTGGAGATGCATACGACCCAGATGATGCAGCAAAAGAGATCAGAGCAGAGATTGATGCATTGAAGCCATTGTCAAGTGCGCCGCCGTCCACGTATGCGCCCCAGCTTCTGGACTACTACAGAGACGATTCGCCATACGTTGTGACTTCGGCCATTCAGGGTGCAGATCTGTATCACTTCCTTCATGAGCATGGAGAAGTGCTGCCCGCGGGGTTTCGGCTCCACCTCCTGATAGAATTGGTCCTGGCGGTACTCGAGTGCCACACGCGCGGAGTAAGACATGGCGACCTGTCCGCACACAACATCAGAATCACCGGTAATAAGCGGTGCCACTTTCCGCCATACCCGGACTTGGTTCTGATTGACTTCGGTCTTGACTGTAGCGGATATGGTTCGAGGGACTACGATCTGGTTCGCCTCGGTGATTTCTACGCCAGCCTAGTCTGCCTTAGATTCTCCTTCGACAGTGAAGGACTAGTCAGAAATTCAGACACTGGCACATGTTGCGAATCTTTAGTCCAAGAACCCAGGGCACTGCAGCACAGGTGTTCCAGCACAGAAGAGCTTTATCTATACCGTGACTTTCTTCATGCGACACGTAAGAAGCATCCACAAGAAGTTCATCAGGTCGCGTCAAGGTTCCTACGTTTTCTAATGCTGTGGCGCAAGAACTGTCAACAAGGCTTTCCCGAGAATATGCATGAGGACCTGCAGGACAATGGACCATCTGTCGAAATCATATGAGCAGCTGTCATGTCTTGAAGTACGGCTGGCTTACACCATGATATGCATCCATTGAAGGGGAATCTGATGGTGGTGATTGCCGACCAACTAGTCATGTACAGGTCTCGAAAGACTTAGCAGTGCCGTGTCCTATACCGGTCCCGACTTTGCTCAATCAGGCATGCCAGCCTTCGAAGGCGGCTTCCCAATGGGTATGCGCTTGATACTTTCGAGTCCCCTGGGGCGACATCTTTGGAGAGCCACTGAGGCTCGTCACAGAAGCCGACAGTGGGCTAAGGGCGCGAGTCCCTCAGATGCTTCCGAATGACCATTCAGAGTCTTGCCACATGAAGCAAGGGAATGGAATGGAGTATTGAAGACGAGGAACATGACGGTAGAGTGAATCAGACGTGAACACGCCCTCGGTAACCTCAGATCACGCCTGTAGATTCTGGACCGATCATGCATGTGCGGGGTAGAGGGATAGATAGATAAGCAGACTCCTAGAGCCAAAGGCATTAAATCGCAGGAGAACAGCCAGAATGGAGTATGCCACTTTCAGTACGCTCAGCAAGGTGCTATTAAAGCAGGTCTAATCACCCATCTGGATATGAGCAAGGTCCCATGGGTCACGATACACCATTAGTCAAAGAGAGTAGTGATTGAGGAACGTGAGGACGCGTTCAGGGTAGTCGATGGCCGCAAGACGCCGCAACTAGTGACCCTCAGGGCCTCAGTGAGACCTTCGCGCAGCACAGGCTCATCGCCGCAGGAAAGCTATGTGGACGTGAGCACGACACAGTGTCAACTACTACCGTGCGTTATGCACGTTCTCTGGCCGTGGGGGACGTCATTGACAGACTTGGTTTTTGTCAGGCTGAGCAAGGATACTCCGCCAAGAATTCAGACTGTGCCGTTCATAAAACCCTCTCAAGGTGGGCCCATCCCTTCCTTGACACGAACGCGAAAACGAAAAGTCTTCTGGCGACACACTCGATGACTACTACGTTTGGCGCGGGCGACCACACTCCACAATCGAACGTATTAAAAATGAGAAATTTGGTCCTCACAAGTGAAAATTGGAGTCATGCCCCACCAAAATTCAACCACACGACGATTATCTATAAGGAGAACGACAACCTTTACATTGCGTGCGTCCATCGACGCTTCAACAGCAAGGAAGATATCAGCAGTGATCGGCTGGCCGAACTATCTGGCCAATACATCGACACCGATGCAATCTGGCCCCCTCACGCAGCAGGTCTCACTGTGGCGCCCTCTGAGCATCGGGATTTGTTTTTAAAGACCCCAAACTTACTCGACATTGCTAAAACCGACGTTGACGCGATGCGAAGTAGGGTTCTTGCCGAAGCCCGAATCTGCGAAGACATCGAAAATGCGCCGCAGGCGAATCTTGTTGAATACAAAGGCTGCCTTGTGCGGAATGGCAGGATCGAAGGGCTTATGCTGAAAAGATATAGAGAAACTTTATATGATCGATCTTCTCGCGGCGTCGAAATGGATATCAACAAAATTCTGACAGGCCTCAAACTTGGCCTCGATCACTTGCATTCCCTCGGTATCGTCCATGGGGATCTGCAGCCTGCAAACATAATGTTTGACGAGAACGACAATGTTATCATCGTCGACTATGATTCTGCTCGCAGAGCAGGTGAACCTTGGCCACAAGGCGCCAAAGGAGGCTCTACGTTCTTCACCAGCAATTCAGAGCTCGCAGCTGAGGAGGATGATCATTACAGTATGGAACGAGTGAAAGACTTCTTAGAAGGGGGTATGGTGAAAGTGATAAGCTCGGCTAGATGAATTTATAGATCTATGGGTTGCATTGGGGATAACTTGTAGCTCAAGTCACTCACACCATATATAGCTTGAAGGCGCTCTTCTAGCTTCCTGTACCTGGGCCAACGTAGTTACTGGAGTAAGGGCAGTACTGCGATGCACAGTCGACTGCCTTTTCACCAGAGGTATAGAAAGTACAGGCATCCACCACATCCTCCGTCGAGCCTCGTTCTGCCGCTCTGTCCGGGATAGCCACAGTGTTGCAAGGGCACGGCATGCTTCATGAGACACTGTTAGACTTGCGTGCTATATCGTAGTGACGGACCAACACTGTAAGACGT
Source organism: Carpinus fangiana (assembly GCA_006937295.1). Classification (NCBI taxonomy): domain Eukaryota; kingdom Viridiplantae; phylum Streptophyta; class Magnoliopsida; order Fagales; family Betulaceae; genus Carpinus; species Carpinus fangiana. The sequence continues at coordinate 477,228 of VIBQ01000016.1, forward strand.
CCCCAAGAGGGGGCTACATGTATATTTGCCTAATGCGTATATAGCGTGCCCGCCCCGGCTCCGTACCGAGTACGGAGCGCCGTCGCAGCGAGCTCTCCCCTCTACTCCCTACTAATTTAAGTATAATTACCCCTTATATTTAGTTCCCTACTACGAAGCCCTCACAACTCCCTAGTAATTTAAGTACAATTAACCCTCATATTTAGTTCCCTGCTACGAAGCCCTCACAGCGTTATGCTAATAATATACTTCCCTTTCTGATTTTCTCGGTAAAATGCTGAGTCAGTAGCTCCACTCAGACGATTGAAGAGGTCGGGAGGTGGATCATGCAACTAGGCGTGAGATCAAGCTGACAATAGGTGACATAATGAGAAACGCTGTCGATTGTTTGTGAAGATGAAGCGCTGATGCATATGATGAAGGGTTGATAAAGATTTAATGAAGAGTTGATGAAGAGGTGAAGCAGAAGAGAAGAACTTGAAAAGGTCAATAAGCCTCGCGGTAGAAAGCAACTCGGCGAAGAAAGAGATATTCGCCCCTTCCACCCTGCAGATCCGCCGTGCAGCGTGAATCGGCGAACGAATTATGATCGGTAGGTTAATACGTGGTCAACAACGTTGGGATGGGTGGGGCAGGGAATGGGGAGTTAAAGTGGCTACCCTCGCAACCCCTTTGCCACCTCACTGCCCGTCAGCTTCCGAAGCCATCAGTCAATAATCGCACACTACAGAACCAAATTTTGCACAGGACTCGTGAAAATAAGCATATGCAAGCTCATACATCGTTTGAATGCATCTGCCGGTGTATATATGTGTTTCGGGTGATTATTCTTGGCCGGCGGTGCGGCAAAAAGATATACCACCCTATTTTCGACTACCAGTTATCGAAAAAAGTATTCCCCGTCCGGGAATCGAACCCGGGGCTCTCCGGATGCTTCATATGAAAGCGGAGTATGCTGACCCCTGCACCAACGAGGAGGTATAGATTGAACGAGCCTGGTCTAAGGTAATTTTAAGAAATATTGGCGTAGTGCATTATATATTAACCCTTCTTTGTAAGCTTCCCACCAATCCGACACCTATGGGTTGACTTCCCAACGTTTCATGTTACGGAGCCTTTAGTAACAACTAATGATATTCGGTCTCAATAGCGCCACAAAAGAGCCATCTGGTAGTTTTGCCTTGAAAAGAGTTTTCAATGCGACGTAAATGGCCATGACTTATGCCCAACCCATACACCTCTACACACAACAACCACTCTCACGACACTGCGAACCACGATTTACGACTACATGCATACATGACCAAAAAAGACAATAAGAAAGCCAGGTAAGAAGGCGCAAAGTAGATCGCAATTACTACGTGTCAACACTCAAACCAGCCCCACTTAGGTTCCGCTCTCCACAGCGTAAAATTTGCCCCCATTACAAACAGCACACGCATCATGTTAAAGTCAAAGCGGCATGTGAATATGGGAGACTCGAAAAGTCTGACGTTGCAAATACTGTCCGACTTACACCTCGAAGTCTCTGGTGACTACCTGGACTTTCATATCCCAACAACAGCCCCGAGACTTTTGCTAGCAGGCGACATTGGTACGCTCTCTTCGCCTCACAAGCTTACCGGATTCGTTGAATGTCAGTGCTCAAATTACGAACATGTATACCTCGTTCTCGGGAATCATGAGTTCTACGGTATGACTCGACAAGCCGGCTTGGAAGCCGCAGCCAAACTCGAACAGGAACCAGGAGCACAGAACAAGTTGCACATACTGCAGCGGACACGAGTTGACTTGGACGAACGCGTGACATTGCTCGGGTGTACACTGCAGTCTCATATACCGCCTGAGTCACGGGACATGATCCAAAGACAGATAAATGATTTTCGACAGATCCAAGGTTGGACGATTGATCACCATAACGAAGAGCATGAAAGGGATGTCGCTTGGCTTCAGTCTCAAGTCCAGTGTATAGCAATGGAGGATCCTCACAGGTCAATTATCATCGCCACACACCACGCACCGACAATGAAACAAACATCCAACCCGATATACAGAGATAGCCCCCGCAACTGTGCTTTTGCAACGAGTGTTATCGAATCTCGTGCTCGATACTGGAAAGGATATAAGCAAATAGACACGTGGATTTTTGGTCATACGCACTGGTCTACGGACATCAAGGTCGATCATGTCAGAGTCATGGCTAACCAGCGTGGATATGTTCTTAACGGTAAGACCATGGAACAGAGCGCAGGAAAGAAGCCTTGGTATGCTCTGACCAAAACAAGATTCATCGAGTTTGATGCTGGAGCAACCATCACCGTTTGACCGCATCCTCTTCTGAGTGAAGCATATCTGAGAGTGTTGATTACGCTAAAATAAATCAACTTCTTCAACTGTAATTCCAATCGCGTGGAAGAGGCCGTCGGACACGGACACGAGCGCGGCCTCTAATGAGGAATTTGACCTTCTGAAGAGAGAAACAAGAAGATCGTTCTCTTTGCACTTTGCACCGAGCTGGAACAGGAAAAAGAGATGGCATTTCAATGCTTACAATCATTGGTCTTTATTGGTTAGTCATCATTGCCAGTTCAAAACGTGAGTAACAGAGAGTTGCGAGTTGTACATATCACACGAAAGCGTCTGACGTTCCGAAGTGGGATGTATGGTCAATGAACATATCCAGTGATGTTGAAACGCATTGGAAAACTACCTTCTCCTGTATCACCAAAACAGTGTTCAAAAGCCTTTTGAGCTAAAACTTAATGAATAAATAGTAGCTGTGTTTGATGCAGATGTTTAGTGGCAAAAACCTGACAGCAAATACATCCACCCCAATTGCCTATGCGAAGCCTCTGTCGGTTCTTGCAGAGGGGCACCTGCGGAGGGGTACTTGTAGAGGGAGCAACAGTGGTCACAGAAGAATATAGGGATGACATCGCCTGTGAAAAGGCAGCGAGATTGTTTGGAATCGGATTTGCCAGCCGAGAAGGACATCTGCTTGTACAAAACATCCAAGCCGAAATCTACTGCAAGTGCATCATGCAATGGACATGTTCTCCATGGCAGTATGCTGGATATCTACATATAGTACAGGCCCAAGACGCCGAATGCAAGTGGTGTGGTCATTCATGCTCCGTAATGTCCGCTCATCCATCAATCCCAGCTGCGCTCGTTAGTCATGCGTCCCATTCCTCAAATGCGCCGCCAACAAGCAGTGCACAGGCAGAAACTCACCCATGCTCTGTTTGCCTGACAATATCTCCCTTGTTTCCAGTCTGCTTTCCCGTTTTTTGCCCTTCCACAACCAGCTTGTCCAGTTGGAAGAACTGGCTGACCACCGTTTGTCGCTTTAGTACCTGCAACTCCTTCAGACCCTTTTGCATCAGCTCTTGTATTTGACGTTCATCTGTGACGTGTTCTGAATCACGGAATGCGTCTCGTGTGCGGCGTTTGGCGTACTCTCTGAAGTTGTAGGCGGCGTATTGGCGTGACTGGCGGAGAAGGGAGCGGTACTACAGCGAGTTAGCATGTCCTCAGAAGAGCTTCTTGCGTCGAGCTAGCCTTGTTTCGCCAAATTGAATGTGACGCTTGCGAGCAGCTTCAACTGAACCGAGAGACTCACTAATGATCGTGCTTCATATGCGCCAGCGGTTCCGCTCTTGACAGCTGCGACAGACATTGTCGATACCGAGATGTTTGTTCTTTGGTCTCGACCGCAGATGCGAGTCAAGCTAAATGGCAGAATCCTCAAATAGATTGTGTACTTCAGCGAACCTTTAAAAGTGCCTGATGTCACTTCGGAAATCTTGCCGGACCCGCGCCAAGACTCGCCTCGGACTTTGACCGTATTTGTCGCTCTCGGAGCCGACCTTCTTTACTCTTTCTTTTCCCTTCATCTCCTTTGAGAAATTTCTTAGCTGTGTGACCACTGTAATTACTTCCAAGACGTCTGCTATACTCCAGACAAACTTTTTGAGCGTTTCCCGGATCTGTCAAACACCCAAAAGCGCAGACTCTACGCCAACGTGCTTTTGTTTCTCACTCTGAAAATTATTACATTTTATTGGCATCTCCGTGACGCCCAGTCGAGGTATAAGCTTAGAATCTATTGAGAACATTTGCAATATCTTCACAAGCAAGTATTGCGAAACATGCCTCGCTCATGTCACGAGCTGCATCCTTTCCAACCCTCAAGGTCACTTGATCCGTAAACTTTTGCTGCAGCTGTCCCTGGTTCATTGGTGCTGCAATGCTGCCAATAGCATGTTCCACGTGCACACTATACGGAAAATTCCCATCGACTGGCGGATTCTCAGGATCCATGGCGTGCAATAGCGCCTCGTCCCGTTGCAGATCTGGGCGACCAATAGCGTTGATCAAGCTCCTCACAGCAACAACGTCAGCATCAGTTACGACGTCGTCAGCGTACTGTGCTGGACCTGCCTTGCCGAATAGCAAGCCCACAGCTACCCCGTGGAAGACGGAGAACTTTGCCTGCAGCCCGTCGATGGGTTCACGTTTCGCAGTCAGCTCTAAAACAAGCGGATGCACAAGCGCCATGAAGCTGAGTTTCTTCAACGCTGCCAGCAGTCCCGTCTCTCCAGCAGCCGCAACAATCTGCTCTCGCATTCGAATAGCCGCATCAATGGCAGGGTGCTTCACGATTCCACATGGAAAGGGCTTGAACGTGTTCTTCTCAATCTCCCACTTGCCTGCCTTGCCCAGCTCCTCGACGTAGCTGTTTAATTTGAAGCTACCAGTCTCGCAGACGACATTGCACCACCCTCGATGCGCCTCAAGCGTTTTCTCGCTGGACGTGAATCCCTTCTCGGCCAGCAACGCCGCCAGCAGGCCATTTTGGGCAGCTCGTCCGACGTGGAAGCTCTTGGTATCCGAGCCAAACATCTCCCGTAGACCAGTGACTTGCGTAGCTGCGATGCCAATTGCGTGGACCATAGTATTTTCTTTCTGCTGTAGCTCACTTGCGCCCGGTACAGTCATGGACATTAATTTGCACACTGCAACTGCTGCGCCAACTGAACCCACCGTGCCGGTAATGTGCCAGCCAACGTCGTAATGCTTCGGCCACACTGACAGACCGAGTTTGCACTCTACTTCAATGCCTGTAATTAGCGCCAGAAGCAACTGCTTGCCACTGATCGGAGTGCCGTTAGTGTCGTCGTTCTGATGCTGCGCCCAAGCCAGAAGCGCCGAAGCCACAGGGCCTGTGGGGTGGATGATGGTGTCCAGGTGCGTGTCATCATAGTCATGCACGTGGCTTGCTATACCGTTGAGCAGTGCCGCATGCTGCGCGTCCCCCTTGATCTTGTCCGTGGAGCCAAAGATGCTGCAGGGCTTCCGTTGGGCAAAGAATGGTTGAAGAGCTGCCAGGGCTTTCTGAACAGCCGCATGGTCGCTCCCCGCGATGGCGCACCCTAGGTAATTGTACAAAGACTGCTTTGCCGCATGCCATACGCACTCTGGAATATCTTCTTGTGTCAGTTCTATGGCCCACTTGGCAATAGCACGCGTCGCCATATTGTACGATGACGTTTGACGTTCAACAGTGGAGGTTCTGCCGTACCCCACGTAGAAGTTTTGACTTTAGCTTACAGATAACTATGGTAGAACATCACCTCGAATTGAAATTGAAAAAGTTCAATTATCATTAGACTAAACTAACAACAGTAAGCCAAAGCAAACAGAAGAAACCATCTAAGAGCCCGCACGTCGACCATCTGTAAGCTCGGGAGTCGGTGTACCTCCACTGTGACCTTCTTCATCACCGCCCCTGACAGCCTTGCTGAGCTCGTCAATCTCCTTTGAAAGAGGACCCATGTTGAGCCAGACTGGATAGAGCCATGCAATACCCAGTGCAATTGTCGGCACAACCTGTCCCAATCTGACGCCCCAGCGATCGCTCACAGCGCCTGTGATGGGAGCAAAGACAGCTCCACCGCAGTGCGCAGCCGTCAGAAATCCTGCGGCCAATCGTGTGCGCTTACCCAACCCTTTGAGTCCCATTGTGAAAACTGTGACATGCACACACGCGCGGAAAAATGCTTCGGAGATCAGGAACCATGTGCCTGCAGGACCAGTCTGCGGAATTGACGCTCCGACTTGCAGAAGCAGAGCAATGGTCATGAAGACAAGGAGAATGTGCCGCGGCTTAAAATAGGCCATGAGGAGTGCAGCGGCGAAGCGGCCTGCAGTGACAGTAGCAATGGCGACAGACATGCGTTGTGTTGCAACACGCGCGGTAATGCCTTCCGACTTCATCGCAAAATTAACAAAGAAAGCAAGTATGGCCGCACCAGAGCCATCATCGCAGAAGACAGATGCCACGGCGAGCCAAAGGTTGACTTGTTTGCGAAGGGGTCGCGCGGTCCACGAGCACGAGGCATTGGCTGCTTGTACTTCCAGGGCAGCGTCGGTTGTCTCTGGGAAACCTCCAGGAAGGTAGCGACCAGCGAAAAAGAAAACTCCGGCAAGGATGATTCCTAGTACAGCATCCGCTAGGTATACATACATGAGAGACTGTGTCGTGGTGGCGCGGTTGCTAGTGTCTGCGAAGACCACATAGGATGCCAACACTGCCGAAGCGACAGCGCAAGTAGCCTTTAGACCCTGGATGAGATTGATGCGCAGTTCTCCATAACGAGGTGGACCACACAGAGCAATGTATGGTGTCTCCGCCATGTCGATTGAGGCTCTACCACAAGACATGATGAAGAAGGAAACGCAAAAGAAGGGAAAGGAAGCGAGCCTGCCAGAGGGCCAGAAGAGAAGCGCCCCAAGGGCATGGATGGTCAGGCCCATGATGAGACACCAGCGGTAACCCCATCGACGGAGCACAAAGTGGGCAAATGTAGGAGCTCCAAAGAGGTAGGCGCAGGCGTGAGCGACTTGAAGGCCCGTAGATGCCAACTTGTTCAGGTGCAGCGTGTCTTGAAAGTGCTTGTTGAGTGTGACGGAGAAACCAGCAGTGAGGCCTTGCAAGCAGGCGCTCACGGTGATGAGGGCAAGAGGAGTAAACGCTTGCCGAGCAGTCAGCGGTACTGCCTGAGAATCATCTTGCTCAAGCTTCGGTGGGGTCGGCTTCGCTTCATCTATCTCCTGCCTCTCGCGCCGCGAAAAGCGAGAATAGAGTGACTTGAGCATGATTGCGCAAACTCTAAACGTGCTGAGACGCTGAGTATTCCAGGCTAGAGAGACAGCAGATGGCAAGATTTATGGCGAGCTGTGAGTGTTGCCACTTGTTGGTTGTGGTTGTGGTGGATACCCCATAGCCACGGACAACGAGCCACAGACGACGAGCCACAGACGACGAACCACGGACGACGAGCCACGGACGACAACATTTGTTTACGGATATTCCGGGTCATCGAGGTGCACCTCAACGCGATGTGACCCGCACCTCTACGACACTAGTCTGGCGAAGTCTTGCTTCGGGGAGGTCGATATCGTCATCGCCCTCTGGTACTTCAATGTCGTCAATGGCCTGCACACTGGAAGTCGTGATCTTGACAGCGTATTCGGGCTGCTTTTGGAAGAACATGGCCAGTGATAGTGCTTTTTGAATTGCTTTGCCAGTAGCTTTGAGCATCACTGGTTCCGATTCTTGATGAGGCTTGAGGCCTAGTTCGCTTGACTTTTTCCTCTTCGCTTCCAGAATGGATTGCATCTCGCGCTTGTCGACGTGTTTCAGCAGATATCTTACTCGGCTCACGGCTGACATGAATGGCATCTTGCTGCTGACATAGACAATCTTTTCTTCTTGTTTTCCCGCATATGGAGAAGCTATCGCAGGGCGCATGATTGGCCTCTTTGTGACCTTTGCATTTGACGGAAGACGGGGCATCTTTTTAATGGCATTGCCGGCCGACTCCTTGGAAGGTTTACTTGGTGCCATTCTTGTGGAAGAGACTAAGTCGACAGTAAATTGAATTGACAAATACCAGCAGTCTCTCCTGTTTCGCCAGATCTGAAATAAAAATTAGGTACCTGTTGGTTAGCATTGGAGGAAGGCGGCGACGCGTTCCTCGAATGGAGGCTTGTGCCAAGCCACCGGCTGGCGCGTGAGTGCGGGTAAGGCTCAAGGCAGCGCGGCGAAGTGTTTCATGATGCGCAGAGTGACAAGAAGACGCCCCATCAATGGCTCCCATACATAGAGCAGTACGTGCAAGAAAAGCTGCACAATATGTGACGAGACAACCTCAGAGATGTGCAGCAGCCTTCTCCGTCCTCAACAGACCACCTCCGAGCTACGAAGGCCACATTCCGCTCACAACCATAGAACGAGGAGCAATGGCTGTGAGTGCGGCTCTGGGTTCGCTGTGGAATCCCTATCGAGGAGGTAATTCAGACCTTCCCCCAGGAGGAGGATGCGGAAAGACGGTGCGAGAAGACGATGCAAAAGAAGGATGTAGAAAGTGGATACAGAGAGAAGATGCGGAAAGACAACGCAGAAAGACAAGGCGAAAAGACGACGCAGAAAGAAGACGCAGAAGGAGAACAAAGCTAACGCTCGGTAGACCTCATCTCCATCACAGGCGAGACCACAGCCACTCCGTACTTCATCTACCGCTTGCGTGATGCCATGCTCCGAGATCCCACTGGTCGCCGCATATTACGAGACCGACCTAGAATGACCTCAAAGACCATCGATGTGAAATACCTGCGGACGCTACCGGCGAACACGGTCGGCCGCGCATTCTTCGAGTGGCTTGAGAGGGAGGGCGTCGAGCAAGACTCACGAGAGCAGGTCAAATACATTGACGATGAGGAGTGTGCCTATGTCATGCAACGATACAGAGAGTCTCACGACTTCTTCCACGCCCTGACTGGACTACCAATAGTGCAAGAGGGCGAGGTTGCACTCAAGGCGTTTGAGTTTGCCAACACAGTCCTGCCAATGACCGGTTTGGCCATGGGCGCAGCCATCAACCTGAAGCCGGCCGAAAGATCTCGGTTCTGGGAGACCTATCTTCCCTGGGCTCTTACAAACGGGTTAAAGAGCAAGGAAGTCATCAATGTGTATTGGGAAGAGCAGCTCGAGAGAGACGTGGGCGAACTAAGAGCTGAGCTCAATATTGAGAAACCGCCAGACTTACGGGAGACGCGGCGCGTGCTCAGAGAGAAGAGGCGTGCTGAAAAGGCTGCGCGGCAGGCGCAATGATAACTGTGATGAGAATGAAGGATGTGAGCAACTAAGCCTACGTATCCAGCAGATCGTCGAGGTCGTCATCATCCCATCCTTTCCTGCGAGTCACTGTAATCTTCTGTTGCTCGTTTTGTTCCTGTGCCTCAGACACTGCCGCGAGGATATCCTTTAGCTGGTCCTCGCTAACTTTTGCCCGCAGCTGTCCCGACCGAGCAAGCATGATGAGCCTGTTCTCTACATCTACTGCCCGCGACTCTTTGACCATGCGTATACGTCCCAGGCGATCGGCGGCTGCAGGTTCTAAGATTTGGTCTAGAATGCTTTGGCGTGCCTGAGCTGGGTGGCATTAGTGGATGAGTTGAGAGATATCGTGTTGTCATATACCTTCACGTTGCCTGCAAGAGCGTTAGAGCCGGCATCTACTGTCGAGCCAGATACAATCTTACCTTCGCTCCTCTTGTTGGTCTCCTTGTCCTCCGTCTCCTCCCCCACCTCCACTGGCCCCACCCTGCTGCTTCAGCTGCTCCAGGCGCGCTCTGCGAATCTAGTCCTGTCAGTTTAGTGCCCAAGAAGCAACACGCGCAGTCTTACCTCGTCGAGGTCTGCTTCTGCCATCCTTGTTCTTCGTGCATTTGGTCATGTGCACGCGCGCAAAGTTCGAGAATTGTCAGCGGCGCGTCTACCCCACAATCTTGGCAGCGCGGTCAACTTTTCTTCAATAGCGCGCCACATAAAGTTGTTCGTTCTCCTAGTACAACAACCATTTGCACTGAACTGCAGGCCAGCTCAAGATGCTCACAGAATCATTCATTGCCGCCTCCTCGGCCCCACCGAAGCTGGCATCCTCCAATTCTGCAACACTCAAAGATGCCGGCATCTTTTTCCACACCCTCCAGCCGCAGGCCGGCCTCAAGACCAGCTTTAAGAAGAGTTCGGCAGCTGCAAACTGCCTTGCAGTCTCTCCCACACACATTTTCACCGCTCAGGAGGGCAAGGCCATCGTCCACGTCTACAATCGCGAAAAAGCCAGTCAAGAAGCCATTGCATCCTTCTCAGAACGCATCACAAGTATAGCACTGATAGACGAGTCATACCTGGCCATTGGTCTCGAGAATGGCTCCATCAGTATTTGGGATACTCTCTGTGGCCGCACTATAACCACAGCCCCGCTTCACCTTCAACCCGTCACCCTTGTGGCCGCAGATTCCAGCGCGACCTTTCTCCTCACTGCCTCTTCAGACTCCACAGTCCTTGTATGGACTTTGGCCGACATCCTTCGCCTCTCTACCTCTTCGCTTCAAGATCAGCACCATGTCGAACCACTGAATACTCTCACGTCACACCGCGCGGGGATTACTGCACTTGCAATCGGCCATAGCGGAAGTGGCTTCAACGTTGCCGTTTCCGGTTCCAAAGACCGCACAGCCATTCTCTGGAACTATGCCACTGGCGAGCAACTTCAGACCTACCTTCTCCACGATGCACCTCTTGCGCTAGAGTTTGATCCTGCAGATCGTGCAATATTTGCCTCATACGCCGACGGCAGCGTCCAATGCATCAACATCCTGAATGACTCCCGCTCTACTGCACCAATCCAACCCAAGCGCTCCACAATATGGCCATACCCCTCCGACTCCACCGCCAGTCCCGCTACGGCCCTCTCAGTCTCCTATGATGGCACACAGCTCCTCACGGGCCACGCATCTGGCAAAATCTGCTCTTGGAGCATCGCCGACCACCGCCTCAGCGCCGAAGTCGCAGACTACCCCGGCGCGCCCATCACAAACCTCTCCTTCCTCCCGCCGACCGGCTTTCCCGTCTGCCTCCCCAAAACATGCGTCCCAGAGCAGGTCATCAAGCCGCGCGTGCACGAGCCCTTCTCCGGCACAGCAGGCCGCACCACCCTCACCTGGGCCTACACCATGCACGCAAAGCTGAACCAGCTCCAACACTGCGCCCCGTCGCGCCGGCCCCGCATGCCGCGCCTCGCCAGCCGCATCACCGCCCGCGACTCACCCTTTGCTCGCGCCCTGCACGCCACCGGTTTCCCGCACGACGTCCTCGCAGCCGCAAGCGAAGACCTAGCCAACACGTCGCTCAGCATCAGCGCAGTGTCATCGTCGACGGCGGCGGCCGCACCCGCAGACGACTTTGTAGCCCTCGATCAGGCCCCGCCACGCCGGCCGCCACACTTTACAGACGTCAACGAGGCCATGATGGAGGAGCTCTTCAAGCTGCAGCGCGAGCGGCGCGAGTGGATGCAGGAGCGCGCCGTGTACCGGCGCAGGCGGGACCGCAAGTGGGCGCGGCGCATGGAGCGCATGGACGAGGACTGGGCAAAGACTAGCGGCGGGCATATCAAAGGCCTACCACACAATGCGGCCACCGAGTGGGCCGAGCGGAACGGACAGAAGGTGGAGCGTTGGGACGAAGGCAGCGAGTTGAGCGAGGATACCGACTTGGGTGACGAGAAGATACGACCCGAAGATTTTGTAGGCGATCTTGACGGCTGACGAGCATGGAGAGAAGAGCTGGTCGTTATTGTAAAGATACCCCCACACAAGCAGCAATTCATATACCCCAAAGGAAAGGCACGTAGAGGGAGATTAAAGTCGTACCATTCGCAACGCAAAACGCTTACAAGCGTGGTATACTAAGAAAGATGAACGCCGCCTGCCATGCATCTCGTCGGACCGTATACAAATGAGACAAGGATACCTCTAAGCTTTCGTCTTCTAGTCATCATTAGTGTCATCATCAGCTTTCTGTTGGTTTCCACCCGTTCAGGTACGCCATCATGCCTACGCCGAGCAACACTACACCGAGAATACTTGCGTACGGTGCGCTCTGCTCCGCCTTACTCCTCTGCACCATCATGCCGCCAGCTATCGCCGAGGGCTCCTTGTTCCGCAGCAGACGTGCCACGTCTGCCACGGCTTTCTTGAGTTGATCTTCTGAAAGTATCAGAGACTCTGACCCGTCAGACGCACGTGAGGGTGACAAAGGTCCGCCCGAACGCTCTGTCGCCTGGCGCGTCAAGTGCTTGCTAAGCACAGAGTCAATTTCCTCGGTAAATTCATCGTCTTCGAACCCTTCTTCGTCCAAATCTTCTTCGGTAGGTGTAGTGATATCATCAACAACCGCCCGCTTCGTGCCACGCTTCCTGAGGCTACTCCTGTCCCTCTTGTGAATACTCTCGACCATTTCAGCCAGCGACTTTTTGCTAGTCTCATTCTCCGACTCGGCAGTCTCTGCACGCTGACGATACGTCTCCATTTGAGTCCGGACTTGTTCCATCTCGGCTTGAAGGAGCTCCAGTCGATGCTGCATGCGCACCGAGGGGTCATTTTCATCCGTGGAAGGGCTGACAGAATCATCAATGGGAGTGTTGGGGCCGCTGCCAGAAGCGAGGCGTCCAGCCCGCTCTTCTGCCGACGCACGTGCCTCGCGCTCTTTGACAAGAGTGTCCTCGAGCTCTTTAAGCTTCTCAGACTGGGTGCTGATCTCGCTCCGTGCAGAAGTCAGCGCCTCGACAAGACTTGCAATTGATTGTCCTTCTGTTCGGATCGGCGAGCCGTTTAACAGTGAGAGCGGAGGCCTCTCAGTCTCTGAGCGACGTAGAGACGATCGCTGTTGTCGGGCAGCATCAGGCTTTTCTGGCAGCGGCTGATTTGGTGGCGGTGCGGGAGGTAAAAGTGCAAAGCGAGCTCGGTTCAGGTCTGACTTTGATGGCGATTGAATCTTCTGCGGTGGCGGCGGAGGAGGATTGGCATTTGCAATAACGGCATCAACAAAAGCGCCAGTATTTTGCAAGTCCTGCGACTGCAGGCGTGCTTGTCGCAACTCTTTCTGCAGTCGCTTCGCTATTTGCTCCACTGTGACGGGCTGGAGCCACTTGGCATGATAGGCAGCAGCTGACATGTTGTTCCCAAAGCGGTTGTGGTTGGTACCTGAGCGATTGCGCATTTGGCTGAAGGCATCATGCTCCATCTCTGGAGGCGGCTGCGGTATTCCAACTGGCCCGGCATGTTCAACTCTCGCTGCAACCTTGTGATGCACCACCGTCTTTTGGTCTTCGCTGATAATATCGATTCCAAGTTCAACGATGTCATTCTCCTTGAGCGGATGCGGCTCCGAATCTCGATTCTCTTGTGATAGACGCTTGCCATTCACAAATGTGCCGTTGGATGACTTGACGTCACGAATCCAAATCTTGCCATCTCGCTCTGCCCAGACTTCGGCGTGTTGTCGGGACAAGACTTTGGAGTCAAAGTAGCCATTGAGGGGCGTCGGAACGGTCTTTGCGTTTGTCTGCCTTCCGATGCGAAGAACTTCGGGAGAGTGGGGGACTGTGATGGTCTTGCGTTCAAAGGTACCATTCATTGGCATGAGATTGAGCATGGCCGGGTTCTCAGCGGCAAGCGCCTGCCCTCGACTAGTGCCATTCTGGGCCTGGCCCTGGCCCATGTGCTGCGACGGCACCTGTGGAGTGTGGAGGGCGGAGATGGCCGAAGCGGCAGATGTGCCAGAAGGCCCAGCGTTCACAGGTTGCGAGCGGGCAGATGAGATTCCCGACACGGGCTCGGATTTGGCGGACGAGGGCCACAGGCCCCGGGGCGGCTTCCGCCTCGTCGAGGAAATGTCTCCGTTGATAGCGGTCCCGTTGGACTGTGTGGATGCGGCTGACGCGCTAGATGAGGTGGATGACTGGGAGGAGAGTGAGGAGGATGAGTTGGACCGCTGAGCGCTCTTGCGAGGAACAAAGATGTGGGAGACTTCGTCTTGGCTCATAGTGGCAACACCGGGGCCCGACCATCCATTGCGTGCGAGTGCGTTGGGGTATGAGGGTGGTGAAGCGACCGCGGTCATTGAGGCAGGAGGGGGTGCGTTTCGGACTTCAATGCTACGTCGCCGCTCGGCTTAGTGTTCCTGCCCACTGGCAGGAAAAAAAAGCGCGCACGGAAAGCACTTTCCAGCTGTGTCCGCAGCAGCTTTGTGGAGTCTTCCGGCGGGGGTTCTGCAGCCAGCTTGCTTGCGGGCAAGAGGGGACGAAGAGGTGAGGGCGAGGATCTGACAGATGATGGAGGAGGAGGTGGTGGTGAGGGGAAAGCAGGGATCGCGTGCGAGGAGTCCTTGTCCACGCCAAAGAAGGCACAGGGCAACAGAATGTCACTGTGTGAACAAGCCTCGCAGGAGACTGGGGGGGTCCTGTCACAGGTAGCGTACCGTGTGAGAAGCGGGCTAATTGTCGAACGGAAAGTCAGAGGATACAGTGTTTCCGGGGCCCTAAGTGTCGTTAGCCGCCGCATCACCACCGGCGCGCGCCTCGCAACTGGCATGCTGACATGTAACATATACTACCTCATCGTCGGGTGCTCTATACTTCTCAGATATTGTAATGGAGAAGTTGATTCAATCCATTTAGTTCTTATTTCCCGCATAGAAAAAATGTCTGACATGATACGAGTGAGAGTAATAATTGCCTCAAAGTCACGTGTGCTGAGCCCAGACGGAGCTTCTACGTACATGGCTGTCTGGGGAGAACTAACTCTCCGCGCATTGATCGCCAACGAAAGGCCAGTCCTCACTCTTTGAGCCCCAGACACAATGCCGCCAGTGACGGCTATACCTACCGCAGGTGGGCCTCATGGTCCCAGCAATTTCGACAAATGTAAACACCTCCCTGGCTTTGCCCGTTCTGCTGTCTATGTACACGGACTAACACCACAGCAGGGAAGATGGGCGCCATGATGGGAGGATGTAAGTCAACTTCGAACAACACGCACACTCCTGTCTCCTGCAGACATGCACGAATGCTACCACCACATTGAATGGCTTCATCCACCTTACAAGCCTACACACTCCTCACACGCGTCATCCCGTACCCACTGCGACACAAGCTAATAAAGTCTTGTTGCAGCCGTCGGCCTCATCATCGGCTTCATCTTCGGCGGCTTCAACATCATGAAGTACGGCGCCGGCCACAACGGCGTCATGCGCACCCTGGGTCAATACATGCTAGGATCCGGCGCAACCTTTGGCTTCTTCATGTCCATCGGCTCCATCATCCGTACCGACGCACATCCTGCAGCGGCAGAAGCATTCGCGCGCGCAAGGCGACAGCCTCTGATCGTCTCTCACATGCAACAGCAGCAGAGGCAACGACTACGAGGCGAGATTGAGAAATCATAAAAGACGGCTGGGGCAGGGAATGTACAGATATTGCGGCGGTGTAGGACTACTCAATTCCGAAGACAATCTCCAGCATACTGGGTCTTCTTCTCTGAACAAAACGAACATCATTCCGCCGTGCCTGTCTTCAATGTTCACAAAAAGCCCATCAGTCTGTCAATATGCAACTCCAGATGAGAAGTCACTATCGTAAAGGGCGTGCCGAATCATAACGTTGCAAGCCGCTGAAGGTCGAGGCCAATGAGAACAGCAAAAGGGTCTACGAAAGTGTATAATCCAGGGCGGACGATATTCACAGAAGTCGGTAGATGCGGCCTTGAATATCTAAGAGAGGAAGGGCGTCTAGAGGGGCGCGCCGGGCTGGCGGCAAAGGGGAGGCGCGCGCCGCTTTTACTCACAGCCTCACACGTACCTCCCCCTTCCTCGTGCCTTGAGAAAGCACATTGGAGAACAGGTGAAAATGTCAAATGCTGGCAAATCAACGCGCATCTCTCGCATGGGAGAAGAAGGTGCCCGTCATAGAGAATTCGTCAAATGGGCTTGTGAGCGTAGAAATGTGCAGATCAATGGCGTAGAGCCTGCGTCCTTTCCTGGAGCCGGCCTGGGCATCGTCGCGACCCGCAACATCATTGTATGTAACAAGAGCGCAACATCAATTACGCCGAGAGTAGACTGCTGAGACTCTCCAGGCTGACGAGGCGCTCGTCTTCGTGCCTGCCGCAGCTCTCATTACCGTTCCGCCGGACATCAATGAGCTAAAAGCAGCCGGGCCCATCTCTGTGCATGGCAGGCTCGCCCTGTCCTTGCTAGAGCGAGGGGCCAAAGCGCCTGAAGACAAATTGTCCATAGCGCCATGGATGACCGCAATGCCTAGTCAAGCAGACATTCTTCCGGGTATGCCGGTCACCTGGCCTCCAACGCTGCAGGAACTACTTCCAGCTGGCACGTCAGAGCGTTTGGACATACAACAAAAAAACTACCAGCGTGACTTGACTGCATATCTTGACCACCTCCGCACCTCCCAGCCTCATTCATCCCCCGCTAGACTCGACGAAGCCAAAAAAGCCTACACACGTGCCTGGCTCCTCATCAACTCCCGTACTTTCTACTGGGATTATCCCCCAACCTCGTCCATCCACTTGGGCAGCAAAAGATCACGGCCTCTGAGGAAAAAGAACAGACCGCGAGACGACTGCATGGCCCTCTGCCCGTTCCTCGACTACTTCAACCACGTCTCCGGCTCGGCATGCGCACAGGTCGAGTTCAACGCGACAGGCTTCACGGCACGCGCCGATCGTTCCTACGCGGCGGGCGAAGAAATCAACATTAGCTACGGAGCTCACAGCAACGACTACTTGCTGGCCGAGTATGGATTCGTCATGGGCGACGAGCCTGCGAACGATAGCGATTTCGCGCTTCTCGACGACTATGTGTTGCCGCTCTTGGACGACATGCAAAGGGGACGTTTGCGCGACAAGGGGCTGCTGAGCAAGTTCGTCATGGATCGAGATGGGAGTGTCTGCTTCCGGACGGAGTGTGCTTTGAATCTTTTAGTTCTGTCGACGGGACAGTGGGAGAAGTTTGTCATTGGCGAGACAGGCGATAATGCCCCGCAGAAGAGCAAGTACGAAAAGATTTTGCGGGAAAGAGTACTTGCTGTCTGTATTGAGCATGCAAAAGAGCAGCTCAAGAAGGTGCAGAGTATTGGCGTTGTTGTCGAGGGTTCAGAGCTGGAATTTCCAGAGCGGGAGGCTGGAGAATTGAAGTCGAGAGAGTGGGATTACGCAAAGGCAGTGTTGAAAACACGCTGGGAACAGATAGCGCTGATGGCTGAAAGAGGAGTGGAGTCAGCTGGGGGCGGATAGTCCAATTTATTCGCAGGTTAAAGACTCTTTTCATACACCTGATTAGCTGGAAGATCTGCGTGCATCACCGCATGTTGGCGGTGACAGGAAGCATCAGGTCTCAGTAAATTTTTGATTTAAACTAGCTGTCTATAATGAGCAAGAAGGCAGCAAAGCGCTTGGTCAAATCGTACTCGAGAAGAAGTAGCCAAAACACGTGCAGAATATACTCCATTCGCCGTGGTACCAAGCCCAACCAGATGACCGAGGAGAAGCAGTCCTAGTTTGTGGTTCTTCAAGATATGTTTACGGTGGAGCTGAGCCGAGTCTTCTCTTGCAACCCATATGGTTTTCTATTCAGGTTGGAGAATTGAAGGCATTCTAGAATTTTCCTCTCGGAACAAGTCTACACTGTACTGTATGGTCGATGTGCAGTCGGAGATTTGCGACCAGAGCTGATATTTCCACTGCGGTGTCGTAAGTGTAAATCAGTAGTTTAGGAGTAGCATCGTCCATGGTCACTGAGTTTGTGGTCATGGTGGAGCTTGGGGAACCATGGCTCACCGATGTACTTTCTCCACACCAATCTCCTAGCTATCCGAAGCATCCGCGAAAAGTCCAGGAGCAGTCTTGAAATTCACTCTTGCATCTTTTTCCTTGTCCTCATTCTTACTAACCCCCTGCGCTGGTACAATTTCGCGACGTAGACTACCTATCGGCCTTCCAGAATTGTCGAGCACGCGTCGTCAGCTATATCAAACATCTCTTGCCAGCCAGTGCTTCAAATCAACCCACGCGATCGTGAACACGCGACAAACAAACGTCATGTCCAGTTTTGAATTGGTTCCTGTGCTCTCGAGAGAGCAAGCGCTGTGGGAAGCGAAAGTAATGACAAAGGCCGCCGCAGGTTTCATACGTAAGTCTGGCTCTCTATTATGCATTGCGTCTTGGGTTTTGTTCATCCAGTGCATCTGATGTGCGCTTTGGTTTTGTGTGTATCAAAATTTTCAAAAAACCCGCATCAAGCGCACTTTGGACGAAGATGTCGGTCATGCTCAAACCAGCGAGCCGGCTTCACTTCCAGCGGCAGAATGCTCGTGAGTTGGCTTCAGTCACTCGACCGTTGACTCTGACGAGTAGCCTGCATGGAAACATCCTCAAAGTGAAAGGGTTGCAACTTTGAATGGCAGCAATCTGCCTTCGGACGAGGCTATCATCAGTTGCAGCTCTTCTGTCAGCTTTCGCAGTCTATTATTAGATTCCAGCGACAAGAAGAGGACTCGAGAGCCAGGAAAGGGGGAAGATTTCAATTCGCAAAAACTCCTTTGAAACCCCCCTCCTTTTTGCCGAGATCAATCTCAATCATTGTTGCTATTCTTTTTCTGACATTGGCTTCCTTTGAGTAACATCTTTTACAGTCTGCATAGCGGTTCTCCTCCTTGCCAGGAGTTTTTATACTTGGTGTGTAACATGCAGGGAGCTTTCTGGGTCCGATTCAGCCCAACAAGCTTCGGCTGGAAATGTCAGCCAGCACGGCTTCGACAACGACACTTCACCAGTCGGTGAGAAGACTCCCCTGATTGAAAAGGGTGTGAAGATGGCGTTTTATTCTGGTGCCAAAGCATGTAGTGTTCCCATGACACGGACCAGGGCGCATCGCGGCGCAAACAAACCTGCAATCAGCGAGTCACTTGTCCTCAACAAGAATGTCTCTGCACCTATGAAGCATATCACATCCAGTGGAAATACCCAACCAACTTTCGAGGAACATTCCAAGTCAGAACCTACTCTCCACACAAAGGTAGGGCCACTTTCCCCGTGCAAGGAGCTACCGGAAAGCCCGTCCACATTCTCCGTCGAAGCCTCTGCCAACTACAAGAAAGCCCTGCAGTCAGAAGATCCGGTGGTCAATCCAGCGACGAAAGGTTTTCATTTGAAAGAACCACCGGCTCCTCACGACCAGCGAAGACGCCAAGCTGCCGCGCAGAGAGGCTTTTCGTCGGATCTGGAGCGTCGCAAGAACGATTACAGAGCTTCCATGGTGTCCTACAGCCGCAGAAGGGCACGACATATCTCAGACGGGTCTGTAGGGTCACTGCGCTCGTCCGTCTCATCTCTGACGTCTGGAGGCCTCGCGAGGTCTATCTCTACGGAGTCACTACGAGCTGAAGTTCTCGCTGTGTTCTCCTGGGACCCAACATCGCCGCTGGGAGAAGTTGCAGTTCGACATGCTGCACATTCTCCTTCTTCTGACAGCACTCTGATGTCTTCTATATCACCTCCAAGGACACAAACGCTTCAGCAGCACCAGCACCAGCAACAACCTTCAACCAGTCCTCAGAACCAAGAAGGGTCGTCTGGGCGAGATTCTCTGCAAGGGTTGAGGACTGACAGCCCACCACCCGACCGAAAGCGCCTAATTCCTAGGAAACGAGTACATTCCCTTCCCCACGACCCTCAATCACGGTCAATACTGTACCCCTTTGACGCACAAGCATGTCCCGAGTTTTTGAGAAGGCGATCCGAACTCGATTACCGTCACACTCCCGAAGCATCTTCGCCGACGTCAGCTGTGCATCATTGGAGGCAGCACCACCAGCAAGAACGTCAAGTACGTTGCTTGCCTGGAGAACGCCGATCCAGCCTCAACACAGGGGCCCAGAGTCGTCTTCCCCAACGCCGCGACCGAGGAGCAAAGTACAACCCAGGGAAATCTGAAAATCAATTCGAGAATGTGGATAGACCGCATTGTACGACCGAGTCTCCAGCAACGACAATTTATCTTGGACAGCACTTGAGCAGAAACGAACGGGACAAGGTCTCGTCAACCGAGACAGGGTTTGAGGGTAGTATGCCGGCGCAGCGACCGAACCTACCGGTCGCAGGCGGGTCATCATCGAGTATTTCGCGTTCCGAGTTACATACTCGTGACTGGTATCGCCCTGCACAGACAAGGGCAAGGCTTACACGCTCTCGTACCGAAGAAGCAAAACCTGGCCAGGTTGCCAACTCAACCAACAAGCTCGAGAGACACAATCTCCCCCGAGCGCTGTCCGGCAGCCCCAGTCCGGAGCTTCGGCGCTCTAAGTGGCCGGAAAGAAGTCCAAGTAGGAATGAGGAGGAGGTAAATCCGGTCGCTACATTCAGGGGCGCCATGGCCGCGGCAGCGACGGACCTGTCGGAGCGTATACCTAGGTCGTTTGCGCAGCACATGGCGGGATGGCGGCAGCAGACGGCCGCTCGATGGGTCATACAGACACGAAAAGTATCTGCAAGCTCGGGAGAGATGAGAGAGAGAGGTTCCAGATGAGTCAAAGCAGGGCTTGAAGGTGATTTCATAGCCAGCAGACAGTAGTCCTCAGTCGGGTTGGTCAAATTTACCCACCTCGTCCACGCCCTCGACGCCCTTCAGCACCTTGGCCATCTCCTGCACAAACACCCTGCCCACCTCCTTGACCTCGACGCCGACAACGCCTTCCCTCTCCATACTAGTCGCGCGCTTGCCGGGTAACCCACAAGCCTCGATGCGATCGAACCACTCCATCTCGGTGCTCACGTTCAGGCCGATGCCATGCGTCGTGGTCCAGCGCCGCATGTGCACGCCGACGGCGCAGATCTTGTCGCCACCGCGCGTCCACACGCCAGGGTCGGCGGTGCGCTCGCCGACGACGCCGAAGCGGGCGAGGGTGGCAATGACGGCGCCCTCGAGCAGACACACGTAGTCGCGCGGGCCGAGGGCGTGGCGCTTGAGGTCGAGCACGGGGTAGGCGACGAGCTGGCCGGGGCCATGGAAGGTGGTCTGGCCGCCGCGCAGGGCGGGGATGGCGTCGGCGCGCTGGGAGCGGCCGGCGGAGAGGGCGACGGGGGCGCGCAGGTGGGCCTCCTGGGCGGGGGAGAGGCGGGCGGCTTCGCGGCGGCCGGTGGTGTAGACGGGGGGGAACTCGGCGGTGAGGATGGTGGGGCGCGGGGGGGAGGTTGCGGCGGGTTGGGCGCGGTGGGCGAGGAGGGTGGCAGCGAGAGATTCTTGGAGGGCGGCGGCGCGGGCGTAGGGGGTGAGGCCGCTGAGGCGGATGTGTGCGAGGCGCATTGCGCTGCTGCTCGTGGGGTCCCCTCTTCGGAGGAGGAGATGGGGAGAGAGAGAGAGGGAGACGGAGACGGAGACGGCGGCGTTGACGACGAGAAGTAAGAACGGGGCAGGGGTAGAGGAGCCCGCCTCTTGGCAAAAGAAGAAGAGGGAGAGAGAGGGGACGAGGAAAAGCAAGAATGGGAGTGGCGGTGGTGGGGTGAATCCAAGGAGGCGTTGGGGGAATGTGGTTGAGGCTCTGTCCCGTACGAGCTCTCGATGGTAGCTTCTCCTCCTACCTGAGGAATAGAGTTGAAGCTCTCACAGCGAAGCTCTCAATGCATGTATTTTCCAAAATGGCTGCTTGAGGAGAGAGCTGCGGCTTTCACGAGTCGCTCTCGTACTTCCTGAGAAGCAAAGGTCTTCACGTTCTCCTCTACCAATCTACCACGCGGCTCACCGCATAACTGGTCCTGAAGTACAGTTTTACTAATCAAACTAAATCCCCCACCGATATCATACTGACAGACAATCCCCTATGATAACCCAGATAGACAATTCAAAAAGGATCATCCAGACTCAGAGTGAATAAAATAATAGCGTTGAAGCAAAGCGAAACCCGGACGGAGACGATGAAATCCAGCAGCCAAAATCAAACGCGGCAAAGGCGGCAAGCAAAGGCGATGGAGACGCGCACCACCGATTTGCCTTTGTTCCTTTTCTTTAAAATTGTCTTGGATCTCCCGACGCGCCCTCGGCACCCCCGCGTTCGAGGCTCTTCGCGATCAACAGGCACCGCGCTCGGTTGATGTCACCGCCTGCCACCTGTTGATCCTTCTTCCTGCGCTCCACCCTGCCATCTCGACGCACCCCCGTTCTCGCAGATCTGGCAAGCATGAGGCTTCCATCGCACCGCCTTCACCAAATCAGCGGGGCTATAATGCCACAATAGGCCAAGGCGCTGGGCGAGGGGCAAAGCACAAAACTAGCCCTGTCTCGGCATGAGATGCAATCTCCCACCATCTGGCCCCGACGATGCCGTGTGCACACCACCAAGTAATGTCGCGAAGGCGCCAATGTCTAATTTTGCGCGCCGGAGGAAGTGGCGCATGGTCCCTCGCGCGTCGATTGGTGCCATCGCCGCCCTCTAGCCGGTCTGGTGCCAGGCTTGGTTGGATCTGGGCTGGCTCGGCCATGCCCTGGCAACCCTCGCCTGTAAGCACGCCGGCTACGCGGTAATGGTCACTAAAGATCCTCCCTATTACTGCTGCTGCTGCTGCTGCTCCTGTTCTTGCGCCGCATCGCACTCTACTTAATACCACCACCATTATCGTCTCTGCCCAGTCTCTCGCTCTGCCCGCACTCCCACTGTTCCAGTCTCTCCCTCGTCCGCGCCACTCCCCACAACACAACCCTAATACAAACAACACCGAACCTGCAGCCATGCGCGTCACCCTCGCCAGCATCCTCCTCCCCGTCCTCGCGGCCGCGCAGAACGCCTTCAGCGTCCCCGACGGCGGCTACGGCACCATCAACGCCGGCGACACCGTCAACCTCAAGTGGGGCGCCACCACCGGCGGCACCGTCACCCTCGTCCTGCGCAGCGGCTCCTCGCAGAACCTGAGCCCCGGCTCCATCATCCAGGCCAACGTGCCCAACTCGGGCAACTACGCCTGGCACGTCCCCGCCAACCTCGCCAAAGGCGATGCCTACACCGTCCAGATCGTCGATGACGCCAACCCCAACATCTACAACTTCACGCCCTCTCTCACCATCGACAGCGACGTCAGCCCCGACCAGGCCAGCAGCGTCACCGGCTCCGTCACCTTGACCGGTGCCTCATCCGCCGCCTCGTCCGACGCCTCGTCGACGGCTGCGACCTCAACCGGTGCCAGCTCCACCCCCGCACCCACCACCACCGGTGCATCCTCAACCGGCTCGCGCTCCTCCACCGCCTCGTCCGCGTCTGCCCAGAGCACCATCGCGAACGGTAGCACCGGCGGCGCCTGGAGGGCCATGCCCACTGGCTTTGTCGGCGCCGTGGGCGCGGTTGCCGGTGCCGCGGCGTTTGTGCTGTAGTGTATTCTGTTCGTTGTTGATGTTTTTCCAAGCCTGTACATTTTTTTTTTTTACTCGGTTCCAGCGCTTTCTGGTCAGAAGGTCGTTGAATGCATGTACGTTGGACGCGTGCGGTGGAAGGAGATACCCGTAGATGTATGCTGTCTAGCGTGTCAATACACTTGCGAAAAAGCCTGTTTTCGCAGTCGCTCTTCGTTGCTTCTGCGCTGATCAGCTGTGGGCTAGTCAGCTGTGTGCTAGTTAGCGGTCGAATGGCGAGACACGTCTTGCAAAGATGGACAAATGTTGCAAATGCTTTGTCAAGATTTTTATACTTGGTCATTAAAAAAAAATAAAACTGAATATCATATCATCATTGACCCGTTACCGTGAATTGTTCGTTCTTCTGCGCCAGGACGCTAGCGATGGTGTCCTTCAGCTCAAACTCTTCAAGGACGGCCCCGAAACTGTACAAAATCATCAGCCACTGGGATAGCAGAGATAAAGAGGAAACTCACCCATAGCAGCGCACTTTGGTGAACAGCTGGTCGCGCACAGCCTCGATGTCCTGGGCGTTCAGATAGTGAAAGTCTTCGTGCTGAAACAGCTTCGACCAGGCCATGACGGGCGTGATCTCGCCGTCGAGGGGAAGTCGATTGGACAGGTCGAGCAGTCGCAACAAATCGCTCGACTCGAGCTTCTGCTGGTACGCCACGTCCGGCCGTTCGATGAGGTGGCTCTGGGGCGGGCAGGTCGCCATGAGCGCGTGGCCGGAGATCTCGCCCTCCGACTCCTGCGCGTTGACGCACAGCATCTGCATGTGCTCCATGCACGGTCGCTCGAGCCTAAGGAGAAAAGACGGGTTAGGGTTGGGGACCGCCGCACTCAAGAGCCCGGGGAAGAGACTTGCGTTGAGCAGCCGTCATGTGCCGGGGGGAGGCGAGAGGTAGGGTGTGGTGGTGGAGTCATACGAGAGGACAAAGTCGATGCCTGTCTGGTCATAGTCAAGCTGGGGAGGTGCGGGCGACGCCGTGTTGGTGCTGCCACTGTTGGGGGGCGGGCTGAGGCTTGTGCTTGTCGAAGGGCCGTGGTAGCTGCCGGAGAAGCTGCCGCTGGAGCTGATGGGATCAAAGAGATCGCCTGGAATGTTGATGCCATGCTTGGCGAGGAGTGTCTTGAGCCGGCGATTCTCTTCGGCAAAGTTGTCGCGCTCCCGTGAGCATTGCAGATATTGCTCCTTGAGGCGCAATACCTCTTGCTCGAGCGCTTGGATCTGTGAGGTTATGTCAGTCGGACGTTTCGACATGTCTATCCGCAAGGACCACCTACGTATTTCTCCTTGCGCTCGCGATGTGTCCGCTGGGCCTGCCTGTTGAGCTCTTGACGTCGTGTCAGAGCAGGCTTGCTGTCAGGCTTAGGGCCTCTTCTTTTCGGAGGCTGGCCATCGGCCTTGAGCTTCTTATCTGAACCCAGGTTCTTGAGCAGATCCAAGCCTCCTTGGGTCTCACTGCTGGAGGGAGCATAGCCAGGAGCCTGCGGGTCCGCCGAGCCAGCGCCATACATGGCATTGATCTCTTGTAGCGTGGCAGCCATGGTCGCACGCAAAGGGTACTGTCTGATAATGTTAACACGCAACTACGATTGACATCTTCTGCCAGCTTACATTCTTCTTGTGGGCCTCGATGCGGGACGGTGGTCAGCAGGTGTGGGGTAAACGCTGAGCTGAGGCGCACACTAGATTCCAGCTGGGGAACGCTGCGCCTGCACAGAGCAACAACAGTTACAAGACTGAAGACTGCCCCGGGCGAAGGTGCCGCAGGTGGGGTTTTAAGATGATGACAGAACGATGGTCGCTCGTGGCCAACCTGCGCTCGGAAGCCACGATAGACGAGACGCGAGGCATGATTTGGAAGACACGACATGGTCCGTGCTTTGAACATCCTTGGTGGAGGCGGTGCATCATCATCACCAATCACACTATTGGGCCACCAAGGAGCCGTATCAATGGCAGCCCCTGCACTGCTCACTCTGCGAGCGCTTTTCATCGTGGTGCCATGGCTGCTTCAGCTGTTTGTGGCCGACATTGCCCTGTCGGCACTGCTACCTGTGGCATTGTTCGCACCAACGGTGTCTTATAACATCTCGTCAGCCATTGCATACTCGGTCTGGAAAACAATTCAATGGATCTTTACCTGCTTCAACGGGGCCGAGATTACTGTTTCGGGCTCGCCTCTGCCACCGGACGAGTCTGCCATTGTAGTAGCCAACCATGTCGGCTGGACCGACTTTTACATGATCCAGGAGCTTGCTATACGCTCTGGAATGCTAGGTAGATGCCGCTGGTTTGCCAAACGACAGCTAAAGTGGGTGCCTTTCCTGGGTTGGGGCCTATGGGCCATGGGTATGCCTCTGGTGAGCCGCAACTGGATCACAGACCAGCGTGAGATCGAAAATGTGTTTGGCAAAATTGTCGAGAAGCGTTGGCCAATCTGTAAGATGCGCGGACACTGAAAGACTACAGCCTAGCTATGCTAATGCCGACTCACAGGGCTTATATCATATAGCGAGGGCACTAGATATACTCGTGCAAAGTACCAGCAGGCCGTGGAATGGTGCAAGAGCAACGGCAAGCCTGTGCCGCAGCACACGCTCTATCCACGCACCAGGGGCTTCATTGCCACCGTCAACAAGCTTAGGGAGTCACAGCACGTCAAGGCTGTCTATGATATAAGTATAGCCTACGCAACCGACGGCAAATTCATGGTCGCGCCAAGCATGTGGCAGACAATGTCACAGCCTAGCCTG
This sequence comes from Carpinus fangiana, assembly GCA_006937295.1. NCBI lineage: Eukaryota > Viridiplantae > Streptophyta > Magnoliopsida > Fagales > Betulaceae > Carpinus > Carpinus fangiana. Next base: position 503,353 of record VIBQ01000016.1, read on the forward strand.
AGCGGCCGGCACCAGTTCTATGTACATGTCGAGAGGTATCCCATCGACGACTTGCCTCAGTCGGATGATGCGCTTGCCCAATGGCTCGAGGCCAGATGGATGGAAAAGTCGACAAGGCTGGAAGAGCTAAAGGTGCAGCTTGCGTCGACGGGCACATGGCGGCAGTGAGCAGCATCTGCAAAAGGAGGACCATCATGCCATCTCCACGCCATCTGAGGGTCTCTCCGTCATTATTATGCAGATGCCGTGTGATCAGCATTCTAGCGTGTTCCATGCCGTCAGCCCTGCAACCATGCTTCTTCAGCCCTGCCATCACTCCCTGAATCTCGAAACTACCCGTGCTTCCCTTTAGCCGATTCGCAGCATCCTTGCTCGCGAGACATGGGAGGCATTGTGTCGACGAGCGGTCGAGACCGTCAGTGGCAACAAGAATAGATGCCCCACCGCTGGCAGTGCAACGCATTCATGGATCAGGGTTCACTTTCTTGCATGCAACACCGCATCTCCTAACCCGATCTAGCAGGCATCTAAGCGGTCAGCCCCTGAACCGGCCGAGCCCCCGCACTCTTGGATACCACCCGATGATAAGCACTTAGCGGCGCTATATTCCGAGCCATGGACAAATCTGTGGCGATCATTGGCCCTGCTGCGTGTATACTGAGATCACTGTACGTCTTGCGTCCGCCCAAAGCGGCAGAGGCCCCGACCACCTTTTTCCCCCCTCCAGTGGCGCCGGAGAAAGTGCGCTAGAAACAAGCAAGCGGGCCTAAGCTTGTCGTTCCTTGGCTGATCTCGCGCCGCCGTTATCATGGCTAACCAAGCCGTCGGTGGTCGCATGCACATCACTGGACCGGCGGAGCGGGAGTATATAGTCGGCTCCAATCTGCCTCTGCTCGAAATGTTGTCTGCTTTCAACGGCGATCATAACATCTCGTGGCCAGGGCATCCAGGTTGACATAGTTCAAGCAAGCTACCATGAAGTCATCCATCCTCGTCGCCGTCTTTGGCGTGCTGGCTTCTGCAACACCCGCCTCCAATTATGCTGTTCATGAAAAGCGTCGCGAGCACCCTCAGTGGACCAAGGTTGCAAAGGCACCTGCCGACAGAGTCATGTCAATGCGCGTTGGCCTGCAGCAAAATAATCTCGACCAAGCTTCACACTGGCTTGACGAGGTCTCGGACCCTTCCTCAGCCAAATTTGGCAAGCATTGGGCAGTGGAGGATGTCATCAACACCTTCAGACCCTCGTAAGTCTGGCTCTTTCCTCACTTGCTGACAGTGGCCGATGCCCACCACTGTGCAGCCCAGGCCTATGACGCATACTGACACCTCCACAAGCGATGAGACAATCAACTCGGTAAGGGACTGGCTGCGCACTTCTGGCATCCACAAACACGAGGTGTCACTAGGCCTGAACTGGATCAACTTCAACGCCACTGTCGCGCAAGCAGAAGACCTCCTCAAGGCCGACTACTCGATCTTCGAGCATGATTCTGGCGCCCTTCATGTTGCATGTGACTCGTACAGCCTGCCTGCCCACGTTGGCCCCAAGGTTGACTTTATCCTACCTACTGTCCACTTCGACCGCAAGCTGCACAAAGACCCCGAGGGCAGCATCCAGAAGCGTGCCATTGCGCACAATGTACAGCCCGGAACTGCAAAGAGCGTCGGCTCCCCTTCCAACGGTTTTCAACCCAAGCAAGGCTTCACCACCAGCCACTTCAGAGATGTCTGGAAGCAGCTCGAGAACTGCGACAAGGCCATTGTGCCCAATTGCCTGCGTGCCTTGTATGAGTTTCCCCCCGGCTTCACCAAAAACCGCAAGAACAGCTATGGCATCGTCGAATACACACCTCAAGCATGTGAGTAGTCTCTTTGTCGCTTTTGTATCTAGCTAACACCTCCAAGATGTACCTTCCGACTTGGATCTTTTCTTCAAAAACTTCAGCAGCAAACAGATCGGCAACCGACCCATCCTCGCCTCCATTGACGGTGGTGTTGTCCAGCAGACCGACCAGGGGTTTAATCTAAATGGGGAATCGAATCTGGATCTGGAGTATGCCATGGCTCTCGTCTACCCGCAGAACGTGACGCTCTACCAGGTCGGCGACGAGGTCGAAGGCGCCTCCTTCAACGATTTTCTGGATGGAATCGACAAGTCGTACTGCACTGCAGCTGGAGGCGACGACCCCGAACAGGATGCCACATATCCTGATCCAGCTCCTGGTGGCTACAAGGGTCCTAAAGACTGCGGCAAGTACGCCCCGACCAAAGTCATCTCAACCTCGTATGGTTACAACGAGGCAGACCTTACACCCGCGTATGAACAACGTCAGTGCAATGAGTATATGAAGCTTGGACTTTTGGGTGTCTCTGTACTTTACTCTAGCGGCGACAACGGCGTTGCTGGAAATGGCGGCGCATGTATTGACCCTGCGACCGGCGAGTACAACGATGGCTCCTCTGGCCTATTCAACCCCTCGTTTCCAAGCACATGCCCCTACATCACCTCTGTTGGTGCAACGCAGGTCAAGAACGGTACCAATGTCGTCAAGGCGCTTGCCACTGGCGTCCAGCCCGAAATGGCCTGCGAAACAGTCATTTACTCTGGTGGCGGCTTCTCCAACGTGTTCCCCCTACCCAAGTATCAGTCTGCTGCGGTCAAGTCCTACTTTGCAAACCACAATCCCCCTTACACGGCTGCTCAGTACAACAACTCGAAAGCAACTCGTGGTTTCCCGGACATTTCTGCCAACGGTGCCAACTATGTCATCACAGTGCAAGGCCAGTTCTCATTTGTGTACGGCACTAGCGCGTCCTCCCCCACGCTTGGTAGCATAGTCACTCTTATCAATGAGGCCCGCTTGGCAATTGGCAAATCGTCAGTCGGCTTCATTAATCCAGTTGCATACGCTCATCCCGGCGCGTTCAACGATATTGTTGTTGGAGGCAACCAAGGATGTGGGACGGCCGGTTACCAATCAGTCACTGGCTGGGACCCCGTCACGGGCCTAGGAACGCCAAACTTCCCCAAGCTCCTCAAGATTTACCTTGGCTTGCCCTGATTCGTTCCTGAGGGTAGCTTAGCTTCAGTAGCATCCAAAACCCTGTGTATGACACTTCTGAACCTGAAAAATCTGTCAAGACGTTCATTTGCTGTCGTGCTGTGCATCAATTCCTTTTAATTAACTAAAACAACTATCTTGGCTAAACCTTTGAAACCCAGAACGCGCAAATTTCGATACTTAATTTCATCCTTTCTTTTATCCATAAATCTTCGAAAGAAGTCCACCAAGTAAAATGTCAGAAGCTGCTCCCAAAGATCTGACTGAGCTGGTCAATGACTTCATCTCGTGAATTTATCTGAGAACGCATAGCTGGGTTTGTTCCAGGTGGAGCCATCGAAGGTGAATCTCCAGCTCCGGTAACCCTACCTGATAATCTTCGAGGTAGAACTGAATTCATCAGTGAATGAGCATTAGCTTTGCTTCGTCTCAGAAACTCCTCCCCGTGCAGAGATGACTCAGCAATATCATCGACTTCCATTTCTTCTTCCTCCAGTAACACGTCGTCAGAGTCCATGGCTACATCACCATCGGTATCCCATAGCGGCATAGTTGCCTTGCTTTTAGCTTTTCGCATCTTCATCTGGTTCATCACAGCTGGGACGACATGTACCGGCATTCTGTACTCTACCGTTCCATCAGAGACCGTTGCGTATCCAACACTGTGCGCCTTGATGTAGCAAAGTACTCTCCCTGCTATTTCAAATACGTCCAGCGACCGTTTTCTTTTGGAACTGCACCACAACGCACTAGCCTTGATTTAGTCCCAAAGGCTGGGCTCTGTAGATTTAAAGGACGCTGTCATTCCCTTCACAATACCTTGCGCAACTCGGTGATTTTCTGTCAATGTGTATCTGGGTTGGGTATCACTGAATACTTTCCTGAACTTGACGCACTGGTCAGCAAATCTGTCCTTTTTCAACTCCAACGTCGAAGCTGTGAGGCACAGGGAAGGCTGCCAGTGTGTCTTGAGGATCTGATTCAAGTCATGGTTGAGATTTTCAGCAAACTCGTTGAGAATTGCACATTCTTTGGTAGATTTGATAAACTGATAGAAATACTCTTCAAGATCCTTGTCTTTCTCACTGGTATCGCAGCTCATGTTGTTACAGAGTCTTCGATGGATGTCTTTGCTTGACGGGCCTGCAATGTTGAAGATGAGGTGATCAAGAATATTGTCGGTATTGTGTTTTGGAAATTCACTGTTGCTGTCGCATATAAGGTATGCGTCTCGTTCAGTAGCAAGCTTCCATGCTGGCTTAGCCAGGGTCAGTTCTTTTTGGGTGGGAAAGTGAGAAGCCCTAAATAAATCCCAAGCAGGCTTTTCGAATATGTACCCATCGTTAAATTGGGTGTCTTCAGGCGCACCGTCCCCAAATATGTCATCCACTTAATGCACTTGGTCGGGCATGAATTGAAGCGTGGGAAAGGTCGTGGAAAATCCAAGTTCCAATCTCGCGTAGGCTTTTGCAAACGCTAGTCCAACATTCCGCTCAAGAGGCATGAACCACGAAACCAGCTGAGCAATGCTAATCGGCTCAAGACCTGGGCCATCTACCGCAAAGAAGATTGCTTCAAAAGTATTGCTGTGGTGATCATCATCTTTGCGCGCACGTTTCCGACGCTTGTCTTTGGAAGGTTTGAGATTGAGAAATTTCCAGCTATTGCCTGCGAGAGTCTTTGGCCGAGAAGACCCAAGCCACTCTATAATGCGAGTTTCCAAGAGGTCTTTGCTATGCGACAAGTGAGATGGGGGAGACCGGAAAGCAGGAATCTTGACAAAAAGGAATCTGGAAGCGCCAAACTTCCTCAGAAGGCGGCGGGACTTTTGCTCTATATGAAAAGGGGCAAGTTGCAGTTTGAAAATGGCTTTCTCCTTGTCAGTCCCAAAACGGATGTCGGCCGACATGTGTAGATTCGGAGAAACAGCAAGAGCCGCCGCCCAGGCGTTTTCACTCGGCGAGAGAAACACAAATCCAGGACTGGTAATCAAGCTGGTCAAGTGTTTGCGGAGTGTGGGATAATCCTGCCAAGGTGAGTTTGAGACTGGGGCTCCACTGTTGCTTCGTCGAAGTTTTCGGGGTTGAGCTGCAACTGCTTTAGAGTGCAGAAAATCAATGTCTGACAAACTCACGCCACAAACTAGGGCAAAGCGAGTACACTCATACCGTGCTGCGAAAGGCGCTTGCCGTAAAGATGGACAGTCATCTAAGTCGGGCGCTGGTCATGTAAGCAAACAGGCATGACTAAAGGTGCAAAGAGAAACCATACCAAATAGACCTGCCGAAGGCAATGTGTAGCTATGCCAATGTTCGATAGAACCCTGGGGGAGGATTGCCTGGCCGCTCACTTCATCATGTTGGCTGTTTGCGACCTCTGTGTCGGGAGTGCAGCCGCCATTGCCTTCATGGACTGCGGTCTGTTGATTGGCAAGATCGTCATCTGTAGGCTGGGGGGGTGCAACATGGAAGCTTTGAGCCAACTTTGCAGTGGGGGAACGCTTCCTTTCTTCAACAATCTCAAGCTCAAGAAATCTGACAAAGCTACGGAGGAGAGAAGCGCAGTCTCGGTCACGATCCAAATACCAACAATCGCGAAGGCGCTCCCAACAGTGGTAGACGGCGGTCTCGTTTACTCGCCACAAAGCTCTTAATAAGGAGGCGCAGCGCTCTTCACGAGATACATGGCTTGGGAGTTTTGGGCGAGATGGTCCAATGATAATGTGAAAGCCGAACTCTGTGTTGATATCGCTGATGACTTGCTCCCAGACCGGTTGCTCAGGCCGGGAGGCCAGGGCTGACTGGAAAGATGCAATGAATGAACCTTGCAGTAGTTGTTGCTCTCACATCCCTTTCGACTCAAAAGTTGACTCTGGCAGCGAAGAATGGGTGGCTCGTAAGATAAGCATAATAGCACAGCAGATGCATAGCCATTTTCCCTTCCTAACAGAGTACGATCGAGCAAAAAGCCGCAATCGCGTGCCCTGTTGGCGAAACAAAGACCCGTAGAGAACCGACAGAATCAGCAAACAGAGACGAGTTTGGTGTCCTGAAACCGAGCGGGCGCTGCGGCCCGTCGGGCGGGAGAGGCGGAGGGAGCTTTGCAGTTTCACGGCACGAAAATGACCTTTCTAGACTTCGTGATCCAAGCGCATGTGACACACGGCTATCAAATAGTCACGCAGTCATCAAGGAGTCAAACAAACCATCCTCAGAGCATTGACCGGCCACGAGAATGCTTCAGCCGCGACACCGCAGATAATTCTGGGTTGTTAAAGTCGTATCTTGCATTTTGCTATCTGATGATGCACAACATCTACCCGACACTATTCTGTAGACCCTCGGCGTTCACGTCATCTACCAAGCAATCCTAGCAAGGAGCGACTTGGGATATTTCCTCACGAAAAACTTCCTGCACTCATCCAAGCTGAGGAGACCCAACCCAAACGCGACAGGTAGGAAGAAGTACTCGACGGCGACCTGCGTACTCCCAATCGGGGACTGTATGCCCGGGATATAGCAAAAGATGAAGACCATGGCAATGGCAAACACCATGGCTGGGAACAGCGGCCAGTTCTGAGTTGCCTTCTTGAACAATGGCGGGTGCTGGAACAGGCTCAAATGACGTGTGCGGATTGCCAGCAGGTTGAAGAACTGCATGACGACCAGATTCACAAAGTAGACGCTCGAGGCCTCGTTCAGCACGACTTGCACACCGGCCGTCGTCAGTGGTTCTGGGTAATTGCCGTACGTGAACCACAGCGCGGAGAATGGCACGCCGCGGCGCTCGCAGTGCCAGTACGCCATCGCAAAAGAGCACACGCACTCGGTGATGCCGACAAACCCATAGGCATGCAGCAGCAGCTTCCAGTCGACAAGACGGTCACGGCGTGGGTTGCGCGGACGACGCAGCAGCACGTCGGCCTCGGGTTTCTCCAGGGCAAGCGCAGTCGCCGCCGCGCAGTCGGTCAGACAGCAGATGATGATCATGAGGAAGGAGGAGAGGATTTGGGGCAGGCCGAAGACGACGTTGGTGAAGACGGGCCAGAATTCGGAGAAGGAGCCGGCGGGGAGCAGGTAGACAATAGTCTTTTTCAAGTTGTCGAAGATGACGCGCCCGTAGAGCACTGCCTGCACCATGCCCGAGAAGGAGTCGAGCAGAACCATGTCAGCGGCCTCGAGAGCAATGTCGCTGCCACCAGCAATTGCGATGCCGACGTCTGCGGCTTTGAGGGACGGAGCGTCGTTGACCCCATCGCCTGTCATGGCCACAGTGTTGCCTCGGGCTTGAAACTCGTGGACGATGCGGAGTTTCTGCTCGGGTGTGGTGCGCGCAAACACGATTTCATTGTACGATGCCAACGTGCCCCATTGAGCATCACTCAAAGTGATGAGGTCCTGTCCGCTGAGCACAATCGATTTGACAGGCTTGTCGTCTTCATCCTGTGAGCCAAGGGTTCCATCAGAATTTGAGGATGGATGTAGCGATGCCGCCATGGAGAGCTTTTGGGGATCTTGCGGGTCCATCAGAGCAGAAGCGTTGTCAACAAGGTGGGCAGGGGTGGTAATGATGCCGCATTCCGTAGCAATGGCCTGTGCGGTGAGGGCAAAGTCACCAGTGACCATGGCAATGCGGATGCCAGCCCTTCGAAGTGTACGAACAACTTCTGGGATCTCAGTCCTCGGCGGATCGACAATAGCCAGCAGGCCGACCAGGGTCAGGTTGGTCCGGGCAAGGGCCATGACCTCGTCTTCAGCAGGACTGGTGCTCAAATCCGACCAGGGCACGACACGACGCGCAAGGAGAATCACACGCCTGCCAGCGGCAGACCATGCATCTTTGATTCTGGCAATGTCACTGATCTTTTGCGGCGTAAGTGGTGCAATGTTCCCTTCCATGTCGAGGACATCCGTGCAGCGATCCATGAGAATGTCGGGGGCTCCCTTGATGGTGAGGAGGCGATCAGATCTGGTGTTGAAAGAGTGGGCTTCAAAGTGTGCAAGGGCGTCTGCCAGTCCACGATTGTCCGAACTGCTGAAGATGCGCACCATATATTTGTTTTTGGAGTTGAAAGGTATTTCAAAGGTCTTGCGCCACATGCTGCGAGGCCCTTCCACCGAACCCATGGACTCTGAGAATCGAAGAACGGCTTGATCAGTCGCATCGCCAATGATCACACGCTGGTCCAAGTCGTGGTCGCGAGTCAAGACGTCGAACTCTCCAGCGTTGCAAAGCGCTGCAATCGAGCGGACCTGTTGAAGGGCGTTGTTGGCCGTGTTCCGGTCTTCTTCGGCCTTTATCACTGCTGCTGCTGCCGTGATCACATCTGTTGAAAGAACACAATCGGTAACGCTCATCTTGTTCCGAGTTAGGGTCCCGGTTTTGTCGCTGCAAATTATATCGACGGCGCCTAGAGTCTCGACGGTTTTCAGAGATTTGCAGAGGACGTTGCTTTTCCTCATGACGTTTGCAACGATGGTCATTGAGGCTGTCAGGGCAATAGGCAGACCTTCTGGGACAAAAGCAATGCCGACACTAACCACCGAGACAATCAAACCAGAGACACTAATATATCCTGGGTGTTCTTTGCGAAGGTATGCGCCCCAGATGATGCATACCAAGACGATGAAGAAGGCCGCCAAGCTGCAAATTATGATAACGAAGCGCAGGATTTCCTTTTGTAGGGGCGTACGGCCTGTATCTGGCTTGTTGGTCAAGGTGGCAATCTTTCCAAAGACAGTCTGGTCACCAGTAGAGACAACGATGCCAGTACCAGCACCGGCGATGCAGAGAGTTCCCTGCATACCAATACATTTTGTTTCGAGGTAGTTGTCATCGGTTGAATCCACACAACCAGTGATGGGTGCGCTTTCGCCAGTCAGGATGGATCGATCGAAGCGAGTGTCGGGAAGAAGATCAACGAAGCGCACATCAGCGGGGAGCTTGGTACCCGCTTTGATGACAAGAACATCCCCGGGGACTATGTCAGGAGCAGAGATTTGGACTCGAGTACCATTTCTGATGACTACGCAGTCCGAGGGTAACATGCCGGTGATGGAATCCATGACTCGAGAGGACGAAAAGTCTTGCCAGGCGTTGAAGAGAGCTTGAATGACAAAAACAGCAACAAGAACAATAGCAAGGGCCATGTTGGCGACAGCGGGATTGGGGTTGCCTAGTGGCTTCCATGCGATAAAGACCTGAAATGTTAGTTAGCTTAGCTTGAGCAGACCGAATGATTGTCTTACCAGAACAGCACCAAGTAGTAGAATACTTCCAAACCCACCAAACATGTAACCAAAGATCTTGCGACCCAGTTGTGAGGGAGGTTTTGAAGGAATGTTTCGGCCATACTGCTCGACAGCAGTTTGAATCTGGATTTCGCCGAGGCCGCCAGCGAGGGAGGTTGACAGGCGAGCGAGAACTTCGTTGACTGAAATAGTGTGCCAGTCGAGGTTTCCGAGCTCTAGACGTGTGTCAGACTGCTGGTGTATCAATTTTGCTTGTGGGAGATTACCTACCTGCAGCAGCCTTGGCTGAATGCTTTTGAGCATCAATCGGCTTCCTCTCAGAGCTGTCCTCGATTCTAAAGGACAGAGTGCGATACTCGATTGGAAGCACGTGAGCCGGGTCAATTGGTCGTCGACGCGACAGGGCGCGACGGTGGCTTGAAATGCTAGAGGCGTCGGAGTCGCGGCGCCTTAGTCTTCCAGGCCGCGAAGCCAAATTGGCAGCCTCTTCATCGTCAATGTAGCGAATGACTCGGCGCCTCTCGGGCAAGTCAGACTCGTCTTCTACCCCGACAGCAGTGATGCGATCGGCAGGCTTTTCGGCGCTCATGGTGGGTAGCCTTGGTCAAAAAAGGGACCGCGAGGGCCGTTGGAAGCGGCGGCGTTTGCCTGTAAGAAGAGCTTCACGCACACACAAGAACACGTTTTAGTTTGCAAGAAGAGTCCTGGTTGTCATCGGGGCGGCAGGTCTAAATACATGTAAGACCATCAGCGGGCCACGTCCAGGCACGTTCCGCGGTGACATGCTCTAGACACATGGTCCAACGGCTCGAGTACGCGAGAGAAATGAGCAACCGTCGAAGCACAGAAGGGCCAATCTGGCAGGATGCACGCCGCAGAGACAGCTGACAGCCGGGTGCCACAAAAAGGTAGCGAGCGTGTGAGGCTGGCGTCCGGCAGGCGCAGGTAGGGTTGCAACTATGCGGAGCCAGGGGCGGTGTTGCAAAATGTCTCATAGAATACGGCGATCAAATTTTCTGCCGTCGTCGCGTACTGGAGGACAAATGCCTCATTATTGCCGTACGGGATTAGACATGGGGCGCCAACCGGCGAACGCTCCTTCAAGAGCCTGAATTCGGATTCGGAGCTGCGGTTGTTGTCCTCGGCTTGTTGGACGTGCCTGTCGCCTTGTGGTGCTTCTGGCATAACACATACAGAGGGTCACGCGGGAGCGCCAAGCGTGGCTCAGCCCCTGTTGTCGCTGTCGGCAAGCAAACCACGTTACTGCTAGCAGTTTGCGCCGTTGCAGACAAAGCTTTGGCAGACCCTGACAAGCACACGTTTCGATGGTTTTGTGTTGGCCTCGATAAAGTTCTTCCACTCTCCCAGCACATGACGCCACAGCTTGGCCCTCTAGAATCTGGAAAGGACAAACTATGGTCGAGTTGGCGGTGAGATCCTACACCTTCACGGTAATGCAGTGTTTTGGCCGCAAACAAAAGTGAAATCGCTCCTCACGTGACGTCTGAGCAAAATGTGAGCAAGGACCGAAGTCGAAGAAAAGCAGGAGGCGGAGTAGCATTGAAACCCGTCCTCTCAACTACATTCGGTCGAGCTACGCGATAAGAAGCCGCGGTATGGCTCAAAGCTAGCCGCGTTGTGTGTCTGTGCTACAATGACATTCCTTTATGACGGCATATCCTCTGACTGGGCCGCTTGGATTACATCAGAGGTCCGGTCCCCACCTGTTTTCACGCCGCGAAGCCCACCATTCATGGGTGGGTGTTTATAGCTAGGTCTTCTTCCAAGACAAAGGCACCAACAAACATAAATAAGCAGCAGATTCCTCAAGCACTCCGGTCAATCCCACCATGAACCTATCCCTTCCAGCGCCACCAAGCAACTGCAGTTACGACCAGCTTTCCAGTGTTGACTACAACTACGACGGCGCCATCGCCGTGATCCCGAACTCAAACTACTCGCGAGATCACCCTAGTGGAGTGATACAGAGATGCTGCCCATCAGGCAATGCAACTGTGCATGACAACGGATGCAATTTTGAATGCCACTTTGGAACCCAGGCTACCCTTGAGAAGTTCAAGGACTGCAGCCAATATAACTCAACCACAACGGTCTACTACAGTAAACTCGATGAGAGCAGTGCTGGCTCACTGAATCCATTATCTTCGCTTGCCTTGGTCATCTTTGGGGCCTGACTGTTTGGCTTTGTGGGTTTTGGGTATGTTTCATAGAGGCCTCTCCTCATTTTTCAGTCGACGATGACATCTACCCTTGGGACCTTGCTCCAATACCCGGTGCTCATGATGATGTATGTATTTATGGAGTCGATGTGCATTCTGAAATGATTTCTATAAACCTACAAAGCATTATTCCAATTGTCCTCGGCGACAAAAAAGATTAATCAATATTTCATGTTGACCAGGACCCCCTCGCTGTCATTTACAGCAATCTGCACACTGCCATCCAAGCCCACGCTATAGACCTTGCGATCATCAACGACTCCCTGAACTTCCATGCCATTGCTTCCCGCCGTCCACCGACTCCCCGCCCACGTTATATCTTGTTCAAACTCCGCCGTTGCCCCTTTGGAGCTAGCAAGTCTCCACACCTCCACCGCTTTGGGCGCACCAAACCCCTGTCCTAGTCCAAGCTTGATCGTCTGACTACCACGCACTCCCGACCTCAGCTCCTCTGCTGCAGACCAGAACTTCATGTTCAGAATCGCAATCCGCTGTAATCTCCCACTCGAATATGCACCATAGGCAACCAATGTATCGCTCTGTGACCCAGGTGTCAGACCATTCAATTGTAGTTGTGTCACCGTTGTTCCCCCCGCTACCGTAGGTCCCAGGAAATCTGCAGCGAACAGCATCCCATAATACGGCGCACGCACTCGCGGTGCCACACCTTTGTATGTGACAGGTAGCCACGCGGCGAACCCAAAGCCAATGCCTTGCTGCAGCTGCACCCGCGCAATACCCTGCGCCATGCAATAGAACAGCAGGTTCGCAGTCCATAGTGCTGCCCCTACCACGCCTTCGAGTGCGTCATTGTTCACGGTGCCCCCTGGTGCGGCATGCAGATTGAGCGCACTGTTAACCTCATCCAGGACAAGTGGGATACGGGGATACGCAGCAGCCATGAATCGAGTGGCGGCGACAACGTCAGCGAGGCCGGAGATGAGGGCCGTGTGGTTCATCAAGTCGTGTTGAAGCTGGGTTTGGAGGCTTCGCGAAGGCGAGGATGAGGAAGAGGACTCTGCTGATGCGCGTGAGATGGTCTGATAATAGTGCATGCTGACACTCTTGATACGTGGGATGTAGGCTGTGAGACCGCCTGTTTTGAACATGTCTTGCATCGTCCAGCTGTCGCGTGGAATGGCAGACCAAGGAGTTGCGGTGATTTCTTTGCCGGTTGCCAATGTACCGAATTGCCACATCGGCGTATTTAGACCAAGACCAAGCGCAGTGGCGATGTTTGAGGTCCGTTTGGCCCATTCTGCAACATGAGCTGCAGGGTTATAGCTGGTTGAGCGCTCGCGTCCAGGATATAGGTTTGGCTCATTACCAACTTGTAATGTCAGTGCAGACCGACTTGGTAGAGAAGGAATGACGGCGTTGTAGGCCTGTCTTGCAAACTCAATGGAGTTCAGACTATTGACCGGCACTAGGGGGATGTCGAGAGTGTATTGTGCAGGAGCAAGCTGAGCATAGGAAGAAAAGTATGACGGGCCAAAGTGCAAGTCATTTGGAACATTCTTAAGAGACTCTCCAGGAGGGAAAGTTACGGCAGCCGCCTGGTTGGTATTGTAAGTTGAATGGTCACTATACAGGTTAATGAGCACGAAAGTCTATTGTGATAGGATGCAGGAGGCATACAGTGATGTTCCCCCAACGCGAATCGAGATTGTGGAGTCTGTCCTTTTGGAAAGTTCACCGATGAGATTTTGAGAGAACGTGTTAGGGTTTGCTTTAGTTCCTATAAGGGAATCAGCATCTCAAGCAAGACCGAAATCTTCTGTTTAACTTGCCTGCGTAGTAGATCAAAGATCTCGCCTCCACTGCCAGACCAATGAATGCTGGATCAACCTTGTTGGCAGGAGTCGTGAGGGTCAACAGTGGCGGCGCAAGACTGATGCTTGATCTTGCGTTTCCTTGAGAAAAAGAAGCAGCGGTGCGAAGCGTGAAGATTACTATTAGAATTGTCATAAGACCTATCATGATTGCAATGGCAGCAACGACGATAATTTTGATTTGTTGCTTCGATAAGTGGACATAGTATCGTGCTGCGCGACGCTTGGTGTCACCCATAGCAGCCTTTAAGGTGTATTGGGTGAGAACAAGGCGGTTTCGAGGGCACAAATACTTGAAAAAGGGTATCATGGCTGACCATGACACAAAGCAGATTACCCACCCTTTGTGATGCTGAAACTCGACTTGTTCTCGACATGGTTTCAAACCCGCTCTCCCCTGACTCAACTCATCTCTAATCGCCTTCAATCGACTGAAGATCAACAAGTCGCAAAAGGATTGATTCCGGGAGAACCTCTACAGCGAAATGAACGCACAGATTTATCATTGTCAGTCATGGGAGATGTTAGAGCATCTGCCGAGCATTCCTGTCATCCAAAAACGGAAAGGAAAGGAATGCAGTACGGAACGGAGGCAACGGTGGTATTGCTTTCTCTCGCTAGTATACATGTTCATGCTCGTACATAACCCGAATCTATCTGCTCAGGGCAATGTCATCGATGCGAAGTAGCATTTTGACGCACTCAGACGCGAGCTCAATGGCGCTCGTGCTAACCAAAAGTGGTTGAAGGACATTCTCCTCACGAATGTCATTCTTTACGCCACCACCGCGTACGCTGACGCCTGCGTTCTTGTCGCCAAGGCCATGTCTGTACCTCAAATCAGTGACGACCCTGATCGAGTTGAGGCCCGCATTCTCCGCCAAGGTCGACGGTACAACCTCGAGCGCATCTGCGAATGCCTTGAAGCAAATAGCCTCAGTGCCAGTGAGTGTCCGAGACAGGTTAGTCAGCTGATGTGCAACCTCAATCTCAGGGGCTCCACCACCGGCGACCATAGCGCGCTTCTTGACCAGACAGCGAATAACGCAGTGTGCATCGTGCAGCGACCGCTCAGCTTCGTCGAGGATGAGCTGATTTGCGCCACGGACGACGAGAGAAACAGTTGCTGTCTTGGATGCACCCTGCCCAGACACAGGAGCGGATGGCGAGGGATTTGCAGAGGGCAAGCGCATGCCAGTGACCTTGACGAATCGCGCGCCAAGGTTGTTGTCTTCTTCTATTAGATCTGCAGAACCAAGCTTATCCTCTGTGAAAGAGTCGATATCGGCAATTGGTTTGCACCCTGTACTCTTGCAGATGAACTCGACCTCGTCGCGTTCAATGTTCTGCACACACATAATATTCAGCTTGGCGAGGAAGTGTAGTGACAAGTCGTTGACAGCATCGCGAAGAATAGATTTCTGGATGAACAGAACGTTGCACTTTGCCTTTTTGATCTTCTTGACCATGTTCAAGAGGTATGTACGTTCTTCCTTCAGGATCTTGTCCATTTGACGGTAGTCGTTGACGACAATCTGATTTTCCATATCCGGCTTGGGAGGGGACAATTGGAACTGGATCAGTCCAATCTTGGCCTTCTCCATACGTGTAGGACCGCCGCCAGACTTGACCACGGGCTGTTGCAACACGAGACCATCGATAATCTCACTATCGTCAATGGTGCCGCCAATCTTCTTGAGAATCCGGATATTGTTTAGATCGACATTCTCCGCCGTCTTGGGGTCGATGGTCTTGAGCACAGAGTCGACGGCCATGGGGGCCAATTTGGGCTCTTGTGAAACAATCTTGGAGGAGAGGGAGGTCGTGGCGGCTTTGAGGAGGGTTGCGCGGTCGGATAGATTAATGGGGATAGACATGTCGTGGAGGATTTCGACAGCCTTTGCAGCAGCGCGCTGAAAGGCTTCTGAGATGACCGTAGGATGGATTCCCTTGGACAGTAGCTTCTCGGCAGCACCGAGTAAGCTGCCCGCAATAACGACGACAGAGGTGGTGCCATCCCCTGCTTCAATGTCCTGTGCCTGTGCAAGGTCGACAAGCATCTTTGCAGCCGGGTGCATGACGCTCATGCTCTTCAGCATAGTGTTGCCATCGTTTGTGATTATGGTTTCGCCCTTGCCAGTCTGTATCATCTTGTCCATTCCCCTTGGGCCTAGCGAAGTGCGGATGGCATCTGAGACGGCTGTATTTTGGCGTTAGCAGCTTCTCTCTAAGCGAACCCCTACCAGAGACCCCGAGTCGGGTCTCCAAAGAGTAAACAAGGGTATACAAACCTCTTGCGGCAAGGATGTTGGCCGTACGAACTGCTCTGGGCTTCTCCTTGTCCTGCGGAGTATGTCAGTCTCATGCCCCTCGTGGTCGGTTAGGAAAGGCCTCACATTAAAGGCACTGTTGCCGACCTGCGAGGGCGCGGGCATTGTGGAGGCCATGTTGAGAGCGTCTTTAAATGCTCTTCAAGGCTTTTGTTGAGCTTGACTGGCAAGCAGAAGCAAATCAGGCGCGTAAAACAGCTACGAGCGCTGTGCCTGGAATTTTTGAACGCCCTGTCCTGAGGCGCGCTGTGGCTTGGCGGAATCGGGGCGTGTCATCTGAGCTTCCGGCCAGCGAGCATCATCATCGCCTGGCCTTGTCTCCATTCCCATCACTCTGTCATCATACAACTTACCAGCTACCACTTGTGTCGGTTCTCTGGGTAGACTGAGCTAGTGTACTGCCACACCGATCCAAACACCTTACCGCCACCCGTGGTGAGTCCCCAAGCACTCCCGCCGCCGCCACATCGATACGCGCTCGCCGGCCTGTGGGCCGTAAGCATCATCATCCACCATGCCATCCGCCACCGGTCAGAACTGGGAGAAGTATCAGAAGGAGTTTGCCGATGATGAGGAGCCCGAGAAGAAGATCACACCATTGTCCGACGAAGACATTCAAGTCCTAAAGACGTATGGCGCTGCTCCGTACGCCCAAGAGCTCAAGAAGCTCGAAAAGGAGATTAAAGACAAGCAAACGAGCGTGAATGAGAAGATCGGCGTCAAGGAGTCAGACACAGGCCTCGCGCCGCCGCATTTATGGGACGTGGCCGCCGATCGCCAACGCATGGCCGAGGAACAGCCTCTGCAGGTTGCCCGCTGCACCAAGATCATCCAGGACGATAAGAACGAGGACAAGGCCAAATATGTCATCAACGTCAAGCAAATCGCCAAATTTGTCGTCAACCTCGGCGAACGCGTCTCGCCCACCGACATTGAGGAGGGCATGCGCGTCGGCGTTGACCGCAACAAGTACCAGATTCTCCTTCCCCTGCCGCCCAAGATAGATCCAAGCGTCACGATGATGACGGTCGAGGACAAGCCAGACGTAACGTACGGCGACGTTGGCGGCTGCAAGGAGCAGATTGAGAAGCTGCGCGAGGTGGTCGAGATGCCGCTACTCTCACCCGAACGCTTTGTTTCACTCGGCATCGACCCACCCAAGGGTGCGTTACTCTACGGGCCACCTGGAACGGGCAAAACCCTATGCGCGCGCGCCGTTGCCAACCGCACAGACGCGACCTTTATTCGTGTCATTGGCTCGGAGCTGGTACAAAAATACGTGGGAGAGGGTGCACGAATGGTGCGCGAGCTGTTTGAGATGGCACGCACCAAAAAGGCGTGCATCATCTTCTTCGACGAGATTGACGCTGTGGGGGGAGCACGTTTCGATGATGGTGCCGGTGGTGACAACGAGGTGCAGCGGACCATGTTGGAGCTCATCACTCAGCTTGACGGCTTCGACAGCCGCGGCAATATCAAGGTCATGTTCGCGACGAACCGTCCGTCGACACTGGATCCGGCGCTAATGCGGCCGGGTCGCATTGACCGCAAGATCGAGTTCAGTCTGCCAGACATGGAGGGGCGGGCCAACATTCTACGGATCCACGCGAAGAGCATGAGCGTCGAGCGGGACATACGATGGGAGCTGATCAGCCGACTCTGCCCAAATAGCACGGGAGCGGAGCTGCGCAGTGTGGCAACCGAGGCGGGCATGTTTGCCATCCGTGCGCGGAGAAAGGTGGCGACGGAGAAGGACTTTTTGTCAGCCGTCGACAAGGTCATCAAGGGCAATCTGAAGTTTAATAGCACGGCAGCATACGCACAGTACAACTAGAGTCGCCAATAGGCAGAGAGAGGAGGGCAGAGGGGAAATGGGCATCACACGGCACGGCATGCCGTCCCTCTGTACACTATTGTAGCTCCGGCAATCAACACATATGAATTCGTCCTGGCGATGAGCGCATACTGCATTAGGCGTGCTGATTAAGCGTGGCAGCAGCCATGCGACGATCATTGGCCGCGGCTTGCAGCATGCAAGACTATGCTAAATTTGCGGCGCGAGTCCTGGCGGAGACATACGCTCTTGAAAGCCTGCATGAAAGCCTGCGGGGTGCGGCGGCAGCGTCACAGACCACAAACCCGAACCTCGCTCAGTCCGGCACGACGGCGGCAATGGCGGCGGCGGCGGGGCTACGACTCTGGCGGTGTTGGTGCGCGAGATGGAGAGAAGGCCAGACGGCACGGATGCTTTTTCGCTGGCTCTGAGATCCCGCCCGAGACGGCGGTCAGGGTGAGATCCAAAGGCCAGATATGAATTCTTCTTTCTCCCACTCAAGTCAAGCCCCCGAGCAGGTGACGCGACCATCATCCAAAGGACCCTTGCAGTTGATCTCCCGTCTGCGATCCCGCCTGACATCGAGTCCGGCTTGGTATCGGCGTCTGTCGTCAACAGGTTTCCTGCTACCATTTTTGAAACCCTTGGCCAAATTTGGCCAGTCAGTCTGTTCGGCTCGGTGTCTGGGTTGGGTCTGTGGTCTCAGCTATTTCTGGAATTAATAGCTTCCATGTGCGACTGTCCTATACTGCTGGACATGCTTTGCCTCGCCTGAGAGAAAAAAGTCAGCTCTCTCCCAGCACGACACCATCTCGTGAGCGGTTGGGGATAAAGCAAGGTCGTCATGGCTGTTCAATTCTTTTCATCTTTTTTCACTTCTTACTTTGCCATCGCTATTACTATTCTCTGCGCTGGTGTCCTCTACTACAGACCTTGTCATACTCTTACTTCGCTACCTTGGGTCGGCGGTGCTACTTCACCATGGGCACGTTGCCTCTCCAATTGGAAAGGCATGATCAAGGGCCGTCAATACATGGAAGAGGCACATCACAAGGTAAGTCTCTTCCAATCTTTCGTGGAGAAGAAACATCGTCTCATCCTGTCATTCATAGTATGGTAAGCGGGGTCTGTCCTGCGTTATGCCTGGCCCTTTTGGTGAAGAGGTCATGCTGCCTGCCTCTCTCATTCCCTGGATCATTGCCCAACCAGACTCCATTCTGAACGCATCCGTGGCCCATGCAGAGCAGGTGTCTGCCGAGTATACGATGCTCCACGAAGCTGTCGCACGTGTGCCCCTGCATGAAGACATCATCCGCCGCGAGCTCAAGGTTCAACTGTCCAATATTACACCAGCTGTAGTCGACGAGGTGTCCGCCGCCATGAAAGACCTTTGGGATCCCTCGTCCACGGCGACCAAGCATCGCACCACCTACTTCACCGTCGATCCCTCCTCGGCCTTTCGTACTGTCATCGCCCGCGCCTCCAACAGGATCCTAGTCGGCCTACCCCTCTGCCGCGATCCGGACTTCTACAATACCGCCGCCTCCTACGTCTCCGACATTGCGGCAGTTGGATACAGCCTCCGCCTTCTCCCCTCGTGCCTCCGCCCCTTTGTGGCCCGCATCGCTACGCTTATCAACAAATATCACTTTCGACGCTGCTCGCACCATCTCGCCCCTCTCATCGCCGAGCGACTGGCTACGTGGAACACGGCCGACGAAAAGGCCCGTGCCCGCATGCCCAACGACTACCTGACCTGGTCCATTCGCGACGCATACAAGGGCACCTACCTCACCGAGCGTTCCCCGCATATGCTCGCCCTTCGCCTCCTCACCGTCAACTTTGCCGTCATCCACACCACCACAATGACTGCCACCTCGCTTCTCATGGACCTCGCTTGCTCGCCACCCGCGGAGCGCTATATTTCTCGCATCCGCGCCGAGATCCTGAGTGTGCTCGCCGACGACGCTCCTTCAGCTACAAGCACGACTACAGACCAGACTGCAGATCCTACACAAGTCTGGACTCGGGCTCGCCTGGCAAAGCTCACACTCCTCGACTCAGCCATCCGCGAGTCCATGCGCGTCTCTGGGTTTCAGGGCAAGGTTCTAACACGCAAAGTTGTCGCACGCGACGGCCTCACTCTACCACCTTCAGAAACTCAACCCGCTGTGCATCTCCCACATAATACCGTCGTCAACGTTCCAGGCTACGCAATCCACCACGATGCGGCGCACTTTCCCGCGCCACATGACTTCAAGGCGGATCGTTGGGTGGACACGGGCAAGGCCGCTACGACAGCAGATGCACAGTTCATACCCTGGGGATTGGGAAGGCATGCTTGTCCTGGGCGCTGGCTGGCCGTCGATCTGCTGAAGGTGCTGATTGCACAGTTGCTAGTGAGGTACGATGTTGCGAGCATTGATCCAGCAATGGGTATTCGCGCGGATGGTGGGCCTGGTCGAGACGGCGAGGGTCTAAAGCGTGTGTGGATGGCGGATATTGGGGTCCCTAATTCAGGGAGCAGAGTTAGGCTGCGGCGTCGAGATGGTGGGACTGCAGACGACGAATTGTAACTACACAGACGCATGATGCAGCCTACACCAAGAGATTTCCTTTCCACTGCCTTTCCAAAGAAAGAAACCATATCTAAGTCGTGCAAGGTAGTATGAAAGCTACCTGTTTGGCACTAAAAGCCTCCGTATGTCGCTACGGACTGTGCGCGTGAGGTGATCTAGCCAGCTCTGACGACAGATGCGCCAGTGTTGAAATGTACGAGCAGAATGACTTGATTCCTTGCTTGATTACGCAGTGAGAGGTACTCGCTCACCTCTCTTCCTCTCCAGCCTCCCCAGTGTCGGACTTCGCTTCCTGGGATATCGGGCGGCCTGAAGGTCACGTGACCTTGTACCTTGCCCTGACATTTCCAACAGCCAGGAGCGAGAGATTGCAGGGTTATCTCCTATTTTTTGGGGGCATTCAATCCTGGTTGCTAAATACACCGTGTATACGGCCAGGCACCTCTACGTCATTAGTTCATTCGAATGAGCGCCATGCTCTAAGCCTGGGTGCGATCATCAGCACCCGCACCAGCTATAATAAGGTGCGACGATCACGAAGCTTACCAAACAATACACTTTTCATGGACGACATATGTAGCATCCCCCCGCAACAAAATTGCCCACGTGGTCGCTTTGACCACGCCAAAACGCATGTCAGCAGCCGGTGGTTTGTGGGGAAATTGATTCGTTGTTGTCATGTGCACGACGTGCGGGAGCCATACTTAAAATGATCATAGGCCACGATCTCACTCTGACGCTGATCGAGTCCACCTTCATCGCGCTTACAAGTTTCAAGAATACACCTCGTCGCATTTTCTGCTCCCCTTCCATCGTTCTGCTCGGCTACATTGCATGGCTTATTCGTCGGAAACCCCGGCAACGTTCAAGGTCTATAGTGGGGGGGGGAGTCCATCCACCGAGCACGCAATAGTCGCATGATGTGGGGACGTCGCCCCAACTCTGTCCGTTGTGCGACACACTGTCCTTGCAAGACGCCAACTGTGAGAAAATCCTGCCTTCTAGTAATGAGAGTTCTGGAAACCGGGTATGCACGCTGTCGGCCCGAGTTCTGTCTGTCCAGACCATGTGGCAGCCACATCGCTAGCAAACGCAACGGCCGAGACAAGTTCCAAGAGCACCCGTATTCTCGGGAGCGATTGCGCCATTCAGACTTCTGATGAGAGCAGACGTTCTAATCAGAAGGATTGAGAGAATCTAGTCCAGCGTGGCGCGACCCCGTCCTATGAGTTGGCCGATAAGGCCGGGAAACCCAATGGCTACATCCTTCCTGTGAAAAATCGAGCACTTGGGCGCCATAGCCTGGTCCATTGATGCCATATTGGACCACTGAATGGCGCTCAGTAGCTCTTATCAGGTCGTTTCCACTTGCCCCCCTTGGCTGTCCTCGCCGACCACTGCAGGGCACCCATCTATGCCGTGCTCAATCTAGACCGTTCTTATTCGCAAGGAGAATCTTGATAAAGAGTTCCACAAGTTCCCGTGTTTCACAACTGCTCTTGTATGCATTACTCAAGTCCAGAATCACCCTTGCTTCGTCGAAATGGCAAAAGCATTCGCCAATGATGGGGACAAAAACGATACAATTGTTCAGGAGACAGCTGTTCGAGAGACAGTTGTCCGACAGCGAAAGACTGGGCGCAACCCGTTGACGTGGTGGGCTTCACGAAGCAGCGACCAAGCCTTCGTCTCGGTCGATGCAGGCTACAGCTCGTCCTTGCACTCATCATCCTCGAGCGACCTTGAGACGAATGGCCGTTCGGCCAAATCTAATGTCTTTCAAGACCCTACTGCTGCAGAGCTCTACAAGCCCGTTGGAAAGTACGAAGGCCTCCATCGCTTCGATCCAAAGGCTACATGGACCGCCGAAGAAGAGTCTCGCTTGGTCACCAAGGTAAGCTTCTGCTCACGGCTGTACTGATTCATTTCGTTGACACATGCCTAGCTCGATTGGCGCATCTGTTTGTGGGCTTGTGTCATGTTCTTTGCTCTTCAACTCGACCGCGGTAACATTGTTCAAGCTAATTCAGACAATCTCTTGGGTACGTACCAGCGGGGATCTCTTATCAATAACTACGAAGCTGACTCTTTCCAGACAACCTTGGACTCACCACGGCTGACTACAACAACGGATTGACCATCTTCTACTGCTCTTTCTTATTTGCTGAGCTGCCATCTCAATTGATCAGCAAGAAACTTGGACCTGATAATTGGATTCCAATTCAAATGATTTCGTGGAGCATAGTGGCCGCAAGCCAAGCACGACTGACCGGACGAACAAGCTTTTACATCTGCAGATTCCTTCTGGGCTTGATCGAAGGAGGTTTCATCCCAGACGTCATTCTCTACCTCAGCTACTTCTACAAGAACAACGAGCTACCTCGCAGGCTCTCGTACTTTTGGTCGGCATACGTCGTGACGACCATCATAGCCTCCTTCCTTGCATTTGGCATCCTTCATCTTCGCGGACATGGCAGCTTGCACGATGGGTGGCGCTACCTCTTTGCCATTGAGGGTGCTTTGACAGGAATCATTGGTGTCATATCTTTCTTCTACCTGCCTCCCTCGCCAACACAGACAAAAAGTCATGGTTGGAGAGGGTTCCTAAGAAGCAAAGAAGGTTGGTTCTCTGAGAGAGAGGAGACCATCATGGTAACAAGGATTCTTCTGGATGACCCTGGAAAGGCTACGATGCACAATCGCCAAGCACTCTCACCCCGCCTGTTTTGGGAATCTTTGACAGATTATGACATGTGGCCGATTTACCTTCTTGGTTTGACTTGGACAGTGCCCATGACTCCGGAAACAAATTACCTGACGCTGACTCTGAAATCTTTGGGCTTCAGCACCTTTCACACCAACCTCTTGGTGATTCCATCTGCAGTCTTGTTCATCTTGCAACTTTTGTTCTGGACTTGGTTCTCGGAGAGGTTCAATCAGCGATTCCTTGTCGGGCTTATAAGTCAGATTTGGGTTTTGCCGCTGGTCATTGCGCTGGAAGTTCTGCCCGCACGTTTTCCTCACGCTGCGTGGGTCAGATATGCCATCTCCTCTCTCATCGTCGGGTACCCCTACGCCCACGCCATTCTCGTGGCGATAACAAGTCGCAATTCAGGCACTGTAAGGACCCGAACGGTGGGGTCTTCTCTTTATAACATGGCCGTCCAAACCAGCAACATCATCTCTTCTCAGATCTACCGTCCTGCCGATAAGCCTCTTTACTATAGAGGCAACAAAATTCTGATTGGAATTGCTGTTTGGAACATTGTGGCTTTCACGGCCGCGAAATTCTACTATGTGTGGAAAAACAACCAGCGTGATCAACTATGGGATAGTATGACACGAGAAGAAAGATTGAACTATCTGGCCACCACAAAGGACAAGGGAAACAAGCGTCTCGACTTCCGATTCGCCCACTAGCTGAAGATGTAGACTCCCAACATTGTCAAAAGTGGGAGTTTGCAGGTGGTAGACGGAAAGAATCTTAGATTTAGACGGTCATTGTTGAATACAGCGTATCTCACTTTGCCTCAAGTTCGTGTATTGTGCGAATAGTCCATTTGCGTTAAGGCTCGCGCGCTGTTGACGCAAAGTCTAAATCACCGCACTACAGTACACTAGACACAGGAATATCCTATTCTTTCCCCGCTGAGATTATTGCGTGATTGTCGGGTTATGTAATCCTGCAGATGTGGTCTGGCCAACGCCATACACGGTCCCGCAGTGACACCACCGGTCCCACGAATTGCGAGCATGATTTGATACAGTGCCGTTCTAACCGGTCCGTCGTATCGTATGACTTCTTATCGTGCCTCGATGTTCGAGAACCGTTGCGCAATTGGGGCGTCCTATGACAGGACCTCAAGCTCGGTAATATGCTGTATAAAGATGAACGCATGTCTCTTAACCTACACCTTCATATCCTTTACTACTGAAACCCTTCCAATTAGATCGAAAGAACAGCATGGCCCCCATTGCGATCCCAGATTCAAACGCAGTTGATTCCTCTACGGAACCAAGCTTGATTGATAAGATCAAGAGCAAGCTACATGCAGATCCCACGAAGCATGAAGACCTTGTAGACAGGAGTGCCACCTCGAATGGAAAACGACAGGAACCTCTAAAATTGGCAGGTGTCCTCGAAAATTTTGAGTCCTTTGAGGTTACCCCTGTCATCGGCAGGGAGTATGTGAATGTGGATCTCGCCGAATGGCTTAGAGCCGAGAATTCAGACGACTTTATCCGAGACCTTGCAATCACTGGTGAGGAACTCTCGTGGACCATACAGCACTTAAGCTGATCATCCCAAACAGTTTCTCAACGTGGCGTTGTGTTCTTTCGGTCTCAGAACAAGATTGACGATGCTCTCCAGAAAGAGCTTGCTCAACGTCTGGGCGAGCTCACGAACAAGCCTTCCACGTCGAAATTGCATATTCATCCAATCATCAACTCACACCGCGAGAGCGGAGGAGAAGATAATGAAATCAGCATCATTAGCTCAAGGCAGGCGAAGAAGCTGTACAAGAGCGACTTTGGCTTCTCTCCCGATGACAAGAGACAAAACGGAAGAGATCAATGGCACTCTGATATAACGTTCGAGCCAATTCCCAGGTATTTTCCCCTCAGTGATTTGTCTAGATAGTTTAAATCTGACGGCGGCTTAGCGACTACGCAATCTTGAGGCTTACTGAGCTCCCTGGTGCAGGTGGAGGTGAGTTCCTTCTCTCACAATTCAACCATCTCTTGCTGATTCCGTTAAGACACCCTGTGGGCATCCGGTTACGAACTATACGATCGCATCTCAGAGCCGTACCAGAAATTCCTTGAAGGTCTGACAGCTACTTATGCTCAACCCAAGTTCAACGATGCCGCCAAGAGAAACAATTTCGAAATCTACGCGGAAACGAGAGGTGCCCCTGAGAATGTCGGAGAGACCCTCGAAGCTATCCATCCAGTCATTCGGACTAATCCTGTCACTGGGTGGAAGTCGGTGTTTGCTGTCGGCCAACATGTCCGAAAGATCAATGGACTGACGTCTTTGGAATCGCGGGCTCTACTGGACTGGTTCGTCACGCTCATCACGAGCAATCACGACCTTCAGGTCAGACACCGTTGGCAATCTCCCAACGACCTAGCTATTTGGGATAACCGATCAGTTTATCATGCGGCAACCCCGGATTACGAGGGTTTGGGAGAGAGGCTAGGCCATCGCGCTGTCGGGTTGGGTGAGAGACCGTACTTTGATCCCCAAAGTAAAAGTCGGAGGCAGGCTCTCTCGGAGGAGACTCAAGAGACCCAAGAGACTGGAAAGCCTTCCCTTGTAGCCTGAGTGCCCTACGGCCAATGCTTAGCTACTACATAGTTGTCCAATTGATTTATGTACTACCGCTCTGCTTCATTGAAGTCTTTTTACGCGCAAGATTGTACCAGCTCAGAACATCACCTAGTTCAGCGGCGACTTTTATCTAGGGCCTTAGGTATTTTCTTGCTAATAATTAAATAATCTAACCTTCTTATACTATTATAGTCTAATAGTAACCTATTTGTTTTTAGAGGCCCGCTATGTCTCCTAAGGGGGACTTGGAAGGCAGTGTTTGGTCTCTATGATAATTCGAATATACGCTGCTATCCTCCTACTACTTGGAACCCCGCTGTGGGACCCTGGATGTATGGCATTTACATATATAGGCCCCTTGGACATCGTCTCACGTCTACGGCCCGCCATTACTATCGGACAGAGCTCCACTAGGGCTCCGCCACTTCGACCTTAGAGTGATAATCCAGTTCATAGTGCCGTCCGCCTACCAGTGTGATTGGAAATCATTGCGGTCATTACCGTTGGATTTGGCTTTTACCTCCTTCAATCACAGCACTGTCTGTCCATGATCGTAAGTAATTACAGGACACAAGAAAGAGCATGGCCATGGGAAGAATTGAAGCGCATTCAAAGAGAAGGCGTAAACAATCTCACGAATGTCTGGCCAAATGTTCTCGGACTTCGCTAGTCGTTGTTCTTGTGGACGAATTCATACCTACGGACCCCATGATTCCCTCAGTATTTGGACAAAAGCAAATTCCAAAGCAGACTCACAACAAATACCCGCCCATGCTCGAAGCTCTGCAACGACGACCAAGGCAGGTTCAACGGAGCACAGCATCTACAAGAGCTATTAATTCAAGGAGGGAAAAGACTTATTAATTGGATTATGATCACCAACTATACCTGGAGGCCTTCTTATCTCTGCATTCCTCATCACCCCATTATTTCATGCTTCTTTCATAATATACAGGTTTACTCATGGCTCCATCCCGGTTTGCTGGTTAATAAATATACACGCGAACCCCGTGTAACCGATTATGCTGTTCCTCCAAATTCATGTCGCGCCGTCATCTCGTATGATCTTCTCATCTCGTCGTGTCTTTCTTTGGATCCAATTGGTTCAGCAGTCTCAGATCAGAGGTACTGCTCTCGCCTATCTTCGCCGTGGAAGCTCGACCGAACCTTTTCATGAAAGGGCGTCCCGACGCTGGGTTTGGCCAGTAAAGTATGGGCTGCCCGCGGTCTTTGCGGCGTGAGGTCTGAAGTTGATCCACTGCTGTGCCTCGAGGTCAAGGTGTCGCCCATCGATCGTGCTCCCTCCCTTCCAACTCTGTCGATGCCGATGTGGGTCTTCCCGTCGCGTCCAATGCATCTGCCAAAGACAAAGCGGCCCTCTCCGCTGTTCAACTCGCGCTCGCGAGCCGTTGTCGCAGTCACAAGTCGCGTCACCAGCTCCGTCTTGCTGCCAAGGGGAGCACGCCACTCGCGCTCTCCCAGAAGCCTGGACTGATAGAGGAAGGACACATTCTCTGCCAGGGTTGTTGCTGCGTGAGGAAGCTTTCGACTGTGCAATCCGACAAAGAGGAACGGCAGCGAGAACGCGTAAAAAGCAAGGAACACGCAGAGTGCATAGTAGCCCGACGTCTCGACTGCAACTCGCACAGTCTGCGTGCTCACGTAGAACTGTGCCCAGAAGCATCCGCCTGCCAGCATTGGTAGACATGCGGTAATGAGCGTCATGAAGCTGAACCACGCCACGTGATAGTCGGCACAAAGTACTGCCGTCACCGTCACTGATACAGGCAGCCGTGCCGGGTAGTCCAGGAGAAGGGACCGCTCTGCCGGGGCTCCATTTCCGTCATTCGACGCCATGTTTGCAAAAGGTTGCGTCCTACGCAGAGAGTAGTCTACCGAAAGCCATGCCAAGAACAAGAATTGCGCAATGAGGGCCGGAATGAACGAGAAGGTGAAGTTGGTTGCGGAGAATCCTGCTGAGCTGGGCTCCACGTTTGTAAGAGGGTTAAAGCCGTGAACGACAGCCCGATTGACGAAAGAAACAATCAAAAAGGCCAGGTAGAGCACAATGGCGATGATGGACCACAACAAAACCATCGAGGGTTTTAGGTACCAAGGCAGATGTCGCCATCGCGCGGCGTCTAGATCCACTCCGCTCTCCAGGTCGCCGGCCAGCCCAGCTCCCGGAGTAGTGGGCGTATCGGGAAAGCTGCTGTGGTCGACGGGGCTCGGTTTCTCTTGGATACTGCCACGTTCCAGGGTATAGCGACGAATATCTGCTCCTTCCTCGCCGATGGTGTAGAATGTTTCATTAGGCTTGCGAGATGTATGCCAGTACCCAATGCGATCGGACCTGGCCGCGAGACGTGCGCGAAAGTCCTTTGCATCGTGGAAGACCTCTGTGTTGGCATAGTCTCTAGTGATGTTTGAACGATCGAGAAGAGCAATGGTGTCGGCGAGAGAGCGAGGATCCCACTTGAGGCCGGTCCGCTGCAGCTTGAGCCAGACGCAGAGGGTGAGGACGGCGACGAAGAGCAGAACGTAGAGGACAAAGACGGTCCAGCAGACGCCTTGCACGGCGAGCCACCTCCATGACCCAGTCTGGGGGCTCCCAAAGTAGAAGACATTGAACAAGCAGGTCAGCAGAGGCAGGGTGAAGATCTGCAACCAGAAGACAACCATGCAGCTGCCAAGCACAGGCATGCCGGCCCTGAAATAGGACAAGTTTGGGATGAGAAAATTGGTTGGTAGCATTGTCATGAGAGGACCCTCGGCTCGCGACCTGGACGACATGGAAGCCATGGCGATGAAGGGCGCCACGCGTTGGACGGCGATTTGGATTTGGAGGAGCCACAGAAACAGCAATGTGCCGAGAAAGGTTGGGAGATACTGGTACACGAAATATCTCGAGCCACCAAGTTGGGTGTAGTGCTCAAAACCAAGGTGCGTGCTGGACCATATGCCGGCGGCCAAGAGCCCAATCAAGGCCCAAAGGAGGAGAAACAGGAAGATGGCGAGCCATAGGGGCCGCAGGATGCTGGGCAAAAAGCGTAGTGGTGGCACATCCTGGTCAAAGGGTACGAGAATGTCTGTTTGAGAAGAGGCGAGGAATTGGGAGGTTGCAGGCTCACCCAGATTTGCATCGGCGGATGGAATGTGAGAGGAGCGGGTGGCAGTCGGGAGCAGTCCCGTAGAGGCGCGGTCTGCGGTGGGAGCGACGAATGTGGCTTTCTGGGTGCGTTGGGAGGCGGAGTAGCCGAGGCCTTCGTCGTAGATCTTGCGGTCAGCACTGTACTCGGCGCCGGTGCTGGGGTGGGGGTATGCTCGCGACCCGCGGACCTCTTCGTCGCGGGTGAGCTGGTCGATGGCAAAACGAATGTAGGGGGTGTCGTCGGTGCCCGGCGACACGCTGTCGTAGTCGGAACTCATCTGGCTCACGCGCGCGTTGGAGTCGCGCCGAGGCGGGGATCCGACGGCTTTCCTGCGGATGGCATTGCTGTCGGCTCGGGCACGCGACTGGGCGGTTGCTGCTGCGGTCGCGGCTGCGGTGGCTGCGGCGCCAGAAGGCAGGTACGAGTCGGCGCTGTCGGCGGAGGCGGTGTGTGCGTGCCGTGGCTCTGGGCTCCTGCGTGGGCTCGAGGGAGGAGTGGACCATCTGTGCGTGTTGGTGGCGAGCAAGTCGTCGTTGCTGTCGGTCGAGGCTGGCCGCGGCGAGGGTCTGGCGTGGTCGGGGGAAGAACGAGCGGACTGGTAGTCTTCGGTGGCCGAGACTGACTGTTTGGATGCGGATGCTTGCAGTGTGGGTCTGCTGACTGGTGGAGGGTTAGCACGCAGGCCATGACTGCGGGGCGGTGAGGCAGGACGCACCGTTTGTGTGCTTCAACACCAGATGCTCGCTGCTCCCACTCATGATTCCGTCAGCGACAAAATACCTCCGCAAATAGCCCGAAGAAAGGATAAGGGAACGCGGAGAATGGGCATCGGAGGAATGCGAGGGTTATTTTACCTTGGGGGACGCGGGGGGCTGGGCTGGTGGTGGAGGGGTTGGGGGACATGGGGGGAGGCTGGAAAGCCGGGCCTGCGATTCGACAGCTGCCCTAGAGCTTGTCCGCGGCTCCCATTGGCTGCTTTGCTCGAAAACGCATTGCCGCTAGCAATTTATTCTTGCTCTTTCGCACGGGAGCGATAATCTCAAGCTTGTTTTGGAGAGGCCGTTGACGTCCTTAATCGTCAGACGGCGGGCCCGTGCACACCATGTGCCGGCCGGCAACAAGCGCCGCAGCGGCCCGTGCGCTCTCGGGCACCGGCGGGGATCTTCAGGGACAGCGTACTGAGAACTCCGCCAGCTGTGGCCATTGTCCCAAGACGGATGTTTTCAATCAGGCTGGAGGAGCTGATTTGCGAATGGTATTCTGGAATCGGAGACTCTCACGTGCTGAGACCGAGTTTGTGCAGTGTCGAATGCGCTTCTGAGACTGCGTGTCTTCGGTCCACATACACGGATTCGGACAATAGCCACGTGACAGCCAGTGACTTAAATGGAGTCTACGGGGTTGTCTATGGACTTGCTGTGAAGAGGGTTGACCGGCCAGATTTTGCTCCACCGACTGGCGGAAGAAGGTTGCTAATTAAAAAGGGGAAAGGCGGAGGAAGCATGCTAGTTAAAAGGGGAAAAGGCGGAAGGAGGATGCTAATCGAAGGGTGAGGAAGGGTGGCGAGATGAAGAAGTCAAGGCAATTCACACGCCACTTGACAGCTTCAACGAGAGATCGCAGAAGCCTCTGAGGAGTGAAAAGTGAGTGGAATCTGTCGAGGTCTTTACGCGCGCGCAGAGGGGACATATAAGATGTGATCATGGCATTTCCTCATGTGGGACCACAATGCCGTTGTGATGACAGGACATGATGCAGTAAACAAATATAACAAAAGTTTATTAGAATGCCTGTTTTACAGTGCCATACAGTGCCCTACAATCCCAACGCCGTGCGGTATGCTTTGTCTCTCGTCTATTGAACAACACTCCGACTACCCGGCAACCAAGACCCAAAGCAGGAAGAATATCATGAGCACGCCAAACATCTTGGCCACCAGCCAGCGGTTGCCCTGCACCCTGCTCCAATACCTCAACAGCTCTCTCTGTGCGCCTTGCACGTTGTCGACCACGTCCTCTGTGTTTGCGTCGATGCGTTGAATCATCTCGCTCTGCTCGCTCACCATCTGCGCCAGCTGCCCAAAGATGCCTCCCAGCTCGCCAATCGTGCGCTCGATTGCCTCGATTGCCTCGCCTCGCTGCGAGATGTAGGTGTTGTTGGGTTGTGCCTCCTCCATCATCATCAGCTGCTGGTCACTCTGCGGGCCACGCAGCGCGCTTCCGCCCGATGACCCGGGGGCCGGGTCCAAACTGAGTATGTCCTGCCCTCCGGCACCGCCGTATGCACCGGGCTTCGGTGACCGTCCACGCGAAGGCGGCGCGTACAATGGACTGTCCGTGCGCCGGTTCGGGTCTGGGCCTCCCTGGGCGTTGTGGCCGCCGACACTCGACACAAAGTTCTCCGTCCTCGAGCGGCTGGCCTGGATGTTCTTGGTGCGCACCTCGAGCACCTCCTTGAAGTTCACACTGACGTCGGCCAGCTTGCCCTGCAGCAGCACCACGACGTTCTTGTTGTGCTCCGTCTCCTGCTCCGCGCCGGCCGCCTTCTTGCTCGCCCCGCCGTTCACCGTGCGCGACAGCTGCTGCAGACTGGAGATCTGGCTGTTGAGGCCGGCCAGGTCTTGCTTGATCACGTAGGTGAGCTCGGCAATCTCCACGGGACGGTCGTCGAAGAGCGTCTTGCGCTTCGCCAGCTGTGCCAGGCGCTCGAGCTTGGCCACGGTCGAGGAGATGCCGCGACCGATGGTGGCGGCGTTGCGCGCAAACTCTGAGCGCTGCTTGCGTGTCGGCTCGGTGCCGGCGGCATTTTGCTGCGACTGCGAGAGGAGAGACTGGCGGGATGCGTCGGTCGACTTCGCGGACTGCTTCTGGCGTCGTTGTGCGGCCGCGAGGATGGAGCGGAATTCGGCGGTGCGGTCTTGAATAGAGGAGGATGTCATCTTGGCGTGTTGTGTTTGGGCAAGTTGCGGGAGGAGAGGCGGCCCTGGAGGTTCATTCACGGTTCGGTATTAGACGAGCGCGCGGACGGCATCTGGCGGCCTAGCAAGGGGGGAAGAGGAGTATGGCGCGAGGACGAGATCCGACACCAATGCGCTTCGGTGGGAGATTCTCTGGGAGATTGTCTGGAAGATTCTCTGGGAGGATAAGTATAGATGTTGGCCACGAATGGAGAAAGCGAAGAGCGCAAGATGGGGGCCGGTGTTGACGATCTTGAGGAGTTTTGTTCTTTGAGATGAGGACAGACAGCGCGGCGTCTGGGTGAATTACCCTGCTTAGCCGCGCCCGCTTCTAGTAAAATATATTACTATTTTTTAGTTCTTCTTCACGCTACATACAAGCCGGTCCGCACACCACCACTATCTTTTAGCGCATGAAAGCTAAACAACCTGCAGCAATACAGTTCCACTGAACGAAACGAACTAGTCTGGCATAGTGTAGCTCGAATATTCCAACAACGAAAGCCGTTGAAATCCCAAGAACACGACAGCGCTCTGAACGGATTATTGATACTATCGGGGCAGATGAATTTGATCAATGAAAGTGGCGCAAACACTCACTGTCCAAAATACTCGATGGTCACCTATGACGAGCGCCTCACACTCGGGATAGTAACCTTGAGTATTGCTTACGTTGTCCGAGTCGCCGGGCATGGGCCGCTGCTCCTGGTCGATACGTGTCGACTGCTGCCTATCAGGAGTATCTTCAGTACCCGTATTTTCAGTAGTATCGTTCCCAATGCCATTACTCTTACCATACTTAGAGCTATCGCGGGCAGGGCCATCGTGCTCAACAGGCGCTTCAGATAGCCTGCTTTCTAGATCCACGTTGCTGGCGTGATCTGGCCTTGATCCAGGGAAGCTTCCGGACTGTACACCTTCCTGGCCACTGGAGGGGGATTTAGGGGGGAGCGAGATTGTGTGCTACGTCTGCCTCTGAGACGCCTTTTTTAGGTTGTTGAGCCTGTGGAGAAGATGGAAGGCCTCGGGCAATGCCTTCAATTGATAATTCTGCGGAATAGCCACGGTTCTTCTGCGCAGTATGCTCTGTACTTGTCACTGAGGATGTGGGCATTTCAGCAGCCTCAATTCCACTTGCGCCATCTGTCGTACTGCCATCGGGCATTTTCACACTGTCTAGGGCTCGATCTGTGAGTTTGTCCTGTACTTGATCTCGACTTAATGGTAGACTTTCGCTTCTTGCGCTGTTTGGGATCCTCCTCGTCAGATTCACGGCTCCGCTCCCGACGCTTGGATTTGGTGACCAGCGGTAGCTTGCTTGCAGGCTTTCCAACAGTTGTCTTCTCGTCATCCATGGATTTCCCCGCCCTGGCTGTTATGCTATCTGCTGCCAGGCTCATTGGTCCGCGATCATCCTGCACGGGATCTTGATATATGCCACGTTTGCGATACTGATGTCTCGGTGGCGGCGTAATGTCCATATTGGCGACCTTAAGATCCAGATTCAGATCAGACATTCGCTCCCGCGGTATTATCTTGTTGTGGTCGCAAATTGGGTCAACATTCTCAATGATGTTCCAGGTGTCAATGGTAGCGTTCCCGAGTGTGACCTTGCCGTCTTTGCGACGCTTCAGGTATTGGAACGGCCCATATACATGGTTCTTCTCTTCTATCAGATCTCGAAGTCAGGTATGCATCTACACAGAACCATTGTCGCCCGTATACACTTAGTCAGTCTCAACGCCACACAGTCGACCAACAACGGAACAGGGCTTGTTGAACTCTAAATCTACGGCTCTCAAAACTGGCTAGCTACAGACGATCTGGCATCTCAAACGTGGCTTAATCCTCGTTGTTCTCAATACTGTCGTACTCCAGAACCCAAACCATCAAAATGTGGAGCTCGAATGCGTCGCAAGCCTGCATGCCGCCTTCCGTTTTCCTCACTCGTAGGTCGACCACGCCCCATCCAACCCTTGCCTACAGTCACAGTCCTGTCGTGTAGACGATTCATACTCAAAAGCTATTGTTCGCGGCTCAGTCTAAGAACTGGGAGGTGGTTGCGGTTGTGGCGGCGGCGTGTCTGGTGGGGTTGGATAAGGGTTGGACATGTTTGTCTGCAAGCTATGTCAATGTCGAAGTGCTTTCACACGTCACGTAGACACGGACGATGACCAACGGACCAGTACCTACCTTCTTTCGGTAAGATGGCGATGCAAACGTAGAGGTTGAGGCTGGAATGAGAAGAACACAAGATAAGAGTCGTTCAAAGTGCTATTTACAAGGCGTTGGGCGGTCAACAATCAAGCAACAGCGTTAGGCAACAGCGTTAGGCAATAGCAGTCTTTTAATTCGCTGATTTCGAGTGGAGGATCAGGTAGCTTGCTGTTGCAGCCCATGCCGTGCGTTGAGCAGGCTTTCACGTCAATAAATCGAAAAAGTTACAAAAAGACGTTATCACCCCTAAAGATATCATCATAGCTCAATTTTGATATCTGAGAATAGAGGTCTATTGAAAGGTGTTGCAGCGGACGAAAGCTAGTCAGTCTTGGCATTGGAAGCTGGGATCTTCTTTGTAGCGCGTGCTTGTCGGTTTCTTCTACACGTCTCTCGCTCTTATCTGGACCAGCCTAATCTTGATCGCTTCCCAGGGACTGATGTTGTGAACGACATCGACTCTTTATTTTACTTGGTTTGTCCGCATTGTGAGCGGAGAGGATGGTGCATGGTGTCTGTCATGGCCAGCCCAGGTCACGTCTTCCGCCTATGTTCACGCGACATGTCATCAGGTTGCACTCTACACAACGCGTCCGCTCATCCACCGAATTTACACCTAGATTTGGCAAAGTCTTAGTGTCAGCTGCTGCACTCATCGCAACTGGCGCATCTGCTCTCTGGTATTTCGCGAATGGCCAGAATCACGTGCCACAGCTCACAGAGCTGCCGTCGGCACACCAGATTAGCAGGTCCAGCCTGTCTGAACGAGATGTGACGACCATTTTGTCGCAGGAAGCGTGCTCTGTTGCGCCACACGATGGAAGTGGTGTGAAAAGATATGATGTGACTCGAATCGCTGCCAACACACCCTGTGAGGATCGTTTTGTCCACGGTCAGCTAGCTCGTTTTGGTAACGACGGTAGACCTTGGTCGGCATGGGGGATCTTCGACGGACATTCGGGCTGGCAGACTGCAGAACTACTCTCCCAGCAACTCGTTCCATTTGTTCGGAAGAACCTGGACAAAGTCGCGTCACACAATGACATGTCCTCTGTCCAACGAGCCGTTATGAAAGCATTCGTTGATTTTGACAAGGCGATCTTGAGCACAGCTTTGGAGACAGCTCACAGCCATGCGCCACTACAGGAGAAGATTAAGACGCTGGCACCCGCATACGCAGGATCTTGCGCTTTACTCTCATTGTTCAATCCATCAAATCGCACTTTACATGTCGCATGTACAGGTGACGCGCGAGCAGTACTTGGCAAGAGAGCTGCAAACGGCAAATGGGAAGCCATACCTCTTTCCATTGATCAAAACGGCAGCAATGCAGATGAAGTTTCGAGGTTGCGCGAGGAGCATCCCGGAGAAGATGGCTTGGTTGCAAATGGTCGCGTGCTGGGGCTTATGACGTCTCGTGCCTTTGGCGACGTTCAATGGAAGTTTCCCGCGGCAACGTTGTCCGAGTTTGCGAAGCTATATCGGACGCCTGCTCCTCTGACTCCGCATTATCCGGTCCTGACTCCCCCTTACATAACTGCCGAGCCCGTGGTGACGATGACCAAACTCCCTCCAAACGAGTCTTTCCTCATTCTCGCTTCGGACGGTCTCTGGTTCAGCATGTCAGATCAGGATGCCGTCAATGCAGTGGGATATTGGCTAGATCGTGGTATCGCCACGGAGAAACCTTCGAGCATGCATGACGGGCTTAATTTTTCCTCGTCCGGTGTACCATGGAAATATGCAGACGAATGTGTTACAGTCGAGGACGACAATGCTGCCGTACACCTCGTACGGAATGCTTTAGGCGGGCGCAACAGGGAATTAGTGGCTGCTAGACTCGCATATTGGCCGCCACGACGGATCAGAGATGACATTACAGTACAAGTAGTGTTCTTCAAGTCATCGTAGTGCCTTTGCTGTTGAAACATTTCACTGTTGAACGATTAAACACTCATCAGGCGCTCTCTGGTGTCCTTGTTGCCACTGTTCCCCTTCTTCATGGCGCGAGCAGGGTCGGCAGGCGGGGTGGTGGTGTGAGACAATGCCTCTGAGCGTCATTGGCTGGTCTGCGCCACGCAGATCGGCGGCGGAGGACGTGGTCAAACTTGGTCTGGTAACTGCCCCGTCCAACTAGCCTGCAGTCACTGCCCTCTCTCTTCTCTCGTTGCTTCTGCATTGCATGCCTTGAAGGCCAAAAGCGAGTAGACGCGCTCTGGCTATTATTGTCTTCGTCGTCTCGACTTGGCTCAGCCCGGTCACCGTGCTCCCGCCACGCGTCTTCTGAAGTACCGCCGTCTCCTCCTCCTCCTCCTTCTCCTTCTCCTACTCTTCTCCACACCCCCGCGAGCCTTGAACCGGGAGAACATGAGCATCGAAACATCGAGGCCTTGATTCTTCACCATGGCCGGCCGTGCTCCACCGCCCAACTTCAAGACAGACGTCCACCGCAACGTGACCAAGAAGTGGGCAGGAGCCCGCAATGTCGCGTACGATGGCGACGACTGGGGAGGCTACGATGAATATGGCGACTACAGCGAGGAGCCTCTGCCTCCAGTCCCTCCATCCGCTGTGCCCACCACCAGCAACAAACCCACGGGTCTAAGGCAACGCGGCCAGGCTTCTACCCCCAACGCCGAACCCTCGCGCAATTTCACCGCCCCTCCCTCCACCCAGCAGCCTCCACAGAGTCCACAACAACCTCTGCACAAGGCAGGATCTTTTGACTATGGCGATGATCGGCGCGACTTCTCCGCCGGCCACCCGAGCAATGTGCAGCACCCCGTCGACTCTCGACCTTATTCTCGGGGGCAACAGTCTGCCACCTCCTCTCAGGGCCAACATTCCCTGCAGTCTGCGGGTAGCCCACCTCCATCTGCACACACTCAGGCTTTGCATCCTTCACAGCTGTCTCAAGATCCTGGACACGACTTCTACCAACGTCGGGACTTTTCACCCTCGGCAGTCCCCCAACCCCTCTCACAACGCTCTCCACCCTCCACGGCCACCTCGGACCGTGCCTCTGGCCACACCTTTCCGCCTCGCAAGAGTAGTCTAGGCCAGAATGAGAGGCCAGACATGGCTACCGTCATGATGTCTGCACCCGATGCCGCGCCACCTCAGTCGGCCGACGAGGCCCCACGACCACTCTTTGTCCGCCCGGCCGACATCTACAAACGCATGGAGGCCGAGAGAGAACGAGAGAGGCAGTCCATGGACTCTGCCTCGCGTCCGAGTGGAGCGTCCATTGACCAGTCCCGCTCCGTCAACCCCCAACCACACTCAGTCCAAGGTGCCCCACGAATGTCCGTTACTGGCCCTGTCGAGATGGACGCCGGCCCAGTCCTGACCTCTGGAAATCTCGGGGGAGTGCGCAGCGGCTATGGCATGGATGGCCTTCCCATCCGTGAGGAGCCAACCAAGACTACTCCCGTCGTCGATGCCCCCCTCTTGCCCAAGCTAGACCGATTTTCTGGCTTTGGTTCAGACATGTGGGGCTCATCGGGCTTTTCAGAGCCATCCGAGCTCTCCTCGACTGCAGAGGACCCAAACGATCGAAGCGAAGTGTCGGCAGTGTCTGATGCCGCTCTGAAGGAGCAACCTTCGATGGGCTTCCGCTCTGCTGTCGAGCGTGCCTTTGACGCAGAGGGCGCTTCCACTCTTTCGCCTGTTGCACAATCTGGCGGAGGAAGCCAGCGCTCCAACCAAGGCTCTGACTTTTCACGCACTGATAGCACGGCCGGTATAAGCCCAATCGTGAGCCGCGCCCCGAGCGGTGCTGCTCCTGCTATGCGCACCCACGATCGCGATGTGAGACACGAAGCCTCTCCCGCCATTGCAGAGGAGCCGACGTCTGCGACTTCCGACGACCCTCGCCGCACCTCGGGCACTACCGTACGCGATCCTACTGCTGCGCATTCTCGAAACATCTCGGCAGAATCTGGCTCCAGCTATCGCCGCAACATGGAAATTCCAAGCCCCGACAACAGTCCTGCACGACATCCAGCCATTGCTATCAACCAACCACTTCAGCCCCCAGCTGAGGGCGAACTTGCTGTTACCACTCCTGTGAGCCCTAAGCTGGCTTCTGGTGGATCTGCCGCCGCACCAAGCTCTAGGAATCCTTCTCCTTCCAAAGGCAGGGTTGCGAATCTGACCAACAAGTACGACACCGACTCGCGGCGAAACTCTGGGTCAAGCATAGCGTCCTGGGCAAGCAGCAAGCGGTCCGCCTCGCCCGTCAAGGATGCGGCGGGCAATGGCGTGTCGAGTTATACAACATCTGATGCACTAGCTGTCAAACAGGATCCATCTCGTCCACATCTCCCTGGAGAGTGGGTGTCATATGCCACAACCGCGACCAACGAAAGCGGCGCGTCGCTGGCCGAAACAAAAACTATCAGAGGAGAGCCGTCAAGCCAAAGCGAAACCAACAGGCCAGGCTCCGAGACAGTACCAGACTTTTCGCCTTCTGCTTCAAAGTCTTCAACTACGCAAGCAGCAGAGTCTGGCACAGGCCCAATGGCTGCCCTAGCTTCCGCCGGTGCTGCAATCGCTGCGAGTCTAACGCAGGTTGCAAGTGGCTCTGGCGCGACCGGTGAGCGTGACTTTGCCAGTGGTGGTAGTGCAGACGTCTCGTCAGAAGTTTCAAAAGACCGTTTGGTGCCTGGGGAAGTCAGCAGCTTCCACCCGACCGGCGCATCGCTTGGAGCTGGCGAGGCGGCATCTTCAGCCTCTTCTTTTGCTCCTACACCGTCCCCGATGATGTCCCCGATGCGGCCCACACCGCCTCCAAAGGACACTCCCCTGACAGAGACAATCAACCGAGTTTCTGGCTACTTTCCTGCTCCGCCCGCGCCTCTGAAAGGCCGAGAGACGGCTGCACCTCCGACTCTTAGAACTGACAAGGACTCGTTGGCTCCCGCCGATGTCAAAGA
Source organism: Carpinus fangiana (assembly GCA_006937295.1). Taxonomy (NCBI): domain Eukaryota; kingdom Viridiplantae; phylum Streptophyta; class Magnoliopsida; order Fagales; family Betulaceae; genus Carpinus; species Carpinus fangiana. The sequence goes on from VIBQ01000016.1 coordinate 542,081, forward strand.
CTCTGCGGACAGATTAGAAAGTGAAAGGCTGAATGAGGAGATTGAGCGTAGTCTCACTCCAGGCAACGCGAGCACTGCTGCCGGACTTAACTCGAGCCAACTGGTTCCCCCCAGCCCCAATAGTCCCAATATGGCTCTGCGTGAAAGTTCACTGTTCCCACACGAGTATGACAGCTACTGGAACGGCTCTGAATTCGATCAAAGCAGCCAGCCGTCTCGTGGCGTGTCTGCAGCTGGACTTGGAGCTGCCAATGTTGCCGCTGATAGACCGCCGGGGCGCCAATTGTCCGACACTCCGTCTGCAACAAACTCACCACGGCCCGGCATGCTAGCCAACCGCTTCAGCTGGGAGGCGGACGAAGAGCCCTCGGTGACTGCGGAGAAGGTTGAGGCTAGCAAGCCTTCACAAGAGGTCTTCCAAGAGTCAAAGGCTCTGGACGAGGCGAACAAGCGTCAGTTCGGTTCTTCGGACTTGCCATCACCGGCGGTAGCCCCAGCGGCGTTGCCTAATATTCAGACATCGTTTGAGAATGAGCGAAAGGCATCGATAAATGAGGCGGCAGGCAGTGCGACACTGTCAGCTGCGCTGGCAGACGACAGCTCCATGATGACCTCCCAATCCGCAGATCGGAAGAATAGCCCTTCGGCATACTCATCCGCACCCGCCACAGGCCGAACACCTGCGACGCCAGCGGCAGACCACAGGCCTGCATACGTCCATCCTGCTCCACTGAAAGAACTCATGGCGAGCATCAAGACGCCCAAGGATCGAATCGAGAGGTATGACCAGATCCGCACGCAGTTTGGCTCCATGTCTACAGGTCTGGATGACTGGCTGGCGCACATGGTATCCTCCCACCCTGAACATCACAGAGCGGCAATAAGCGCGCCTCATCTGACCGCTGATGCCACCACCACTGGACTGGCCGGCTCTGTGCGTAATAAGATCTCGCCAGCCATGTCGAAATTCACCAACAAGTCATCATCTGGGACAGGCTCCACGCCATACTACCAGCAATACTTGGCTTCGGCGTCGACCTTGAACGCTCAGAGTGCAAGTTCGCAGCAGTCGACCGCATCTTCTGGGCCGATGCAGGATCCCAACTTCAAGGGGAGATCACCGAGTCAGACCAAGGGCAAGGATCTTTTCGGCAGCATCGGTGGCAAAGCATCTCACAGCGCGAAGGGATTGTTCGCCAAGGGCAAGAGCAAGCTCAGGGCTGCATCGACTGAAAAGGTAGACTGATTTTCCTTCCCCATCCTGTCTTCCAGCTTCGTTTGTCTCTGCAGGAGCGATATCTCGTGGTCGGCTTTTGCTTTCGTTTTTGACCCTTTTGAGCAAAATTATTATGATACCATCTGGTTTGGGCCAGACTTTACGGTGAAGGAACGACATCAGGTTGCTTGTTCTTCTTTCTCTCCTTCTTTGTCGCCGACGTCTGGCGCGGCATGTGGCTTTGGGGGTGTACGATACTGTAGCTTCTTCTCCCTACCGCTGACTCTTAAAGACGGAATGGTAACGGCCTACGATATCATGAACACACACCTAATGCGCTTCTGTTTGATTTAGGCTCAGGCTCCTCCTCCTCGTCCGCCGTCATCCGTACCGTCGTCTTTTGTGTCGCCGAGTGACAATCCGAACCGAATGAGTCGTTTCTTCCGGCGCTCATCGAGCCAGGGAAATGTTCTTGCAACACTGCCCGAAGCCGAGACAAGCAACACTCGTAAGGTTTCACATGATAGTAAGCTGCAAGGGGCTAGCGACCACTCTAAGCAAGAGCTTCCTTCTGTTGCCGATCAAGATGTAGCAACAACCCTAGGAGCAGACAAATTTGTCGATACAACCGTCCAGACGTCAACGCGAGATGATGTCCAGCTGCCGACTGTGCCCTACCAAAGAAACAACGTGACCCAGGGTGTTGACACAGCTGCAAATTTGCCTCTTGCATCGTACCAAGTCAGGAAGAAAGACGACGAGACGGAAGATGATGGCTCCGGACGCGACTCTTTCCACTCTGCTCGCGACAATCCAAGCAGAGCGGCGAGTAGTATCGACGTGAACCTGCTACCCATTTCAAAGGAGAATCCAATTTCACCCATTGCGGAGAATCCTCCAGAAACGTCGTGGCCGACAGTCGGAGCTGCTGATGCTGGACTGCAAGATGCATCCTCCGACCACTCGTTGAATACCGGTCGCGAGATTGCTAGCCCTACAGCGACCGCGGCCTCTGTGACAGCAATTCCTGCGGTGACGGCAATTTCTCCGGCGACGGCTCTTGGGAGTAATGTGCCTGCAGAGGCTGTATCTTCACTACCAGCAGCTGACAGTGCTCAAGATCTTCCTGCTCACTGTGAGTGAATCCTTGATCTAATGTTTTGAGATTGAAAACACTAATTGGAATCAGCTATTGTGCAGGAGACTGTGCAGCAACCACTTTACCACAATCAGCACGCTACTGAAGACATTCGCAATTATGACGAGCATCATGGAACTCTACCTACCCAGACCACCAATGTGCTCCCCTCACAGCATGATACTCCGTTGACACCGAATGATCAACCCATCGAGTTTGACAATCCTCGTCCCGGTGCTGTTGTCCCTGAGAATTTCCCACAAGCTCAGTCATACCAACCGAGCCAGTCAAACCAGCCGAGTCAGTCAAGCAAAGAACCAGAGCCGAATCGACTCGAGCATGAACCGTCTGTCATTTCCCAGCGCGAGGGCCCATCAGATCAGCCAAGATCAAGACCTTTTGCCAATGCTCGCGACGACGCGGAATATGAACGCCCAAGATCTTCCCATTCGCGTCACCGCTCGCGTTCTCGCTCAGGCTCCGCTTCTGCGCCGCGGGTTGTCTCGTCGCAAGGAGCTGATGCGCAGCCACCGCTTCCTCAGTCGCCGTCCTCTAGACCTCTGTCCGTTTCTAGTCCAATGGCAGATACGGCAATCCCGTCTGCTCTCAGAGTTGTCTCGTTGCCGATCTCAAGACCGGTTCCTGTTTCGTCTCCGTCTGCTGATATGGCATTTGCGGCGGCCACAACGAACCGACGACCGCATTCTGGTGACCAGCACTATGCCTCGAATCTACGACGTTCAACCCAGAGGATACAGGAGCCTGTGCTCAGAGATCAATGGTATACACCGTCGGACCCTGCGTCACAGAGATATGTTGATGCCAGGACTTACGACACGGAGTACTCGATTCCCGGCCTAGGTCCAGATCCTACGCTACCGGCTCCTGAGAAAGTGAGAAGCACTGTTCCTTCGGGTGAGGTGGCAAGTGCCAAAGAGAAGAAGGAAAGCAAGGTGCGAAGCATCTATGGTAGGCTCAGGAGTAGGAGTCGTAGCAGAAGCCGGAGTGGCATTGAAGATCCTCCACCAGCCACCGTGACCGAAGAGCCTCTTCCTACTGCTCTAGACGCTCCCAGGTCGCGCCCCAGTTTTCTTCCCCACCGTGCGCGTGCCGCCAGCGGACCTACGGTGACAACCACTACCACAACTACAACGTCCCGGACTGGCGCAAAAACGAGCGTGAGTACTACAACAACTGCCCCATGGACACGCATCGATCCTCGTCTTCCCAGCCAGACGTTTGCTGCGTCTCCAGAAGTCGATGATTTGGAGGATGGCCGACGCCCTAGCATTATGCATGATCCAGACCCGCTTCCAACACGCACGCTCCCAAAGATGAGCAAAAAGGACGACGTCGAGCAGCGTCGTATGCTACGGCGCCATCAGAATACAGACGACGGCGTTACGAATGATGAAAAGGCGCGAAACAGGAAATCTTGGTTTGGTGGGATGTTCTCCTCGTCTCGTTCGGCATCGTCCACTCGAAAAGAGTTTTACTCTGAGCCATCAATGATTAAGCAGCAACCCTCCTCGATACCGCCGCAGATTCCACAATTGTCGACTGCTAATTCTGGGAATAATTCTGCCACCATTGCCGCCGCGGCCGCTTTGGCTTCTCAACCATCTCAAAGAACAGCGAACAAGCTCACCAAAGCGCCGTCAAAGTCACAGCGGGACCGGGACGAGCAGAAACAGAGACAGCGAATCCGACCTACAAGCATGTACGCAACTATGCCAGCCCCTTCGACTTACACTCCGGATCAAACCACCTATGGCCATGCTCAGCACCCTGCAGCTGGCCCGACAACATCTTGGACTCCCGCCAGAGATCCAACCCTCCCAGACCTATCTACACTGAAGCAAGCTCCGATGCCTGTCGTGAGAGAGAATCCGTCTCTCATTCATCCCGCGATGCGCCAGGGGAACGCTGTTCCGGGCGCCGTTACGGGCGCCGTTCCAGGCGCAGTTCCAGGCGCTGCTCACGACTTTGCCGCCAACACAGACAGAGGGAGCAGAGAGGAGTACGTGCGGTACATGCAAGCACAAGGATTCTTCCCGGACCGCGCGTCTCCCGAACGGCCCCGGGCGCAGCGCAGGAGCCCAGAGAGGAGCTACGGGGTGCCAGGCTGGGAAGGCGATGTAGATCCCGTCCCAAGCCCGAATTTGCAGCTGGGCGACTTGAGGAGGCACAGCAGCTTCAGTCCTTGACCTTGTTCATCCGTATGGATGAGTTGCACGGCAATACATGAATTGAAACATTATGATTGATACGCTCTAAGCTTTAAACGAAGACTTCTGTGAAAGTGATTCAAAACCGTCAAATCATGGCTGACCATCCTGCTTGGCCTTGGCCCTTGACTTGCCTCCCCTACCGTCTTTCGACTTGCCCCAGCGTGCCATCTTCGCCGTGACGCCCCTGTCGCCGCCGGCCACGCCGCCCAGCTGATCGTTTCCCTTGGGGCTACTTTCCTGTGCCCACTCGGTGGGGATGGTGCCACCACGGTTTGGGTCGTCGTCGTGCACAGTACCCTTGCCCAGGCGAAGATGCTGCTCGCGGCGCTCCTCGCGCTCCCACTCCTCGGCCTCGGGCGGGTCGAGCATGTTGAGCCAGTTGAGGACCATCATGGCCTTCATGAGGTTGTTCTCCATGGTGGCGTGCGTGCCGTCGGGGCTGGTCGCCTGCACGGTCAGGTTGTACAGCCCGAGGTGATCGAAGCCGCGCGCCTGGACGTACTTGCGCATCTCGCTCGTCTCCTTGATGAGGCGCAGGTTGTTCTGCGTCGGGACGACCATGTCGGGCTTGAGCTCGCCCTGGGCCGTAGGCGAGATGAAGAGGCGCGGGAAGAGACGCTGCGAGAGCTTTGGTGAGGCATAAGTTGGCATGTAGCGCGCGATATTGTCTTGAATCTGTTCGAACCACGACATGCTCATCGGGAAGTCGAGGTCGTTCCACAAGCCGTGCGAGAGGACAAATGCGATGCGGCCGTCGGGGCGCATGCGCTTCGATAGGTCGGGCATGTAGTCGAATGTGTCACCCATAAGTGGGAACGCGAGAGTGGGGTTCCCTTTCGGAGTTTGTTAGTTTCTTGTTTCATCTCTTTTTTTTTACTGAAGATCCTGGTATTCGAAGACACACGGGATGCAGGATGGGTCAACTTACATGTAACCAATGCGGGTGGCGTGTGCTTGGGACACTTGATGCTGTCTGGGTCGCCGGTGAGCACGGCGGGTGAGCCAATGGCTGACATCCAGATGCAACGCTTGTCGTGAAACAAGCGATGGCCAGTGCAGTCGTTGAGTGTCGGATCATCGTGACGCCACGTAGCTCTGGCACCACTAACAAGGTCGCCCCTGAGGAGAACCATCATGGCCATGACGGTGTGACGCATGAGACTGTCGCCGAGAAAGTAGACATGGTCAAAGCGACTGAGAATCTTGCAGACTTCGGCGTTGGTGAACCACTGCATGTCTGGACGTTGGTCAGCTCTGCTCCGCGGTGACAAAGACAGAGAGAAAGAACTCACCACAGCCACGGGTCTGATAGGGCTCGTCCCAGCCGATGCGGCCACCACCAGACATGGCCGCCAGAAGCGACTTGCGGTCTTTGCACAGCGGCGTGTAGGAATGGTGAATGTCGTGAGTGGTGAAGCTGACATCGTCGTCCTTGACAAAGTCACGGAAGCCGTCGGCATTGTGACCAGTGGCTGCTGCCTGAGTCTTTTGCCAGCCGGCAGTGACGATAGCACGCTTTGGTTCCGTCGTCAGTGTCCGAGTCTTGCTGGGATGCAAGAAAGCAAACTTACGGGTGATGGGGAGTGGCCCGTGGGATACGAGGCCAGTACAAGGAAGACGATAGCCAGCAGAGTGCCGGCTAGAAAGCGCAGGAATCGTCGAATGAAGGGCATCCATGGTGTGAGCACACTGATCTTGCGAGCGTACGGTCCCAGCGGGCTCTTCTTCTCATCCATCGACTGCCACTCGAGCCCGTGGAGGCGCGTGTAGTGACCCTCGACGGCCTCGCGAGCGCGCTGAAAGTGTTGCTTTGCGATGTCCATGGCCAGCGTTCACTCGACAATGTGCAGACAGATGTCGTCGGAATGACGAGTGACAGACAGTATGGACATAAATCACTGAGGGATCCAACACGCCAACCACCCCAGCCCTTCGGCTGATTGTGGCCATCCATTGTCCGGCCTCTCGACCCTTCGACCGTCCCCGTCGGGGCCACTACGTCGTGCGATCCACCCTGGGAGCCCCGAAAGGGTCGTGCGAACCGTGGCGAGTATTGGCTCCGACAAAGCGACGAGTATCGAGGGGCTGGGCGGCGTCGGAGGTTTCTCTGGCAGTATTTTCCCCGCGCATCGAGGAAATCTGGGCAATCTGGGCTCGGGCAGATTCGACGCCAATGACGGCGAGCCATGGTAGGATGCAGCCACTCGCCTCCTCTTGCGGCTCAACAGGCGGTTGGACAAAGAAGCCCGCGAGGCTTCTCGTACCTGCCTCTCCCGCCGCGCCTCCTGTGCCGCATTCATGCACAAAGCTCGGCCCAATACTGACGTTCCCCTTCCGGGCATTGCCTTCTGTCTATTGATAGGCCACAATTATGCAGAAACAGGACGTAAGAGACTATGAAGTGGGTGGTCTAGGTGCCGCAGGTTGGACAGCCACACCTTGCCTCTTCCGTGCAGCTCGCCCAGACAGATATATCGAATGAAGATGTCTCCTCGCCACACGGGCGCCGTGGGCCCGATATGAAGGTATGTTTATGTCCCCGCAGGCGCTGCTTCCCTCTGCTGGCATCATTGTCTCAACGTGAACACAAGCGGCCATGTTCATCCTCCACAACTTTGCCTTGCCGCTGGCAGGCTTCCTCGTCGGTCTGTTCCTTTGGTCGCTCTCCTTCGACGAGTACCATCTTGCAGATTACCTGGAGGCCCCAGTCGAGGATGACATATGGGATGTGGGGCCACCGCAGTGGCGGGGGTGGCGGTCGATAGACAATATCTTTGTCTTTGGCGATGCCATGTCCAACACCTATTTCAGTCCTTTTGGCCACCAGCCTACGTATGACGTCCCTCTGGGAAATGCGGATCGACTCGGCTTCGAGGGTGCCACATACGAGTACCCCAAGTGGATCAATTATCTGCAGTCGGACCACAACTTGACGTCTCTGTTGGTGTACAACTTGGCGCGATGGAATGGCACGGTCGAGAAATACGCCTACTACCCCCACAAGAATGGCCAGTCGATCGAGTACAACAGCATCACCCTCGACGAGCAGATCATTCAGTTCCAGGCCACCTACACCAGCTCCTTTCACTGGCCTGACATTGCCGCGCCCTGGACGGCAAAGGACTCCCTCTTCGTCTTTTGGTTTGGCGCCGACGACATGGCCGACAACATCGAGCGCGGCAAGGAACTCCCGCTTGACGCGCTCTTTGCATCGTACATGGCCTCTCTGGAGCGAGTAAGCCGGTCTTCTCTCTCCCTTTTCTTCCTTTCGCAAGGCTAACCCAAAGGCAGATGTACATCTTCGGAGCTCGCTCGTTCCTGCTCATGAACGCCCCACCCACAAATCGCATCATCCCGGATCCGATGAACCTGGTTGGCGACAACATTATCCACTACAACGAGCGGCTCGTGCAGATCCAGCGCAAGATGCTCGAGCGCCACTCGGACGCAAAGATCATGCTCTTTGACGTCAACTCACTCCTCAACCAGGCTCTCTACGACCCCAGCAAATTCGCAGAGACGCGAGGCATCGCCAATACAACTTCAATGTGCGATTTTGCCGAGGACGACAACAAGTGCAAAGGACACTTTTGGCGCAGCTACAGGATGATTACGGAACCGGTTGGCGAGCTGGTGGCGGCCAGTCTGGCAGAAGACTGCTTACAGTACGACAGGCCGGTTGCGCTCTGCTCCGATGCGCCCAAGTGAGCGTGTCCAAGGTGATAGTCATGGGAACAGATAATGCGGCGGCTGGGGCTGTTCGGCTGAGAGAGCTGCGACGGCGACAGAAGGTGGGGGACTCGACGATATATCCAGCGGGGCATAATTGTTTTTTAGTGCAATAGTGTATTATTCGGATCGAATTATCAATCAGATCCAATCTCTCTTTCTCTTGGCCTCGTGGCAACGGACTTGAATTACTACATCGTGACCAGGTCATCAAGCACCTCCACCTGCATCCTATCAACATTCCCTACTTTCTCTTAGGTTGAACGCCGCGCTGGGTTGTCGAATTGATTACGAAATCATCTTCCCCCTCTGTTTTTGAGTTGCTTTGAGTGCCCGGTCGAGCTTCTTTTTTCTTTCGGTACATTAAATGTTTGTCATATGGTATCATTCGCTTTGCTGGAAAATAAAGGTGAGCAGTTGCAGAGCAGGCATCAGCTTCCGATGGTCATATTGATGGATGCACGTTTCCACTATGAGTACTCGTCCTTGACGGCCGAGTCGCCAAAGGAACCGCGGCTGCGCGTGCTACGCTTGCGGCCAAACACACCGAAGCGCGACTTCTTCTGGTAGGTCTTTTCCTTGCCAGCGGCTCCGGCAACGAAGAACAGAACCACCGAAATGAAGAAGGCAGCGACAGCGCCCCAGGTGAGACCATAGCTGTAGCGACCGAGGTTGGCGGCACGACCGGCAGCGAGGAAGGCATTGCGGCCCTTGACGGTCCAGGCACTGTTGTTACATGTCAGCAAGAGCATCGATAGGGCTAAACATCTAAAAACTTACGTCATCAGTGCAGCCGCGAGGGCTTGGAAGAAGAAGGCGACGAAAGACAGCAAGCCAGAGAGGTAAGAACCCAGGCGGGTGCAAATGGCCAGGAGACCGCTCAGCAGGGCAATGGCGGAGAAGAATAGCGCGATGAGGTAAAAGGCAAAGGTAGTACGGCTCAGGTAGTAGTACTGGCTGGAGCTGGCAGCAATGTCACCGGTCGAGCCAAAGTTGCGCTGGAGGTCAAATGGCAGGGCCGCCGTCGCTCCGCCGCAGGCCGTGGTTGAGCCGGAGCCGCTGCTGGGGCCTGTCAAGGCGCAGAGCGAGAAGAATGTCCATGCCGACGTCGCCGGGGCACTGCCGATGCCACTCGTGTCCGCACTGAGGAAGTAGAACTTCTCCTCTGGGGATCCACTGACGGCGCCAGACAGAATCACCAAGAGTTGTAGGAGGACGCCTCCCGCCAAAATGACGAGCGAGGCGATCGCAATGATCGGTCGAGGGGACATGTTTGATGACAGGTGGGAGGGCCTGGAGGGAGGTGGATGGGTCGGAAATCCGTAAATAGGACCTTTGTTGATGAAGGGACTGTCGAGGGAGAAGTGTAGAGTCAGGTAGAGGATGAAGTGAAAGAATTGTTTGATGGCAAGGTCGATGTTCCCTCGTAAGATGAGGTGTTGGCTAGCGCGTGCGCGGGAACTTTATCGATCGCTTCACTACAGCAACCAACAGGACCTCTCAGTGGACACACTTGAGAATACAACGACCGGCACTGCGCACAAAGGAATATAGAGGTAGATATGAGGTATCAAGGTAAATTGGTAGCGATCTGGAAAACGAGTGGGTAATATACTGCATATCCCAAGGAAAGCCAATCGACGACCCCCGACGTCATCAAGCAAGCCGCATATCGTCATCAATACCGCGTATGCCAGGTCCAAGTCGCCGCTCCCGAGGCTTTGAATTCGGCCTAGTGGCCTTGCAAGTCTGCCCTCAGGACAGGGCACGAGACCAAGCCTCTGTGTCAATCATGACCTTGGTATGCGTTTCCGGCTGACTGGACACGTCCAAGCACTCGCGGTATACACGTGCTTTGTTGGTCCACATGGGTGGACAGGGGTTGAACCTATTGAGCTTTTATGCTTGTTGCATATTGTCCATTGCGCTTGAACTTGGTTTTTAAGTTGATCCAAACGAGCGGCGCCGAGAAATTGCCTGCGCGTTTCAATGGACTTGTTGAAAGCACGTGACTATTTCCAAGCCTTTTCGGAAGAAGCTGTACAAGCTCGGACCAGTACTCTCTTTACAGATTTAGCACGCTGTCCGTCTCGCAAAGATTGAAACAAGATTGACCACGGCTGAGCTCAGCACCACATGTATCACTTGTTGTTCTGCATTAAGCGGTCGCCATCATGAACTTGGTACAGAGGCCAGCCATGGTGAGGAAGCTGTCGTCAATTGTTGGCAAAACTGGCCGAGTATACGTGCGAGATAGGGCACTTCGGGTGCATCCGACCAGGCCGGATCTCAATATTTATCTTGCACAGTAAGATCGCTGGTTCAAGGGAAGACGTAGACTTGACGCAAAATAGTCATGAAAACAAACCATACGTGATGAAGCCTGTGTCCACTTCAATCTTCGAACAATCTGTAGAACTCAGACACGAGTTCGGAACCGATCCGCACCTTCGCACTCATATTGATGACGACCAAAGAGAAAGCACTCTCATTTTCGAATACCTTAAGGACGACCTTCTCTCGTTCGTTGCCAATAATCCCAACCTGCCCATCAAGGCAAGGAAACATATCTTACGTCAAGTCGGGGAGGGTCTCAGAAGCCTTCACTCTAAGAATTGGATACACCTAGGTACGATGCAAACCGATCGTGTCAGTATTTTTCTGATTCGGTACTGACTATGTCTTTTAGACCTGAAACCAAACAATGTCTTACTTGACTGGAGCCTCGACGAGGAAAACCAAGTCAAGATAGACCGTGTTGCTTTATCTGACCTGGATTGTGCGTTGAGACTAAAGGGTAATAAGCTCTTGAATCACAGAATCGGTAACGTAATGTGGCGGAGTCCAGAAGGCCAAGCGGGAAGGGGGATTGGGAAGTCATCAGAGATGTTTTCTTTCGGGCTCATGGTAGGTCGAATCCACCAACCCACCCAATCCTTGACTAAAACATTTCCTAGTGTCTCTTCACAGTCACAGGGGTGGAAGCACTCCATCCGGACTTTAAACAGCTTAAAGAGGATGGAATTGAACCTGAGCAAGTAATATTATACAAGCTGCTCTCCATGTTCGGTCCAGCTCCGCCTGAGCTTCTTAAGCTTATTGACGATGAGTACTGGAACGAACTACTGAACGCATTGTCCGATGTAGTGAGTGAAGAAGATACTAACGCGCGATTCGAGTCGTGGAACGAAAATGAGATCTCCAATCTTGATACCAGTACTAAGAATCTGATTTTGAGGATGACCAACCTCAACCCAAACAAGCGCGCAACCATAGACGAGATTCTGGAAGATCCTTGGTGGAATTGTGTTGAGTCAGTTGGCACTTTTCAGAAAAGTCATATGAGCGGCTATTTGTGTAAGGTACTGGAACGAAGATCACTTTCAAAATTGACTCAGCGGTTGCGCCGATGCTATCGTTAGCTATATTGGATCGCCAAGTCTGGTCGCATAGCGTCAAGGCAGCGAAGTGGGCGCTCCTCCCAAATCACGGCCAACTCTAGCAGCTTACGAGTTCACACTCTCAAAAGCTTGTATTGATAGGCAGCATTTGAGTATTGAATCTGGTGCTTTCTCCTGAGACCGGGGCCTCTTCAGTTCAAACTCACCTTTATTGAACCCTGTGCTCTGCCAACCAGATCCAAACTTTATCTGCGGCCCAGACACAGACCAATTTCAGGTCACAGCATACCCATATAAACGAAACCACGAGTCGTTCAACACATGCCGATGGTGTGATGATATCTGAAAGAAGACACGAATGCTCCGAGGTGGAATATCAAGCCTACGACAATGCACATATGGAATAGCTGATGCGAATGTCCCCAAATGTCATACCGGCCAGGCCACTGACTCTCCGGCCATTTTGTCTGGACCTGAGTATTAGGGGTGTCATTGGTAGAGAGGGATGAGATCTTGCGTACTGCATATAGCCCAGCACCAGCCAGATATAAAGCTGCTGTGATCAGGTAATAGCCCGCTCCAGATTGCACCCACGAATGTGAAACTCCATGAAAGAAGGTACTGGCCAGCACAGGTAGGAAGGCAGATGAGCCAAGCAGCACATAAAAGGCCGCTCGTATCGTCGACCATTGCGGTGTCCTGAATTTGGGCACGAAAAGAACGAAGAAAGCACCCACCCCTTGAGCACATAGCGCGACCTACAAGGTGTAAGCAGATGAACGTCCGGTGACAACCATAGCTTACCATCATCCAAGCTAGCTTGGTCCCCTCGTCCATGCAATAGAACGAATAGTAAAGACCGGGAGGAAAGCAACCGGCAATCACAACGATAATCCCTAGCAAGTCCATGCGAAGCCAGGAGCTGTGAGCGGCCTCAGAATGGTTGCCAAAAGTATGGAATGCCGCCGACAAGCTGTAGCCTATGGTCATTCCTGTCAAGTGGGCGCTGAACACCATCCAGTCGTGGGCTCCGGCAGATGGATACGCTTCTTTGGCGTGTCTATACAGGATGAGGCCTATGACCCACATGAGTGGGACAGCGATTCCATGACTGTATATGTTTCCTGTTTGGTTGTGAAGGTAGCCAAGACTCTGTAGGCAGGCCATGTAGGATTTTGATTCTGGTCGGAAGCCGCTCAGAATATAGGGGTTCCGCTGCCACTGTGCCACTTCTTCGCGCAGGCACAGCAGTCGCTTTCCGGCGAATCCTGGCGGTGGTGAATCCTTGTCTTTCAGCGTCGGTCCCCCGGCACGTTGTCTTTGGCGAGGTTGCATCATCTGAAAATATAATCTGAAGCGCCGAGAAACGTGAGGTTCGTCGAGAAACGTGAGGTTCAAGCAAGGTAAGCGTAAAGAGGAAAAGAGCACGTGCCTGATGCTTGGCAACGTGGATCTGGCCAGGCGACAGCGACAGCCTCAGGACTCTTGACCGCGTCTTACAAAGTCGACTATAAGGCAACTCGATCTCCTAAGTTGATGAAGCCGGATGGAACTAAGTGAGTTAGATCTGAAGATGGATAAGCTTTGCGTTGCATGTGACAAGTCTCGGCCTTTGCCTGCTCGGTGTTTGCCTGCTTTTCGGTCACCCCAGAAAAGGGCACTCGGTCATTCGCCCAGAAATTTGACTTGATAATTACATCCTGCGTTTGCACTATGGTCTAATTCAAGTGATTGGTTGGGGGCACGTCGTTGGCTTCAGCCTCGCAATGCAATGTGCAGCAGTTGTTCCCCATTTTGCCTTATCGTTGGTCGAAGCTCAAAGGAGAGGGAAGAGACAAGCGCTGCTCTGCCTTGCAACGCGCTGCTACTTAGGTCATACGTGTCGCCTACTTCTTCTAGCGTTGTGATGTTGCAAGGTTCGCATGTTCCAGTAAGTACACCTGCACACTCACTCGTATGGACTCAAAACAAGGACATGCAAACATTGGTGTTGGAAATACGACTTATATCTATGGTTGGGTCAGCCAGCCTGATGGGCGGGGAACGATTGACATCATCTGGAGTAGCTGTTTCGCTGTGTTTCTTTGTACGTATACAGCACTTTGCTTAAATCTTCCAGACCCAAACGAGAGTTACTGGCACGTCTTACTCAGACGCGTTCGCTGGATGGGCATTGCAATTGCTGGACCAGAATTTGTTCTGGCAGTCGCTGCTGGTCAGTACGCCAGTGCATCAAGAGCCGTGCAAGCATTCAAGGAAGTGAATCGCGAAGGAGCCGCTTGGACCTTGACGCATGCCTTCTTCGCCGACATGGGTGGGTTTGTGCTTCAGCCGCGAGACAGTACGCCTTTCCCTGTTAACAATAAACACATACTATACCTGGTAAACAACAAGCACTTGGACATGCCCAATATCAGACAGAAAGAGATACATGACAAGAGCAAATCCGACACCTTAGTCAAGAGCATCATCATAATTCAAATCAGCTGGTTGGTCCTCAATGTTACTGGACGCTGTGTACAGCACCTGCCTATCACAACCTTGGAACTTTGCGCGGTTGCCATCGTTGTGTGTACGCTTGCAACATTCTTCTGCTGGTTTCACAAACCACAGGATGTTGTTTGTCCCATCGTGCTTCAATGTCGGCACAGCTCAGCAGAGATACTCGTCAAGGCAGGTGATCTCGCTGCGATACAATACCGGACTACACCACTTGACTTTGTCGACAACATGTGCCCGTCATGGAACGCAAATTGCATGGCGTACATGAATATGCGAATGGGTCCTCACTCTCGTCCCGCGCCTCGATTTACAAACGATCGCTTCCCTGATCTCAATGGTGCCAAAAAGGCCGGCTTCTTTGTGGTGACCCTGTTCGCAGCATCGCTGCACGTTGCTGGTTGGAACTACAGCTTCCCTACGAACATTGAACGAATCTTTTGGAGAGTCACGACATTGTTTGAGGCGGGTACCATGTTCTCCTTCTGGTGCTTCGAGACTCTTGTCGTTTGGAAGAGGAAAGGTCGGTGGAAGCTGATCTATCGCCATGTTTGTCACCCTCAGAGCCTCCAGTTGACAGATCTCGCACGCATAAGATCCGTCTACTCAGGACCTCAGGTGACACCTGAAACGTTTCCGCATCGCTGGGAATGTATTGGAAACGGTGTCATGCTCGTATTCTATCTGAGCGCGAGACTATATCTTGTGATTGAAGTTTTCCTTAGCCTGCGCTCAAATCCGGCATCAACGTACCTAACCGTGGATTGGGTTGGATTGATCCCCCATGTGTAGCGTACTAGATACAAGACTGGTAGGTTGATGGTTCTCGATCGAAGTGAGGTAAAATTATTTGAGCTACTTGGGTCAAGCATGAAACATTCAAATCGAGAAGCAAAGCTCTACATTCGTAAGGTCCTGTTGTTCCCTTTCAGCTCACTAGTCGTAACTTTTGATCTCAAACTATGTCATGTAATCTGCTAGGACTGAGCTAGTTTCGGAGACTGGTAGGCCAGGCAGTCTCATGGGGCCTAGCAAGTTGCCATGCAGAACACTGCACAACCTTGAATATTTTAGATCAGCGTTTGGCTGTTGCATGAAGGATGCTACGGTACTACCTAATCTCCATGGTCCCATCATTTACTGAAATGTAGACGGACTTCCTGCCAGGCCAACGCCACTATACGGCGTCAATAGACCACAAACAGGCCTTGCACTGTCATCGATCGAAGTACAACCCGTCAGAGTCAGACACATGGGTTCCAACAGACATTGACCGACTGACCGGTGCTGATAGCTCACTGTCGTTTGCGGTTATCCAGTAATACCGTTTGATGGTTAGGCAGCTGCCTGGTAGAGAAGGGACCATCTATGGTGGAAGCTGGTGTCAACGTACCTCGTCTCCAGATCCACAGGCGCCATCATTCTATCCTTCAAAGGGGGCAACTCTCTTTGCGACAAGATGACATCTTCGACTCGTTTGGACAATTAAGAGCTTTTGACAAGTTCAGTGGTAATTCTTGGTAGCTCATCAAGAGATGACTGAAAGTGAGCACCCCGTGTGTCTTGAAACTTGATCACCCCGGGTCAAGCTGGCATCGTCGCGATCGAACCTATCTGCTACCTGCTTGTCAATGCCGCCTCACTACTCAGAACATTACACAATCACCAGGCCTGTCTGCACCGATACGCGTGGGTTGTATCTAGGTAGCTGTACTATTTTGAAGGCGGTGGCCGATGACCAGAACTTGAGTCCCGTCTCGTTGGCAGCGGCTAGGTGTTATTCGGAATCTAGACCAAAAGTATGTCAACAACTCTTTGGCCAGGGCCCATCGCATCAGAAGAGCGCCAGCTCCGTGAACAAGAGTCACTTGTACGTCCTCTGTCGGCTCACAAAAGCGTGTCTAATGGCAGCTTTAGTCACGGGAACTAGAATGGCTTCTGGATGCGCTAAGAGAAACTCTGGCTTCACTGAAGACTGGACTTGAAGAGTGTGCGGCCTTGCTACATCCAGATCATGGCAATACCACGCTAGTGCTGTCTTCTTTGCGCTCAGAAAGCATCAAGGGTTTCGCCACCCGCACTGGCACACGCGTAGTCAAGGCTGTAATGCATTTCTTCCCTCGTTCAAATATCCTTACTAACATTCATGGAGGATCTACGTCTCAAGTTGGCCAGTTTGCGGCCACCACCTGGGCAGAATGACCTGCGTCTTACTGTGTCTACGGCACCGCAGGCGCCCGTCCTCAGTCTCCGCCAGCTGACGCAGGTCCGCAACCTGATCAACGCGTCATTGGATGTCATCGACGTAACTACATGGACTGGTGACGCCAGGAATGCCGAGTTCATCTGTGGCCAGCTGCAGCTGCTGTTCGAAAACGTGCAAGAGGCGAAGCAAACCCTCAAGGGCTCACAGGAAATTACGAGGGCATGGTGCGAAGATCCCTTGGACGACGAGGTATGCCATGGCACTTATTTGAGAAGCACGCGGCTGACCACCTGCAAGATCTTTGAGCCCTCTTGCCCTCCGAACATTGCTTTGCACTGGGCCGTTGTGGACGCAGCGCTGATTCTGTATGTGCGCATTCTCGAGCCAGCAGATGGGCCTGAGAACCCGGAATCGCTTACGGGGCTCGGCATACGTGATCGCCTTGCAGTTGCCTTTGGCGCGCCCAAGGTGCAGCCGCACGAGGAGCTTGGGGAGCGATTTGACTACAAGGGCCGCGATGTGCGTGTGAAGGAGATGTCACGTGTGGAGAGTCAAGACCCATCTCTGCTTGCCGCCATGGCCAAGCTGAGTGCGCTTGAACACAGCGTTGCCATGAGCCGTACAGCTCTGGATACGGTCATGTGCAAAGAGCTTGACTGACCCGAAAGCGATGAGTAAAATGATGTCGCGCATTAGTCTCACAGCCAGGCTAGAACATCTGCATGACAGGCACAAACTCCGCGGCGGCCGATCCCGTCCCAAGTTTTGTTATCAAACCGAAATTTTATTCGGCGCGGCTTCGGCGTCGCCACAGCTGGATAGATAGTCTTTGCATATATCTTATGGAGTTCTTTACTGTCCATCATGATCTCGATAATCGACTTGCACCGCGACTGCACTATATGACGCAATACCCTATCGCAGCACCCTCGTCCACGGTCCTACCTCTTAATAAGTGACATGCCTGCGCTGCTCGTAGCATTGGAGGCGGCGCATCAAGTGCATCTCGTAGTTGGCTCGAACCCACTAGCAGGTGCACGATGTACCCGTTCGCTCGAGGCCGGCGCAACGGTGAAGCTGGTGGCACCTCCAGATGTTCAATTGCACTACGGTCTGGCGAAGCGCATAGAAGATGGCGAAGTCGAGTGGATAAAGAGACCGTTCAGTGATGACTTGCTCACCACTCTGGGAAGAGACGAAGTAGATGGCGTGGTCGACATGGTGTTCGTCACGCTGGGGGCAAAAGTTCCTACGAGTATGTATGATCAATCGAGTGCTGCAAAGCAAGAGACTAACAAGCCCTCATTAGGCACGCATATATCGACCCTTTGTCGCCGTCTTCGCATTCCAATCAATGTCGCCGATGCCCCAAATCTCTGCACCTTTACTCTCCTGTCCACACATACCGACGGACCCCTTCAAGTGGGGGTGACTACATCCGGCAAAGGCTGTAAGCTAGCCACGCGCATCCGTCGCGAGATCTCGGCCACGCTTCCGTTGAATCTCGGCCAAGCAGTTGACAGACTTGGAGGTATGCGAAGACGCATTTGGGAGGAGGATCACGCAGCTGAGCTATGCATGGACCTCGAGGCCGATGAAGACGATGCCGGCCAAACATACACCTTCAACAAGCTCGTCCGGGCCGAGGATGTGGAGGCTGCAAAATTCAGACGAATGCGATGGTTGGGGCAGATTTGTGAGTACTGGCCGTTGCAACGCCTTGCAGCCATCACAGATCAGGACGTGGAAACGGTGCTGCAGAGCTACGTGGCGTCTGATTCGTCAGGACTGGATACCAAGGTGCTGGACGCCAGGAGACGCGCAGGACGCATCGTACTCGCCGGCTCGGGCCCCGGCAATCCGGACCTCCTTACGCGTGCGACGCACAAGGCGATCCTTTCGGCAGATCTTGTTCTCGCGGACAAGCTGGTGCCTGCACCGGTGATTGAGCTTGTGCCTCGTCGAGCGCAAGTTCACATTGCCAGGAAGTTCCCCGGGAATGCGGACAAGGCGCAGGAGGAGCTACTGGAACTTGGTCTGCAAGGACTACGCGAAGGCAAGAATGTTGTGCGCATCAAGCAAGGCGATCCCTACATCTACGGGCGTGGCGCTGAGGAATTTGAATTCTTTGCTCGACATGGATTCCCTCCCATCGTCTTGCCGGGCATCACGAGCGCGCTCAGCGCGCCCCTGTTTGCTTGCATCCCTCCAACGCACAGGGGTGTGACCGACGAAGTGCTCATTTGTACAGGCACAGGACGCAAGGGGGCGCCGCCAGACCCGCCTTCATTCGTTGGCACACGAACCGTTGTGTTTCTTATGGCCCTGCACAGGCTATCTGCGCTAGTGGAGAGCTTGGTGGGCGAGGAGAAGAAGTGGCCAAGGGAAACCCCATGTGCGGTCATCGAAAGGGCGAGTTGCCCGGACCAGCGCGTCATTCGCACAACGTTGGAGTACGTGTGCGCAGCAGTGGAGGAAGAAGGCAGCCGGCCGCCAGGATTGCTGGTGGTCAGTCAGGCCTGTCAAGTGCTTTGGCACGGCAAGCAAAAGTGGGTCGTCGAAGACGGCTTTCAAGGGCTGGACGGGCTGGACGAGCTGGCCGCTGTGCCGGTCCCGACTACAATATGAGCCACGTTCATTGCAAGTCATCGACGTCGAGCATAATCAAACAGCAAGTGGATGGGCAAGCATCCGATATCGCCAAGCGATCTGCAGCCTTCGCGCTCCAGATAAATTCATTCGATTATCAACGGCAATGGGCGGCGGAAATATCGACGACCGCTAAAGTCCCCGGACGGTGCGCTGTCACATATCCGGCGGTCGGCAATGCAGACGCCATTCCTCAGACTAAGCCCTGCATGCAGTAGGGAAGTGCGGAGGTGTTGTCGGCGTTTGCATGGCTGAAGCGATCGTCGCGTGTGGAGCTGCCTCGGCGGAATGAAGATGCCGTGCAAGGTTGGAGGAGACGAGAGTGCGCAAAGAGGACAGGACCATGCGATACGGCACAATACCTCCAGAAGAAGATGGACGATTCACACTGCATACAAGTAGAAGTAGAAGTGGAAATCTAGACATGTCCAGATATGCCGTAAGGAGCGACACGTTCGAGTCAGCAACGCTGCCCAAACGCCTGCTTGGCGGCTCGCGGGTAATCCAGCCAGCTCACTCTGCCCAAAACTTCTTCCCTCGCTTCCTCTGTGCCACTTCTCCATCGTCGACTCCAACCTAGTCCCTCCACCCCGTCCTCGTCGACTCAACACTCCGGTTCACTCTGCCGTGTGTTGCCAGTCGACGGTGTTTAGCTTTTGGCGTCCACCCCCTTCCTTAAGCACCACCTAGCTGCTTCCCGTCACCACGAGACCAACCAGCCGCCTGACCGGCCCACCCAGGGTTCGTGCCTCCTCTTCTGCCAATTTCCCTCCTCAACCCCGCCCCGTCAGCATCTGCCTGCCGCGGCCTTGCTTGCTCTCTTCTGTCACATTGCCGCCTGCGAGGTGCCGCCTACCGACGCTGTCCTGCCCAGCCTCACCGCCTTGGCATATCCGCGCGCCCTGTGATCAGCACGCACTAACAAAGCCGCCCACAACAGATCTCTTTGACCACGCCAACCCCACTTCTACCCACCACAAACCTACCCGCTCAAAGAGCTTTACACTCCCGCCACGATGACTACTATGGTACGTCCGGAGGTGTGTGTGTGTGCTGGGCCCTTTCGGATCCCGAACTCCGCCGGGCTCAAGCCTCAGACGAACCCAACCTCAACCATACAATCTCGGGATGCTGACTCGTTGTAGGATCTTCGTGTCGGCAACAAGTACCGCATCGGCCGCAAAATTGGCAGCGGCAGTTTCGGTGACATCTATCTCGGTCCGTCCCTGCCACCGCACTCACGTCTCCGCTACCACGCTGACACATGCCAGGTACTAATATCATCTCCGGCGAGGAGATTGCCATCAAGCTTGAGTCTGTCAAGGCCAAGCACCCCCAACTCGAGTATGAAGCACGCGTCTACAAGTCCCTCGCAGGTGGTGTCGGCATCCCCTTTGTACGCTGGTTCGGCACCGAATGCGACTACAACGCCATGGTCCTTGATCTTCTTGGCCCATCGCTGGAGGATCTGTTCAACTTCTGCAACCGCAAGTTCACCCTGAAGACTGTGCTGCTGCTGGCCGATCAGCTTATTTCCCGCATCGAGTACATCCACGCCAAGTCCTTCATTCACCGCGACATCAAGCCCGATAACTTCCTCATGGGCATTGGCAAGCGCGGCAACCAGGTCAACGTCATCGACTTTGGGCTGGCCAAGAAGTACCGTGACCCCAAGACGCACTTCCACATCCCCTACCGTGAGAACAAGAACCTGACCGGAACTGCTCGTTATGCGTCCATCAACACCCATCTCGGCGTCGAGCAGTCCCGCCGTGACGACATGGAATCCCTTGGCTATGTGATGCTCTACTTCTGCCGCGGTTCTCTCCCCTGGCAGGGCCTCAAGGCTGCCACCAAGAAGCAAAAGTACGATCGCATCATGGAGAAGAAGATGACCACCCCAACAGAGGTGCTCTGCCGCGGCTTCCCCAACGAGTTTGCCATCTACTTGAACTACACTCGATCCCTACGCTTCGACGACAAACCCGACTACTCGTATCTGCGCAAGATCTTCCGTGACCTGTTTGTTCGTGAGGGTTTCCAGTACGACTACGTCTTCGACTGGACCGTCTACAAGTACCAGCGTAATGCCCAGGCCATCACCGACTCTCAGAAGCAGACCGCTGCCGAGGACGCCGAAAAGGAGACTGGCCGCCGTCACGCCGCGACCACCAATGCCGCCGTCGCCGGAACTCCGATTGGCGGCAGCAAGGCTGGCGCTGGAGTCAACACCACCCGCCGCGGCCCCATCAAGGAGCGTCCAGAAGGCACTGGAATGTGAGTTTTGAAATATGATAGTCCATATTGTAAGACCCCTGCTCCTCTGCGTTTTAAGTGTTTTTGGACAACGCTCGCGTGGAGGTGATAGATCATCAACTGACATCTAATCCTTTGTGCCTAGGCAACTGAGGTCTTCCAGGCGTGATCAGTACGGCCAGCCGCCCTACTAATGCTCCCGGCATCTGGCGCTGTGCCCTTGCACCACTCTCCGCCTTTGCCGGCAAAATTCGGAAGTCCAAGGCTCGATATGAACCGTCGAGAACTATTTGCTTCATCTCCCCGAGACCAGGCATGGTCCTGTCTCATGCACCAACATCCATCCCCTACGTATGGCAAGCGCCGCTCTGCCGTCCAAAATGTTATTTGGCGGACGGCGCATAGCCACTTTTCTCCTCTCAGTACAACCCGGCAACCCATGTCTTTGAAGGTCCCGCTCCGGGTTCGGAATTTGTCCCTACCCAGACCCTCAAAAGAAGCCGGCAATCTGGATGGAATGATTGGCTTCTCTCGCCCAGCGTGTATGCGCTTCAATGCAACTCTTCTTGGAGCTGTTGACTCGACGCACATCCTGAGATTTGCTTTTACACAACGGTCTTGCAATCAACTTAACCGACTACTTTTCTTGTTTTCTTCGACGGCTATTCTATGGTATGGCAATGCCAGCGCCTGGGGAGGTGTGGCTGTGCTGTCTTTCATCCAAGGGGACGGATTGAGAGAAGCGAGCCCAGCGCTGAAGTCTTCTGACGCCATGGTCCAGTTCGACAATTTGACATGCATCTCCTGGTCTGCCCCATTGTCGCCAGTTGACAATGGGTGACAGCCCCCACTTTGGTTGCTCATGCGAATTCGATAATTGTTTCCACCGTGCTGCGTTTTTCATCAAAGTCTATAGGATTCGAATTGATCTTGCGTTCATTGCAATAGACTCTGCTGCAATCGTGCCCTTTCGAAGCTACATGACCCTTTATGAATATGCACTGGCCTGTCCTGCCAGAGAGCGATGACCGTGTTTTTAAAGTAACATTGTATCTGCTATGAGTCTACATGATCCGACCGGAGTAGCTTCAGAGGGAAGCTCCGAAAACCTTTGAGATTGCAATGAGAGCTATATCGAATGCCAATCTCTGCAACATCTTGGGTTGGGTATTTTGCTGCCAGACGATAAGACACGTGTTCAAGACGGGCAACAGAGCGAGACCAGTTTTCACTGCGATCAGGCGAAGGCAGCGGCAGAAGGGAACAGGATGTGCCCGAAATCTATTGCGAAATCTCGCAGAGCACAGAATGGTGGAAGAAAATCATGACAGTAGACTCTCCCCTCCACTCCCAAACAATTTAAGTATGATTAACCGCTACTAATTTGTTTCCTGCTATGAAACCCTTATAGTAATGCTTACTCTATCTCTGCTATTTAAAATTGTATGGAAATTTACAGTGGAGTTTAAGAACACTATATCTACACTGGTCTTACTTATAATATTAACTCTTAAATGCTATATAGCTATTCTTAAAGCTATATATGGTACAGATCTTCAGCCTACCATTAATAACTATACTATGTTGGCTGGGGAGAATGACAAGTTGTGCTTTGCCGCTAGAGTACATTCACACATTCTCGGGTAGGATCAGTGCCCAGTCGAACCGTTTCACCTGCGCTACAGCTTGACAAGACAGCGAGTTGCTGTGAGCTCGAATGGTGATCCGCTGTAGTGATGGGATCATGTCAAGGATATCTCTGATCTGGCCAAGAGTTTCCAGATGTGGGTCATGGCCCTCTTCTCTGGCTGTAGTCGTGCTTTTAATATCTGGATGCACTAGTAATTCGAGAGATCTAAGTGAATTGCAATTGTCGCGAAGAAGTTTGAAGTTCCGTAGGCCGTCTGCTGTGACCGTGTCATTCTCCAGCATCGCTGGTGAGATATCAGAACTCGGGAAATTCATGGTTAGGTGTGAAAGCGAGTTTGAGTTGGCCTTTCCAATACAACGGATGAACGATTGCACCAAACCCTGCTCTTGCGCCGTTTCAACTAGACTGAAGTGATTCTCCATGTAAAGAATGGCACAAGACTCGCTCCCAACTTGTCTGTTGACACGCAGAAGAGCAAGCCATTCTTTTGGTTTGTCCGGTGCAAAGGATTTAATGGTTGAAGTAGAGTCTTGGAAGAGGAATAGGGGATGGTTCACGTTGAGAGTCCTTGTGTATACATCTTTGCGCACTGGAAGAGGAAGGTCCAGGAATGTCTTACTCATCTCGTACGCTAGTTATGACCCTGCTTGTCGACGACGCCACCAAGAGTAGACCCATCCTGCCAGAAGACCCGCGAACTGTCGAAGAGGTTTCACCACCTTGCTTAATTACGTCAGCAAGCCCACCAGTCGGCAGCAATCAGCTAGTGAAACGGGCCGTGCCTGTTGCGGAAGCAGCATAATGGGTGTGTTGCACTCTATACATAGTGAGAGATTACTCTCCGACAACCGCCAAGACAAGCGAGGTGGATTCGGACACTCAGTAATTCCGTAGCTAGCCTGCGGGCTTCTCCAATAATATTACGTTTCCACAACAGTGCCGACTGTTGGAGCTCAATAGCCATCTCACGACTCCATCTTTGTGAGGTCAGCCATTCCACGTTGCCGCCACACAAGCAGATAATTGCCAACGCCCAAATCTTCGTAGTGCACTATTCCCAGCACCAGAAGCTATGAAAGCCACATTAAATTCTCCGGAATCGAAACGCAGCCTGGCTTGTGACAAAATCCCGCCGCTTTTGGCCGGAGAGCAACCCTTTCCACCACAGAATACGCCCTTCCAAAGCTTCGTCCACTGAACCGATAGACCCGAGTGTGCCTGAATGCTATGACAATGTAAATCAGAATCTTGCGCATATCACGCCCGGCGGAAGTTCACAACCCTCTCTACGCACTCAAGAGACCTCCGAGGAGAAGACATCAAAGCAAGACGCGCCTGGAACGCAAGAAGATCTGACATCCACATCGCCTGCTTCGCCAACCACTGAGCTTGGATCTGACTTGTGGAGTGCGGCATATCAAGAGGCCGTCGAGAGCCTTGGTAAAGATTTAGATGCTGCGATAGTCAAAGGGAAACCCCTCGCAGATCTGCTCAGTGACCTTGAGAAGGAGGGAGAAGAGGCTAGTCAGGAATCCATATTTCTCAAGGGTCTCGGCTATCTGCATGCGCTTCAGATTCCCCTCGAGAGGTTCAAATTTGCTTTGGATATCGCCAGTCCTCTGAGTAACCTGGAACCTACCGCAGCATGGGTCGTTGGTCAGAGGTGTCACCGCGGTGCGTTTTTCTGGAACCCCAGCCTAATTGCATTGCCATGTGGACTGACAAGTATATCTCAGCTTGCTATTAGCTGCGCATCAGCGGACATAGAATCGCGAAGAAGATCGGCGAAATGCTTGAGCAACTATCGAACATCGTGATTGCGATACGCTCGGCCAGAAGACCAATAAACAAGATATCCACACGGTAATGAAGCCTGCTCTCCACATTGACTTGTCTAATAATTTGCAGGCATTGGTATTGGTGTATCAAAAGTTGCTTGAATTTATGAAGCTGCTTACAAGATCCTGAGGAAAAGGGGAGCGAGGTTAATGTTGGAGGTTAATCTCAAAAACGACCGGCTTCCCACAATTATTGAAGAATTCCTGGAACATGCGGAATTAATAAGGAAGCTAGTGGAGAAAGCAACGCTGGAGATTGTTGAAGACATCAGAACTATGCTTTACAACTCGGAAAGTAAGATTCCTCCTCCGCTACAGACGATTGCGCGAAAACTGACACTTAGACTAGTTGCAAGATGGCTAGGTAGTGACAAAGTTCAACGACAAGTTCGACATCTCGCCTACCTGCGAGAGCTCAGGACCAATCACGCATGCTCGTTCGTTCTGGACCGCGACGAATTCATCAATTGGCTCACCTCCTCGGACTCTCAGCTGTTGGTGGTATTGGGTGACATGGGATCTGGAAAGTCCGTCATTATGGCCTTTCTTATTAACCACTTGATCCGTAAAAACAACGGACAACTTCCAAAGGCAAAGACATGCTATCACTTCTGTCAGAATGACGAGTCTGGTCGAATGATTCATGTCTATTCAGTCATTATCCTCGCACTTCTGGAACAGCTTCCAGGACTGAAAAAAGATTTCTTCGATTGGTACAAAGACCGTGGAAGCTTAGAACCTGCAACAGATCCCGACGAGCTCGAGAACTTTCTTGTTGGATTAGTTGAGCAGGTCCAACGCCCTCTCTACCTCGTTCTGGACGGCCTTGATGAGTGCGAAGAAACCTCCCGGCGGAGAATTCTCAATTTGATCCGCATTCTTCTTAAGTGCAACCCTCGACTTAAGGCGATTGTGTCCTCTCGACCCAGTGAAGAGATCTTTGAGTCCCTTGGCCCTGACCCAAAGATTGTGCTTGGATCATCTGCATACACAGTTGCCTCATCTATCTGGAGAGATTCAATCGTTAGTTATAAGTCGACTCTCTCCACTGTCACAAGGAAGTGCGATATGGACAGGAATGATCATTGGGCTTCTTAAGGTTCGAAGAGTGACAGCGCTTGCTCCACTTCATTCCTTTCTTGGAGAGATCCCTTCCCAGCTGTCGCAGCTCTACGTTAGCTTGATTTCCCGGTCTGCTGCAGGGGATACGGAAAATGAAAATATAATTACAGCAGCCTTGAGGATACTCGCCAGATCCCTCAGCATCTTGGAGTTAGCATGGTCAGTCGCACTCGCCACAACGAAAAATATGGTTTCTGTGCACCAACTTTCTCAACACGTCGACTTTCAGAGGGTCATCGGCCTTGTGCTACCATTCATCTCCCACATATCGTTCCAAGATGTGAGAACCCGCCAAGTTCGACTCGTACACGAATCTGTGAAGGAGTTCATCGTCGACCATATGGGACCCGGTGCTGGCGGTGTTGACGACTTGGAGAGGTATATGGCTGGATTATGCATCGATTATCTTCTCCTGGATGAGATTGGTAACAGGGAACTTTTCTCTGTGGAACAGAAAAGACTGAACTGAGAGTGTTCCTGGGAGGAGACCATGACGCGATACGACAGGGGTTTGGTCTTTTTTTTCGTGTATGCTTCGGAAAGATTGTGGCTGAACCTCTACCCGAAGCTTTGCCAAAAAGGGTCCCTCCGATTAGACAACTGGGTCAATCATTTGACAGCACTCTCTATGACCCGTTAGGTTCGGAGGCCATGCTCACCAAGATGCTCTCTACTTCGAGATTCGACAGCGCTACGCCAAAGGAATGCGTGCAGCTACTTGGATGGGGCGACATCTCGAGATTGTTTACGGCACCAGGTGTTGCTCATGAAGTCAAACAGTATGACTTCTTTCGACTCGTGATCGAGTTCTGGTCTCCATCTGTGAGACGCACGACTGATTGGGAGCAAATATTCGCCCTTGCGACACAAATGCCCTTGCTGGAGCATCAAACGGGAAGTCGTCTTGCCGCAAGGAAGGGTTGCATGCCTTTAATGATTAACACAGCTCGGAGCGACTCAGGATTGATATGTGTACTGGACGACCGAAAGGGTTTAATAGCAGAAGCAATGCAGAATGATCGTCGTGAAGTCGTAGAGTATTTATTAGAGAAAGAATAAATCCAATACTCGGAATTCCAACAAGGTAGCGACCGACTGATTGATGAAATAATGGCCTAGGTCATGCCTGTCCTAGTTCATTGCGCACATCACATTCACTTACCACGCCACTTCACAAGCTGTGTACTCGAACTAAATTAAATTAATTCCCACCACCAGTTACCCATGTAAATTAGTATATCAGTAGAGGGAAGAAAATAACGATTGTAGACAAAATACGACCAGCGAGCTAGTAGGACGTGGAAGGTTTAATTCAGAAAGTCGCATGCACAGTGTGATGCAGCCGGACAATCGAACATAGCACCGGTCATGACTTGATGTACTATTGAAACCTGTATATTCGGGCCCAGGCGCATTGAATGCCTGTGTAAAATGTAACGCGTTCAGTAATATACCCTAGCACTGAGTTACCCTTGTGCGTCATCAGGTTCCACATTCTGACAGTCGCACATTGCAACCACCTCCAGAGAAGTCTGCGTATTCTTTTGTAGCCCAAACAAAATTAGAAGAAGAATCTTACGCTATGCTTCTAAATGTGGACAACTCTGAAGCCACTCTTGATGAGCCCTAAAATGTGCTCATTCAAAACAAATTTAACACAGATTTAAAAACAGGGTAGCCGGGATGTTGGAGGTGATAATTTGCGATCCTTCAGTCAGAGGTTTACCAATGTTTGAATTCAGATCCGCGAAAGTGGGATGCGCTCTGAAATGCGGCGATGATGTCCTTTTATCTCTCAAGATGTTCGTGTCGAAGAACGTCAGACTTTGAGTTGATCTGTGAATGTGTACATTCCGAAACTAATCTTCAGCTTCCTGATTACTTTTTTCCCTTATTGGTCCCTATTAATATGGGAAAATGACTAAATTAAACCAGATAGCCAATTGGATTTGTTTTCCTCTGTTACTATATTATAGTGATGTCTTTATTTTTTTGGTTATCTCCCCTAGTATACTGCTATATTAGTTCCGACACTAGGTTCAAATGATGCGGCAATGTAGAATCCACGAATTAGGAGGAAGCAGCCAGCGGACATTTTGCGCGTTTCAACATGGATCCCATGGCCAAAGCCTCATTGCCTTTTCGACCGACATCTTCCCCTCACCTCTGGTAGCCGTATCCATCCAGTTCCGGAAAAGACGGCCATGCTTCTCGCGTGCAGCGTCCCAGTCCGCCGCAGGCACCCACCCGCTGGCATCGCCGTGAAATGCCCGCGCCAGAGAAGCTCTTAGCTCTTGCGCCGTTGTAAAGTCGGCGAATAGCTCCTTCTGCCGCGCTGCCTGCTCTTTGTCGAGGGCGTACGGACATGCCCCGGGTAAGCCTAGCTCGGTCCATTTAGCAGCCAAGTCGGCGAGTTCGTCTCGAAGCATGGCTGCGCCGCTCCGCCAGCCCATGTTGCTGAAGGTCAAGACTCTCGAGATCGAGGTGTCGAGCGTCATGGCGTCGCGCAGTTTCGGGGTGATGCTCGCGAGCAGGTGGTATGCTCTGTTGCGAAGCATGGCGTTGCGCGATCTTTTGGAGGACTGTGCGGTGTCGTCTGCGGCATTGGGTGAGCCGGCTGCGTCGTCGAGTGTTTCGGCAAAGTCGGGCTCTCCGACAGCGAACATGAATGCAGGTTCGACTGCTGCTGATTGCCAGTCGATGACAGCAGTGATTTGAGTTGGGTCGGATGCGGCCACGAAGATGTTTCTTAGGTGCATGTCTGGATGCCACAGCATTGGGGTGGAACTCTGTTGCAGGACTCCATGGACACTGAGTGTCTGCGTGATCTTTTCGCAGACCTTTAGTAGTTCCAGATTCTCCTCTACTGTCCCAAGGTATGGAAGACGTTCCTCGTCGTCGTTACGATTGTCAAGAGGGAGGTATGAGTATCCGCTATCGGTTACGCCCGACAAATATTCCTCAAGATGCTTCCCTTGTGTCTGTCAACAAGGTTGGTTCCAGAGTGAATGGATGTCTGTAAACTTACATGGGCCTCGATTTGGGGCGCGAAAGTGAAAGTGTTTCTTCTCGCCAACGCTGCAATCCCAGTACGTTGCACCCACATGAGGGCCCAGTACGAAGCTTTCGTCCACGGGTATTCGCGTGTACTCCGCAAGAGGAGCATCATGAAAATATAGACTGCCGTAAGCGGGGAATGAGAGTGAGCCGAGTTGCTTCATAACCACGCCGACGGACCGTATAAGCTCAATCTGTTCACCCGCCGTCATCGAGCCCCACCTGTCGATGAGTGGCACGCCGTTCACTGCTTTCATAAGAATGTATTCAGCCCCGACAGGATTAGACTTGGTGTCGCTCCATGCAACGACTTCAGGCACCGGTATACTGGTATGTCGCCGCACTAGTGGTGGTAGGTGAGTCCTGGCTGAGACTTTGGAAAAGATATGGTGGTTGGCTTACCGTACTCGACTGTTGCCACCTCCGAATTGGTGGTCAGTTTGGATGGTCCAGCAATCCGGGTAGGTAGTCGGGCTACCATGGTATTGCCGTTGGCCATGGTGAAGAGAAACACTTTGTTGTAGCCGCCTTCCCTTTTCTCGATTGACACAATGTTCGTGGACTCGGGACAAGAAACAAGGACTTCTCTTGTCAGAGCTTCAAAATCGAAATTAACGTGACGGGCTTTCTGTTGTGCAGAATTGCGGTGGAGCCAAAATCCACTCGTGTATGCATTGGGTTCCGGAATAGCACTGTAACATCGTCCCGATGAAACTGCACGAGCAGCTGAGGATGCCTCCAACGCCATGATTCTCGTTCTTAGGGCCAGTCGCCCATGATGGAGTAACAACTTTGTCATGTAAGAAGTAAGGGAAGCGAAGCTTGCTTTCACATTAGGCTTGTCACGCGTCTGGGACCAGGGATCGCGACTCAAGTTTCATCGGAGCCAGTTCCGCGGCCCACTTTGCTAGCCGCTGCTCTACACATCTCCTAAGCGCCGTAGACACTTCTGACTTCCTGCTGTGATCCGAAGGAATGGACCAATACTATGCTGTTCATACGCGCCGAGCTCGTTTCGAACATCTGGCGCAGTGGGCACGGAGAGCATTCGCCCCTGCGAAGACGAAATCCGAGCGCGATCAATGTA
The DNA here is from genome assembly GCA_006937295.1 of Carpinus fangiana. Classification (NCBI taxonomy): domain Eukaryota; kingdom Viridiplantae; phylum Streptophyta; class Magnoliopsida; order Fagales; family Betulaceae; genus Carpinus; species Carpinus fangiana. The sequence continues at coordinate 572,161 of VIBQ01000016.1, forward strand.
CTATTTAACCCGAGTGTTCTCACCTCAGTAGATAATGTTCTCTATCCTTCACCAGCTGAATAGCGACAGTATTTCCTACTGGCACACATACTCAACCAGAACTGTCTCCTGCTACTAACGGCTCCCACCACTAGTAGGTACTACCTTGTGCTCGACATTAGCTTTCTCTAGGCTTACACTAGGTAGTACGATACGCAACCTCGACTTACCTCTGTCCTGATGTCTAAGCGTTTGAAGGATTTTCTTGGAACCCCTGACTTCGCTACTAATCTTCTGAAGGAGCTCCTTCGAACTCTGACCCCTGAGCAGCGTGTGTTGCCCAAAAAGTACAGCAAGGACGACAAGGATGCCGACTTGCGAATCGATGCGGGTGAAAAGATTGGTGACAACCAAAACGTGGTCCTCCAAGTCAACTCCGGTGCGAAAAGTGAGGTTTTACAGAAGAAGCAGCCTCACAAATATCATTCGAAATTGGCTACAGGTTCTTTCAACACAAAAGCTGAAGACAAAGAGGCTGAGATACAGAAGCTCATTGACCAATTGAAGGATGAAGCTGAGGACAAGCTAGGCTAAGCTTGAAGTCCTGCCTTGTAAGCTATGATGTAAGAGCTTGGACTACCTCTTCCCCTATGTTGAGACTCTTCACGCTTAGTCCGTAGGCACATCAAGCCGATCAGGAGAATCTAGATATCAGACTACAACAACTTTGCTGATTCCTTGTGTCCCTATGCCCGAGACTAACTCGTAAGGTCTTTACAGATTCGGCCTTCCATGTATTATTGGACCTTGACACGTTACTTGTTATCTCCGGATGCGAGAAAGTGGCAAAGGCGCAGATCGGATCATAGAATAAACCTGCAAGTTGAGTCGCCCTGCCGCACCCTGCGGTGTATAATCATTCGTCAACACACCAGGATGGAGACAACGGCGTCATAAGGAATAGGGCTTAGGGGACCTCTGGGTGTAGTCGATGACTAGAATCTACTCAATGTCTGCCTTTTTTCTCTAAATCTAGTATGTACTGTGATAGAATAGAGTTGCCCTGATGGTGCCGTGTCAGTGCTTCGCGAGCTGTATGAGCAGCTTAATTGCGGAATTGCTTTAGGACATGCTTTTGTCTGTGTGCTTAGGTGAAAGTTAGGCTCAGGACATAGATTAGTGTCTTCTCTTGTCAGAGCTTTAGGGTCAAAATCAACGTGACGAGCTCTCTGTTGTGCTGAATTGCGAGCCAACATCCACTTGTGTATGCACGAGGTTCTTGACGCTATCAAACTGGAGATGGAAGCATTGGGCTTACAGTATGCAGAAAGATAGATTGGTCCGCAAGCTAAATAAAATCGCCGTGTTTTTCTTGCCATTGTTGTGGGTATGGAGAATGCGCGCGGTCCGTGCGAAGTACTACACGGGAAAACACACTTGACACCATTATCCTGACTACAAGGCGCCACTCTTTTAAATCAATGCCCCTAATGCCAGACAAATACTCCAAAAGGTCCAGGCTGTCCGTTCCAGTTGGACGGCACCGCCCTGGGTAGCTGTTGCTCCTGGCGCACTAGTCCTAGCAGGTGTACTCCCGGCAGTCAGCTCGCCCGTCACAAAACCTTGAGGCGTTCCAGACTCTAAACCACTGATCGGGGTCCCCGACACAGACTCTATAACCTCTGTTGCTGAGACCTCAAATGTGTCCGTCCCTGTCAGGGTGGTGGAGCCTGAGATAGTCTCACCAGCTTCATTGACACTGGTGAAGAAAACTACCGAAGGGCCAAATGTTGTGGTTGCGTCCGCTGGTATGTCTTCCGTTCTGCTGTAGACATCTGGTGGGGGCGTGAGGGCCCCAGCTGGAGCAGAAAGAGTTACGGCTGTCGCCGTAGAGTCAATGGGATCGGGCGCTACTGTTGGCTGCAGAGAAACAGCATCAGTAGGAGGAGTGCTAATGTATGGCCAATCGACATCGCTTATGGCGGGAAGTGCAACCGTGAGGCTTGTAGCGAGAGGGTCCACCCCAACGTCTGTCGGGGCTGCTATGGTTTGAGGCGGAGGAAGTACTATAACTGTGAAGTCGGAAGCAAGCGCATCTGGCCCAATATATGTAGCCGTAGGCAAGGACACTGGAACAGTTGGAATACTGTTGTCGGAGAAGCTGACCTTGACGTATGGGATATGGTGATTTGGGAAGGGTATTTGATAGTCCTGTTCGCAACGGTAGAACTTGGGGTAATCAAACTCTTGACTATAACCTCCGATGCTCAGCGTAACCTTGCCAGTCGTGAGGCAAGGCATTGAAAAGTGGCCGGTGCTCCATCGTTGGTAACTTGCTACCCGAACCTCCAGCGAGGGACTGCCGGACATGCTGACCGCTTGCAAGAGGGTAATTATCGATGCGATACTAGCAGTGACTCCTGAGACATGGGTCATAAACTCGTCCGTGAAGAGGCTTTGGATTTCCTGGACAGCAGCGACAGCGGCCTGCACAGCAGCTTCATCACCTTGGGGATCTGAGAGCCAGGAATCGCTGACTATTGTGTCTACATTCCTAACAAAATCGGGTGCCGAGCTCTGGAGTTGTTGGACATATTTTTGAACATTGGGCACAATCTGCTGTATGTCGGTAATGATCCCTGGGAGTCGTTGAGCTGCCTGGAGTGTCTCTGCCACCTCCTGGATACTTCTTAGTTGACCGTCAATGACTTTCTGAACAATCTTGTCAATGCCAAGATCGGCAAGGGTGTCAAAAGCCGTTATAGCGTCGCTGACAATCTCGTATAATTGTTGGGTGTCGGTCAAAGCAGTCGTGAGCTCTGTTTGGAGTCCAATCAATGCCTGGCTCGAGTCGATAGTATCCTTGACTAATATTATGGTCAGACAGAAAGTACTAGGCTGAGTTGGACCATGTACCTTGATTTTGTAACCTGTCAACGGTTGTGTCGACGCAGTCCGTAAAGTTTGAGCAGAAGTCGTTTGCAATCTTTTCCACTGATGTTCCGATGTCACCGAGTTGTGTCTGAATCTGGCTCATATCGTTCCCGAGCTGATCGAACCCATCTTTGACGCCGGAGAATGCTGTCTGCCATGGGATGAGGAAGTCCTGTATCTGTTGGCCCATGGTTTCTTCCGAGTCTGTCAGATAGTCGGTAAAAAATCCTTCGATTGCTGGGATGTCGCAGCCGGTAATACATGTGGCCAATGCCACAGCCAGCGCAATGTACCGCGACAAATCAATCTGAGAAAGTTAGCCAATCAAACTAGAACAGTCGCAACAGACAGATCTACCTCGGCAGCAGTGAAGATTAGTTGGCCGTCGGACTGCACTAGAGCTCCACTGTTGACTGACAGGTCTTGTTTGTTGTCTTGAATATTGAACCCATTGTCGATCATGCACTGCACATGGTTAGACCTTCGTCAAGAATTGATCCAATCATCAAAGCGCACCACTTGAGCATCTCCATACTTCTGTAAAACGTCGGCTGAAGCATCCCCAATGTCAAGCGATGAGACAAGACTCTTGACAGTGTCAAGGTCTACAAAATCCAACACTTTGGGAAGACATTTACAATATCCAACGGCTTGGCGAGTGAGCTCGTTGATTGCGGGAACAGTCTGTCGCGCCATATCGCACAAATTGAGTGACTTGGACCCGACATCAACGCCGCAAGGTACTTGGATGACAGTCTTGACGGTGCCTTTGCATTCGAAGTTAATCCCAACCAACACGTTCCGATTGTCTTTGAAAGTATGTGCACTTACCAGGTGAACATGTCCAACCATCACAAAACTTAACACCCCTCCAGGAGATTCCACACGGGTACCGACCTCTGAATTTGGTCTTGCAAGGGTCAACCTGGTTGCCATTAGCTTTGTTCAGTGCAGCGTGAGGGATTTGAGCAAAGCAAACCCCACCTTGAAGAAGTCCTGGCTACAAAACTTCAGGGCCAGCGTCGGAACATCGATTCGTGCTTGACACTCCCCGAGCTGCTGCACAGAGTCGCATATCACATCCAATGAACTAGCTGAGGATAGGGTGAGGAGACACAAGGTGCAGAGCAGAATGAGAAAACGATGAGCTCTAGAAAAGAAGAGCATGGTGTTTGCGATAGTGTACTGCAATGCGAGGATGGGGTCACTGCAAAGATGTCGAGGTCTGACGACGCGCTACGACGGTTAAACCTCTGAGAGGACCTACACAAATGAAACTCCAACGATCAGACAATTCTCGTCCATCTCGCTTATTCCGACAGCCAAAAATCACAGCCAGCCACACCCGAAGCACGTGCCGTATTGATGCCAGCGGACATCGACGGCCGTGTGCACGTCCCTGGGTGCATCACGAATCTAGACAGCTGAACCGATCTAGGCCCTTGCAGGCGCAGGAATAAGCCATTGCCAAGACATCTTTTGTTCCTGGTGGAGAACTGGACCCAAGGTTTAGTATCTTGCCAAGAGAAGTTCTCGGCTGCGAGGTGGGCTGATCATCAGGTGACCGTCAAGCCGAGACTGTTCTCTTTAGGTTCATAATGTAAATGCGAGATACTGTAATGTGCCGGTCCATTGTGGAGAGATGATAAGGACTGCTCGATTATGTCTGAAGGTAGCACACTGTTGTGCCTTTTGAATGTTCTTGCGCGTGTGTGTAGTGCAATATGATCACCCGCTCCACCAGATGGCCAGTCGCCGCTTATGTAAGATCCACCCTACAAGAGCATGACCAGGTATGCCTCATGCAAGATGTACGAGACTATTCACTGGTTCTGTCATCGTGTGGTGCTGGCTATTTCTTCCCCCTTGCAAATAAACGGAAAATCAACTCACGCGAGTAGCTGCTTCAAACCTCTTTGTAGTGCGAAATGCTGTGTGCCGCGAACTTCTCATCGCACAGCGTGAGACTGTGACTCACCTTGAGATCCGCAGTACCAGAACGTACCCTCGGACAACCACAAAACACTTTAGCTACGTGGCACACACCCCAGTTTTTCTGTCTCTACCACGCATCTGCATGATCTCGCCTCTTGAACAATAAGTACGAAGACATATACGGCTCATCATGAATATGTGAAAAGTCGACCTCAAACCCACTTTGTGCCTACTTTCCGAACACTTTTAGGTGCAAGAGGCACCAGACTTGTCTGCACACAGTTCACCCCGCTTTGGCAAGAACCATGGCAGGCACACCACTTGACGTCTTGCAAGCGAATGAGTTATTCCATGATGATGGAAGTATCGAGACCCTTGTACTTTGCCGGGACAATGGCCAATTAGCGCTCGCTCGCTCCAAGCATCGATATTTCGGCCATGATAAGGTGCTCCCGGCACATCTATACACCAAAACTGTAATATCACAGGAGTGCTACCGGCCCCTCACTCCGTCAACTTTCACAGAAGCCAAACCTGAAGCTCAGGGAATTTCCTACATCAAAACACCCGATTTGATCTGCTTCGATGTATCAAAGCCGGATACTATCAGCAATCTTATACTCGGCGAGCTCAAGGTCTGCGAGAAGATACGTCTGTCACCCCATGTCAACGTTGCGGAGTACTTTGGATGCCAGGTACAAGATGGCCGTATCACAGGTCTTTGCTTCACCAAATATAGAGAGTCGCTGGCCACGAGAGTGAATCCTGGCCATCTTAACAAAGAAGCATTCAAGATTCCTGGAGCATTCATAGGACGAACAGACGTTTGGATCAAAGGAATTCAGGCAGGGCTGAAGCACCTACATAGTCTAGGGTTCGTCCACAATGACATCAGTCCCAGCAACATCATGTTCGGGAGTGATGACGATAGTCCTATCATTATCGACTTCGACTCCTGCTGCCGCATCGGTGAAGACAAGGGGGAAAAGAAGGGGACTCCTGGATGGTATGACCCAGCTGTGACCAGGTCCATGCCTGAGAACGACTTTTTGGCCCTGGAGGAGATGGCTCTCTGGCTGAGTAGTGCAGACACAAAGACGTATCAATTCCCTTTGTGATACCGGTTGGGGGTAGATGAGTGCGGACACTATGTCTCCCGCGTCCATCGGCTTTTTTGAAGGTCTGTTTGACCTAGGATAAAGATCTGGCATTGACTCGTCTCAAACAGGCGCAGTCCTGATCCTCTCGTCCGCATTTGTTCCAATTGGGTGGAGGAAGTCCTCAAAAAAGCCGGTGCCTGATCGAGAGTGTGAGATCGTCATAGCATCCTGCTAGATGCTGGTGAAAGAGATACTCGCTGTAGTACCGTTGCAGGATGGTGTCCAGATAGTCCGCCCAATCATTCTGATAACGCCAGATGTAGAGCGCCTTGACGAACTCCCAATACTCGGGATACCAGCCGCTCATCTCCCAGTCTACGATGCCCGAGAGCTTCCCATCACTGACGATAATGTTTGCTCGTCTGAAATCTGCATGAGTGAAGATAATCGCGTGATGAATATGGGAGACAATGCCTTCGAGCAGGTTCCGCATGCGATTGTTTGGCATGCTCTTCAGGTACACATCCACTAGCGCCCGATTGAAGTCATTTCCGCTTTCGAATGGCCCTTGAATCCAGATTAGCTCAGCTCAGTCGAGGTTTTCGGACAAGTAGTATTACCTTTGTCAGCATGGTTGTCGAGTATACTATCCAGGACTGGGCCGCGATCTGAGGATCCTATAAACTCGGGGTGTTCTGTCGACAGAGAACGAAGCGAGCTCATGTGAGCTGCAAGGTCCTGAGCGATTTTCGTCTTGCTCACTGTACACAGATTGTCCCATTCTACCTCTAGTGTACGACCTGGGATGTAATCCATGACAATATACGTGTCATATTGGCTGCCGAAGTCCTCCACGTCACGATCAAAAGGACCAACCCTGTAACATGCATGTACTCGTGGAGCCGGAAAGTTTGGCAGTCTTCGTTTGACATATAGCAGGTTTTCGGCTTCATGGACCGTAACGTGTGCCATACTTGACGACTGTATTGTCGATGAGCCTAACTACGCGCACCCCTCCGCGCACGAACAGCTCCTCGCTTGACTCGTTGGCCACGGCACTCGGCAGTGGAACCTTGAATCCAGGCGAAGAAAACAAAAAGGTTGTCCAAGGGGTCGAGCTCTGCGCCCACCTCTGACGCTGGCATAGCTCTCAGTGTATAACGATGAACACGGTTTAAAGATCTCCGTTGCGCCCACAAGGCACGACGAGATTGCGAAGGAGTTCGCTAAGTTGCTGAAACTACCTCTTGGGGCTCTCTGATCATAGTACGTTCCTATAGCAGAAATGAAGCACGCCCCATAGCTGAGACTATTTTCTTAGTTTACGAAACGGCGGCCCCACCGATGAAGGAACGCCAAGCTCCACAAACACTGGCAAGGTCATAGTCGCTTTATAAACCTCTTAAAATAAGCTAAATCCTTCCCTATACTGCCTTCTTTAATACTAAGTTATTTTATTTAGCTACGTCATAGTTGGCGTATCATTGTGAGACAACCTTCAAAGGGGCTACATGTATGTATGCTTAGTTGGAGTATCGTTTGCCCGCCCCCAGCTCCGCACCGAGTCCAAAGCGTTATCGCAGTGGGCTCTCCCCTCTGCTCCCGAGTAATTTGAGGACAACTATCTCTATTGTTTGGTTCCCTGCTACGGAACCCTCAGAAGAAGAGTACTTGCGATCTCTAAGCACCCCTTCCTACTCTGAAGACACAAAAAGATGGATACCTCTGCAGAAGTCAAGCCGTGAAGATGTCTAAATGGTACATTACATTGTTTCCGGCACCGTGTGCGTACAGATCCCGGGACTCGCATTCTCTCGCGAGCTAACTAGGAACAGGGTTCTACGACTGTGGAGCGACAGGTGCTTGCTGAGCAGGCGTAGGTGGCAGGAAAAACTGCATGTACGACTGGCAAGGGGTTAGCATCTCCGCCGGCTTCTCTTTAAGCCATACACATACCACTACCAATCCCATGACTACATCTTGTTAGCATCTGTCCTCTCTGCATTGTCGAGTGGATGTCATGACTTACAGGCCATGCCGACCGCGAGATACCCGGGCGATGAAGAGTTCTTGCGTGACTCTGGTGTTTCCGCCAACCACGTCTGGATGGAGAAGACCATCGCGACCCTACTACCCGTCAGCTGCTGTCTGCAAGCACATTCTGTGCGACGGGTCGCATACCATCCAATCATCCTGCAGGTTGCTAGCATCAGCTGTCCAGATTCTGTGAGTCAAAGCTTGCAGGGGGGAGCGCAACGCACTTGTTCCGGGTGAACATCTGTGGGCCCGTCAGTCACATGACAGAACAGAATCGACGTTTGCTGGACACTTACAGCCATCATCGGCATCGTTGTGGAGATTGTACCTGCTCATGGGGCGTTTAGTCTACGTGCGGTGAGCCCTGCAGTCGTGCAACATACTGCTCATGTCCTGGTCTTTGGCGTCCTTCTCGACCTCAATGTACGGGATGACTGCCACCACGATCAGCATGAGTACCGCCGCCGCAGGTCGCACGCATCACAAGCCTTACCGAGATCTTGCCTCCTCATGTCTTTTTTGGACGCCATGTTTGCTTGCTCCGGCAGTCGATGTAGAGGCTGGGACAGGGTGACGTGGTTGGGCCAGAGCAGGATCGCACAGCAGCAGCAGCGCAGTGACCTGAGCCGCCAGTCGCCCCGTTGCGCCAAGCAACACACGAGCTGCGCCCACTCTCGCCGCCCCGCCCGCCTGCACCGTCTCTGTCTGGCGCCGGCTGATCCTTTGTCCCTCTCTTCTTCTTCTTCCACCATTCCCAGCGCCTCGCAAATCTCCACTCTCACCAACTTTCGACGCAGCGTCTCTCTGCAACTTGCCGCATAGCCATCCCCTTCGCCCCACCACCATCACCAAGGACAACCTCCGCCCGCGTCTTTTATGACGAGTACGATTGAGAATTTGAACTCCAAGGACCCCTTCGCGGAGGCCGATGAAGATACTGGCGAAACAAAGCAGTCGCAGAATTACATTCATATCCGCATCCAGCGTACGTCTCTCCACACCCTGTCCTTCCCTTGTCCGCTGCCCAGCCGCCCTCCAAGTGCCGCCGCACATCTGAGACACCCATTTGCTGACCCACACCCGCGCAACAGAACGTAATGGTCGCAAGACTCTGACCACGGTCCAAGGCTTGCCCAAGAAGTTTGACCAGAAGAAGATTCTCAAGGTCATCAAGAAGAAGTTTGCCTGCAATGGCACCATCGTCGTCGACACCGAGATGGGCGAGGTGATCCAGCTGCAGGGCGACCAGCGCAAGGACGTCCAAGAATTTCTCACCGATAAGAAGGATGGCCTCGCCCTCGACGGCAAGACCATCAAGGTCCACGGCTTTTAAGAAGCTGCGCCCGCCGCCTTCGCCCCTGCCACCACCAGCAACAACTACGACAACATGCGAGTCCTGCTGCTTCTGCGCCTTGGCCAACATCTGCCTCTGCTTTGCCGAAGGGCGGGCGTGGCATGACGTGATGCCAGTATGAGTCAGCATCCATGAACTGGCTGCGGTCGAGCATTGCTCGTGGCAGGGCGATGAGGACGAGCTCCCTCCAGAGAGCAGGCGGGTGGACCACGGGTAGCGAGAGGCCGCACATAAGGCGGCTGTGGGAGTGGGGATCAGCAATACAGCGAGCGTGCCTATTGCCGTTTGCTCGTACATGTCTTTCTTTTCTGTCGAACTGCATTACATAGTAGCGAATATCGATGCGGCATGCACAATGAAATTGTACACTGTAGCTCATGTAACTCACACGTGTCGCATGCATAATATTGCAGCACTATGTACTGTATTAATACGTGTGCCGTTCCTAACACAATGTTCGCACTCTAACCTAATATACAGTCTGCGCATGACCCTCGCCTCACGCGGGCGCACCAGCAGGCTCGTCGACCTGGCCCGGCGAGTTCTGCTTGACCACGGTCAAAATCTCGTCCCACCGCGCCGGCTCCACGGTGCCCCAGATGCGCCAGTCCTCAACCTCGCCGCGCATGATGCGCTGCTGCAGCACGACGTACTCGTCAATCTCCTTCTGCTGGCCGTCCGCGACCCCGTCCGTGTCGGCGACATCCTCCCACTCCACCTCGCCCGACTCGTGTGTGGTCTGCTTCACGGCGCGCAGCGACTGCACGGAGCGGATGCGCACGACAGCCTGGCGCATGGCGGGCGTGCGGCCGCCGGACTCGGGCAGCGGCAGGAAGGTCGCGCGCTGCGAGACGATGCGCGGGCGGCCGACGTGGCGGTGCAGCGTCCATACGTAGGAGACGTTGCGCGGGCGGGAGGCGAGTCGCGAGGCATAGTGTGTGAATAGGCCCCGGCAGAGGAGCTCGCGAAGTGCTGGCTCGTTGCCTCTGTTGGTTAAAGTCTCGTCAGCTTCTGTTGCGTACGATCCCTGCCGTTCATGAGGAACGTGGTAAAGGGAGACTATCTGAGGGCGGAAGGTATAGGGGGACTGACTCGGCAAACGCGGAATACATCTTGCTGTGCATGGCTTGGGCGGCCGCCGGGACCTTTCGATTGCCCAGTTTGACGTAAGGACGACCATTGTAGAACTTGTAGATGAGCATGGAGCCCTGGTCTTTCAAGCGCTTCCATATGCGCTGTGTTTGTATGCGCACGTGCGACATGGGTTGAGCGAAGATGGAAGGCCTCTGAGACCAGGGGGGCATGACGAGTGTACCTGTTGAAAGTTAGCGACTCTGAATCGCCAGTATCGCCTGCGCCAGAGCAAGCATTGTGGCCAGGACACTGGCGCAAGTGAACAGGTTACAACGTACCGGGTAGCAGTCCCAGATCTGTGGGTATCTTTCCTGCCAATCCGATCTCCTTCATGATGGCCTTTGTAGACTTTTGAGGCGGCTCCTGATCGAGGGCGCGTTGGATTCTTCGATTCATTGCGCCGCCACGGTTCTCGATCAGATCTTGATGGCCCTTTGTCATCTTGCGGTAGCCACCGAGTCTGCTTGACACCGTGAAGCTCCTCCGCTGCAAATGTGTGTTGTTGCTGGCAGCATACGTAGAGCCCTTGGGTGAGGAGGAATGGGAGCATGGGAGGAGGGTGGACAGTCGTAGCGGCAGTAATATAGAGGTGCACTCTCTCTTGCGAGCGGCCACGGCATGCCGCGACACGGCACTAGTCAACACCATGATGAACCGCAGCAGCCTCACAAGCAGTAGCAGACGCTGTCAATGTTGGAGTAGTTCATGGAGTTTGACCAAAGTTAAGATGCAGCAAGGGTAGTGTACCGACTCACATTTCGCACTCAGCCTGAAGTGCGGCAACAGCACCTGCGACCGGCCCGAAAAGGCGCGCGGAAGATGATTTGCATGTCGGAACACAACGAAAAAGTCCCTCACCTCTGCGATTCCTTCAAATGACCAGTATATTCTTATCTGCCCCGTAATAGCACAGTGCTGTGCAGCAAATCAAAATGGGACAACCTTCATTCCCGGCTTCCAATGCCATCATCTATTTGACCTATGGCGCATTCCTGTACGAGCAAGTTCACGGGTAAAGCTTCAAAGAGCATACACTAACCACAAGCTTCATCGCAGTGTGGCAGGCCTCATAGTCGCCTGGACGCTTCGAAAGCAGTCCAAGGCCCAATATCTAAACAGCAACAGAACGCAAAAGGGTCAGACACTACACTCGTTCCACGTGACTGATCTTGATCACGCGTCCAAGAGGCAATACTTTACCCATCGTCCCACAGGCTGACGCTACGCAGGTGTGCCATTGGCCCTCAATTTCGTCGCTTCTGGTGAGTGAAAACGTCCGACGAGCGGCAGGCGCAGCAGCAGCAGCAGCCGCGGCGGCATCAGCATCAGCACCAGCCATCTTGCAAGCATTCGTCACCCCTCGCTCGCCGGGGCGCTGCGCGGCATGACCGTGGATCGGTCTTGGTACAGGTTCGTATTCGAAATCTCAACGCGATGCAGAAAGAGCTGAGCTGGCATTCAATCCGGCATCAACCCTTTCTGCATCTGCGCGGCTTCACTGCGGGTGCCGAGCTTGACCATCTTATACTCCTCTTCCTCCGTACAACGGCGGCAAGAGGTTCGTTCAAGATGGCCACAGCAAGGCTGAGATAATACCGCGAATACTCGACCAAGATAATGCTTGCGTGGGAAACGTGTTGCCGCAGCCTCCCTCTTACTCCCTCCTAGTGAATCGCGCTAACTCCAGACACAACAGCCCTTGGGTCAGGTATTCTCTTGACCTATCCGCAGATAGCGACAATTGCCGGAGTCCAGGGACTGGTTGTTTACACATTGTCCTCCTCGCTACCGTTGCTGGCGTTTGCAGCGCTTGGACCTATCATCCGTCGAAAATGCCCAGAGGGCTTCGTCCTCACCGAATGGACCCGCCAGCGATATGGCGTCTTGACTTCATTGTACCTCAGCGTCATGACGTGAGTGCTGCCCTTCTCAAGTTGATTTGACATGCTAACCCCATTCGTAGGCTGATCACCATTTTCCTTTACATGGTCTCAGAGCTCTCAGCTGTTCAACAGATTGTCAATTTGCTGACGGGCTTGAACGGCCTGCCGGTCGTTATCGTGCAGTGCGTCGTGACGACCATCTATACGTCTCTTGGTGGCTTCAAAGTGTCTTTCATCACCGACAACATCCAGGGCGCCCTGGTAGTTTTGATGATCATCATTGGCGCCATCAGTGTTGGCACAACGACAGACATTGACACGAGTAAGATTGCAAGCTCGGGCTATCTTGAAGCAAGCTTGCTGGGCTGGCAGCTGATCTACATTCTGCCCGTCGCGATCCTGACCAACGACATGTTCCTCAGCGGGTTCTGGTTGCGAACATTCGCCTCGAAGACGGACAAGGACCTCTGGATCGGTGTTTCCATTGCCACAGCCGTTGTGACTTGCATCATTGTGCTTATCGGATCTTCGGGCTTGCTCGCAGCCTGGTCGGGCGCATGGGACCCCAGCTTTGGCGATGATGGATACCTCGCATTCTTCTACCTTCTGGAACGGCTGCCCGCATGGGTGGTCGGCATCACCCTCGTCATGGTTGTTGCACTCAGCACCGCTGCGTTCGACAGCCTGCAATCTGCCATGGTCAGCACGGCCAGCAATGATCTTTTCCGCAACAGGCTGCCGCTTTGGTGGATTCGTGGTTTGGTTGTGCTGATCATTGTCCCTGTGGTCGTTGTGGCCCTCAAGAGCCCGAACATTCTGCAGATCTATCTGATCAGTGACTTGGTCAGCGCGGCCGTCATTCCCGTGCTGTTCATCGGACTCTGGGGTAAATGCTACTGGTGGCGTGGTTTTGAAGTCATCGTTGGCGGTCTGGGCGGCATCCTGTCCGTGTTCATCTTCGGCACAATCTACTATGGCAACGCCAAGGATGGAGCCAACCTCATTCTTCTTGAAGGTGGGTTGTATGCCGGGGACTGGGGTGCTTTCGGAGCATTCGTGGCCGCTCCTGTTGGAGGCTTTCTGTTCGGCGTCGCGGCTTGCATCCTGCGCCTGCTGGCGCTGTGGATCCGGGCAAAGGTGACACACTCCCGATTCGATGCGCTCGACAAGCCAGAGGACGGGAGTATCTATCGATCCGGCTCCATCGGCCAGGCGTCTTCCGAAGAAGAGACTCCCTATGTGGACCAGACCATTGTTCAACCCTCAAAGAGCGGCAAATTCTTCTAGAGTGGAAACGCAGCAGCAATAGCTTACAATAGCCAGGCGAGTCGGGCTAGTAAGCGATCAGAAGGGTATCATAGACACGGACAAAGAATTGTAAAGTCCATAAATTATCTTTTGGTTAATTCTACCTCGGTTCCTGACGCCTTTCTTGAGTCAGTCCTGCTTGGATGAGAATCTGCCGGCGTCAATTTCTTTCTTGACTTCGTGCAATACTGGCATTCTCACATGCAACATTTGCATATACCCGCGGACAAACACTGTAGTAACGCGGCTCCGCACAGGTGACGGCTTTTCCAAACCCAGGCTCGTGAACACTCAGATGATGAAGACGGAAACTTTTAATGTTGGATCCATACGTGCTCTGTAATAGCACTGAAGAGGCGCACGAGCGACGACACCCAGACATTATTTCCTTTCTAATTCTGCGCGGCATTACGAAGCAACGGGGCAAAGAGCACTGTACCATGGCGGCACGATCAAAGCGTTAGATATAGGACGAGTTTACCAGAATGTCGATATGCTTTGACAGTGCCCCTCCGACCAGAAGCGACTACGGATCCTCATCATGGTCCGCGAACGGAAAGTGGTCCTGCGCCGCCCTCCTCTCGACCTCGTCCTCGGCCTCGTCCAGCAAGCTCTGCTGGATCATCCGCGCAATCTCGCGCGACTTGTCGTAATGCTCGTCGTCGTCGACCCAACCCTGCGCATCGATGTCCATAGCCGTGCGCATATCCGTGGCCTCCTCCTCCAGCTCCTGCATCTTAGCCCATTGGCGCGTGTGGCTGGCAAGGTCTGCCGCGGGGTACTGGAGCGGACAGTTGGCTTCGTGCGGCACGACGGGTCCGGCGCCAGATGGGCTGGCTTTGAGCGGCAGTGGCCAGGCCTCGGCAGCGAGCACGAGGTCGTGTTGCAGCGTGAGCGAGTCGCCGACCCAAGGCCATGCTGCGTGCTGATATAGGCGCGCGCGGGTTGTGGCACCGACTTGGCTGATGGCTGCAAAGTGGTCGGGGATCTGCGCCTTTGTCGTGGCTGCGTACAGGAAGTGAACGAGGCGGCGGCGCAGCTGCTCCACCACCTGTCCCTTTTCCTGCGCAGACAGAGAATCGTAGTTGTCGGGGTAGGTCGTGGCGGGTTTGCTGAGTTTCACGGACTCGGGGTCGCCCCAGTTCTGAAAGTGTTCCGGGATACCGGCAGCGAGGCACAGGGGTCGCACATCCGCGTGCTGCCAGTCTATTAGAGCGACAATGTCGTAGTTTTCGTTGATGAGTATGTTGTTGGGTGACAAGTCTGGATGCCGAAGCACAGGGCGTGAGAGGACGTGGTCGGGCGGAATGTCCAATGATGGTGCAAGCTTGAGATAGTCGCGCAGCGTCTCGGCGTAATCATCAGGTGATATCTCCTCGAGGTTGGACAAAGAACGCAAATGCCTCTGAATATGCTGACGCGGTTGGCCGTACTTTTTACACCACTGCAGCTCACGCTTCGCTGGGGCCTCGAAGCACTCTAGGAAGGTTTTCCACGGTCCAAGGTGCTCACGAAGATAGGTGCGTTCTTTGTAGTGCCATTCGTGTTTGCATGTTGGACCGATGACTAGCTGTTGCGCCACGTGATCAGGGCTGGTCAGAGGGACGTGTGAGTCTTCCGGCTGCAGGTCTCGGAGGTGATACAAGCTACCACTGGCCGGCATGGTTATACTGAAAAGTTTTTTCTCGATATCTATGATTTGATCGTTGATCTTCTTCCGAGCTTTGTTGTCGATAATGAACCATATGTCACCAAGGCAGGAGCCATTGACCTTTTCAAGCAAGAGATACTCGGATCCGACAGCATTTGCGCCCGAGGCAGAATATCCGAGGACTTTGGGAACGGGAATACCTTCAGATCGCAGCAATGTAAGAGTCGCAGCTTCGCTAGCTATAGCGTAGTGCTTGGGCGTAAGAAGCGGATACGGCAGTCTTGCAAGGACCTCTTCGCCGTCACGAAAGGTCAACTCTATTATTCGGTTGAAGCCACCTTCCGCGAATTTGCGCGATGAGATTACCGCCGAAGAAGCCAAATCCCTGGAAGCGGCAACGATTGTTTTCAAGGCTTCAACGTCAAACTTGAGGCGGCGCTCTTTGCGACGAACTTGTTCGTTGAAGCTGCTCTCTTCCGTCAGTAACATCCTTGGCACTTGTACAAAAGTTGTATTGCTGACACCAGTCGCTCAAAACTTACATCCACCGGCCAGAGGTATATTCAAAGGGGTCGGCTTCGTGCTGTGGTACGTTCACCCATAAAGTCTTGCCGGAGCTCATCTTGCGCACTAGAGGTCTATTATAGACAATTGAACCGAAAGTGAAGCGCTCGCGACACAAGGCTATACACCGCTGCACGGTGGTCATGATTGATATGTCCCAGACTCCATAGTGCGATGGTATAATCACGAGGGAATGAAGGAGCATTTTGCGAATGGCCGCGAACAGGGCACAGCTCGCGCCGACTGGAGCATGCCAAGCCCCGACTAGAAACTGCGGTGTCGCAGCGGGCTCTCCCCTCTGCTCCTTAGTAATTTGGGTACGATTACCCCTATCATTTGGTGACCTGCTGCGAAACCCTCACATATGCATTTTGGGCGGTTATGACATATTGGGCTTGGGTTTAGATATGGCATTCTCTGGTTAGGGCGAGCTGTGGTCACCGTCAGATCATAGTAGCACAAGAAGGTTGCGTTACTTGAGTGTCGGAAAGGAGGCGTGCTCATATTGGTGACATGCATCTGGCAGTATGGTATGTTCATCAAGATTGCTGCCGTCTATTGTAAATCCGTGCGGCGACCGACGGACGGGGCTGCTGATACCCATCCTTACTTCACTAGTCGAAGGGTTGGGTAGCTCTGCATGCGTAGGAAGGTGGGGTGGGGCTATTGGCTACGGCCGCGCAGGCAGCGGTATATGATTTAATTTCAGTCAGCTTGGGTGGTATTGCTTTAAAGACGACTCTCGTTCCTCTTCTAGCTCAGCTCTATCATAGTCACGCCATACGATTGCATTGGTACACCTCCCGGTACAAACTTGACTTTCGTGTTTCATTATAAAGAGCAAGGAAGGGGTCGACTCCAATTCTTGAGTGCGCGAACATGACTTCCTCCCTCGCTAGTGTCACGAACTAACCACATGGTCAGCGCAACATGGGAAAGAAGCAATGGAAGATTCTTGTCAAAGCTGTGTGCAGTGGCGACGGCTGGAAAAAGCTCATACGGCCTACCGTGCCTGTGCACGGCACTGCATGGCCCAAGACCCAGCCGGAACTTCAGAAATACGGTATACGCTTTGACTACGCCGGGAAGTTTGAAAAACTTAACAAGACATATCATCGATTCCAAGCCCAGGTCAACGCAGGTAAAATTCCTGCGTCGTGGGAAGACTGGCGCAAAAGGAATGGAGGGACTCACGCCATAGTCGCGACCATCGAGGTCCCTGAGGACGGAACGGCGGACGACGTGCAAGAGGCTCTTGAAGCAGTTGAAGATGATCTTAGCGCATGACTTGCTGAGGGATGGACCCTTTCACATGTGCTTGCCTGCTAACACTAGTCTTAGCCAAACCAAATAGTGCTCATTTGTTCTCCGGGATATCCGTGTGTAGCTTCTCTTCACGGAGGTGGGCCACAAGCCCTACTCTGAACCCAGAACGGAGGCTAGTAGTTTAGCTGCCACAGACGCAAGTGTAGGGGTCCGAGAAGCACTGTTCCCAGTTACAGTTGGCCATGTTCATCGACCTAACATTAATAGATGAGGTTGATTCTCGCTTGCCTCCCCTTGGTGAAGATGTTGCGGGAAGAAAATGGAACGCTCGGCATGCCGCGGAGGTATGCAGCAATATTGGCGTATCCAGACTTTTCGGCTCTGCCAATTACAGTGAGGCCTTTGCAGTCTTCCACCAGTGGATCCGCGCCTCTTTGCAGCAAAAGCATGACCATGTCCAGAAAGCCGTGCTCTGCAGCCGCGTGCAACGGTGTCCCGAGATTTGCGAATGCCATCATCAAGTATTCGTTCATGTGATCTTAGTACATGACCTGATTCACAGGCGCACCGCGGTCGAGTAAGAGCTTGACAACATCCATACGGTGCGATGCTGTGCGGTGAACCACTCGGTGCAGTAGATATCCATGCGAAGCATCTTCGACGCGGTCAAGCAGCTTTCTGATGACGGAGAGCTGCCCGCACTCAACGGCGGAGCTGAGAGGGGTGACGCCGGCGTCGCAGGCAGCATCTGGGTCGGCTCCATGGCTGAGAAACCAATCTACCATGACCTCATCCTCAACGGCGAGACTGTCTGGCGACGTACTCTAGGGCAGGCGGAGTGCTCTTGCCGAGTGGTCGGTTGATCTCCCAACCGTGGCCTAAAAACATCTGTAGCATCTCGAAGCGTCGGCCCTGAACTGCAGTTCGGAGATGTGACGTCTGCAGCTTCAGCCCGTGCTCAAGTAAGATGGCAGCGACCGATACGTGGTTGCCTTGAACGGCGTCCGCAAGAGCAGCTGTGCAACTCACGATCTCCAAGTCATCTCCAGCGGCCGCGAGAGCAGCTCGCACACCAGCGCAGTCTCCGTTTTGGGTCGCTCGCTGGACGAGAGCTGGTGTCGTTTGGTCCGTCATCTCTGTTGGTCATGCAAGTGGGAGAGCAAGCTCAATTGGCGCAAGAGATGTACTCTCGCGCGGTTCTATCACAGGCTGCCAACGAAGATACTCTCTATAGTTTTAATGACGTCCCTTCTTCCTACCTGATAGCCACCCGGGCAATAACATCATGTCTCCACAACAATAATCTGACTTGGAACGCAACTACTCGCAAAGGAAGCCACAAACATGCCGACACGACGCTTACGCTTGAACCCAGTCGGGACCTGGCTCTATGGGATTCACTCTCCCGGCGGTGTGTCCGGACTACATGTTTCCACCGTGAGAGGCAAACAGAAAAGCAAACCTTGGACAGTATTTGAATGAAGCCGCAACCGTATGCTGCCATGGCGCTTAATCACGTTCATCACCTCCCTCCGCAATGCCTCCAGAGTTCCTTTTTGCGCTGGTCCCCGTACAGTTCAACCTGCCGGCAATCACCTGTACGCGCGATGAAAATAACAGTCATGTCACCGTTGTATTGGACGGCAAGCCCGCAATTGGCGTGCCTTCGCTCTCGCACTTCCCGACATCAACGCCCCGCATCATCACATTTGGCCGCGGATGCCACGACGGTACACCAAGTTTGCCTAAAGCAAGTGGAGCCGTTTCAATGTACACTAGGTAGTGCCATGAGTCTTGGTATTTTTGTGATGCTTCACTCCAGGCGAGCGAGTGGTCCTGGTATCGCAGGTTATAGTGCAAGCCATCTGGACAGGATTGATTCCGCTTGGTAACCAAGCAGTCTGGACTGAGCCGGGAGGCAAGTCTTCAAGTCGCACTGGGTCAGTAATATTGCGACGGCCTTCAGTGCGCTCTAACAGCACAGGTTTGTCCTTTGGACCTTGACCCCCAGCGTAGTATAGACCCAAGGAAGTATTGGTCCCAATCAAAGATTGAAAGTCTCGCAAGAGATCAGACGGTGGGCTTTTAGTGAACTTAGTGGTGAATTCAAATGCCGTCCCATCCTTAAGCCATCTTTCCGGGTATATCTCTCCACCATGGGCATGGACGGATATGGGCTGGGATACATTGCCAGTTGCGAGCATAAGCTCATCCTTATTTAAGGTACAATGGGCATGAACCAAACACACGCCCTACTGATAGTCGTGCTTCTTGAATAAATCACACAAGTTGTCGAATGTCTCGTCACGATCGATGAAACCATCATCAGCGACCTCTAGGGTGGGGAGGGTATTGTAGAGCGTTACGACCTCGGCCATTGTGATTTTTGGGAATTTGGAACAGTTGGCTCAATGAGCTGGTTTGATTCAATCTGAAGAATTAGACTCGATTTTGTTTATGTTGAGATACAGTGCAGCGGGACGGTACATTTATAATGTTGAGCCCATAAATGACATAGCCCCACTGCAGTTTTGCGGCTCAGTCTAGCGAGTGGTTTGTGTGACAACCGGGAATTGTGATTGTCCAATGTAACTTCAGGCCTAACCAAGCCACGACAAATGAGGCATGACTTGAGCGCTTGCTCATGCACGGCGCCAGGCCAGACTCTTCTACTGACGCAACTATACCCCCCACCCTTGCCCTTTCATGCCATCTATTCGCTGAGACACAATCTGCTGCCTGATTGCACCGCCTAAGCTTATTTCCGTTCGTCTTGTGCGCGTCTACTGTTTGCCTTGCTGCGCCGCCAAAGAAAGTCTTGGCAGGTCCTGGCCTACCTCTAATATTCACGACACCCAAGCATGCTTTGTTGCACACCAGTCCTTGCACATCGTAATAGTGAAGTTGATACACTTATACTTACTCCTTTGTTTTACTATCAGTTGTTTCCATTAACATGCCGGAGCCAATTGATGTTAATCAATTTGATCGCGTCTTACGAGGCCTCCGAGAGGGCTACCAAAAGAAGCGCATGGATAGCAATTGCTATCCTCCGTTTGATAGGCCTCTCATAGAGAGTACCGATAAGGAGTGGAATGGTACCTATGAACATAGCTGGTGGTATGAGGACGAAAAAGCCAATATTCGCTACCTTCGTATCTACGATGTTCCGGGTACCCTGTCCGGCAATATTCTCCGCCTTCTGGACAATATCCCTCCTATAATTGGAGACTGCGAGATTCAAGGCAATGAAATCAGACCCGTTGAAGATGCTCCTCCTCCTCCGCCAGAAGATGAGTTCCATGATGATTCTGAGGACGTGACAGCACAGCTCGCGCTCCTCCCGTTGGTGTCTGTCGACCCTCAAAAGCATTTCCTCAAGAAACCAAAATACGCAAGTGAGATCAACAACCAGCTCTTGTGTCAAGGAGGCTTATGCCCCGGCACGCCATTGTGCCTAAACATCGTCCAGCTCCTTGGAAAGACTAATGATGGCCGCCTTGTCTTTCCAAAGTACAAGACGCGACAAAATTCGCTGATCCGAGTCCACGCTCTTGATACATACAAGTCTTGGATTCTTCAGATCCTGCGCAGTCTTCAAACTTTGCATGGTCTCGGTATCGCGCACCGCGACCTACGCATCGACAATATGGTTTGGTCACACGACGACCGCACCTTGTTCCTCTGTGATCTTGAGGGTCGCTGGGGTAACTTCGGAGCACCAGAACTTCTGAAAAATGCGTCACTAGATGCAGGTTGGAGTCCCGCGACCGATATTTGGGATCTTGGCAGCTGCATCAAGGGATTGCTATATGGGAACGCACCCATCAATCACTATGTTGAGGAGGAGGCTTGGAAGGTACCGGCGCCGTTCACTACCATTGTAGAAGCCTGTGAGCAAAAGGATCCTAAGCAGCGACCAGCACTGGATGAGCTTATGCGCATGGTTGAAGCAATTTAGCTCTACTATGTAAAAAGCTGCGCTCAACATGGACGGTGGCAATCCTGTCAAGCAACCACCAGTCATATGTCTTACCAGGTCGCCGGTTTAGGCAATTGCAATATATCAAATATACAAGCTGATAGATATCTCTAAGACCCCCAGAATTTGTGTCATAGTGATACAGCTCACATACTTAAAATCTGTCGAAGGTGCTGAGTGTATCTGTCAACTTCGACTGCGTCTCGCGTACGCAGCTTGAAGTTAGGATCGAAAACGGTGAGATCTATCTGCGCGACACATCACCTGGACAGTCATGAAGCCTATTTTCGCGGGATCCCAACGTACTTGACTTTGGCTCAGCTCCTCGACAGACGCTGATCAGGTACAATGACGATGCAGTCTTGGGCATGGGTGGGCGGAAACGGGACTTTGTGCAATTCCGAATTGTTTGGCCTCCTCAAAACCAGCTCGCAACGGGATCTTTGTTACAGAGGCCCCCTGGCCGCAAAGTCCATCCAAACGCCGCCGAGACCATTCTTGACAGCAGTCTTGACACCAAGAGATACCCGACAAGGTTTGTGCCAACGTCTGGACTGATAGCCTATCGTCCGGTCTCCCGTCTTGGCTACGGTGCGTCTGGCGAGGTCTGGAAGGCCATCGGCTCGAGACACGGCTCTGTGTTCGCCGTCAAGATTTTGCAACTCAGATCCTCCAATGTTGGCGAAGTAGCCTGGTGGATGGACACCGCGCTTCGCGAGTTTAGCATCTTACAGACTCTGGACCACCCTCATGTTGTTGCATGCTTCCATGGACAGGGATTCAACAATGACTCTGACAAGATTGAGCTCTTCATGGACCTTTATGACACCACCACCTGGGACCTGATCGGAAGCAGGCCAGATCTTTCGGAGTCGATCGACTTCTTGAAGATGTTCGTCAAGGATACGCTTCGTGGGCTTGCCTACGTTCACCATAAAGGCGTTATTCATAGAGACATAAAGCCTGAGAACATCTTGGTGAAGAGAGGAGATGGGCGTGAATGGCACTTTTCACTGGCTGACTTTGGTGTATCTAAACTACTGGATCACAAGACAACATTCTCCGGGACCGTGCCTTACATGGCACCCGAGGTGCACAACCATCATCTCCAGACAACGGCGGCGGACATCTTCTCCTTCGGCCGCACGGTCCTTGTCATCCATAAGCCCAAGCTTCTAACCGATGCGCTGCGGAAGGACTCACTCAAAGAGTTCACAGACGCAAGATTTGTAGAAGCCTTGAAAACACTTCAGACAGTGGCCCCGCTGCTACAGCATGTCCCCAGCAAGCGGCCCCCCGCACAGGCATTCTACCTGGAGTCTTTTGGACACTGCTCCGAGATTGCTTCACTGCACCCGAAGGAGTTACGGACGGTTCCTGAAAGAAGTTTGGTTGGAGGATTCAACCTCACCCCTGTGGTTGATGCGCACGGCATGAGAATGCAGCACTAACCTACGGCAACTCCAATCACCGTGGCTAATGCTACATGTCTCACGTTGCGGGTTTTCCAAGTTGGAGTTCTGCAGGTGTTTAGAGCGATATTGCTACGTTTCATTCTGGGAGATGAGCTTCGTCAGGTTTGGGTGCAAGGGATGGGCTGTGTTTAAAAGTATGGTCACGTGTATATATTTAGTTGTTGAAGATCAGGTGCCAGCCACTGCTATGGGCCTTTCGCCTTTAGGCTCGTCGTCCATGGTGAAGAGATAGCTGGTAGGGTGAATCAGAAAAACAAGCAGAAGAAGCTGGCGAAGTAGGAGGGAAGGACTAGAGGCACTGGAGGGGCTAAGAAAGCATTATATAGCGAGGGTGGGCATCTTTGCGCTTATTCTTTATTCTAGATGGACAACACTACGACGCTGGCGCATTCTACGCCAAAAGTTTCTTAGCCACACAATTGTTACGTTCGGACAACCGCCACTCCAGCGGGGCGAATTCCGACTCTCCGTCATGTTTAGTCTTCTAGACTAAATCAATAACCGGTCTCCTCCCTCTCCCGGCCCTGCCAAGACTGACGATGAAATTCCAGATCGCTTGCGCTTTGACCTATACCTTGCTGCTCCATCAGGTTACTGCATTGGCCTAGCCGACTGCGGATGCCTTGGTCTTGTTTGACGCCAGAGGGCGCTCACTAATATAGCTCGCGGGCAAAAAGCCTACCAAGCGAAGCGCCATGAAGCACACGCCTTCGGCTCTGGCAGTGGGTGGCTTTCCCGGCTTCTGGAAACGAAGCTTAGATCACTTCAAGAACCAAACGAATGTTGGTATGTCGAGCTGTCTGCCTCAAGATCCTGCACGAACGTGTCCTGACCGTCGCCCATGCAGCACTCAAACTCGAAACCCTAGAGCGGGTCAAGAACTCCCTCACGCTCTGGGACTTTTCAAGCCGCGCCTCGGTCGAGTCGTGTGCAGACATGTCTGACCACGACATCGGCGGCCAATCCACCGGCCTACTCGAGTTTGTCCCCGCCACCAACAGCGACCCAGCGCACGCCCGCTTCTCCGGCCACATCTCCAACGAACTCCCCGAAGACGACGACAACGGCCGAGTCCAGCGCACCGGCTACGCAGCCTGGCGCACGGAGCCGCGCCCGCCGACCATCTTCGGCCGCCAGCTGTGGGACGTGGACAGCTACAACTACCTGGCGCTGCGCATCAAGGCCGACGCGCGCAAGTACAAGGTCAACGTGCAGACCGAGTCGATCGAGTTTACGGATCTCCACCAACACCGACTCTACGCGCGCCGGCAAGGCCAGTGGGAGACGGTGCTCATAAAATGGGCAGACTTTGTCCGGACGAACCACGGCATCATCGTGGAGCCGCAGAGCGAGATGGTGCGCACCCAGGTCCGCACGATTGGCATCGGCTTGACCGACAGACTACCCGGACCGTTTGACATCTGTGTCAGCAGGATGTGGGCGACCAACGGGCTCACGGAGGACGAGCAGCAGGCTGCGGGTCATGCGGAGCTGCCGCGGATGAAGATGCCTCTCGGCGCGGTGCCCAAGAGGCTCGAAGCGAGCGACAAGAAGCCGTAGGGTACGTGGACTGTCGAAAACGCCGGGCTGGTTGGGATGGGTGCGCTAAGCCTGGCTGATCCAGCCAGATGGGTGGCGTGGAAGATGCATTTCATCGGCGTATATGGTCAGTGCATTGGGGTTTGAGGCGTCGTGGTCAGCTGTGTAGATAGGTCTCTGGTGGCCCTAGGTAGGGATCTATTCTGATCCGACATGTCCTTAAACGCACACACACACACACACACACTACATATGTCTTCAACGTTGGGCACGGCAATATGAATATGATGGACCGTGAGTAACGAGTTCGAGGTAGCTATTTAAGCTTGCTCAATCACTGCGTCGTTTGCGCGTTCGGTCTCCTCCGCCTGGTCTGACTTTCGCTGTCGCCCGTTGCACGTCGCATACCGTTCAAACAGTCGAATTGTCCAGTCGTAGACATTGTCGTGCTTGAATCCTTTCTCTCGGAACAAGTTTTGAAACTTTCTCGCAATCAGCGCGTGATCAGGACGCTCTGTTGTCCTCGCATGGACGTATTCCATGTACCACATGAAGACAGCAGGGACTCGTCCTGCCAATTGCTTCCATTCCTTATCTTGCTTCATCTTCCCAACGATGGCATGATTTTCGTCCTCCACATCCTGCCAGGGAAGCTCACCGCAGAGGAAGTATAGGAGAACATAGCCAAGGCTTTCATAGTCATCCCATACATCTTTTCTGGCTGGTGAAGGGTTAGTACAGCAGGAATCATGTCTGCGATGGAGCACTGCAACTCACCCTTGCCGACATGCGCTTTGATAGATGCATATGGAAGAGTCCCACAGTAAGACAGGTGGTTTAGGGAATCCAAAGACTCCCACAAGCCAAAATCAACGATGTAGACCGTGTTGGCATTCCTGTTCAGGCCCATGAGGAGGTTCCCTGGTTTAATGTCTCCATGGAAAATCCTTTTCGACTGTATGTGGCGTAGCCGGTGCAAGAGCTGCTCTAGCAGCAGGAGGACAGTCTTGAGGCTGAAAGTTCCCCCACATAGAGACAGAAGCTTCCCCAGATCTGGACCCAGCAAATCCATTATCAAGAAGTTGTAATCGTCTTGACCCCCATACCAATGTGCTCGCGGGACTCCAGGCCCTGCCAACTCTTCATATACTTGCGTTTCGTTGCGGAGGAGCGATGGGTTGACGCTGTAATGCTCGAGCTTGGCCGCGGCGTGTTCACCTGTCTCAAGGTTTACCACTGTTCCATATCCTTAATTGAGGTTGTTGCATTCGTTCTTCGGGGACACCTACCTCGATAGACTCGGGCTGAGCCTCCATGGCCAATCGGCTGCACGATTTGATACTTGTCCTCGATGTAAATATGCTGGTCTGGTATCAGTACCTGTGCGTTGTTGCATGCGACGAGAAGCACTCACCCGCGGCTTCATCGTCGATGCTGGTAGACGCGAGCCCAACGAGAGTTGCACGAAGGATAAGAGAGCGAGGTCTACCGTGCTGCGCGTGCGGCGCGATAAAAGTGGCAACACCCATCCATACCAAGAGCGGGGGGCTGGAATGTGGAGCTCGTTTGGTGCTTATTGTGGAGACGTACTATTTATTGGAGAAACCCAGGGGCTAGCTATTGAACTATTAGTCTTCTATCAAATTTTATTGCGGAAGCAGCATAACGGGTGTATCGCACCCTATATTTAGTAAGAGACTACTCTTATATAACTACTAAGATAAGTAAGGTAGATTTAGATACTTAGTGCTGGTTCCGCAACAGTGCCAAGGCGTTCATATCTGTTCCTCTTCAACTATCGTAAGCAAAGCGGAGGTGAGGAATATGTTATGATGAGTCTAGGGCTCACAGAGTGAGCTTCTGCTTGATTCCGCCTTCGGTCAAATCATCTCAAGCGACACCCTCTTCCATCGCTTTGCCCCGGTTTCTGGAGGTAGGAGAGTCCTCACGCACCACCTCGTCGTTCGAGAGCTCCACTGGCTGCTGCTGCTATTGCTGCTGTGGCTGCTGCTGTGGCTGTGGCGTCAACGCCAGGCTGGGGGTCTGTGGATCAGTCACACCTTGCTGTTGCGCGGACGATGCTGCTTTTAGGTTGATCGCATCCTTTGCCTCTTCGCGCAGGCGTTTGGCAAAGTCTCGAAGGTTCCGCAGGGCAGCAATTCCGGTCGCGCATTGCTCGCGATCTTCGTTCATGAAGAACGCGCCGATGCTGCGTACATGAAATTGCAGCGGTTGCTCGCGACGGCCTGTCAAGACCGCGTAGCTGGCGTAAAATCTGAGCGTGCCCTGTCCACGCCCTCCCACATAAGTTACCGCAAATGCGCGGGCTTCCCCATCCGCAGCTGTCTTTGGATCGACATAGTCACGCACACGATACATCATACGCGCACCAGCCGAGGCCGCATAGGCTGCCTGGATCTCACATTCATCCGCATCGCCCTTCGGGCCCTTGCACTCTGCAAAGAAATTGGGTAACGCCGGATACGTTCCCTGCGATGATGGCTGCACGTAGCCCCCCAGTTCTTGCCGAGCACGTACGTCAATGGTGCTTTGGAGTATTCCGTCATAAAAGTCAGGCTGAGGGTCGCCTACATCCTTCATGATGGGCTCCAACATGTTGAAACGAACATTTTGTTGACTCAAGAAGATGTCCTGGTTGCCAAGGAATGTTTCAAAGGAGGTGCGCATCACCATGGGTTCGCTCTGCGCATCCCGATTGCGATTCTTGAATGTGTTAAATTCTTTCGCGCCGAATTTGGATGGAGCTAGCTCTGCCCTTGGCTGCCTCATGATTTGTATAATGTGCTCCAGGTTTTTGGGGTCTTCGACATCATCGTGGTGGAGTAAAATGCCCTTGTCGACCATGGACGCCAGGAATGTGGGCCCATACAATTTCCGGGACTTTCGCGTGGTGCTGCTCTGATCCTGACACGGCTGTTGCTCGTGAGCAGCCATGTTGGCTCGAGGCTTGTAGCTCTTGAAACCCATATGTAAGCATTGGAACGTTTCTACAGCACAATTGAGTCTTACACTAAGAAAATGCTCGAGACACGGTCCTATGTGCCTAGCAAAGCTCTTCAAGGACCGAGCTTCAACTCGGAACTCCTGTACTGTCGGGTCTGTTTCTTGGAAGTAACGACGGTCAAACTCGTCAAGTACTTGAGGGTCAAGGGGAAGCCGAGAGAGATTGTCAAACCAGATCGGGGGAGGACGAGCTTCTTGCGACGTTGAAATACCGGAAGCATTCCCTTTGGAGCCAGACGTCCTCTGTGAAGGAGCACATGAGGGAGGGGAAGGGGGAGCAGGAGCAGAAGAGAGTCTCGTCATCTTGAGAGAGTGGGCATGAAAAACAAGCGGCCAGCAAATGGACCAGCAAACAAGAGGAAGATCATGGGAAACAGTGTGCACTTTAAAGACAGGCAAGCAGACGTGGTCGCGCCTTCGCTTCCGCACTCCTGGCTGGAATGAAGGTGGCTGCCGAAGCAATACAATGCGGGTATGCCGCACCCGGGATTCAGTAAGATTTGTCCGAATACCCACTGAGATCAGTCGGGCGGACTTGGGTACTTAGTAATGGGACAGCTAGCCCCGGGGCCTACTCCTCCAACTATGCTACGGGCTCCCTCAACAGAAACCCGCAGATGACGCCGCACAGTGCTTTGTTTTCAGGGGTTTCCCAGCGCGTTCCTCATTCATTGGCTGAGTCTGGCAAAGGCAGATTCCACCCCTCCCGTACCGAGCTTAGCTGAGCTCAGCTTAATTGTTTTCTATCAGAGTTCCCAAGAATTCCCCCAATCACCAGAATTGTTGTCAACAGACGCAATCACTCTCGTTGCGACGTAGGCAGCTCCGATGGCGGGTTTGTATCTCCATAGTTTGCCGTCTAACGTCATGTACATCGACGCGGTCTTCTACTGACGTAAAATGCAAACGTGGCCCGGGTCGCAGGCGCGTCGTTTGCTTCATGTTCGGGGACATTCTCGAGCTTCCCGCCGTGGTGTCACGTCCGCTCCACATGGCCGACTGCTGTGTGAGGTTGACGGAAAGTCACCTTGATCATGACATCACTGCATATCCAGATCTATGCGTGAGCATCGACGTGGGCAAGGTGCAAAGATAAGCGAAAGAGTGGAGGGTTAAGCCAAATGGTCGATTTATGGAAACGCCTACAATTCCCTGCCAACGCCCACCCCTGCAAGAGCTAAGAGTACAGACTTTGTTATTGATGTCGTCTGGGGTCCTTGAAATGTTATTCCCAATGGTATCTCGTGTTCCCATTCACGCGCATGCCGTCGTCAAAATTTTCCCAAAGCACAACCAATCACATGC
This sequence comes from Carpinus fangiana, assembly GCA_006937295.1. Classification (NCBI taxonomy): domain Eukaryota; kingdom Viridiplantae; phylum Streptophyta; class Magnoliopsida; order Fagales; family Betulaceae; genus Carpinus; species Carpinus fangiana. The sequence goes on from VIBQ01000016.1 coordinate 600,631, forward strand.
CAGGTGGATAAGGTGGATATGTGCTTCTTGCTCCTCCGTTGTCTCCTGGGCCCGAGCCGGGTGAGATGCCAGATGTTGAGCTGCCAGTAGCCGGTCCACTCGCGAACGACGGCGTCGACTGCTGCGTTGTGGGAACAGTCTTGACGTTGTCCGGCGCCGGCGCAGTAGCATCCGTCAGAGCTGGATCAAACAGCATGTTCCCACTCGCCCCGGGTGTGAGGCCTTGGAAAGCGCCACCTTCGAGGCCTGTGCCCTGAACAAACGTGTCCCAAGCGTCCTATGATGAATTGTTAGCTCGGCTTGTTTGAATGCAGAAGAAGTACGTTGGAACATACCCAGTCCAAGTTGAGTCCCGGCATCTCCATCCCCTGAAATCCACCCATACCAGCTCCAAACATGTTGCTGAACGGATTTTGGGCGTCCACGGGACCCATCGCATCACCTCCGTTGCCTACTACTCCCCCACTGCCTGGCGGTTGGGGCGTCATGCCTGTGCGCGGACCCATGTAACCACGATCGAACATGCTGAGTGCATTTGGTGTCATGCCACCTGTGCTCATCATCCCCAGTGTCATGGCCGCGCTGTGCTCAGCAGCGACAACGTTGCCATCGGGAGCGACGCCGCCGCCGCTTCTCTGGAAGGAGAAGTTGTTGGACAGCTGAGCTCGGAGAGCAGCATGATTCTTGAGCTTCTCGATCATCACCCGCAGGACAGCTGAGGCCTTGTAGGCTTCCATGGACTGGTCTTTGAGCGCCTCCCAGATAGTCACGGCACGTTCAAGAGCACTGAAGATAGTCTCGCGGCGTTCGAGGGCCCAGGTATACATTTCACCTGACGTTTGACCGCTGGCTTCTGCCTGCGCGGTGTGGTAAAGATCCAGCGACAGCATCATTGCCGCGAGCAGAAAATCCGAGAGGGTCATCGCCGAGGACGACGACCACGTCACTGATGCAAGACGTCCGCCCGGCTGGCACTCGGTGTGCAGCACGGCTTGGTGAGCAAGGATTGCGAGGGCAGCGTCGACGCAGGTGCGGCGTGAGTAGGCAAAGCGGGAGCTCTCGCGAGCACGGGAGAGGAATTTTCGGTGCAGGACAAGCTGACATTTGTTGTGGAGTAGGTTGACCATGTAACGCTGCATCAGAATGCTGGCCGAGTCTAGCGTCGAGTCCTCGCGAGATTGTAGTCTCAGCTGCTGAGGCACGTTCTCACTGGCCTCCTGCAGCTCCGCATCGAGCGCCATGACGGCATCATATTGGAAAGGTACGAGTGCATTAGTCGATTCCATGATCTTACCCAGGAGAAGGACATATTGAGATTGTGCAATCATGTAAGAGACGGGTGTGATCTCCGACAACGGCCGTGGTTGAGGGATGCTTTTGGAGTCCTCGGTGAACTCTTCATCGTAGACGTTGGCAGGCAGAGAGGTGTCCGTGTCAACAGATCGCACAATCCCTGGTAAGCCAGTTTGAAAGGACAAGAAGGTGTCGGCGCATCTGATGAACGTCCAGATACGGCGCCTCATCTCGCCCTGGTATGCGCTGAGCGCAGCATACGGAGCTGGATCGCGGTGCAGGCCCATGCGCAACGCCATCCGGCAGATGATGCCCGAGAGAATCCACATGCCGGTCTGGGCGTCGAGGCTCCTGTTGTTTTCAGCTTGCATGTAAAGGCATAGCGTCTCAATCATAAAGTGTGTGGGCTGCGTAAAGTCGGACGTGACCAAACATTGAGCGGTGATGTCGAGGTAGCGGAGAGCTTCATGCCACGACTTGCCCTTCAGCTCCTCCGGCTCATCACCAGCATTGTGGTAAGATTGCATGGCCAGCGACATCATTGCAAAGCACATGCCGAGCCATGGAATTGATGTTGCCTGCGGATTGGACCAGTGCTTTTCGTACTGTCTCTTGAAGGTGGGACGATGGACGATCCTCGCGGCCGGGTTCTCAGTGTCAAAGTAGCGCATGATGAGCGCATTCGCAATGGGTCGCTGGGGGAAATTCTCGAGAATCTCGTGCTGCTCAATCTTGGATACGCCCTTGAAGAACATGGCCAGACCGGGGGCGTTTGCGCCGGGTTTCGAGGCGGCGACCTTGCGCACCTGCTCCTCGTATTGTTTCTTGTGCTCGGCAAAGTAGCTCTTGACTTCGGCAATGTCGCTCAGGATGGCCCACCAGTGAGCTTCGCTGGCAAAGAATTGCCGGTCGTTTTGCACCTTCATCACGCCGATTGAGCGCGACATTTGCTCCACCTCGCTGTCCTCTTCTCGGCCGTCCTTGAGGTCCATGTCCTGATCCTGCTGGTCAAAGTCATGGGACGGGTGTGTGCCCATTGATGTCGGGCTGCGGCTGGCGGAAAGGGCGGCTTGCGCGGCGGCCGCTGCGGGACCTGCTGACGGCGGACCTCCGTTGGTCATGAGGGAGAGGACGAGGTTTTCCAGCCGGTCGATGCGGTTCTGCATCTCGTCCGGAGACGAGGAGCCACCGGAGGAGCTGTTCCGCTTTCGGTTTCCCGGGGTCGCGTATGTGCATGATTGGAGGTCGCCTCTGCGCGTGCAATTGTCGCAAGGATGTGCTCGGTTGCACTTGAGCTTCCTGTGCCGACAGGGGCCGCAGCTCAGAGGGACGCGATTGCGCTTACGAACAACGCGATGTTGCATGTCGGGCGAGTGGTGTCCCACGCTGGAGGATGCGGTCGAGGGGGGTGTGGCAGGCATGTTGATGGAGTGAATTATTCTTCTCGATTTATGGCGGGATGTACGCGGATCGCGTGCCGACGATGTCGCGAGCCAACAGTTTCAAGAGTGTGTGAGCTTTGTTCAAGCTGGATAGCTTTTATCGTCACGTTGTGGTTGCGCCAGTCGAGCGGACGCTGGTGCTGACGGGTCAATCCCAGGCCTGGCGTCCAGGAAAACGGCCCCCAGGTCGCGACGCGCAGTTCGTAGCGACAACCGCGAAGGGTTGCGGTGGGAGACGATGAGATGGAATCGCGAGAAGATGCGCTTGCAGTAATAGCATGCGCAGAGCAGATCAGGGCGGCGTCGAGGAGGAATTGGGAATGGGCGGGCGGTGGGGGTGGATGGTGATGAGACGGGTATGGCTGGATTGCGCTTTGCAAGGGAAAGAGCAGCGCGCACTGTGGCAAGGCCGCCGCGACAACGCTTGGAATTGACGTCGCCCCGAGCTAGGCTGCTCGATTAGGTCAGCGATCAGGCCCAAGATTCTCCGGGACCAGGGTTAACTGTGAGTCACCTGGGCAGGAGCAGAGACGTGCAGCAGCTTTCCAATGACAGTCTCGTCGTCTCGAAGAGGATGTGGTGGCGGAGTTAACACGCTGCGTCGGCGTTGAGCCTCGTCTTCGCCGTTAAAGCCGGCAACGGGAGATGTATCAAGCTTTTGGGCACACTCTCTAGAGGCAGTGCGACCGAACGAGATTGATGCGGCGTGGCTGATGCGATGCGTGCAATTTCGACTTGGCTCGAGGAGGGAGTGAGGGAGGGAGGGAGAAGAGATGGAGCGATGCAGCTGCCGCTTGCGATAACAGGCGCACCGTGTCTTGGCACCGCTGCTGCTGCTGCTGCTGCTCGATGCAGATGCAGACGTACGAGCAGGAGCAGGAGCAGATGACAACGGCTGCAGACGACTGGGCCAGTCAATTCACTCTTGCAACAAATAGCGTGATCTAATTCAAGAGAGCAGCAACGCTTGCAATGGTAAAAGCATCATGATACATACACAGTCTGTCCAACAATCCAGATGCTCTTTGGCCCCTCGAGTTTCACCTCCTCAAATGCGCCTTGCCATTCGCGGTCTTGCCGTTGACCTTCTGCTGCTTCTGCTTCTGGACATTTTCGAGCTCCTTGCGCACGCTAACGTCCATCCTCTTCTTGAGCTCTGGCCTGTAACCAAGGGCGAAGAGCACTTCGAGCCAAACGAAAAGGGGCGCCAGGAAGAGCGCTTGGACCAGATTATCCAGCAGCGCAGGAGCCCTGCCCTCAAAGATGCCGTGGCCAACGAATTGTGCCACCCACGAGACGACATGGAGAGCAATTGCCCAGTAGTTTGCGGTTGCGCCATAGGTGGAGGTCAGGTGATTGGAGTAGGCTGTGCCGCCCAGCAGCAGCGGGGCCACCAGACCACCCGCCACCGGCTCCATCAGGATGTAGAGCGTCGAGTAGAGCAGCGCCGACGCAGTGCCCAGGTTCAACGGGAGGTTAGGGATGGTCAATGCACTGGGCAGTGGCACGGCAGGCGAGTTCGTTGCCAGAAGAAAGCTGGTGAACAGAATCAATGGGACACATGTGATGTGGATGGCGACGTTGACCTGACGGAGCTGGTTAGTCACGACAACAGATACAAAATATCGCTCTCAGCTCATACAGGGTCATGATGATAAGCGCCATACTACAGGAAACGGTCAGCGAAAAATGTGTCGGCCGGAAGCAACAGTATCAGCGTAGTCCGTACAAAGAGCAGCTGCTTCTCCAAATTCAACGCCATTGCGGCGGCTTGTTCCCGGCGGGCCTTCTGCGACGCTAATTGGGGTGATTTGAGAGTGGCTGCAGTCGTCGTCGTCGTCGTCGTCGTCGTCGTCGTCTCGCTCACTGGTTGCCTGACGGCGGGTGTTGGAGAGTTTGGCGCCACTCAAGAGAGAGAAGACAGAGCGGCATCTGGTGCTGCCAACTGCCCACCTCGCGAAGCCGAGGGGCGCACGCCACGGGTCGCCAACCACAGGGTCATGAAAACCACACCCGTCCAGCTTCCTCCGGCAAAACATTGTTCCGGCAGCCGCATTTCTCAAAATCACGGCTCGCTGAATTGCCTACACGCGCGCCTGACCCAGCTTGCAGATGTAGTGTGGGGATCGCATAGGTTGACAGCATCGCGGGCTGACTGGCATCATGTTCTTCATCATGCCGCTCGAGCGCACCATCTCGCTGCACCCGTCCTTCTTCGGCCCCCATACCCGCAAGATCCTGACGGACAAGCTGCATCACGAGATGGAGGGCACGCTCAACAACAACTACTACATAATATGCGTCATTGACGTTACCGACATCCCCGATGGCCGCGTCGTCCCCGGCAGCGGCCTCGCTGAATACAACATTGCATACCGCGCCATCGTCTGGAAGCCCTTCAAGGGCGAAGTAGTAAGGCTTCCGGGCAGCAGCTGCGTTGCTCTTTCTGCTGCCATGTGACTGCTCGCTAAAACCATGGCTCTTGCCCGCAGATGGACGGCATCGTCACATCAGTCCTGAGCAGCGGCTTCTTCATCGAAGTCGGCCCTCTCGTCAGCTTTGTGCCGAAGCATGTAAGACTGCCGCGCGCCACTCGTCCTTTCTGCACCACCGACGGCTCACACGCGTGTTTCAACAGATGGTTGCTCCCGGAATGAGGTTTGACGGCAATGCTACACCCCCCCAGTGGACCGACAACGGCGACAACGTCGTCGAGAAGGGCTCCCAAGTCCGCTTTCGCGTCTACGGCCTGCGCTTGGAGATTGACGAGATGTTCGCATTGGGAACCATCCGACAGGTACATTTGCTCCATCATGAACATCCCCCCAAAAGGCTACTTGCTAACCCCCAGCCCTAGGACTATCTGGGGTACTTGCTGATATGACCTGACCACTGCTGCATTGCCTCTTTTGCTGACTCTGCGATAGTGTGCTGCCTGACTCTTGAGCTATCCAACTGCCTGAAAGACGGCACCTCGGATCCAAGACGCTCGCACTAGGTCCACCCGCAAGGCCCACGCCCATTGTCCAAGAACGTGAGACGTGGCGACCTTACCACCATATGCAGGTTAGCAACAAAAGTTTGGGCCAGAACTGCGCTTGCTGGTTGAAGGAGAGCACAAGGATGCCATTGGTCATACCACATCTAGCCAGCATATTTAGACCACCAAACGGCTCGCCAGAGCCGGTATCTGTATTACTAGCCTATGTATCTCCTTTTAAATCATGACATCTTCAACAAGACCAATATGCTGCCCTTTGTTGAAAATCCCAACCCCGTCTGGCTGGCTGTACACGCAACTGGGCTTCAATAGCACCTTCATCCGCTTTGCGCGCTTCTAGGCTTGGCTAACCTCCAGCTCACCTTCAACCTTGGGGCCGCAACACCCAAGTCACCTGCTCGGGTCTTGTCGCAGTCGCTCTTTTTCGCACCGAGACTGACTTAATATACACATCGGCCGCCCGAAGAGTGTGATCGCTTCCTTTTCACACAATGCGACGCTGACACATGGTCACCACTCACCCACGCGACCTCGTCTGAGCCCAGCCGGCAGGCACCAGACATGGCAATCAATCGTGCCTCTGAAGACGCCTTTTCAGACCTACCAGATGATTCCGACCCGCGACATGGCCATGGCCGAGCGTCCGCATCAACCGACTCGACCACGTCCTTTGTCCTCGAGAACCTCCACCCGAACGGCCACTCATCCACTTCTCACGCGAATGATGATGTCCCATACAAGGACACAGACCCTCTGTATAAAGACGAATATCAAGACTTTGACGTAGAGGACGGTCCGCTTCACCAACCCACCCGCGGCGTCGATTCCAAGTACAAGCGCTGGCTCTACATCGTCGGCGCAGTCTGTCTTGTGGGTTGGGGCCTTGCTCTTTTCGTCTTCCTCTGGAGCGGATCGTACAAACATCGCTCCTCACTCGCGCACAACCCCGATGCGACATTTTCGCAGGGCTCAGGGAAGAAGATTACAATCGATCAGCTGCAAAATGGTAGTTGGTGGCCCAAGTCTCATGCCATACGATGGATAGCTGGCGCGGACGGTGAGGACGGTCTGCTGCTGGAGCGAGGTGTCGAAGGACAGGATTATCTGGTGGTTCAAGGCGTTCACGTTTTGGGAAAGAAGCGGCAAGAGGGTGCGCCTGGGCAGACGCTCATGAAGGAGTCTGGCTTCAACACCGAAGTCGAGTACGTCCTCCCTCACGAGGTGTGGCCCAGCCCTGATCTGAAGACCGTCTTGATACAGTCTTCGCGGCGCTCGAATTGGAGGCATTCATCTACTGGGCTCTACTGGTTATTGAATGTCGAGACGCAGGAAGCCCAGGCTCTGGACCCCTCTAACCCCTCTGGCAGGATCCAGCTCGCTCAGTGGTCGCCAAACTCTGACTCTGTTGTCTTCGTCAGAGACAACAACATGTTCCTCCGAGAGGTTGACTTTGGGTCCGACAGTCCGCGCATCACACAGATTACAACAGACGGGGGAGAGGAGTTCTTCAATGGCGTTCCCGACTGGGTCTACGAAGAGGAGGTCTTCAGCGGCAACAGCGCAACATGGTGGTCAGAAGATGGCAACTACATTGCGTTTCTACAGACGAATGAAACCGCAGTTCAAGAGTACCCCGTCCAGTACTTCCTTTCGCGACCCAGCGGGACCAGACCGGTTGAATGGCTCGAAGCCTATCCAGAAGTTCGTCAGATCAAGTATCCCAAGGCTGGCACCCCCAACCCAGTAGTCCGCATTCGCTTCTTTGATGTTGCCAAAGGGACAGTGTTCGACGTGCCCGTTGAGAACGATTTCGAGGACAATGACAGACTCATCACCGAAGTCACCTGGGCCGGCAAGAGCGGCAAGATTCTAATCAGAGAGACGAACCGCGAGAGCGATGTGCTCAAGATGGTGCTGGTTGACGTGGCTCGGCGCGAGAGCAGCATTGTGCGCACGCAAGACGTGAACGCCCTTGACGGCGGCTGGTTTGAGATTTCTGAAAGCACCACCTTCATTCCCGCCGATCCCGAAAAGGGCAGGCCGGACGATGGCTACGTTGACACCGTCATCTACGAAGGCTACGACCATCTGGCATACTTCACACCCCTGGACAACCCTGAGCCCCGAATGCTGACAACGGGCACGTGGGAGGTTGTGGATGCGCCTTCTGCCGTCGATCTTGAAAACAACCTGGTGTATTTTGTCGGCACAAAAGAGTCGTCAATTCAAAGACACATCTATCACGTGAAGCTGGACGGGAGCGACCTTCAGCCGTTGACAGATGCAAGCAAAGAGGGCTACTACCACGCATCGTTCTCCAAGGGCGCAGGTTACGCACTGTTGACATACTCAGGGCCCGGGATCCCCTGGCAAAGGGTCATTGGCACGCCCAGCAACCCGAGTAGCAGCACCTACACACACACCATCGAAGAGAACAAGCTGCTCGCCGACGCCGCGAGCGCTCACGAACTCCCGCTGAAGGTATTCAGCACCATCACCATCGACGGCTTCGAGCTCAACGTCGTCGAACGACGGCCACCCCACTTCGACAGGAACAAGAAGTACCCCGTCTTGTTCTACTTGTACGGCGGCCCTGGTAGCCAAACCGTCGACAAGAAGTTCAGCGTGGATTTCCAGTCATACGTCGCCGCCGCGCTGGGCTACATCGTCGTGACCGTCGACGGCAGGGGCACGGGCTTCCTCGGGCGCCGGACGCGGTGCATCATCCGCGGCAACATCGGCTACTACGAAGCGTACGACCAGATCGCGACGGCCAAGGAGTGGGGCCGCAAGAGCTACGTCGACCAGACGCGCATGGCGATCTGGGGCTGGAGCTACGGCGGCTTCATGACGCTCAAGACGCTGGAGCAGGACGCCGGCGAGACGTTCCAGTACGGCATGGCCGTCGCGCCCGTCACCGACTGGCAGTTCTACGGTAAGCCCCCCCTTCTGATTTCTGCTGATCCTGCCGGACACCGCGAGAACAAAGCTGCTGACGCGACACCATTCTCGCACAGACTCAATCTACACGGAGCGGTGGATGCACATGCCGCAGCACAACATGGCCGGCTACATGAACGCGTCCATCACGAACGTGACGGCGCTGGGCCAGAACACGCGCTTCCTGTTCATGCACGGCGTCGCGGACGACAATGTGCACATGCAGTCGTCGCTCACGCTGATCGACAAGCTCGACATGGCGGGTGTCGAGAACTACGATGTGCACTTCTTCCCGGACAGCGACCACAGCATCTACTTCCACAATGCCAACCGCATGGTGTATGACAAGCTGGGATGGTGGCTGACCAACGCCTTCAACGGTGATTGGGCCAGGCTGCAGCATCCGCTACCGCTGAGGGCGGGCGCGCAGGTCGGCGCGGGCGAGTGATGTGCTCTGATCGCGGTTGATCGTTGACGAAGATGATACCCCCCTGTTCTCATTTTGCGCACGAGCCAAGTGGCGTTTGGTGAATTGTCATGGGAATTAGATTATGTTGGAATAGATCTAGCAACTGCCAGCAGAGCTACAATAAATCAAGAAGCAAAAAGATTCCCCTTTTCTGCGCCATGTCGTCGAAACTGACCACCTTGTTCCACCGTCCTATCGCGATGACCTGATTCAAGAGACGATGCGAGACCCCGGCAAGCTCGCCGAGATGGATGCATGGACATGATGGAAAAAAAAAAAGGGTCAAACAGGCGATTTCCCGCCGGGGACTTGACTGAGTTTTGTCTCGGCATCAGGGAGATTCCGCAGAAACTGTGGAAGGAGGCTTCTCCGGGACTACGTGCTGCATGAGCCAATCGTTGAATGTCGTGGACCCCCAATGGATCAGAGCCTGCAGGGTGGCGACAAGCTTGAGAATTTCTTCATGCGAGCTGGTTGAACCAATACGGCCACACTTGAAAAAGTCCTGCAAGCGCACCGTGTCAGCTAGGGGAAAGCAGCCTCGTGATTGCGACCATGAAGAAGGAGAAGAAGGAGAAGGGAGAACTGACTGTGTGCTCGCTATCCTTACGCGACGCGATCAGCAAGTACCATTCAGCACCGACACCGATCAGGAGTGGGAGGGCAGGGAGCGTGGTAGCCTGGACAGCATCTCGACCGGATTTCAGGGCGACGAGCTGCGCAAGCTTAGTATGCTGGGAAATAGCCCACACGCCAAGCTGTGTTTGAGCGCGTAGACCACTGCCGCTGTGGGCTTTAGTCTCGATGCTGATGCAGATAGGTAGACTCAGGGTTGCTTCGAAAAATGTATGGTTGTAACTGAGCATGCCCTCAATTGTGTGCAGGTTTTCGAAGCCAGTGTCTAGCTGAGGTGTGTCCAGCGCGTAGGCAAAGTCGACGCGGGTTGCCATGGGGGCTAAAGATTTTTTGAACCTAGGGCAGAGCGTCTTAGGCGCAATTTCTGCGGAGGTGCTAGGGAAGGTGTTAGAAACGCAACTAGGTGACAGGTGGGAGATTGCGCTTACACGTTGTGAAGTTGAACGAATTGCTCCATTGTCGATAGTTTCAACGCCTCTTTCAGTAGAGGCGCGTGCACAAAACAGTTCCATCCCGCTTCGTTAGCAGAGAAGCCTTCATGGCGTGAGGATTCTTTGATGATATCATCCATGAAGCGCTTGGAGGGGCTCTGGCCGTACGTAGCCCTGGTGCCAGTCCCTGCAACAGCGGTTAGCTTATGATTTCGAAGAGCATTGTCGAGAGACTTTGTCCATTGACCTGTTGAGATTACGCGTGTACCTTTCTGACATGAGCAAAGAAGCTTCAAGATTTGAAAAATGTTCTCGGGCATTTGTGGACTCTTTTTCTTCCACTCACCAGGCTGGACGGCGAGAATCTTGCTGCGGTGTATGAGGGGCAGGGCAGCAAGTGGTTTTTTTGAGGGGCTGCTGCTTGTGATGGGCGTAGCATCGTTGGTGCCTTCCAGTGTCACCCGTCTGCGCTTTCGCGAAGGCGGTGACGCGGTGTCCGAAGGTTCAAGCGCCATGACCAATTCTTCTGCGTCGTTGTCGTTGGCGTCTTCTTCTTCAGCTCCATCGTCTTCCGTTCCATCGTCTTCCGCTCCATCGTCTTCAGCTCCATCGTCTTCCGCTCCATCGTCTTCAGCTCCATCGTCTTCAGCTCCATCGTCTTCAGCTCCATCGTCTTCAGCTCCATCTCCTTCTGCTCCGTGTTTCTCATCGTCGTCGTCGTCGTCGTCGTCGTCGTCGTCATCCTCTTCCTCTTCGACCTCTGCAGTGCCGTCATGTTTGGGGTGATGTAGTGGGGATGAATACGATGGCTGGCGCCCCAGAAGCCGCTGTGACCTCCTCTCAGGCCGACCACCGGCAATCTTCTTGGGCGGCTCTGCCGGCTTGGGCTTCATTCTGCTTGATCGCGGTTGTCTTGTGGGGGGGGGTTTGTCGGACTTGGGGCGATGCGCAGTGGGGTTGGAAGAGCGGGTGCGTTTGCGGGATGGCGGTACTGTTGTGACAGGCTGCTGCTGCTGCTGCTGCTGCCGCTGCTGTTCAGCGAGCCAGGCGTGAAGCTGATCGCGGTACATGCTTCTTTCCTGTTCGGCCGGACAGCAAGCAGGTCCACGGTGAATGTTGCGCTAGGCAGAAGCAGGTGGGTGAACAATCAGACCCAAAGCGGCGGCCGGGAAGGGGTGCAATGCGAGAAAGCAAGGAGAAGCTTTCACCACGGCAACCACGTTGGAATGTCAAGCCGGCCATCCCTGGCTCGTTCCGGCAGAGGTATCATGTCGTTGGAAGAAGACGCGGGGAGGGGGGAGGGCAGACGACGGAGGCAGGCATTCTGGCTGGGGTTCACTGGAAGCCCCAGAACTGGGGCGGCTTGGTTTTTGCTCGGCCAGTATGTATGGTCAAGTTGGCGGTATGGAAGAGGCGGATTGCATGCCCTTTCTAGTCGCCGCCTCGCAGAATGTCCTGTTTTGTGTGTATGGGTGTGTGTGTGTAAGTAAGTGAGTAAATAAGTAAGTAAGTAAGTAAGTAAGAGAGAGAGAGAGAGAGAGAGAGAGAGAGAGAGAGAGAGAGAGAGAAGGGGGAGGCCCGAGGGCCATCGGCTCCGCCGCGTCGTTGCACAAGCGGGGAAGCGCTCTTCCCAGACATGTAGGGCGAATTCCACGGGCTTGACGGTGCCATGTCGTTGACATTCGGAGAACTACGGTAGAAACTAATTAACTAAGCGAAGCTTGGTACGGGACGGTAGAATCTGCCTTGGCACGCTCCAGCCAATTGAGGAAAGAAAAGCGCTGAAGGAAACGCCGGAAAAAAAAACACACGTGCCCGCCTCCCCTCCAGTCCGGCATCTGGAAGAGTGCAAATGATCACCTCTCGTTCCCAGCTGCGCATACTTTGAAGCTTGGCGAATGCATGAGCCTTCCACAGCGTGACAAGTCCCCTACTCCTCCGCCTCCGGCGCCGCGTACTTCATAAACCAGTCCAAGTACGTTGTCGAGCTCCAATAGATCAGGGCCTGCAGAACGGCGAAGAGCTTTAGCAGCCCCTCGAACGATTTCGTTTCGCCGATAGAGTCGCAATCGAAGAATTCCTGGATGTGTGTCAGTAGGAGCACCGCCGCGAGAACAAGCGAACTGTAAAGGGGAAATGGAGCCTGACCGTGCACGTACTGTCCCGTCGCGAGGCGATTACCAGTGACCAAGTGGCGCCTTCGGCGATCACTAGTGGGAGAGCAGGGAGCTGGATCTGGGCCGCAGTCTGCCGATTGCCTTTTAGCGCCACGAGCTGCATAAGCTTGTTATGCTGGGCAATTGCCCATACTCCGAGCTGTGTTTGAGCCACGTCAATATTGCCCTTGGTACCCTTTGTCTCGATGCTAATGCAAATAGGTGTCGTTTCGATCAAGCGGTAGGGCGTCTGGTTGAAGCTTTGTATGCCCTCAACAAGATTGACGCGTTCGAAGGCGTCGAGCAGCTGTTCCGTGTATAGCGTATAGGCAAAGTCGACGCGGGAGGTGAACGGCATCAGGTTACCTACGCGCCGAGGACAGAGCGTTGTTGGTCCAATGCATGCAGTAGTACTGTAGCGTACCATATTAGAAGCGATTCGACGGGAAGGAGCGACACTTACACATTGTTGACTTGAACGTATTCCGACCTCGTCGAAAGTCCGAGCGCCTCTTTCAACACGGGGGCGTGTACAAAGCAATTCCAGCTCGCCTCACTAGCATATGCCCCATACCGAATCGTTTCGTTGACGATCGCTTCCATGAAGCTCCAAGAAGGGCCCCGACCATACGTCGCTCTGGTGGCCGTCGGTGCTGCATCATCATCATCATCGTCGTTGTCGTTGTCGTCGTCGTCGTCGTCGGCAGTTTCCACCATTCCTTTCACTACCTCGCGTGGGATTTTGCGGCCGGAAAAGTCATTCTCTTGGTCGGCTGAGATGACCTTTCTACCCCAATGGTAAGGAGCAAGCAGTTTCAAGAGATCAAAGACGTTTTCTGGAATGCGTTGACTCCTTGTGTGCCACTCATCAGGGTCGACGTGCATCTGCTTCGACCTATGGGTAAGACGAACTGTCTTCGGTGGGGAAGGTGTGGTCTTCGACGCGGTCTTGGTATCATCATCCCGGCGCTTTGGTGTCCCACCACGGCGACGCTTGCGCGCGGGTGGAGGTGTGTCGAGAAGCTCCATCATGCTTTCACTTTCCTCTTCTCCCGTTTCAAAGGTTTCGACTTCCTCTTTCTCTGCTTCTTCAACTGCCAGTGCGTGTTCTTTCGCCAGGCGCTCTGCAAATAGACTTGGAGGCTGCTTGTTCTCAGACTCCTGCTGTGAGCGGGCCACAGGTCGGCGACGGCCTTTGGGAGGACCAGGCATTTCTCCTTGCTCGGCTCGGGCTCTGTTCGAGCGCAGTCGCATTGAATGCTGTTGCTTCTGGGGCTGGGTGCCTAAGGGTGGGCGGGACGCTGTCTTGGAGGCGCGGGTGCGTTTGAGGGTTGCAGTAGGTGTAAGTGGCAGCTGGGCAAGCCAGGCATCGATTTGATTGTCTTTCATGCTCGGTGTGAAACTGTGACGGTGAAAGATGTTTGCAAATACGAAGAGAAGAAGATGCTAGTACTTTTCCATTCGCGTTTGACACAGAAGCCAAGAGCACAGGGATCATAAGAATGGGAAAGCAAGGGATGGGTCGCCGTGGTAACTGCTCCGCACAACGACATTCCCGATCACGGGTGGATCTCTTGTCGCTAATATCACACAAGCCGAGCGAGCAGTTCATTCCTCTCAACATCTTTCAGGGAGGAGGTGGGCGTCGAGGACCAATGCATTGCCGACGACGGTAAAATAAAGTAAAAAAGGACTGGAAGTCGGCTACTGCGGTATCGCCGCTGGTATAGCATCGATGGCGGCGATAATTTCAGTGGAGGTGGGGGCCTTGTTGCGATTTTGATCCAGTATATAAGTAGGGTGCTTGGTCCTGGTCTTTGGGTGTGCTCTGTGTGTCGTTCGCTTCGTCCGCCTTGAGAATGTCGGGAAGTTGGTGCAAAGGACAAACAGACGATACCTGCGGCGGTTGAATCGCGCCATGGGCAATGCATTGATGAGAAATTCCTCGGTGGCAGATGGCGCCGGTAAGCACTTAAGGAGCAGCGCATTAAGCAACCCGCAATGTAGCCGCTGGCCACACACACACACACACACATCAAAGACAGCCACGAATAGAAGCCCGATGATGCGCAACCAATTGAGACATTTAGTCCAAGCACTAAGCTAGATTGAAAGGTGGGGTGCGACATCAGAACGGGGAAAAAAGCGTCATCAGGCCCGGTTGCTTAGCAGCCTGTGGAACTCGTTGGAGCCGGCAAGACAATTGCACCGAGGATCTGTTTCCAGCTTCAAGGCCCACGAAACAGTGGAGACCGCTTACGCAGACCTGTTCTCCGTCGAGTAATCCCGGCGATAGGATGGGATGGAGCAGCGTCTGCAGTGGAATGTGCAGCGCTTTCCGAGGTGCAGGCTTCTCGTTATTTAACGCCGGGATAAAAAGGTTCTTTGCTTCGGCATGGATTTCCCTGCCGGTAGTCACGCAACCCACTGGGTTTTCTTTTTTTTTTTTTTGAGAGCGGGCATTTCCAGGTGCTTGAAAGGGTTCACTCAGAGGCTACCCATGCAATTTTATCCGAAGCTGCGTGAAATTCGTCAAGAATCCCCACTTCTTTTCCGGCCACAGCATCCAATGGTCGTCTAGCGCGGCGGTCTCTTAGCTAACAACAACATCCACGGGAACGAGGGCACCGGTCGTATCACGGGTATTGTCGATTGTCAGGATGCATCGTCGCGGCATACCTTGTGTTCGATCGAGTATTATTTTCCATTGTTCTTTATTCCACACACCATTCCCAGCAGCCTCAAAGTAGGTCAACGCCACTAAAGAGTAGTCGCTTCGCCGCTATTTACACGCCACGGGATGGCGTCAACAGGCAGATCGCCGCTAGTTTGCCAGATAATCCTATTGGCTGGCCAGACGACCGACACAAAAATCTGCGCGTCTTTCCTCCGCTTCCCCTGAGTAGCTGTATGTGCTGCCGCCATATCCGCGCAAATGGATTCGGTGCATCGGGCCGCGGATGTGAAAGAGGTGGGTCACACACCTCCTTTCGTGCAATTTTGAGGCGGAAAATCCAACTCGGAAAGCATGAAAAACTAGAAACAAGAAACACCGAAAAGAAACTCAAATCAAGGATGACACTGACGGACGACCTGAAAGCTGCTTGACGCTGTACAGCCCCTCCTGCTCAAGTTCATCGCCCGCGCCGACGAAGCCGACCATCTCGCCGCTTCTGCCTCAAAGAGCGACCGACAGGCAATCAACGGCAAGCCAAAGCAAAATCTGCTCATCGACGACATCGGCCCCGTTGCACTGCACAAGAAACTCCTCCCCGTCTCCAACCCGGAGGATGAACTGCCCCGGCTTCCGCAAGGCCAAGCCGGCCTCCTGCAGCTCATCGAGCAGGTCCTAGCCTACTCCACCAACACCTGGCACCAAGGCTTCCTCGACAAGCTGTACCACAGCACGACACCCACCGGCGTCGCCGCAGAGCTGCTCCTCGCCGTCCTCAACACCAACGTGCACGTCTACAAGGTCTCGCCCGCACTGACCGTCCTCGAGCGCGCCACCACCCGCGCCCTCGCCCGCCTCTTCGGCCTCACCCACGCTCGCGCCGGCGGCATCGTCCAGCCCGGCGGCAGCGCCAGCAACCTCACCGCCCTGGTCGTCGCCCGCAACACCCTCTTCCCCGCGACCAAGACTGCCGGCAACGCCGCCGTCCCGGGCCGCGGCCTTGCGGTCTTCACGTCCGCCCACGCCCACTACTCGCTCGAGAAGGCGTGCCAGGTGTGCGGCATGGGCGCCGCCGCCGTCCGATCGGTGCCCGTCGACCGCGTCTCGGGGCGCATGTCGCCCGCGGCGCTCGAGGATGCGATTGTCGCGGCCACCGCGGAGGGCTACACGCCGTTGATGGTCAGCGGCACCGCAGGTACGACGGTGCTGGGGTCGTTTGATCCGCTGGACGCGATTGCGGATGTCTGCGCAAGGCATGGGCTTTGGTTCCACGTTGACGGGGCGTGGGGCGGCGCCGTGGCGTTCAGCGACGCGTTGAAAGACGAGAAGCTGGCGGGGATGCACCGCGCGGATAGTGTTGCGTTCAATGCACACAAGATGCTCGGGGCGCCGATTCAGTGCTCGTTTCTGTTGCTGCGAGACTTGCGCACGGCGTGGCGAAGTAATACGCTGCCTGCGTCATATTTGTTCCACGGCGGCGCCGGAGTCGAGGACGAGGATGGTAACGAAGCTGAGTTGAACGGTACAGAGGGCAAAAACGAAGAGGAAGAAGAAGGTTGGGATCTTGCTGACTTGACGTTGCAGTGCGGGCGGCGAGGCGATGCGCTCAAGCTGGCGCTGAGCTGGGTCTACCATGGACGTGAGGGTATTGGGAAGCAGGTTGACGCAGCGTTTGAGATGGCTGCGTATTTTGCGTCGCTGGTGGTACAAGAAGGGGAACTAAAACTTGTGGGGGAGAATCCGCCGCCATGCCTGCAGGTGTGCTTTTACTATGCTGGAGCATCTTCAGGCGAGGATGCATCAGGGAAGGGAGAGGGTAAGAAGGAGGCAATCTCGCGCTGGACACAGACGATTGCACAGAAGCTTCAAGATGAGGAGTTCTTGGTCGATTATGCGAGTGTTGGCGACGATCCGCTCTTTCTGAGAGCAGTTGTTGGGCTTGAGACGACGAAAGAAACAGTAGAGCGGCTTGTGAGGACGGTCGTGCGACTCGGACGAGAAGTATCTTCTTCTTCTTCTTCGTTGTCTCATTAATGCTGACGAATGATGTTTGTATGTACCTAGAGCTATGCAAATGAAGAACAAATCAAAGAGCAACAGCCATGCTATTGCAGTGGGTTTTTGATCAGACCCCACTCATCAAGTAGCCCCCGTGCTCGCACGTACGGATCCAGCTGCCAGTAGTTCTTGCGGATCTTCTCAATCTCGACCTCACGTTGCTGGCGGATGGCCAGCACCTCTTCCTTCGGCTTACCCTCCTTGACGGCGGCAATCCACGCGCGCGTACCCTCGTCAATCTTGTCCGCAATCAGCAGCCGCTCCTTCTCGAGCTCAGCACGCTTCGCCTTGTCGGCCTCGCCTTTCAGAGGATCGCCACCGGTGGGGTCCTTATAGCTGTAGACCCACGGGTCGTCACCGCCCATGGCCGTGGCGACCTTTGCACGCGGGACGATGACGTCGAGCTCTTTGATGTCCTTGGTAAAGTGGACCTGCTCGCGGAAGCCCTCGGGGATCCAGCCCCTGATGATCTTCCAGAACTGCTTGAAGATCCATGGGCTCTTGTGGATGACGACGAGACCAAGCCCCTCAGGGTAGTACTTGGCAAAGGTCTCGATGATGAACTTGACGGGCGTATAGTCCATGTTGGCGAGGCCGAAGGATTCGAGGTCGAAGAGCATGACAGAGTCGGCGACGGGCTTACCGGTGACGTTGTTGCTGCCGCTGCAGATGGACGAGGGGGGGTTGTAGGTAGAGGAGATGGCGAGGCGGACCGACTCAATCTGCCAGAGGATGAAGCGTTCCATGACAGCGGCAGGTTGTTCGCTGCCGCGGTGCAGCTTAACGACGACGATGGTCACCGGGCGGCCGTCGACGTCGACGCCATGGGTGAAGCTCTTGCCGATACGAAACTGACGCATCAAGTGCTCAGCTTCCTTGACCTGGAACTGTGGGGCGGTAGGCGAGGCGGCGAGGGTGAGGGCGCCGGGCTCGCCGCTAGGCATGATGTCATCGTCGAGGTGTACCTCTTTGCGCCATGCCAGGCTCTTAAGCTGCAGATGCAGAGCCTTGGGGACATTGTTGGTCGCTGTCTTGAGATAGCGCAGGTTCTGCTCGTCCGGGTGGTCGCACTTGAGCGCAAAGTAGGCGTCCTGGCGCAGGGTTGCGTCCTTGGCGTACTCGTCGAGCAGAGAAGAGTGTAGAGCGAGCAGGGCCGTCTCTTGCGCCGGAGTCAGGTCGAGGGGGTCCGGGGTCGACATGATTTGGGTCTTGGGAGAGGTGGATGCGGGGTGGCAACGCGGGCTGTTGTCGACAGAGGGTGGAAGAATGCGTGAAGGCAGGATCACAGGAGAGGCGTGGCAGCAGGAAGCTGGTCGTCGTCGCCGAGATCGGTGAGGAGTAGCTGGACAACAATAAGAGCACACGTCCAGTAGGTGTATCGTGACATCTGACAGTGGGGCACGGAAGTTTGTGGGATTGCGAAAGCGAGGGAGGCTCGAGCTTGCCTCGTGCTCCTTATATATACGTTGTGTTGCAAAGCCAGACTTTGTTCACTACACGGCTGCCTGACAGAAATCCTGACCGAGGCACGTGCAGGCGGGTCTGTCGTGGGGCAGGTACATTGTCGTTAGGTATCTGCCTAGTGAGTGGAGGAGGCGCCCATTGGTTTCCCACCCGAGTACGTGGGCCAAGCAATGAACTGTGGCGCGTGCCTGGAAGGGTCCAGTGATGCGCCGTATTCCCGACACCGGTCGGCGGCAATAATGGGCGCAAGGGGCCAGAGGTGGCGGCGATCTCATGCATCTGTGGCTGTGTGTGGCTTGGACAATAGTTAATTGGTCTGCCCGCTTTGTCCTAGGCATCTATACATTTCACATTGAATATCTACAAGGCTGAAGTGATCTGATCTCGGTCAACGCCACTGCACGCCTCCACCACCATAGCTGCCTACAGTGTTGGTCCCCAACGCTCTTGCGGACTGTACGTCGATCGCATTCCGTGCCAGCATACTAATGGGCATTGTGCGACGAAAACACCGCGGGATGCCTCTCTAGAGTGGTGAGTCGCCTCTTCGTTCTGCAAGGGCAGTACGATATAGTCTCCTTATTAAAGTGACTTCGCTGCTTCGCTTCCAGACATGCGCTCAGAGGGGCGAAAGCGCATCAATCCACGAATGACAGGTAGAAGAAGCATGATGTCCTCATCATCTTCATCATCTTCATCATCTCCATCACCTCTATAATGTTTCCGTCTGCCGAAACGCTGGTCCAGTTTGGGTACAGTGTCTTCGTCGGGCGAGTATTCATGACGTGCTAGGCGTTGTATCTCCAACCAGATCGGTTGCCACTCGCTAGGAAGTTGTTCGACCAGATTGATCATCTGGGCAGCCAATATGGTATCGTCTCCCAGAGTCATGAACGGCCTGCTGGCAAATACCATCGAATATATCTGGCGCCGGAAG
The DNA here is from genome assembly GCA_006937295.1 of Carpinus fangiana. Taxonomy (NCBI): domain Eukaryota; kingdom Viridiplantae; phylum Streptophyta; class Magnoliopsida; order Fagales; family Betulaceae; genus Carpinus; species Carpinus fangiana. The sequence continues at coordinate 620,132 of VIBQ01000016.1, forward strand.
AGATTAGATCTATGTGCATTCTAATTCAGGTTGATGCATACCGTGCAGCCCGCTCGCCATAGATCGAGTCTGTAATCAAATCGGCCGGTGAAAATAATTTCTGGAGCTTTTAAATCTGTTGGTTGGGCAAGTTCCGCGGGTTCTGCGCCATGCAGGAATGCCTCGCCCAGGTCCAGCAGCCGGATGTCTTCGTCGTATTCGTCCGTCCAGTCATCCCATCCGGCCGCTTGCACCAGCTGCTTTGGTAAGCTGGGACTTAGAGGTGTACCATCTACACGGGCCAACGTTGTTGTTTCAGGAGACCCAACTACGGCGAAGAGGTCCTCTCGGGACATGTGCGTCAGCCGCACGGCTGTGAACGCTATGTTGGCGCCGCTGACATCTGTCACGCAAGACACGCGGGGCGGATTCGGACACTCAGTAATTTCATAGCTAGCCTGCGGGCTTCTCCAACTTATCCTGCTAGCTGATACTTTGACATTGCTTCTGAAAGGTCATCCTGAGCAGTGTTTCTTCTCATGTTTGAACCGCGAGTATCCCAAATCATCTCTATTCCTGTGCATTCTTTTAAGTCCCTCTGAATCATCTGGAAGGGTAGAAAGAGAGACACCTCCATAGCTGCCTTCAAATCATTTGTCCCACCTGTAAGCATTCCGATACAAAAACCTCTTGAAGCAATAATTGGGGCTCCTGAGTCTCCCTTCTTTGAAAAAGGTTCAACCCTGTTGCTACGAATAGCGTAATCTGCCCATTGTGCTCCCTTTGTCCGGTGATAAATATGGCGTCGCATGCGCGTTTGGCCAACTGTGATTCCTGTTGTTCTTCCCACTTTAATAATTTCTTGGGTTGGAGCTGGATCGTCTTCAGGAGTATAAATTTCTCCTCTCCAACTGTCCGGGACTTTGAATAATCTTGTACCTCGGATTGCATTGCCTGCTTCAGCCCATTTGAATCCCATCAGCCTAGCTGCTTCCCACATTTCTTCGTTGACTCCAAGACAATTTGATCCTCTTCTGTCTTTGCTGACCTTGACTAAAGCATAGTCTATGAGACATTTCTCATTATAACTATCTTTTGAAAGAGGTTCCACTGCTCTCTGGCCTGAAAGGAAAACAACTTCTCCAAAGGTAAGTTTGCGAGTTTCTATTCTTTCAAACTCTGAATTTGCATCATCTCTAATTTTGATAAGGTTGTTCAGACGATGTTCTTCTTCTTCTAGAACCTTTAGCTCCTCTTGTGCTAATCCTTTTCGCCACGGGTTTACATTTTCATCTGTAGCAAAAAATCGTAATTCTTCAAGCTTCGTAGGATTACTTTTGATCGCTAGACGTTTTTCATAGATCTCGGAAACCTCTTTTGTAGCTTCCTCAAACTTCGACGCTGCCCAGTTAGAAGATGCATTCCAGTCTTCGCGGCTAGGACTATTCATCAATATCTTGCGATTCCATTGAGATACCGATGGAGATTGTGCATCGGATCCAGTAACTACGTGGTCGCAAGTCAAGGCATATTGTTCCTCGTCCATTTCGCCGTTCTTGATTAAACGAACGAATCCACAAATTGTTCCTTGTGCGTGTAACCCCCTGGTATTGATTGAATCGCCCATTCGAGGCTCATCTTGGTGTGTAATTCTTCTATTTGCATGATCTTCTGGTGTCTCGCGGGGTGACTGTTGACGAAGCGTAGACTGGTAAAACCGGTAAGGAAGTTTTGCCGTAAAGTTGGCGTTAACGAAAGTCTTGACATGCTTGTCAAGATATTTGTCGTAGTCGCTCTCAATATCATTAACGCCTAAGAAAACTGCGAAGATAACAAGTGGCGATGATCTGCTGCCTGCATCTGGTTGGGGGACAATATACGGGCTTGCGTGAATAAGGTCTTTGTGATTTCGCCTATCCAGAATGTAAAAGAACTTGTGGTATGATTTTGCCCATTCGCGCCATACGATATGATCATCTTCAAGTTCTTCAAGTCTTGGGCTCAAGGTTCGGTTGCGTGGTATACGTGCGCTGACGATCGCTTCAATCTGCTCTGGTCGCAGTGGTGGACGATTTGTGCGGTCGTAAAGGCCGATCGTATACCGCTCACTCGCAGCCTTATCCCATTCTTTAGACATTGTGAGAGCTGAACTGGATATAAAGTTTGTTGTGAAGTCCAAGTCAAGTCTGTGGTGCAGTCGAATGTGGCGGAGGGGAGGCAAGAAATGCAGAGAGAGGAGAGGTGGATGCAAGAGCAGAAGGGAGGTGATGGAGGAAGAGAGGATAAGGCAGCGCTTATCTGGACGATGAAGGTGTTATAGAGATGTGAACAAGTGGTAAACTTATTGCGGAAGCAACATGATGGATGTGTCGCACCCTATATTTAGTGAGAGATTGCTCTCGGACAACCGCCAAGACACGCGGGGCGGATTCGGACACTCAGAAATTTCATAACGAGTTGGGTCAGACTCACCATGGTGCAAGACTCCCAAAGATTTGGGATTGGTAGCATGGCTCACGGGCTGCTCCTCCGGTCGCGTCAACACGTTCAGCTAGTGGGTCGGGAGGTGAGACCGTCGTTGGACAGTTTCAGGTTGGATAGGCGGCAAGGAGCGACTGGCTTGCCGTGTCGTCCTGCAACCGCCCATCGTCCTCATTTCTTCCCCGTCATTCCGTCTCACGACCTGCAGGGCATGCGATGCCTTTGACACCACCCGACAGTGAGGCTAGTGAGCCGACGAGGACGCGCAAGCGGCCTGCTGCAGAGACAGATGAAGGACGCCCAGCCACTCGCCGATGTCTAAAACGCGCCAAGTGGCGCCCGTCTGCCAGCTACCTTGAAAACACCCCAAATCTTCCCCTCTGCCCACGAGTTTTACGAGAGTTTGATGATAGATTATCTCGGTCTCCTCATCCCTCTTCGGCTCCTCGCACATCCCGACTCCAATCGTCCGAGGCGTCGCCCCCGTCTCTCAAGCGCTTTGCTCGCGGAGGGGGACCAAGCCTTGCGGATATCAGAGGGGTAAGTAGACTCTTGCTGTCGATGAATTAGCACTGACTAAGCATAGTATTCGACGTCCAACGATATCATGCCCCCAAAGCGAGGCGCAAGGCCCGATGCTTCGAGGTCCGGAACTACGCGTACATCGTCCGCCAGCCACACAGGAAGGACATCCGCCTACGATCCCGCTTTCGAGGGTTGTCTAGTAGCTAGCGGAGTTCTCTATGAAGGCCATGGCGCAGCTACAGAGCCAGCCAATTTCGACCAAATTAAGGAATACCTTGGTCGGCGCAGGGCGTCATTGGCCGGCTTCAGTAAAGAAGATCTCATCGAGTTCAAGAGCCAAAACCAAAATGCAAAGTCAGAGGCTGGAGTCATGAGCACCGTGTTCCAAACAATCATTGGCAGATCTGATATTCCAAGCCAACAGAATGTGCCGTTTGGCAACCTAGCTCCACTAACAAAGGAAAATTTGACAACACCCCAGCCGGACTTTTTCGACGGAAGTCGACCAGAAGAGATCGATAAGATTATCCGTGACGCTCTGGGCCTTTATATTATTCCCTCGACGGATGCTTCGAATCCAGTACTGCCAAATTTCTTCGCAGAAGGAAAAGGCTCTAAAGGTAGTGCTGAGGTATGTAAGCGACAGGCATGTTACGCTGGAGTAATCGGAGCGAGGGCTATGCACAAGCTTCGCTCGTATGTTAATCTAGACACCGCTATCGACGGGAACGCGTATACAATTTGCGCAACATACATGGGCGGTCCTGGGATCCAGTTTCTCACGTTATATGCTACACACATAACTGCATCTAATAACCCGGAAATCCCTCTAGAATATTACATGACCCAGCTGAGATCGTTCGCAATGACGGATAGCTGGGAGACTTGCCGAGATGGGATACAAGCGGCTCAGAACGCTCGCGAGTGGGCTAAAGAAGCGCGGAATAAGCTGATTGCTCATGCCAACGCTAAGGCATCAAGTTCGTCAAAAAGCCTGTCACAGCTGCGGCCGAGCATAGTCAGCGCTGCTAGCTCTTCAGACGAGCTGTCTCAGGATCGTCTTCAACATCCGGTCTCCAGTCGCTCAATGTCACGTTCAATGTCCCGTTCTTCCCAAAGTCGGACGTTGTCCAGCGCGGGAGATTCAAGGCGGAAACGAAAGCGTTGAGGGTAGATTTGTTTTTACAGTCTCACGAATGTTATTGTTATGGCGTCTAGTCATCTTTTTTGCTTCCTTTGCTGTCCGGTCCAAACGTGCTCGTGATCGCGTATTCTTCGTGCAGCATGACCAGCCAAACATGAGATGACGAGTGTCATATTCCTGTATCGCATGTTTGTCATCCTACATTTTGCATGAATGGCACGACCGTACCTGCGCCCCGGTATCGAGCGCGGTGGTGAGCCTCCTTTTAAGTTGACTGGTCTACTGGAGGTGCACTGAACTAACGTCCCTCCCTGCGTGGCGAGAAACCCTGCGTGGCGAGAAGACTGGCAGGTACTTTGCCTTGAGACGTATCTCAGTCCACGCTTTGACTGCTTCAGCGCGATGTTCGGTGTGCATGACAAACTATAGTCCTTTTTTCCACCGAAGTCTTTTTGCTTTCTTGGCGAAGAGCCTCCTCCCATAGGGGGTGTAGATGCATGGTTTGTAGCTACAATAATAAGATAAACTCGCTGCAAACTTTATAGCAGGAACTTTCCTCAGCTGAGAAGCCATAGGTCTTGCACAGAAGGCTTTTGTCAGCTTTGTGGCGTGTTTATACGAGATTTCTGTATCGGATCGGTACCTTTCAGCTGCCGCGTCGTCAGGTCGTTTGCCAAGTCTTGCGGAAATCTCCGCCATCGGACAAAACCCCGCGAGCAATCAGCCACCAAGTCTAAAGCTATTGAATCAGTCGCCTGCAATGGCAGCATGGCAGAGTTTCACTGATGGTGAATACGTTCTCATTCAGCAATTCCCGCTCCGGCCAGCAGTCACAGCTTCGAGATCGTCCCTTCAGAAAGCTTTTCCAAAAGGCCTTGAGTTACTGGACAGCTTGAGAGTCCCACAAACAGGTGACAGTTGACCTTGACATGCGCTGAAAGCGTTGCTGACTGGAGCAGAAATCCGAGAAATCTTCTCGAACCTTGTTGGTGCCTTACAGGTCCATCCAGTCGCACGGAAGCTCGAGTCGCAGCACTCCAACCGCACCATCGGAGGTGAACTTGCATTGCTATTTGAACGACTCGACCACGACGACTGCAAACTCGAACCATTCCTTCCTCTCGCGAATGCCGTCCTCAGCGAGGCAAGTGATGCAGATATATGGAAGGCCGCAGTGAAGGCCATTGCCAGTTCGACCCGAATAACTCCACCGTCAAGCTTTGAGCCCACATTCGACGGGACGCCTCATACATATAGTTCGTCCTCTCACCAAGGATCTGAACAAACCAGACGCCTTCTTGATGCAGCTCTTCGTGACGAGCTAGCTGACTGCTCCTTCATCAAAGTTGGTGGCTTCGATGAAAAATACTTTGAGGCGAAACCATGGACTGCGCGCATTTCTCAGATCTGCGAAGCCGCTAAAGGCCAGCATCAGAATGGCAAGTGGGAGGGCCTGGGAGACTCTCCGAGCGAAAGAGACATGTGGGACTGGCTTGCAGAATTCCAGAAAGAGCATTTGCAAAACACACCAAGCATCTACTACACAACGGAAAGTCCCAAAGACCTTGAGGGTAGTGGCACGGACCGCCAATTAGACATCTTCACAAAGTCCAGAAGCGCCTCAGCCTCAGCTGAGGCCAAACACCAGTGGGCTCAAGTCCGCGTCATAGGCGAGCTGAGCAAGTCGGAGAACTTTGGTGCGAAGTTCCTGCAGCTTGCCAGGTATGCTCGTGACGTGTTCACGGTGCAGCCGACACGAACGTTCTTGCATGCGTTTCTCATTCTCGGGAACACCATGGAGCTGATCGTTTTTGACCGGGCAGGCTCGTACAGCGCCGAGCACTTTAATATTCACAACGAACCAGATCGATTCATCCGCGTGATTGCTGGATACGCGTTGATGAGCGACGAAGAGCTGGGACTGCCTGGCTTTATACACTGCACAGGAGAGCAGTGCTGGATCACAGCCGACGACTCAGTCGATGGATTAGCTCGTCGTTACGGTTTCAGGCCCCTACCCATCGCAGTGCGACGCGCGATAGTCTCCCGGGGCACATGCTGCTACAGCACTAGTGACGGTCTTGCTGTTGTGAAGTTCTCTTGGTCTCCTGCTGGCCGAAAGCCAGAAGCTCAACTTCTCCAAAGAGCACAAAGCCGGGGTGTTGAGGGAGTTGCTCGACTGTTAGCATCGCGCAGGATTATGAGTGTGGCAGACCTTCGGCGCAGCCTTACGTTTGCAGCACAACGACAGATGCAAAGTCGACTCACAGATGCACAGAATTCACAATCGAGGTCTTCATCACTGTTGTCTGGTTCGCGCGATGCTGACGGTCGACTCGGAAGATCAAAACGCAAAAACCTTGACGCTGCCGAACGGTCCAGTTCGAAGAGATCGAGGTCGAATAGTCAGGTCCGGGGGACAGAAATTACAGCAAAGGACTCTATGGATCACCCCTTCCAAGATCGAGTACTGTCCTGTGTGATCATCGCTCCAGCGGGCCGCCCACTCAGCCAGTACATAAGTGTCTCTGAGCTCCTATGTGCATTACGCGACATTGTCAAAGCGCACAGGTCGCTATTCGAGAAGGGCAAAATACTTCACAGAGACATATCGGAGAACAACATCATCATCACAGATCCGCTTGTCAATGACGGCTTTACAGGCATGCTTATTGACATGGATCTGGCCACAACAGTTGGCGAAGACGGAACGACAAACCGTAGCGGCGCCCAGGCGATGACGGGCACCTTGAAGTTCATGGCAATTGAGATACTTGAGATGGGACTGCGTGATGCACGAAGAGACATTCGGCACACTTATCGACACGATATGGAGTCATTATTCTATGTCTTTCTGTCGGCATGTATTAACTTCGGGCGAAGCGCCAAACGGCCAGACCCACTCCGAAGCTGGTATACCGACTCGTACAAAAGCATGATCAGGGCCAAACGAGGAGATATGGAGAGAGGCGGGTTCGAGTTTCTGGTTCTGACAGAGTTCGGCTCTCAATTCGAGTGCGCCAAAGGCCTTGCTAGCCGTCTTCGTGAACTCCTCTTCCACAAGGGCGATCTTTTTACACAGACCGATCGTGACCATTCAAGGCTCTATGGTCAGATCATCGACGCATTTGACCAAACCTTGAAAGAGATGGGACGCCCATAGAGATGCCGTAGCTTTTTATGCAGGCAGGGCTCAATGCAGGATATGCCGTCAACACGGTGCTCAATGTGCGGCCATAGCTTTGGAGACGATCATTGATTGAAAAAAATATAGAATATGGAGGTAAGCTAAGTTAGGCAGTAGGAACCTTGTTCAGCTCTGGAAACAACCAAGCATGTGACCTGTACACCTCCGCCTACACCTATAGCCAACGGTGGGAAATAGTCACAAAACCGCGACTGGCGCGAGCTTCTCAAGATCAGACCAATTTTAAGAGCGTCTAATGCCCCAGGTACTTATCGTACAATCATCCTTGCTATATGTGAGGGCTTCGTAGCAGGGAACCAAATATGAGGGGTAATTGTACTCAAATTACTAGGGAGCAGAGGGGAGAGCCCGCTACGACGGCGCTCCGTACTCGGTGCGGAGCCGGGGCGGGCACGCTATATACATGTAGCCCCCTCTTGGGGACGTCTTACACTATCGCTATCCTAGCTTTTTAATTAGGAAGACTTATACTTACTTACGCGATAAGATACGTATATAGGTAGATTAAGGGGGGGCTACGCGAGCGGACCTATCGATAGTAGGAGTAGGTAGGTATATTTCTCCCTTTTTATAGTAGTACGCCTTAATATACTACTAGATAATAATTAAGATACTAAGTAGCTCTTAGCTAAAGCTTATATAAGGCCTTAATATACCTTACTACTAGTGACTTCTCGGCATACAGTGTTTCTCGCCACGTAGGGAGGGGCGTTACGTGAAGCGTTGAATCTATTGACTGACTTGAAGTGTACGGTTTATCTCCCATTGGTGCTGGCATAATACCAGCACTTGTAGTGATGTCTCTGCAATTCTTTCACGTCGCTGAGGCCGCCAGTGTTACCAGGAAGAAGAAATCTGCTTCAATCAGAGCTGCATATTATTGAATCTACCAAGCTAGGCGCAAGGTGTCAGCCAATTATGTTCGGAAGCTTACATCAACATTGTCATTCCCTACTCCACAGAAGATGAGTTCTTCAGTGAGGTGACCCTCAACGTTTCACTACCGGATGCTCCTCTCGAGCGCTGTGCTACGACCGAAAGTGGGGTGGCAACTAAGTCTATTCATAAATCTCAATCCGAACGACCATGACAATGACCAATTCCATGAAATGTACAATCCAGGCAGAAACTGGTGAACGAGGGTGCATTCACGTCTTCAAAGACAGCAAGTGTCATTCATTCACATCGAAAGGATACGTGAGCTTCGCCTCGATAGGCGAAAGACCATCCTCACCATCCTGTGACCGTAGCCATTCCCGATACACCGTTTGATTCACGTCCTGAGCCGCGTCCCAAATATCTTTGTGCACCCAGCCATCAGAATTCGAGTTTGTTGCCTGAACAACAAGATCTTTCACTTGCTGAGCAACTTTCCATTCTTCGTAGTCGTGACTATGTTGCTCCAAGAGATCTGCCGTTGGCTGGTAAGGACACTCCCCTGAAAGACCCAGAGATGTCCACCTAGATGAGAAGTCGATCAACTCTTGCCGCAACGGTACGACACTGTTGTTCCATGAGCTACTGCAATACTTAAAGATTCGAACCAGTTCTCGGCTCGTCGCTCTTGCTTGATGAAAAACCGGAGCATGGCCTTGCATGGTCAATTCGAAAGTTCGGCGGCAGACCTCTGCGTCTTTTTCAACAGAACCTGTTTCGTCAGAGTTCGGTAAATTGTCTTTGATGACAGAATAAAGTTGCTGGGGTAAAGCCGCAAAGTCTGGTTCTTCACTTGAAAACATAAAAGTCGGGTTGATGCATGTAGACTGCCAGTCAATCAAAGCTGTCACTTTACTCGGGTCTTTTTCATCAACAAAGATATTGCGTTTGTGGAAGTCCGGATGAAGGAGCATCGGTGCGGCGACACCCTGGATTTGTGGTAGTTGGATCAAATTCTTCATTACTTTAGAAGTGACTTCAAGGAGCTGTCGGTGGTCTTGTATACTGCCCCAGAAAGCCGGTTTAGATGGAGTAGCATTCTGAGAGGGAAGCTTAGCTAAGCCAACGTCAATCAGATATGCACAGTATGATTCGAGGTCTCGGTCTAGTTTAGATGGTCAGTTACGATTTCTCGAGTATAGGGCAAGAAGACTTACGCGGTCCGGTAGTGGATAATCTGTTCAAGAGGGCAGTTAGATTCCTGGGGTGGCAAGGCCACGCAGGATATCCACAATGAGGACCCAAACAAAAGCCATTACCTAGATCTATTTTGGATGATGAGGGGATTGGCGCATCAGAAAAATAGATGCTACCATACGTAGGGAACTTTAGTTCAGCCATCTCTTTTACTAGGAGAGACAGAGTCCTGACACAGAGCGCCCGCTGTAGAGTAGTCATAGAATCCCACCGTTCGTGTAACGGGACACCAGAAACATGGTCCATAATAATGAACTCGGTACCAATGGCACTGTCATCATCGCTCCAGTCCAAAATTTCCGGAGTAGGAATATTGGTGTGCTTCCGAACTGAATTTCAGGATTGGTACCGGATAAGTCTTGTACGTCAAGAGCAGGACCGCTTACCGTATGCTATTGTTGCCACCTCAGAATGAACTGTAACCCTTGGAGGGCCAGCGATACTGTAAGGTATTCTTGCCACAACCGTCAATCCATTGTCCAATCCAAACAGAAAGACCCTGTTGAAACCGCCCTCCTTCTTCCGAACGTGGACGATCGATTGCGCTCCTGGACATGCTCTGATAACCCGACGACACAGAGCCTCAAAATCAAATTTACGGCGACGAGCGTGCATGTGCTGTTGCTCGTCCTTGAGCCATCGCCCGCCCGAATATGAGAATGGCTTTATGCTAGATGCGTCGTATGACAGGGCCATCCTGTCTCGTGGAGAAGCCAAGCGGTGGACAGCCGGCAAGATTCGCGGACGGATGACATGATTCCATAATACAGATGTTGACATTGGCCGCGATCTCGCTAAGAATAATATAGCAAGCATGTGACCGTGTTCGGTCGAAGGAGAGGTTGTGATCGCCGGGAAACGCCCAACCTAAATTAAAAAATTCTTGGCATGGTCTATACGAGTAAACTTTTTACGGCCACGCAGTCCTGTCACTCGAACGTGAGCCAATCTTGAGGTTGTGAGTGAAATGTATCTGACAGTAAGACGATCTCATTGGTGGAGTATACAGGATGTTGCACAAAGCGTATGATCCAATGGGTGTCTAACCTTGATTACTGAGGAGATAATCTATGTCTGTCCAATTGACCTCAGACACAGGGAAGAAGTGTCAACATCAGTACTCAGCTCCCGCCCCAGTCGCATCCAGGTCGCCGTCCTCGGCGCCGGCCTCCTCGTAGTCGCGCTCCAGGGCCGCCAGATCCTCGCGGGCCTCGCTGAACTCGCCCTCCTCCATGCCCTCGCCGACATACCAGTGCACAAACGCGCGCTTGCTGTACATGAGGTCGAACTTGTGGTCGAGTCGGGCCCAGGCCTCGGCGATGGCCGTCGTGTTGCTCAACATCGTGACGCTTCGCTCAACAGGCGCGAGCAGGTCACCGCCGACGCTCTCGCTGGCTGATGTTCGCGAGGCGGCCACATTCGGCAGCGAAGCCGGCTTGTGGTAGTTGATTCCAATCTTGAAGCCGGTGGGGCACCACTCGACGAGGTTGAAGGTGGCCTTGGCCTTGAGGGCGGCCACGGCGGCGGTGCAGTCGCGCGGGACGACATCGCCGCGGTAGAGCAGCGCGACGGCCATGTACTTGCCCTTCTGTGGGTTGCAGACGACCATCTGGCTGTCGGGCTCAAAGGCGGCAAAGGTGAGGTCCTGGATGCGATGGCTCTCGTGCGACGAGGTTGCGGCGCTCTCGACGGGCGCGTAGGAGATGAGCGGGTAGTGGATGCGCGGGTAGGGGACCAGGTTGGTCTGGAATTCGGCCAGATCGACGTTGAGGGCGCCGTCGAAACGCAGCGAACCGGTGATGGAGGAGACGACCTGTGCAATCAGGCGGTTGAGATGCTCAAAGTCGGGGCGCGGGACGTCGAGGTTGCGCTTGCAGATGTCGTACACGGCCTCGTTGTCGACGAGAAAGGTGCAGTCGGCGTGTTCGATGGTGGTGTGGGTGCTGAGGACGGCGTTGTAGGGCTCGACGACGGCGGTGCTGATCTTGGGCGAGGGGTAGACGGCAAATTGGAGCTTGGTCTTCTTGCCGTACTCGATGGCCAGGCGCTCGAGCAGCAGCGACCCAAAGCCGCTGCCGGTGCCGCCGCCAAAGGAGTGGTATATGAGGAAGCCCTGCAGCGACTGGCAGTTGTCGGCGATGCGGCGGACTTGCTCGAGCACCGACTCGACAATCTCCTTGCCGACGGTGTAGTGGCCGCGGGCGTAGTTGTTGGCGGCGTCCTCCTTGCCCTTGACGAGGTAGTCTGGGTGGTAGAGGTCTCTGCGGGCGTTGTGGCTGAGCTCATCGACGGGCGAGGGATCGAGGTCGACGAAGAGGCTGCGCGGCACGTAGCGACCGCTGCCCGTCTCGGCGAAGAAGGTCTCGTAGGCGCCGCCGGGACGCTGGCCGTCGTCGGACTTCTGGTCGGACTGGGGGTCGACGCTTCCGTCGGGCTGCAGACCGTGCTCGATCAGGTACAGCTCCCAGGCAGCATCTTGGATCTGGATGCCGGCCTGGCCAATGGCCAGCTGCACGACCTGCGGGGCGGTTAGCTTTGTGACAGGGTGTTGTGCGAAGAAGTAGAAAGAAGGAAAATACATGCCTCGCCGTGCGGCATTCTGCCTGTCGTGCTGCTTCAGCGGCACGTGGAGATGCAGCGCAGGAGACTAATGTGGAGCGCGCGGTGCAACAAATGTCTCAAATGGGAGCCCAGTTCCAAACTTAAAACAAACGTCGATCAAGTGGTACGCTCTACCAATTCAGGGACGGGATGCAAGAAGAGGGACGGGATGCAAGAAGAAGGACGGGACGCAAGAAGAGGGACGAGATCCAAGAAGAGGGACAAGATCCAAGAAGTGGACAAGATCCAAGACAGGGAACAAGATTCAAGAAGAAGAAGAAGCACGGTAACGCAGGCAGGTACGCAAGCAGTTACGTGAGCAAGTAGAGGGGGTATGCAGAGAGTCAGAGAGTCAGAGAGGCAGAGAGTCAGAGAAATATGGAGCACATAAAAATGCAGGCAGCCGTCTTTAAGCTTAACTCCTCCTGCTAGCAGCAAATCAACAACAACAGCAGCAGCGGCAGCAGCAGCAGCAGCATCAGCAGCAGCAACAGCAACAGCAGCAGCCTCAAGGCCCCCCACTTTTTTCTGCGCCGCGGGGTCGCATCGGATCGTCATGTGGCGCTGCTGTCGGCCGCCGCAGCCAGGAACGGTCGCATGCATGCACACGCCGCCGCACACACGAACGCGACTAGCAACGCCGGCGCCGGGATGTGCACCTGATTCGTTGTTGTTGCAAAGCCATGACATTCCGTCGTCTACGAGGGATATAAGAGAGTGAATGTCTCAACTACAACGCATGCATAGGGGGGGGGGCACGGTATTTCTCTTGTCTTCAACCCTCGCCTCCCACGTCTCTCGCCCCTTTGCCACCCCTTCTTGCCCTGCTGGCGGCGTCGTCGTAGTCGTCGTCGTCGTGTGACTCGTCATGTACCTCCTCCTATCGCCCGTGCGCCCGCTCGTGCTTGGCTGTCTTCCTGGTGCTCAGTCTCTCTCACCGCCACCGGCTAGGGCAATCCACCGACTAGGGCAATATGACGGTGACGCCCCCGGAGCGAGCAAGCAACCAAGCAACCTAGAAAGACACACACACACACACAGCCTTTAATGCAGCCGATGATGCAGTCGTTACTCTTTCCCCTCCTCCTCCCCCTCCTCCTCTTCTTCCCCCGCACCGTCCTAGAGCGCCGAGAAGACGAACAGCTGTCGCAAAGTGTCATGGTCAGCAAGTGGGCCTTCTCTCAACCACCTCGCCAACAAAGAAACTTACGTTGTTCGTTGCCGCAATCGCGATGCTGTCCTCGAACGGGTGCCAGCTCATGTGCAGGATCTTCTTGTTGAAGTCGATCTGGTCCGTGTCGGTCTCCTTGCGCATGCGTGCTCCATGACCCCCCGCCGCCACTGGGCTGGCCGCACGCGAGCCGCCCTTCTTGCCACCAGCTGCTGCTGCTGCTGCTGCTGCTCCCCCGCCGCCCGCCGCGCCGCCGGCGTTGCCCGAGTTCATCGGCGTCGGGATGCCCACCTTCTTGGCCTTGAACGCTGACTTGTCCGCCTGCAGCACAACCTCCGTGTCCGCCTCGGGCGACGACGGGTAGATCATGAAGTTGTTGTTGTAGCTGCCCGTCATCACGTTGTCGCCGCTGCCCGAGAACACCACCTCAAACTTGTCGAAGATGCTGTCGTTCTCGTACGTGTCGCACAGCCGCGGCCGCAGGTGCTCGTGGATCGGGATCGTCTTGACCGGCTGCCGCTCCATGTTGACGTCCCAGATCTTGACCGTCAGGTAGTCGCGCGACAGTATGTAGCGTCCGTCCGACGAGAAGCGCACGTCGCTGATCGATGAGATGATCTCCGAGAAGAAGGACCGCGACGCCGGGTCTTCCTCCTGCTCGAACTGCTTCGCGTGCTCATCGCACAGCGCCCGCTGCCGCATGTCTGCCAGCTTGATCGTCCCCTTGGAGCTGGCGTACATGAACCAGTTGCAGCTCTTCGGGTGGAACTCGGCCGCCGTGATCACCTCCGTCAGCTCCTCCATGTTGGTCGGCTTGATGTCGACAATGTTGAAGCTCTCGTTCTGGATGTTGAGGTTCCACAGGTTGATCCGCAGGTCGTCGCTACTTATGAACGTCTCGCCGTCGCTGTTCACCGAGATACTGTTGATGTGGTACGCGTGCGCGTTGGCGTACGTCTTGCGCGGCACCGCCGCAACCACGGTGTCGTGGTGCGTCAACCGCGGCATCTTCAGGTCCGCCGCGCTGCGGAAGTGCACATTTGGGTTGCGCACGACCGGAGCCCCGGCGCCTGGTGCTCCGCCCGGCGTCAGATCTTGTGTCAGGTTATTCTCGGCGACCACTTTGAGGCTCTTCTCAAACACCTTCCACAGCTTGATTGTCTTGTCGTTTGTCGACAGCAGGTAGTGCGACGCGTTCTGCCTCCGGCACCACTTGATCTTGTTGATCTTTTCTTCAATCTCCAACGACTTGAGGTAGTCAAATTCAGGCTCGTGTGACTGGAACTCGGTGTGAAACTTGTATTCGCACGTCTTCTTCTTCTGTCCACGCCCCAATGGCTTTGTCAGCGAGACCGTGCATACTTTTCTACGTCTAGGGGCCACTTACGGAGTCGTTGCGTTCGAAAAGAACGACTCTACCTCCTTTGTCGCCAGTGGCGAGGTAGTTGCCCGTCTGGTCAAATTCTACGGTAGATATTATGTCGGCTGCAGCGTCACGTCAGCCCCATTCCCCCAGGATACACAACGTCGCCGGCAGCATGCTGCATCATCGCTGCCGGCTATCGGATGAGAGCGCGACCAACCTTCTGTAATGTCCTCTACGTCGCCCTTGTCGCCAAAGCACCTAAAAACCGCTGTTAGCTCCTGCACTTGGAACAAAGGGTCGTGCAATGTCATGCTGTGTATGTGTTCTGCCTCTTTGAACCCGTCTGAAACGTGCAGGTGGTCTAGGGTTACGCTTCCGCGGAGCCAACAAGGGTGTTCCATCTTGAGGCACAGAGGGAAAGGGCATGGCGTACTGTGTGAACTTCCATGTAGGCGTGTTTGCGTCCGGAGACGGGTCTGTGGCCACCATGGTTGTCCGTCAATGTCGTGCTTCTCTCCTGTGGGGGGGGAGATACTAGGTTGAAAATCCACAGCGCTTGAGGGCGGTCGAAGAAGTGAGGGTACACTGAGATATGCAGAGGAGGCGGATGCCTTCGCAGGTGGGGCGGGACTTTAAGCGGCTTGGTGGCAGGCTACAGCCCACACAATATCGAATATGCGTATGGACCAGAGCGTCTATGCCTGGTTGTCGCTGATGAGTAATGGGAGGTTCCGGATCGATTTTGGGATAAGGATTCGGGGAAAGAGCTCCTCGTGTGCAACGTGACGCCAAAGATTGCAGCTAAGGTCTATAAGGTCTCAAAGCTAGAACGTTCGACAGAGAACAGCTGGTCGTTCCTTATAGACCCGAAGTTGGCGGAGACGGAGCTTGCAGGATGAGTTAGAGAGCCCACAATGTGTGAGAGGGTGAAGGGAGGTGTGAGAAAGGCGTGGGATTGTGGTCGTCATGCGAGCTTTGACGTCCGCCGCCCAGAAGTGGAGGAATTGGGCGAATGTTTGCGGGGTAAGGAGTTGTGTGCTACAGGACGCCATTTCAAAGCTACATGCTAATGAATCTTGACCCAGCTCACCCCCCTTAACGCATACTGGGAAAAATAGTCCGGCTTTGCCCGGGTTGCCCTGCATTACTGGTGCCGCGCATCACGTTGCGGTCAGTTCGTTGTGATGGTCTATTCATGGCGTTTGACCGGTCACCCATGCATTGAGATTGAGAAGGCCTGGACTTGTCAGCCCCGCCGTCAGCCCCGTGAGCAGCCCCATACTGGGTTGCCGGGTCACTTGTACGCAGGCCAACGACCAGTCAAGGCAAACCTATTACCGGTCAGGTTACTTTCAGATGACTTTCAGACCGGACGAAGTTTTGTATCTACGTCCATTCAGGCTTCGTCTCAAAACTACATGCTATCCAAGCTATTCACACACACACATAAATGTCCCACACCCGCAACCCTTTGCAAATAGAAAAGAGGCAATAACCATGAGATTCCCTCTTCGCCAGTTGCTTTGCACAAGGTCGAGATATAACAAAGGAAACTCTGCAATGCTGATCCGGGTCCTTTTTTTTTTTGGATTCGACACTAGTACACACGCTTGAAGGGGGGCACGGCCTTGCACTCGGCCTCATCCAGCGTCGTGGCTACCACGCCGCGGTAGCCGAGCTCCACCTTACCTTGGGGCTGTCTCTGCCATGACAGCGAATGCTTCATCCATTCCTTGTCGTCGCGCTCGGGGTAGTCCTCGCGCGCGTGTGCGCCACGAGACTCCTTACGCGCCGCCGCCGAGTGCGCCGTTTGGACACTGTGAGCTTGGGTTAGCATGTCTGCGGGTCGTCACGTGTCAAAGACTGCGAAGTCGGGTGAATACTTACGCGCAGGTCAATAGGTTGCGTAGCTCCAGCGCCTCCACGAGGTCAGAGTTCCAGATCATGCTGCGGTCCTTGATGCCGACTTGCTCATACTCCTGGTCGATGGCGTCGAGCTTCTTCACGCCCTCCTGCAGCGAGTCCTCGGTGCGGAATACAGACACGTCTGCTTGCATGGCCTTTTGCATGGCTGAGCGGATGTCGTTGGGTGTCTTGGGGCCGTCTGATGTGCGAATCTGGTCGACGATTGAGATGGCGTCGGCGCCCGCGTCGGCGGAGCCCTCCTTGTGCGGTGCGTTGGGCGTCTGCGTGTCGCGGATGTGATGCGACACCGCACGTCCAAAGACAACCAGATCAAGCAGAGAGTTGGCACCAAGACGGTTGGCGCCGTGGACGGACACGCAGGCGGCCTCACCGCACGCGTACAGGCCGGGAACAACGGCCTCGGAGCCGTCAGGGTTCACGGTTAGCACCTGGCCGGTGTACTTTGTGGGTACGCCACCCATGTTGTAGTGCACGGTTGGCAGTACAGGGATGGGCTCCTTGCGCACATCCACGCCGGCGAAGATGGACGCCGTCTCGGAGATGCCGGGCAGCTTCTCGTGGAGCTGCTGCGCGGGCAAGTGGCTCAACTGCAGGTAGACGTGATCCTTGTTGGGGCCGACGCCGCGGCCCTCACGAATCTCGAGCGTCATGGCACGCGCGACGACATCACGCGAGGCCAGATCCTTGGCGGTCGGGGCGTAGCGCTCCATGAAGCGCTCACCCTCGGAGTTGAGCAGGTAGCCACCCTCACCGCGAGAGCCCTCGGTGATGAGGCAGCCAGCGCCGTAAATGCCAGTAGGGTGGAACTGGACGAACTCCATGTCCTGGTTGGGCAGGCCCGCGCGAGCGACCATGGCCATTCCGTCACCAGTACATGTATGGGCGGATGTGCAGGAGAAGTATGCACGGCCGTAACCACCGGTGGCCAGAACCGTGTTGTGTGCGCGGAAGCGGTGCAGGGTGCCATCCTCCTGGTTGTAGGCAAGGACACCCTTGCACTCGCCATCCTCCATGATCAGGTCGACAGCAAAGTACTCGATGAAGTAGTTGGTGTTGTGCCTGAGCGACTGGCCGTAGAGAGTGTGAAGCATGGCGTGTCCGGTGCGGTCGGCTGCTGATGCGGTCCTGTACGCCTGACCGCCCTTGCCAAACTTCTGGGTCTGGCCGCCAAAGGCACGCTGGTAGATCTTACCCTCCTCGGTGCGGGAGAAGGGGCAGCCGTAGTTCTCTAGCTCGTAGACGGTCGAAGGAGCCTCGCGGGTCATGTAGTGGATGGCGTCTTGGTCGCCGAGCCAGTCGGAGCCCTTGACAGTATCGTACCTGGTGAGTGTTAAATTTACTCCAAATCATGAGGTGTGAGATGATGACTAGCGTACATGTGGCATCTCCAGTCGTCTTCGTGCATATTGCCTAGGGCGGCGTTGATACCACCCTGCGCGGCGACAGTGTGGGAACGGGTGGGGAAGAGCTTGGTGACGCAGGCGGTGTTGAAACCAGCCTCGGCGAGACCGAAAGCCGCACGCAGACCAGCACCTCCAGCACCCACGACTACGGCATCGTATTCGTGGTCAATGACGGGGTACTTGTTGGCAATGGTGCCCTGAGGCATCTGCGTCTCCTTTGCGCGGAGGGGTTGACTGCCCGTTATTATCTTGGCGACGGGCTTTGTGGAGGAGAAGAAGCGACTCTGAGGGCGCAGGGCGCGTGAGACCTAGAGATACATCGTGTCAGTGGTGTTTGCGTCGGCTTGTCGTGAGGACAATGATGTGTTTGCACGAGGGGGGTTTGCAGTCTCCTGCAGGCCATTGGGGAGCTTACCCTGGGGGCGGCGAGACGCCGCATGCCAGCGTGCATCATCTTGGCTTCTATTCAGGCGGAGAAGTAGAAGGCCGCGAAGATGAGGATGGAGTGGAGATGGGGAGCCCGTGACAATGGGGAGGCAAAGGGAGGGATCGAGTGGAGGTGGATCGCAAACGACAGGGCGAAGTGCAACCGGCAGATCTCGGCTTGAGCCTCGGCCGCCAACGCGCAGCCCACCAATCACACGCGTTGCTTACTCTTCTGAATATCGTCACCACTTTTTGATTGCTTGCTGTCCAATTAGTCGGCCATCCTTTCTTAGGTCTTTCATCTCCAAAATTCAAATATTGACATGAAGCTGCGAAGTATGGGCCTAAACTTCGTTTCTACACTAAATCCGAGCTGGTCTCCCCCGGCGCACCCTCAGGGCGCAACTATGCGCCTCTGCCGTACTGATTAGTCAAATACATGAGAGTGTATACATCTGTCATGCTTTTCCAATAACGACAAGCTCTAGCTGTATCCTTCAATACATGTTCATGTGTGTCATTTGATCCCTGGCTGCAAGCTTTGCTACTAACACCCTATTTGGTGCCCCAAGCTGTTCGTTATGTAGAGCCATAACCTTCTCTGCCATGTGATCTAGCCACGCATCCATCTGACGATTAGAGAAGAGGTCACCGCGGCACAATGTACAAGTATAAGTTGACGATCAGTTTGCGTGAGGTCGGACATACGCGACTACTTTGCACCGTAGCTTCTCATGGGTAATGCATGCATGGCTGGGAAGGCCGGCTCATTCTGAAGGGGACTGAGAAGATTGAATCCCCCACAAAGCCGTTTCTGTGCTGCTGAAGATTGAACCGTGACATATGCCTAAACAAAGACACCAATAGCAGGTGACAACCGAAATCATCAATAAGATCTTGCACCCAGCTCGTGAAGGAGCGTGAAAGCACCGTCGGTCTACCCCTCTTCAAGGCAGCAAGCGCGATGAAATCAGATCAGAGAGCGCGGGTTGCCCTATCATTACCACAGTCTGTATTCATGAAATAGGCGCACCTTGAATATTGCACGTCGACGGCAAATGCCTCGCAACTGCCCGCGGAAGCTCTGCGGAAGCTCTGCGGAAGCTCTGCGGAAGCTCTGCGGAAGCTCTGCGGAAGCTTTGCGGAAGCTCCATAGAAGCTCTTTGGAAGCTCTGCGGAAGCTTTGTTGAAGTTCTGCGGAAGGGGTGCACGCAAGCATCGACACCCCGACTCTATTTAGTCATTGTACTCATTTAGCTTCTGCGCGTCCCCCATGACAACTTTTAGGCTACATAGTCCAACTCCGAGCTCGACAGGTTGCATGTTATCATGTTTGCACAATGGTAAACACAAATGGGACGGTTGCTGCCTGCTTTCTTGGCGCGTCTCATTCCGCGTTGCCCTGCTGCGCCGCATGCTGCGTCTCCCTCTTCTTGCTGCTCATGAGACCAGATTCTTCGGTATGAGATGCAAGCACCGGTTGAAGCGGCGAGTTTACGCGTCGTTATCTCTCGAATCGATCGTTGGACTCATACGGCGCAAGCGAATCGACAGATCTGCCTTCAAGAAGGCAACCTCTCCCGCACCAACGTCGCTGTGCCTACGACTATCCATACACCACCTTTGTGCTAGACATCATGCGCCGCGACGACTTCACCGTTGGTTGGGTATGTGCCCTTCCACTCGAGCTTACCGCATCGAGGGCCATGCTGGACGATGAGTACGACCAGCTAGACGATAAACTTGATCCTCAAGATGACAACACATACATCTGGGGCAGGATTGGGGACCATCAGGTTGTGATGGCTTGCCCATCCGCAGACAGAGGCAGCGACAAGCCGAATGCGACTGCAGGGAAAGATATGCTTCGCAGCTTTCCCTCTGTTCGTTTCGGACTGATGGTGGGCATCGGAGTCGGCATGCCCGTAGGTGACCATGATATCCGCCTGGGAGATGTGGTTGTGAACAAGCCAAACGAGAGACTTGGAGGTGTAGTAGAATACAATTTGGACAAGGTCGAACCAGATGGCACGTTCGAAATGCGAAGTCTCCTGCACAAACCTCCCTTGCCCCTTCAACACGCCATTCGCGATGTTTCTTTGAAGGAGTTTCAGCTGGAGACCAACGTGGACCGCATTGTCCTTAAGTTCCCACAAATAGCTGAAAATTATTCTAAACCAGGAACAAACAAGAGCTTGACAGGCTGCGTGCATGATGACTCAGAATGTCAGGATCACGAGCCTCGGAACCGGTATGTTCAAGGCCGTAAGGACAACCAAAAGTCCACAGTACACTACGGTCTGATTACGGTTGGAAACAGAGCCATTGCAGACACCGAGGAATGTGACCGAATCAATAAAAATGTCAGCAGCATATGCTTTGACGTGGAAGCCGCAGGATTGAGAGATAGCTTCCCTTGTCTACTAGTCCGTGGAATTTTCAAACATACTGGCACTGACCACTGCGATGAGTGGCGGGAATACGCGGCTGCAACAGCTGCAGCATTTGGTCGTGAATTGCTCGGAACAATATCGGCACCTGAGGTCGTGAAGACTTGCAGAGCCAAAGACAGGTTACCGCCGCGGGACCTGCTTTCCGGACCTATCACGCTATCCGAGGCGAAGGCACAAGATACCAACATTCTGCACGAGCTTGATTACGATGGCCAGCGTAACACATTCTTTAATCACCTGCACAAAAGCCGAAGTCAGATGAATGCAATAGTTGCGCACCACCTGAGTCTGAAGCCGGGGCAATGTCAAGTCTCAAATTGGCGCCAATGGATACATGGCAGTTTCAACGTTTGCATTCCGATTATGCTAAACAGCCATAATCAAGCACGAGCCTTGCTACGTTTTCCGCTCCCCTACCGCATTGGAGAGGACTTCCGCCCCGGTAATGCAGATGAGAAACTTCGATGTGAAGCGGGCACATATGCATGGCTTCAGCAGAGCTGCCCATCCATCCCAATTCCTCGCTTGTACGGGTTTGGTTTGTCTACTGGACAAATGGTACGAGCATTGAAGTATCTATCAACTACTAGAAGGGCAACTAATTAATTTCATAGTTTACGAGCCTGGAAAATCTTCCATTTTTCTCTCGCTGCTTTCAATACCTTCACCAGAAAATCTTAGCGTGGCTTGGACGTCCACTTTCTTCTCATTACATTCACCATCAACTCCCTGGCACGGCCTTGAACGAGCTGCATACCGGATATCTCCTGCTCGAGTATGTTGAGCCTACGGAAGGGCAGATGCTCTCCAATACGTGGAAATCTACGTGTAACGATGAGCGTAGACGAACAAATCTTTACCGAGGACTATCACAAATACTTCTGGCTCTTGCCAAAGTGCCGCTCCCCCGCATTGGAGCTTTCCGCCTCGATGATGAAGGTCGACTGAATTTGGCCAATAGGCCACTCAGTAACAGCTTCATGATGCTAGAAAACGACCAAATTCCTCTGAATATCCCAAGGGACATGACATACGAGACGGCCGACACGTACCTTCTCGATGTACTGTCTACTCATGATGCAAGAATAATTCACCAGCTCAATGGTGCAGTTTCAGAAAGTGACTTTGTTTACCAGACGTCAACTATAAGCTCTGCTCGGGCAAGCTTCTTTCAGATCGTTCAACAAGATCTGCGGACAGGCCCGTTTATCCTATCTCTTACGGATCTCCACCAGAGCAATATTTTTGTGGATGATGATTGGCATATCACAAAGATAATTGACCTTGAATTTGCATACTCTTCCCCGATACAGTCTATTCAGCCGCCCTACTGGCTAGTGGCAGAGTCAGTAGACACTGTCAACGAAGACGACTTCAACTTAGAACGTGAAAAGTTCATGCGCATTCTCGTCGAAGAAGAAATGCACTCTAATCCCGCAAACGGATTTCTTCTCTCTTCTTTGATGGAACAAGGGTGGAAGAGTGGGGCCTTCTGGGTATACTTTGCAGCGAAGAGCATTTCTGGTTTCTGTCGCATATTCTGGGAGCATATTCTGCCGCGTCTTGAAGTTTCCGTCGAGGACAGACTTGATCGGAAGAAGTATCTACACAAATTGTGGCGCCCTCATTCCCAAAGCATACTTGTTGCCAAAATGAAGGATAAGGACGAATACGATCGAAGGCTCAACGAAGCTTTTGAAGACAAAAGTGCATCAACGTTGTTCTAGACAGAGAGTGGAGACCGCAGAATACATACAAATGTATGGAACAAACGGCACGTCAACCTTCAGGTTTCAATTACTTGCCCTTGCCCTTGCCTTCCTTCTCCTTCTCCTCCCTCTCTTTTTCTTCCTTCTCCTTTTCTTCTTGTGCTCTCTTTTTGTCTTCCTCTTCCTTTTCCTTCGCCCTCCTATTTTCCTCTCTCAGCGCCTTGGATGCATCTGTTGAAGATGTCATCTGCTTGATAGCCTCTGGGGGGAGAGTCGTAGACCAGCCTGCCCTCTTCCAATCCACGGGACCGTCATCGTCGGTCATGTTTTCTCTTTTGTGATTGCAAGGTTGGGTATGTGTTGAGGGACCAATTTAGTGTTTGATATTCTAATGAGATGTTATTATTTCGAAGCTTTACCATCAGGGTAGAGCTAATGCCTCTTACAAGCAGTCAGAGAGGTATGTTTCTTGGACGCCGCTAGTGAAGTTCAGCAACTTTGATGGTTTAGCAAAGTTGGGGGGCCAGAAGGCCCATATATACAGCTGCGGCCGCAAAGTGGGCCGGCAGGCAACCAGGCGGACGGGGAGTATTTAGGCAGCACTGCGGGGCACAGTGTGAACGAGCCAATTGAACACGCTTCTCCCTCACCTTTTGGTCATGTGCTTGACATCATCTACTGAGCCACATTTGGGCGGAGTTGGAGGCTCTGCCAACCGCCGCGGCGAATCTCGGGAACGAAGACTCCCACATAGATGCTTGGGACATCAGAACGCAAAAGCACACAACTATGCTCCTGTGAATCGCCATTATTTTTTACAATGGAGAGAATGCAGCTCATTGTGGGGTTTGTAGGGAGTTTCTCGTTTTCCAAATAAAAAAGCTCTTTGTCAAATTATTTTTTAACGTAGAAACGCGCGCATTCTCCATACCCACAACAATGGCAAGAAAAACACGGCGATTTTATTTAGCTTGCGGACCAATCTATCTTTCTGCATACTGTAAGCCCAATGCTTCCATCTCCAGTTTGATAGCGTCGAGAACCTCCCTTCCCGTCGCGTATTGGTGGTTCCAACAGCCTTTGACAATGTGCCCACCATTGATGTGGGTTACGTCGGGAAACTTACCCTGCTTGAAGAGCTTGTTCACTTCCTGCTCGTAATCGTACCTGGTTCTGTCTGTGGGAGGTGGGCCGTTCAGATAAGGCCAGTGACCTGTCAGTAGGGTGTAGAGAATAGATCCCAGACTAAAGATATCCGTGGCCGGCGTTGATGTCCAAGGTAAGCGTGGGTCGAAGAATGGATCGTCGGGGAGATGTCCACCGTCTAGTTTCAGCTCTGCACACATTGAACCACCAAAGTCGCAGAGCCAGACCTCGAGAGATGATTGGCGGTCGGGAGATGTAGTTGTTGCGTTGACCAGGTAGTTTTCCGGTCGGAGATCCGAATGTACGACGCCGTGCTCATGGATGTAAGCGATTGCCTCTGCTACTTCCAAGCAGAATCGCCAGCGCAGACGAGGATCCATAGACGCTTGGTTGCTGTCAACATATGCCTGCAGGCTCCCATGGCTGGCTTCAGCAAGTAAAATGCCCGAATCAGTACACTCCAGGTATCTGCATCTAGTTGGATTTGCTGTGGTTACAATTTCGGAATGGAAGACCTACGGAACGATTCTCGGATGGCTTCCAAGTCTTTCTAGGATACCTTTCTCGACCCTAAAGGCGTGGGCCACCTCGGCCGTCTTCGTGGGAAGGACTTGCCCGGCCCAAGACTGTCTAGGTTTCTTCAGGACGACTCCTGGCTCTGGCCGAAAGAACAAGGCGG
Organism: Carpinus fangiana; assembly: GCA_006937295.1. Taxonomy (NCBI): domain Eukaryota; kingdom Viridiplantae; phylum Streptophyta; class Magnoliopsida; order Fagales; family Betulaceae; genus Carpinus; species Carpinus fangiana. The sequence continues at coordinate 644,482 of VIBQ01000016.1, forward strand.
TAGAACCTTCATAAGCTAATTGATGCATCTTGTGGTATTCTAGTGCACCGTGTCTGGGGCGGGTGCAGAGAGCCTGATCAGGTCTCGGGAGCTTGGATCCACTCGCCAAGCTTCTCCACCTCCTCCCTCCCAACCCTACGACATACCCATATGACTATGTGTCATACCCTACTCATACGCCTTTGGTAGTTGTCGATATGCATGTCGAAGTCGTCACCTTATTGTGTATGGTTGGGTTTGCGATACGATCAAACAGTCTGTATTGGAGCAACATAGACCTATCAGAGAATGGGGCCAGAAGGGCATGAGCGCAAACCCAGCATAGTGCTAGCGCTGATATGCGAGGCACCCGAAAGATAGCTTGTTCATTATCTAAAGTCGAGGTCCACAGTCTTGACTATAGATCAATCAATCCCCGTCCGTAGTCCTTGATACGCAAGATGTTTGAGTCCAGTCTCATCGATCCGAACCCCACTTTGCCGCCTGATCCGGCTTGTTCACTGATCGCGCGGTCCTTTACTCCAATTGTCAGCACTGCATGGTTTTCTGATACTTGCTAGCAACTTACTCCGTCAGTTCAGCGTCAAGGGTTACTGCAACTGGCAAATCCGCATTTGCCTTTGACCCTGCTTGAGGTAAGAGTTTTTTCGGTGACTCTGTGACCTTCTGCAGTCTGATTGCCACAAGTGTTGAATGTAACATCCTGCTCCTCCCGGTCCCCACATTCCCAAATCTTTGTTGAAACGATCCTCTCTCACACATTGGACAGGAAAGGCAGTGAAAGATGGCAATCGCGATACGTTCTTGAAGCCGACTATGCTTATAGAAGATGCTGGAAACGCAAGACAGTTGTCCGAAATAGAAGGGGAGATTGTGTGTGCTCTCTGGGATGAAGGGAAAACAAGAATGACTTGGTAGCGGGAAGGTCGCGGTTATATATCCATGGCTAGGTCGCCAAGTAGGTCTTGTGACTGCGTTGCCTCTAGGCAGCAGCAGGCCGAGCAGCCATGTCTACAGCCCTAATGGAGGAACACCATCCAATCATTTCAGTTCAAAGGTCACTCCAGTGGCAAAGGTGTTTGTTGCGGTCTGGGCAGGGTGCTCACGACCTTGGCGTTGTTGGTGCACAAGGTGCGAAAGCTATGTGCGTTCTACTCACCTCGGATAAGCGTTGAGTAGAGAATTAAAAGGTACGAATAATGTTGTCCGAACGCCGAGCTTGCTCATAAATTGCATTGACAAAGTGGTACTGCACATGACTGGAATACATTTCGTGAAAACGTGTGACGCACGTCTTGAATGGTTGTACTTACCATTTACAGGAAGCGCGAACATTCAGATGAATGCGCGCATTGTACTCGTATAGTATGGTCTACATGTATATGTTTCACCACTTCTGGGTCTTTGCCATAGTACCGCAGGGTTTTGTTGGTCCTGAGACTCCCTGCATGCGGCTTAGCCCAGTTTGGAAGTCTAGATCTCTCGCAACTGTGCTGGAACATAATCACATATGTGGTGATCATAAGTTCACTCCCTGCTTCCCTGCTCAAAATGGCTATAACCAATGTCGGGTTGCAGGGCGAGCTTTTGGTCATCGTCAGGCCATACGGGCCCGCCGCTGAGCTTCAAGGTCGAGTCTGGCTTTTCCGGAGTGTGTTGCTCGCGCAAACGCAAAATCATCCTTCCCTTTGACATAGCCGTGAGAGGCTACGTGTGTGTTCTTCTCAAGCTGGGTTTGATCTTTGAAGCAAAGAGTCACGTGCCATCCCATAGGGTCGGGGACGTGTTTGCCAGTGCGGCCGCTAGTAGTTGCGTGCAAGTTGGAGCTGTAGACTTGTCAGCTTTCTGACAACTTGTCTCTCACTCAAGTCATCTGATTCTGCCTGTCGATCGATGACATGTATCCTCTGGCGATGACGCCGACGATCACCCGGTTTGCCGAAGGGGATAGGATCACATACCGGATAAGGATAGCTTTGGGGTAGAGCTTCTGATCTCTTGCGGTTTGATATGCTAGAGCAATAAGCTTCCGACGAAGAGCCTCGTTTGGCATATTTTCTCTGTAAAAGTAATACTTGACAATGTTGATGGTGGACATGTTCGCAAGAACTCCGGTCATTTGGTGCAAGGGTAAGATTCTTGTAGCTCTTCGTGTTTCTGGTTTGGGTAGAAGACTGAGGTGATGAGTGTACACACCGATGCTTTATACGCTTGCGGCTTGCCTACTTCTCCCCTGATCATGGCGCGGCGCAGTTGGGCGCTTAAATAACCTTGTTGCTTGATGAAGCTGAAACCGGAGAAGATGCGACTGGTTGTCGTTCCAGCATCGGCAGTCTGGGCAGATATAGGTCCTCGTAGGGCCGTGTGACCGTAGCCAATGGATGTTCCCTTGCATCGCGATCCAAATCCTTCGTCGAATGATACATGATAGTGTAGAAGTGGAACAAATCAGCGGAAACAGTGGTTCGGCGCCTGGGCCGCGCTAGGGTGTGGCTCTCGCGTTGCAACCAGGGTCTGCTCCACAGGATGCGACGTTATCCCATCCACCTCCACGCTGGCGTTTCATCTGTCGCCGTCTGCCGAACCAGGGATTCCAGCGATGTCAGCTCCGAGAGGGGCAATCATCTCGCCCACGATCTTCCTCCCACAAGTGACCGGCTGCGTGGTCTCAGTGGCTCCCGGCGCTGCCCAGCGACCAAAGTAATGAGGCCGCTCAGACCATTCCTTCTTTCTCCTCATATACGACTGCCCTCCCTTATATCACCGCATCTACGCCGTGGCACTACGCAGAGCTTGCCACGTTTTAGCCATCGTCTGTACAGCCTGTCACACCCGCGACGGTCCTCTCCAAACCCAATGTCATCGACCAGTACCCTAGCGGAGCCGGAGATCGAATATGAGCATATTGAAGGCGCGGAGACCATTGCATCTTACAAACGGGGGGGCTTGCACGCTGTCGAAATTGGAGGTCAACTCAACTCTCGATATCGAATAGTTCACAAGCTTGGATTCGGTACCTACTCAACAACCTGGCTTGCGCGTGATACAAGCCATGACCGCTTGGTCGCCGTCAAAATTGCACGGGCGGACTCGGTTCCAAGAGAAGCTAGCATCCTACGGTCTCTTACTCGAACCCAACCGACCCCCGATGACAACATGGATCGCAATGAAAGCATCGGGGAGATGCGCCTTGGTATGATGATGGTCCCCCCGCTTCTGGACGAGTTCATGGTTACTGGTCCCAATGGAACGCACCCTTGCTATGTCACTGAACCGGCAAGCAGTAGTCTCGCTTGGGCCAAAGGTGGCGCAGTTGGTGGGCTGTTTCACCTCGATGTTGCACGTTCCCTGGCCGCTCAGCTGACCCTTGCTGTGGCCTTTGTTCATGCTCACGGACTCGTTCACGGAGGTTTGTTTCCCATTTGTCTATTCGGGCCTTACACTCGGCGCTGTACTGATATGCTTCACTACCAGACCTCCATCTCGGGAACGTGCTGTTGAAGCTGCCGCACGACCTCAACGCCCTTTCAGACGAACAACTGTATCACAGATACAACCCTCCAGAATACGAAGCAGTATGTCGCTTGGATGGTAAGCCTCTTCCACCTGGCGTTCCCGCACACGCTGTCTCGACAATCTGGCTTGGAAAGTCCAGCACGGACATTACGCTTCCAGAGGCACATATTTACCTCACAGATTTCGGCGAGGCCTACTCGCCATCCCAGGTAGACAGGTACGAATCTCATGCGCCAACTGTCTCTCGGCCACCAGAAGCACGATTTGAACCTACAACGACCCTGTCTTTCTCGTCAGACATATGGACTCTAGCATGCTCACTATGGGGCATCATTGCTTGGAGATCTCCATTTGACAACTTCTTCGGTTCACAAGACGACACTACTTGCGAGCAAGTCGATGCACTGGGCCCCCTTCCTCCCGTATGGTGGCAAAAGTGGGAAGCGCGCGGAGACTTTTTCACTGAAGATGGCACGCCCAGTGATGGACGGGTCGTGACAACCTTGGAGGGCCGCTTTGATAGGAGTGTGCAGCAGTATCGTCTGGAGGCTGGCATGAACACAGCCAGCGATGAGGAAAGGGATGCCATCCTTGCCTTGCTACGGTCCATGCTCTCTTATAAACCCGCGGATCGACCGACCGTGGAGCAGGTGCTCAAGTCGGACTGGATGCAGAAGTGGGCTCTTCCCGAATACCATAGATCCAGGTGAACTCAAACGTTTCAATTGGCACGGGCTCCTGCAGCATCTTATTCGGTATTCGGAAAATGCCGTGAAGCGAAGGCTCAAGGCCTGGATGCGCTGTGTGTAAGAGCATCCCTTCTTCTTGGGACGGCAATCATCTCAGTCAATTACGAGGTTGCTTTTTTCCTCATCTTGCATGCAGATCCTGTAGTCGCGTAGTGTGAGCGATCTCAGTAGCGACCACAGCGGAGTGGACAAAAGCTGACAGCAATAATGTTGTCCCCTGCTTCTGGAGGCGCTCTTGCTGCAAAATCATCCGTTCAACTTGGCTTGAGGACATTCTGCCAGTAGGAGTGAAATGCATGCTATGAGGATAATGGCATGTGAAAGAGAGGGCGTGCATCGCCTGGCGAGCCAAAACGCCGTCCGGCCAGCCAAAGCAGCGACTGGCTGTTGGTATTATGTCGACGCATAGCTTTTTATCGCTACTATCGATCCAAATTAGCGAGATTCACAGTGCTATACAACATAACGAGTCTAGGGTCTGAGCGATTTCCCCACCGGATAGATATTGATCCGACAACGCGGCGCAGGTCCAAGCGCGGCCTCGACGTCTCTCTCTTGATGTCAATCATTTGTTGGCAACCCTACACATGGAGTCTAACGAGACAAGGTTGCACATGCTAGCTACCGAAAATGAACGAACCTTGCTCGAGGAGTGGACAGCATACCAAGCTCTTCTTGATGCTGCGAACCACGGGCGAGCCGAGCACCTCAGATGTCTACTACAAGATACCACAATGTCCGCGTCCACGTTTGATACCAAAACCCAGGAGAGATTCAGCAGCATAGTCTATGCTGCTCTACGGTCTACAGAAACACATAACGTAAAAGAAATACTCCATATTTTGCGGGATGGTGGCTGGGATATCAACGCGGCATCCAGTTGGATTGACCCTCCAGCTCTTGGGTAAGCTTCTTCAGAAACGTCTCCATTTGTTCTCATGTTTGATTTACAATATCAAATTAGAGATCGGCGGGTAATATGCGACATTACTCTTGTCCACTGGTTTCTTGATCACGGCGCAGATCCTAATCGCTCCGCTGGAAAACTCGATATAACACCACTATCAATCGCTGTACAGTTCGCTCCACTGAAGATTGTCGAGCTCTTGATTCAACACGCTGGTGCCGGGCCACGGGGTCAGCTTGCCAATTACGCCACTCAGCGACCAAACCATGATCTGGACACTATACCCATATTACGGCTTCTCTGGCGAAGCGGCGTTCCGATGGATAATTGGATTTTCGAGGACCATCCCATATCCCAAGACCACCTCATGTGTAGGACTACCCCTTTGATGAACGCTTGTTACGTTGGTGACACGGATGTGGTACGCTTTCTTGTGGGGCTAGGTGTCAACCTCAGGAAGCCAATCTGGATCGGCAGCGCAACCTCAATCGGCACAGAGATACCGATAGACATAGCGAAAGGGAGTGGAGCCGAGGATATTGTAGAAATTCTCCAGAAAGCCATGAAGCAAGATTGTAGTCATCTTTAGTGGATGTCGAGTAAGCATTCCAGCTTAGGAACCCGCTCCTAGTTGCGAGGAAGAGGACATCATGGGTTGGATTAAAGCTCTTCAATGGTCAGAATTGGACATGGGAATAATGTCGCAGATCGTTCGAGAGACTCTGGTCAAGTCTCATTTGCTCTGGAGTTGGAATGGCCATGTCCAAATACGCAGCCACGCTCATTTGAGCGCAGGTCTTACATAATTGTAGTGTGCTTGCAATGCAGATGGTTGGCAAAGAGTGCGATTATACTAATTAATATCCAAGTAAACAAGGACACGCGAATTGCTGAAAGTGTTATTGAAGTGATCGCAGAACGTAGAATGTGACCAGAATTCTTGGTAGTCACGCGCACATGTAACCTTTATAGAATCTCTCCATTACGGAATCACAGAATCATGACCCCAAAGAAAACCCCATGCGTGTATACCAGACACCAGTCAGAGATGGTAATTGATCACCAAGCTAGGAACAAAACGGTTTGGGGTCGTGCACCAAGGTCAGTCTCATGCGCACCGTCGTGTCATGGCCGTTAGCTCTCATTCCTTAGCAACACGGAACACAGAGCACCTCCTTCAAACAACGTTTCATGAGTTGGATTCATCTGTTGTGAACGGAGAAGGCTGCCATTCTTGAGACGAGCGATCTCAAGAAGAAGAAGAGCAATTTCCCCATAACGAAGTGAGGTTTGTGAATGGATCTTTGTGCGGAACTTCCACGAGATACATTTGCTGCAGCAGGGCTTTGACCGTGAATAATACAACTACTGAAACACCATTGCTTTAAAGGGAAGATGCCACATGGCTCTCTCTGGCACGCTTAGCCATCGTAGCCCATCTGCCGCTGTATGTCCTGCCCTTTTTCACTGGCCAATACTAGCTTCCTCCTCTTTGCGTTGGAGCGTATAAGATCTTCCAGATCCTTTGTTCTTGGCCTTCCCCGGGTGAATTCAGTTACGTCAACTCCAGACTCCGAATCCGAGTCAGATCCTTCCTCACCTCTGAGTCTCTTCTTCAGGCTATCCCTGCTACCACTTTTCGTGGGGTTTGTATTTCGCACCTCATTACCAATGTACTCTATGAGCTCTGAGCCTGTCATTTGAATCTGTTTGCCGTCTTTTGTCATCACCAAGGTCATTGGCGCTCCTGTCTTCAGAAAACTCTCCTGCATCAGCACCATCACACGATAGACACAGGCCAGATATGCGTACTCTGGCGAGACCACGTGCACACCGCCACGAATTTTGCGCTTGTGATATTTCAACGCCATTTGATCACTTCTTCGGATCCATTGACACTGCATGATGCCGTCATCGCCTGGTATAAGCACAAAATGGGCGGCGTCAAACATTAAGTGAAGGTTGGCCGCCAATCTGATCATGTTGCTTCGGGTTAGCATCTCCCTTCCCAGTGTCGTAGGTGCCGGTACTATTGCATAACTATGAAGATTTTGACTTGTCCAGAAACCCCACTCAGTCGATGGAATAAGATGGGCATCCTGTACTAGCATGTCCTCTCCGCTCACACAACAACTCTCTGACACGTGGTCTGCCTCGCGTGTCATACTAGGGCAGGCTTTCCTCCAGTGTGCTGGTACGTGCTCTGGGCTGAACCTCAGGTCGCGGAAGCTTCGAACGACGGCATACTGTGTCTCCGGTAAGTGAAAAAAGTATTTCTCGCTTGCCACTAAGCCTCTCTCTTCAACGCCGACCTTCGGTGAGTCCGCTGCTCGGGTCAATGTAAAGTGCCCCGGATGCACGTTGCCGGTCACCGCCATGCACATGTCGTGGGCGAAGTTGTAGTCAACCCAAGGGCCTCTGCCATTGTCTTTGCTGTAGGCCAGGAGGCGTAAAATCACCCTCTCCTCGTCATAACCAGGGTGGCATATCAGGACCGCACCTGGTGGTGCTTCCAGGCCGTTCCCACTGGAGGGAAGACTCACCGCATCTCGACCTCGCGGGCCAAGGGGGTCTTTCTGGGCAGTGGTCATGTTGCTCTCTTCTCGGTCTCTTTGTAGGTCCAACTTGGAAGTAGGGATGTCAAATGCGAGTGCGGTGATAGGGGACCGAGGGTGGCGTTTGTTAATGAGCCACCGATACAGGTGTGTTATAAGCCGGATTGGATACTAGTGTGCGCACCCAAGAGGAACAAATACTGTACAGTAGCAGTGATAGAGTTGGTAGGCGTCAAATACTAGCCAGGCCACTGACGGTGCGAGTGTGCTAAAGGTTAAGTTGCGGATGCGTCCAGAGAGCCTTTTCCAAAGGATGGCGCTAGGACTAAAACGGAAAGGGCTTATAGGTATGCTCAGTAGTACTATAACACCATCTTGATTAAAATACTCTAAATAAAATATTATCTATTAACTATAACATAAAAAGCTATTTATTAAATCAAATAGATAAGACTCTATAGGGCTTAAAAGCAGAAGACAATTATAACCTTACTAGTAAGCTACCTCTTAGTAGCTATAAAATACTTAAAGTACCTCCTTAGTAGCTATTAAGTAGTAGCTTAAAGCTATTAAATAACTACTATAGAGGTACTAAAAACTATTAGCTAATAGCTATATTGTGAGGGCTTCGTAGCAGGGAACCAAATATAAGGGGTAATTATACTTAAATTACTAGGGAGTAGAAGGGAGAGCCCGCTATAATAGCGCTCTATACTTAGTATAGAGCTAGGGCGGGTACGCTATATACGTATTAAGTAAATATATATATAGCCCCCTCTTAGGGACGTCTTATACTACGTATAAAGTGCTGCTGCTCTCATAAAGGTTCCTTTTGGCTCGTTGGGCTGGGTCGGGCTTGCGTTCTGATCCTTCGGGTAATAACTACTTATTATATACCTTTTCTTCTTCGAATACCTCTAACCTATAACGCTGCTCGCTTAAGCGAAAACTCTCCTATAGTATATCTACCCCTTAGGATATCGGACCTATCTAGTAGAAGCGACTAGTAAATACCTAGTTTACTATTAGTACTTCTAATTATACCGCTCCCGAATATACTCTACAATATCTTACTAAAGTAAGCTACACCTGCAAACCCGTTCGACGAAACAAATCTCGTTCCCCGTTTCCCGGAAAGCCTTTTTGGACGATGGATGAAATTAATGATCTTTCAAGTCGCATCGGAGAGATGGGCTTCTGCACTCTTTCGTCCCGTTCTCGCAATGGATACTGGAACTTTCCTGCGACGAAGCTTCCCTCACGGCACATCGCCGGGAGGACCGCGTAGCTTTGCACCTTCGAGGCACGAGCAGGAGGCATACCTGGCGTGGGATGAGGCTAGAGTCTAGGCACGCATTCACTGTTAGAGAGCAAACACGCAGGAAGACATGGAGAAACAGGTAGAAAAGCTTGCCGAATTACTTCGAGATGAGATTCTGGAGCATAACGCTACAAGATTAAGGCTCTATGATGGTCTGCATCGCGAAACTCAACGCCGCGTCTCGTCTGAGAAAGCACTGGCCGATGCCGTTTCCGAAGCAAAGCAGCACAAGGTTGCTCATCAACAGTGCATGGATGCACTGCAAGCCTGTCACCAGGAAACAGCACGCAGCCGCCGGGCTGTGCATCAGCTAGATGCAGAGCGCCAGAGCCTTCGCTCAGAGGTTGGGAGATTGCGAGGCCGACAGAGACGGGAGTCTGGGAGTAATGTATGCCGCAAGACCATCAACGTCAGACCGTGCTAACATCACGAAAGAGCGCCAATCTGCCTCTACGCGGATCGACCGGCAGTCAATATGCAGTCGTGAGCAAGAAATTATTGCAACATACCTCATCCGACCAGGAGGTTGACTCCGGGCACGGTTTCATCCTGATTGGTAGCAGACACAACGATGGCTGCAGTTCGCACTAGTTTAGGACCACAATGAACACTTCTTCTTCTTCTTCTTCTTCTTGTGAGCCTTGCTTTAGACCATGAGCTTTTTAAAGGGTCAGCTCGTCACTGATTAATTACTCGTTTACGCATATTGAGCTTCAACAACACACACGTACAACTAATTCATTGGCTCATCTGTCTTGACTTATATCATCATTTCGCTGCTCAGTTGTGACCGTGAATCTCTTGGAATTCTGCAACCCGCTCCGGAACCTCTTGTGCGAATTTTGGGATTTCTAGAGGGCTGGAAGCTGCACAGTCTTGTGCCGGAACTCTACTGACAAAGTCATCAGGGGTCAGTCGTCGAGGCAATGGGTAGCTTTGATCCTTGTTTGGAGGTTAGCTGAAAGGACCTGAGAATTTTCGGATTGATTGCGTACAATCAACTGTTGTGGAGGGGGCCACAAAGCTTTGTCTTTTGAGCAATAGATCCAGAACTTCCCCTTCCGACGGAGCACTACATATATGTCTGCTTCGCAGAGCCTGTTGAGGTCATTCGCTTTTTTCAACAGACCACGTGCTCGTCCGTGGAACTGTTTGCTGACGTTCTTGTTCGTTTTCATAGTGTGATACAAAGAATAGAACTCGATCGTTGATACAGAGTGCTGCAAGAGTGCATTAAATATGCCACTTCTCCAGCCGCGTTCTGGGAACCGATTTTAGGGAGCCGAATTCTGTGATCCTGCGTAGCTTGGCGTAGAATTACTACGTAGGTTTTCGCCCATGCATGAGCTATCGTTCCCGCATAGGCTTTCTGTCCTACGCAGGTTTCCGGCACTCCACAGGCTTCGAAAACTACGTAGGCTTTCTTTACTACATGGTCTTTCCTTACCACATAGGCCGTGATTTCTATGCAGACTGCACTTCCTGGACAGAGTTCCGATGCTGCACAAGCTTTCAGTGCTGTATGCGCTTCTGTTACTGAACAAACTTCTCTTACTACACAGGTTTTCAGTACTACGCAGGCTTAGACAGCTGCACAGGTTCGCACTGCTACGAAGACTTGAGTTGCTGCACAGGCTTGAATTGCTACCCATGATTAAGCTGCTACATAGGCTCCAAAGTAGACCTGAAACTAAGGAATGGGTTCTTTCCTTTTGTGCTTCGTCCGATCAAGAAAGATGTCAACGTCATTCGCAAGTTCTACAGCAGTTGGACGCTCGCTTGGCCTCCACGCAAGAGCTTTTTGGACCTCGGTGCGTAGGCAATTTTCATCCTCCGAGGAACCCGGCTGATTCCAGCCGTCTATTATTTTTTTCCACGTGTTCAGATCTATCTCCTTCCAGCTTTCCTTGGCGAATCTGTTCACGAACGATATTCCAATCCCCCAGACATCGACTGCTCTGTCATACTTAGGAGGCAGATTAGCGAGCTCCTCTCGCTTGTATCTTTTGAAGGCTATGACCTCGGGCGCTAGAAATGGTATCGTGCCTTTCTCGTGATTGTCTGACTTAGTGTTTTCGGTTGCCTGTCCGAAGTCGATGAGAATTGCACTTAGGGGGTTGTCGTTCACACATATATTATCTGGCTTGATGTCGCGGTGCATTATGCCCAGGCTGTGCACATGGGCGACCGCGAGACAGACATCTCTGAAGAGGATGAGCCAATCCTGCATAGATATAGTCGTGTACTGAGCCAGGGTCCTCGCCGCTACGGGTCCCATGACCAGATAGACCTCGTCGATGTTTTTAGCCCTGAAATAATCTATTGCATGCTTTTCGTCAGCATCTTCTGGCCATACTGCCTCCAGGCAACACACGTTGGCCTATCAGATTCGTTAGCAACCTTCCAAGGTTCCGCAGAGCCGGACCACGCACGTGAGAAGACCTACGTAATTTACGTAAAATACTGATCTCGTAGGCGACGCTTCTGTAGTTATTCACAGACCTTCTCACTCTTTTTGCGACAATAAGAGAGCCTGTCTTGCTGTTATATCCCTGTGATACGGTTCCGTAAGAACCTCCCCATTTTGCCTGCCAAAGCCGCCAAATGCCGATCTTATTTATTGCAGGTGTTGCGCTATCAGATGGAGGCCGCTGGTAAGCACTACGTGCGCTTCCGATACGATCCAGTTGATCCGCATAATCTTCTGTTTCGCTAAAAGGCGTAAATCTGACTATATACATGAGCTCGCCCACGGCTACGCCCATCTCTTTCTCCACAGTCATGCCGGAGTCGCTTTCGTTAAAGGTGTGTTTAACTGACGTGTGTCTCGAACCTGGGAGGAGATCCTTCCCATCAATAATTGTGTCAGATCTTGCCCGAATGAGCAGCAGGTTGGTTTGGGGATAGTGGACCAATCTACAGTGCCGCTGACCAACAGAGCAGAGGTTTGGAGTGTGAGTGAGGACTATGTCAACATTGCTCGGACACCTTGGATCCCCGCTTCCGAGGGTCCAGCCAAGGGTAAATCCTCCCATGGTTGGGGGCATATCCATATTAAGTCTGTAATGGCCGTCGTATTATCCAGCAGGGTCTTCATTGTACTCGATGAACTTGCGGGCATGAACCATCCAATTAGGGTCAGATTGAAAGCGCCGAGCAACGTGGCTGAACTGTTGCTTTGCGGCTAAGTTCACCGGATATATTCGTGCAAAGTCGCGAGTTGGGTGAGGAACATTGGGAGGCGGTGGGGAATACTCCTCTGTCGTGGCCCGAGAGTTGTAAGCCATCCGTGCATTGCTTGAAGAACTACTATTCGGCAAGCGCCATGGTGGCTATATATGGGAGCTCGTAAGCGCCGAACTGAACTCCCTGGCTGTATCTCTCACCTCGGTAGCACAGCCAGGCATTGGCGGCCAATGGGTGGCCCGCCGGAACGCACAGCTGAAACAACGCTATTTTTAGCCGGCTCTACAGCCCGCGACGCTTTCGGCCAAACTATTGACCGAATGCATTAACATGAACCGCACTCGATTCCGCGTCCTCTTTTTGTCTACAGACGACGCTACTGCTTGCTGCAGGCCATGCTCACCGCTGTAGCATCGCCAGGCTCGTTTAATGTGCCTTCATCCAGCTCCATGCGCTAATCGACCCGCGGACAGCCTGCGCCGCACCATCCATACAGACAAGCACGCCCATGAATCCTGAAGCCTCCACTCAGTCATGTGGATCCTCTCCCGAGCCTTATAATTCGCTGAAAGCAGAATCGCCTGGCCACAGTCTTCAAGATCTCTCTTCATGCCGTCAATGCGGCCATCCGGACTACATGCATCATGCTGAGACCTTTAATTCAACGCCAGAACACAAAACTGTCGCGACTCAACGAATAAGTTACTTATTAGAAGGCGTCAACCAGCGGCTGACACTTCCTGCAATCCCATCACTTCCTCCAACTCCATCCAGTTCCCCCCCGGCATACAATGCCCCGTTTCCTCCTCCGTCTCCAAGCCAACAATTTCCCTGGGAAAACCAAAGGGTGTTTCTCGCTACATCCGTGGCGCGCCCTTCCTCGACACCGTCCATTGACATAACCTCTCCTACGGCATTCACGCGCGAATCGTCGTCCCAAACAACACGAACTGACTCGTGGTCTTCGCCTGACGCATCAGAGGTGGCTGCGCTCAGTGGTTTCCCCCACAAGGCCAGACCACGGACAACATACAACAGACAAACGAGACGCCGCGGTGCGGTCGACAAGGCGCGCCGCTTAGCCCCACAGGCGCTCACGAGACATCGTATGAGCCTGCGATTATGTCCGCCAGAGGTATTTTTCGAGCTTAATCGCCAGGGGAGACGTCAGCATGTCGGCGCTAGATGAACGACTGGCCAGCCTTGACTGATCCTCTTCAAGTTGTCTCGGGGCTGAGGTATAAGCCGCTGCTTCGCCCTATTACGAGGTACTCTGCCATCCAACCAGCGTCGGCCTCCGCAGCTACGGGCCTCCTGAGTTGGTCATGTTGTGGCGGTGACTTCGGCAGTGAACTTTGGTAGCAGAGCCTGCATCCCAGCCCTGCGACATGCAGAGACCTTTACTCTACTTTAATCAGTGGCTATCCGTCCTCGAACCATTATCAGCTGGCTCGATGCCCCGCAGGCAGCTGCTACGGCCATACGAGGGTCTGGCTGTAGACGGGACAGCATAAGAGCAGGCCCCCCACACTCTTCATCGCTCCCGAAGCTCCGCATAGTCGCTTTTGCTCGGTCTTAAACAACCCGCGCCCACATACCACCGGACTCTGCACAATGTGCTCCGACGTCGAATTCGTTTCCAGTAAACCAGTCTGGAAATTGCGCTGCGCGTCCTATAAGATGAGTCTGGCGTCTTACAGTATCGCATACGCTCGCGAAGATTGCGGTCATGTAGGAGTCTGCAACCAATATGCTCTCAATGTGATGCTGACTGAACCGCAGCTATTTTGTCCGCAGTGTAGACAGAATCAGGTGGCATGCCCCAATCTGTGCAAAAAGAAGGAGTTCAGCACCCTACGCAAGGTTCACTTGCCTCGCGAGGGATTGCTAGGACCTTACAAATGCGCAGCTTGTGGTAAAGATATCGGAGTCATGGTAGCGTGTATACAATGTGGTGAGCTCTGCGCAACGATGCATCTGGCGCTGACGCTAATGGAATATTAGGAATCTGCAGTTTCTGCATGAGTTGCGCGGACCATATGGCCAAAAACAGTCTCACACCAAGGATCTGTTGTGCATATCCGGCCAACAAGCAGCCTCCTGTTTGGCTAGTGGTGCTCTTAGACCCAATTCGCTATTCCTGAGACACTTCGACAAGGACATGGAAAACAATGCAGGCGGATGGTGGAATTCTGGGACGCTCGTTCGAAGACGGAGGAATAGGATGGTGGCATTGACGTACCGCGTCCAGCAAGCATATCTTTAATATTTATTGCTAAGTCTACATCTATCTGTTCTATATATCCGACTCTACTCGTCAACAAATATACCGCCATCCTTATCTCCATCCTCCTCGTCCTCCTCGTCCTCCATGTTCTCGTCCTCGCCCTCTTCTCGCTCTACGTCCTCCATGTTCTCGTCCTAGTCAAATCCCCCTTCATGGACGATCTCGCCCTCGTCCGCCATCTCTACATCGTCATCTTTGAAGTCATCATCTGCCACTGGAACTGTTGTGTCACCAATAGGGAACAGCCAAGGCTCGTCTCTCTTATCTCGCGCGTTGAGCGCCCTCGGCGGCATCTGCGGGTAAAGCATATCTTCCTTGAGACTCTTGAACTATTCTTTATTGTCATCGTGCTTCTTCTTCATCTCCGGCCTAGTTGTCTGCTTGACGTAAGTGCGGGTCTTGATCCTACAAAAGTCCGATGCAGTCAACCACTCGTCGCACTCCTGCTCAATCATATCCAGACTGTTGTTATTCCATTCTCCCTTGTGAGTGAATCTAACCAGATAATATGTCACTGGCTCCCTCGTGCGTTCGAGCTTCTGCGATGGAACTTACGCAAAATTCAAGACCTTGACGAAATGCTTGTTCGCTCTGCGCACCTTGAGTGGTATAAATGAGCCGATCGGGAAGTCGATCCCACCTTCATAGGAAGCGTCGTCGCTGTTGAGGCCGAATTCAGACCCGGGGAACGTCTTGTAATGTGGAGCCTCCTTCGAGCCCACATTCAGGATGAAACGATAGACGCCCTGCCTCAGCGGTATGATGCCGCTGATCTTCCCGAGATGCGTGCGGCCGTCTTTGATATCCAGAAGATCATATTCCATTGATATATATCCCCAATTGGCATACTTAGCCGCTGTCGACTCGTCGAGCGCGGACACAACCCGGGCAGAAGAAGGGGCATTTATGGACCTTTTCGGTGCCGGCTTTGTGCTCGGCTTAGGATCAGTCTGAAGACGTTGTGGGGGGGAATTCAGAGCTTTTGCCTGCACAGAGGGCATTAATTTCTTGGTCTGCTGGGGCTGTGCCGGCTTTGAAGAAGGGCCTGCCGGACTTTTCCCTTGCTTAATCATCGCCGGGGACCACGGCTTTGGCAACACTCTCGCCTGAGGAGCTTCTCCACCCTGAACGCTACCTTTCTCGACTTGCTTTTGACCTTGCACGAGCACTGCCTTGTTCGAGCTTTTGACCAAAGCCTGCTCTTGAACCTTTTGCGCTTGAGAGTTGTTTTTCGAAGCCTATACGTCATTCTAAGCGACCGCGGTCCTGGCTCCGGTCGTTGTCAAAAAGCTGTTTTTGACATGCTCCGTGTATTCTTTAGAGGCTTGTTGTAAAGTTTTGAGGATATCATCGGGTATAGTACGGCTGGGAGAGACTCCTACAGATTTAAAGATCGCTTAAACTTCGACAAGCTGGCGGTGGATCTCTACGCGGAGCTTATAGTCCGGGTCCTTATCTCCTTTGTCTAAGCCTTTCAGACAGTTTGCTAAGACACGCATGAACTCCTGTATACGAGTAATGGGAAACTCGCACGCAGTATAGTCCCAGCCTTTCGATTTATACGAATTATGGATACCGTTATTGATGTTTTTGATCTTTATGGTGACGGATTTTTTCTTGCTGCTGTTGGTGTCTTCTTCCTACAGCGTTGAGAGCAAGTGGGATGCTTCGCCCTATTTATGCCGGATACTCTTTGGCAAGCCAGTGTAGTTCGAATCGTGTTTAGCACGTGCAGATGCGCCTGCCCGTAGTTTTCTCTTCTCTTCCGCTAATTCTTCCTTGATGATCGGCTCATTATCGGATATAAATTCGTTAACGGCAGCGTCTTGTATCCCATCTCCGCTCGCGTCGGCCTCACTAAACGTTGCTGAGGCGGGAACCTCGCCAACGTTCAGCTGGTCCTATGGAAAGTTCTCTAGGCCGCCGTAATCCGCGCCAGGATTTTTAAAATTGCGTTTCTTCTTCTTCTTTCCTGGTTGCAGCTTGGTCTGCTTCTGAGAATTACCGTCACCTTCCTTGACTTGTCTCAGCTCTCCATTTGTAGGCGTGTTAGGGCTATGTCTTTTCCGATCGCCCGGCATAGAAGCCTCTAATGAGCTATAGACTAAAGCCCGACTGGCGTGGAGGGTTTCAATATCAGCCATAACTGTTGCCCGTGGACGGGTCGATTATGTGACTTATGAAATAGAGACCCTGCTGTGGGCGACGGCACAGTGCAAATTAAGAGCAGGCTTGTTGTCGATGGATAAGCAGGACTGCACCAGGCAGTCGAACTCAAGCGTTTTGGGTACCTTTTACTGATAATAATGATGATGATGATAATGATGATAATGATGATAATATTACTGGTAAGGGGCCAGGGAGAATGCCCTAAGTTTATATGCATCAGTCTTTGGGTCAGGACGAGTCGAGGCTTCCGCTCCACAGTCCTAAAACCTGGTTCCACATTTTCGAGATAGGCATCTCAAGTTTCTCGGTTTCGCGAAACACGACGCGTGCGCTAGATAAAAAGTGCAATATCGCCGGCTCCTTTTCCTTAGGCGAAAGACAGATCCTAATAGTATTCTTATTTGAAATGAAGGTAGCACTGCTTGGCTCGATCTCCTTTGCATGCACGCTTCTTGCGACGACTACCGTGCAGCGTCCGTAAGTATCTATAAAAAAGATACCTGCATCCCTGCTTCGACGCACAAACTCGGTAGTCTATACCCTACTGCCTCTCATTTTACCGGATGCGGCTGCAAGACGGTCGCCTCCGGGCGCCCAACTGACGCAGCCAATATAAGCGACCACTGGCCAATAGGCTAGATAATGCCACCGTTCCCAACGGCATACTACCTTAGGAATGCGTCTTGCACGACTGGAACGGGGTCTTACGGCACGGTAACGCAGCCTAGATCTACTGGTGCTCTTGTAACTGGCAGTCACCCAGCGCCAAAACCCAGCCAAGCCATGCCGATCTCTCAGGGCAATCACTACAAGCCAATTCCAGAATTCTCCTCCGCAGGCTTAATCCTTATGAGTCTCGTTCTCCTGCCTTTCGTCTTTGCGCTGTTATAAAGCCACAAGCGCAACCCTCCATCCATAGCAGATAGATAGATTGAATATTATTCTTCTGGCAAAACTTTCGGGATTATAGTGTGCGCGGCTAGGCGACCAGGCGCCGCAAGTAATGACTCCTAATTCTCGATTCTCGGTTCTCGGAACTGGTGGATTGTGCACGTGACAGCTTCGCATGTTAGCGCTGCCTGTCGCCTCCGAACTTCGTAGCAGTCTTTGCGTGAGGTCTCTTTTACGCCGCAATCGCCTACACCTTCACGGTCGGCCTGAGCCCACGCGCAACACGGCCAATCGTAGAAACCTCTCTGCAGACCTACCAGGCCGACTCGCTTGAGGTCCACCCGGCAAGCATCCTGATAGGGGCACTCTCCTTCAAGATCATGTGCACAACGTTTCTAGCATGTCTCGAGTACATAGATCAATGCGGATGGAATCGCAGCTTAGTCGTCGACTTCAAGCAGATTAGAGCTTTTGAAGATGAGTCGATACGACTAGGCTATAGTTGTCTACCTCCTTCAAGCACGCATGAAGATGTTACAGGGGCCTTTCCCCGAGGCATGGGTTACTGCGCAGACGAGTGGAACGTCCCAAGAGAGCGAATGCGGCGGTCGATTGCCTCAAAAGAAGCATTCCCCCTTTGGATTATCTTCCGGGCTAGGAACAACGTGAATAGAGTACTGACTTGGCTAGAGGACAACGTCCGAAACTAACTCAGGAGAACAACGAAACAAAGCGAAAAGGTGAAATCATTCAGCGTTACCCTTCCCTGGTGAAGAAGGTACCCTGAACCCATGCCTGTTCGACCTTGGGTCGGGTTCGATGCCATTGGAATCGAAGCTCGCGGCCGACATTGCTTACATCACGCCGATTGAGCCAGCCCCTATCAACCAAGTCACTGAGGGCAGTCTAGCTGCTTCGCGTGAGTTGAGATCAGGTGCTCAGTAGGATTAAAACTCACACCCAATATCGACAGCCAGAGCCGCCGCCAGCAAATTCATACAGATCTCTTTCTTTTTCGTACAGCAGCGATGCCACGTGAGAAACGACAAGCGTCTGGGGCACGTTCAGTTCCCAGACCTTTATTGCCGAATTCGTGATCCAATAGTCGTGCTCGGACCAGGACAAGGTTCCAGTGGGGTCATCGTCTTCCAATCGTTGCATATTCATTCTGACAGAGCTTCGAGGATTGCCTTGGAGTTTCATATATATAGACCAATGGTTCTCGCTGAGCTGAGGAGAAATTGCGCCTTGAGTATGCACCACGACCAGGAGCTTCCTGATATACTTATGATTCCGTAAAACATCATCTTTGGTGATCTCAGGCATGATGATATAAAGGAACGAATTTTTCTCTTCCCTATCTTAGAACGGATTGGATTGAGAAATCAGCAGACAGGTCCTTCGTCCCATACTGCGTGAAAGATCTTTGCAGATATAGAGCGAAAGCACGCGGACACACTGCAAGGCTCCACTAGCGCCGGAGACCTTTCGGGTGTCTGCACCGGCGAAGTGATGGCGTGTGCACCTTTTGCTTCCCATGATTCGTCCCTCCATTGCAGAGCCTTGCTGCTGCCCGGAAATTCTGCCGGACTCCGGATGTCCTAGAATCAGCATGGATGTCTTTGCGAGGGCTGCAGAGGCATGGCACCAATGGATGACAGAGGTAGACGCATAGCTAGCGCCGGGTCACATCCCGAGCTCCGGAAAGTCAGATAGTACAGGGTCAAATTCCCCGCCCACCCATCATCCTTGCACTACAAGCATGGACGAAATCAACCAAAACTCGTCACAGGAGGCCATCATCAACTTTTGTGCATACCCCCCTTCAGAGCTATGCCTTACAGATCCACAGTATTCAAACAGAGTCGTGAAGCTGCCTGGGCGAGGGCTGGTCAAGTACGGTAGGGGTGTGAGACCGAACGAGGCTCCGAACCAGCGATGCGCACGAGAGATCATTGACCTTGCCATTGTTTACGTACCAGAAGTCTACCGGAACTTCACCGATGCTAACGGGATTGAGTACATCATCATGGAGCACATTGAAGGCAAGCCCGTAACCCGCCTCGACTCCGACCCACTAAAAGACAGGGTCACTAAAATACTGGCGCATTTTGCAAGCATCCACAGCTCTAAGCCAGGTCCACTTGGTCACGGAAGCTCGCCAGCGCTCATCTTCGGGGAGCAGGAGGAACCAGAGTTCCACAGCATAATGGACGTTGAGCAATGGATCAACGCCAGACTACTGAAACACCAAACTCCAATATCCCTGCAGGGCTTACAGCTCTCTCTCTGCCATCTGGACATTGCCCCTCGCAATATGCTTGAGCGCAACGATGGATCCATTTGCTTGCTCGACTGGGCATCAGCGGGCTACTATCCATGGTTTTTCGAGGCAAGCGCGCAGAGACTTGTAGAGGGGCAAGACAACTCGTTTCACACCCAGCTGCTTGACTGCATGCGCCAGCCATCCGAGGAAGAGAATTGCCAGATTGATGCAATACTCATAGCACATTTCAACTGCCAGAAATACTACCTGTTTGTAATAAGCTCCAAGGTACGCAAATTTTACAAGCTGACGCGTGTGCTCAACAGGCCTCACACCAGGACGAAGCGCCCTTCTAACAAGATCAAAAATCGAACGAGCTCAGTACCGCCGCCACCGCCGCCGCCGCCGCCACCACCGCTAATGACAGAGGGAGGAAACCTTATAAGGATATGATCGGCACTCTGCAGCAGGACTAATGGATATGAGGGATCTGGCGGTGGCCCTTCTTATATCGTAGTTTAAAGTACCCCACTGCTGCTTGAAGTTTATGGAAGTAGGAAAATACGTGGGCAGCCGCTTCGAACAAATAGTCAGCGTGGGACTCTCAAGGATTGCGTGACCATGTAATATGGTGACTGGAAACCCCTAACGTACTATGGATCCTGGGGAGACATGTCTTGGAAGTTGAGCAGCTAATGGGAGTATAGTGAATTCACCGCAGGATTTTTAGAAACCAGCTGGGCGTCTGGGAGACTGGTTCTTGGTGTAACAGATGCCTCACTATCTGGCAAGACTGGAAGCCAATAGTCTTGGCCAAGACTATCCCACAGTGCACCGCTACTAGTCGACAGAGTTGGCGTCTCTCTGAATTCCGGCAAGACCATGTCTTGCGCAACATAATCGCCAACAGAGGCCTACTCAGGGACGTCGGTAGCTGCCCGAATGAATTGTGCTTGATAATCGGGTGTACCTATGTTGAGGTTGTAATTCACATCCGGTGTCCGCGACTCGGGAGCCCGTGACTCTAGAATTTCTAGATCCATTCCGTTTGAAATGTTAGCCTTAAATTCAGCTTCAAGCCTTACAGCCATCGAAGAAATCGTCTGTAGCAATCGACGTGTGTTATACAGCAGCTTAAGTGCAGGACGTTGTTTTCGGTAGACGCATCTCAAACCCTTCTTGTGACAACGAGAACATGGTTCCGACGCGTCGTATCTGGTCTTCTTGTATCGGCACTCTTCGCACGCGACAGGGTTGCGAGAGAGTCTCGTAGGACGCGAGCCGATATTGGATGGCGATTTCATTCCGCAAGGACAAATGAGGCTGCGGGATTGAATTGTTTAAGCTTTCATGGATTCTCTACTTTGAAGTTAGTTGCTTGATTTCTTGTGCAGAGCAAGTAAGGAATTGGAGCGCTGTGTAATCAAAGAGTAAGGAGTGAGCGATAGGGTAATAATGAAGTAGAACAATAAGAGAGGGAAGCAGGGAGCAGGGAGCAGGGAGTAAGGAGCTGGGAGTAGGGAGTAGGGAGTAAGAAAGTAGATTTTAGTCCCTAAGACTGGTCGCGGTCTGTCCTTCGGTTTCAGACTCTTCCGGCGCAGAAAATGCAATGCCTCTAAGTAAAGGCCTGCTCTGCTCATACTGGATCTGCCTAAGCCTCCCAGCAGTGTCTCGTTCTGGCCCAAGACCTCAATGATTGCCGCATTCAGCGCCTTAGTGGCTACTCGTTTCAACGATGTCTTGGGAACTAGGGTTTGTGATTTAGGAAGCTCCTCATATGAGTTGGCTAGACCCACTTGCAGTCCTGACAACGCCCCCCCAGCAAGGTCAAGCTTTGGCCTCTTGTTTTCCGCTGGCTGCCGCAACTCCAGAGGCTCGCCTCTCGTCTCCAGAACTGAGCTGAGGCAAGCCTCTAGCGTATATAGTAAGGCATCCATCTCGCTTGACTGCATAGCTGCAGTCTCCTAGACTGAAGTCTTTAAGCGAACAAGCGCACGATGGATATCCGCCATGACGACTTATGTATCTTCGGATGGTGGCTCATCTGGCAACAAGCTGTCGATTAGCAGAAAGCCAATAGTGACAGATAGGGGACCTTACGCATGTCCGCAAGCGCTGAGTCCTCAGACCTGGCTCGCTTGAGCTGAGGCATGGTCAGTAGTGCTTATTGTGCTTGTCGGTCGCGGCTGAAGACGGCTTCTGACCCTTAAGCTGACTACTTCAGAGGAGCATTTCGACTCCAACTTACCGGTTTCACGGAAATCGGAATGCTGCAAGCCATGTCAGCACAGCTTCAAAGTATCCGCTTCATGCAGGATCCAGTCCTGCGAGGAAGGATGGCAACGTTTCGCCAGCTCGCGACAACGACGACTGTAGGAAGCCATCGAGCGTGAAACCTGTTTGGCCACAGTGCTTTCGGATTTTCTTTGTCTTGTTGCTAACAATGTCATGATTATAGAGCCTGTTGTTCGAGTTCCACGTCAGCATAATGGAAACGATGTCGTTGACAGCCTTTCTACGCAGCATGAGCCATGTCACGAAGGCATGCTCAAGGGGTGTCCAACGATGCCCGCCCATTTTTTAAGGATGGCGGAGAAAGAGCGACGAGAAGACTCCACATATGATTCAGCTACATCAAGTACAAAATGCAGCTTCTGCGCACGCAATTCCGCTGGCCTAACAAGCGCCGTCAGGCTAAGTCCGCCATCAGGCCAATCCCGCCTGTTAGGAAGCGCCTCCTTTCAATGAACTAGGGTCGGCTTATGCATTAGTGGACGGGCATAAGACGCCATTGAGAGCGGGTCGCTGCTAGAATTCTGGTATTGGATGAGTAACCGCTGCCTGCCCTTGTCCGCCACGTAAGATTCGTAGTCACCGTTCCCACTCTGTACATTAATGCGGGTGATTCCGACGGCGTTCTGACCCGCGCAAATCCTGGCACTCGTCAGATTGGGCGTGGATCATTCGCTCACGATAAGGGAATTCACCAGTTAATTGACGCCAGGCCGTTTAGCGCGCTGCAGGGGATTTTCATAGTGGCCAATTGCTGTCCAGCGCAGTTCCGAGGCTTTGCCACCGCCCACAGCGGCGGGAACTCGGCGTCGGCAAAATACAGCGCCAACTCGCATGTCGCGTTCGCAGAGTTGGGAATTCTAAGCAACGTGGTTAGCCAGGGACCCCGGTGGCTGCTCCAGACCGTTGCGGGGACCCACAAGAAGTTCAGTTGTGAGCCGGCGTCAGCCTGCCCGACCAAGTTGCTGAGTATCGGGAGCGCGTACCGGCCGGACAAGTCGCACGCGCCGCCGCGACTCTTGTAAGTGTGTCATGCAGCTATGCAGGGACATCGCCACACAAGTCTCCGTCTGCCAGATCCTATGGCAATAATGGACCAACGTCCCATAACAATCTCTGTAGTGAAAAGAGCGGTAGCTTGCGTATGGAGATGGAAAGCGTCTTGTGAAGAGCGCGTTAACGGTGAGGAGCTAGTCCGACAGCGTCACGGTAGATTCGAACGCGCCACTGCTGCGCCGTCGCATTCCGTACCCTCGTTCGCCGTGGGCTTTTGGATGGTTACCTTAATGACGGCCACTGAATTTTAGCCCGAGGGCTTACGTCGAGCAGTCGCACATCCATCTCATCTCACAAGCTCTGCTGTATCACTTCGCAAGTTGACGCCATGTAGCGGCTTTTGGCATTGACGATTAATGGCAGCACATCTAGCGGCAGCCATTCGCTGGCCGGCAAGGAGCGGTTTTGGCCATTCCGTGACTGCCAATGATGGTGGATGGCTGCCAGGCAATGGCTTCTAGCGCCTCCAGAGAGCAGTCATTCAACGGCTTCAAGCTACTGCTTGATGGCTGCCAGGGGGTGGTTTGCCAAGCGACGCCTCTTCATTTGCCCCTTGCCAGTGCGTATGTAGATGTATGAGTTGTGCGGTAGCGGCTGCTGGAATGGAGGGAGGAGGACGTAATATGTTAAGGGGTCGGCCCTGCGGTGGATGTTAGTGATGTTCTTCAAGTGCACCGTTATCTGATCTAATCCTTGAACTGTCCTTATTGCCCCCTAGCTTGCCTATTGCTAGACTGCCGTCGTAATGGCTGATCCATGTTCCCGTTGCTTCAATGGCAGAACTCGGAGTGTTGCCGAACATTGGCTCACGATGGAGACTAATAAACGTACCTTGTTTGAAGAGAAGTACCAGACATTTAGCCGCATTGCGAAGTTCTCCAACGCCGAGCTGGAACGGCTGACTGGTCTAAGCGATGCTGATGATCCAAGGGAGCCACGTTCGTGCGGTAAGGGAAGAGAGGCTTTGGGGTTGTTGCGCAATACCCGCAAGCTCAGCCATCGTCTCTGCGACCACAGCTATCCAATGCTTGTATGTCCGGAATGTGGGACATGAGTGCAAAGATCAGGTCAAGTCTGGTACAGCGAATGAGACACCAACTATTCGCGCCGACAACAAGCGCAGTTTCAGGTCGAGGTAGCGGAAGA
Organism: Carpinus fangiana; assembly: GCA_006937295.1. Taxonomy (NCBI): domain Eukaryota; kingdom Viridiplantae; phylum Streptophyta; class Magnoliopsida; order Fagales; family Betulaceae; genus Carpinus; species Carpinus fangiana. The sequence continues at coordinate 668,823 of VIBQ01000016.1, forward strand.
AGAGACTGGCTTGGCGGAGTGGGCCATTAGTGCCAAGAGGGATTCTACCCTCCGTAGCAGACTTAGATTAGTTTCTCCCATAGATCCGAAGAATCGCACCAATCACCAGAACTCCGAGCCGTAGGAATTGTCGTCACCGCCAATGGCTCGCTGCGGCTCGCGTCAACACCTACGAATTTATGAATGACTGCTCATATTGATACAAGGCTTGCTCATCTTGCTCACACACGACGCGACGGGGACCAATGCCCTCAACGCCTCCTGACACCAGGCCTGATCGTAAGCGGAAGCGTCCAGTTCACGAGCATGATATAGCCCGTAGGCCTTCCAACAGATGGTCACCCCCTCCTGCCTTCTACGACAATCTCTCAAAGCTTCCACTGTGCCGGCAAGTCTTGCGGGAGTTTGACCGTCGTACGCAACAGGTGTCTCATCGAGTATTACCTCCAAGCCGCGATCCGCCCGACGTTGAGTCTAAGCGTCTCAAGCGCTTCGCTCGCTGTGGGGGACCAAGCCTGGACAACATCAGAGCTGTTAGCGGACCCAGACAATCGCTGATACTTGTTGCTGATTGCACGTAGTACCCTGAACCAGGCAACGACATGCCGCCACGACGGGATGGCTGGTCCGACGAGTTGTCACAGACGTCGCAAACGAACAGCAGGTCAAGGGGTCGCACATCGAAGATTTCTGCATACAATCCTGCGTTCAACCAGCACCTGAATGACCATGGCATACACACTGGCAACGATGCGTGCGAAGCGGAGAATATTGATCAGATCAGGAATGCCTTACTTAAGCGTAGAGCATCTCTGTCTCCCTCAAATTTTACTCAAGAACACTTTAAAGCCTTTCGGAAGTCTAACGACGAGGCTATGACAGAAGCAGCAACAATGAGCGTAGTGTTCGGAACAATCGTAGGAAAGAGCGATATTCCGAACCAGCAGAATGTACAATTCGGAAACCTAGCACCACTAACTGACGGGAGCCTGACTGTTGCTCAACCAGACTTCTATGACGGCTGTCAGCCGAGGGATATCAAGAAGTCCGTACGCGATAAGCTAAGCGATTATATTATCCCATCAACGAACTCGTTAAATCCAGCGCTCCCAAACTTCTTCGTAGAAGGAAAAGGCCCGGGGGGAAACGCCGCCGTAAGCAGGTTACAAGTATGCTACGATGCCGCGTTTGGAGCTCGCGCTATATACAAACTTCGGTCATATGTCGACCCTGACACGGCGGTCGATGGTAACGCGTACACTATCAGTGCAACATACAATGGCGGTCCTGGGAGTGGCACTCTCACCCTATATGCCACACATCTAGCGACATCCGAAGACCCTAACAGGCCAGTAGACTACCACATGACCCAGCTTAGAGGCTGGCTTATGACGGACAGCGCTGAAAGCTTTCGACAAGGCGCAGCAGCCATCCGTAATGCACGCGAATGGGCGCAAGAACAACGAAAGGCACTGATTGCAGCTGCCAACGCAAAAGCTTCGACATTGTCGGCGCAGACCTCTTTGAGCGCGGCCAGCCAGTCGACTGTCGACATGCATGAACCGGACACCTCGGCAGACGAACTTGCTGAGGATCAAGAGCTATACAGAGCTAGATCGAGCCGCTCAGTTCCCTCTGCGTCTCGCAGTCGGACATTGTCCACTACGCGTAGCAGAAAGCCAAAACGGAGGCGTGGGGACAATCAGGAGTAGCTGTCATGGTCGTCAGTGTAGGGTTGACCACTCAGGGAAACACGTCGGACACAGGCTGACTTGGCTATGTCGTCAACAGGGTGCACCTCGTAGAGCTGTCTTTCATGCCATTGTCACGAGCTGCAGCACGTGCGCCTGCGACTGAGAAAAACCCGCTCACGCGCGCACGTCTTCTTTTTTTCGATCGACACCCAGCCTACGTCCAACATCTCGCTCTAATACCACCTGGCGCCACCATTCACCCGGTCTTTGCATCATGTGCTCCGACATCGAGTTCATCCGCACTAGGCCGACCTAGAAATTAACCTGGGTGTCTTGTGAGTCGGATCTGATGTTCTAAGACCCGTCGATCGACCCGATCAGTGGTCTTAGGCAAAGCGAAACTGATGAGCTATGATGACCTCTGCGAAGCTCGAGCGAAGCGCGCTGCCAAAGATGAAGCCAAGGAGGGTAAGCAAAAACGCGGCCGTAAGCGCAGATGTCTCACGCCAGAGCCACAAATTCGACGAGGTGCAAATGAGTGACTTTCAGCCGGCGAGACGCTCAGACCCTGTAAGACAGCCAGAACCGTTTCGGGCTCCTGTAGCAAGGATGGTTGCATGGTGAAGGTCTACGACACTGAGTATGGTGCGGATGTATACGGAGCAGCTTCTTGAGTCAAAAAGATGAAGAGGCGGTCCTTGGGTGGGTGTTCTAGAGCAGGGACATTTAGGTTTTAAGCATCATATAGGAGGAAGAGTTATGCGCTCTCGACATACAGCTTTTAAGGCATATGAGTAATTGTATCGCACATGACACTAGTTCCTCTAATTCATGTGTGAGTAGTAATAGCGCTTGTACACGCACGATGTTCTCAACCCAAGACTGCCTTTGTGGCTTTGCTGATCTCCCTTTTGCAAGCCCTGTCCATTTCATCCGTGACCACCAATTTGGACGACGTAGCTCGCTTGCGCTTCCTGTAAGGAGAGAGCTCGCTGAGTGCCTGCCGTCTAGGTAGCTTGGAACGCTCAAAGTCGACGAGCATGACCTTCTCCCGGGCTTGATCAATTAGTATATTGCGCAATGCAGGGTCTTCGTGCAGAACACCTCGGCTGTGCAGCCGCTGGTACGCATCCCTCACTGGCTCGACCAGGTTGGCTCGTCTCTCAGCATGGATCGGACTCAACAGAGAGCATCCGGCCCAGCTGAGCAGCATGACGTGTTCCAACTCGGCAATACTGTAGTAGTATGGGCAAGCCAAGTTGATCATACCCAGACATACTGGGACAGTCAGACCCTGCAGGTCATGGATGTGGTCGTACACACGCTTTTCATGCTGCAGATAGCGCAACTTGCTTGACTCCACTGCTTTACCGACAAGGGTATATCCGTGTGATGTCAGTCTGATCTTCAGCAGTGCCCCTCGTGACCCGTGCATGTAAAGCGGGCAGCAGTCCGCGTCGCGGCCCCTGTCAGTCGCAAGCTGCTCCTGTACAAGCTCAAGCAGTAGGCCTGGCTTGATGTGTTCTTTACCGTGAGATTTGACGTTTGCGCAGTCCAAGTCCAGTGGCGCCCCTTGCGCAAGACCAGCCAGACATTCATGGCTGCAATAAGGCTGCTCCTTGATTCGCTTCTTCCGATCAGCACCAGTACTTCTGCCTCTTCTACTGGTGTCGGATTTTTTTGAACTACTCGGTTTTGTCGCTGTGGTTTGTGACCTGGTGACACGGCGATGAGATGGGCTTTGCGGATCGAGTGCCGCTTCGTCGGCATCTCCTCCTGAATCTTCTTCGTTGTCTCGCACTGCTCTAGTCTCTTCGGGTCGACATCGATAACGGAGAGGGATTGGCGATCGTTGTACACTCGGAGCCCATTCGCTAGGCTGATATGTCGAGTGGTCTCGGGTCGTACGCATTGTTATTGGTATCATCGATAAGACGTCAATGACTTCAATTTTCCATGTCCGAAGATTGGCCCTTGCCGCGTCCCTCCATGCCTGGTCTGCAGGCTCATCTACTAAAGCTTGTAAGATGAAGGCGAACACCTGTGCCACAGCCGTGCGTTCCAGGCTGTCCGCCCCATCCGTCTCACAGTCTCGATTGGGGATATTGACACTGCAATACACCTTGGTAGGATCGAGCGGAATGTGAAGGAATAAAAACGCCTCACCGGTACAGACGTACCCATACCGCAAGCCGATGTCGATCATGTAGGAGAACAGCTGGGTCACCACAGCGGCCATGAGATACTGACACAAGAAAGGGAACTCTTCGCTGTTGTTGCCGAAGATGTCTTCTTCGAGACACAGATCAGTCCGAAGCCCAAGGCTAACCTCTTCTTGTGTCACCTTGTGCGGGGCTTTGTACTCGATTCCGAGGAGAGCCTCGTTCGCACCATCGGCAGAGCGTCGGTAGATGCAGAACTGATCTGCGCGTCTGTTCCTCTTTCGCGGAGTGACAGTGCGGGCATTGCCTTCTTCGCTGAGTGTCTGCATGGCTGTCACGAGGGTACTGCCGTCGTCATCGCTATCCAGCCCGAAGTTTGCGTGGCTCTCAAACGTGACTTTTCCATCGAGGCCGAGCTCCTCGCAGAGCGCTTCATCCTTTGCCACCTCGTCCAACAATGCCGTCACCATGTTCTCTACCGTGTCGCGCTCAAAGTATCGCAAGCCTTGCTCGGATCCGATAGGGTCGATCAGTCTTTGGACATACTCAAGCTGAGTCGAAGACGGGAAGAGTCGCTCAGTGCGGAAGCGGTCGCTGTGGTAAAGTGTCTCCCATACTGCGCGCTGTCGTTGGGCGAACTCGGGCCATTGCAAGATATGCTTGGGATAGAGTCGTTTGGCAGGATTCGTCGCGTCGCCTTTCGTAGTTAAGGCCTTGTCGGTGATCGGTCTAATATGCTTGGAGAGTATGTGGCAGTGGCGAAGAAATTCGTGCAGAGGAAGCCGGAGCGCTGATCTAGCTGCATTTTCAGCAGCTTCACGTCGCTGCTGTTCTCGTTCGAGCAGCTGGTGTTCTCGTTCGCGTTCTCGTTCGCGCAGCTGCTGCTCTTGAGCAAGTCGACGCTCCAGCTGCCGTATCCGCTCTTCCATTTGCTCTTCCATCTGGAACCTGGAAACAATAGCACAGAGGTAGTAGCTTAACGCAACGGCATCGACTGAGCTCGACGCGCGCTCTGAACCTCAGCAGATTTCGTCGCGGAAATGCCGAAAGGCTTGGCAAACAATAGCACCGCGGGAAAGGCTTGGCAAACAATAGCACCTCAGGAACTTTCTACTATGAAGCTTTGAAGTGAATATAAGTTGGCACTGCTGGCGCTAGAGGGTCGTCGTCGCCCACAGTGAGATGAGGCTCCCTGGCAGAAAGGTCCGAATGCGGCAAATTGAGCGACGTTTTTAAGATACAGATATCCAAGGTCGCCAGAAATGGCTGTAGCATATCAGCATACGAAAACTTTCGTCGGAGTGGTCGGGCTAAGGCAAAGTACCTGCTAGTCTTCTCGCCACGCAGGGTTTCTCGTGACGCAGGGAGGGACGTTAGTGTTCATCTTTACGATCGCACAGGAGAGGGAAGCGGCGCCAGACAAGGCGGAACGTTCAAATCACGTGCCAAGAGCCAAGACGATGCGCTCGAAGCAGTTGCCCCATCAACCAGCCCAAGTCAGCCTTGCCCTGCATGTAATGATGCAACTCGTCCAGTACATTGCTACGGACCCATACACGCAAACTCTTGACTCTTCTCTTGCACACCTCGAATCATGGCAGCAGCACGTCTCGAGGACTGGCGTACTGCCGAGGCTAATTGTGCAACTCAACGCGAGCTGCAAGCCCGCATCATGAGCCGCTCGCCACTGTTTGTTGCTCCAATCGACACCACACACTCCTACAAGCAAGAGCCTGACAGGAAACCTGCAGCACACGTGGTCGTTTCCATTTGGCGGAAGGCGCGCGCTCAAATACCTCTTCGCCGTGGCCGTGGCCGTGGCCGTGTCTCTCCTGTATCATCAGAACCCGCCTCGATAATCCCACAACCTCATTTCCCTAACCCCGACGACTCCATATCTTCGAATATTGGGGAAGAGGTCGAGCTTGATACCACCGACATAACACCGAAGGCAAAGCGGCGTCGTCGAGATACTGAAGATTGGACACCACGCTCAGCAACCGGCAGTACCAGCACGCGAAGCTCCATTAGCGCACGCTCGCGCAACAGCAGCCCGTCGCAGAAAAACCTACGCAATATTGGCCTCAGCCATCGGCACGACATTATCCGCTTGAAGCAAGCAGATTGGATCACAAAAAGCGACAGAATTCCAATGAGAGTGTTTGAACTGCTCACGTCACTATACAACTATCGGCACGGAATGCACTTCATTTCAACGGAGCAGAAGACGGAGTATACTACCGAGCCGGTCCTGGCGGCGCAAATGCCTCTCATTGCAGAGCCTGAAGACCCCGCTCCAGGGCACGTTGACAAGGCCACACAGCAGCCAAAGCCGAGCAGGGCGACGTATGGCCGCAGCCCTTCTATAGAGTTCATGGAAAAGATCATCGAAGACACTTCGAGGCATGCTGCGCATATTGGCAATAAAGCTGGGTTTAATTGCTTTATACACGGCCCTATCCTCAGCAAAGCATTGGACCTGTCGACGAGCTCGGAGCATGTGCAAATCGATAACGTGTAAGTCTACACTATCTAGCGCCCCAATTCTTGTCTAACGTACACAGGACCACCGCCGAGATATCACCCAAAAGCCTCTGCCCCCAAATTGAAGGCGGCGACGTCCCATTTGCCACCCGTGTAGATTTCGCGTACAGCTTTCAGACACCTAAGCTGCGATACGCCTTTCCCAGTCTCACTTCGGTTGATGGAGAGAAGAGCTACAACCATACTCGCTTTGAGCGGACTCGCACGCAACCAATCTTCACGTGCATCGAAACAAAGGCTGGCCATAACGACCCCCAGGCACGTACACAAGTTAGCGTTACAGCAATTGCGCTTCACAACAGACTCGAAGAACTCAAGCAAGATAAGCTTAGGAGATCTGGAAGCGGTCGGGCTCCATCAAAAGACGACGAGCTTCCCCCGCTGCCCTTGCTGATTGCCAATGGCGCAGCTTGGTCATTATTAATCGCGTGGCGACGAGATCCACATTGCACTGTGCGTCTTCTGACATATTGTTTTCCTACCTTTTTGCTGACGGGTGCATCAGGACATATTCGACTGTGGTTCAATTGGCACATCTGACGATCTCCGCGAGCTGCTACGACTGATTTCTATTCTCCAGGTCATACTGTCCTGGGGATGCACGAGCTATCTACCTTGGTTCATGAAGTATGCAGCGCCAGAGCTATGAAAAGTGCATGAACTAAATAGCAAAACCAATCTGATTCTAGTAGGTACCTGCTTCAAGGACTCAATGTAGACTCCTTCTTTCGTTGGTTGTTTGGGGATCCGCAGCAGCAGCGATTCAGAAAGAAGCAGAAGCTACCGCATTGGATTGTTGCGCATCTACTGTGTATGCATCTGCTTTGCATAGGACGTTGTTATTTCCCGGGTGACCCGCATGTCGCCGTACACATCAGCCGGCATGAACATTGCCTCTCTGCTTGCTTCTTCAGTGAAATCGTCTTCCTCGTCAGTCATTGTGTTCTCAGACTCGAACAAGTGAAATGTGCGATGGATCCTGGATAGTGATTCGGCACTGGCGGAGACCATGGCGAGAAGTGACAGCATCGCAGCACGCAGGGTGCGGTCTGCCATGCAGCTGAGCTACACGGCCGTTTTGGAGTGGGGCGTTTGGGAGGTTGCGCATTCGGCGATTGCGTAGATGTGCTCGCGCAGTGCGGTACACGGACAGGTCGCAAGTGGTAGCAGCACCCGGCGGCTGCAGCTTTGTTGACAATCATTGACTGGTTTGGCATGTTGACTCTATTCGGCGCAGGGTTACGTACTTATCATTCCCAAATCTGTGCCGCCGTAGGCTAACCAGACAGCGCCGCGCAGAAGCCAAACTTAGTCATAAGTATTGATTGTATTTGCACTATCGTGTTGTTGGCCCATTACCGCGCACGACTTTGTCCTATCTGCCATGGAACACACGTGACGAAGCTAACGAAGCCTTCTCTACAAGTACTAAGGCTTGCTGAAGAAGCTTGCAAAATGCAGATGCCCAGGGTCAAGAAAATTGACTGCAGCATCTCACGCATATCAAAGAGTCGGTCAAAATGATCAGCCCGTGGATAGTAATGCGTTTGAAGGTAAAGTATCTGCTTATTTCTCTTCACGAAGGGCCTCTCGTGACCCAGGGAGGGACGTTACATCTCGAGCTTCTTTTGCGAGTGAGACGGCATCTAAAAGGCATGTAAATAACGTCGCAGAGATATCGCCGGCACAGCAAAGTGGTCGTTCTCTGATGTTTGATGGGAGATTTTGCTGCACCAGGTGCACATGCGAGATCAGGGGGGCTGAGCTGCAGAGATTCACGTGCCGCACAGCCTTGGCAGTCTTCATGTCGCAGAGACGACTGGTCCATCAGCAGGCAATGTACGCTGTCCTTGCACGTATTAGAGAAGCAAGATCACCAGAAGCTAGAGAAGAGACGCTACAGTTGTTGTTGTATGACTCACAGGGAAGAATGTGCCACACACAATCAGACTTTACTCAATTTACGAACTCCTCGCCTCGTCTTTCCTGTCTTCAACAACTGAAGATCAGCAGTTGCATGCATCATGTGCTAGTGCATCGTCAAAGTCGCTAACGATACCATCGTATTCTCGTTCTGGCTTAGGCGCTATCCCTATCTCGAGCTCTTTGTGACACATTCCCCAAGGTGGGGCTACATGTATATATGCTTAATGCGTGTCTGGCGTGCTCACCCCGAACGAAGCCCTCACACCAGTTGTTGCCTTGGTATGATTGCGATTATCTCCGCAGCCCAGTGGTCGCCGCCCGAAACACTTTTTCCCTTAAATAATAGAGATTCTGCCAAATGCACAAAAAGACAATGCAGAAAAGACAGTGGGGGTCTGCGCATGCAGCTACCCTCTCCTGGGATACATGAGCATTGACTGGTCGATCAAGCGGGGTAGGTTTAAGTGCAGGCTCAGCAACGAATGCCTTGGCGTGTTGGCTAGGTGACTCGCCACTTCCACGCTGCCTATCGTCCAGATCTCTTCACAGTAATCCATGTCACAGCCTGCAGGAGGCTTGCGATCCCACGCATGCATTTGACACCACCCGACAGCAAACCTACGCGGCCGAGCAAGCGATCCCTCGTCGAGGTAGATGGCGGCCGCCCCACCCCTCACCAACCATTAAGCCTCTTCGATTCAATCCCAGATCTTCCGCTCTGTCCACGAGTCTTACGCGAATTCGACCGTCGATCAGCCCCGGCTCCTCGTTCGCCTCTAGCTCCTCGTTCGCCTCTAGCTCCTCGTCCATCCCAGCTATCACCCTCGGCACTCACCTCGCTCAAGCGCTTTGCTCGCAGAGGGGGCCCAACCCTCGAAGATATTATATCGGTGAGTCAGCTTTTTCTTCGATTGAATAGCACTGACTAGGTCTAGTATGTGAGCCCCGACAATAACAACAACATGCCCCCAAAACGAGTCGCACGGTCAAGTGCTTCGGGTTCGAGGACCGCGCCTACATCATCCGGGAACAAAACATCCGGGAAAAAAACATCCGCCTACGATCCCCTTTTTGAGCGCTACCTCGAGGCTGAAGGGATCTCTTTGCGCATACCCAGAAAGCCACCATCCAATATCGACGAGATCAAAGTCGCATTGCAGCAAAGCAGAGCATCCCTATCGCCCGCGGATTTTACCGAAGATCATTTCCGGGCCTTCCAAAACGATAGTGAAGATGCTAAGTCAGAGGCTGGAGTTATGAGTACTACATTTCAGACGATTATCGGCAAGGCTGATATCCCGCACCAACAGAACGTACGGTTCGGGAACCTAGCTCCACTAACTAGAGCAAAATTGACAACACCCCAACCGGACTTCTACGATGGAAGTCGACTAGCAGGTATCGACAAAGCCGTATATGACGCTCTAGGGCCTTATATTATTCCGTCAACAGACGCTTCGAATCCTGTATTACCTAACTTCTTTGCGGAAGGAAAAGGCCCTACAGGTACCTCTGTTGTCTGCCTACGCCAGGCATGTTACGCTGGAGCAATCGGAGCGAGAGCTATATATAAGCTTCGGTCGTATATTGATCCTAATACCGCTATTGATGGTAAAGCATACACGATTACCGCAACATATTTAGGCGGTCTTAGGGGCGGGCACTTAACCCTTTATACTACACACGTTACAGCATCTGACGACGCCAGGATCGCTCTAGAGTATCACTTAACTCAGCTAAGAAGTTTCGCGATGACAGATAGCTTAGAGGTTTGCCGAGATGCGCTACAAACAGTTCGTAACGCTCGAGAGTGGGCTAAAAAACAGCGGGATGATTTAATTGCTCTTGCAAACGCTAAAGCTTCGAGTTCGTCAACAAGTCTATCACAACAACGATCGCGCATAGCAAGTCATTCAGCGCCTGACGTGCAGGACACTGACACCTCCACGGACGAGCTGGCTCAGGATAACCGCTGGCACCAGGTTAGCCCAAGCCATCCGGTCTCCCACTCTCCCCGCAACCTGGCGTCGTCCAGCGTGCGAGGTGCTACGGGGAAGCGAAAGCGTGTAGACTAGAGTTCATTTTCATGGTCACACACATACGATCAAGGTACTGCCGCAGTAATGTGTGGCTGATGCTCCGTAGCTCAGCAGTGTATTCATTCATTTCTCATCGCTGTCCGACTAAGATGTGCTCGCAGAAATTGGCAGCTGCACCGGGTTTGTGATTCGTGAGCGCCGTCCCCGTGCAGTACAGCACGAGCAGAAAATAAGTGCACAGGGCCGATCTCATGTTTGCCGCATCGTGACTGTACCGATGTTGCTGCCTTATCCTTTCCGAAGAGGACTGCCTTTTGAGTGATGGGCACCACCAAATGAGGTTGCGCGTGGGCAATCGCAATGGAAAGGCTCATGGTGGCCCCTCATTGCCTTGCGTGAATATATGCCGTCAATCTGTCAACGACCAGTATGGTGATTTGCATGTTGAAAATTGTCGCCATGGCTTGGCTTTGGTGGACTAGTAGGATGTCAGTGGATCGATGCGTCCATGACCTACTTCTGGTCACGCTCGATCATAGTTGCAGTCCATAGGCATGTGAGAAGAGTTTCCATGAGAGTGTAGTAATCCGGGTTCAGTGCCGTCCGCGATAACGTGACAGCTGCATCGCCGAGTGTAGCGGCGCGCGCACATCTCAATGGAATCGCATCTCAGCTGACCAGCCAACCAGGAGCGGCGACACTGATTGCATAGTTTGCTAAGAGAACTCATAGTAACTGAATCGTCTCTAGCGCAAGGTTGCATAGTGCAATCTGTTGTTGCTGTACAATCTAGACTTATGGTAGGCAAAAGTGAGGTCGGTCATGCAGGATTAGCCATGAAGATGGAAATTGAATTGCTAAGTATACAATTATGGGAGAACAAAAAAGCCGATCAGATTGTGCCAGCTACAATCAAAGACAGTAACACTTAGAGTTAGTCAAACAGAGGAAGTCCCCCCGGTGACGCTATCGACTTGCACTTGTGGCCTGTGGCTTTCGAGCAGTTTCCTGTTGAAGTTCAGGTAAGCAATTTGAATGCTGGTGGTAGAAATATGGTTCAACAATATGTCGACTTCCTCGTGAGAATTAGGTGGGCAACAGTTGAGCACGGCCTTGTTGATATCGTGAAGTAAATTTCGCAAGCGCTGCAAGTCTCGGCCATAGGCATTCAATTTTGTAGTGAGCGCAATAGCACCAGCTCCAGCGAGATCATTTGGCAATGGTGTGACGTGCTCTTTCCTATGTGATTTGTTGATATTATCTCTTGACGGCGTGGCTTGAAGGAGAGGGTGATTGGGTTGTTCAGCGCTCAGGCCGTACCACGAGTGTGGATCTTCGTTCGAGGAGCATGCCGGTTGCACGAGCACACTGGGCTTGATCGGGTCACCGGCAAAAGGAAGGGATGATGTCGGCACACCGAAGTGCGTGGCTGGGCTTCGTTGCGTACGTGGACGACGCGCAGAACCGACTCTTGAGGTCTCAGGTTCTGGGGCTGGTGCAGCCGAGCGGCTTCGGAGGGGCAAATCGTCACTGGATGATGGTGGTTTCAGGCTCGGGTATATGGGACGTGGCCTCTGGTCGTCAGCATCAGAGCAGGGATAAATGTACCCTTGCTGCTCTCGTCGTGAGGGGAGAGATGTTTCTTGCTCGGGGTAATATGGTGAAGACTCGTGAGTAGTCTCAGGATGCGCGGAAGAGGTAAAGGCCGACAAGGTAGAGACTGCTGGGACTTCATGAGTGGGGTCCACCACACCTTGATCCCAAGGCTCTCCCATCACTGAGTTGGAGGACCATGAGGACCTGGGAGGAGTTAGAGGGAATGGTGCACCAGGTGGATGCCTATGTTTGGAAGTAAGAGAAGCGAAGAAACGTTTCATCTCTGCGCAAGCGGAGCATCACTCCAAGACAGGGCAACTAGAGAGCAGCAAAGACTGCAGTTAGTCGTGTCGTGTTGGGTGGCAGGATACCAGACTTTAAGTGGACGCTCGGAGCGAAGGGCTTGCCGATGATTGGCGAACTGCCATGCGGCAACAGACGCGCGGTGGCGTTGCTGGCGTGGTGTCATTGTCATTCGGCGATGCGCCGCGTTGTCGGACACATCCATGCCCTGGGATTCGAGGATTGAGGCGCTTTTGGGGATTCTGGGCGATTAACCCGGAGTAGAGTAGCGCTGACTAGCTCCCGCAATTTACCCAGACACGCGGAGCTCCATCTTCCCACTCCCACGGGAGAGGAGGCTCATTATTTCCCACCCACCCATCAGCAACCACCCTCCCCCCCCCCCCTCCCCCCGGGAGCCCACCTCCCACACCCTTGCCCCCCAAACCCGACGGCGGTCAAGTCTTCCCGGAAGCACGCCAAATTTTTTTTTTTTGGCGAAATCGCCGGCATCTGCTATCCACCCGCATTGCACGAGAACTCTATTTGATGCTCCAACGGTGGCAGCGGCTTGCATTGCTCCATTTCGTACCTACGTAACGACCAACTTGCGATTGGGGTAGGTTATCCTCGACCATCGACGTCTGTGCTGTTGTTCTCCTCCTCAAGCCCATATGCTGAAGATGTGGCGTGCAGCCTTTTAACTTGATCCGACACCAGCGACCACGCAAAGCTATGCGTCAACGACATGGAGATGATAGGCTGATGTGTGTGTGTGCCTTGATACGGTATTGCCAACTGGCAATACCCTTCTCGAAACCCGTGTTGAATTGCAAAATGAGCCTCGTCCCGCGACAGGAGCCAAATACCACTGCCCATTTCAGGCGAAGAGACTGTATGATGTAACTGAGATGGCCATAGATAATTTCCATCCTTGATGTCTAGGTTATGGAGATTTAGTCGGCATATCAAATCGGGATGTAAAGGTTATGCGAGGTTGACTGAATGCCTGGGTGACCTGCAATACATACCTAGTTGCTCAGCTGCTGGTCCATGCAATTGCGGGTTGTGAGCTGTCATTTGGGAGCTGTCATTCTGATGCCCTGTCTCCATTGCGGAGTCACTTTGAGGCGTAGGAGATGGCTCTTGGCCGTGAGTAGCATCCCCCTTGCTTAAATAACGAAGCACCGCGTCAAATGGTTTGATACGTGACAATCTCCATACTAGAGGTAATGTGTTCAGTAAAGCTCGGTACCACACTTTTCATGGAGAAGTTACCGTTGAGATCTTTTGTGTACCTCTCAAGTGCATAGAGCCATGCCACATGGTTGGCATGACCCGGTGTAAAGATAGAGGATACGAGCGTTGAAAATCGCGGAGGATACGATAGGCCAGTAGAAAACGCCTTCATTTCCTCGATCAACTTGATACGCATTTCGAGATTTCCCCCTAATTCATGCGCGACAGTTTGACTTGAGTGGCAGTGAAAATACAGCAAAAACGGCTCTCTCCCGACGTTATAGAGCATCTCGGCCATGAAGTCTGTGGCGCGTCGCCACCGAGGCAAGCTTTGACGCGCTAGACTCTTGATCGGTAAACGAGCCCACTCTTCGAAGCGCCATTTCCTAAGGCTCATAAGAAGAGACTCATCCTTGGAAGAGGACTTCTCCCAATGGGCCCTGGCGTACATGAAATAACGGACGTTTTCTGGGATTTCGCCGAACTTGAGGAATGAATTCATTTTTTTTTAAAAAAAAACTCGTGCGATGCGACACGCAATGAGCAGCAAGAAGGACGCACGTACGTGGAGAGATAGAGAGAGAGAGAGAGAGAGGGGTTTTTCCCCGAGACGAAGGATCGTAGTAGATACTGGGAGCAGATCGTCACATGATTCTGCCTCCCTCGACCCGCCGCGGCTGCGCCTCCTTGCCTTCTCACACCCACGCCCCCTTTCAGCACGTCGCATCGGCCTTGGCCCACGGTCTCCTTGCTTCGACTTCTTCGTGCCATCTCAGTGCCATCTTGCTGCCTTCGTCAGTATCTATTACGCAGGAGCACAGCTCAATGTTGCTTACCTCGCGTCCCTTTCTGGATTCACCACGGTTCCTCCTCATCGAGCGGCAAAATCGCCCACCATTTCCTCGTCACTAGCCCTCGAATCAACCCGAGACGCGTGCTCAAGTGTCCTTGCCGCACCGAAGCGCAAGAACTTTACGATGTTGCGATAACCACGATCACACTGGTCTCGAAGTCTTATCTAGAGCACATTGACCACGGTCGCCTGAACACTGAATGAGTGTCTGTACAAGGACAACACCTTCTCAAGGGTGCTGCAAACCCCGGACTGCTGGTGAAGGACAAGGCATTTTGAAAGAGTTGAGAACACATACCAAGCAACTGAGGGGCTTGCGACTTTGAGGGAGGACATGGTAGCTTCGACACATGGCAAACCATACCGCGACATCTGTGTCATCCAGTACAATCCAGACGCTGATTCTCGCTGTCTTCGCGAAGGAAGAAGGTGGAGAAAAGGCGGGTATGGGAGCTGGCGTTGAACCGCAAAAGGACATGTGCAGAGAGACTGGTCGTTGCATACCTTACTCACAACCACAGAACGCGTTTCACTATGAGCGAACAGCAAGACGAGACACTTCGATGTATCGGGGAGTGTCTATTGCCGATCTAGGCTGAGAAAGGGCTGTCTGGTATCTGGTGTACAAGGAGTACATGAAAGCACACCGCAATGTATGCACATGGGATGGCCGAGAAGCAGGTGTGAGTTCACGATAGCCCGTCGGTGGCCAACCTCCATTTTCTGGATCGTGATCTACCTTTCGCTCGACAAGCCAAGGGGTTAGTGAACTACCTCACTACCATCGCCACTACTGTGAACTCGTTCTGTCTCGTTAGGGGGCAATTCAGACGGCTTCATCTCGTCCGCTGTCGCTCCTGCAGTGTCTCATGCAAGCACAACCGCGAGGCCGTGCGGAGACACGCAACGCTCTACCTCTATTGTCTTTCCCACAGAAAGAGAACAAATGCTCCATGTCCGCTGGTCACAGCTCCAAGGGTAATGAAAAACGGCTTGATCAATACGTACAATATATCTTGTATTATTGAAACAAACTCTTCTGCAGCATGTTCTCTGGTCATTTGATGCCCCGTCTAAGGATCAACCCTGAATAGTCTAGCGTCATCATTATTCGAGGATGCACTGGTTGTGAACGCTTCGATCGCTTTCGCTTTCGCCTGATCAGCAGTAAGAGGCGTTCCTTGCACGCTTCTGGCTCGATTTCTCCCTCTTCTCCCTCTTCTCCCTTCAGTCTCAGGGCGACCTGCTTCCATGCGTCTTCTGAAATCTCTTCACAGATTCGCACAAGTTCTCTTTCCTATCCCAATTTTCAAATCAGCATCACGCGCACTCACGAATTATACATGGAACCTAGAACGCGGTAGAAGAAGTGACTCACCCTTTTCTCAGTCCAGAACGCACTACTTTCTTCACTTTTTAACATTGTGCAGTAATGTACTTGAAGCACTCCTTCGGTACGGTTTGGGAAAAACTCCGCAATTTGCCGCCAGCTTAAACTTGGGGACGTAAACTCCTCTTTTAGCTGACAAAGCAAATCATCCTCTTCAGTGCTAAAGAACTGTCTGTGTGGTGTAGCTTTGGCCACTTTAGGATATCCCCTCTTGCCCACCATGGACACGTGCTTCCTCATTCGCGGACCGTTGCGATGGGATTGTTTTTTACTCGGCGGTGTTTCACTGCTCTTGTTTTGACCACAGGGTGGATAACAAGAAATCATGTTCGATCCTGCTTCATTGCTCTGACTTTGATGTTGGGGTGAAGATGCGGCCGGAGAGCGCAGGCAAGGGCGTTGGTCCCCCGGAGCTGTCTGACTATTGTTGCCTACTTCAGCAGTAATGTAGTTGTGTGAGTGGTGCTCGCCGGGGAATGTGTGGTATGGTCGAGGTAAGTTGCCCTGATATCCGTCTACCGGATAACTGGTAGGCGCATGGGCCTGACCTGGCGGAACGCACGTCATGGCTTGCTGATGTGGAGCCCCTCCGTATCCATACATCTGCATTTGATTCATGGGATAATTACTTTTCCATGTGCCTGCTTGGTCCGAGGGATGATGATCCCACCATGTGCCTGCTTGGTTCGGGGAATAGTTCGAGGGATGATGTTCCCGCCATGTGCCTGCTTGGTTCGGGGAATAGTTCGAGGGATGATGATCCCGCCATGACCCTGTTTGGGTCGAGCGTGTATTATGCTCATGAAGCTCATCATGTGCCCCAACCGGGGTGGGTGCGGATGGATAAGCCAGCTTGGAGATGTCTCTGGCGAAGTGAACCTGTAATGCTGGTGTTGCGGAGCCGACTGAATCACTACAGAGCCAGACTTGTCCGTCTGCTCAATGAGAAGCAGTTAGAGTTGACGACCAGGCACACGGTGGGATCAGTCTAGATTACGCACTTCGATCCGTCTATATGAGAAGCGGCAACACAGAGAGAGCCCTTGGTTGGAAGTAAACGAGGGGTAGTGCGACAGGTACGAGATAGTAGATGATTTCTATGGGATGAAACATAAAGCTTGCAGAGATGACCGGCGGAGTAGCTAAGCGCTTCGAAGAGAAGGAAGAGCGAAACAAGGCGCATGGGCAAAGACGCCTTCTTAACAGGCGCCTGTCGACCAGGCGGCGGCGGCGGCGGCTGCAGAGTCGGCCAACACAGGCCGCTATCACCATCAGCCACCGTTGCATCTGCAGCCTCTCAACGGTCATGGGGGGGCCAGCGGACTCACGGTAATTGGCTCGCCTTTCGCGCTGCCATGCTGGCCAATACGGCGTTGCCCCTCCCCAGCCCGATGCAACCTATGCTCGCCGAAGGATCAGGTTGCATCGCGCCGCGTCGCGTCACCAGCACCGCAAAGATTTGGAAAACAAAATGACGAGTTAGAACTCCTGAGTGAGTTCAACATTCTCCCCATCGCCAGTCTTGAACATAGCCAAGGCAGAACGCTCATGCGAGGGTCCAGCATCTGTCAACGCTTCCAATTTCGGAGGAGAGATAGCGGTCGTCTATCGCACAGTTGTGCGCAAGGCTGTGTGGCAGCGGGCTTTCGGTCCTAAGCTTCAGGGCGATTATTCTATAATCACAACTTCAGGTAATCTTGGTGAATTTTGAGATATTCAGTCGTCTTGCTGCGCTTCATATCTACGGCAGCACGGCTCCACGTCACAGCCACCTGTCGGAAACAGTGGCTCATGGGGTCGCCAATTCATGTGCGTATGCTCGAGATCGGATGCGCTATCTGCTGAAGAGCATCGGTTACAAAATGCACGAAGCAGCACAGTGCCCAAATATTCATCTATGGAGCCCATAGCCATTGGACGGTTGCAGTAAATTTGCAAAAAGCATTGATGCACGATGTGTTGCACATGCTCCATGTTCTCCTACCAAGCATTCTACTACAGGTCTACCAGGGGTTTCAACTCTGAGAAATGCCGTAGCAGATCAGTATTTCCAAACAAGTCGCTTTTTCTCCTCAACACCATCCATGACATATTTCCGCCAGTGTGGATTTAGACCCATCAAGATATGAGGGAACCAGGGCCGTCGTTTTTTCGCCGCCTGGTCATACTGGGAGGCCTTGCCCATCTGCCCTAGTTCCAGATGTGCCTGTGCTATCGAGATCAAAACGTTGAATCTCGTGGCGCCATCAAGCCAGCCCAGGTGATCGAGCCACGTGAGGCAACGCTGCCACTGAATAATAGCCTGCTCCCAATCTCGTTGGATATGGTGGATCCGTGCGAGGCCTAATACGTAGCGGAGCTTGATGAATATGTCTTCTCGGGTTAGGCTTGGTGCGTAACGATCACGCACCCCGGCTTCCTCGTACATAAATGAAGCGTCTTCCGCGCGGAATTCGTAGAGAAAGACCTCACCATACGCAAGAAGTAAGCTGGTCCTGACTTCCCTGTCCACCATTGCGCTTACGTCTTTGAGGTGATCATCGAGTAGCTTTTTGGCTGTCTTGAATAGCCGCTGCTCGCAGTAGAATTGAACCGAGAGCTCCGTCAATTCGAGCGTCAATGTGGAGCCCGTGCGCAGTTGTGGCATTAGGGTTGATGCCTCAACAAAGTTACCTTTGATGCAAAGACTATGAGCAAAAGCAATGTCCCGCTTTAGAAAAACGGTCTCTTCGTAAGCGGATAATTCTGCTGGGCGGAGTGCAAGTATCTCCTGATAAATTGAATCGGCGTCACGCTGCATCAGAATGTTCTGTCTGGCCGCAACGAGGCGATCTTCCACTTGCGCGAGCATCGGAGGATCTGAGGTGGATGCTCGCTCCATGAGCGGTGGAATTGATTGCGCCATGCAGTCTGGATACACGCGTTTCAATGCAGTCTGTGGGCAGATGGTCCTTGATTTGAGCATCTGATCTAATATCTGGTGTCCTGAGTTTTCAGCGCAATCCAAACTCATCCATGCCCAGTCTTTGTGTAGAAACCCCGAAACGGCACGGATTGTAAACTCGAGAACGTGAGCCTGCCCGAAACTAAGTAGACCTTTGCTGTGGTATTCTGCAAGAGTGCGAAATGCCGACTCTAGGTATGGAAGAGTGCGTTGGGCAAAACTTCCTGAGCTGAACCGTGTCAGTGTGACCCCTCTTGGAGGAGCTGTGAAGCGTGGCACTCACGCTTTCTGAAGATGATGGTCTTGAGGAAATGCTTGGCAAACCATCATGGCGGAAGCGATGCGGCTTTCTGGCGTTGTTTGCACAGAGCGCAGGAGGTGGATATCGTCTCCTTTTCGTTGCGCAATGCCCACCTCCTCCAGCGAGGCGATCACTTCGCCAATCTTGTTGGCGTTTCCCATGCTTGCGCATAGAAGGTCCGGGATTCCGAGGGCCTGCGGGTTCTCGAAGTATAGATCACAGGCCGCTCCCGACCGCATTTGAGGTACAAGGCCCCGGAGGAGCAGGTCAAGAGGCATGACAGGTAGACCAAGGCCTGAGATAATCTGAGACAACTGGATTACCTTGGCGTGAAGTTCCAAGGAGGTGAGCATATGGTCGTTGCTCGCATGATTAGACAAAAAGTTCAATATATCGCAGGTTCTAAACCCTAAATGTTCAAGAGTCTCCCAGATGATCTTTGCGACTGGCTGCGA
Source organism: Carpinus fangiana (assembly GCA_006937295.1). Lineage (NCBI taxonomy): Eukaryota > Viridiplantae > Streptophyta > Magnoliopsida > Fagales > Betulaceae > Carpinus > Carpinus fangiana. The sequence goes on from VIBQ01000016.1 coordinate 688,248, forward strand.
GAGTTTTTCAGCCGTTTTGAATGTTTCTGGAAACTCCTTGCGGAGATGCTGATGCAGGTCTTTATATGAAGATTTGACGATAGCCCTTAATCTGCCCATGCTGTGTCAGTAGTCCATACCATTGCGGTGGAAGAACACATTTTTGCTTACGATGTATGCCCTAGAGCAGCTAAGCACACCATGAATCCAGGGCTTTGTTTGGAAGGAATGGTTCTCAGGTAGTACCGGTCACTGAAATAGATATGGTGATTCGCAGTATGAAATCTTACGTCGTGGATGCCACTCATGAACGTCTTCAAACGCACCGCCAGGCTGAACACGAAACCGAGAATCATGAGAGTGAGAGCATTATGCTTTGCAGAATTTTGAAGAAAAGATGTAACCATGTCTTGGGCGTTTTTCATAGCAGAGTCTGGGTTCCGGGAATGTGGATGGAAGTTGTGATCCGCAAAGCAGTAAATGATATCATCAAAGTCAAGACTCAGCGCACCTTTCTTGAGATAGAACAAGGCGTGATATGTGAGTTCCTTTTGCCTGATCGCATGGGATGACGGATTGCAGTGCGGCTGCTGCAGAAAAAATCGCGAGGCTGGTGGGGCACATAGATGATAAGCCCGAGGGGAAACACCACACGCTATTCAGCATTGCGCGCTTACCTTCAGCTATAAACACGGGACACTGCCAACGAATGTGATTGCGTGACCGTAGATCAACAGTGGAATTGACAAGGCGTTCGAAGTAATCGATGCGCATAGAATGCGGGTCGTGTTCTACATGTCAGTCAGAATGGTCCCTAGACACACAAAAAAAAAAAAAAAAAAGTGCGAGGCGCATTACGTTGCTTCAAGGGGTCAAGCTGTTGGATGAAGTCGATCCATTTGCACATGTCCAAGTCACGGTCTCGCACCAATTTGATCAATAAGTCCCAGCTTTGCTCGTTCCCCGATAGTCCGGAGCTCTGCAGCCAAGCACGTGTTTCTGATAGTAGGTAGTATGGGTACTCATAAATGCGATGAGCGAAGGGGTGACAAGCAGCAAAGAGAAGCATGACGCCAAGGCCGAGTTCGTTGAGTAGCATGACCAAGGTGGGCCAGACGTAAAGATGCGGCAAGTCTCGGGCCCAAGAAGGTGTGCTCTTGTCAAGCAAGTGACGTGCATTTTTCAGGGAGCTTCCATACATCTGGAGCTGTCCTATGATGGACTTGTTCAATAGGATTTGTAATTGATCTTCGTCAAGGGTTGAAAGCTGCACTTCTATCATTGTGCATATGCTGATGGACGACATGGCCGCCGGGAAGAGCGAAGGTGAAGGGCAGCAGGTGGGCGAGAGGGAGAGGGAGAGAGAGAGAGAGAGGGCAGTAGTAGGCAGCGGGAAGGGGAATATTTTTTGAGCATTCGCCCTCAAGGGGCAGCGAGCGAGTGGGTGGGCCAGCAAATCTTTTCAATATTGGTTCAATATTGGTTCCAACGAGGCAAACATTGAGTAGGGGCCCTGCAGTGATGCGCAGATCCCCCCAACGCGACAAAGAAACGCCACTTTTTCTGCTCGTGTGGGAAGCGCTTCTCGATTCGCCGGGGGCTTAGGACCAATGGTACCAGCATCGGGGGAAAGCCAACGGCATCTGCAGGCGTCTTTTGGTGTGTGCATACTTGTGTGCTCGTCGTTTCTAGCTGAGACTTGCGCGGCGGCCTGAAGGAGGTCGAGCGGTGAGGTGTGACTGGGATTCTGGTCGTTCCTATTGGCGTGACAGCAGGAGAGAGAGGGAGGAGAGTTGGGAAGCGTGGAAGCCGGAGCAGCAGCAAGAGGGAGCGCGGGAGCGAGAGGAGCGCGGGAGCGAGAGGAGCGAGCAGGGGGGGGGGGGCCCCAGGAAAATTAGGGGCATTCGAAGGCGCAGGAGGATTGGGGATTCGAAGGCGCATGAGGATTGGGGATTCGCACGTGCAGCAGGAAGATTGCGCAGGACGTGCAGGAAGATTGCGCAGGAGGATTAGGGAGGGGCATTAAGAGGCGCAGGGCCACCGGGACACAAGCCCCGGCGGCGGCGGCGGCGTCTGCATCACTGCGACTGCAACGCCACTAAAAAGCAGTAGCGCGTGATTGCCATGGTCACCGTGCAAATACCCCGACGATCCATGGGTTCCACCCGCGCCCCCCCCTCTCCCCCCTAATGCACAGGTGCGGACTTCTGAACAATGGAAACTGGCACGACAATGTAGTGGTGGTGGCGGCTGATGCGCACCCGAATTTGCAGCTAGAAACGCCCTCCGCCCGCCCCGTCACACGCCCCGCCCGCCACACGCCCCCGCCCGCCCGCACGCATTGGGCCTGCACGAGGGAAAAGAAACTCTTACCGCCCACCACCAAAGAAAGCCCGCATTGTGTGTGTGTGACTCGGCGCCACCGAGGCCGGAGCGCCCGAAGTTGTGTAACCCCAAGATGTCTAGCCCCCAAGCCCATGGACTCTGCACGGCCTGCACGGGCCTGCACGGCCTGCCATGGACTCTGGCACGGCCTGCACGGGCCTGCACGGCCTGCCATGGACTCTGGCACGGCCTGCACGGGCCTGCACGGCCTGCCATGGACTCTGCACGGCCTGCACGGGCCTGCACGGCCTGCACGGCCTGCACGGCCTGCATAGGGCGGCCCCCCCATCGCGGCTAGTCTCAATCCTCGCTTCTGCCAGCACTCAAGGAATCGCTCACTCCCCCTTCTCACATCATCCAGAATGGACACTCCCCCTGGCCATTGTGCACGTCCTGCCGATCCGCTGAGCTCCGAGCGTTCATGGCAACAAAATATGCGCCGCCCAATGTCAATCACACTTATAAGATGCCCGCCTGCATGCCATGTGTTATTAGGTGGTTGGTACATGCGGCAGTCAAGAACAGCCCTCTCTCTCTTTTACTCAAGTCACAATGGCAAGCATACCTGAGTTGCCCCAATTCATTGAGCGTAACTGCTCAATCAAGAACGTGTCGCTGCTCTACAACGCAGGCCTTATACCCAACATCCGTTCTACCTTGAGCTGGCTCAGCCCCGAGGCGCGAAGACAGCTCAAGGGCGATCTGCCCATCCTTACCACCTCTGATGAGGACCGCATACAAGCCATCATCGACGACCTTGACGAAGAAGCCAAATACGTTCGGTTTCCATTCGATTGGAGCAAGACTCCACTGTTGCAAGCCGCCTTGCTCACCACCTTGGACCTGGACTACGCAGTCCACACAGCTTTATCCCACATCACCTTTGTCGATTTGCTCTTATTTGCGCAAGGCTTTAGGCGCCAGGCCTGCACTACCTTCTCGCAAGTACTTGAGTGTGCCTCGCTCAGGATACGGGATGGCTCGCTGCAGATCGAGGGCGACGACCAGTCCAAGTTCCTGAACCCCATCACCCTAGCTCTAATGCGCGGTGAGAAGAACTTCTCAGTCTGGACTGTCTTGATCAAATTCCTGTACAGCATCTCCGGCGCACTCACCGCCACATCTCCACTTCACCTAAAGTTGGTCAAGCTCAAGATACAACAAGCTCGCTGGAAGGCTCTTTGCGACGATTGGAGTCTTTTCTCATGGATCCACCTTGACCGTCGATTCGACTATCTTCATTCGCTCTACAGTGAAGATAAGTATACACTATTCGACGATGCAGTGCGATCACGTACCGCTTCTATCCGCAGCTCTGAATCGTACCGCCTGCCGGACCTCAAAGATTCCCTGTCGGATGATATGAAGCGCCGCTTCGGGAACTGGAACTCTTTCCAATACGAAGTCGGCGAATATGCAACGTATGACCCACCCTGCCGCGAAATGCTAGAATATTGGATGGTGGTAAGTGTCACGTCTGAACCGGTTGAAAGTTTTTCCCTTTTCTGCTAGCTAATTTCTGCGCTAGATTTGTTTCTACGTAGGCGAGTTCTATGCCTTTTCCGCTATCCTTCATGGCCTAGGCAATGCGCAGGCGCTGCCCAAAAATCTGCTGCCTCTACGTGACTGGAATCTCCCGCACAACTTCCAACTCACCCTTGAATTCCTTGATAGACCTTGTGTGCCATGGCATCTTCCCTGGATCTTTCCCACCAAGCGCAAGCAATTCCCACCAGACACTGCCTTCACTCTCGCAAAGGTCCAGCTGACCAAAGCTGCCGCCGGACAGCCACCGCAGTTTCCTAGTCCGCCTGCACTTGCATGCGCCCGCCTTGAACTCGAACTGCTCGCATCCGCATTGGATCATTCGAAAAAGGTTTTGCCGCTGCCCGATCGAAAGTTTAGCGGCAGTCTGTTCGATGACGACGACGACGACAACAACGACGCCAAATGGGAATTCATCATAGCTGCTGCGTCTATGCTTGATGCTCAGGACATGCATGAGCCTGTGCTTACCCCAACGTCGGACTGCACCGACGACGACGACGACGACGACGACGACGACGACGGCGACGACGACGACCACACCAAATGGAAATGTTCAACAGCTGTTGCGTCCATGATTGATGCTCCGGGCACGCTTAAGCCTGTGCCTACCCCAACGTCGGACTGCACCATCTTCGACGACGACGACGACGACGACGAGAGGGACTACTCAATTTGTCCTCCGCCCATGACTGCGGCTCCGCCCTCGTCGCCGGCCGTGCCCGGGAAGGGAGACGCTGCAGGTTTGCCTCACCTTAAATTAGCGATCCCTGACTGCTCCCGAATGATGAGTGCCAAAAGTTTGGTGAAGTAGCTGGTAGCTGGGGTTAGGCGATATGTATTCCCGTCAGGTGTGGGGGTGTCTGTCAGATGCCCTCTTTGAAAAAGCGGCGTAATTATTTTCAGTCTTTATCATGGAGTAGCAATTTAGAAAATCCCTCTTTCTCGACCATCCGATTGGCCGAGATCTCAATGCACACATCTTCGGCTCGCTTTTTTTGTCCTCGAGCGCCACCATGGCGCGCTAGTCAAGCGAAAGCAACCCGACATGAATGACCACTTACAGACGGCGAACCGGGGACGCTAAGATTGGGCCTTTCGCTGGGGTGTCCATCGTGCCGAGATGAACCAGGCCGTAGAATCCACCCGCGTGCCCCATGAGCGGTACGGCCGGGTTCCCGTACCATTGTTTTTCGAATTGTTGAGCTGGCTGGGTGGTACAAATGTGCCTTCGCTTCACGGGCCTGATTCCCCTAGCTTGATCCTTCAGACTTGCATGCAGAATTCTGCTGCCTGGTAAATTCTAATCCTGAGCGCCGGTGGCGCGGAAATGAGTGTGCTGAAAAACCATAAAGGGTGCGTGCGTCGGCGCTTTCGCTCGCACTCTCCCCCTCCTTCCATTCAGTCGACTAGCGCGTCGGAGAGAAAGTCGCTCACACTCCCCCCCCCTTCCATTCAGTCGACTAGCGTGTCGGAGAGAAAGACAATCACACTTCCCCCCTTCCATTCAGTCGACTAGCGTGTCGGAGAGAACGTCAATCACACTGGTCCCAGCAGCTTGGGTTTTTCATCACATCATGGCTGGCTCTCCCCCTCCTGACGACGATGGCTGGAAACCCATACTGCTTGCTATAGAAGCCCGCATCAAGGCAATGATCAAGCCTGCCAAAGCAAATTTCCAAAAGCGCGTCCGATATCGCCTACAAATGTCGGGCCAAATCATCCAATCTTGTATCACGAGCACGCAAAAACCACTTCAAGTTCAAGCTTTCGCCTTATTGCTAAACATCCTCAAGGAGACTAATCAGATAACCCTTGTGTTATTTGTAATTAGCTATCAGTGGGATAGTTTATGCTCAAATATCTCACACCCTATGTTCCAGGACCTTCAACCCCTCATAAACTGGTCCAACCGTTATGTCAGCAACACGAGATCCCCCAAACGCAAGCAGATGCTTAAGGACCTTAGCCAGCATGCCGGTGAAACTAAGATTTGTTATTCATCTGGCTGGGTTGCGAACATCATACAATACGAACGTGACCACTCCGGTTCCGCTACTGGAGAGGGTTGTTTCGAAAACTTTCTAGAAAGGAACGAGACCATGACAATCTTTATAACAAGGTGTACAAGATGCGTACGAAGCAAGTGCTCATGCGATAGGCTGCGACCAAGTTGCACCCGTTGTGTCGAACGGGGCTGGAATTGTCAATATCCGAAAAAACGTCGTCGTAAAAAGTTCCACACCGATAGATGGCAGAAAAAGCTTCAGGAAACGCTGTACCAAGAGGAGGAGACTGAGGAGGAGGAGGTTGAGATTGAGGAGTTGCAGCTTCAGAAGCCACAGCTTCAGAAGCCACAGCTTCAGAAGCCACAGCTTCAAGAGCAGCAGCTTCAAGAGCAGCAGCTTCAAGAGCAGCAGCTTCAAGAGCAGCAGCTTCAAGAGGAGGAGCTTCAAGAGGGGGAGATTATGGTGGAGGAGACTGATGAGGAGGGGGAGACTGAGGAGGAGGAGGAGGAGGAGGAGGAGGTTGAGATTGAGGAGTCGCAGCTTCAAGAGGAGGAGCTTCAGGAGCCACAGCTTCAAGAGGAGCAGCTTCACGCGCCACAGTTTGAAGAGGAGGAGCTTCAAGAGGGGGAGATTATGGTGGAGGAGGAGGAGGAGACTGAGGAGGAGGAGACTGAGGTGGAGGAGATTGAGGTGGAGGAGATTGAGGAGGAGGAGATTGAGGTGGAGGAGATTGAGGTGGAGATTGAGGAGTCGCAGCACCAGGAGTTGCAGCACCAGGAGTTGCAGCACCAGGAGCTGCAGCATCAGTATCAGCACCAGGAGCAGTCACGACATCAGCATCAGGGGCCGCAGCATCAGCAGCAACCGCAGGTGGTGCAGCATCAGCAGCAGCAGCAGGTGGTGCAACATCAGCAGCAACCGCAGGTGGTGCAGCATCAGCAGCAGCCGCAGGTGGTGCAGCATCAGCAGCAACCGCAGGTGGTGCAGCATCAGCAGCAACCGCAGGTGGTGCAGCATCAGCAGCAACCGCAGGTGATGCAGCAGCACCAGGAGCAACCGCAGGTGGTGCAGCATCAGCAGCAGCAACCGCAGGTGGTGCAGCATCAGCAGCAGCAACCGCAGGTGGTGCAGCATCAGCAGCAGCAACCGCAGGTGGTGCAGCATCAGCAGCAGCCGCAGGTGGTGCAGCATCAGCAGCAACCGCAGGTAATACAGCAGCACCAGGAGCAATTACGACAACGGCATCAGCGGCTGCAGTATCAGCAGCAACCGCAGGTGATGCAGCAGCACCAAGAACAGTCACGACAACAGCATCAGGGGCTGCAGCATCAGCAGCAACCGCAGGTGATGCAGCAGCAACCGCAGGTGATACAGCAGCACCAAGAACAGTCACGACAACAGCATCAGGGGCTGCAGCATCAGCAGCAACCGCAGGTAGTGCAGCATCAGCAGCAACCGCAGGTGGTGCAGCATCAGCAGCAGCAGCAGGTGGTGCAACATCAGCAGCAACCGCAGGTGGTGCAGCATCAGCAGCAACCGCATGTGGTGCAGCATCAGCAGCAGCAACCGCAGGTGGTGCAGCAGCACCAGGGGCTGCAGCATCAGCAGCAACCGCAGGTAGTGCAGCAGCACCAGGGGCTGCAGCATCAGCAGCAACCGCAGGTAGTGCAGCAGCACCAAGAACAGTCACGACAACAGCATCAGGGGCTACAGCACCAGGGGCTGCAGCATCAGCAGCAACCGCAGGTAGTGCAGCAGTACCAGGGGCTGCAGCATCAGCAGCAACCGCAGGTGATGCAGTATCAGCAGCAACCGCAGGTGATGCAGTATCAGCAGCAACCGCAGGTGATGCAGTATCAGCAGCAACCGCAGGTGACGGAGCAGCGATGGGATAACTTGGGAGAGCAGTATCAGATGCAACTGAAGAATTGGTGCGAGCAACATGTGCAGATGAAGCAGCAGCAACAAGCGGAGTGGCGCAATTTCACGGACCGGCAATTAAGCTCACGGCAGCATGTGAAGCGGCAGCAATGGGACAACTGGTATCAGCATTATGAGGAGTTGTGGAAGCGTGACCAGGAGAAGTTGAGGCAGGAGCAAATAACGGAGTGGCTCCATTTCATAAATTCGGACTTACGCCTAGGGCAGCAGTATTGGGAGCAGTACCATCCGGAGCAAAGTTATCAGGGGCCGCAGCAGCAATCGCAGGTATTGCAGCAGCACCAGGAGCAGTTACGACAACAGTATCAGGGGCCGCAGTATCAGCAGCAACCGCAGCAGCATTGGGAGCAGTTACGACAACAGCATCAGGGGCCGCAGCATCAGGAGCCGCAGCATCAGCGGCCGCAGTATCTGGAGCCGCAGCATCAGCGGCCGCAGCATCAGGAGCCGCAGCATCAGCGGCCGCAGCATCAGGAGCCGCAGCATCAGCGGCCGCAGCATCAGGAGCCGCAGCATCTGGAGCCGCAGCATCAGCGGCCGCAGCATCTGGAGCCGCAGCATCAGGAGCCGCAGCAACAGGAGCAACTGCAACAGGAGCAACTGCAACAGGAGCAACTGCAACAGGAGCAGCAGCCATGGCAGTCGCTTCCAATGTTTTCTACAGCCCATGATGGGGTTGACAGTCATGAAATCGATCATCCTGGCAACAGTCTTAGCGATGGTGAAATCGGGATCAACGAGTATAACGGTAAATTGTATTCTAATAATACTGCATGTGCTCATGGAACTGATAAGTCTTAGCTTCTGAATTGGTTGACGACCAGGATATATCAGAATGGAGCTCATACCCAACAGCCACAAGAAGTATCATGGCTCCACTCGAGTGGGGGTTAGCGTAGGAGATGTTTCGTATGTACTTGTTTGATTTATTGCTTATCATACCAGTTTGCCTTCACCTCTGGCAAGTTCGCCCTTCAATCTTCTACTACCAGTTAGCTCTGGTCAGCCCCTTTGGGAGTGCAACAGCGCTCTCTTCTCTCTCTCGAAATTGCAAGATGGACGCATTCCTGTATTGAAAGACCCCCACTCAACTATCTGAGGCAAGCATCAGGCTTTGAAAACAAAAGTGTGTTTACATATGCAGAAAACCCTTCGTTTTATGATACAAACTGCGTTTCCCAAAGACTCCAATAACGCTCGTGAGCTTCGTGCAATTCCGTATGAGATCCTGACTCCTGAATGCGACCGTCCTCCACTACGAAAATGACATCGCACGCTTTGATCGTGTTCAAGCGGTGCGCGACGATGATGACTGTGCGGTCTTTGAACAGCCTATCGAACGACTTTTGGATCTGTGCTTCCTTCTCCGAGTCCAGTGCGTTCGTGGCCTCGTCCAACAGAATAATTCTGGGATTCTGGAGAAATACTCTCGCGATTGCGATGCGTTGTGCCTGCCCGCCGGATAGAGTCGAGCCGTCTTCGCCAACCTTGGTTTGATAGCCCTCGGGCATCTCCATGATATCGTCGTGGATGGCAGCGGCATGACATGCTGCTTCTATTTCCTCCTGCGAGGCTCCTTCACGCCCGAAGCGCACGTTGTCGGCAATCGTTTCATTGAGGAGCCTCGTTCGCTGCATTATGCAGCCGACGTTCTCGTGGAGGCTCTCTTGGGTGACGTCCCGGATGTCGTGGCCGTCAATCAAGATGGAGCCTTCAGAGACATCGTAAAGCCGCAGGAGGAGCTGTAAAATGGTTGTTTTGCCGGCACCTGTGGCCCCCACGAGTGCCACTCGTTGGCCGCCTTCGATGATCAGAGACATTCCTTCAATAGTGTTCGCCTTACCATCCTGATACCCAAAGCTGACGTTGTTGAGCTCTATTCGACCGTCAAAGACCTTCAAATCTTCAGCTCCGGGCTTGTTGCGGATCGTTGGTTGGATCTGGAGTAGCTCTCCAACTTTCCGCAACTCGGTAAGGCACCGATGCGTCGAATCATACGAGCCTATGAGCCCATTAAGTGGTTCTATGAACGAGTCCCAGTGTTTTATCGCGGCTATCAAGGTATCTGCTGTCCTTGTGCCCACCATTACCTGTCGCAACATGACGAGCGCAAGTATGATCTTTCCGGCGAAGGTGACGTTATACTTTATGAAAGCCATTCCGACCTCAGAGCGGATATTTTTCTCGTGCAATTTGGTGGAAGCTTCAAGGTTGCGCGCATATAACTTAAGCTCTTCCGGGATGCGATTGAAGATAGTTGCCTCGCGCCAGTGCATGACATTACGAAGACCTATTTTGCTCTGCTCCATTCGGTATTCATATAAATCTTTTTCGTTCTTGGGGGACTGCTGTGCCTCGAAAGCCGAGCTGGTGACTGTGGCTAGCGCTGTCGCTGTTGCAATGAATAATGCTTCCACCCCTATCTGACTCCACAGGACTATCGATCCCGTAGCCAGGTCAAATAGAATGGGAAGCATGCCAGTCACCACGTTATAAAAAAGATAACCGACTCTTTCGGCCGTGTCGATAACAAAGTTGAGTTTAGCCGCGTTCGCCTTGTCGTGCTTGTCAAAGGAGTCAGAAGGTGTGATATCAGCAAGCAGTAATAAGTGAGAACATACGTAATTGGCAGACAAGGCCATTGCATGACGATGTGCGGCTAACCTCAACGTACCCTGCAGCTTCAGCTCGAAGTCGGTGGTTGGGATCCCGCCCAGAAATCCTACGATGGCTTTTCTTAAGTACTGGAAACCCAGCCATCGATATAGAGCCAGGCTTATTTCCTCTGGTGTCGCGGTTGGAGTGAAGAGAACTTTCTGAAACGCTTGTTAGATTTTTCTAGGGAGAATGATATAAATTGTAATTGCCAGCTCACAGTGAGATTTGCCAATGCTGAGGGTACTAGCACCTTCAAGAAGCGACCCAAGACGACCCTCAGGGCCACGAGGAAAAGGTCCTTCCAAAATCCCGGCCTGTCTTGAGGAATAGACCGGCGAAAGACAATGAGTAATCCTGTAGCATCCATTTGCCACAGGAAGATGAGGCCCATGCGTAAGCTCGCGAGAACTTCCATGAATTTCATGAGAAGCGCCACCAAGGCAAGTTCCAAGCGGGGCCATACGTTGCGGATTGACAGTGAGGTTGCAGGTTGCGGCTTTATCTCTTTTGTAGTATCCATGTTGGTGACTTAAGCAGATAAAAAGAATGTCTTCAGCAAAACCATGAAGATGGGAAGGTAGCTTTATAGGCAGCATTTTGGGGGCAGGTATCTGGCGCAGAGCCGCATGATGGCCAATCTGGTCCCAGAACGAGCCCGACTGGGCGTCCCGCAGCCTGTCATTCTCGCCGGCCTTCTAGCTCGAGACCAGGAGACCGCAAGGTCGCGCAAGGGCATACACTGGCGTATTTCAAAGATGCAGCCTTGTCCAGTCGTCGTCAGTGTGGCAATGTGCACGAGGAGTACTGGGTTCGCTGTTGGCTTGGCCGCGGTTTGCAATGTCTCAGGCTGCAGATTCTCCACCGCGCCACCTGTGGCACAGCCGAGGAATTACTCTCCAATCATCGCTACACCACGGAAAAAAAAAATAAGTGCTTTCTCGGGGCCTAGCTGAGCGAATTCTCCGCTGCAGTACTGATTGGCATGGGATCAGGCTGAGCCGCTACCAGATCATCATGCGTCACTGCCTGGCGGAAATAGACGGCGGCGCTCACAAGGAACAGAGTGCCATGCAGGGCAACGGGGCGAGGCCCTAAGACCGGTCGCATTAGTGGTCGCTTGTCAGCACATGCAGAAAGCATCGGGTTTGACGCGATGACTGGTTTGGCACCGCCTCAAAATCCCAGCAGCCGCTAGAGAGAGAGGTCAGAGCTTGCGGCCGGGGGGGGGGAGGAGGGGGGGGCCATTCCGGCTTTCCGCGGCCGCCATGAGGCTTCGTCACGCACCTAAAAAAAGCTGGCTGGCTTTAGTGTGACAAATCCCAATCCTTCAATCCCGCTTCCCAACTCGACTAGTCTAAATCCCCGGTGGTCTGACTAGGGTAAATGCTCCGAGGCCTAGACGCCTTGAGACCTGCAAACATCGGGCGATTTCAGAATGTAGCTTACTCCCGTCACGAAGCCGACCTTGGGCGGGCCCACGAGCCGCGAATGGTGAACGAGCGGCGGAAGTAAGGTGGTGACCGGGGGCTCAGTCAGCATCTCCACTATGCTGCTTGACGCATAGCAGCAGCCGTCCCGTCAGGTGTGTCCCGAAACGCACGCGCGGCCTTCTGACTCGGTTCGCGCCGCCTTCTGACTCGGTTCGCGCCGAAGTGGAGCGTGACGGCTGGGGCTGATTTCCCGCTCTGCAGCCATCATAAAGAGGGCCGTACTCCCGCGGGAAGGGCCGAATCCTCCCTCTCTCCTTAGGTACCCGCCCGTTACCGTCTTTGCATTCCCCTCCCGTTACCGTCTTTGCATTCCCCTCCCGTTGCTTTTTTTTGGGCCTCGGCTAGCATGCGTCGAAGTCGCGATTCCTCGGGCACTGATAGTCAACACAATGAAAATCTGCAAACGACAGTTGACGAATTGAGAAGGAAAATTGACCAATTGGAAAGTGATGCGCACCGCCAGGACGTCGCCTTTAATCGACTTTCCCAGCAAGTCGAAGCGATCTCTCGAAACAACCATCCCCAAAATGCCACTCTAAGCCTTCAGCCACAAGATGCCCCCCAAAGCTATCAGCCACAAGATGCCCCCCAAAGCTATCAACCACAGAATGCCCCCCAAATACTTCAGCCACAAGATGCCCCCCAAAGCTATCAGCCACAAGATGCCCCCCAAAGCCACCATACCACCCAAATCCTTCAACCACAGAATGCACCCCAAAGCCATCAGCCGCAAAGTGCCCCCCAAAGCTATCAGCCACAGAATGCCCCCCAAAGCTATCAGCCACAGACTGCCACCCAAATCCTTCAAGCACAGAATGTCCTCCAAAGCTATCAGCCGCAAAGTGCCCCCCAAAGCCATGAGCCGCAAAGTGCCCCCCAAAGCTATCAACCACAGAATGCACCCCAAAGCTATCAACCACAGAGTGCCACACCAAGTACCCCTCAAAGCCATCAGCCACAGAACTTCACCCTAGTCCTTCAGCCGCAAAGTGCCACACTAAGTGCCACTCTGAGCCCACAACCACCAAATTTCACCCAAAGTCATCATCAGCCACAGAATTTCACCCAAATCCTTCAGCCGCAAAGTGCCACACCAAGTGCCACTCTGAGCCCACAACCACCAAATTTCACCCAAAGTCATCATCAGCCACAGAATTTCACCCAAATCCTTCAGCCGCAAAGTGCCACACCAAGTGCCACTCTAAGCCCACAACCACCAAATTTCACCCAAAGTAGTCATCATTCGCCACGTGATCGGCATTCTCATCGCAGTGCATCGCCCCGCACGCACTACCACCCTTACCAAATGGTGACACACCCTAAGCATACCAGTCCAGCCAAAGAGACCGAAATGAGAGTACAGTTTTGGGAAAAAGATGCCTATGAATTGATCGAGCTGACGCCCATAGCCTGCGAGTGGTATTTCGAGTGCAAGAGACAAAATGTGGACAAGATCCTCTCGAGCGGAGATGTACTTCGATCTATTCTCGCTCAAGATGTGAACCACAAAGCCGCGCATGGTGGAATTACAGAAACCCAACCGCCTATGTTGTCCAACATCGAGGCTTACGCTCAGGAGGCATCGTCCATGGATGACACCATCCCTGTTGCGGCAATGGTTGCAAGATTCGAGAAATTTCTTGTATTGTCCATTTGCGCTGTCATCGATAAAGTTTGTGACATGAGTAAGGACCAGCACACACGATTACTAGGCGTTGTCAAGACCTGCCTCAACAGTCACAGCACGCTCGAACAATACCCCCGACGGATGATTGAGACTGCCGTCTGGATGAATAAACTAATAGATGAATTGGATACTCGAGGATGGAGTCCTCGTGCCTCGGAATTGATCTTCATGTGTGAGTACAGGAAAATGACCCATTGACCCCTTGCAGATCTTGCCTAATGAACAAAACGGGAAGGGAACAAAAAGCCGAACTTCTATCAAAGGCTCTCCCGCACTCCAAAAAGCATACCCATGCTGGTCACGGCACTAACACAAGAGAAATATCTGAATCCCACGCCTCCATCACCGCCCCTGCCCGGGCAGACAAAGGCAGAGGAGAGATTTGTGCCTTTTGTTGTGTCGCTGATGGTGCGGAGTAAGGTGCAGTATGTGAATTCTTGTGAGAGTGATAAGTGCTTTGCTGACAAAGCCAGCATCTCAATCATAAGTCGACATCTGAATTACCAAAAGCCTATGGCGTTCCTTGAAGGTTCCCCAAAGTTGAATTCATGGCTCGCCTTCAACCTGTTCAGTTTTAGCTTGTTCAGGGATAAGCCGGCAACGCCAACAACTTCAGCATCGTCTACGGCTGCTGAACCAAATGTGATGCATAGATCGCAAGATTTCTCAAAGGCCATTGGCAAGAGCTTGTCAGCTGATAATGTCAGTGCCATTCGCAATCGCGCCAGGCGGGCACAACCAGTACCCCTATTCGTACTTTACGATGATATTCCTTTCATTTACGAACATATCGAAAGCCCAGGATGGGAAGATCTGATCGCGGAAGTAGTGAGAAGTTGGACCACGGTAAGGCTGTCATCAACCATGGCCGCATCATAATCACTACTATCGCTAACAGGATATGCGAGTCAGAACAAGGAGAACATCGTGCGAGCAGAAAAATGTATGGGGCGCCCCTTCAGCGCGACTGATCCATCTTTTGTCCGAGTCTTCTGCCTCGTTCGCTTCAAGCCTATCACTCACAATCAGAAAATAACCGCGACTCCTGACGTAATTGGTGTAGACACCGACCGGCCTCAAACGGTGATCTTCATTGCGTTGGATGATTTGAGTACTGCTAACGGATTCTTTATGACATTGAACAGCGGGGAAGATGTATGTCTTGATGGAGCGGCAAGGATCGATTTTCCTTCCACTGGTGGGGGAACCGGTATATTTATTTGTCTCGACGCGTAGAGAGTTACCAGGGTCTCCCAAGCTATCGGCGTTCTTGGTATTTTTAACTCTGTCCAGCTTCTTGCAACAGCAGAGGTCTTTGGTGTTAAGTGGGATCGGGGTGTTACGGTTAAATCGGCTTTGTGGTTGGCTTCAATAGAAGCGGGGGACTCGATAATTTTCGGGCCGGACCGGAGAGATTATGCCCCACTTCGTGGACTGCGTGGACTGAAAAATCTGTCGGCCTCGACGACATTTTTCTTCCATCAACCTACGACCACGTTACAAACATGTCTATTGACTTTGATACGACTGCAGCGCGATACAACAGAATCCGCCTTTTAGAAGAACAGTCGGACGCAATCTCAGACGATGTTCTCGAGACTCTAGGTGCATTGTTCTTTGGCCACAAAGTGCATAATCATTACGGCCTCGCCCTTCTCCACCGACATGTTAAGGTCGATGAAGATTACATCATGGTACATTCAAGAGAGAACGACATCGACACATGTGAACTGGCGAGATTCAGTGACGTCGATGCCCATCCTTGCGCATACTTCTCCCCGCAACCCGGAACGTTCATCCCCTTCGAGTTCGAGATCACGACCACCAAGAACATAAACAAGCCTTTACCAACCGAATTCCTAGCCGATTTCAACACGTTCCTCTGGAAAAACAACCTCCAACAGCAATTGGGTCTGTGCCACGTGTCTTCGCTCGAGGTTCAGTACATTGAGAATCTGCTCCCGGACAATAGAGGAACAGTTGCAAGACCCGCCCAGCAGCCACTTGATGAACAAGACGGAAGGATTACTGAATGGGGCTTTCTCCATTACGACAATACAGTTCATGTGAAAGCGCTGAAAGCTTGTGTACAACCCAAAGGTGGTGGACATTTTGTAGTACCTTGACCTGCTTACAACTCTTCATCAAGCGATTCATGCAGACAGAACTGCAATCCACCTTGTCATTACCTTTTACGATTCGTTTTCTACGCCCTGTCCTTCTGCGTCTTGGTATGCAAGTCAACTATGGTCCGGATCACTGCGATATTTTCTCAAGATCCATGATTTTCAGTCCTTGATCTCCTCGACCTGGTTTTCCACCTCATTACGACAACGTATCAGATTAAGTCTTCAACCCAGCACTCACGATAAGTCTTTAACCACGTACTCTCTGGCTATGGTCTCTAGTAGCCCTCCTGGTACAATCATTCACTCTGCATGCTTAGTTACTTCAGGTTCTGTACTGAACGTGGTCGGCGATGGAGATTATTTATTCAATTGAGCAGATTCTCAGTCCCTGACCTAAGCATTGTATGATGTCTTTTGGTATTCAAGTAATGCCGTGCAAATGGAAATCTACTTAGTGACTACATTGATCGTGCCATCGATGTCCTATTTAGCCGAAGTCTTGTTCTTCTTTGGAAACAACTTGACCTTTGTTCAAACTTTCGTTGCTGTATTTTACATCACTTGTGCATGATGGTTGACAAATCACACTGTTATAACTGATGGGTACTGGTCAGTCATATACGCGTGTTTTGGCGAACTTGCCCCTCACCCGATGCTACTCCATGCACTTTGCGTCAATGATCACTAGGACCAATCATGGGGCAACTTTGCTGATGAACACTTCAAGACCACTTCAAGAAGCCGGTGTTGAGATGTATCAGTGCTCATCTAAAGAGCTATCTTATAATAACCCTGGTCTTCTCGAGTAACATGCTCCATAAGATACCTAACCGATCTTGACGATATTTTCCCGGCAGGGGTCCAGCAATCGCGCTTCACACTCTGACGTCATATGGAGTTGCTTTGATAAGGATGAATGCCGAAGAACTGGTATCAGCCATTCTCTGATAGCCTAGTGGTCGCATAATGACATCGACCGCTTTGGACTTGATGATATTCTGCACATGCAGGCAGTCGCATATGGACACTGTTCACTAGATCTGGAGCTATTCTCTACAAACTACCACCAAAGCATTTCAAACTGGAATTTTGGCATTCTTTCCATGCGGAGATCGTGCCATGGCGTTTTGTCTTGCAACGTCTGGATCTTGCGCTTCCGTGGTTAGGTGATACCCAAACAACTTCGAAAGCTACTCGAATGTCTGAGAGAGTGAAGCTAATCTCTTGGTAGATATGGTTGTAATGCTTTGATCTTTTGTTGTTATCTGCCATCTGCAAGTTGGCATCTGCAGCATATGAGATCACCCGCGGGCCATGCTTTTCCACAACACCATGCTCCATTTTATTTGTCTTGTCTTCTCACAGTTCCTAATTCTATACAGGACTTTCCGCAATCCAGCTTACACAAGACATGGTACATTATAGGTAGAATGGCACTTCGCGCATTTCTGCTTGTACGTGTAAGAGGTCATCGTCATCGATCAGCTGGCTCTCCATACAGTCAAATGTACTCCGGGTTGACAAATGAGCTTGGTTTTTGTTCGCCCCCAGCTCAGTCGTAGCCAGTCCAAATTCTCCCGCCCCAATGATGATGACAGATCCCAGTGGAGCCATTGGAGAAAGCTTGTCGTTTGGGGACCGGGGATGGGAGCAAAAGGACAAATAAATCGCGAGAACGTAGTACCAGCGGGCACGGCGTGATACGATATTATCTAATCTTGGACTTACTTTTAACCTACATATAATTTTTGGACTTTTTAATTAGCTGTGTTAAGCCGCCTGTATCATTGTTCCAAAGAATGGAAGGTCATGCGGATGATAGAAATGATATCGCATGATCACGTGCGTCAGCATAGAACAGTTGCTGCGCCCCATTTCAAGTTACTTTCTAACGCAACAGCCACAGACCCAATGGACCATCAAAAGGTCTGGAAATGTCCTGTCGACAAGTGTTCTCACTCTTACCAAGCACACAAATCGCTGTTGCGTCATCTGAAAAATCAAAGTGATACCCTTCACCAGCAAAGCTATGCAAGTCCCAAACAACCTGTTCAAGATGCGGAGAACGCTTCCGCGATTTGAAGGGCCGCATGCGACACGAACATGAGTCGCATCAGTCATCGATCTCAACACACCGGCGACGCAGATGACGCATGACTTTGCAACGGCAATTGCAAGAGGATTGCCAGCGAGTATTGTCAGTGGAGTTGGTAAATAGTCTTGCACAGGAGTGGTGCCACGTGTCGTCAGTTGTATGTTGAGGACATGAGGACGAGTCAGGTTTTGACTCCTAAATAAAGGAATTTGTTGCGTACGTAGACACTGCAATTGACATCCTTGGTGCCGGAAGTAGCATAATCCATGAGATTTTCGTGCTTTGTTTGGAACTTTCCATTGTTTTCGCGGCATGTGGTGCACCCTGCGAGCGGGAGATAAGAGGAAATGCCATTCTGCAGCAAGGAGTGTCGCACGTTCCACTGGGTCAATCTTACAATCAACGACGATCAAATCTGAACAAGAAATGGAGATTTACACACGGGACGACCACGACGCGGCCGTGGCGCGCATTGCGATCCAAGTCCAGGCATACCACGTTGCACAGACAGCATTTCGCATCAACCATGGGAGCAGCAACACAACGCGATCTCGCGGAGTGTCAGAGTCTTACATTACCATCTCACAGCTGCAGCATATCTTGCACGTGTCGGCGGAAAGTAATACGGCGCTTGTGGAACCAAATGTGGCGCTCGACACGCTCATTGAGGCTACTCTGCCACTTCAGCGCATGCCACCTGTGGTAATGGAATTCCCCGGCATAACCGTCGGAGGTGGATTTTCGGGTGCGAGCGGCGAATCGTCAAGCTTTAGACATGGGCTTTTTGACTGCACTGTCAATTGGATCGAGATGCTGCTGGCAGACGGACGTGTTGTTCGAGCGTGGCGACGAGGGAAGAACCAGGATTTATTCCATGCGGCGCGCTGCGGGCTCGGGACATTGGGAATCGTGACACTTCTGGAGGTGGCACTCGTGCCGGCGAAGGAGTACGTGCGCTGCACGTACCAGCCGGTGACATCTGGAAAGGACATGGTGCAAGCTTTGCGCAATAGCTGCAGTGAACCGGAGCTGGATTTTGTCGAGGCCATCATGTTCCACAAGACCGAGGGCGTGGTTGTGCGGGGGTGGATGAGCAGCGGAACAGAAGAGCAGTTACCGGTGCATCGCTTCAGTCGGGCGTGGGATAGCTGGTTCTACGAGCACGCGTATCAGTTCTCACAGAAGCTAAAATGGCACGCAGAGCTCGTACCGATACGGGATTACCTGTTCCGCTACGACCGCGGAGCGTATTGGACCGGAGCGTCACTTTTCGGATACTTTGGGCTACCATCGACTAGTCTCACGCGATGGATCCTGGACCCGCTGCTGCACGCGCGTGAGCTCGTGCACGCGATGACGGTAAGCGAAAGCGCGGCGGAAGATGTGGTGCAGGATTTGATTGTGCCCGCAGAAAAGGCCGAAGAGATGGTCGAGTGGCTGGCCGTTGAAGTGGGCGTCTGGCCTCTGTGGATCTGCCCGGTACGAAGAATCGACATGAATGCAGATATGCAGCCATTCGCCCCAGCAACCGTCGCGGGACATCTCGCGCTCAACATAGGCGTGTACGGAACGCAGTCAAGAGCAGCGGACGAGTTGTTTGCGCTGAACCGACACATTGAAGCCAAGCTGCAGGATCTGGCAGGTCGCAAGGTGCTGTACGCGCAGACCTTCTACACGGAGCGGAAGTTTTGGCAGATGTATGATCGTAGGAAATATGAGGCAATCAGGCAGCGATACGGCGCCAGCTGGCTTCCCAGCATATGGGACAAGACGAATGGGACATGTTCTCCCTTTCAGATACGGCCGTCGACGTGGAAGCGGTTCCTGCAAAGTATCTGGCCGCTGGGGGGGCTGTGGTGTATCTACAATGTGTTAGCGAGGAGCTAAGAAGGATGAAGTCAGGAAGAGAGTGTCCACTCAATGTAATCATCGGTCGTATTTCATCGAGATCGAAGAGGGAATGCAAGGAGTATGGACGGTGATTGCAGCAGTCACATTTCCTAGAATACCAGCAGAAGCGGCAGCTTGGCGGACAGCTTGGCGGACAGCTTGGCGGACAGCTTCGCTCCCCACGCTCTTCCCCGTTCTGGCCGCGTCTCTGCCTGCGCCAGTCGCAGCTTGCAGCACCACACAAGCTCTTTCTCTAGTCTTGCTGCTCTTGTTTCTCTCCTTTGAAAGTCATCGATTGCTTCTGTTCTCATTTTGCAAGCTTCTTGCCCAGTTGCATCAACCTCACGCAAGCTTCGCAGTCCCAATTGACACCCTTGGAGCCCCACCTTGCGGCATCGCAATCGTGACAAGGCAGAAGCACACTTCCACATCGACGGGGCGAGCGGGCAACACGTTCCAAGATGCAGCGAGCAGCGGCTATGTCGTCTCTACCTGACTCCCGCACACAATCTTTTGAAGAGATCTACGGCCCGCCCGAGAACTTTCTCGAGATTGAGGTACTCCAACCCTTGTGCTTTCTTACACGCCGCCACGCAATCTGGCTTTCCACTCAAACAGAGACTAATCACAAGCAGGTCCGCAATCCACAAACCCACGGCATCGGCCGCCACATGTACACCTCCTATGAGATCCTCTGCCGCACCAACATCCCCGCGTTCAAGCTCAAGTCCTCCTCCGTCCGCCGGCGCTACTCCGACTTTGAGTACTTCCGCGACTTCCTCGAGCGCGAGTCTGCCCGCGTTACCATCCCTCCTCTGCCCGGCAAGGTATTCACAAACCGCTTCAGCGACGACGTCATAGAGCACCGCCGTGAGGGCTTGCAACGTTTCTTGCAGATTGTGGTTGGGCATCCTTTGTTACAGACGGGCAGTAAGGTGCTTGCAGCCTTTGTGCAAGATCCTAGCTGGGACCGAAACAATTGGTAGGGCCAATGTGAATGGGACTTCGTGTTCTGGGGTCCGCAGTTTGAGCTAGAGTTGGGCTGGGGTCTGCAACTTGAGCTAGAGTTGCGCAAGCTTTGAGATTGAGAAGACTGTAGGAGTTCTTGAGAGCTTTTGCGCGCCAGGCACGCAACCACGGGGAGAAGCGGGCACCGCCATTAGGCTTGTATCAACCACTTGGGCAACATGGCGTTCATGGCAAAGGTTTTGGCGGCTGATTCCTCTACGGAAGCTATTCTTTGTCGTTATGCATACAGTTTGAGCGCCGGCATGCTAGGTGCTTGAAGCCTGGTCTATTTACTTTCATCTTCATCACCGACCCCCGATGCAGTTCTCTGCCACCGCAGCGGCTGTAACTGAGCGACTGTGCAACCACAATGCCTCCGTGACATGGTTACACATCCCTGAAAATATCCGCGTCTGGAACATGTGCCCGATCAGTTTCAATCGCGTCAGGATGACACCCACGGATGTCTCATGTGTTCGCTCTTCTATTGATCCTGTGAATCATTGATATTCTATCATCATCGCACATCTGCACCTGTTACCCTGAGTAACCATTGTCTGTGATCCATAACACCCGGTGCTTTTTGTCATCCCGTTGGTCCATCTACCGTTCTCTGAGGTCCCAACGAACCATTGCTGCCGTCGCGTGCCAACGTAGGTGCTGGTGGTGATGGCGACGGCAATGCCATCTCCTCATCGACATCCTCACAACGAACATTGTCTACGGGTCCTGGTGCCTTCTCCTCAGCCTGCGCAAGCTTGGCCGCAACCTCTGTGGCAACCAGTTCTGCTCTGCTCGTAGATCCTGAGGCAGACGTGCTGGAAGCTGCACTGTCTGGAAGAGACTGCAAGGACTCCTTCCGTGATTCCACCCTACTGGCCGGCTGGGATGTGGGGGAGTTCGACTCGCTGGTGTCAGGATTTGATGTGAGCGATTTTTTTCTCGCATGCCCTGCTCCAGATGAGCCTATGGGCTTGCGTCGCAGCGAGTTAATCGCCATGCTTGACCATGTGTCGGGTTTGGGCTTTGGCAAGGGCATTCCTGGAGGGGGAAGCGGCTGGCCTCGTCCCATCGGCTCCGCCGGAACTCGCAATGTTTTGGCTGCCAGCGGCGACTTGTCCTGGGTTGTACGGCCTTCCATTTGGCGCTGGAGCATTCCTAAGCCCCAGCTTTTGGCCGCTGCCGTTGCTGACGTGATGGTTTGGTTGATTGCCACTCTCTTGTCTGCGCCGGACATTTTGCGTTCCTCGCCCAGTTCTGTTGGGAGCTCGGTCAACGACCGCGCAGTGAGTGCAGCAGTCAATGCGGACTTTCGTGACCCCACACTATTTGTGCCATCCTCCTCGCTGATCGTCTGGCGAGATTCATCAAGCGTGAAAGGTGTTGGTGATATTGAAGACCCCACAGGTCCAGAGCTTGACCTGCGGTGACCATGAACAGGGCTGGCTACATGATCCAGCGAATTACTACGTATCTTGGAGGCGAGAGGGTGTTGACCAGCCAAGTCCATAGCCGATGGAGAGCCTACTGGAGACTCTTCCGGGGAATGCGTGGCTAGGAGCTTCATAGCACTGGTGGCATCGTGATGTCGCCGCCGGAGCTGATTCTGGGGAGAAGACACTCTAGCGGAGTTACTGCTCACGACTGTGCTTGCAGCACTAGTGAAAGAGCTGGCCCGCAGCGCTCTTGGTTTCTCGTTTTGTTTTCTGGGAGGAGAGCTTTGACTGGGGTCAATGGAGTTGTGAGGATTCGTGAAGGGGTCTGCATCTACTGACGCTTCTCGTGTAAGCTCAGCATCGTCCGAGGCGGTAGGCTCTCTAGGTAAATCAGGAGGCATGGACATCGATCGACCCGAGCTCGGAGAAATTCCGTCCGCGGACACTGGGTCTCTGTCGACCTCAGAGCCAAGCAAGTCTATATCGGACGATGGAGGAGATGTGCGGGCCTTTAAAGGCAAGACCGGCTGCAAGTCTTCCTTTGGACCAGGATCCGATGTCTTCTCATGCTTCCAAATGCCTCCGCGGAAGGCTTCGTCTTCGGTGCTGGAGAAAGGAATGTCGTCCCAGAATGGAGAGACCAAGGTCTCGGCTAGCACCTCCTTGAGACGGCTCTCAATAGCGCGTGTGATGATGCTGTAAGTTATTTGGCGGGAGCTGAGAATAGGCTCGATAGACAAATCCATCTTGGGCATCGACTCAAAGGAGAACCACAAGCGATTGCTGGGCGGCGGTTTGATGCGCAGTAGGAGATGGCCATCCAACATCTTCAGCGTTGTGGCAAGCACGAGGTCGACTTCTCGCGGTTTCAGCCGTGAACCGAGCTCGATGCGAGCAACGGCAGCCACAACCAGCCTCATGCTTCCATTGTAACGCACATCCATTTCGACAGTCACATCGCCATCAACAGTGCACTCCTTGAGTTTCATGTTGAAGAAAGAAGGAGCGCTATGACCCATGTCAAGTTCACCCAGTTGCAAGCTTGTGATAAAGGCTGGCTTGGACACTCGGGACATCTTCTTGTTCATCTTTGCTCGAATCAGCCGCTCCAGTTGCGGTGTCTTGTAGAGGGCGAGGAAGACTCTGCCGATCATCGCATTGAACCATCTGTGGTGCTGGACATGCTCGGACAGGTGCAGATGCCGGATGAGGCCGATCATGTCGTCCGTCTCAAAGGGCTGTGTAACAGGAATGTTTCTCGCAGAGCCACGGTGGCGCTCTTGGTTGTGGAGGATGCTGAAATACATGTCTTCTTTGGCCGAGCAGTTTTCACCGAAGAGATAGAAAGGCTTGGGCGAGAAGCCTCGGTCGGCATCGATTGTCTTCTGGCTCAAACGCAGACAGTTCCGTTTGATGAACAGCTCTCCCTCTGGGATGAAATCGCCGCCGGCGTAGATGTCGACATCGTAGTTACTCAAGGCAATGACGTGGCGGACCTCGAGCTGATCGGCATTGTCGAAGAGCACCAAATGGCCATGCCTGGAATGTGGGGTCAGGAAACAAAATGGTGGAGGTATGAGCAGGAGCCTAGGCATACCTGAGGACAACATAGAAGACGTTCCTGGCCCGCTTGACACTTTTGCCGGTCTCGAGGCTTGGAGCCTGAGCCTTGCCGCGCTCAAATACGCTGCGGTAGATGCTCTGGTAAACACTCGGACTCTCTGTAGCTATTGTCTCGCCAGCCGGCGTTGTGCGTTCTGGTGGCTTGCCGTTCACGCCTCCTGGCACGTACTCGCGGCAGACGGCGAAGTAGCCGGCGGCGGCCTCGGGCTCGTGGATGCGATGCTGCAGCTTGTGCTTGAGGGAGTCATCTTGAAGGTCGTCGAAATCGTCGTGGGGCTTCGAGGGCGCGCCATTGGCTGCGGCGAGTGGGAGCGTTAGGTATGCGTGGAGGAAGATGGCCGCTGCCAGCAGCGGCAAGAAGGTCAAACCCCCCAGGAGGTAGGCTAGGAGCAGAGAGCTAAAGGCCGCCATGATTCGGGCAAAGCATGTTCAGACGTGGGAGGGCCATCTGTAGGCACGGGTGGGCAGCAGCACTGCTGGCATGGGCAGATACAACTGGGAATGTGGCCGCAACTGTGCATGACGCTGCTCGCTCGTACCTGAGCGCCGTTGCTTTTTTAGTCAGCACCAACAACTCCACCATTTTGTTGACACTGTCTACAATGTACATCACTATCAAAGCTCATCCTACTCAGTTGAGATAATTTGCTTGGTCTGACACTCAACGATCATCTGTTGCCGCGTGCATAAAGTTTGCATTGTGACTCGCTAAGTAGAATACCACGCACATCCTGTTCCCAAGTCACTGTGACCCGCTACGTTTGTCTCCCTCTGCATGCGGCAGATTGTATGGTGTAGTCTTTACGCCAAAGACATGTAACCAGAAACGTTCCGCGACAATGGCATGATGGAAAGGTCAATTTAAGACAAGGTGTCTGCCGGAATTGATCTTTGTTTGTGTGTGTTCATTCCTTTGTCTCGGTTTGATTCCGGAGAAGTTTGAAAGCCCGCAGGCGCAACATTCTCTTTTTATGCATTGCACCTTTTGATGCTCAAAGTCAGCAAGTTTCTCATGGTGGTAAGTCTTGTTTGCAGCACTCACGCCAGGCCTGAATGTCATCGACGGTTACCCGCATTCCATATCTCTGCTTCACATATTCGCAAAGGATCTCCATCTGCAGTGCGTTGGAAATATCCGGTACGTCGCGGGCCATAGTCGCGGACAAAAGATCCTGCCATTGTAGAAGACCTTTGTGCTCTACTCTCATGATCCTGATAGATTTGGCAGTGCGCGTCATTGTGCTAGTATCAGATAAGTATTGATGTAACGTCAGATCTTTGGGATCAAATTAGCTAGAGAAACTTACGAGAATAATCTTTCGTGGAGAAATAGCTTTGCAAGGTGCATTGCGTCTTCGTTCAGACCGTAATTCAGCGCAGCTGCACGGCCCATCTTCTTCACGCGCTGTTGGTGAACCGTCTCCACTGTCAAGTACTTGGTCACTCTAGTCTCTTCTTGTGCCGAAGGCTGAACATTTCGATTCCAAGTCAATGTAAAATCGGTCGAGCGCGCAGGTTCTTCTGTAGCCTCTTGCGAAGGTACTACTTCATCCTTCTCATCGCAGAATTCGGAAAGCTCGAGCTGGAGCTCCTTCACCAATTTGATACATGCAGCAATTCCATCCCTGTGATAGGAGAAATCTTCAACCCCGAGGTGAGAGGCATTCGCAGGTTCAAACTTTGGCAACGTCGGCATTCTGTCGATTGAAGGTGGGCAAGTCGATAGTGCGAGGCTGCTCAAGCTGCGGGACAGTCAAGTGAGACGCTTGAGCACAGCCCACTTTGCACAACACGCCAAGCTTTCCAAAATCTACAAGTGCAATTCAAGGAATATTGACTTTCATTCTCTGGTGTCTATCTATTGTTTGGTTTGCATGACGATGTGGTTGTGACAATTAAGGGATTATCGTCTCCGAGTGGTCGTGCTCTCCACAGTACTGCTAGTTTAATGCTTCCTACCTCTCCGTCTGCCTAGTTATTTTCACCGCCCTGATTGTAGGCTCCCATTGCGCCTAAGTCCCACCCGGTAGTGGTCGAGTTGTTCATCCACCAGGTTCCTGGAAAGCGGCTTGTGAGGCAATAGGGATCTTCCTCCTCGAGGCGAGCTTCGTCTTCCTCGGTAATATGAGCATTCAAATCAGTCGGAATGAACATCTCATTTGCGAGGGGATCTAGCATCATGGTGTGCTCGTCGGCTAGTCCTGGAGTCCATTGCTCAGAAGATGCAATATAGCACTCTTCCTCATTAAGAATCTGCTCATTGTAGGCGAGAATCATATCAGCATTGCGGAACATATCAACTGGAACTTCCGCCTGAAGTCCAACAGGTCGGGATGTGACGCGAGGCTCTGTTGTCTCGGAGATACCGCCGAAATTGGGAGTCCAGAGTACAGTATTGAGCGACTCAGCCAAGGTGCTCTCTGCGCTGGAGATCTCTGGGGCCTCATGAGTGTTATCTCCACCAAGAGCAGCGCGAAAGTCAAAGTCGTCTGGCAAGTCAAGGTCGGCGCTTGTATCATGTTGCTGGTCTCCTCCAGCTTGCTGAATGCTTGGAACAGATGAAGATTGCGCAAGACCAGTAGTGTTGAATGCCTGGGGGCGGCAAGCCATTGCAAGAGAGCTAGTAGAAGTAGTAGAGGAGGTTAAAGATGTGCCTGGTCCGAAACCGAGAGCAAAGCAGTGGTTGACAATGTCGTCGGGCGAGATGCTGGTGTTAATTTGGGTGGCGCCAAAATTCCACGGCTTGAAGCGCTGAAGCTCAGAGACGTCACCGTCTTTGATGAACTGTCCCGAACAGTCAAGGTAGAACTCAGGGAAGACAAGACCAATGTAGGGAGCAGCGATCTCTAAGAAGCGATCAAGTGGTGAGTCTTCTTTTCCAATCTTGTCGCGAATGATGGAATAAGCTTTGGCAACAATTGCCCACTTGTTGTGGAAGGGGTCTTCCTTCCAGAGATCTCGGACAAGACCTGAGATGTCTTTCTGTTGCCGGGCAACGAAGATGCGAGAATAGTAGCCTTAAAAATATTAGCTTAATCCTCAACATTCCTCAAGTAATTTTGCACTTACTTCTGAACGCCATCCAGGAGTTTAGAGGACGTTTGGCTTTGACAACTTCACCATTGGAAAAGTTGGCTCTGTGAGAAGCTTTTGACTTCTTTGTCACTTTGTTGTTGCCTGAGCTCACAATTGCGCTCGTGGAGACTGGCTTCGCGTGTTGAAGTCTGCGCAAGCGAGACTGCATATTGATAGCATCCAGAAGGGCCTGAAGATCTTCGGCAGAGCAGTTGGCGATATAGTTGTTCATAGAGTCGGAGACACTAGCGCGGAGGGACATAGCGGCTTTGTTTGAAGTCAGGTGAAACAATGGGAAATTTTCGCGCGGCAGGAATGCTTGAAGATAAAAAGTGAGAGATTTAGAACAAAGAATAACAAGACGGACTAAGATGTTCATATCATGTTCAACTCAAATTGAAGTGGCTAGTATGTTACCAGCCCGCGAATTTGAGATCTTGCTGCAGCATGAGCTCATGAGAGTTTCAAACGTCTCAGTCAGCCACCTCGCATAGCCACATGTTTCAAAATGATAAAACCCGCAGTTTCAATTACCGGGAGTTATCTCCGTTACTCAGATATTTGTTTTGTTCAAGCAAAGAGTGAAGATGAGATTTCAGATTGATAGATATCTCAAAGGCTCGAAAGCCAAAGCATATCTATCTGATTATCTGCAAGGTAGTCCTCGTCGTCCTCGTCCATCATTGCCGTGTCATGTCTCAGATCAACAATCTCCTCGCCATCAAGTTCCGAATCTTCGCCGCCGATGTATGCAGAGACGTCGCCGCGAGCAAAAGCTATCTCAAAGGCTTTCAAGCCAAAGCATGTCTATCTGTCCATGTGCAAGGTAGTCCTCGTCGTCCTCGTCCATCATCGCCGTGTCATGTCTCAGATCAACAAGATCCTCGCCATCAAGTTCCGAATCTTCGTCGCCGATGAATGCAGAGACGTCGCCGCGAGGAAAGCCAGAAGCCGAAAACTCAACTGGCATCTTTACGTTAAATCCTGATCTCTTTTCACAATATTTGAAAATACAAAACTTACGCATCTGTGCAGCATGATCCTGTAGACTTGGTGATTCGACGTCTCCCTCAACACGTAGGTTTGCAGCGCAGCGCCGAAGCAGCGCATGTTCGTGAAGTTTGCCAGACGCAACAAACTGAAGAGTAGTAGTAGCGTCAGCAGCTATCTATCGACTTAAAACAAAATGAAAAAAAAAATGGCGCAGGGATTTACCTTGTTGGATGTCTCATCTTGAGAAGCAGTTGCTGGGGCCTTGTTATTCTCTGCAAAATCCTTTCCAAGAGTCAGTCTTCTGATGAAGAAGAAGAAGAAGAAGAAGAAGAAGAAGAAGAAGAAGAAGAAGAAGAAGAAGAAGAAGAAGAAGAAGAAGAAGAAGAAGAAGAAGAAGAAGAAGAAGAAAAAAAACCCCCCCAAGAGTCAGTCCCCATGAAAGAAAAAGAAAAAAAAAACCAATTGCTAAGACCTCAGCGGGGAAAGTGGGCACAGTCAGTCCCCATGAAATGAAAGAAAAAGAAAAAAAAAAACCAATTGCTAAGACCCTCAAGCGGGGGGAAAAGTAGGGCACACACTCACAGGCTCAAATCGATACTGGGCAGAACACTCCTCATTGAACCTGGCAGTCAGAAGATCAATACCAGCGGCAGGAATACCGTGGTAGTAGTAGTGGTGGTGGTTGTGGTTGTGGTGGTTGTGCAGCAGAGTCATGGAAGAAGAAGCATGGTGTGAAGAAGAAGCATGGTGTGAAGAAGAAGCATGGTGTGAAGAAGAAGAAGAAGAAGTCGGGACAACAGCGGGACAAGTGTTATGCAAGAAACCAGTCCAAGGCGGAAGCCGGTCTAGCATCTGCTGCTGCTGCTGGCGGGGGGTGGCAGGCATTGCATGGGATATGCCAGACACAGACACAGCAGCAGCAGCAGCAGCAGAAGCAGCAGAAGCAGCAGCAGCAGCAGCAGCAGCAGCAGCAGCAGCAGATTGCAGTGCGAGCAGCAGCAAGGCAGACTTTCGAGCATGGTGGGCTTCCAAGATGTCCAGCAGGGTGTCCAGACTCGATCTCAAAGGTCCTGCAAACTGGGCCACAGACTCTTGAGTGTCGAATGTTTTGTTGTCTTTCTTTAGGTCGAGGACAAAGGCTCGAATCTTCGAGACTCTAGCGAGGACATTGTGAGTGCTGAAGGGTGGACAGCCGATGGTCTCGTCGCCGGTTGGAGCGTCGGTGTGATTGACGCCATTCGTGAGTTGGAAGGAAATGTCTTGCAGCTCCGCGCGCAAAGACTCAGAGAGATGATGCAAATGGTTGGCCATATTGGGAAGGGGTTTGCGGGGGATGGTTTGTCTTGTGATTGCAATGGGTTTCGTTGACGTGGTAGATATGTACCGTGGAGATGAAACAGTTGCAGGTCTATGGACGGTAGATATGTACCGTGGAGATGATACAGTTGCAGGTCTATGGACGAGGCTCGCGTTTGGAAAATAACAATGAGAAGTTATGCCAAGGACGGATGGGTGAATAGGGAAATTTCTATCAATCACCAAAAGAAGCAGGTGAAATGCTGAAGCATCTGTCTACATCTTTCACCTACTCGACGCCATTCTAGAATCCTCGTGGCACACGCTGTCACCCCAAAACCCCCCCCTGGCAGACCCAGCTCAATAAGCTTCCCAGCCATTGGAAGTCTCTCATGAATAGCAATTTTTGGTGGGTGGCTAGGTCCACTCCCGCCCCCCCCCCCACCCCCCTCTTCAGACTATTGTCGCCTCGCATTGTGGCGGGGGGCGGAGAGAGAGGCTGGTCAGGGGCTTCACTAGTTATGCAGGAGGCTCGACGGGCTGGGGGAGGGGGGGGGGGGGNGGGGGGGCCAGGCAACAGCCGCTGGAGAGAGAGAGAGAGAGAGAGAGTGGCTGGGGGTGCGCGGTGTAGCTGGGGCAACGAGGAAGCAGATTGCGGGTGCATGCACTTTGCATAAATGCTCGGTGAAAATTTTGGAAATTGGCAGTGGATCCCCCCCGGCTCTTTGGTGCGGATGGTAAGCTAAGATCCAAGGGCAAAGAGAGAGAGAGAGAGAGAGAGAGAGAGAGAGAGAGAGAGAGAGAGAGAGAGAAGCTACGCGTCGCTGCCATTGCTGCTGTTCCAGTCGCTTGTCCAGATGAAGGTTGGACAGCGCCACTGTGTTCCCGTTTCCTTGCCGCCGGAGGGGCCAAGAGGTCTTGCGCACATGTAGAACTCCCTGCCACAGTTGAATCCAGGTTTCTTGGTCTGCATGCGTTTGCAGGGCTCGTGGTGTGACTCGCACAGAGGAAGTTTGGGCTTGGTGAATAGCGTGGACCACGACTCCTTGGAGACGATTGGGTCTGGGGTTTCCGGTGGAGGTGTCGCAGTTTCATGCACTTGGCGCGTTGTTGTCTTTGGCTGGAAGAAACCTTTGAGAGTCTGCTGCTGCTGCTGCTGCTGCTGGCCTTTGACGGCGCCATTGTCGGGTGCTCCAGACTTTGTCCGCTTCGTAGAACAACGCTGGGTAGGAGGGGCAGCGGAGGGTGGGCGCTTTCTCTCTGGGCTAGCGACAGAGGTGGTCTGCTGGGATCCAGGGATGAATGAAGAGTCTGAAGGAGAGAATGAAGGGGTTGGGTTGTGGGCAAACATGTCCTTGATGCTTCTTCGCTTATCGAACTCATCCAGCAGGCGGCCGGAGAAGGAGGGAATCTGCTTCACTGAATACTCCTTCACTCGCTTGCCATTGACAAAACATCCGACGGGGCTCATCAAGTCGGCAAGATGCACGACAGCGTTGTCCACTGCGACTTGATCGTTCATGACGGCGAACACAGGACAGTGGTCAGAGCCGTGCAGACCTTCTTGAATGTCGGATTGGAGGAACCAGGACTTCATGTCAAGCGAACACAGGATGAAGTCGATCCTCGACCCAAAGTTGCCGGGGCGTGCGTTGATCTTCTGCTCCCAGTGCGTATACATTCCTCTTCTGGTGGGATGAAAGGCCCTGCAGATGTCCCACATGGCAGGGTGTTCGCGACCTGGATCGCGGTCACCAACGACGTCTCCGCCGTCAAGAAGCTGGTTGAAGATGCGTCTGTTGGGAGTTGAGACGTATTCCTCATGTGTTATGCCATCTTTCTTGCAGGATTCTTCTGCTTTGGCCGTGTCAATTTCCTCGCGGCTCACATTCAGATCGCCTGTGACGACAACCCTCTTGCCCATGTTGACCAGGTTGCGGATGCGTGTATCGAGGGCATTGAGGAAGCCGTAGCGAAAGTCGTCTCGTAGGCCACTGCTGTTGGCCGGACTGTAGATACCAAACAAGACAAAGGCTGGAAACTCTACCACGACGCAACGGCCTTCGCCATCCAGCTCGACGGGATTCACAGCCACTTCGTCGAGTTGCGTGGCACTCAGGTAGCCGCCAATGTGGTCGGCGAGTTCGCAGTAGGGGAGTTTGGAGTTTGGAGGACAGAGGACACCGAGAAGGCCTTCTTCAGCTCTGATGGGTGCGCACACGGCTTGTCGAGTGTAGATGGCGACGCCGGAGTAGCCTGAGTGTTAGATTAGATGGTGGATGAAGGACGGTGGATGAAAAGGACGGACGGGGGATGAAAGGAAAAGAAGCCAAACAGAAAAGGAAGGACGGTGGATGAGAGACGGTGGAAGGGTTAAAGGCAGGTAGTTACCCTTCTTGTGCTTGGGAAGGGAGAAGTAGCAGTCCCAGCCATGCACAAGAACCATGTCATCACGCAGGTCCTTGCGCTGGATCTTGAGCTCCTGCATGACGACAATGTCGGCCTCGAGGAGGTCGAACATGGCCTCGAAGGAGCGGTGTTGGCGCCATGGCTGATAGGCGAAGGGGTTGCGGATGCCATTGACATTCCAGGTAGTGATCCTCAGCGGCATGCTACCTGCTGCTGCCGGAGGAGGGACATGACTGCGGAGTGGTGGTGGTGGTGGTGGTGGTGGTGGTGGTGGTGGTGAGGAGGAAAGGAAAGGAGCGATGAGGGCGAGCAGAAGATTGCGGGACGGCCAAGGGTGGCATGCGGGACGGATTGCGACGGCCAAGAGAGAGTCGACGCGACCGCGAGCGAGCCGGGGGGGGGCAAAGGGGGCCACGCGACAGATTGCGACCGCGAGCGCAACGGGGGGGGGGCAGAAAGTGTCGACGCGACAGATTGCGACCGCGAGAGAGCAAAAGGGCGGGTCCAACGAGCAAGGGCGGGGCGGCGCAACGGGGGCAGAAAGGGTCCACGCGACGGATTGCGACACACAAAAAGGTGTCCACGCGCGACGGATTGCGACCAGCGACTGAACCGAGGGCCCCCCTACGCGACCGTGAGCGGCAAAGGGTCGATTGCGCTGCGGGTAAAAGGGTAAATACTCTACGCTACGGATTGCGACATACACACAAAAAGCTCCACGTAACGGATTGCGACATACAAATAGTGTCCATGCCACGGATTGCGACACGCAAAAGCCTCCACGCGCGACGGATTGCGACACACAAAAGGATGGGCGGAGCGCTGCAGAGCGGGTCGACACAGAGTTGTTCTCTCTTCAGGCTCAGTCTCGATATTTTCACACTACATACAATCATCCATTCTCTGCACCTAAGTTCTCGGATCACCGTGTCTCAGGCTCCCTCCTACCTATCTGCGCCCAATAGCCACCATGGCGACCTTTACAAGAACACTCTTCGCCGGCGTGGGACTGTGAGGGGCTCGCATTGAGTGATTGGCTGTCTGCTGTTCCGGCATGTAGGCCTCTTTTCAGCCGGCCCACCTAAATTTGGGGGAGTGATTGGAGGATGGGCGACACCCGCTGACCGTGACTCCGAGTGGGCATTTCGCCTCTGCTCTCCCATGGTCTGTCTGTGTTTCACCCTTTCGTCCCAGCGACTCGTTTCTTTCTGCGCTCCATCCCATCTGCTTCATA
The DNA here is from genome assembly GCA_006937295.1 of Carpinus fangiana. Classification (NCBI taxonomy): domain Eukaryota; kingdom Viridiplantae; phylum Streptophyta; class Magnoliopsida; order Fagales; family Betulaceae; genus Carpinus; species Carpinus fangiana. Next base: position 721,130 of record VIBQ01000016.1, read on the forward strand.
TTCTTCCTTCGAAAGGCACCTCCTTTGCTCTCCCTCATAAGGCACTGAATCCACTGCCATACAGCACAAAGCTCGGATACGCGCACCCCCCATGGACGACCCGGATGTCATCGCCTACCTCTTCGCAGCTGATGGCGTGAGCGAGAACAGGGCGCTAGATGTCATCTACATGGCGGAGAACGAACAGCACTTCCTCCCTTCCCAGCAGCGCCCAGTGGACACGGATCCCGCGTCGCAAGAGGAGGATCTGGATCGCTGGGATAGAGAAGCGACAGAGCCACCCGAGAAAAGAGCACGGGATGCCTTCCCACACCATGGGCCATGCCTCGTATTTCGCTTTAGCAAGCCGCCCAAGACGCGAAAAGGGGTCGTCGGCGGACGCAGTCCGAAGGCGGACATCGTGATGCCCAAGCTTAAGAGCATCAGTCGCTGCCACTTTGCGCTGACCTTTGACGACAGGAACCGCCTCGTGGTTCGCGATCTGGGCTCTGGTATGGGCACGTGCATGCTCTACGGCAGTGTGTCTGAGCACGCCGAGCCGGGATTCAACGTCGACTTTAGCGCCGAGGGGCCTGCCCTTCTCGATGGGCGGCCGCCCATCATCAAGATCCTCGATGACCTCCAGTTCAAGCTGGTGGTGCCGCGCCACGACATCACATCGCACACGTACCTCGCAAACGTCAAGCGCTTCAGAGAGGGCTCAGCGGAGACGGAGGACCTGTTCACGGGCATGGAGTTGCTGAGCCGTGCGCGGACGGAGCTGCCGACGCCGGCGGCAGGCGGAATCGTGGCGGACGCAAAGGTGCCGGGGCAGATCATGTGGACGAAGGAGATTGGGCGCGGTGCGTTTGCTGTCGTCTACTATGCATGGGACGCGCAGACGAGGGAGGAGTATGCGCTCAAGAAACCGCTGCCAGAGGACCCGCGGAGTGCCAACCGGATCCTCTTTGGTATGATGGAGAAGAAGCCCCGCTTTAGTGTGAAGATGTGGCGTAGGGAGGCCGAGATCTTGAAGGGACTCCGCCATGTAAGACGTCTTTCCCTCGTCTTGTCATTCGAGATTTTGACTTTGGCTGACTTTTTCTTCTTTCTTTTCCCTAACACAGCGCAATATTGTTCAGCTCAAGCACTGCATCGTCTCTTGACGACGACGAGTCCTTTGAGGAGCCCCGAGCTGTACTTCGAGTACGTGCCCAAAGGCTCTCTGCTCGACTTCGTCGGTAAAGCAACGATCTTCCGCCAGGAACAAGCCACCTTCCAGATCCTTTCGGCCCTCGCATACCTCCATGGCCAGCTGCCCGAGCCCATCGTCCACCGCGACGTCAAGCCAGAGAACGTCCTCGTCCAGGCCTGGGCCCCGCACAGCATCCACCTCAAACTTACCGACTTTGGCTTATCGAATGAAGGCAAGCTGCTCCAGACGTTCTGCGGCACGCCCTGGTATCTCGCGCCAGAAGGGTACACCAAGCAGACCAACAGAAAGTATGGACCGCTCGTGGACATCTGGTCTCTCGGAGTGCTGGTCTTCGTGCTCGTGGGAGGCGAGATGCCTGAGTACTTGCCGCAGTACAATACCAATAGCATGGCGTGGGCTTGGGCTATCGTTGGGTCTACACGCACTTTTATGAGGCGCTGTCCGGACAACGACCTGCTCGCGTTTGCAATCGAGTACATGCTGATTCCCAACCAGGCCTTCCGGCGCGATGTTTGGGCGTGCCTGGACGGGGCGCTGCGCCTCAAGAGCGTGGCGGAAGCCGAGTGTTCCGGGTCGCCGGATGTTTCTGGGAGCCTTACGGACTCGGATGGCTTAGACGATGGCGATGAGAGCGAACCGAGTACCCCGAAGGCTCTTCAGTCGGTGGACCAGCACCACTTTGCAAACAGCAATGCCTCCACCATTCGAGCCCTCATTTATTCGCTGGGCGAGAGGGGCGACGAAGCTGTCGACGCTCTCATCGGGATGGCACCGTCTAGTTCATCATCGTTTGAGCGTCCGGTTGTTGTCACGCCGGGGGCTGAGTATGGCGACGGCAGCGACTCTGCCCCAATGCCAGCGGGGTCTATGATAGAAGGCGACTTGTGGAGCTGGCCAGCGCTCGAGGAGGGTGGAGTCGGAGAGGATAAGAAGTACGAAGCTGAGGAGGAGGAGGAGCGGGAGGAGGAGAGCGGTTGTGTCGAACAGGCTGAAGGAGAAAAGAGTCAGCCGAGTTTCGAAGCTCGGCGGCATCTCCTCCGCGAGAGAACTGCTACGTTTACCGTGTCCACAGAGACACAGTCGGCCTCTCAGTATAAGAGGCGATTCTGGGATGATGATGGCGACGACGACGACGACGACAACGACAACGAGAAGAATGAGGCAAAAGACGAGGAGCTGGTTGTGTATGGCGTTGATGGGGCGGACATCTTTGGTCAGGCAGGTGCGGTAAGGCGGTATAAGAAGGCTAGATGGTGAAGCGGGTGGAGGCAGGCCAGGGTGCAAGAGGTCATAGATAAGAAGCCTTAGCCCAGTAACACCATAGGAAGAGCTATAGCCAGAGCCATTTCGGGCTCCTGTGGCAAGGATGATCATGCCCATCACACTGAAGGCGGGTACTCTCAAGATTGATTCGACCTTGCTAGGGTTGTACTGGCCACGACTTTGTCAGAAGCCCTATCCTCCATCGTCTGAGAAGCATACCGTTTGAAGGAGACGAATCCTGGTGGGACGACGCCGGGAAACTCGGTCATGGAGAGGTAGTAAGGGAGTCTAACGTTTGCTGCCTATTGAGACCTCTTCAATTCGGGCAAGCTGAAGGCTGATAGTGAGATATCGCCTATCTGTTTGTGTCTCTCCAAAGCTTTCGCCTTTTTGATGGACTTTCTATCTCTCTTTTCATAAAATCTTCTGTGGACTCCACTACATATTTAATCTCATGGCTAGACAACCGTCTTTTCAGGCCTTGAGATGGACCCATGTAAACACCGGAGTCCACTGATTGAGCGCTATCCTCGCTCCCTCTTGTTGACACGCTCCATGATCTCTTGAGCGGACTGCTACCGCGCTTTGGATTAGTGTTGGGCTCCCGGTTTGCCAGCATCATGCTGATGTTCAACCCATCCATCTCTTCAGCTTCTCCGTCGCTCGCTTCCAGCCATCTCGTCACGCTCTTTCCCAAGTACGTTTTCTCGTACTCCTTGAATGCCTGGAAAACAAATCTTGCCCACATGCTGCTTGGCGCCACGTCACACATTGAGCCCTGCTGTACTGCGCGTCCGTGATGGTTGCGCACCACTTTATTCCCAGCTCGACGAGCTATGAAGTGTCCTTGGTACTTCCCACCTCCTACATGCAATGGGACAATGACGAATAAATTTGCGTCCAACTGCCGATGAAGGCCATCAACCAAGAAAATGGTGTTCCCTGGAAGCATATCTCTGTGGTCTTTGCTTCCGTGCGCCTCCACTCCAGATGCTACTGCATGCTCAATCATGTTGTTATCCATCCACCAGCGGTACTCTTTCTTCTCCACCAGGTGAGCCTTGGATGTACCTCCGTCTTCACCAGTCACCACACAGTGATCCTCTCGAAAATCGGTGTCACGAGTTCCACGATCGGGGTAGGCTTTCTTGTAGTTCTCTGGCATCTCTTCAGGCTTGAATTTCCAGAGGCGAGGGTCCTTCATTGTAGGGTATTTCTTTGGCAGCGTAGCGTCGTTGAGTTGGTAGAAATAGTCTCCTGGCCTCAAGCTCTCCCCCGGCCGAACTCTTTCAGATTCACGCTCTCGCCCCGTTGTGAGAAAGCCTTGTTTGCAGTTTGCCAGAGCGTAACATGTTTGCCATGCCACAAGGTATTCAACACACGGCTCTCCGGCTCTGTTCTTTGAGCATGCCGGCCAGCTCATGAATAGCGACTCGGACCGTTTGTTGTAGCCGGGATGATGCAGATAAACCAGCTGTCCGGGAGCGTTGACACCGTCACCATTGCTTGTGACCCTATGAGCAGGCCGTCTCTCTAGATCTTCTTCTAGATTCTCTAGCAACAGCACCGAGTCGTTACTCGTCTCTGCCATTACACGCGTGGGATAGCGGAATGACTGAAAAGGTAGAGTATGTGGTCGCGGAGGAATGCGGCCAGTGTGACGTGACTGGCCTCTGCAATTGAAGGCAGGACACGCAGGGGGAGTGTGGGCGGTTTCGGGGGGTTGCTTCGAATGGCCGCGCAGACACGTCGAAGTGCTGTAATATTAAGTGCGGTCCAAGAATGTGTAATCAAGAAACAGGTCGCAAAGTGGAGAGGAAAGCATAGCACTGACGGACTCGTTGACATCAGTTGTTATGACTGCAGCCATTACTGCGCACCACTTGACAATGATTACATAACCCAAACAGCACGGCGGCTGTCAGGTACTGACCTGAAATCGACCTTTCATAGAAAGTTCCCCTCCCTACAACCTTGCATCAAAACAATAAATTACACAACGCGTGCCCACCTTTTCCTCCCACCAGCCTCAGATGTTCTCTTCATTCTTGCCCGCGTCGGAATCGTTTCCTTACATACCGACCTCATCCACTCGATCTAAGCACATACCTAGACACTGAGCAGGGCATGCACGCCCTGCTCTTCAGCAGCCATGCCGCTGGGACCCAAGAAGCCAATTCCGCCTGCGGTACTACTTGCCGCTGATGAGAAAGAGATCATCGACTTCCTGACCGACAGCCACGTCCAGAGCCGCCGCTTCGACGTCTCCAGCATCGTCGGCCTGGACACCCTCCCCGACCACGAACGAGATGCAATCGCCACCAAACTCAAGTGAGGATCCTCTCCTTCAGGCATGCATTGACTTCCCAACGGCTAATCCCTGTGCACAGCAAGGCCCTTCAAAAGATGAACCCTCTCGACACCGGCAGGCTCGATCAGCTGCTGAGCACTCTCGACCTTCAATTAGCTAGCGCCGGCGCCTCATCCATCTCCTTTAACCACGCCAACAACGAACGATGCCAGACATCTAGCCCGCCTCCAACAGAGGATGCCGCACACCGACAGAGCCGCGACCGCGCGAGGCTCGTTCAGGCTGGCGGAAGGCCCATCATGCCCATGGAGCAGCTCGGCTCGCTGTCGACGATGAACGAGAAGAATCTCGCGAGAGCGGCACTGTGGCTGGACTTGCCCAAGAAGCACAACGCGGCATACGGTGAGGTGTTGCCTCTATTCTCGAAGCAGCTGGAGCACTGGAGTACGTTTCAGCAGTACTGGCAGTGGGGCAACCGCGGAGCCGCCGGGCGGGACAAGGGATTTGCCGCCTTCCTGGCCTCGATGAGACAGGACTACCTGGACAAGCAGGAGACAGAGGCCGTTGCGGATGAGGCCTCCTTTGAGAGCATGGCCCGGCGGAAGTGGCAGTATGAACAGCCAAAGCAAACGGCCTCGTCCACCAATACCGAAAGCTTCGCCTCCTACGGTCGCGCGATGAAGGAGCACCTCCGGTCCCACGGCTTCACGCGCCCCTTCCGCCTCTCGAAAGACCCCCGCGAGCAGGATGAATGGACGACGTGGGCCGAATACCTCTACTACATCTGCTGGGAGACCGACAGGGACGCGGCGACAATGAGGAACTCGGAACCGAGGTACCGGCGGGCAATGGAGGAACTGCTGCTTGGTGGGGAGGATGGACACTACCTCAAGACAGACCAAGACACGCCGCTGCAACAGCAACTCGAAGCTGCGAAAGACAATCTGCGAAAACAGTGCGCCAAGCTCAGAAGGATGTGTCAGGATGCGAAGGACTACCTCACGCACGAGGCGCTTGTACGCCGCGGCCAGCTGAGGGTAGAGTGGGTGCTGAAGGAGCTTGCGCTGATTGAGAAGGACTCCGTCAAGAAGAAGAAAAAGAAGAAGGAGCAGGAGGAGGTGGAGTTTTCCATGGCTGGCGCGGAAGACGACGTCAAAGCGGTGGACATGCAGGCCTTTGCCGCCACAGAAAAGAGCGACAGCATCAACGGAGGGCTTGGGAACAGCAGGCAGCTGAGGAAGCGCAAGAGGAACGATGGGAACGAGGAGAAGGGTACCGGCACGAACGTCAACGCGCAAGTCGAGGAGGAGGAGGCGGCACCGTTGCCGCCCAAGCGTTCGCGTACACGGGTTAACAGAAGCTTGGCCTCCTCAGCACCGAACACATCGGCGACTGAAGCTCCTCCGGAATGGAAGCTTCGTGGGAGTCAGCGCAGTCAGGACGCTGGTGGGGTTGCTGTCACGCCCGGTGCGCAACCCACTGATGCGGATGGTGCTGCTACTGATACCGGGGTGGGACCAACACGGGGGAGGAAGCCGAGGACGGTCAGATGAGGAAAATAGCGTTATGGGGAAATCAGGGGCTGCAGCATATCCATAGCGTAGTTATAGATACCCTTGTTCGAATGTATACATTGACTGAGAGTCCAGAACTACTGATATCGCAACCCTAGAGCTCACTAAAGGCAAGCACACGTGAGAGTCCGGCAGGGTTCTCTGTCGCTCCCGAGACGACATTTGAGAAATAACAGGTACGCCACCTTATCCTGCCTGCGCTGTGTAGACCTGGGCCAGAGACGTAGTTCCTCCGGGGTGTGTACAATCTTGAAGCGTAAGCGCGCGTGCTCCATAGACGTGGTTAGAGCCTTAAACCTCGAAGGAGTGTGAATATCGAAGCGCAACCGCGCGTGTACTCTACGTGTACTTACCTAGAGACATAGTCCTTAGGGGGTGTGTATCTTAAAGTGTAAGTACGCCACGCGCTATGCGAATCTGGCCAGAGACGTAGTCTTTTAGGGTGTATATCTTGATGCGTAAGCGCGCCGCGCGCTGTATAGACGTCGCCGGAGAGCCTAAGTCTTTGGGGAGTAAGCGCGCGCGCTCTGTAGACGTCGTTGAAGGACCTAAGTCTTTCGGGGGGGGCGCGCACGCTACGAGAACGTCGCCGGAGGGTCTAAGCCTTGAAGCGCAAGCGCGTGTGCGCTCTACAGACGTAGGCGGAGGACATGAGCCTTAGGGCGTAAGCGCGCGTGCGCTCTCTGGACGTGGCTAAGGGGGCTAAGCCTTGGGAGGCGCGCACGCGCTCTGTGGACGTCGCTAGAGATGTAAACCTTGAGGCGCGTATGCCGAAGCGAGCGCGCGCGACGTCGCCTGAGGGCCTGAGCCTTGGAGGGCAAGCGCGCGCGCTACGTAGACGTCGCTAGAGATGTGGAACTTGAGGCGCAAGCGAGTGCGCGCGCTGTGGACGTCGCTTAGAGATGTAAACCTTGGGGCGCGTATGCCGAAGCGAGCGAGTGCCATGTAGATATAGCGCCATTGCGCCTGAGACTTAGGGCGTATGCGCGCGCTCTCCGTACACATCGCTAGAGATGTGGACCTTGAGGCGCGCATGCCGAAGCGAGCGCGCGCGACGTCGCCTAGGGGCCTGAGCCTTGGAACCCAAGCGCGCGCGCGCTACGTAGACGTCGCTAGAGATGTAGACCTTGAGGCGCGTATGCTGAAGCGAGCGCGCGCCATGTAGATATAGCGCAGGAGACCTGAACCATAGAGGTGGGTATCTTGAGGCGCAAGCACGAGCGCGTGCCGTGTAAACGAGGCCAGAGACCTGAACCTTAAGGGGTGTATATCTTGAGGCGCAAGCGCGCGCGCTGCGTGGACATGGTCGTGGACTTGGCCAGAGACGTGGGGCTTGTGGGTGCCTCTTGAAGCGTAGGCGCATGCGCTCTGTATAGACGTAGCCGTAGATGAGGCCAGAGACGTAGGCCTTGGAGGTGTGTAACTTGAGATATAAGCGCGCGCGCTCCGTATAGAGGTGGTCGCAGATAAGGCTAGGGACGTAGGCCCTGGGGGTGTATATCTTGAGGCGTAAGCGCGCGCGCTGCGTGAAGGTGGTTGTGGAGGTAGCGAGAGACCTAGCCCTTATGGGTGCCTTCTGAGGCGCAAGCGTGCGCGCTCTGCGCAGACGTAGTCTTGGTTGTGACTAGAGACGTGGGCCACAGGGGTATCTCTTGAGGTGTAAGCGCGCGCGCGCTCTATGCAGATGTAGATGTGGAGGTAGCGAGAGACGTAAGGCTCGTGGGTGCCTCTTCAGGCGCAATCGCGCGCGCTCTGCGCAGACGTAGACGTAGAGGTAGCGAGAGATATAGGCCTCGTGGATGCCTCGTAAAGGGCAAACGCGCGCGCTACGTAGGACGCGGACGTAGGCGTAGCTAGAAACCTAGAGCCTCGTAAGTACCTCTTGAAGCGTAAGTGCACGCGCGCTGCGTAGGACGTGGACGTAGACATAGCTAGAAACCTAGAGCCTTATAAGTACCGCTTGAAACGTAAGCGCGCGCTCTGTGCGCGGACCTAAACGCAGACGTAACTAGAGACGTAGGCCTTATAGGTACCTCTTAAAGAGCAAGCGCGCGCGCTCTATGCAGACGTAGACGAAGCCAGATCCCCGAGCCCTAGGAGTGTGTGTCTTTACTTGAAACGCAAGGGCCGCGCGTACTAAAGCGTAAGAGCGGGTGCGAGTGCTGGAAACGTAAACGTAGGACCTGAGCCTTAGGACGCAAGAGCGCGCGGGCTGCGTAGACATGGACGCGGCTAGATCCTGGAGCCCTGGGAGTGTATGTCTTCTCTTAAAGCGCAAGGGCTGCGCCTGCTGAAGCGTAAGAGCGCGCTCGGGCGCTGTAAATGTGGACGTGGGGCCTGAGCCTTGGAATACGAGAGCGCGCGCGCGCTGCGTAGACGTAGACGTGGCCAGATCCCGGAGCCCTGAGAGTGTGTGTTTTCTCTTGAACGTAAGAGCCGCGCGTGCTCTGTGGACGTGGACGTGGGGCCTGAGCCTTGAGACGCAAGAGCGCGCGGGCTGCGCATACGTGGTTGTAGCCAGAAATCCGAGCCCTGGGGGTGCGTCTTTTCTCCTAAACCGTAAGAGCCGCGCGCGTTGGGGCGGAAGAACCGCGTACGCTCTATGGACGTGGACGTAAGCGTGAATGTGGCCAGGGCCAGAGACCTAAGAACCGGGAGGGGGGAGAAGAGGGGGGGCGAATATCTCTTCTCCTAAAGCGTAAGGGCAGGCGCTGTAGACGTGGGCGTGGGCGTGGACGTGGCTAGAACCCCGAGCCCCCGGGGCGTATCTCTTCTCTTGAAGCGCAAGAGCCGCGCGCGCGCTGTAGGCGTGGATATTGCCAGGGCTAGAGACCGAAGAACCGGGGAGGGGCGCGAGAGGGGGAAGATGGGGTAGGCGAATGCCTCTTCTCCTAAAGCGCAAGAGCCACGCGGGCGCTATGGATATAGATATAGTCGCAGCTAGAGACCCGAGCCCCTAGAGGAAGGGGGTATGTCTCCTTCTCTTGTAGCGCTAGTGCGGGCAGGCGCTGTAGACATTGACGTAGGCATGGGCACGGATGCGGCAAGAGGTAAGAGTCCCCGGAGGAAGGGGCATGTCTCCTTCTCTTGTAGAGTAAGCGCGGGCGGGCGCTGTAGACGTAGACGTGGGCGTAGATGTGGGCGTAGGCGTGGCCAAAGACCCTAAGTCCTGGAGGGTTTCTCTCTTTCCCCTAAAGCGGAAGCGCGCGCGCGCTGTAGACGCGGACATGGATACGGCCAGAGACCGCGAGTCCTGGGGGGTATCTCTTCTCTTGAAGCCGCGTGTGCGGGCGCTGTAGGCGTGGACATGGGCGTGGATGTGGTCAGGACCAGGGCCGGGCCAGGGCCAGGGCCAGGGCCAGAGACCCAAGCACTGGAGTGTCTCTCGCCTTGAAGCGTAAGAGCCGCGCGCGCGCTGTAGATGTAGATATAGACGCGGCCAGAGATATAAGCCGCTAGAGGGTAGGGCGTGTCTCCTCTTGTAGCGTAAGCGCGCGGGCGAGCGCTGTAGACGTGGACGTAGGCATAGGCGAGGCCAAGATGGGATGGAGCGTAGAAAGAAACGACTATATACACATGTCAATGCTGAGAGAGAGAGAGAGAGAGAGAGAGAGAGAGAGAGAGAGAGAGAGAGAGAGAGAGAGAGAGAGAGAGTCACTAGGACGAAAGGGTGAAACACAGATAGGCCAAGGGGGAGGGAGAAAGGCGAAATACCCACTCGGAGTCACGGTCAGCTAGTATCGCCCCCAACCCTAAAGACTTAGGTCCTTCGACGGCGTCTATAGAGCGCGCGCGCTTACTCCCTAAAGACTTAGGCTTTCCGGCGACGTCCATATAGCGCGCGGCGCGCTTGCGCATTAAGATATACACCCCGAAAGACTACGTCTCTGGCTAGATTCGTATAGCGCGCGGCGCACTTACACTTCAAGATACACACCCCCTAAGGACCACGTCTCTAGGCAAGTCCACGCAGAGCACACGTACGGTTGCGCTTTAAGATACAACCCTCCCCCGAGGTTCAGGGCTCTGACCGCGTCTATAGAGCACGCACGCGCGGTTGCGCTTCAAGAAACACACCCCTTCGAGGTTCAAGGCTCTAACCACATCTACAGAGCACGCACGCGCGGTTGCGCATTAAGATACACACACACCCCGAGGCTCAGGACTCTGACCGCGTCTACAGAGTACGCACGCGCGCTTGCGCTCCAAGATACAACCCTCCCGCGAGGTTCAGGGCTCTGATCTCGTCTACGGAGCACACATACACACATCAGCAGAGTCGCCCTTAAGGCTCAGGCCCTCCAACGACGTCCATACAGCGCGCGGCGAGCTTGCGCTTCAAGATACACATCCCGCGCAAGGTTTAGGGCTCTGACCGCGTCTACGGAGCACGCACACACACATCAGCAGAGGCGCCCCCCCAAGGCTCAGGCCCTCCAGCGACGTCTACAGAGCGCGCGCGGCCCCCTCACCAATGCTCAGGCCCTGTAGTGACGTCTACAGAGAGCTCCAAGGCTCAGGCTCTCTAGCGACGTTTACAGAGCACACGCGCGCGCTTGCGCTTCAACATACCCGAATCCCCAAGGCTCAGCTTCTCCGTAGAGCGCGCGCGCTTACGCTCCAAGGCTTAGGCCTTTTAGCGACGTCTACAGAGAGCTCCAAGGCTCAGGTCCCTCTGGCCATGTCCATACAGCGCGCGGCGACGCTTGCGCTTTAAGATTGTACACCCCCCCTTAAAAAGTACGTCATTCTACACAGTTCTAGTGTGGCAGTGTGTGTGCAATCGTAGATGGGCGCCCTGCTGCGCAGGCTGCAGTGAAGATGACATGAGTTTTGACTCTTCATACGGTGAAGACATTCCAGCAACTGCCGGCAGATGTCTTCCAGCAGCTTCATCTGGTTAAGACTACAGGGTCATTTGCTGCCTCTGGAGTCTTAGAGAGTTCCACCGTTCCGAGCATCTCCATCGACGATTCAAACCCTTTCAGTGCTCCACTGTCCAAAGAGGATGCAGAATCCTTCATCGAAAAGAGCCGAGGTGCACCTTTTGGAAAGTGCGACATGACCATAGTCGATGAGACGATCAGAAGAAATGTGAAGTCGATGGCAAGAATGTTGCATTTGGAAAACACCGATTGGGAAAAGTAGCTGAAGAGTCCTGCTGTCATCGCGGCTGACAAGCTCGGCGTCGAAACTGGCAAGGTCAAGCCAACCTCCACAGAATGTTGCTTCGCGAACCTGGCGCAATGTTTAAATCACATTGCGAGTGGGTCTTCTCGTCGTCTCTGCTCTTCTTTTCGAGTGTATCGACATATCATAGCCTCCAAAAGAATCTGGCATGTTTGCTCCACTCGTCATCTGCCTTCCGTCTGAGCACAAAGGAGGTGCAGTTCGAATGGAGCACAATGATAAAGAACTTATTCTGTATATCGCTCCGACCTCGAAATACGAGATTTCATATATGCGTCTTGGTGACTAGCGTAACCCACAATGCTCTCGTCTTCCGCCTCTTGAGCTTACTATTGATTTGAGCAGCTTCAGCCACAACTCGAGACTGGTGACCCTCAAGAAACTGTCCGCGATCTAGTGCTCCAAACATGCGAGATTCAGCTCGAAAAGGAAGAAAGCCTAACCAGGACTAAAAGCCTATCCATGATTGAAAAGTATTTTGAGTTCTGTTTTGATTGCAGCCGTCACCATGGAGGCTTGTGACGTTTTCCAGCGCACTGTACAGCTCGCAGAGCAAGGATTTACAGAAGAAGGAATTTTCAAACTTGAAAGCATTGTGAAAATGAAGATTACAACCATCACTGACGAGGAGTAAGTATCTTCTTGAAATCTTGCATCGCGAAAGCTAATGGTTGGGGATTCCAGTATCTGTCGGGCCCTGACTGCTTCATCAACAATTCACCAAGCATGTAACCGAGATGGTAGAAAATACCATCAGTAGGGTTTGAGGTGCTCCAGATCCATGATTGTTTGTTGGAAAGAGGGGGAAAGGATGCAGCCCTGCAAAAGTAAAGGGTACGGTAGCTGGCTAGAGGCATGAGCGTCATGGTATATTGGCATGTTCCACCTCCACCTCCACCTCCTCCCCCTCCTCTACCTCCTCCTCCTCCCCTTCCACCTCATCCTCCTCCTCCTCCTCCTCCTCCACCTTCTCCTCCTCCTCCTCCTCCTCCTCCTCTACGCTGGGCGCATGTCTATCTGGCCTGGCGGGGTCGTTCTGCTTCTGTGAGCAACGTTGCCGCTTGCGGGGAGGCTGAGACTCAACCGATGACTCATCGTCGGAGCTACCAGAGTCCGAGACTGGGAGTGTTGCATCGGCTCCTGGCGGCTTGATCGGGGTTTGACCGATAGCTTGAGTTGTTCTACGAGTAGGCGCTTTGCTCAACGAGGCTTCATCCCGGGGAGATTGAGTAGCGAGCCTCTCGTTAGCTTGCTTAATCGCCTCGTCTCGCTGTTGTTTGGCCCAATCTCTGGCATTCCGATAACCTGCAAGTCCTTCCCGATACGAATTAGGGTTGCCAATTAAAGCCCAGGCGTTGACCAGAGTTAGAACGTAGCCAGGTTTTGCGCCGGATCTTGACGGTATCGGGTGGGTAGCAAAAATCTTAAGTGTCCCATCGCCGTAGGTTGATGTCAGAGTGTAAGCCTTGTTGTCAAACTGTAACCCTGCGCTTCCATGAGACTGTAGACTTTGCATGCCCCTCGCTCCTAACGCGCCGATATAGCATGCTTGACGAGACGCCACTGACTGAGTCCCGTTGGGACCCTTTACCTCTAGAAAGAAATTCGGCAAAATAGGGAGATCGTGCTCAGTAGAGGGAATGATGTGGCTATCTAGGGCCCTACGCACTTCTTCAGCGAGCTGCTCGGAACGCGCACCGTAGTATAAGTCAGGGTTGCCCGACACGAGTCTGTGATGACTAATATCGTCGAGATTTGTGAATGAAACTTGGCGGCCAATGAATCTCCTATCCGGAAAATCACCTTCTATGATGGGGATGACATCTGCGGTAACGTGGGTCTCTCTCTTTGCGTCCGCATTGGCCGTGGCGAAGTCTTCGAACTTATCATCTGAGAATAGGGAGGGCGAGAGTGAGGGACGACGTTGTCTCAAGACTTCTCTGATCTCTTCCAAGTTACTTGGCCGCGGTGGGATGCTGCCATCGGGGTACTTATACCTGTCGGGGAAAATGTTGCTGTCGATAAGATATTGTTGAAAATTCCGATCGTACGGCCCAGTTTTCTTGGTCGGCAATGTTTTCTTGGTCGTCGTCGTCGGCGGGATCGTTGGGATTGTGTTGGGGTTCTTCAGTGGAGATTGCGATCCCTGCTTTCGGCGGCCGAGGCTGGATTGCACTAAGCTCATCCTTGGTTCCGTGCGTGGTGTGCAGTACTGCTAGAGGTCAGTATAGGGAGAGGTGTCTTGTGTGGGGAGTTTTCATACTCCTCTGAGATCTCTCAAGTCTGGGCCGCCTCGTCTTGCATAGAGCTTGACCTTTCCAAGGAGGGTTGGCGAGCACTGGCTCAGTGATTGATTGGTTTGAGGCTTGCGTTGGTTTTGTTGTCGTTTTGTTTTGTGGGTCTGTTCGGCGTTCCTGCGATCCAGCTCTCGGAGTGCGTTCTTTGTTAGGTGTATCTTTGATAGCTTGTCCCAGAAGCCTGGAGGCAGAAGTTCTTGCTCTTCCGATCCAGTCGTAGTGCTGGGATCGCTTGGGAGTTCTTTTGTCACGACCATGTTTGGGACTGCACGTTTGAAGATGTTGTTTGCTATCTTGTCATGTCACGGCATGCGCTCGGCGACAGGGGGCCCATCGCGTTTATGTAGCCGCGGGCTTGGCGCTCAAAGCAATGTTGTTGGAATGCAGCTGCATTATTACTTTGGACGGCTGTTGCAATCGTAGATGGGCGCCCTGCTGCGCAGGCTGCAGTCTCTCTCTCTCTCTCTCTCTCTCTCTCGCTTCGTCGCGTGGAGAGCGCACACACCTCAGTCCCCGCCCGCCGCAGTACTTTTTTTTTGGCATCTCACAGTCCATCTGACAGGTTGCAATCGTGGCGCATCTCGGCCCTTGTTTTTTTTTTTCATTTCGAGCATCTCAGTCTCTAAGCGCACTACCACTACATCTCAATCGTGCCCGCACCGGGTGTACAATCGTGGAATGCGCAGCTCTCGTTGCCGGGGGCCGCTGTGTTCAGTCTCGCGGTCGCGTGGACCCTTCTGCGCAGCGCTCTGCCCCGTCGCATGGAGCCTTTTGCGTGTCGCAATCCGTGGCATGGACACCTTTGTGTGTCGTAATCCGTTGCGTGGAGCCTTTGCCCTTTGCCCGCAGCGCAATCGACCCTTTGCCGCTCACGGTCGCGTGGGGGCCCTCGGTTCAGTCGCTGTCGCAATCTGTCGCGTGTACCCTTTCTGCGCTCGCGGTCGCATGGACCCTTTCTACCTTTCTGCCTTTCTGGCCCCCCTCCCCCCCCCGTTGCACACACGCCCTTTTGCTCTCGCGGTCGCAATCTATCGCATGGCCCCTTTGCCCGCCGTTGGACCCGCCGCGCTAGGGAGAGAGAGTTACTAGGACGAAAGGGCGAAATACAGACAGGCCATGGGAGAGTAGAGGAGTCACGGTCAGCTAGTATCGCCTATCCTCCAGTCACCCCCCCCCCCCCCTTCCCCCGCGCCCCCTCCCAAATTTTAAGTCCTTCGCCGACATCTACAGAGAGAGCGCATACGCCCTAAGGCTCAGGTCCCTGTGGCCACGTCCATAGAGCGTGCGCGCTTACGCTTCAAGATTGTACACCCCCCCGGAGGAACTACGTCTCTGGCCCAGGTCTACACAGCGCAGGCAGGATATCTACACGCTTTCGATTCACCTTTACACCTCGCACGTAGGACGAAGCCAAGCTACGGGAAGAGTGGGAGACTGGATGGCTTGGGCTGACCTGATGCCAGTGGTTATCCTGAGCCAGCTCGTCAAATCATGCATTTCATCAATGGTACATGTCGTTTTTGCCCAACCCAGTCCACAAAGCCTGGGATGACAGTGTAGATCATAGCTCTTCAATGATAGATGCTTAAGAAATAACCTCTCAAGTCCCTCGACCACCGCCACAACCCTTCCCACCCTCTCCGACCATCCTCCACCGCTCGAGAAGCCTGCACAGTCCCCGCCCCCGCCCCTCGGCCATGGCATACATCTTCGGCTCGCCTCCTCCGTCCCAGGCGGCCCAGATCAGTTAAGGCCTCTACTGGACCAGCTGCACGATGGCAATGACCTTTCACTTCGAGCCAAGGCTGCGGCTTGATCGGGTTTCGACCGGGGGCTTCGCTCAACGAGGCTTCATCCCGGGGAGATTGTGGCGAGCCTCTCCTTAGCTTGCTTGATCGCCTCGTCGCTGCTGTTTCGCCCAATCTCTGGCAAGCCAAGGCTGCAAGCCAAGTCGCCAATCTGCTCAAGTCATACCCTGTCGACAACGTCATGGACAGTTGGACAACCGCAAAAGATCTTGTGGAAGATGGCGATCCCCCGCTCTCTTTTCTGCATTGTTTTTTTTGTGCAATTGGAAGAATCTCTATTGTCCAAGGTAAAAAGTTTTTCGGGCGGCGACCACCGGATCTGCGGAGATCAAACTATTTTTTATAGTACTATAAATCTTACTGATTTCCTACTAATGAACGCGTCAGAAAGCTATGCGTCGACAGAACACCAACACATCTTACCGCCCTCAAGAATGCAGATCAAGAAGACCACTTCATTCACATGATTGCAACTGATCATCGACTACTGGTGGACTCCCAAAGCCACAGTCAAATGCCCACCACGAGGCGTTCCCTACCTCGGAGCATTCCGCCCACCGGAAACCAGAATATGAGGAGATTGTGCGAGATACCCTACGGCCACGACATGTCTCGCGGAACTCCGACAACGTCATTTTCGATCACGCACAGATGCGTTCCTCTTATTCTGGTACATCATACGGCCACATGTCTTTCATAAATTGCACCACCTCTGGATCCTTGGGCTCTGCCAATTTGTCCAGATGCATTTGCCACGCCGTTGCATGGAGTTGCTGCGTCACTTCCCAATCATCAGCATCCACCCAACCCTCAGAATCCGTCCTCAATGCCCTGAACAAATCTTCCCTTAGCTCCTGTGCAGCATTAAACCATGAGTGATGGCTGGTTTGCGTTTCCAGCTCTGTTCGTGATGGTTGGTAAGGACAGGACCCAGACAAACCCAGGTCGGTCCAGCCTGACGCCAAGTCGATGAGACTCTGTCGCAGAAGCATGATACTGGTCTGCCATGAGCAATCACAATTGATAAATGTCCTCAACAGCCTTTGGTCTCCATTACGGGCCTCGAAAAGCTGCGGAATATAGCCCCGTAAGCCAACATCCCATGCTTGGCGACATATATCAATGTCGTCGTCCCTTTTTGACGCTTTTACGGAGCTGTCATATGGAATCAAGAAGTCCGGCATTTCGTCTGCATATAGAAATGTAGGAGCCACACTCGCAGACTGCCAGTCGATGACGGCTGTGATCTTGGCAGGATCGTCCGCATCCACGTAAATGTTGCGCGCGTGCAGATCCGGATGCAGTAGCATTGGTGCTGCTATCTTTTGCATCTGTGGTGTCTTCGCCATGGACGCGAGCACGTCTCGAGTCGCCTCTAAGAGGGCGCGATGTTCTTCAACATTGCCCCACCACGGAAGTTTCGGCGGTGTTGGTCTGTCTGGCAGCCTGGCGAGGCCAGTGTTCACAAGATGATTACTGTATGATGTGAGATCAGTCCCTGCCTCAAAAGTTAGCGATGTCCGTTGATAGTGTCACACGCGACAACCTACAAGGTCCTGCCTGTGACAGTTTTTCTAAGGATCCGCTTAGATTCCTTGGATTGCACGGCCAGGTGGGATATCCGACGAGCGGGCCAAGACAGAAGCCGTCTCCTAGCTCAAGCATTGCCGAAGAGGCTATCGGGGCATCGGAAAAGTAGATGCTGCCATAGCCAGGAAATTGCAACCTCGAAATATCTTTGACCAAATTGAGTATCGAAGCGGTGCAACTGACGTGTTCGTAGCTGCTCATTGAGACCCATCGCTGTTGGAGTTGCACCCCAGGAACATGCTTCATGATGATAAAATCGCTCTCCACGTCCGTGTCGCTTCCACCCCAGTCAAGGACTTCTGGAAGAGGTACATGTGGGATGTAACGGCGGACTGTAGAAGCAGTTCATTAGACAGATTGTTGTCAAATCGAGCAAGGCATGTAACTTACGGTAGGCAATCGTGGCGACTTCGGAGTGTGTACTGAGCTTCGGTGGGCCAGCATGACTGAAGGGTAATCTGGCAACCACTGTTGCTCCCGTGTCCAGAGTAAAAAGAAACACTCGATTGTATCCACCTTCCTTCTTTTCCGTTTGGATAATTGAATGGGCGCCCGGAGAAACCTTGAGTGCACGACGACATAAAGACTCGAAATTAAAATGGTGCGCGCGGACTTGCATCTGCAATTGCTCGTCCTTGAGCCACCGACCTCCAGTGTACGTGGCTATGCCTGCGCTATTGGCCGGGCTGCCCATTCCCTTCGCGCACTGAAATATGGTATTTGATTGAAATTTCCGGAGCCCTTTCGTACAGGGAGAGCGAAACCTCAACATGGTGCAGACACGTGTGCTGTGTGGAGGAGGAATAGATTGGGCTGGGAAGCGACCGGCCCCTAGACTGCGGGGCAGCCGTTCTGCCACCAATCACTCTCGCCCCATAACCGCTGCGGCGTAGGCTTTGCAGGTATTTATGTGATAGCTAGCGAATGTCACAAATGCTTCGGCGCTTGGAGCATGGCTTAAATATACGTAGACCCACGACAGACAGGTGGCGCTGGATGCACACACCAAGCTACATAAGCCGTACCTGTAAGAGGTCTGTTTCTGGACGGCACACATGTGCGACTACCGTCACTAATAATGAACAAGAATAATAGCACTGAAGCACCATGTCAAAAATTCTGGACAAGAAGTTTCTTGAAGCTACAGCGAATATCAGTGTAGCCAAAAAGCTGCTTTCCAACCCTGCTCCCGGCGCCCGTGTCTTTCCAAGTAGGAGCCCAAAGAAGGATCAACAAATCGGTGTTCGGTTTGATGCAGGCGAGCTAGTCAATGGCAGGTATCTCAATGTGAACCTGCAGGTCAATAGCCAGGCTAAAGAACCAGCCCTGAAGGCGTGGCGAGAGAAGAACGGGACTCATGCGACCCTAGCAACAGGGCAATTTGATACGAAGGCGGTTGACGCTGAAACGGAAGCGACCCGATTGATTGAGGATATGAAGAAGAAAGCCAAGGAAAACATATAGCTTAGCTTCTCTCCTTGCAACTAGCGGCAAGCCAAGATGCAACGAAAAGTCAAATCTTAGCTCTAGCGCGAGTTGGGTTGGTTGCAGCGAAAGGTGTGGCCATTCTCCGTGTTGCTGCGCCCGCCTTCTTCGAATACCACCATCGCCTCTCGAAGCCAGTCTTGGCGTAAAACCATGTTGGAATCTCCTCCGATGAATTCACGACGAGGATGATGTGACACTACCTGAAGAGCGTGAAAATGGATCATTGGCGATGGTCCGTGCCGCCCCTTTGTTCGCTCCATTTCACACCGCGCGACCATGCCAACCCCCTTGCGTAACTTCCAGTTGCAACCGTCGCATCTTTTCCTTTCTCTTGCAAGCGTTGCATGAAACCGCTTTGCACAAACATATTTCTTCCCACCCGTTTCTCATTCCTGCTCTCATTTTACCGTGGTGCGTTCTCGCTGAAATTTCCTTTTTTTTGGATGCATTCTTACAGTCAACCTTCTGAGGTACCACGCATTTACAGTGCTTTCCAATCAGCTTGTGTGCACAATCACTTATCTTACCCTGCTTGCAGCCACAGTTCTCTACCCAGTCTCTCGGTTTCGTTTTGATATACCGCTACTGTCTACCGTTGGTAATCAAATTCCTTGCGGAACCTTTCCACAAATCCTCCCAAAGGTCTTTTGAGATCAACGTTCTTGAGTATCTTCCTTCGTAGAGATATTGCTACTGTGCACGAACAGCATTCCTCGCCCCAACAGCCACCGGTACCCTGCAATGTGTCTCCGAACTCAACGTGTGTGTAGTATCTTCTCATAATTATGAGCTGATATTATTATTCAGAAACGATGTGCATGAAACTTGTATGTTGATCAATTCGTTAGTGTTTTTTTGCAGAACATCAGAAGGCACATTCGCCAGGAAGGAGGAAGCAAACTGCATCAACCTCGTCCTGGGTTGTGTTTGATCAAGGTACATCTCATATACGCAGACAATTCAGTACTACCAGGCTAAAAAAGCCCAGAGCTCTTCATTAATACGCTTCTGGTAACTTCGAGTAGGGGCGTAGTACTTACATTGGACGTAGAGATAGAGATCAATTTCATGACTGAGGAGGCCCTTTGTGGATTCTGCCGCCTGGTGATCTTAAATTGGCTTGAGTGGAAGCACTCATATCTCAAAACCGGAACGCCGATGTTGGCGACGTGATGGAAGGTTGAATTTTTAAGAAGATCGACCGAGGTGGAAAGATGACGCTGGTCTTGCTTACGTGGTGTACGCTAAGTGGGGCGCCTCATATTTGTAATCTCCGCTCTTTTCGAGTGTAGACTGTCCTTCTTGCCCACATAATCCAAATTCTGAGCTTCTCTCGTGGACCAAACTTGCTCAAAAAGTGAGACGAGCTAATATTTACCCGTCCTGTTTCATGGCCTGCTCTTTTATGCATACACCAAGCAAGGTTGGGAGGCGGAGAGGCGCGAAGTCTTGACCCCGAGGTAAATTCGACCCATGGAAGAGGCAATTTGCAACCTTTGAAATTACGACAATATTCGTGCTCTGAAATGAACACTCTCATTTGAAAATGATCGTGCAGACGTCTCCCACTGGTCTGAAATCTTCTTTCCGAAATACTCTTTATCAACCAAGGTTCATCAGGAGGAAAGGGGTATTGCTTATGGAAATAGTAGATTTGTGCAGCCAAGAGCTTGCCTACGCTGTTCTTCATTTGCGGCCGGCGAGTATGCAAAGCCTTTGAAATAATCCTGCAATCGCAAAGTTGTACCATGAAGGGCGTCACCTCACCGACGAATGAGAAACAGGTTCACATATCCGACTGGCCTGCACAAGCTGTTCCGATGCCACGACGTTTGATAGAACTCTTTGACAGAACTCGCCCATCCGAAATAAATCAACTCAACAGAAGCTCCTCGTGATACAACGTGCTCAGAATTTTAAGCCTGGGCCCCCAGTCCACAAAGACGTCAAAAACGTGGACGGAGCCGCGCTTGTGCGCTATAAGCGAGAGGTTAGATGCACGTGGGTTTAAGGACTGGCCACGGATGGAACCGCGCCCCTTTCCACTGACCGACTGGCTTGGCACATACGTTGGAGGCCCGCCACCCATTCTTGGAGGAAGAGAAGATGCAAAGCATCTTTACTCATTCTATGAGGTTGGTCGCGGACATTGGATTCCACATAAAATCCAGCTCAGCATGTCGCAAATCTAGCAGGGTAATAACAGCATACAGCAAGATATTGGCGTCATGTTGAGCCAAGAGATTCATCTTCCGACATGTGGGCCATCAAGACTTCAGCATTCTGCTGTGGATATCGTGGACACGGCACATGCACACCCAGCCCTTGGCTTCACCTGAGACTTGCCATTCACAACTGCAAGAGACCCTTGGCAATGATGTGGCAAAGAACCTTGACACGACTGACGTCAAAATGCCAATATAAAAGCGTTCGCAACTGCTGCCTTAGGATGTACTTTTGATACAGCATTTTTAGTCATATTTCTCCAGCTTCAGAATGGCGGCCTTGCCCCAATTTGACTATATCTTTGCCGTCGGCATCCTCTTTGCGTTCCTTGACGCATGGAATATTGGCGCCAATGATGTTGCGATGCAACATCGGTCAGCTCAAGGTCCTTGACCTTGATCCAGGCCATGTGCATCGGTGCCGTGTGTGAATTTGCTGGCGCTGTGCTAGCCGGGTAGGCACCAGTTCCTAATTTGACTTGCCACATCTGACATATACAGTGCTCGTGTCACCGGCACTATCAAGAATGACATTATCGACCCCACAAGATTCGAGGCTGAGCCTTCCGTGCTCATGCTTGGAATGTTATGTGCTCTCATTGGGTCCTCTACCTGGCTTACCGTTGCAACCAAGATTGGTCTCCCAGTGTCCACGACTCACTGCATTGTCGGGGGCATAATTGGCGTAGGTATTGCCACTCTTGGTGGAAACGGCGTTCAGTGGGGTTGGGATGATGTTGCACAAGTCTTTGCAGCTTGGGGCATTGCTCCGGTCATCGCTGGAAGCTTTGGTGCTATTCTATTCACCATAACCAAGTACGGGGTCATGAAAAGAAAGAACCCTCTTCTGATGGGCATGGTCTCCATTCCCATCTACTTTGGAATCACATCTGGTGTCTTAACCATGGTTATTGTCTGGAAGGGTGCGGCATCCCTAGATCTCGATGACTGGCCAACTGCAAATATTGTCGGCACAATCTTCGGTGTCGGAGGTGGAGTTGCCGTCTTGAGCATGGTGTTTCTCCTGCCATATATCCACCGCAAACTGGTGCTTGAGGATTGGTCTCTGAAAGGGTGGGAGGTCATCTACGGCCCGATGCTTCTCAGGAGAGGGCCTGTACCCCCACTCCCAGCCGACAATGTCGAAGTTGTACGAGACTACTACAAGGGCCATATGACTCGCGCACAACTTGAGCAGGAAGGACTGGGCCAACAGGCTATCGACGACATTGAAAGCGTAACGAAACAGGATGAAGCCGCTTCCAAGGAGGATAGCGCGACCACTTCGGATACTTCTTCTGCAACGGGCATTGCAAAGGAGAAAGACAAGCAGAAAAAGACTTGGTACTCTGCTTCAAATATTTTCAAGATTGCCAAATGGGCGTTCTTCCGAGGTGTTATGGTCGACGTCGTTGAAGCCCAAGGTGGAGCAGATGGGAAGCGAAACATGCTCGTGGGCAACATCGAGGACAAACATGCTCGCGTCGAGCACTTTGACAACAAGGTGGAGCACTTGTTCTCATTCCTTCAAGTCATGACGGCCGCTACCGCATCATTTGCTCACGGCGCAAACGATGTTTCCAACGCAATGGGTCCATTGTCCAGCATATACTACATTTGGGTAGGTAGATTCGTACCCTTAAGTCTCTTACTGTACTAATTTTACGCAAAGCAAAATACTGCCACTGGAGAGGATGCTCCGGTACCAATATGGATCCTAGTGTTTGCAATTGCCATTGGTCTGTGGACTTACGGGTACAATTTGATGCGCAACCTCGGCAACCGGATTACCCTGCACTCTCCCTCTCGTGGATTTTGCATGGAACTTGGAGCTGCGCTGACTGTTGTTCTCGCTACACGCCTGGCCCTTCCTATCTCCACGACTCAATGTATTATCGGTGCCACGGTTGGTGTAGGTCTCTTTTCTGGAGACCTAAAAGCCATCAACTGGCGGATGGTATAGCTGGCTGGTTCATCACTTTACCTGTAGCCGGATTGATTTCTGGATTGATTATGGCATTTGGTGAGTCCTTTCCCGCTTCCAGTTTTGCGACATTTCAACTGATACGTTCAGTGATAAACGCCCCCCAATTCGGTAATGCATTGTAATTGTGCTTTACCCTGTCTTCTAGGGGATTTCATATCACTTTGATTTGGAAATTCAGTGACCCCCTCTATCGCAACGGTTGGTACAACTTCAAATACGGCGGAGCGTCTGCCGAAGGCGACTTGTGTCACCTCGTCGCACTTCACTGAGCACATCCTTTGGAAAGAGCGCCGCTTGAGATTTGGCCAGAGACCATGAAATTGGAGCAGCCCAAAGAGTGCGGACAGTAGCAGAGGCCTCTCGAATAGCTGGCCGGTGAATACCTGAACCCACTTTTCAGACCGATCCAACCACTCTGCTAGCGCCATGTCGTTGCCGGCCATCTTGTAGGTCAGGATCTTCCACATGGTCTCACCGCCCTCGGGTGGTGAGATGCCTCCATCGGATTCGGCGATGATTCTTCGCGATTCTTCGGCCATGTCTGGCAGAACGGTTAGCCGATCCGATGCGCGCTCGATTGTTTGATGCTGGTCACGCGCCTGCCGAGTACAGGCGGACAGGCCACCATCTTTCGCTCGAAGGCAGAATCCTCTTGGCCGCTTCGATGCGACTGCGCCCATTCAGGCAGGTCACCATATCAAGCGAGAGGTGCCTAGAGGTCTGCGGAGTTACCGTGGAGACCATGTCTTGCCAGTCGTGCCTGCTCACCAATGCCGCATCGCGCAGGGCACAGTCGTCGGCAAGGGCGTCCACCACACATGCCAGGTCCGTCCGGTCACATCCGCTTCTGCGATAACGCTCGGAGTAATCCTCTACCTTGTGACCCTTTCTCTGAAACTGCGGGCTTGACGAATCAAAGTGGAGAGCAGATAGCTTAAGCTTGACGATGCCACGATACGAGCGTTGCTTGTCGCTCTCGTAGTGCCCGTCTGCCATGGCTAGATCAAGCCTGCTGCTCAAGAAGAGCGGGGGAGCTCGCTTTTAGATCTGGGCTGAAATGGCAGCTTACAGCCGCTGGACTGTAGCGAGGGGCGCGTTCATGTGAGCGGATCCAGGACTTGAATGTGCGTCAGGTGCGGTATTGGATCAACCAGGCAGCGGACTTGACGACGAGATCACGTTCCGCGCGAAGACGTGTATCGACGCGGCGGTGCAGAGTACATGCTCTCTCAACGGCTACGGGGAACGGTACGGTTGCTTGCTTGAACCCAACGTCTTTGGAACTGCTCGTGCGCAATTCGGAGCTAGTCTGGTGCTCTCGGCCACATATCGAATACCCGAACACCAATGGATGGTGGAGAAGCATCAGCTCGAGAGCGTCCTCGATCGCACTGTAGCATTCCTCAAACCGCTGGTAGACCTTTCCCCCACGTTGTCGAAAGACCTCCAAATCCTGAATCACACACGACGCTCCGTCAACGCGGAAGATGAGGCTCGGCACGCCAAGAACCAAGGTCAATGATGTATGCATTGGAAGAACGTCGAAGCTTTCATGTCACATTCGGTGCCTCATGGTGATTGCGACCCGCCAAGAGCAGGCTATCAGTAGAGAGTCCTCTATCGGACAGAGCTGCCCTGATGCCCTGATGTTTGCGCAATGGGGCTCTCGATGGTCCAACAGTGTTTTTCCAGCGTGCAGGTCGCCAGATCGGCGAACTGACAGGCTGCCCTCCAGACTTCGTTTGGGCACGAACCCGTCGGGACGAAGCCACCCTCCAAAGCGGCCTGTGGGTCAGCTCTGGCCCACTACGTCCGCGTCATCTAAAACATGAGACTGGTTCACCTTCGGAGGCCAGACCCTGATCGGATGCGCCAGGAAAGATTCGTCGAAAAAGCGATGCGGAGGGCACGCATTGGCCATGGCCACCAGATCTTCACGGATAGTCTGTGCATGATCGCGTGCGTTTCGAAAAGCTCGAAGGCCTTTTCGGAAGTGTTCAATATTGTCGGTCATGGCATAGGACTTGACCTTTGTCATGTAGCCATGCAACTCTTCGCTGTCGTCGGGGCCAGGGCCCCAGTGCATAGTGTAGATAGACAGACAGCCTTCTCCCAGCCCCCCTGTATAAGTCGCGCACATGACGTAGGCATTGTCATCCAACACCGTCCCGCGCTCGACCAAGTGTCGAAGCGCCAGCAGTACCCGTGCCCCAAGTGCCAGTGCGTGGCATGCTCGACGGATGCATACCGCCGGCTCCCCGTTTGGCCCATTCGCCTCCAAGAAGAAGGTTGGCAGAAGCGGATGATTATCATCCAAGGACGGCCGAATGATTTTACTAAAAGAAGATTTAACTCTACTGCTGAGTAGCTCGCTGAGAACGCCGTCGTAGAAGTCAGGTTGAGCGTCCGGCATGTCGGGATGGTGATCAAGTGCTTCCATAGCATTGAAGCGGACACTCTCTGCGCTCGGAATCCTGCTGCCACGCATAAGGACCCGACAAGACGTTTCCAGCACATCCTCCTCGCACTGCGCGCCCACATCTGTCTCGCAGAACGAGTCGTAGTCTCTCTGGGTCGGCGGCGGCGAGGACCTGTCGCTGTCTAGCGTAGCCATGATGTCGCGTATGTTCACCGGTTCGATCGGCTTTACGGAGCCGTAGGGATGTATGTCCACCCCTATGAGCGCCTGTGCCATAGCGGGCCCGTAGACTAGAATCTTCTGGCTGCAATCAAGAGTACGGGTTGGAGAGTGTCTCAGGTGGCGGATCAGTGCCCGTGATGAGCCTCTTCGGTAGCTGCCTCCCATACTAGAGTACGATGTTTCGTGCGAACTGACAGATTTGTGCCCAAACGAGCATCGTGACAGACCAGAGAAATTTTGAGAGGGAGAAAAAACGGGAAAAAAGGAAGAGAAAGCCGGCACCGGAGCGGCGATGATGGGAGTGGGTGCTGCCCGTAGGATCGACCCAAACGGCCGACCCAGCCCAACGAGCCTATCACTCACCGTTGCCTGATTGTACAGCATCAAGCGCTTGAGGACATAACTATGGCTCCCAACAGACCTAGACATTCGGTGGCCTATGTTTTGTGGAGTACAATGCTCCCCCTCGACCAGAGTATGTTGTTTCACTTCGCGAAATACAACATTAATTTTCACCCTCCTTCTTGCTTTGTACGAAACGC
Organism: Carpinus fangiana; assembly: GCA_006937295.1. NCBI lineage: Eukaryota > Viridiplantae > Streptophyta > Magnoliopsida > Fagales > Betulaceae > Carpinus > Carpinus fangiana. Next base: position 747,241 of record VIBQ01000016.1, read on the forward strand.
AAGACGCTCGACAGCTGTCAAAATCGACATGAACTTCGCACGTTTGATTAACCGACCATATAGTGGTGCGTAGAGCAAATGTGCACAGCAGCAAGCACTTCACTTTACTTCTCGCATTTTAGGACAAGTGACTATGCCTGGCGTTCTCCTCGACCCAATCACGTTGTGATATGATCTCGCTGAGCGAAATGTACCTGCACCTGGCCAGACTACCGCCGCCGTATACAACAGAGCGCAGATAGCATGCGTGTTTTAGGATGCGCGTGGTAAACTCTTCCTCTACCTTGCTACTGATGCGCTGAGCGAAACGCTTAGGACCAGGGGTATGGCACTCGTCTTGAGTTAACCGTCCTGTGTGTATCATCTTGGACCGTGGAATGGCCTTTCTCGAGTGGACTCGATGTGGCGAGGACTCGATGTGTTGAGGACAGGCGAGTTGGGCCGTCTTGAGAAATACGGTCATGCGGATCTCGAGTGAGATGGGAAGGATGACGACTGCAGGAAGCGTTTGTGGTCGACCTGTCGATGACGGGACGTGGAATGGAATGGCGTGTGGAGATGACTCTGCAGAATTGTGGCAAGGCTCTGAGGCACCACTTGAGCGGGAAGACACCGGCTTGCGCAAAGAGAGGAGGTCGATTTTGTGTCGATCCTCACACACCTATCGACGGGGTGTTTCCTGAAGACGTGTAAGACGCAAAGAGCGGGGGTGTTACAGGCCTTTGCCCCCCCCCTGAGTGAGGGGCCGTATAGCCGGTGCACAGGTGTCTCCCCGTCTCTTTCTCCCTTCCATTCTTCCTCCTCCTCTTGACTCTTCTTGACTCTTCTTGGCTCCTCTTGACTCTTCTTGACTCCTCTTGACTCCTCTTGACTCCTCTTGACTCCTCTTGACTCCTCTTGACTCCTCTTGACTCCTCTTGACTCCTCTTGACTCCTCTTGGAGTCTTTGCTTTGAGCGTATGGTTCGCTCTCCGGAAAATCGTGCATTGCGCAACGTAGCCGGCGTGGCTTAGTATTACCTCGCTCATATTGACTATTGACATCTGCTAACATCCAAAATACAAGACTCACAGGAGCAATGACACCGGTCTATTTCCGCAAGCCCTCGCATTCCTCGCCTCAGTTACTATACCCTCTATGGAATATCGATGATGCGCGGCTTTCGAGTAGGCGAAGTCCTCGAGAAATTCCAGCTGCACACATCCACCCAAGAGACACTAGCAGGTCTGTCAGATGTCCGATAGCCACAACGTGCAGGCCGCGCAAATGTATTACCTGGTTGAACAGGCGAGCTGCATGTACCCTCTGAGGGTGCGACGCAACGAGGCTCACATACATGGGTGAATGAGCCTGCACCTTTCGAATCACACTAAGGAGGTGCTCACAGGACGGAAAGACACTGTCTCGGCTCATCAAGAATTGACATCAGTTAGCAGAGCATTGAATGGGCGATATAGAAAGACTACGCGTCACGAAAATTTCTCATAAAGTAGATATGCTAATAGTTTTGATGTTCTTGATATAGTCTTTATCTTCGAATCGTCATATCCGTACCTTTACCACTATTATAAATATATTTGAGCTACATCTCAATCAATCGCTGTTGGCGTTGTTGCTGCTGCTGTGGGTGCTGTTGCTGCTGTGGGTGGTGCTGTTGCTGCTGTAGGTGCTGTTGCTGCTGTGGGTGGTGCTGTTGCTGCTGTGGGTGCTGTTGCTGCTGTGGGTGCTGTTGCTGCTGTGACTATTGTCGCATTAGCTGTGACTGTGTCGATTGCCTCTTTGGCTTGTCTTGCTTGAATTGTAGCTTCTGTTGCTCCCTGAGCTACCGCTGCTGCAACCGCTTTACCTCCGATTCCTGCTTTACTCCTCTCGAGAACGAAATCTTACAAAGTCGACCCTGCAGCGGATGCATTTCGACTTTCATGTGTCTGCATCGGGAGCATGCTCGCGGCTTCAGGATGGTCTGTGTCAAGTATATGAACTGGACTCTCCCTCTGGCCGAGTCAGGTTTCGCTTCCAGCTTCCAGGTTCCAGCTTCTAGATTCCAGCTTTCAGATTCCAGCTTCCATGTAATGGATCAAATCTGCGAATCGGGCCGCGGGAGGGGTGGAGGATCGATAGGTGTGCTCGTCGATGCAACATATTCGGGGTCTAGGGAACGCGCGAGCCGGATCCGATGAGCATCAGGTGTGAGTAAAGGAGACTCTCCAGCAGAATTGAGGGTAGGGATAACAAAATGATGTGGGGATCACAAATGAGGATCACAACAAAAGTCAGATCAGGGTAGGCCCTTAGTCAGTGACCATACAAGCTCGACTGCGGTCAGGGCGATGCTTCCAGGCGTCGGTCGATTGGGAAAGCGCCGACACTCGGTCGCAGCACAATCATTCAGCGCCACTTATTTCCGCGTCGCCTGGTCGTCTCGCGTTTAGAAACAAAGGCCGGGCTCTTGCTATAGGCTGTCGACAATGCAAAGGATCGAGCTAGGAGAATCGAACCAGAGTTGCGAAATTGACGACTGGTCCTTGGCTGCCGCCACCAGCCTCCCCCTCCTCAACAAACAGTCAAGCGGCGACTGGGCGGAGGGGACACCCACCCCGGTTCTTCGATCGGTTCGTCATAATCGCCTCGGTCGACGCGACAGACCCATGCGGTGGGAGTTTATGCCGTCGCACGACCGTCATGAATTGCTACTTGGTGGTATAGATTCTACTCTCCGTGGCTGAGTCTTTCTCCTTAACAGCTGACCGCAGCCGGTAAAGACTGGCAGAGGCAGAGTGATGCCTGGTCAACTCTCGCATGGCTGCGCATGCTGGGCCTTGCCACTATGAGCCGCCGATCGGCAGGTCAGCAGGACACGGAATCTACTTTCCAAGCTATGCAAGGAATAAAGCCAATCCTTCAGATGCTCAGGAGCACCAGGAATTGCCCGATGCAGTCTAGCAACCCTGGGCTATGCAGACTGTGGGCACCGTGCAGGCCATGCACGGTGAAGACCATGCACGCCATGCAGACCGTGCAGGCCGTCAACTCCCCTGGCGCCGATGCAGCTTGTTAGCGGGGTTTCCTAGCGCACGCCTTCATTCCCTTCCTCGTTCGGACTAGTCTCGTCGCCAAATTAGTCTCCCGACGGACAATCACACTCGTGCTCCGGTCGCCGCTGCCGCTTTCTCCTCTTTGCTGCCGCACCAATGGCAGGACGACATTGGTTAAGCCATGCTCTGTGAAGTTCAGTCAGTCAGTCAGTCAGTCAGTCAGTCTGTCTGTCTGTCAGTCAGTCTGTCAGTCAGCCTGTCGGTCGGTCAGATAGGATGACGACCAGGCCTCGAGAGGGGCGGTGGGGCGGTGGGGCGGTGGACTAGGCACTGGCTGACCGTAGCGCGGCGGCAGCCTTGCTGATGCCTGGTCTATCTCAACTGCCCAGTCCATTCCTGACTTTTGGCCAGTCCCATGTTCATCGTTCTTCAATATCTAGAGCGCCCGCTCAGCTCGAGATTTCACTGTTCACTCTAAGCCGTAGCACAAGCTACCCGCAGGATCACGCAACACAGGACCAGATGGGTGAAATTGAAACACATTTATCAGCAAGTCGATTTTACAATAGTGCCGGAAACCCACATTCAGTGTACGTAATCCAATGGTGAGTCGGCATATGCAAGCGGCGGTAGTACTCATTCAAGTCTCTTCCATACCCTCATGAACCGCGGTGTCAAGCAAAGCCGAGCAAGGCTACGGTGATGCAGCCCCAACAAAGAATGCTCTTACCTCCAGCTCACATGATCAGCACCCAGCGGGCCGCGCCCAATTTCTTCAATGTTAAATTCGTGCAAAGCATGAAAGCCCCAACCATCCGAGTACTACATTAGCCTTGTCTGATAGAGAGCCTGCATTTGGCTGGCAAGCATCATGAGATAGGGAGCATGAGAGAATAGTTTTCGGCTACAAAGACATATTGCATCAGAAGCATAGGCTTCCGTTATGCTGAGCCTAATTGATGATGATGCAATTTGTGTTATCCAGGATCTTCAGATCATTCGACAACGTGGGGGAAAGACCTGCCAGCGGTTTGAGGAATTGTACGGTGCGGACGCGGAGCTTCTCGAGTTGGTTTCCCACCATCCACCGGTAGTTACTGGACCGAGATGTAGCCGAAAGCACCAGAAAGTTTCCAAACTGCGCATGAGCGGTTCCAAAGACGTTAGTGACAACTAAGCGACCTTTCTGTCTCCGGTACTCATCAAAGGCATATGTGCTCTTGATCGCCGCATCGACACACGTTTTTGCATGAGTTGTTATTTTGGCTTTGCCTGGCTCTTTGCCGCAAAGAATATACGCAAGGAATGGTCGATGGATGAGATGCTTTACAGCGTAGTATGTTTCTCGCAGGCGTGCAATATTGATGTCCACAGCGGGGTTGTCACTGTCGTCCCACGCAAGCCCTGGAAACTCGGCAGTGTCTCGACGCCAATTTTCCAAACGACCAGCCTGGTCTTCGAGATGATGCAGGAAGCATTCGAACTCGTTGAGCTGCATGTGGTTTTCGTCGAAGACATGCCAAGTCGACTGATGCAAGATCTTACGCAACTTGATCTGCGCACGGTAGTAAAGCATGATATTTTCGTCACCCAATCCAGGCGGCGGAAATTCGCCAACATACTCAGCTATTCCACTTTTGGGAAAGCTGAGCTCGGCGAGAATTTCGTCTTCCATTTGAAGACATGACCAGAACGTCAACCTTACTTCATTGTCTTGTATCTTCCGAACGTCTTGGCCGCTAAGCTGTTTTATGAGCATAATGCAAGATACGCACGCATCGTGGATAGACCGGTAGCTTTCGAGTATGCGGACCAACTGCGCCATGTAGAGCCCCGCTAAGAGATTTGCATGTATGTGTATCAAACAGTGCCTGTCGGCCATCCTCGCAAGAATTTGTTTTGCTTCGGCATAATAGGCCAAGCCAGGGTGCGTGTCGATATTCATCCAAGCACGATTCTCGCGTGGTTTCGATGAGGGGTCAGCACCATTGCCAGTGTCGCATTCCGTCACGGTAGAGCTTGAAACATCCAAGTCTCCTCTCTCTTCGCAGACCCGGCCGAGTGCACATATGAGCAACAGAACGGCCATGTCCGGCGACTGCTCGAGCACACCCACGAGCTTGTCTTTTGGAGTAGCATCTTGATCGTTTCGTTTGCGTTTTTGCCCTGAACTGGCTTCCCTTCTCGTATCGAATGAGGAAGTCGCAGAGTCAGGAATTGTAGCCTTTGGATGGTAGGCAAAGACTCTGTCAAGAGTACGCTTCACCCAGTCCTGGCTGATGAAAGGGTTAAATATATGTAGATGCTCCAGGTAGCTTTTGTAGAGTTTTTCAATGGTACAACGATCGAGCTGAAGGTAGCCAGTGCGAGGATTGCGCCCACCCGGCAGTGTCTCGCTAGAGTCATCCATGGGGCTGAAGTTGCACAGAGTTCGACCAGCTTCACCCCAAGACTCGCCGAAGTCGCTCAGTGCTGAGGCGGTGGTAGGGATGTCGAGCTTACCGAACAAGTTCAGAGTACCTCTGGCCCCCTCAGCAGCTAGAATGTAGTCTATTCCGGGATTGTTCCGGATTGGGACAAAAGAAGAGATTGACTTCCAATTCCACAGTAGCTGAACATTGCCCAACCTGCTGATGCGAGACCGTGTCACATTGGCCGCAAAATTGGCGATGGTCGAACGCTGCACGCCATTACTGAGCGAGCTCACCCAACCCGGGCCAGATGAGGATGGGGGAATGCCAGTCGCAGAGCGGTGAAGCGCTACCGAGTCATTCGACGTGAACACGGCCGGGGCGCTCAAAGTATGGATTTCGAGACAACGAAGATGTGAGTCGGTATCACCGAGCGTTTCAACCTTACCTTCGGGCAAGGAAAGCGCGTTCATCATCTGCTGTGGAGTATACTCTTGCTTGGGCGGAGGGACCGTATCGTACTGACACTTGAAACCGCTCTGCAGGCAGCTTATACACTCTGGGACCTTCTCGTCGCATTTGCGCTTCGTTCGCCGACAATTTGTACAGGCCTGAGCGGCTCGAGTATTCTTGCGGATCTCTTTGTGCTCTGGGATTAAGGATGTCTCGTGCTGCCGCGGCGTGTAGCCGACGATGGTGTCAACATATCCGTAGAACTGCGGTGGCTCGTATTGGCTAGTTGGCTGTACGCCATTGGCTGTCGCGTTCATGGCTTTTCCTATCACCAGCGTGGCTCATGTTCTGCGGAGCGTGGAAAAGCCCGCATTGCTGGTGGGAGACTTATGTATTCTGGAACAGCCATGCAGCAAGCCCAATTCGGGAACGTCGGAACTTGGCAAAGGTTGCCACTTGTGACACGCGAAGCTGCATGGCAACGTAGTTGCGGGAAGAGAGAAAAATCGCCGGTTGCGTGTTTGTCTGGGAGTTTTTCGATTTCGGGCAAGCCAGAGGGTGTCCTGTAGGCGAAAGCCAACTTACATTGGAACAGTGGCGCTGATACGGACACCCGAAGCTCAAAGCCGCGGCAAGAGAGGGCCGGTACCCGGCGGGCATTGAGCTGACGTGCTGACTTACTAGTCGCAGCTCCTAAATTGCAGGGGTCTCTGCCCTGGGTCCACAACATCGACTATCTTTGAGAGCGACAGTGCTCGGAAGCCTTCTAGCATACTTCACTGACTTTGAAATCGATCACGCACAGCTTCCACCGCTCATTTCGAGGAAAGCGGCTCGGAAGATAGCAGGGAAGCCAGATCTTATTGGCTTCAGCTCCATCGTAGCCTCGCTATTCGTACGAATAATTTTCATTAATAACAGTCACCTGCTGGTTCTGACGGGCTGGGCCGGCCGACGGAATCCGGCCCGTTGGAGCTCCACGGCGTTAAGTGATGCCATTGCCACTTGATAATCACGTTCTCTGTACCTGCAGCGCTATCGTCAGTATTAGCGCATGCAGAAAGTCTGGTGGCTCGCCCTGAGCAATTGGTTAAGCAAGTGCTTCGTCCCAGATTTTTCAAACATCCCGGCATCACTTAGTCGATGGTTTGGAATCACAACTGACAAGCTTCGCGCAATGTTAGGGCATGCTTCATGTGAGCAAGCATGCTTTGAGAAGCCGCGCTAAGCGCGTGGCTAAGCGGTCGATAACGATACCTTCCATTCTCTACTGCAGTCTTCAGAGACTAGTCATTTGTACATCCTCCTCCGCCTCTTAACCAATCAGGCATTTGGCAGCAAGTCTTGGCTGCGTGGCATCAGGAAGGTCAGCTCCAGGGAAGGCCATGCTAGAAGGAGATCTGGGAAATCGAATGAGATCGAGGCACAGAGGGAACTTGCTAATGGCCTTACAAGAACACGTATCATTCGCGCACTTGGGCGTCACCACGATACTTGCACTATTTCGAAACGGATGAAGAACCTTCTGCAACTTTACGGAAGCTATTGTGCGCGCAATTTCGGATCTAGTAGGTCCTAAAGGGCGCCATCGCATCATCGCGTCCGAATTGATCAAAACCTGCACCTTATCAATGACCAGGAATGACCTTTCGCTTACAATAGTTTCTTCTTCTTCTTCTTCTTCTTCTTCTTCTTCTTCTTCTTCTTCTTCTTCTTCTTCTTCTTCTCCTCCTTCTTCTTCTTCTTCTTCCCTCGACAACACGAGTTCTGCTCGAGGGGATATATGTTTCACATGCGCACTTTTGCTGCCTAAAAATAACGTGATGATAATGATGCGCGACCATGTCCTGACCACCACAGGCGCTAACATTCAAGTCCAACACCGAGGCACTCTCACTCAGGTTGGCGGAGATCACAGCATCTACGTCACTGATGAGAAATCACCTCGGCTGGTGGCGCTAAAGCTTTCAAGCGCAGAAGCTGCAATGAATGAAATTCATGTGCTGAAACGACTTACGCACGCTAACATCGTCAACCTAGTTGGCATCATGGCCATTGACGGCAGCCCTTATCCTGCTTTTGACCATCCCATCGTAACTCTACAGGAAGTCTTGGCAATACGCCTACCCTTCCATGAATCGCAGATAAAAGTGGTCGCGAGCTCGGTACGTTGAAACAAGCCTTGATCATCATGAATAGCAATTCTGAAAACGAGCTGAAGCTCTTCTCTGGGATACACTACCTTTCCGCAAAGGACATCGTACATAACAACATATCCCCTCTGGTTGTCAGGTTATCGCATGGAACTATCAAGATTGGTTCGAATTGCCTTCTCCAGACGAATGAATCCTCACTGATCCGAGGCAGTCTCTTTTCACCTGGCTAGTCAAGTGCAATACGACCCTTACCCACATACAGATTTGATCGGTCTGGCCTCTGTCATTCTGGCTTGTCTCTTTGGAGGACCGAAAGACCGAAGGGACTCGCTCAGATTCGATCTGGATCGACTGAGGCGCGGGGAACGATCAACACGTCTCTCCAGCCGCGCACAACAGATCTATCTTGACTTCATTGATGCTCTCACCGATCTGTCTGTGCCCGCTAGGATGATTTTTTCTGACAAGGTATCCTCGGGCCCCAACACCACGTCCGAGAGATTGCTGACGAGTAGAAGTCAATCTTCTTGAGAGAACATGAAGACATAGCTATCATGGGCCCGTTGGTGGATCTGGCGCAAATGAGTTGTTGGAAGATCTGGGTACCATCGCGGACCGACGAGTCCAAATGGCTGTGGGTTGGCGATTCGGAATGAGCCTTATCTTGCCTTGAGCCACTATACGGGCGGTTCGATGATGGGATACCTTTGATAAAAAGTGATGTCTTCCGTCTCTCTACCCACTCAGCTCAAAGGATACGATGTCTTTGGCAGAGATCAAGAGCAAGGCAGCATCATATTTCGAAAATCTACAAATCGAAAATATCTACGCACTCTGTCTAGCCGGTCCATTCGTCCTAGCGTTTGTCTATCGTTTTCTCAGGGCCGCGAGTGGATGGCTCGCTTCTTTGCACAAGAAATTCATCCGACGGCTGATCTCATACCCTCTTCTCATCAAGAGAAGTGATGGTACAACGAACCTCACACGCTCAGACGCCCTGATGATACTTACACTCGTGATTTTCAACGTGTGTTTCTCGGCCATCTCTGTCAAGGATCTAGCAGGATTTGTCAACCGAAGCGGCCTGCTATGTGTGGTCAATCTTGCTCCACTGTACCTAGGAGGCCGTGTGAACATCGCACTTGACCGACTACCAGGTCTCGACATGGTTCAATTGGACAAGTTTCATCGCTGGATCGGTCGCATATGCCTCATCCAAGGTATCATACACGGTACCGCATCCTTCGTCTCATCGCACAATGTCAAGCCGATGCAGAACTCTGCGCTTGTTGTGAGTGTTCTCGTTACTTGCCCTTGGAGCCTAAGCTGACCCAGCGAGCCAGCTGATGCCTCTCCTACCCACGATCCTCGTGCTTTCCTGTTGTGTAGTTCGCAGGAGATTCTACGAGATCTTCCACAAGATCCACCTGATCCTCGCGGCTGCACTCCTCGCAGCTCTGTGGCTCCACATCAGACCGGAAACATATTTCTCGAAGTCAGTGCTGTTCGTGACGACGGGCCTCTGCACGACGCAGTTCTTGTTGCGGGTAACATATGTTTGCTACCAGAATTTTGGCTTCTGGAGGGTCATGTGGGGCCGCGAGATACATGACTGCAGAGGTAGCTACAAGGTGGCCAGGGTCACTCAGTTTCATGGAGCTGAGGCCTGCCTTGTCGTGATCTCAACGGGGAAATATTTCAAGGTGTGTCCGGGTCAATACATTTACCTTAGCATACCTCGTCTATCCGTTCGCTCCCTTACTATTGCGCAAGCACATCCATACTTCGTTTTGACCGCGGACGACAGTGATCCAGATACGGGGGAACACACGATAGAACTACTCATACAGAGACGTCAGGGTTTCAGCAACCAAATCTGGCACCGTTTCAACGAGATTCGAGATACGCTGGTCCTTATCGATAGACCGTACGGCGAGATGAAAGAGCTCCACGACTTTGATCGCGTTCTGCTTTTTGCCGAAGGCATTGGAGTTACAGCATATATGACCTGCATTCATGCTTTGATAAGGGCAAATCAGCAACGTACAGGGAGGTTGAGACGCGTAAGCCTACACTGGTTCCTGGAATCTAAAGGTGAGTCCCTTGGGCGAGTGTACAGCGCTTGTCTCAGCTGACATTGGTAAGAACAGTACCAGTGGGTCAACAAGTTCCTCCAAAACTTCACGAACATTGACAAGAATGATGTCTTTGTTGCCATCATTTACTATCCCAATACCCTTGAAAGAGGGATTGTTCTGTCAAGCGTGGTGAGACTGGACATACAGCAGCGCTTGGCCGCCATTACCGAGAGACTCCACAGAAATGTAGAAGAGGAGGAGGTCAGGAAAGAGGAAAATCGAATCATATTCTGCGACAAACCCATCAGCATATGGTCTTTGATAGTTGAGGAATGGATGGTAGAGGTTGGTAGCATGGCCGCTTCAGGTATCGTGCAACCATAGACTGGTACTCAGACTGACAGCTAACCATGCATAGTTTGCGGATCTCCCGCGTTTGACAAGCACGCACGAGAATTCCTCGCGGGTATGGGTCTGGACATTGAACTCTTTGATACTACTTTCCAACCAGATGACATTCACCTCCGGCGCAAAACTCCACATGACGTGGTAGAATCTCAGATGAGCACAGAGCTTCGCGATCTTCACGCCCAGATACCCTCCAGACAACAAAAGACAGTGCCTGTCATCGCGGACTCCCCAGACTTCTTCAATCCGATGACCCTGAGGAAGTTCGGTTAGGTCACTCACGCAATGTGAATTGACCGGCTCTCTGCCTTGTCGCACACTCCCGCACTGGCCACTCAAGACGTTCCAATCCTCTTACTCTTCGATATCCGCGCCTTCCTCTCCATGGCTCTTGTCATATCTAGCTCCACTCTGCTGGATGTTTGGAGTCTGTATACTTTTTGAAGCGTCTTCTCCAGGTCGCTAGCTTTCTGCATCGCAGCAAGTCTGTTTTGCTCTGCGATAAGATGGGCAGATCTCTCAACCCTCAAAGTATCTCTGACGGACTTTAACTCCAGCTTCAATGCTTGCACTTCTTGCCCCAGTCTCCACAAGACACTAGAAGAATGGAGCATCAGATGTGGCTCAATGCTTGTCCCTGAAAAATCAGTCTTTGAATCCATGTATCACAATGAAGTTGTTCTTGTTTTTGATATTTGAAGAGCCTTCTCCTAGTTCACAGAGGGTAATCATGTAAACCATGGTCAATGAAATTGTTTTAAAGGCAGTCATCAGCTCACTCGAGCCTCGCTCGTGCCCGAACGGTCATGTTTGCCTGTCGAAAAACTTCTCGCTCAAACGAGCCGTCCACGACGATTCCGAAACGTCCTGCAAGTCGCCCGCGAAGGAGTACAAGTACTTCCAAATCTTCTCAGTGTGTCTTGTCGCCTATGGCGTTCCGTCGGCACGTGCGTCCACAGAAGCCTGTGGTCGAAGGCTCCTACCGGACGTCGTTGCTTGCTGTTAGCCATGCCGGATCCCCTGTTGAGCCTCCTACCCATCAGACGCAGGCATCGAACCCATTCCTTCTACGAGATGCGCCCCGGAGATCCACAACACGTGCTCTCGAGGATCTTGATCCACCTGTACCTTTTGAACCAATAGACGAAGCAGGCACCTCGCCCGTGGCGCAATATCGAGAACTACAGTGTTGTCCCTGGCAACATCATCACCAGAGAGGGGTCTTGAGATTGGGCGATGAAAATGTCTTTGTGTCTCATCTGATCGACCAGAAATTTCATGTCCGCATCTACATAATTCACAAATCCAGAGGGGCGGCCGCGAAACGACAAGCCCAAGCTCTGAAACTTCTCAGGCCAGTCGACACTACGCTCTTTTCACACGAAGGTTTCGATTATGTCGCCGCTCCATCGGCAATTTGTACGCTCCACGACGTCCTGCGCATCCGACCCTTCCTGGGCAAGGAAGGAATGAAGTCGGTAGCGCAGTCTGTAAGTACACATCGATGAATTAACTCACGCGAAACTAACGAAAGAATGATAACGAAGCTTTTCAAAGCAGTCGAACACCTGGCCTCGCGGCTGATCCTCCATCAAGACATTTGTGTCAAGAACATATGGTTCGATGGAAAAGGCCTCCTCACGCTCCGTCAGTAAGACCCATCCCGGAAACTCTGCATCGTTCATTGACACTGGGAGGCAATTTCGGTCGCAGTGTCGTGGTCGAAAATGGCACTTATCTCAACACAGACCTCCATGACGTTGGTCAAGTCCTGATAGAATGCCAGGTTGCTCGTTCAGATTGCACGAACGGACCTTTTGAAGCAGAGATGATCAGAATTCACTCGCAGTCTCATGTTGTTGATGATAGTTTTGAATCTTTCACCAAGAGACTACTAGATGATGCGGTACCTGCGCAATCAAAATTCAGGGAAAACGTGAGATCACACAGCCCAAGACGAGATTCTGCAGACTGATTCAGATTTCGAGCATCCATACCTGTCCAATTCTGCTCATGCCGAAGTTCTTCGTCCATGGATCATGCTTGCAAGTCTAGATGTCCAGATTCGCCATGACGGGCTCAAACAAGCTTATCCAGATGAGCCTAGCAATTCGAAGTAATGGATAAGATCCACGCCAGATCGGACACACGGCTCAATCCAGGTTCAATGGAAGACTCGGCCAAGGGTAGTCAGGCAATTTCGAAAGCGACCAATGAAGCATTGATTGATTGCATGTGCCGTATGTATAACTGTGGGATGACACGATCGAGCCAAAGAGCTTGTAAGCGCCTCTTCGGTATTCAATGTGACCACTCATAAGGATCCGCACTTCTGTGGAGGGGGGAGGTCGAACAAATCGGCGTCAGTCCTACGAACTTCGCAATGGGAGGCAACGCGTGGAAAGAAGAAGAGAGAGCCTTGCTCATTGCCCTCAAATGTTGTGGTAAGACGAATGAAGAGGTAGCATTTCACATGAACGCTCGCTTTCACGATACCGGGTCTCGGTGCTACACTCTTGGGATAGTCAGCAACCAGTACAAGCATATCGTTAGCAAGGGCAGCACCTGGAGTCATTCTCAAAAAGTTCAGTATATCGATGACACCCTTAACAACATCCAAGACGAATGGGAACAAACGCGAGAATTCATGGTCCAAGGCCTCGAAGAAACGGTCCAGCAGGCTATCCTTAACCGTGAGCTTGGCACAATGATTGCATTGAGAGTTCGCTGAGCACTTCCAGTCTAAAGTCCATCCCTGCGTGCCGAGATGCCCTGCGTGGCGAGAAGAGTAGCAGGTACTTTGTCTTCGGACGAATCGATATCCATAAGTCGATCTCTCCAGCACAACTCTCTACATATGTGATATACCGCAGTCACTTCTGATGACCTTGGAGATGTGTATGTTGCAAGTGTTGCTCATGTTGTCGTATTTGCGGCTTTCTGCCGAGGAGCCTTACCTTACAACGGGCGGCGGCAACCCTCTAGGAGCAGTAGTGACAAGGTATAATCATTGCAAAGCTTCATAGTAGAAGCTAACCCCCAAATGAGGAAGCTACGGTACTTACAGAAAGGGTTTATCAGCTTCCGGACGCGTCTTTATGACCAGTGTCGGGCCGGTACCTAAGTTACCAGCCGCGGTGCTGTCGGGCATTGTTTGCCAAGCCTTTCGGAATTCTCCGCAACCCAAATTGGCAGAGCTGCGCGGCCAGTTGTGTCAAGGCAACAACTGGTGTCCCGTCTCTTTCCACTACAAGCTCAAAGCTTATTCATGATGCAGACTGGTGCATAACCTCACTATCTGGCCGCCCTCAATACGGTCGTACAACATCATTCTCTCCACGGTCGCCCGACGCCTCCGGCGCTATTCCATCACGTCCTACTTCTGATCGCTGCACGCAACCACATCGCACCAGTTGCTATCCTGTGTGTGTCAGCTTTTGACCTTGTTTAAGAATCGCCGCACACCTCAGCTATCGATCTTGAGCATACAAAATGGTAGCTGGAGAAGAAGACTTTGTTGGAGTAGCTTGCAGGCCAGCAATTGTTGTGGAGCCTGAAACTATACCTTTGATGGTTGTCATATGTCATCCCTGGTATGAACCGGAAAACGACGACAATGTCATGTTGAGGCTGGATGCGTACACGAGAGATGGAGGAGGCCGCAGTTGGTTCCCGCGGCAGTTGGTGCAAGACATCTTCATGGGACTTACTGGGTACGTTAAGGATGGATTCATTAATTGCAGTCGAAAGCCAGGGGCCGCAATAGTGACACAAACATATCTTCAAGCAGGAAAGAGATACTACTTTCACCTTGGCCTTAATGAAGGCGAAGAATCCGAATGTTACCCGGTGGTCCCATTCTTTCGACACCTGCCGTTTAAGCCTGAGTATGTGGGTGCGCACTGGAGAGCAGCTGTCCGGAACTTGGAAACTGCAATACATTTTATGCATGGCGAGTGCATGATGAGTGGGCGAAGGAGTGGTGTGGAGTATTGTCACATGGTGCCCGAAGGTGACGAGGAGGTGTGGTATAGATGGAGTCTAGGTCAGTGCGCAACGCAAGTTGGATCTAGGGCGACTGGACGTGTGACGTCTAATCCGAGTAATATGGTATATCTGGACAGGGCACTGCACCGGGCGCTAGACCATGACAAGTCGTACTTCTTTGCTCCAGTGGAAGCGCAGCTAGTGCCAGTCTTCTTCGGCAGGACGATCCGACTTGCAATGGAATTCCACGCCCGAGCCTTGAGAGGCGGACTTGAGGGTAAAGCGCCAGAATGTTTCTACCTCCGGATGATGGTCAACATTTTTGAAAAGTTCTACGAGGACTTTCTGAAAAAAGGGCCGGCGCGACTGCTAAGATATCGAGATGGCACGGTAGTGTCCAAGAGTTCGATCGATATGGAATTTGAACACCATGTTGAGACAAGAAGCACAAGTTCGCGCAAGAGACGTAGCCCAGATGCTTCGCCGGACAAGTCGTCGCCGCAGCCACCTGTGTCGGGAGTGCAGGCGGTATTTGGGATGAAGCGGAAAAGGGTGGAAGATGAAGCCCTGTCGATCTCTGATTCAGACTCAGAAGCCGACAGGGACTCCGCGATTTACATAGAGGAACGGGAGCATGAGGCAGCGTTGAAAAGGAGAAGGCTACAGGGTCGAGGGAGAGCGAGGACGCGGAGCGAAGAAAGAGAGAGGAAGAATTGGAGAAGTGAAATACAACAACGACAGAGGGAAGGAGAGAAGAAGAAGAAGGAATTGAATAGAAGGCTGTTAGGAAAAGAGATGATCAACATCGGTAGCGGCATCGAGGGTTAGGAATTCATGATTCACTGTACATAGGACATATAAGCACACGGAACGACAATGCAGCAACGCCCCATAATCCGCCATCACCATGCCTGGACCAAGAATGTCTCGGTACTTTACTTCGGCAGCTGGACTCCCCGAATACGTATGAGAAAAAGTTTGCGGTCAGCGCAAGCCTATCACGACCGAATCTAGAGTATCCATGTTCAGAGTGGCAGACCTTTACCGTGCAATCATCCTCGCTATAGGAGCCCGAAACGGCTCTGGCTCTTGCTGTGGCTCGTCGCACAGTTGTGTCGTCTGCAGCTCGCCGGCATGTGGCTCCGGCGTGAGACTTCTGCGCTGGCGACGGCGCTTTTGCTTACCTTCATTGGCTTCATCTTTGGCAGCGCGCTTCATTCGAGCTTCGTGGAGGTCCTCATAACTCATCACTTTCGCCTCCCCCAGAACTAATGATCTAGTCGCTCGACGGATCTTGGCTTCACCATTCTCCGTGAACAAGAACCTGTTTTGATCATGAAGAAGAGCCCTTTCGGCAAAGGATATGTTAGCCGCACTTGCGAGCTTCTGTACATGCCGTTGAAGATCTCCTCTGCTCTTGTCGTCAAGCGTATGAGAGTCTTGTTTGATCATGTTGCACAAAGATGCAAGACCTTCTGCTGTCACGGGTGTTGTCGGCGTTCTAAGTAGGCCGTCTCCTAAGCCGGGCGGCACCTCGACTTCTCTGGCAACACAGGGTTTGGCGGGCTGCGGGGTATACCTAAGGACTCGATCCGGGTTGAATGGGAACAGTCCAGTTGCAGCCCAAATCGGCCATGATGTTCCTTTTGGTCAGTGCAATCGTTCTGGCAGGATAGTATAAGGAGGTGAAGTGGTCTTTGCCGATTGCGTCGATGCCTCCCCGGTTGAGCCGCTCGACTTGGTCTCGATAGGCCGTTTTGAGAGGGCCAAAGACTCCGACGTCACATGGCTGAAACTTATGAGACGTGTGAGAGGGCAGGCGACACAGAATGATGTTATTCGCAAAACAATACTCCATCACTTCAAGCGTTTCGTGCGTGCCGAAACCGTCGCAAATCAGTCCCGTGGCTTGTGATTAGCCCGGGCCTTGGTTTGGTCATCAAACACCCGTCTGAGCCACTCCAGACTGATCCAGGAGTCATTGTATCCACTTTCCGAATGGGCGTAGTGCCATCCAGGTGTCGAGTAAGTGGTCCAGTTGCTTCGATGAGTCGAGGCTGGCCAAATGATGAGGGGTAAGAAAGACCTACCGTCTGCACTTATACACTCTATGGCGGTCACCATTGTCCGTTTGACTCCTGCGCCTCGGTAGTCTCGCGCATCATCCTTACCCAATAGGACTTTGACCGTGCCAAGCATGCTCAGCATGACCCTGGTCTCGTCCATGTTGTACACATTCTCTGGCAGAATGTCCCTATCTTGCAACACCGTTCCTATCACCCCAAACCAGTGTGTGATCTTGTGGTATAAATTGTTCTCGTGGCGCTTCCAATCTATTGCCCTGACCTTTCTGGCCTTCAACTCTGGGTGGCGCTTCTCAAAAGCTTGGGCCCAGTTCTTGCCTGGGGCGTTGGGTGGGCTGTGCGGTGCAGACCGCTGCTGGGCAATGCTTAGGGCTAGGTTCGGTACATGCTTGATACGCACAGGATGTCCAAGATTAGACATTAGTAATATGTAATTTACAAGACCTTTCTCCTCTTCTGGATTCAGATATTGTTGGCGTTGAGCCTTAACCTCCTTTGAGGTTCGTCCGTGAGCACGGTGGTGGAGTGTGGAAAGAGGGACTTGCCCTCGGGCTGCATACGTTCTAGACACATCTGGAGGAAGATCCAGCGCCAGCACCTTACTGGCCGCGTCCATGCTACTGATGCGTTGGCAGCATCAAGACCGTCAGCAGCCCGCTGTGCATGACAGAGGCTAGAAGCATGAGTCATAACGTTCTTGAAGCAGCATCTATTTTGAGAACAAACCCTGGACTCAATTATGCTGCCTAAATAGTTAGGCACACACATCGCGTCCTTTTACCAAGACATATCGAGTCAGTATCGGAGAAGTCCCGGAAAGCTTGGTTCAGACGGCTAAACGTTGCAAAGCCTCCAAGTAGCCTCTTCCTAGGTGTTATCGCTCTCTCGGATATTTTAACGGGAGGAGTTGCGCCTACTCCCGCGACGAGACGCGTTTATAGCCCGAGTGCTAGGGGGCTACGTAAGCGGAACCATCGATAGTAGGAGTAGGTAGGCATATTTCTCCCTTTTTGCGGAGGTACGCCTTAATATACTACTAGATAATGATTAAGATACTAGGTAGCTCTTAGCTAAGGCATATATAAGGCCTTAATATGCCTTGCTGTTAGTAATTTCTCGCCACACAGGATTTCTCGCCACATAGGGAGGGACGTTAGGGTGACCGCAAGCGCAAGACATCCTAGCTCTTTAGTAATTAGCTTAACTTCGCTTGCTTGACTGTCGTTTTTAAGCTTTACGTATTTCTTAAATAACTCGATAGCTTCTAACTCCTCTATCTTATCGACTACAATCGGCGTATCTATTAATATATCTCTTAACACTAAGCTTCTCGTCGTAATAACGGTGTGTATCGCCGAAAGTTTAAACATATACTTTTCGATATCTAATATATATTCCCCCTTATTGCCTATCTCGTCGGTACTATCGAAAATAAATAGCTATCGTCTATCCTGCCTACTGAACCAGCTCTTAACGGCTAGAATAATATCTTTAATCTTAGGTAGGTCCGTGTCTTTTAGTATAACGGCGCTATATAGTAGTCGATATAGTTAAACGAAGTCGTACTTAATAGACGTTTAGCTGCCTACTAATATCTAAAAGGTCGCCGAGTAGTGTCGTCTGTACTGGCGGATATAGTCGAGTATAAGCTATGACTTGCCCGCTCCTCCTAGGCCGTGTATAACTACGTATTTCGGGTTAGTCTCGCTATTCTCGATACTTGTATATAGCTAAGCTTCGAGCTGCTTAAGGAGGTAGGGTCGTTAGATATAGGTCGGAACAGGCTTCAGAGAGGTTAGCGTAAAGTCGCCGGTAAAGTCGATTCGAGCCGCCGCTGCAGAGTCTGCCGTGATAAGTTAGATATATCTTCCGAAATAACAGAATTAGACTATACTGAATGTGCAGCCTTGGAAATTGCCTTGAAGCGCCAAGCCGTTGGTGACTGTGGTGTTGCCGATGGTATTGGAGCCTTGCTTGGCGACCGCTTGGCCCATGCTGAAGCTAGGCTCTTCAAACTCGAGCCAGAGTGCGCGCGACCATGTGGACAATGCAAGCTGGACGAGTAAGACCTATGTAATACTCACGCCATTCTTATCTAGATGCGGAGCAACCGTGCCACATGATCAGTCTGTATGGCGTTCTGGGCGGCTGCAAAGCAGCCAATGATGAGCGTCAGTCGTCAGCGAGGCTGAGCGGGGCGCAGCGTGGTAGATAAGTAGAGAAGGCCCGGCAGTGCCTATACTATCTGACATCCTCGCGATTGACATCAGAAAAGCGGTGGAATGGGTCAAGCTCAAGTTCAGCAGGGCTCCATCGACAGTGGCGCCGACTCAAAGCTTCTGTCCTAGCATAAGTAGTACCGCTCTCAAAACAGCCGATGAAGTTGGCGGTAGCTCATTAGATCTTGCGGAACCTGGCAAGCCGCTGATCGGACGCATCGAGTCTGGCAATACCACGATCTCCCATGGCCAAGCGGCGCTGGGTAATTTCAACAACTCTGTCATAAGACAAGGTAGGCTCAACCGAAGGTGCTCTCTATCATTCTGACGCATGGAATGCAGCCAACGATAATGCCACCAGCCCTGCCGTCGCTCCAAAAAAAGAAACGAAGAAGACAGAAGAGAATCGCCGTGAAGCATACACAGTTGCTTGGATATGCGCTTTACCGAAGGAGCAAGCGGCTCTGATCCTTGACGATGTTCACGAAAAGCTGCAGAGCAAGCCACATGAGAATACTTATATCCTTGGTCGAATCGATATCCACAACGTCGTGGTGGCTTGTCTGCCCACTATGGGTACTACTGCTGCTGCCCGTTGTGTTGCACGTTTAGAAGATGGTTTCAAGTCTCTTCGCTTCATTCTCTTAGTGGGTATCGGCGGCGGGGTACCGACAAAGACAGACATTCGCCTCGGCGATATTGTCGTCAGCACGCCGATAAAGAAGTATGTTGGAGTCTTGCAATACGACTACGGCACAAAGTTTCAGGCGGAGCATCTGGAGATCCGTCCATCTGCTCTCGGTCGACCATCTGAGCTACTCATAACGGGAGTCTCGGCAATGAACACTAAGTACGCTCAGGCCAGTGATGGCAAGACAATAGGCGATGTTTTACATCAGTATACGACAATGTTAAGCGATAAGTTCCCACAGATGCAGTCTTTGCGACGGCCGCAACGGGACCAGCTCTTTGCCGCTTCGTACAGGCATCTCGATGATGATTTAGCATGCGACAAGTGCAATTGCGATTTGGCCAACGTGGTGAGCAGACCCTCACGACCTAATGCGTATCCACGGATACATGCCGGCCTGATTGCATCGGGTAACGAAGTAATGAGAGATGTCATTGAGAGGGACAGACTGGCTCATGAGACAGACGTTTTATGCTTTGAGATGGAAGCAGCAGGAGTGCAGACTAGCCTTGGATGGCTGGTGGTACGAGGTATCTGTGACTACTGCGACTCGCATAAGAACAAAGACTGGCAGGACTACGCTGCGGCAGTGGCAGCTGCTTATGCAAGGGAGCTTCTCAAAACTGTTCCTGGACTCGAGCCCGAGCGGCATTGACCATCGAATGGTGCTTCATAGGACAAATTATCCTAAGGACCGTGAGCACGACGCAAGGTAGTCATGCAATCACAAGGTATAACGCCAGGGAAATATAGAAGTGGGCGAATGCTGGGGTACGCAGAAATCAAGTCTATCGAGTCACACCTCATGGATGTCCATTTATGTGTTGCCTGCCCTCTACGACGTTCATTCCGGCGCACAGTATAGTCGTTGAAGTTACTCAAAGCTATAGGTCTGCGAGAGACTGTGATATTGCCAAAATTGATGAGCCTTCTAAAGTAGGAACTTGAGCTGATCTGACGGCATTCTTGGTCGACGAGCGGATGTCGGCTGTATCTTTCGAGCCACGATATTTGGTGTGTGGACTTCGCTCTAGTTCATCAGTGTCTGCGCAGACAAGTCTTTGCCCGCTCAGCCTCGCTGACGACTGACACTCATCATTGGCTGCTTTGCAGCCGCCCAGAACGCCATACAGATTGATCATGTGGCATGGTCGCCCCGCATCTAGATAAGGATGGTGTGACGCAATGCTTTTCTTCATTTTACTCCTACTATACTGCGCGCATGCTCCGGTTAAGGAAAGCCTATTAACATGGGCCAAGCGGTTGCCAAACAAGGCCCAAATACGATCGGCAATACTTCTATCTTGAATGGTCAGGCATTTCTAGGAAATTTCAATTATTGCACAATCAGTAAGACTGGCCTCATTGCTTCGTGTGACGTTTCTGACTTACAACGATAGACTCTGCAGCGGCGACTCGAACCAACTTTACCGGCGACTTTACGCTAACCTCTCTAAAGCCTATCTAAATATACGTCTAACGCTCCCACCTCCTCAAGCAGCTTAAAGCTTAACTATACACATATATCGAGAATAGCGAGATAGACCCGAAATACGTAGTTATATACGGCCTAGGAGGAGCGGGCAAGTTATAGCTTATACTCGACTATATCTGTTAGTATAGACGTAACTACTCCGCCACGATCTAGATCTCCGTAGGGAGCTAGGCTACTATCGAGCGCGACTTTACTTAACTATATCGACTACTATTTAGCGCTATTACACTAAAAGACGCGGACCTTCTAAAGATTAAAGATATTATTCTAGTAGTTAAGAGTTAGTTTAGTAGATAGGATAGAGGATAGCTATTCGTATTCGATAGTACAGACGAGATTAGTAACGAGGAGGAATATACCCTAGATATAGAAAAGTATATATTCGACCTTCCGGCGATCTATACTATTATTACGACGAGAAGCTTAGTGGTAAGAGATATATTAATAGACACGCCGATTAAAGTCGGCAAGATAGAGGAGCCTAAAGCTATAGACTTATTTAAGAAATACGTAAAGCTTAAAAACGACAAGCAAGAAGTTGAAGTTAAGCTTATAGTTAAAGAGCTAGGATATCTTGCGCTTGCGGTTACACTAGCTGGGTTCTATATTAGCCAGACTCCAGACCTTACGCTGGATCTCAGAAACTACCTACCGAGATATCGTCGCCAGAGAAAGCATTTACTAGATCAGAGACCTCGAAAGGTCGTGCATCAGTACGGCGAGAGCGTCCTGACGACATGGGAGGCGTTATTCGAGTCTCTTGGGAAACAATCACCAGCTTCAGCTCACTTTTTAATGCTGTTAGCGTGCATTAGCCCGGATGATATTTACACGGGGCTCTTTTGCGATCTAGAGGACGTGGATGGTCCGGACCTGCTTTGGAAGAGGCTGTTGTGTTTAGACGAGCGCGTTGATGCCGTCATAGTTCAAGACTGTCTCCGACACTTGGCGGAATACTCCCTGGTACAATGGAAAGATGAACAGGGAAGCTACATAATGCATAAGCTTGTGCATGCGTGGGTATTCGAGCGCCTTACGCTACAAGAGCAGCAAGAATATGCACACGCGACGGTAGAGCTTTTAAGTCAGTGGACATCTGCTACAACCCTTAGCCTTACGACTAAAGATCGCATTATCCCGCACATCACCACAAACCAGGATGTGGTGAACAGCGCCTTGAAAGGTATCAATAAGCACTCCGGCGGTGCGATTTCCGGCATGGTCGCGTTTTATTTCCGGACTACGAATTTCCTTTACAGAATGGGCAAGTATTCTCAGGCTTTAGTAGGATTCAGAGCTTGCTCGGCATGGTACAATCTCCTCTATGGACCAGAGCATCCAGACACTATCTCGGCTATGAGCAACTTGGCAATCACGCTCCGCGATCAAGGTAAGACGGACGAGGCGGCGTCGATACAGCAGCAAGTACTCGAGATAAGTAAGCGGATCCTTAGACCAGAGTATCTAGACACTATCTCGGCTATAGGTAACTTAGTAAACGCGCTTAGCGACTAAGGCAAGATATACGAGGCGGCGTCGATATAGTAGTAAGTACTCGAGATAAGCAAGCGGATCCTTAGACTAGAGTATCTAGATACTATCTCGGCTATAGGTAACTTGGCAAACGCGCTTAGCGACTAAGGCAAGACGGATAAGGCGACGTTAATGCGGCAGTAAGTACTCGAGATAAGGCAGCGAATCGTCGGTCTCGAGCATCCAGACACTATCATAGCGATGAGCAACTTGGCTGTCACGCTCCGCGATCAAGGCAAGACGGACGAGGCGACGTTGATGCGGCAGCAAGTACTCGAGATGAGGCAGCGGATCCTCGGTCTCGAGCATCCAGACACTATCTCGGCAATGAGCAACCTGGCTGTCACGCTCAGCGACTAAGGAAAGATAGACGAGGCGGCGTCCATAAAGCAGCAAGTACTCGAGATAAGGCAGCGTATCCTTAGACCAGAGCATCCAGACACTATCTCGGCTATGAGCAACCTAGCTAACACGCTCAGCGATCAAGACAAGATAGAAAAGGCGGCGTCGATGCGGCAGTAAGTACTCGAGATAAGAAAGCGTATTCTTAGACTAGAGCATCCAGACACTATCTCGGCTATAAGCAACCTAGCTAATACGCTCAGCGATCAAGGCAAGATATACGAGGCGGCGTCGATGCGGTAGCAAGTACTCGAGATGAGAAAGCGTATCTTTGTACCTGAGCATCCAGACACTATTAAGGCGATGAGCAACCTGGCCATCAGTCTATGCTATATTGGTAAGATTGACGAAGCTTTGTCGATGCAGCAGCATGTCTTGGAAAAAAGTCAGCGGATTCTCGGTTTGGAGCATCCAGACACTATCGCGGCGATGAACAACTTGGAGATTATGCGCAACATGCAGCAGGGGATGAACGAGTAGTTAGGTTATGAATGTTGCCCTGGATTCCTAGTACAATTGAGTTGCCTAATCAGATAAGATTCGCTTCGCTGTTCATTATAGAGATAAACCTAAGCACGTGCTAGCACCGCCACATCGGAGGGTGACCCTCGTTCCGCCGAGGGGTGTTTCTCGCCACGGAGGGCATCTCGTTACGCAGGGACGGACGTTAGTACCTTAGCACGATAGAAGTTCAACTTGGCCGTCCAAATGCGTGTTCTATGTCACAAAGATCTTTTTTCTACTTCATCACCTCGCGGGTGAAGACGTCTTCCAGTAACTCCAATGCCAAACTAACACTCACTGCAAGACTCATGGTAGGAAGCCTTCAAATCTGAGATCCCACGAACTGAAATATTGATTCGTCAGCTCTGTCGTGCGTTGTCTGTTTATTCCTGCAATGAAATCGGATAGAATCTTGGCCTCGTGCTGGTTGTAGCGCTTACAAGTGGGATATAAGTCACCTCTGTGTCAACAACATGGAGATGCAAGTTGAAGTCCGAAAACAAGCTATGGTAATGGCAGTCCGAACCTTTGACAGATCAAATACGTGACCACTTTTGAACTTCGAATCTCTGTAGCCGAACGACTGCGCTATCAATTCCGGCCTCCCGTCGCCATTATAGCTCGTGGGGTTCCCCGCCAGTACATGCGTTTTACATTTCGGTGAAGAGCAAGTGTGTCGCAATCACATGGCCATATAACCATATAGCACGCAGGACAATACAAAAAGATTAAGGAACATAATTCAAGAAGCACCGCTAAGATGCCGGACTGATTGAGAGTATCTGGACTGTAAAGCAACAAGGTCGTCCCGTCTGGGATCTGGTGCAATTCTGTCGGTGCTATAAGCAAGACAGATCGGGCAAACAACAGACCGAATGGGCATATTAGGCTCTTGCATGAAGCCTTGCATTCTAAGATGGATGTGTCAAACAAGACATTGGGCAAACAGTAAAAATCTGCCTTGCTCAGGTGAGCGCCTCCACTTTGTGATTTTGTCTGGCTACGCGACGTAAGGATGATTAGTGACTCGATTTGACCCTGTGTAGGTGATGATCTAGAGCAAGTTCATCCGTAGAGGTATCGATAACCGGACTAACTGAGTATGATAAGGAGATAATCCATCGGGTGTGATGATAACGTGGAAGTGTTGTCATTGGCAGTGACGACAGCCGTGCTGAAAAGTTGATGTGGGCGCCCGTACGATTCCAGAAGCTCCTCAAACTGCCGTACATGAGGATTTCTGGTAAATAGTCTAACCTGCATGTCAAGATGGTCCGCAAAGTCGTCCGTTTCGCGTGAGACATTACTGAATGTCCCGATTGGAGGGGTGCAGAGGTCAGCCCATAGTTGAAATTTTTATCTATATTTTGTCGCTCTGAGCTTGAACGGCAAGGATGGTTGTCGAGTCAAAATGGCTATCAGCGCCCAGACGGCATAAAGCCTACGCATTCAAAGGAGGGTGACTAAAGGCGGGGACAAAGGCAGGTTCAAACTATCGTTCCTACTGGCTGTCTCTGATCCTAGGTGTACTCAACCTGACATAGCTGTATATTGAGCAGAGGATATTGCTGTCGATCGTCTTGCTATCCCTCGAACCTCACCAAATCCGCCCAGCTCCCAGTTCGAGGGTAGTAATTGTATTCAAAACTTGTTGGCGGGAAAGGCCACTGTATTTTCAGGAGCTCCGAGCACAATCGAGCAACTTTGAGATGTCGAGTAGACAAACCGAGGACCCCCATTTATTTTCGTGATGACCTAAGGATCATCCAGCCTTGATATGAGATGGCCGTGCGACCAGCCGATCCCAAGTTCATAGTGTATACACGTCACGTTCTAAAATCAAATCGAAAGTGTAGCTGTGTGCCATTCACATGAAAATTAACATAGTCCACAACAATTATGATCCCTTTTCGTACTCTTCCAGTACCCGCGAATAGTGTCCCATCGTACCATCGACCACGAACAGTCTCATAGCTTCCGCCAGGTTTTGTATTTTCTCATCGCTCAATACTTCCGACAGCAGGGGAGACATGTTGAGCTGCGCCTCGGCTCTTTTGACCTCTTGAATGTACTCTTCCCGCTCCCTGTATCTTGAAATGAGATCCTCGGTTTTGGGCGACCCATCCGTGTTGTATTTACGCGATGCATCCATCGGTCGTGGCGTTGCGCGAACAGTCAGCGGAAAGGTCACAGTTTCCCACGGCGCAGTAATCGCATATTCCCAATCAATAACGCCTAGCATGTCGTACGCAGAGTCGACGACAATGTTGTTATATCCATAGTCTGCGTGGATTAGAGGGAAAGGACCTCGGTTGTGCCGACCGGAGATGCGATCCGCCAACTGATTTACCATGTCAGGGAAGCTGTTGATGGACTCCCATACGTCCTCACCGCAGTGGTGCAGGACGAGTTCCTTTGAAGTTGGAAATTCAGCAGCCGCGGCCCAGGCACGGAGATAGTCTGAAGCTGTGTCAAACGGTCCCCCAATGCCAGGGATAGGTCCAATGTCGATAGTCCCATCTTCACGCAATGCAAGCGTCCCTATGCGTGGGAAAAGCAAGTTGCTAATTTGCACCTAACACGGCAGCTGTCAGTCTTTTCTCTCATGTCCGATTTCGGTTGTACACACATGAGCATTGGCCATCTGCTTGAAGAATGGAACTTTGAACTACTGTGGAATATAGTCGAAATTAATATCTATGGCGCAGTTTCCTGGTAGGCACTCCATCAGGATGAACGCGGCGCCGAACCCAGCGTCAGATCTACCATATCCTAAAATCCGTGGGACAGGCACGGAAGTTCGTTCTGCGACGAGCCTATGGCAGTCGACCTCGCGCAGCATCAAAGCATCATCAGATTCGGTCTCATCTACCTTTCCATCCGCAACTGAGGGAATTCGAAAACGAACTACCCAACGCTCCCCTCCTGCAAAGCTTAGAATTCGAACCATGTGGCGGCCACCGAGTGCAATTGGCTCCTCCACATGGCAAGATCTTGCTCCTCTGAGCTTCGACGCGTAGGCTGTTAATTGAGACCAGTCAATCGCATCTAATAGATCCTGGCACCGGCGTGACCGAGGAGTATCTTCCTTGAGCACCGACAATCCTTCCCATTTGTATTGTGAGAGACCCAGGCCAGAATCCATAGTTATTTATTAACTGAGAATATCCCGTTTTCAGATTGCTAATGATGGAAGAAGATGCGCGGTTGAGCGAGCAAACATGTCTGTTCTAGAGCAGTTAAAAATTGATTAGTGCAGCAGGTGGCGCAGTCACGTGTAGTTCTTGCTTGGACCGTGACATCGCAAAATTTCCACCAATGGAATAGCGCATTACCTTCAACAAAACTACTCGTAGCCATTGGTGTCCCGTTTTGTGCAGCTTTATCAAATTCCAGTACGCGCCCTGAGACGAGCTTCCCATCGTTGCATTGTATGACCTTGAATGTTCCGAATGTCCCGTCAGACAGTGCGACAAAGGTGCGACATGTGAAATTCTGCTTTACAAATGATCGCGCGCGCTTAAATATACAACTCGCACCAACTAGTTAATCATTGTGCGTGGGCTCTTTCCAAGAGGTTCTTCCATTTGGGTGGAACCATGGGTTTGATCAGCTTCTGGGACACAACAGGATGCTCATACTCGACAATCTGCTTTGACTCCTTGGACCTCCCTCTGGGTGCGTCCGAGTTGGTGGACGGATGGCATCGTCCGAACGACTTTCGACACTGCCACCTGAAAAGCATGGCCAAAAGCGGAAGCGGGATCATCGCAACCATCATGTAGACATGTGCTCCACTACTCTTAGCCCCTTGCGCACCCACAACCAGAGCCGTCATCACATTTCCGAGTACCATCGCAAACAATATCCTATCCGCAATATCTTCCCAGAATTGACCGTCTGACTCGATTTTGGTGGCAAACACAAATTGCAGAAGGTACGACTTGAAGCACGCCTCGAGCGCGATGAATACCGCCGTCACTGGCAGAATCAATGGTTGGATTGTGCACAGGCATAGTCCTATCGTCATTGAGAACAAGTAGCCATTGTAGTGATCCGCGTATTTGAATATCACGGGCTTTTGCAGCTCTTCTTTCTCTCTATCCGTCAATCTGACCCATCTTTGTTTGACATATGCCTGAACGAGTGGCCAGAGTTGCAATAAGTCTATGGCTGCGGCCAAGCTACGCTGAAGTTGCCATGACATCCAATATGGAGACGCGGTGCAGAGACTGCTGACGATGTCAGAAAAGACGTGAGTCTGCTTCACAGTGTTCCAGATACTCGGATCACGGCCATTGCGCAACGCAAACGCTGCTGCAAAGAAGGTCCACAGGGCAGCAAAGCTCGAAAACATGAGCAGTTTGTTGAAAATGAAGAACGCGTACAGCTTGGCGAGGACATGCCGCTCTCTCATTGTTTTGCTTCGGTCACCTGCGTTCTGAGACAGGCGTCGATAGATACTGGGGAGGACCATGTAGAATGCAGACTGCAAGCATGGTGCCAGAATTCCCTGAATCATGGCCCATGTATTTCGATGTTGATCTAAATTTTGCTCAAAGCTGGGCCATACCAGTGCAATGTTGCTGAAATTGGATAGAAAGACTGCAACTAGAACGTTAGGCACGATGAACAGCACAGTGAGAGCAACCATGATGAAACTGTTCCATAGCCGATTACGTTGAGCATCTCCAGCTTCCATCGAAAGATTCTTCCAAATGAGGTCGGCTGGCTTTGGTGCCGCTTCGACCGTAATGCCGTGTGGCGCTCCTTCTTTCAGGACGATCCGCGCGGCTTCAATGTTGTCGTATTGCACGATCGCATAGGGTTCTTCCTGAAATCTACTCTGTTCTCCGCGAAGCTGCGCGATTCTTTTCTCATATTGTACGATGTTACCGGGTAACCTCGTAATATCTCTCTTCGCAATTGCTACTCTGGTGGCGTGATACGCTTTTCGCCATGTGACTCGGGGTTGTCCAATAGTCTCAATCTGTAAGGCGGCTGCCTCGAAGGCTTTGACCGCAGTTGAGTGCCCCCGCAAGACATCGGACAGCTCCGTAAAATCGACACCGATTTTTATGCGTACCTGCGACGGCTTCAATCCCTCGCGCACAAATAAACTTTCAAGCTCTTGCTTGTCATATTTGTCATTAGGGATTCGTGCCGCCTTTTGTCTGTCAGTCTACTAATCAGGTGTGTCTTTGCTGGTTTCTTACCAGAAGTGCATGAGAGTGAGGGCTATTCCGATGCTCTATAGAGCACAGGATATGTTCTCGGAGCCGGCCGATGGCGTGATGGTTATACCACAAGAACACCATGATTGTTGCGTCGAAAAGGTACGCACAAACGACATAGCCCCAGAAACGCTGGCCTCGTGAATACACAGGCGTAAGTCTCATCAGCA
Source organism: Carpinus fangiana (assembly GCA_006937295.1). Lineage (NCBI taxonomy): Eukaryota > Viridiplantae > Streptophyta > Magnoliopsida > Fagales > Betulaceae > Carpinus > Carpinus fangiana. The sequence goes on from VIBQ01000016.1 coordinate 776,101, forward strand.
CAGTGATATCGTGGTAATCGACATCTCTATGATTGCCCATCAGCAATATAGGAATGAAAGACGTGCAGCCCAGCACAGATAAGACGAGGAATATGTTGCGGCACATGCGCAGAAATCGGATCAACACCACGGCGTCCATGCCAATGGCTTCCACTAGGCTGTGTTCCGTCGGTGCAACAGCATATTTCCACCACATTAGCATACCATCACCAAGATGCTTGGACTCAACCTTTCGAGCGTAGATGTTTTGTTTGCGTGGTCTAAGTATGCAAAAAGCGACAATAAGTAGGGGTACGAAGCATACAGACAGAATCGTGCTGGCAGTCACTGATGCCGAAGCAATCTGTGAATTGTCAGCACAAGTCGAGATCGCAATGTTGTTTGAAGAACGTGCCTGCGACTGAAATGGATTTGAGATCGATTTGAGGAGGAGATCGGTGTCAACGGTGCCAGCCATCGTGAAGTTGCCATGGCTCCGCCTAGGGACGATGTGCCAATTATCTATTGTGCGCCACCCCTTGGGCGGCTACTTAGCCGGACAGAGCGGCTACATACTCCGGTCTTGTTACCGCTGACCGCACACAGCGGCTATGAGGCCCCCACAAATGAGTCGTCGTTTTATAGCCAGCAGCGCAGGAAGGAGGGGCGAGCATCTTATGGCTTGCGCATTTTTTCACAACAATCAGGAGGAGCTCGCATCTTTGATCCAATCAAGCGTGATTGACATCGCTGCACGCATCTTCCTGACAATTACTAATTGTCGTTTATTCTATGGTGAACCAGGGACGTTGTATAAAGACCATTGGGCGGCTTCTGCTTTGATTCATGAGTGTATCTCTATCCAAGGTCGACCGAGCCGAGATTGGGGCCAGGCACTGAAGGAGCTTTATGATTTCACGTGCAGCCTACGTCAAGTCGATCACATGCCCGCGCCGCTTCTGCGACGCGGATCTTGGATGGGAAATGGCACTGAATGTCAACCTAGGTTGCTCTTGTCGTGCTCCGAGCAAACTCGCCCGCAGCAGAATTTTCCCAAGAGGGAGCTTTGGGCCATGTCTCACGGTAAAATTGTTGAGCTTTGTTACGAAAGAGCAGGATGTATACCCCAAATTCATGTTCGACCAGTGGTGTACGAGCTAGTCCGAGAACTGAAAAGACGACGTTTTCGACCCACTTTAGATCAAATCAAAGAGGAAGAGGATACGCAGCTGGCGGGTGACTTGCTGTAACTTCACCGAACTTTCACTTCCGTCATACGTAAAGAATCCTCTTCTATCGTCTCACGATCCGAATCCGATCGCTAACCAGGAGGTGGACAGATTGGACGGTCTGCTTCGAATGAGTCTCGCGTAAGATTTCACATCACCATGAATAAGACAGACCAGGCATTTAGGCGCAGTTCCATAAAACCTTGAAAACTCAGATGTTTTTTTCATAGAGCACTTAAGTTCTGGCGTCCAAATGCGAACATTCTTGAAGGCCAAATTCAGTCCGTGACCCCATGGAATGGAGTGATAATCAAGCGAGCGTGAGCTAGCTGCTGATCTAGCATTACGTGCAGCTGAGCCAGCGTCTGTCTGCTCCGAAAATTCTATTATGTTTTGCCGGGAGATGTTGAGTAAGTTAGGGCCGCTGACAAACGACGTCGCCGACTTTTTTGAACAGATCAAAACCCTAGCGCACGGCAGTCCAGCGCCCCTGCCATTTCTCAAATACCCACCTACTCAATGCAACGTTTGCAGCATGCGAGGCCACCTTCATCAGCCTGACTCCCTCGCACAAGAACGCATATGGAATTGATTGCTCAGCGGTAGCCAAAGGAGACCTTCGAGACCGATTGCAAGCATCAGTGGAGTTACCGCATTCTGTTGATCGTCTCGATCCTTCTTGTAGAGATGCCAGACATAGTAGACCAGAAACCCAGTAAGCACCAAGCATTGATATATCATCACTTTGAAAAAGTCGGGTCCAATGATAGCATGCAGACCCCAATAGTATTCAATCTTGTCAATTGGATGTACTTCGAGTTGAAACGGTGACTTTTCTTTGGAAGAAGTGATAGGAGTCGCTTGGGGCACGGTTCCTGGGAAGCAATAGGGTATTTCGCATACAATCGTGACCGCCACTGAGCGATGCTGATTGCAGCGACTCTACCGCCACACGACCTCACGAGCTCGTACTCTTGGTCTTCCACAGCAGGAAATTCGGACCAAGCCACATGCAATTTACCAGGTGCAGACTTTTCGAATCTGTCGCAATGAAAGTGGGTCAGAGTCCAGGGACTCAACCAGTGACGCCAGCCTCGAAGGCCCTGTACTAGTGTCTTTGCTTCGACTGTGAACGTGTCATCACAGAGTCTAGTCGTCCGGACGTGTTTCCTACACCTAGACTTGTCGAATGTGAGGCAACCATAGCGCAGATCGAGCCCATTTTCGACTGCTATCAAAAGATGCAATTGACGCGTATACTCATTCGGAGGACCTGTTGCTGAGTCCAATTGTATTGTCAGGTCATTTCGGTCTCGAACTGCTGAATTACTTGGAAAATGTTGTTTGCTCTCGTGTCTCTCTCCAGAACCGCCATCTTCACCAGCGCTTGAGGCTGCAGAGGTCGATGCACACTCACACGTTCCGATGGTATGAGCGTGCAATTTGAGAACATTGTCAGCCAACCATGCTGTCACTGTAGTCGAGCTTTTGGTATCCCTTTCGCTCCATGACAAAATACACCTTTTAGAAAGGCAAGGTAGCGGCCACCACGCCCAGGGCTCACAGGTATAACGCTCCATGGCGAGCTGTACATGTTCTATAATGGAAGGCGTTAGAGAAATCCGTTGGTTGAAGAGTGTGACACGGAAATCATTGATGCTAGCCCATGGAAACGGACTGCCCGTTTCCTCTCTCCATTCTAACTCAACTTGTGCAAAAAGTTCGTCTGGGTCTTCGAGAGGGCTTGCTCCAGCTTCGCAGCGCTGTTGAATCGTTCGTTCTGTCTCAGCAAGAGCCTGCTCCGTGAGAAGCAGAGACGGGTCTCCTGGTTCGAGTAAAGCTTCCTCGGCAGCCATAACTGTCTTTAAGAGCTCAGCCGCTTCCTGGATTCTTCCAAGAGATCGATAAGCCATCGCAAGGTTGAATTTGACTGAGAGAAAGTAAGGCTGCCCCTCTTGAGACTGAGCATCAAGTCTCTCCAAAGCAGACTCATAAAATGTAATAGCTTCTTCTAAGGCTCCCCCGTTGTGCAGAATCTGTGCTAGACGCATTTTCGAGAGAATGACTTCAGGGTGGCCGGGATAATAGTACGTTTCCTGGAACTCCAAGATATGTCGTGATAGGTCAATACCTTCTGCCGCACGTTCTGCTGCTAGATAAGCCTTTACCAGCAAAAAAGAAGCATTTTTGCGGCAAGAGTTATAAGACCAATTTTGGCGGTCTTCCGCTTGTACGACTTGCTCACAAAGCTTCACGGCAGCCTCGAGCTGTTGTAGATCTAAGTAGACTTGAACCAGAGAAAGCTCGGCATTTATGCGCCGTGGGTGAGCTTCTTCGAGCACGTTCAGCTGAACCGCGACAACATGCTCAAGGACAGACCTTGCCTCTTCATATTTGTCACTTCTGCTGTATACCATTCCAAGCGCTAGCTGCGACTGGAGACGGCTGGGGTGAGTTTCTCGTAGAGTTGTGGCTTCTACTAAAACGACATGCTCGAGTATTTGTACCGCTTCGCCGACTTGGCCGTTAGCTTCATATGCGCCCGCGAGCGCATGCTGCGCTGCCAGTCGAGACGGATGATCTTTAGCAAGCTTCTCTTGGACCTTAACGACATGCTCGAGCATTTGTACCGCTTTATCGACTTGGCCGTTAGCTTCATATGCGACCGCGAGCGCATGCTGCGCTGCCAGTCGAGACGGATGATCTTCAGCAAGCTTTTCTTCAACCTTAGCAATATGCTCGAGAACACTGACGGCATCTGTAGCTTGACCTTTATACGTCATGTTTCTAGCAATCAGTCTCTGTATGTCAAGATGTAAAGCATCGGTATTCTGTAAATATTGAGGACGTCGGGTCTGATGCTCGCCAAGCGACTTTGCCCCTTTCTCGAAACCAAAGTCGTCTCGAGTGATTGAAGATATGTTAAGAAGCCAGAATATCAGCTTCAGTCGTGGAATTTCTGGTAGCCGTTCCAAATATTGGCTGGTAGCGTGCCTTAGACATTGGCGCACGTGGCCACTGACAATCTCAATGAATTCAGTGTAGCCGTAGTAGCCTTGCAATGACAATGCCAAAGTATTGGCTGCCATGAGCCAAGATCCAGTCTTCATATCTGAATCTTGTCGTGCTTCAGCCCATGACTGAACCAAGGTGTGCATGGCGAAACCAGAATCTACGCCCTCCGAAACTTCCGTGACCAACGAAAGACTGCATAAAAGATGACACACATTATTCCAGCGAGTTCGACCACGGACGCCACGACTTTCGTCAGGCACAAACTGTGGTAGATAGGATACGTGGTTTCCGTCCAGCGACGAATCTACTTCTGAGCTGGCGTCAAGAGTCCTAGATTGAAGTGCGTGCGCGTACGCTGAAGCTCGAGCAAAAATGAGCTCGTAGTTACCTCTGAGATCAGTGAGGGCCATGCAGTGTATCAAGTTAATGGCATCCACCGCTGCTGTATCTCTCTTGTTTGCCTGTTGTTGAAGATATTCTGCCGACACCTCAAAGGTTTTGTAGATACTTCCGTAATCCGACGTGCCTTGCTTCTTCTCATATGCGAATACCATGAGCCTGTCTTGGTGGAAGACTTCTAAATATTCTTCAAAGCAGTTTGCCGACCGGAGAATAGTCTTTACATACGAGCCCGCCAACACGATTGCGAGCGTCAGATAATCAAGAGCTTGGAGAAGCTCAGCTGCACCAGGAGACTCTACTCTCTTAGAGGCCTTGAGCAAGAGTTGCATTGCTAGTTCTGACTTGAGCTGATCAAGACGCTGAGACCCGACATTGGCGTGCTCTGCGCACTCTGGGTTACGCGTGGTGATGATGATGTGACCCATGCTGATGGCCGGAATATACTGGTCGATCGGCAAGTATGGATCATCTGCATTGTCCAGGACAAGCAGCCAGGGCTTGTTGCTGCTGGAAAGCCTTGATTTTACCAAGGACAAGCTCGTCTCTGGCCAAAGGCACTGCTGCGCGATGTGCTTAAAGCTTCCTTCAGCCGCCTCCGCGCTGCCGCAGTTGACCCAAAACGTGCCCCAGTATCTGCTTGCAATTTAGCAGGAAACTCTTGAAGAACAATGCTATGCCGCTTACTCTTCAGAATGATCCTCGGCATATTTCAAGCATACTTCACTCTTGCCGGTCCCGCCAATACCGTTGATGACAAAGACCTTCGTTCGACGGTGAATCTCCTGACCATCTGCACCGAACGCTGCGGACAACTGCAGCCCAATATCTTCTCGGCCAGTATATAGAGGATTGATATTGCGTGGAATGGTGGTCGGGTATGCTGGAGCAGATTCTAATCCGGTCAGCAGTTGCTGATTGAGCTATTAACATTAAAGTTCTTACGGCTTTCAGTCCTGGAACTAGAACGATTCATTAGACCATCCAGGCAGTATTCAAAACGTCTAAGAGGAAGACTCCAATAATGACCTACTACGAATAATAATGGAAGGTATTGCTATTACCGGTGTTGGCGATACCCTCGCGGTAAACGGTAGCATTGCCTGTATCACCGTATACTGGAGCTGGTGGCATCATGACAGCCGTGTTCTCAACACTAAAATTAGTACTCCACGCCTGCTAATACGTCACGCAAGAACTTACTGCGGCCTCTATCCCTAAGTATGGTTAACGTTAAAAATGAATACATCTCTTAGCAATGCTTACCAGTTGCCTTGACAGCTTTAACTGTACTTTGCACGGCCGGAACGGAGATGACTGAAAGCAACTCCCGGCTGTAGGCAGCAGCAACCAAGGCCGCATATTTTTGCCATTCATCTCGCTTAAAAGCATCGGCATAGTCGCAGATCCCTCGTACGACAAGACAGGGGAAGCTATCCATCAACCCAGCGGCTTCCATCTCAAAACATAGAATGTCACTGTCTTTACAAAGCCGCTCCTGTTCCTCAGCGCTTGCAATAACGCTGTTCCCTGATGCAATCAGACCGTAATGGATCTGAGGCTCCGATCCGTATTTGCGAAGTGGACGGTGGAGGACCTGGTGCGGTCCACAGTCTTTGCATTGGGGGTCTTTGTAGTTGCAGTCTGTAGTGTATGCCTGATCTCTGTCCGCGCCAGGGTAACCGTAGTCGTCACTGATCCGAGGGTATTTCTGTCTTACGCGCTCCAGATTACTAGCAAGCTGAGACCCTTCAAGGTCGTGTGTCGCTTGAAGAGTCTGTATAGCGCCGAGCAAGACCAGTGGAGGCTTGTTCAGCTGACCACGCCGCGCAAATCTGCCATCTGCTTCTCTCTTGCCAAAGTCGTACTGGATGACGCCGCCAAATGTTTACGTAGGCTTGCTGACCACTACATCACCAAGCCTGATGTCGTTATCTCCTAGAAGGACCCCTCCACCAATGCCAACCATAAGGCCAATGCGAATAGACTTGAAGGTGCGAAGCATGCCCCGAGCGACGGTGGCGGACGACTCGTTGCCATACTTGCCAGCAGGGAGACAGGCCATCACGACTTGATGGCTATCAATCCGGCCTAATATGTATGTGTTATTGTCTTCAGCGTCGATGCTGTCTTCAATACCATTATAGATCTCATCCAGCATCGCTCTCGCCGCGGCAAGCTCGTGCGACAGCCCACATATCCAGCCAACTGTGAAGTCGTCTCGGCGCATTGTCTGTGTCACGGTGCGTCAGTGCTCTGTCCGTTTCGCTTTTGAGGGACAGGTCAGCTCGACCTCGTTGATGCCGACCTAGCATGTTTGCAGGAGCGCAAGTAGCCTGACGAGAAGGCACCGAGGCTGAAACTCATCAGGCTGTAGGTGGGGCTCGACTACTTCTGTAGCCAATCACTCCATGCGGCGCTGCGCCTCATTTTGTCAGACGAAGCCTGGACCTCGTCGCTTCTACTCGTTTTCGCATCCCGTGCTCGCTTTACCTACAGCCTGACGCCTTACAACTTCTTCACTTTGCTAACCAAATGAGTGGGAGAAGAAATCTGGTATGGAGGTGAGGGAAATCTGCTAGTCGCCCAAGCTGATGTAGAGGTGGTGCGCCGTCATTCGGTGGAGCTGTAAGGGTGGGTCACAGCGCCAATTGCCTGCCGTCCCTGGCCAATCTAGGCAGAATCAAGGGTCGCGTGCCTTTCAGACTATGATCCAAATTCTTTTAAATGTCAGCTGATCCAACTCTCACTTATTTATCAAAGTTCCATGGTTCATAGTCACGGGATCGTGTACCGCCAGAAGCTGAACACATGTGACGGCACCGCCACAACGGAGGGTGACCGTTATCTCGCCGGGTGTTTCTCGCTACGGCGGGCGTCTCGGCACGCAGGGACGGACTATAGTCGGCTTTTACGTCACCTCATGATCGGCAACTGACTGCACCGGAAGTCTGGGGTAAGGGAACGAGTCTTGGAACGCGGTGATAAAATTATTCATCGTTTAACCTCCCTCCCTACGTGGCGAAAAACCCTGTGTGCCGAGAATTTAACAACAGTAAGGCACATTGAGTCCTTACATAGGTCTCAACTAAGAGCTACTTGATATGTCGGTAGTTATCTAATATCAAACTATTGCGGACCACTGTACAAGAGAAGATTAGTACTCGCTTGCTCCTGCTATCGCTGGTTCCGTCTACGTAAGCCCCCAGCGCTTAAGCTACGAGCGCGCTTTGTCGTGTAGGCAGGCTTCAAACCTCTTTTTCGAAAACATATCAGCGAAATTGTGACCGACAAGAAACTAGCTCGACATTGTGCTAACGTTCAGCAGTCAAGAGCATGCTTTCCGTGACATCTCCGATGCTGGCCCGAGCTAAGTGATATGTCTTGGCAAAAGGACGCCGATGGTGATACCTGAATTTGAGGCATAAGAATTGGAGTCGCTGTTGTACTTATAATTCTAAGGTCTGCGTTCCCCCTTCCGGAAGCCGCCCCCGCCCCTTTAGGGAAGGCGCTACTCGCCGCTTTGTCATCCTACTCCTCAAATCCGCCCTCGCCGCTCTTACAATTCTTCTATCTTCCCCCTCCACTTACTACCCTTTCGACCCGCCTCGGCCGCGTGCCCCCCTCCTCCCGTCCCCCGCCAGCGGCCTCAATTATATGTCAGGACGTTTCCGGCAGACTCGCCCTGCCTAACGATTATGCTGGTATCGCGGCAGCCCGGCGCGGACGTTACTACCGCGCGAGATCTAGATAGCACCGCTGTCAACGGCCTCCCAGCATAGAGCGGAGCGACCGCTGTATGACTGGCGTGTCGCCGACTAGGCAACGCCCGCTAGGCCGCGTTACCCGCTCGCAAGCCCCTATTTCCGGGTCCCTCCACAGCGCATTCTATATGCCCGTTCCGGAGGACCTCCTGAGCTGGCGGACGCGTCCCAGCCAATACACCGCATCAAGCTCTCGCCATTTTGACCTCGGTCGAGGCCAGCTGAGTGTCTCGCTAGCGAGAAGGTGCAGCGCGTGCCACGTCGACACCTGCCGGCCAATCGAGCACGCACGGACGGCGTGATCCAGATGCCCCATGTGGGCGCCCGCGTAGCCTGTCCGGCCCCTCACCTGGGCGGTGTGGGTCAGCCTGCACATGGTTAGCTTGTGCTGTCTTCGGTGACGCGGCGAGGCATTCACCGGGCCACTCCGCCGCCCACGGCAAGGCATACTTTGAAATACTGTGCCCGCGACTCGTGCGGAGAGGCCGAGGCAGACGCTCTAGCTTCTTCGAAAGCACGGGGCTGATGCATGTGATGGTCTTTCGCGGTTGGGAACCTGTGCCTGAGCGGCTCCTATAAAGCCCGCCCTCCCCTTACCGCTGCGTTCACTCAGCACAGCGCGCGATCATGATGACGCAGTATTCTACTTTCTCAGTGGCCACCAAACCACCCGTCCAGTTCGTCCATTGCAGTCCTCCAGTTCAGCGGTATCTGGAGCCATCAGCCAGCACACAAAGCACAAATACTCAGCATCACTTCGGGGACGAGGTGCCAGCCTCACCCCATAGTGGTAGCGTACAAGACCCCTACGAGGATGGATCTTGCGAGAGTCGGGCTCCGGAGGCACTGGGGGACAACCGTCAGTTTTCTGAGAGCGGAGCTGCTAGCGACCACGCGGACCGCTGCGCTGCGTTTCAAAACCCAGCAGGTAATACCTTTCCTCGTTAAGATTCGGCACGCGAACTCACGTCAAAGCAGTTACTCAAATCATCCGAGACGCCATCACGATTGTCGCTCTATCTCCCCTCCCGCCTGCGTCTCCGACGGAGGAAGGACCGCCCAGCCAGCCGCCGCCACCATCTTCGCATAACAGGTGTCCCACCCCGGCACGGCCTTTATTGATTTCGTGCTCGGAGGACGAGGACGACCAAGTTGCCGAAGACGCCGGAGGCGCCGACGACCTCGAATACAGCGACTTTGACCCTCACCAGAGTGTTGCGGAGTCCGTCTACACTTCAGCTTTAGAGGCCGAAGAGGATGTGCGTATGCCGCACAGGACTCTGCAGTCTCTCCGGTGCCGAGATACACACCATACTACTCCGTCACGCCAAGGTGGGCGCTTCTTCCGGACTCTCGCTGAACGCGGCCGTAATACATCCCGAGTGGAACTTGCGCGATACAGTGACTCACGTATGCCGTCGCGCTCGCAAATTACCTGCAAGGAGATGGACAGTCGGAAACGCCCTGCAGAAGGCGAATGCGACGAGTGGAGGCATGGCCAACTTCTCCGCTGGAGCTCAGGCTCTCCCAACAAGAAATTCGCAGGCAAAGCCGCCACGCCGCAAATTGAGAGCAACGACACCCAATCGCAGGGCTTCCAAGGGACGATGTATCGCACGCGATTCGGACCGGACGACATGTTCACCATCGAGATCTCTGCGCAGGAATTGATGGATTTCCTTACTGTCAGGTCTACTCCGCAGGCCGGCTCCGCGCAATCGACCCCTACGCATGGTGCCTCATTGCGCAGCAGCTCTTTAGACGGGGGAAGCTGGGGCCGTCCTTATACCGCCAGTGAGAATGCGCTACTCAGGAAGCTGAAGAAGAAGGGACTCAGCTGGGGCAAGATAAGCAAGAGGTTTCCAGGTCGCAGCAAGGCGGCGCTGCAGGTGCACTACTCCACCAAGCTGCAACACAATTAATGTCGGCGGCAAAGGTATTGCGCACTTGGTTTGTATGTAGTCAGTGGTGCTTACAGTCTTTCGTGTTACAGACAGCCGGTGTGGCCTCCCCGTGTGTTTATTTATACAGATATATTGTTTGCAGGCGTGGTGCCGGTTCTAGATAGCATGTTCGCATAAGCGTCTTCCTCGGGAGAACATTGCAGGTAGTATTCGGACAGTGGAGGTGGGTTTCACTATGATGCAGCGAAACCAATGGTGCAAGATGCTAGGTCGAATGAACCTCACGGTCCAATCGTTCTAATTTCAATATCATCATCAAATCGGGCTGTACACGTTTCACGTGTCATGTACAGGTTCTGCATACTTCTCGAACCAGCCTGCAAATGTAGTGCAACCCCAGTGGAAAATGGCTTGAAGGATAGAATTGAGTCGGAGTATCCCACTCCGATCTCCAGTCCCGCCGTTTGCACCGCAATGGAAAAAGTCCTGATCTTCTGATTAGTTCAGGATGCAGTAAAGACCACAAGAGTAGGCATACCGTATGCTGTGGCGTCCGGCGCGAAGCAATGAGTAGGGACCACTCTGCGCCGTTTGCAATCAGCAAAGGAATGGCTGGCAACTCAATAGCAGTCGCGGAGGCTTGAAGGCCCCTCGATTGCATATGCGCTTGTTTCTGCCGAGCCAGCTGCTCGAGTCTGTTGTGTGCTGCAATCGCAGATACGCATAGCTGCGTGCATGCCTGGGGACCACCATAACCTGCCTTCGTCTCAATATGGGTAAAAATTGGTGTGGTGCGGGTCTGCTCAAAGTATGTGTGATTATAGCTCTTTTCACCGTCGACGGATTGGACATTCGGAAAGGCGTAGCGTAGCTGGGGGGTGTTAAGTGCGCATACAAAATCTACACGAGTCGTAAATGGGGCCGCACCGCCTTCGATCCGAGGGCAGAGGGTTCTTGGTAATATTTCGGCTGTGGTACTACATTATGTTAGGCGCAGTCCGACGGATCGCATTGGCTTTACTCACACATTAGTAACTTGGACCTGCCGTCCGCTCGTTGATAAGTATAGTGCTTCAGCCAGCATAGGTGCGTGCACGAAGCAATTAAAGCCAGCTTCGTTACCGGAGTATGATGTATGCCGCGAGGTCTCGTTGATTATTCGGTCCATAAATTCCAAAGAAGGACTACGGCCAAAGCTCGCCCTATTGGTGGATGTCTGTTCTGGGGACCCATCATGGATAGAGGGCTGAGAATCTTCAGCCGGCTCTGCAATAGTGGCCAGCTTCGCTTGAAGAAGCGGGTCGCCCGCGTAGTTGTCTCTTTCTTTCCAAGCTACAATGCCAACATCATGTCGGAGCAAGCGGATCTTCTCGAGTATCTCGAAAACATTCGACGGTGTATGAGGACTCTGTGTTGTCCACTCGTGCGGCTCCACATTGATTATCTCATGACGATGGCTAAGGCCAATGTTGCCAAGAGCTTTTTTCGACGGGCTGCTCCTACGAGAACGAGTACTGGTGCTGTCAGTCTCAGAGGGTGGAGGTAAGGAAATTTCATCTGATCGGACCCGCTTCAGCACCGGTCTCGACGTAAGGTCCATGTTGTTCGTATCTCCCTCTCCTTCGCTGCCAACCACTGTCGTGTCATCATCCAGAGTATGCCGATGATGTGACTCGGAGGGCGTGTAGGTCGAACGACCTCTGACAGGGACAACGGGAAGTCGACCACGACCTTGTTGAGGCATTCGTGACATCGCGGTTTGATTGGTATCTGACAATTCGATTACCGAAGGTGTGTAGGCTTGCCGGCATTGCCGTGGGCGTTTGTGCGAAGTAGTCGTGAAAGGTGGTTGGCCTGCGGCTTCGGGGGTGCGGGGACGCTTGCGCGAAGCTGGATCGGCTGTGTTTCCTTTGGCCTCGAGCCATGCTGTGACATCTTTGTAATTCATATTGGAAACCGCTGCGTAGAATCAAGAGACGAGAAAATTTAAGCCCACGGGCAAGCTACGCTGGTTAATGAACGCTCCTCTGACCAGGCTGTCCTCAACGTTGACGGGGCAACCCCTCTTGACCGCGGCACGTGCATTTGAATTTCTCTTGGCGTTATTTTCTAAATGCTGTTCCACACGGTCAGTAGTGGCTTGCCAGAGTCAGGCCAACGTCCTTGCACGCACATACAGGTATCAACATGGCAGACGTGTATGTGACCCACTGGCTTCCATCCGGTACAAAATACACTCTCACGGCGGGGTCGAATTGCTATATCGGCTTCGTGGACGACACAACCGTCCTCAAATATCCGCATAGGAAAGGAGATGCGAGATTGATACGCCCAGAAGCCGACCTTTTCCAGAGACTTCCTTCTCATGAGCGTTTAATCGGATTCAAAGGACTACACTCTGACGGAATACTGCTTGAGAGGGCTGCGAACGGGTCTTTGGAGAGTTACTTGCAGAAGCACCCGCGATTAGAGCTTCCATGTCGGATCAGCTTCTGTCGGCAAGCAGCAGAAGGAGTTGCATTCTTTCATTCCAACCTGTATCGACATTGCGACATCGGCGTTCATAATATGGTTCTGGATGACGAGCTGAATCTTAAATACTGCGATCTTCAAGGACGGCTCACCTCCACGGACGGGACCACCATAATCAAGGAAAATGTGTCGGAGGGCCCCAAAGCGCGTATGCCCGCGGCTGGGCCAGATGAAGCAAGCGAGAGAACAGACATTTTTGCATTAGGCTCAGCTATGTACCACATCGTTCACGGAACAGATCCTTTCCCCAACTTAGACCCTATCCAAGACGAGGATGCCATCCAGGAACGCTTTACACGAGGTCAATTCCCAAACATGCAGCCTGGCATCGGAAAGATAATTAGCAAATGCTGGAGGGGGCAATTCAAGAGCGCCACCGACATTTTGCGCGATATTGACCACCTGCATCAAAGGTGGCGGCCATGTTGTTGTATGTAGCACGCAGCCATATCAGCCCCCAACTAGCATTTGGTACAATTTTCGCCGTGAATTGTACGTGAACCAAAGCTGCTGTTGTCTTTCCAGTTACCGCAGTGCTCGGCACAAGGTATAGGAATATACTGTGTGATGAAATGCTTAGGTGTTGCCGTGCAGGTCTTGTATGTCACTCGGTGGATCTGTCGTTCGCACATGTCTTACGATTATGCAGTGTGGGAGGTCTGCGCTGACGTGTAGAATGTCGTTGTATAGGGGTTGTCTTAATGCGAAGCGGGATAGTGGTAATGATGACAGATGGCAGTCGAAGATGATATCTCGTTGGGCACGGTATTGCGAATGCGTTGTAGATAACGTGGCATATCTTGATGAGGTCATCTGAACTTTAAACGCATGCTGGAGGAAGCTTACTGGCTGCAAGGTGTATATACTTGAGCATAAAGATGTCGTCAGAGCTTGAAGCTTTCCGCGGTCATCCACCACGGCGTGGAGCCAGGCAACAAAACCCTAAGCAAACGCTGTGGATTCTTGGTGTGAGAAGCGATATGTAGTTGAGGCATACCTGGCACAGACTTTTTGACGATGATTCGTTTACGCTTCTACGGTCTTTGTGATGAGCAGCTTCAATCGACAAGCAAGGCGGGCGGGGTACTCGTTCATGCAAGACTGAGAGCGCCATCATCATTCGACCTCGCGCCGCAAATATGCGCCGTGAGAAGATGACTCTATTCTCAATCACGATGAGCTTTGATCAGTTTCTAATTTGAGACCGGTAGCGATACATCGATCTTCATGTCGTGATTGGACCGTCTGCGCGTGCATATTGAGCCTTATTGTCTCCACCTGGGCGCTTGGAGTTCTTGATCACTTCCCGTTTGCATGAGGGTGGTAGCGTAAAATAACCCCTTCCTTTTTTTGCATGTTCATTCTATTCCGTGCTGAGTGGACCAATAACACTTGTATGCTACAACGCGATACCCCCATGGGCCCACTTGTTGTAGCCTCACGGGTGGGGCCGCAGCCACACGTGCGTCCAGTGGCAGCGCGAAGCGGGTCGGTAGCTATTTTGGGCACTTCTAGTGAACTCACTTAACCTACATTTAAAGGTTCACCATTGGCTATCCAATTCTCCAGAATTATACCTGGCGCTTAGAGCGTGCAGCCAGTTCGACTGACGAACTGTCGCGCGGCATGGAGAAGGGCATATAAAGGTAGAGCTCCTGTGTGCTTTCCCATTGCACTCCACCAAACATCATTGCCAGGGAGATAGAGATATATAGCTGGCGTAGCTCTTCCCCGTTGGGGGTACGAGACTTGTGTTCACGTGTATATTTGTTTAAATGCGATGTAACCCAACTGAGTGCATGATCTTTGACGTACCCTATGAGCGCCTTCACCCCATCACGTTCGGCATCTTCCGGGAAATTCCCCTAAGGATCGCCAGGCTTGGCGAGCATGTACTTCAACCAAGCGAGTCTGAGGAGAGTTTGGTGAAGGGGTTGTGTATTGAAAGGAAGAGTCCCCTTATAATAAGTCCTCCTTCTCCCCCGAAGTGAGATTCGTAATCGACTGACGCACTTGAACTTGGGGGAGGGGTGGGAGTTGAGCTTGGGCACTTGGCTAGATCTTATGATTTAGAGCGTGGCTTGAAGTTGAATCCGCACTTGATAGGATCAAAAGCAGGCAGCACCCTTATTTATATCTATTAATCGGGCCTAGCTGCCATCTTCACGCAACGCCCCGGCCTACCGGCAGGACGAGGTTGGACGGGACCCACTTCTACCTGCGGATGGATAGTGCAGTCTGGCGGTTTCTTAACAGTGGCACGTGAGGAAGTCGAGCTACAAATTGCAAGCCCATGTGGATCTGTTGAAGGTGACAGGCCGGTTTAGTCGATCCAAGCAGCGCAAATTGGAGGCGCATGAGGAGGGAGCACTAACGACGAGGAGGGAGCGCTAGAGGGAGAGACAGTGGAGAGTTGGCATCCAATCGATCGTCCTTGGCGACTTGCCAATGAACAGTGCCTCTGTAGAACGCCAAGTTGTCCCGAAAGCCTGCGAACATGCCGTTCGGATGGTCAGCCGGATAACCCCGACGGTGCAAGTGCAAGGAATGCAAGGAGTGCAAGCAATGCGAGGTAGCACCGTATCGCAACACATGACCCCACAGCCTTGGAGTTCATTTGCGGCGTTTACGAAATCCGGCTGTTAAGTATAATGAGGGGTCAAACATCAGATCAAATAAATAATATATTCTTTGGGATGGATCAATATAGATAATTTTGATCGAGAGATGCCTTATTAGCTAGGGGGTCTATGTGACGTTAAAAAAAGACTTATCAAATACTTCATCCGATTGCCCACCTATGGTAGTATCAGCCAGTTCGAAATCGATGAGGGTGTCAAAGGTCGAATTTTCGGAATAATGAATACTACTGCTTGGTTTAATATCGTCAAAAGACAGGTCCAGAGGTGACTTTGCTAGTTGTTTGCGCATCGATCGACTCACACGCACTTTTTCTATGTCATGAGATTGGCAATGTCTCTTAGCACGATAGCTAGACCTGAACAACTCGTCCAAAATCGGTTGCCATCTGAATTAAGGCCTCGCACCCTTCAGGCGTACTGCCTCGGTGTCGATAGCAAAAGTAATGACACATGCTGTGTAGGAGTAACTATTGACTGCGTCTGATACTGGTAAAGATTCGAAGAGCTTTTGCAGGCGAGCTTCAGTATCGGATGGCTGGTAAGTAATGTAAATATTTCAAAGATTGCCGTAAGCTGGTAAGCCAATCTGTGAATGGGAATAAGACCCTAAGGTCATGGATAGCTTGTGATGCCTCACTATCCTTCGTGAGGGCGGAAAGACTATCATGCTGCTCACACCGGCGGTGGGTTTCGTGGCAACCTTCACTGCGAAAGGTAAGCATTTGCCATAGCCATTTGGCATAATACATATCTATAAGACGTCCCTAAGAGGGGGCTACATGTATACTTGCCCAATGCGTATATAGCGTGCCCGCCCCGGCTCCGCACCGAGTACGGAGCGCCGTCGCAGCGGGCTCTCCCCTCTGCTCCCTAGTAATTTGAGTACAATTACCCCTCATATTTGGTTCCCTGCTACGAAGCCCTCACAATAGGTGTCCATGAGTGATGACCTAGGGAACAATCCCCTGGTGCCAGAGAACGAATCAAAATCATCTTTAGATGGTGATATAGGAAGGAATATATAGCAAAATTGGCATGCATGAGCTCTGCCTCCGTGAGCAGATTGTAACCGTCTGGGAGATGCCACGCCTAGACGTGCAGAATTTAAACGGTCGTTACGTAGCCGTTACATAGCCGTTACATAGCTGTTACATAGCTGTTACATAGCCGTTACATACTTATTACATACCAAGTATTTGGCAGAACCTGTAAGACTTTTCGAGCAAGTCGGAAAGACTGTATCCTTCGCAGATGCAGCAAAGCCCTAACCAAGACATACATCAACAGCATATTCCGTGTGGTCATTGATATTGACTTCATGGGGATGTATCCTCCAGTAAGTCAGGGTCTCTCAGTTCACGTGATAGGGTTCCGTTCGTGCGCTAACAGAAAACTGCAACGTTTCATGGTCATCGTACAGTCAAGGCTGGCCTATGTGTCGGTAAGAGCAAGCCACCAGCCCTAAACGAAAAGAAGACTGACTTCAACGCAGATAAAAGATTCGCGCTCCTTGTGGTGCGCAGCTGCTGAACTCCTGTCGTCGTCGTTTTGTGCTCAGACCACCCCCGCTGCTCGTTGGCCTCGTAGCTCCCATACTCAGGTACCACATATCAGCCGGCGGAATGGCAAGCTCAACGCAGGTATTCTCCGTTAGCGACATTGCGGATGACACCGCAAAGCTCCAGGAGAGGGCTACGAAGCTGGCAAGTTGGATCTAGACGAGCACGAAGTTGGTCGTGCTAACTTTCAACAGATTGGTCTGCCTGCCACCCTTGACGGTTCCGAGTCACAACCAGCCTCGCTATCTACCACAGACGGTGATCCCTTCATACGTGCAGTTCTGGTAAAGACGAAGAGCGGGGCTGGAGCAGTTCGAGTTACTGGTTCCGACACACCTGAACCTGTTCCGAACGTTGTTACAGGCCCGAAAGAAGGCAATAACACGTTCCTGGTCATAATAAAAGCAGGTCAGACCTGTATGTTCTTCGGAAACCCTACGGTACAATATCTACGCACTAGCAGTTGAACTGGCTACCAAACCTTGCTGTCTCCGGGCCGTGACATATTTCAGGAACACCGTAGTAAGTTGTTGAGACAACTCGATCTTAGCGAAAAGCGTTGGTGCAATCCGCATGTCAATGAATGGTAAAGGATACCCGAAATACGGGCAAGTCATCCGCAATTCGGGATATCCTGGAAGATGGCCTGAGAGAAAGTCGCACAGCTCTTGTGCTTCGAGCCCCAAGTCCGAATGGTCCTCGTCCACAAGTATCGCTGGAGGGGTTGATGTTTCTGGCGCGCGTTGTCAACGCAGGCCCTTGGATGGTAGTTGGGTCATACGAACTGGAGCTTGGCGCCTGCCTCTGATCTGGCAAGATTTCTGCTGGGGTTATGGCGTTGTCATCTGTTGAGCGTCAGAAAAGTTCAGCAAGATGGAGACAAATATTCATGCCACCTTCGCGTTTGCGCTTCTGTCCAGAACATTTACCAGGTTGGTTAGAGCCATCTTGTGTTTATTAGAATCACAGTTTTTGCGCTGACACCAGGCCACTCACCACTTTGTTCTTCGATTTCGTGCTCTGCGGCGATCTCATCAAAGACGGCGTTATGAAGTCTAGAACACTTCTTCTTGATTTGGGTAACAAGCAGAGTTCTATCTATTGTGTTGAGGGCCAACACTCTGCCCTTACCTAGGCTTGCAGCACATAATACGACCATGCCTCGTCCACATAGTCGCATTACGTCTTGTAAGAACAAACGGTAGACCTTTGCTGTTCGATTGTCCTGTTCGTGGGCCAGGAATCTTGCTGCAGCAATTATTAAGGGTTTCCTACTTTCATCAACTCGTCCTAGAGCCCTAGCATCGGATACTGTCTTCTCCAGCCTCTTGCCATGCTCTTTCAATGTATCTGGCCATTCCTTTCCTAAGGATCCGTCACGAATTGTGAGCTCGTGTTGACATGCGTCCACTAGTCTCTTGCCTTGTTTAAGAGCTTCCTCTAGCTCTTCTGTATCGAGTCCAGACAAATGGGGTTCCTCAAGTATCGATTGCGAGTCACGCGTGAGCAAAATGCGAAGTGCCATTATGAAGACAGGACGGTGCCTAGTGTTCGCTATGTAAAGGCTATGTAAAAGGGATGGCATGTCATGTTGGCTCAATCGATAGGCTGCAGCGCAAGTAAGCAATTCGCGCAGATGCCGTAGCCCTTGGGTGCGCCCATCGGCTTGCTTCATTCCACAGATCATTGTTCCACGTTTGTAACATTTCTTGGCCAAGTTCCTATCCTGTCTTCGGAGAGCGGTCACATTCGCGTTGTGTCCGGTCATCAATTTGATGAAGTGTGAGTCGTCGCCTTCAAAGCTCTCAGCCTTGAGGATATAATACACAATGGCATGCACACGCACTCGCGCAGAATTAAAGACATCGCCTAGTCACACATCCAGGGCACGAAACATGTGACGCATCCTGCATCTGGCCAGTTCATGCATGGGACAACACCCATGTGAGGGTGACGATTAGCGTGCAGCATCCAGCGCAAATAATAGTAAGATCTAAGTAGTTTACAGTATCAAGTCTATGTAAGCTCTATGTAAAGTCTATGCAAGACCTCTGTAGAATGTATGCAAGACACCTGCAAAGTCAACGCGGCAGCTATGTGATCTTCATGTAAAATGCGGACGCTTAATGCGCATACTCTTGACATTTCGGTAGACACTATGGGGAAAATAATCGGGAATGACATGATATACAGATTGGGGGTGTCTCTATAAATGCACAGCCATCGCTCGATCACTTTGCTCGAGCTCATTCCCCTCCACCTACTTACGTCAACTGCAAGACGAGATAGACTACTACTAAGCGCTCTGGGCAAATCACTTCTAGCTACACCAGATCAACATCGCATCGTAAGTCCCATATTCAATGCACTGCACTGAAAGTTTGCTCAAGGCATCACAGATGTGTGTGTGGACTCGCGTCTTCTGTACCGGACGAGGCGGCACATGTGACGCTATTTTGGACCAATTCCGCTCCAATGACTGTGGTGAATCTCATGACGCAGACTCAGCTGAAAGATGGGTTGTAGAACGGAAGGGGACTTGCGTTCCATGTAAATATCCCACTCCAGAGAGTGATTAGGATAGCCAGCGAGCAGGTCTACGGAGCTCTGGGCGAATTGGGAGCAGTTCATTCAGATCCTCTATCAACGGTACAGAAGATCCAAGTACCTAGTTCCTTCAAGATCAAGACAAGAGCGCGACGTCGCGAGGATTCGGATAGGTAGGAGGCTCCGGCAGCGTGTGGTCTTCAATAAAAGGAGGTTTTTTCTCCCACCCATTGAGGTTGTAACGTCGTGCAACTTGTCTGTTAACTTCTCTCCTAAACGAGTCGTGAGCTAACTGCGCTTGACTTCCCTTGCGATGGTGACGTATGACAGCCACCAGCTTGTCCTGGGATAGATGGCCGGCCTCGTTTGTGCTTTGCGCATCTTTCATATCGAAAACCAGTACCCTGGTTCTAGGCCATATGTCAACAACGACAAGAGAGAAGCGCTCGTATTCGAACCCTAGAGCAATGAAATGAGAGCTCTGGATGAGGACGTTGTCAGGCGAGGTCATCGCATCTTCCCACAATGCACTAGACTTCGATACGATGATGACAAGCCTTGTTGCCTCGCTACATCATCCAAAATAATAATAATAAGTCCTTGTGAATGGCTGCAGTTTGGAACATAAGCTTACCATGCCATGATGTGATCCTCGAGATGAAATCTCCCTAGGTTAAGTGGGTGGAGAGAGTCTGGGAGAGAAAGCGGATGGCGACGGGGCATTAAGACCAAGACCGGCTAAAGCACGGGCTTCCTCAACAGTTGACACGGAACTTACATAGGTATTACATAGGATTTGCATAAGAGCTACATATGATTTTCCCCAGGCGCATATGAGGCACTCCTATTGGCTAACTATAGTCTGGATACAACGAGAGGGCGGGGCGAGCACCTGAACACCATGCATCCACGCATTCTCAGTCTAGTAGTCAACCGATGAGTGAGTACACTCGCTGTGAAGCACGAGACAGCCATATATATAGCTTTTAACGCATTGACTGATATCAAATAAAGGTGCATACATTTGACCATGTCTACTGACCTCGTTCATCACAGCCAGCCCCACATCGTGACTGGCAGCGTTTCCAACAACAGCGTGGCAGAGCCGTCTGAGCTTGTAGTCACTCAGTTCGAGGCATTTTTGCCTGTCATGCATTCAGCATGAAAGTTAGAAGTGCCCAAGCGCTTGTCCGCAGCCACACTGTCGAGTATTACTGAGAACAACTTTGTCTTTACCTTGTCGCTCTTGCATCCAAGCCAGCTCCTTAATAACGTCAACGGCCTTGGTAGGGCTACGCTTCTAGATGAGATGCAAGACTGGTTGAGCTCCGCGCATCATGCAATCATGCTATTTTATCTCGACGAAGCATCGTTTGAAGCCCTTGAGAGGTTTAAAGCAGAGCCGACAAACATTCCAGACGAGTTCTGTCCCAACAAAGCCTTGATGGGACTTGTTCTTGACCCTTGCGACATCTTCCTGCGTTGCGCAGAATACGGTTCGTACTTGATGTAGCAGAAGACGAGACGTGCTGACCATCCTGCCAGGCAATTACCACGACTTTTTCATCCACCCAGTATGATGGCTTGGAGGCCGACGACGAGGAGAAGGGGAGCGGGTGAGCATCTGAAGCGTGAACTGTCATGCCGCCTGTCCATAGGAGCATTTCTTCGATACTAGACACTGCGTGAAGATCAGAATCGAAAGAACAAGTATACAATTCGAACTGAGGGTGCATTTATTGCACCATGTAAAGTCAAAGAGTCCCCCTTAGACACGTGGAGTAGTGGACCTGCAGCGAGCCCTTTGTTCGCCCTGGGAAGTGCTTCGCATAGCGCGACGTGATTTGTGCCCATGAAAGATCCGACCTTTCCTTCAAGGAGATGAAGAACTGGTCTTCCTCCGCAGAGTACCTTGATCCGTTCCGCACTGGCCGCAAGTTGTGTCGTCTGCGTTTCCTACTTGTCGGGTGATCCACGTTCCGCTCTTGCGCCTCACGAGGTAAGCGAGGCAAGGATTTCTGCAATGCCCGAACAGAAATCTCGAATGTGAGTTCCACGACATCATCTCCATGCTCTCCTCTGCGCAAAGCAAGTGACTGAGAGGGCACTCGTATGGTCCGATGGCTTGTGGGAGGAGCATTGACAGACGCGCCCTCCTCGTCCGTTAAAGCTCGAGACGCTCCACTCCATCGGCGTAATTCCTTGCTGGATAAGAGCGAGCGCATTGTACTTACGCCAGGACGATCGATGTGTCAGGCCCTTCGGGCCGCCCGACGGTGTAACGCGGCTCTCCTAGCTGGTAGAATTGGGGCCTCGCTATCGCTGCCGCTAAGAGCAGCGCTTACGAAGTCGTTTTTTGAGCCTGCTCGTGGTGATCGTGTTGTTGTGCTGTCTTGAGGCTCGTAAGAGCTATTGTTCCGGCTACTACTAGAGGCTGTGCTCGCTGTATCGCTCGCATCGTCGAGCATAATCTCATCTTGAGTAGAGGGCGCAATATCTTGCGAGCCAGAAAGAGACAACCGGCGACCGCGCAAGCCAATTTCCGAGTAGGGAGATAGGGGGACCTCAATTGGAGATTGTGCTTCTAAGCCATCCGTGGCCTTGCATTGTTCCACACATTCAGAAACTGGATCGAGGTGTGTCGGTACCTCCTGAGGCTCCATGCCGGTCTCATGAATACTTCCAGATGACAATTGAATGATTGGACCCAGTCGCATCACGGAGATGTCTCGGTATGCACACAGTCAGTGGCTGTGGTGACTTATTTACTGTTAAAGGTTAGTTTCTGTTGCGTGGTCGACTTGCATTTGCGCGGAATATTTTACTGACCTTATGAAGCCGAGATCTCTTGCTCGCCAGGGTTTCTGCGCTCGCTAACGCAGAAGCCCTCGCCAGAATCTCTGCGCTCACCAAACCAGCCTTCGGCAGCGCCGTCATCGGGCCCAGCATCATCTGCTACACCGATTTGTTCGAGGAGGTCATCAATGAGTGGCCATTCTTCGAGGTCAGGCGAAGGCTTTCGCAGCCGCTTCTGAGATAGCGGGCCTGTACATAACTCGATTCGGTCGAGCTGAGCAGGCTGCACGGAGGGAAAGGAAGAGGTGAGTGTCTCCACAGCGGATGGGGCCTGATGAGTGAAGAGCGTTCAGCGACAACGGGCTAAGACAGGGCTTTTAAGTTCGACTCGATCCCGCTCTACCTGACTTGACCTCGGGTATTAGCTCGGGCACTCAAATCTTCCACAGCGGCCAGCCGGTCTGGCTCATGCCGGCGCAAGTCCGGGAACAGACACTGTCCAATGACGCCCCACAGTAAGACGGCATCAAGCTTACTTTCCCCGATGGTGTTGCCACATCGCCCTAGCGAGTGTTTGCAGTCCGCCACCTGACACGCAGCCACCCTTTCCCACCCGACCGTGCTGACGATGACAACATGACGTCGCTTCACTGGCAAAAGAGGCGAAGTCCCCAGGGGCGTAGAGAAGAAGGCGAGACTTGCCGAGCAAGCACTGCTGGACCGGGGAGGTGACGCTCCGCACTCAAGGGGCATGGGCATGTTGGGCCACTTCAGGGCCTAGGCGCATGCCATGCAGTCACAGAAAGCGACCGAAGCGAAGTCTGCCTTGCGCAGGATGCCTTGCCCGATAAGATCCCTGCATGGTGCTAGTGCGCACCATGGAGATGACTGGCCGCGTCCCGCCTAGAGATCGCAGATGACACGGCCTGGACAATAGGCCAAACACTGAGCTGCAGCACCGCAGCAGAGGATGCACGGAGTACCAGCAGTGCCGTCAAGATCACACCCGTGCTCTATATGCTGGCCACAGGTGCAAAAAGCATCATTCCTTGGGTAGCCGCAGGGCACAGCTCCCGCTGGCTTCGCATGTGTCCGGCATTCCCCGTTAGCGGTGTAAGGCAGGCGCAGAAGAGGCCAATGTGCAAAGCTCGCCACAGGAGCGGGCGAAGGCGCCCCCAAGCATCGGACGCGCGTCCACATAAGGTAGCAGATAAGTCCTCGCGGGCAGACTCGAGCAGTTTACATGCATGTGCGTAGGTGATTGGAAGCTGCTTCACCGGCGATCGGGAGGAGGCAGCGGCAGAGGAGGGGCGGGAAACGAAGGAAGGGGCTGCAGGTGGGAAGGAGAGCGCTAGGCCACGGCCAGGTCCAGAAATACGAGCGGGGGAGCTGCGTGAATAAAGAGAAAGATGGCACTGGGGGGTGGGATCAAGTATATATGTGCAGCGGGCCAGCGCACGGTCCAGGGCGCCGGCTGCAGCCAACCAAAGGGAGGCAGCGGCGGAGCAGTTTCCCGACATGGCGACACCCTGAAGAAGATTACTACTTTATACTAAACTTATACTACTATTAGTATAGCTCTTAATTAGGATTAAGAGTATATAGCTATCTTTTATATATCTATAAGACACCCCTAAGAGGGGGCTATATATATATTCGCCTAATGCGTATATAGCATGCCCGCTGTAAGACGTCCTGTAAGACGTCCCTAAGAGGGGGCTATATGTATATTTACCTAATACGTATATAGCGTGCCCGCCCTAGCTCTATACTAAGTATGGAGCGCTATTATAGCGGGCTCTCCCCTCTACTCCCTAGTAATTTAAGTATAATTACCCCTTATATTTAGTTCCCTACTACGAAGCCCTTATAGTATCCCCCTTAGTCTATAGATATTCTATTTCCTTTAATATATATTAAATAATAAGAAGTAGGGTTATTAGTAGATCTAAAGGTTCTATAATTACTATTTTACTAATTACTAGTATATATACTCCTTTAGGTGTTGGGGTAGTATAAGGGCTTCGTAGCAGGGAACCAAATATAAGGGGTAATTATACTTAAATTACTAGGGAGTAGAGGGGAGAGCCCGCTGCGACGGCGCTCCATACTCGGTACGGAGCTAGGGCGGGCATGCTATATACGCATTAGGCAAATATATATGTAGCCCCCTCTTGGGGACGTCTTATAGGTAGCCGAAAACAGGTGCCTCCGTGTCAGTTTTCTGCGTCGCCTGCACCGCGGAAGGCAGCATCAGTGCTATGAATTCTCCGGTCGACCTATACGACGGCGCTGCCCGGGTGGCGGGCGCTAGAGCGCGGATAAGCAGGGGTCTCGAAGTAGTGTTTGTGCCTGGCGGCGCTTATATGCTCATGCTCCAGAAATAAAATGGGCACCTGCCATGCTCTGAAGATGCAAGCCTAGTCTCACCCCTAGCATGATGAGCTTATCCTCTCCAAGAGGTCGCTGCTTTACCGCCGAAAATGCCACCCGTTGTAAGAGAGGCCAACTACCAGTAGAATACTACGACGAGCTTCGGAAAGGGCTATAGCTCGAAGGACCTCTCCGGTAAGACTACGCGTTCCTTACCGAGAAGTCGCTCCAGCTAATATAGAAGAGATGGACGTTATATATGACCCTATGAGCTGCTCTTATCCTATCGATATTGTTGCTGATCTTTGCACTAGGTATTGTATAGCTCTCAAGGAAGACCCCACCAGTCTCATACGCGCAGATAAGAACAACAATATAACGATATTCTTCCGATGGATGCTTGATCGGTTCCCTGGTGTCAGGGCCAAGTCAAGCCTATATAATTACTGGCGGCGCTTTAGGCTCCTGTATGCTCGGCAGAATAGCCGCTTTATGGATGAGCTAATGAAGAGGACTATTGGCAGTGTTAGCACCCTCTATAATGATCTGTTTGTTTGATGGAGACCTTGACTGACATTACTATGTGAAGTATATATGGGAGCTCTATCGCGAGTACCGACTTCGAGGTTCCTCACGAGACAAACCCGTTATGTCTATTGACGACCTAAGCCAGGCTCTAACGCATCATTAGGTTCACGATATATCTATGTACTCTAACGAGCGCTAGCGGGTGCAACTCGCTTTCCTCCTTCTTATTGGAGCCTATACTGGCCAACGGCCATGCTCGATCCTCGAGACCAGATCCCAAAAGGACAGACATGATATCAAAGTTATTGCAGGGAACAATAGGAAGCGGTTCATCGACCCTCTTACAGCAAAATACAAGAGTATAAGGCCAAATAACACGAATGAAGACAGCAGTGGTAGCGAGTATAAGCCAGACGATGAAGAGGCGGCGATGGAAATAGTACTTTAGCGTGGGGTGTTGTATAAGTATTTTCAACTCATTGTATTGCGTAACGAAACGCCTGGTCAACGTAACTCTATCGTGATGAAGATCACCTTCGTGTATACCAAAAACGAGGATCGTAAGCAACAACCGTAAGGTCATATAAACTCTTAATCAGCGTATCCACTAATGCTAGCTTCTAGGAAGAGGTTTCTGTTCTACGAGAATAACAACTTGCTACTCTGCCCGATTACTCACCTGCTAGCTCTGGTATTTGCCGACCAAGCTTTCGAGGCGTCATCCCTCTAAGAAGCCACGAATATCCTACGAGTGCAAGTTCCGCAATATAAGAAAAGCCTGACTATATAGTGGAGGGAGGATATACTGGACGTTTTAGTCTTACGCCAATCAGTACGCACTAAAGGTGGCTTCCGTACGTCTCAAGATGAACCTTTATCGGCTGCAGTATCTGGACGTTACCTTCGGCGACTCGGCGAAGCTACTGGGTTCGAACACCCACTATCCCACTATACCGTGAGAAGGGGCACGGGAAATACAGTTGATGGTATATTAAGTCTTGCGCCATCTTCACATTGACTGAGCATGTCGCTGACTTGCCTTTCTCCTTAGACGCCGGCTCCGTTGCAGAGCGAGACCAAGTCATGGGACACGTTAACTCTAGGACTTTCGAGTTCTATTTAAACGAACAAGTTAAGCTCGATGTTTAGGCAGCTTTTCTTGGAGTCCTATCGAGAGATGTACTTCTAAAGGCTATGGGATACATGGGCCTTACTACAGACTATCATGCCCTAACGAAACTTACGACGGAGCAGACACAAGCAATGGCGAGTGATCGTAAGCTAGCCAAGCTACACAAAAAATAAGCAATAATATCACAGGAAATAGTCATAACCTTTAGGAGTCCTCGATATCCTAAAAATTCAGAGCTGTACAAGAAGAGAGCTAAAATGAAGAAGGCACTTAATCGAGCCAAGAGCCGCTGGCGACTATTAGCACTGAAAGACGCTCGGAAAGAGCACTTCAGGATAGCCGACACTGCAACTGTTGAAGCACAATTCCTGGATGCCAAACCAGCACACGCCGAAATATGTCAGCCCAGGACGCAAGACAAGTTGCAATTAAAGGAGAGGCACGACGTCGCTGAGATCTTCAGCGACGTCTCACTTGAAAGGACAGAAGAAATCATCCTTCAACAGCGGCGGAAACTCATTAGGACTATGATGAAGCTGTGTAAGAGAAGAGAGAAAAGATAACGAGTCGTGAGTGCGTCGTCTACAGCAAAGCAGGAAGAAACCGCAGTCCACGAATATCCGATGAAATGCGAGGCAACTCAATACATCTTTTGCCTCGGGAGTGATAATCTGCCTCACAGTCAACGAGTCTTTCGCGGGACTAGGCCTTCGAAGATGATGGACCATGTGGAGAAGCACCATCTGGCAATGCTGCCTGACGATGAGCCAATAAGCTGTCCACACCCTCATTGCAAGGAGCGAAAAGTCATGCTCGACCATGTCTCGCACCTTAAGAATCACTTCTTCCGCGAGCATGGTGTTGCATTGCGAGTCTGATTGTTCGCATTCCCATATAGAATGGCCAATTGATTTCCCCCCTGTCTCGTCTACTTTGCGATACGTGAATGTGTTGGTTTAAAGGCCATAGCGCTCGTTTTGATAGGCTTAGAGTTGCGCATGTGACATCCCCAGTCGTCACGCAGCCTCTGCATTGGGTATGAGGTGTTGCAATCTCATTGTGTGATACACTGGCGTGCTACCTTGGCGTTAAATATGCGCACATTGTTCTGGCAAAGGTGGCTTCGTAACCGTGAGGGGCATATGGCCGAATATGATCGCCTTGAGAATGTGCAGCACAAGCTGGGTGTCATGTGAGCGCAGCTAAATCTGCGCGACCAGCCAGGGTCTAAGCGCCAAGCCAAAGTGGCTGGGTCAGGCGGCCATGTTGCCAGCCCAAAACAAATCATTCCTCCTCCTTTGTCACATCTTACATTCTTGCGCATCGACTACAATGACTGAATTGTCGGAAGCGGACTGCTTATATATTCAGCGCCAACCTCTTCAACCTAAGATTGGGCATCTCAGAGCGGGGCTCCAGAAGGTTGCGGCTTCCCTTGCGCCTTCACGAGATCTGCACAACACAAGCCCTGCGCGGTCACAACAATCCACCGAGACGGAGGAAGACACAGAACCATTAGATGACGGAGACGGTATGTCGCTTGCCGTAGCCTGCTTCAAACGTTGACTAATGCGCGCAGATGTCAAAGATGTGCTGCTGGAGCTGCTTTCAGCTTTATTGAGTCATCGTGTTGCGAAGAGGCTTCAGTCGAGAGACACAGGGACGGTGGTTGGAGAACTCGGCAAGCTTGTCAATCTCTTGGACTCTGATCGCATCAACATAGCCATTTTCACCCCACTCGTTCGCGTCGTCACAGAGGATCCGCTCTCAGACATCCAAATATGGAAGACCGTCATACAAGTGATCTCCACAGTCAAGCGACAAACACCCCCTCCCAGTCGACCCTCATTCTCCGGCACGCCTCGAACGGTCAGCTCTGGATCTCATCAGGGATCAGAGCAAACGAAGCGACTCCTGAACCCCGTCCTTCGACGCGAGCTGCAAGGCTGCGTCTACGAGCATGTCAATGGCTTTTATGATAAGTACTTTGAGGGTACATGGGTGGAGTCGGCAGAGGATACCATCAAGAAGCTTGGGAGCGAGCACAAGGATGGCCGGTGGCTCGGGTTTCCTACACAACCAACCGAAGCGGATGTTTGGGAGTGGTGGTCAAATCTACAAGAGAAATATCTGGCAAAAGCTCGAGGAGTCTACTACACCACGAGCAGCAAGACAGAGCTCACCGGGACAGATACGGAACGACAGCTGGATCTGCTCATGAAACACCGCGATGCCTCGACACAAGGCAAACACAACTGGTCAGATGTTCGAGTTGTGGGTGAGCACAAGTGCTCTCAGACAAATGCGAATGAAAAGTTCCTGCAGCTCTCACGATACGTCCGCGACGTATTTAAGACTCAGCCTACTCGACGCTTCGTCCACGCTTTCCTGCTTCTGGAGATGAGGGTGGAGCCTTTTGTGTTTGATCGGTCCGGCGCATATTCTGGAGTGCCGTTTGATATTCACGAGGAGCCGGACCGTTTCATAAAATTGTTTCTTGGCTACAGCATGATGAGTGACGAAGAGCTCGGCCTGGACATTTTCGTCGAACAGCAAGAAGACAGACGCTACGTGACTGTGCAAGCATTGGACGAGGAAGCCGACACCAAAAGGCTCGAGCTTGAACCTCAGCCAATTTTCATGCTGCCTGCTATTGTCTGCCGAGGAACCAGCTGTTATCGAACCGTCGATAACAAAAATGTAGTGAAATTTTCGTGGCGACCCGCCAATCGACCATCCGAGGTTGAGCATTTTCGCCATGCACATGCACGGGGCGTCAAGGGGATTGTACAGTTGGTCGGCCATGAAGAAATCACCAGCGTGGCCGAGCTGCGCCAAGGGCTAAAGTTCACTCGCAAGCGGACCTTCCGCGACATGGTGTCAGCCACAGACTCTTTCTCTCAGTCACAGTCATTCACAGCCGGCTCTCGCGTAGGGGGATTGAGCCTACAGGAAAGCAAGCGCAAGTCCGTGGACTCCTGCAGACGGCCTTCCAAGAAGTCGCGATCTAACAGTCAAGCATCAAATCTCAGTCAGGAAGTACAGGCTAGCCAGGAATCTGAGTCAGAAATGCAACCTGCCACACAAGCATCAGCCGTTGACGAAGATGATGCGTTCCGCAATCGCATTCTCACCTGTATCGCCGTCTCTCCAGCTGGTCGACCGCTTGATCAATTCCGCGACATCCCCGAGATGTTACGCGGCCTACGCGACGCCATCAAAGCTCACAATTCATTATTTATTGACGGAAGGACACTTCACCGCGACATTTCGCCGAACAATATTATTATCACGGACCCGAAATGTGCCGATGGATTTCATGGGATGCTCATCGATATGGATCTCTCTACGCAAGTCGACAGAAGTGGTAAAAACCAGCGAAGTGGCGCAGCTAAAATGACTGGCACACTCAAGTACATGGCCATCGAAGTATTGGAACTTGCTTTTCGCGATGCCAGGTCTGATCTGGACCATACTTATCGACATGACCTGGAATCATTCTTTTACGTTTTTCTGGATCTCTGCATCAATTGCGACATGACCAGTGGCCAGAGGCGGAAATCAGACTCTCTGAGGGCATGGTATATTGGATCGTACAAAGAAATCACTTATGCGAAACGTGGACAGATGGGAAAGGGGGGTTTCGAGGGCTTTTTCCTTGCGGAGTTTTCGTCTGCCTTCCATGGCCTCAAAGACCTTGCACGCGCTCTCCGCAGTATCTTATTTCTTGAAGGAGATATCTACACGGGAACTCCGGAAGATGCGTCGTTATTATACGGGCGCATGATCAAGGCTTTTGAGGATGCCATTGAGAAGCTGTAGTATACTCATGTTGATCTGTCGGTAGGCACGAACCTATGCAGTAGGCCTTGCTTGACGCCATGTTCAGTACGATCAAGCTTGCATGTCACGGCAACTGGAACTCATCTTGACGATTGCCATTGGGCCAAGATAAGTAGCTCAACACGTATGCTTATGCTTGGGTTTCAAGCATATTGCGAGGCCTTCTGCATCAACCATAGGTGGTTACAGCGATGCACGTTAGCCTAGGTACGCATCCGGATGCTTTGGCAAAGTTTCGCACCGCGTTCCGGGGTGCGCATCAAGATGGCACGAACTGACTGATCTGGACGCCGCCCAAGCGTGCATGCGTCATCCGCCGCCAGTCAGCATGTCCCGAAGTTGGACAGTCTGCGTCATGCATGTACGCATGCGAGGTCTGCTGCGGCGTAGTATGTTTCTGGCTTGCTGCCGGAGAAAAGTGTTTGGGCAAAGAGCCTCGATCAGCATCTGCAGAAGACTGGCTCGAAGATGCGCCTTTCCATGCCGAAGTCGTCGCATCGTTTTGCCAGCGGCCGAGTCGTCTACAGCGATAGATAACAAAGGAACACCGTGCAACTTTCTTGAGTTCGAGCAAGATAGACTCATTATCTGCTATCGCCATGGGACATTTACTGCGAGGTATTGGAGAGAGCTCACGACGGAGAGAGGGCAAATAGCCGTCTACTTTCACAGAGCTGCACCTGTTGGTAGCAAAGGAAATAAAGAATGGAAACGGCATGCTCCATCAGCCAGTCACTCTATGCTGCTTTGTGCTTCCGGCCTTCTTCGCTCTCGAACTCCATTCACGAATAGCCATTCACCATGCAGGAGAGCCTGATTTGGCTAATGGACCAATCAGAGACGGTAGGAGACGAGTTGGCTCCCCCGGGACGAGTTGCTCTCGATTCTCATTGTAGCAGAGCCATTAGCCTAGCTGATTATAAGACCAGACGTCCTTTGCGATAGACTTACAGTTCTAAGTCCAAATATCACTCAGCTTTGAGCCAGTCAGATAACCCTCAGCTTCTGAGATGATCGGGAGGATTATTCCTGCAATGGGGCATACGTGGCCCTCGTTTTCGGAATAACCTCCATACAGCCCACTTCGAGGCTGTAAACGTAAACTTCGGAACTGTCGAATGCCACTGAAAACATTAGCAACGCTAAGTCCAGGGTACGGCTCATATGGGAGAGGAAGAAGGCATTTGATAGAGAACATGTTCTTCAGAAGCGCGCCCAGTCGAGCCTCGTCGTTGAATGCATTGACTTATGTGTAAGCTCAATGACAAAGAAACAAGCAGAGACCAGTAGATGCACTTTACATGTTTCGAAAGGACTAGTAGCGTTAAGAGACAAACACACTCTTAATTGCGTTTAGTCTTTGTCGAATCTGGACTCAACCTAGTCGATGGGGCTCCAGCTCGCAAAGCTCAAGGAGGCTTTGGAAATCAAATTCCGTGTAAAGCCTGCTAACAGCATAATCTGATTCTACCGTATACACAGCTCCATCACGGGAGTCTACAAGACTATCCGGCACAACGCAAAATGACCAATCAGCTCTACAGATGATAATAAGCTTACGTAGTTCATCAACACCGGTGAAGCGCACGTTAAGAGCTACCAAATGTGAGCGAATTGCAAGGCAAGGGAGGGACAAGACTTCATTAACCTTCTCGCGCGTGACTAGAGATCAGCGCGGCGCCAATCCTCTTTCCTGACCGACATCCTGTTCGACTTAGTGCGTGTCGAGCATTGAATGAACTGAGCAAGTTGCAGTCTTGTAGTACGAAAAGCTTAACGTCCCTCCCTACGTGGCGAGAAACCCTGTGTGCCGAGAAGTCACCAGTAGTAAGGCATATTAAGGCCTTATATAAGCTTTAGCTAAGAGCTACTTAGTATCTCAATCATCATCTAGTAGTATATTAAGGCGTGCCACTGTAAAAAGGGAGAAACATGCCTGCCTACTCCTACTATCGATGGGTCCGCTCGCGCAGCCCCCCCTTAATCTGCCTATATGCGCATCTTGTCGCGTGAGTAAGTGCAAGTCTTCCCAATCAAAAAGCTGGGACAGCGATAGAGTCCAGCAAGAAACTACCCGCAGGCTTTGTCAACGTTCAACTGTCTGGATCAAGCTTTCCGGGACTTCTCCGATGCTGACCCGTGCTGACTCGATATGTCTTGGCAAGACAACGCATTTTCTGTGCCTGAATTATTAGGCAGCAGAATCGAGTCTAGGGTTTGTTCTCAAAATAGATGCTGCTTCGAGAACGCTCTAACTCATACGTTGCGCCTATTTCATGCACAGCTATAAGGGCTTCGTAGCAGGGAACCAAATATAAGGGGTAATTATACTCAAATTACTAGGGAGCAGAGGGGAGAGCCTGCTGCGACGGCGCTCCGTACTCGGTACAGAGCCGGGGCGGGCACGCTATATACGCATTAGGCAAATATACATGTAGCCCCCTCTTAGGGACGTCTTATATATATATAGTATATTAATCGAGTAATAGTAGTATTATAAGATAATAGTACTCTCCTATATTATATAGTGCTTGGGGTAGTATTATTTTAAAATATTAACTAACGAAGACGCGTTTCTATCGGCGCTACGGCAAGATTATAGATACGTACGCCCGTTCTAGATAAGTCTTATATATAGCGTTTAACTCGCGAAGGAGAGGTATAGGCGGTATAGTCGGTACTGGGGGACGGTGTAATAAATCTTAGGCGGAGATGACAGGACTCGCTTAGCCGTACGTAACATCTAATAGAGTCAATGTCACATGCTTAGCTAGGCGGACGCTTTCGGCGCGAGGGGATGAGGCGTCGGTGTCGGTGGGCAGGAACGATGGCATAACGGAGACAGTGGTGGCAGATGCGCAGAGCGAAGAAGAACCAGAAAACGGCGACGTATTTTGCCAGAAGCGGGCGCGGCTAAGCCGTGCAGGGTAATTCACCCAGACAGAGATTACGATGGCGGAGAAAATACGACAAGACAGGGCCTCCATAGCGTAAGGAGATGCCAAGGCTGAGTGTTATATATTTCGGTTGCCTAGCGATCTTTTTCAACATCTCACATTTCGAGGCAAGAATAACAACATAAAAGTGGCGGCAAAAAACTAAGAGTCATGCGTCCGTCAGATTTTTGTGTGCAAATTGATCAGTCGAATTGGCTTCTCGGAGGCGATGTGCTGGTGCAGTGGACCGAAATGGAACAACAACACCAGGGAGACTTGATCGTGCAATGGCCTGATGGAAATGGATACCTCTCATTGAAAAACTCAAGCGAAGAACAGAAGCGGGGTATTGACCAGATCGACTTCCGGCCTATTTACCAAGCAGGTCGCGGTTCGGCTGTATGGGGTATTGGTACCGATACTATCTGCAAGGTTAAAGTCAGAACTCCAAACGTAAGTAGCGAGGCGGACAACATCGCTTTTGTGCAGGACAATTTTCCAAGTATCCCACTCCCGGAAGTGCTCTACACCTACGTTCACAAAGATTGCACGGCATTATTTTTAAGGCGTGTGAATGGTGATACGCTGGCGCACGCATGGGGTACTTTAGCGGAAGATCAACACTATGGCCTTGTGAATGCAGTTTCAGAATACTGTGAAGTTATGGCTAAATTGACATCCAATAGGATGATGGGCGTAGGGGGTCAGTGTCTACTGGAACCCTACCTTGAAACTCGTAAAGATACACCGGTAGCCCCTCTTACTGTGGCTGAGGCTTTGACAGTCTTCGAAAAATATACCCCGCCGGATATGGAGTCACCTGAAATCAAAGAGTTTCATTTCTATCACCCCGATCTAGGACCAGGGAATATTATGGTTCGTGATGGAAGTATTGTCGCTATTATCGACTGGGAGGCGGCAGGCTTCTACCCCTATTTCTGGATTGCTACAAAACCATCCGTATCCCCTGGGCTTAACTTTCATATTCCGATCGATGGCGTCGAAGATCATTACTGGCGCAAGACGTTGAAGGAGAGACTAATAAGTAAAGGATTTCCGTGGGTTGCGCCCTGGTGGATGGAGTGGAACAAGCGCTGCAGCAGCGACTGCAACTAGCAATTCTATCAGTGTCAAAGCTGTGGAGGAATCAGATGAATATGTACCTAGACGGTGACGGGAAGTTCAGCGTTGCATCCTTCTTTCTCGCACTGTTTCTTGCCAGTCATGTTGGTATAACCGCATTTCGGGCACGTCATCTTGTTTGATTTACTTGATTACAAGTGGATAATCTTTGCCTTTGTCTTGGAGATTCTTTTGAGCGAATATTGAGAAGCGGCGAAAGTGCTCGTCAAGTGCAGCTTGGTGGATGGGTGGGTGGTTTGAATACCCTCGCATTAGTTCTAGTTTGTAGGCAAACGAGCCGACTGAGCCGCATTAGGCACCAAATGCCGTTTGCCTGCTTCAAGTGTGATACGATCGGCGCAACCGTCGAGATGCCCATGGGCAAGTACTCGAAAACGAGTTATCGCAAAGCACCAAGCATCCATTCACAGCTTTCTATGACGTAACATGACATTTGTGCAGAACTAGACGTTCTTGGATTGTAATGAAAGAGGAAGCGAGTTGTCAGGAGGACGAAACGTTTGCGTAATCTTGTCACATGCTCACGCGATGCCCGCAATGTCTGTGTGCTTTGATCGGACGCGCCACACAATTGCATCACACTTGGAGACATCAAGCCGGAGAACGTCCTCATAGGTCGAGGTAGGTGGGAAAAATAATATCTATCTCACGGATCTAGGTCTTGCTTGGAGCGAACACGCGAGGACACCCTTAAAAGGCGATATATAGCTTATTTTAGCCCCGCCCCCATCCGGTAATGCGTGCCGCCGCTTTCTGAACATTTATACCCATCCTGCCCCCCTCTCACCTCTGCCTTCGTCCTTCCCTCTCGCTCCCACACCTTCGCCTCCGCACGCCCCAACGCCCGCTCCCTGGCTGGCTTGTGGTCCTCCCCTCGACGCCTCCTCAATCTCCGCCTGCGCAGCCCCGCCGCTCGCTTCCAGCTCTCGCGCCGAACCTACCTCCCGTCCCCCTTCGCCTCCTACGGGTGTCATCGCCGCCCCCACCTAGGCCGCCGTTCGAGGCCGTTACACATCCCTCTTAGCGATGGAGCAAGCCACGGACGCTCCACGCGCAGCGCTGCTGGCACTGCTGCATCCGTAGGACGCCCGCTACAGTGATTTGCCCCTCTTTTCCTCCATGTCAGCCTTGCGCCTGCTTTTCCCCCACTCGGCTCGGCGCGGCGCCTGAGGCCACATCCATCAACAAGATCCCTCGGCGCGCAGCTGGACTGGACATGCCTCGACGGAGTGCTACGTCAGCCCAAATCCAAACTCGAATCTTGCAACGTTGGCGTAGGCACGGCGTATAAGTCTCCCGCTCCCCGCCGGTGCCTGAAGGGGTCTCCATCCTACCCACCTTGCCCAACTATCAATGTGTCCACTTCGTCATCCTGCTCAGAGCGGCCTTCCCAGCTCACCCAAATCCAATGTCACATGGGCCCCGTATCTCGAAAGCGGAAACGAGACCCTTCAAACGATTCTGAAGGGTGGCCTTTTATCGACGACGTTCTCAAAGAGATTGGCATGGGCAGGCACATGCAGACTGCAGGTGAGCGGTTTAGCTCCCGCTTCCCCCATGATACAAGCTTGTTACTGATGGATCTTGCCGGCTAGGTCCGCTCGTGGGCGAGAGCGACGCAAACCCCAGTGTAATCGAGCCCGACTCACCGCGCAGTACTGCAGCCGATCCACCTCCAATACACAATCATGAGCCGGCCCTGTTGCAGTCGGCATACTCCCTGCTACGTGTTGGGGAGCACTTTCCGAGTGCCGGCGTCGCTTTGGCGGCCACTCCCCAGCCAGCAAGGACTGTCGAGATCCGCCGAGCTGGGATTGCGATTTCACCCAGACATTCTCCTAGTCCGACATCCGAGTCACGCCCCTATATTTACTCCGACAGGCACCCGGCGCCGGCATCGCCTCTGTTGGTGCCCTACTCAGACAGCGACAGTGGCGGCGAACGCGAACGGTCTATGCTTCATGACATATCTGGACACCCCCAAGGCCTCGGCAGCAACTCATATCACGCAAGTGCTCGACGGGACCTTGTGCATTCCAGCAGTAGAACGGGCAAGGGCTCTTATCGCGCCCCTGCCCCCTCTCCTACTCCACACGGGAAGAGACCACAAGGGAAGAGAGGCCAGCGAACAGGAAGGAGCCTCATTTATCTTGGAAGCAACGCCGGTAGCGCCCCTTCCAGCCGCCGCCCATCTACACCCTGCGAGCATCACACAGGCTTGTATCAGCTCCGGCAACATCCGCGTCGTTCCAGCGAAGCGTTCGAGGCTTCTTGCAGATTTTGACGAGCCCACAGGTGAGGCAGATGTCGGATGACAATGCCTCCGGCTTCAAGCTATCTTGACGCGCAGGCGTGAAGGTGAAGATGATGTGGTCACGATAGAGGTGTCGGTGCGAACTCTGCTGGATCTGCTCGTAGAGGCACCTCGACCATTGACCGGGGCTGCGCGAGATTCGCTGGGCAGGAGTTGAAGCAGGGGCGTCATCCAAGAAGTTCAACCCGGGACCAGGCACTCCAGAGCGGAGAACGAGCTGCTGGTTGCGCTGAAAGAGCGCTCACGCCCAACGATATCGTAGGTGCAGATCACCGAGCGCTTTACCGATTGCTTCCCAAGGCGCACCAAGGGTCCGTTGCAGGTACATTATTCCACATGCTTGAAAGATTGATACAGGCAAGGGTCACGTCGACACGTGTACTTTCAAGATAAGCTCGACATGCTGCGCTGCGAGCGCAGAGCCGGACAGATTCACAACACTGAATAGTCTTAACTATTCTCTTGCGTGCGATCTACTATCTTTGCCCCCTCTAGCTACGGTCTTCAACCATCGGCTTAATGGGGTCTTCAACCATCGGCTTAATGGGGTCTTCAGCGCCTCTCCTGCAGGCTCCTACAGATCACTGACACCCTCCTTCTTCAGCGACTGTTGCTTTCTCGCCAGCC
This sequence comes from Carpinus fangiana, assembly GCA_006937295.1. NCBI lineage: Eukaryota > Viridiplantae > Streptophyta > Magnoliopsida > Fagales > Betulaceae > Carpinus > Carpinus fangiana. Next base: position 813,363 of record VIBQ01000016.1, read on the forward strand.
ACTTTGGGTGTCACCGCGTCAGGAAACTGCTCCGCCGCTATCTTCTTTTGGTTGGCCACGGCGCGAGCTTGGCCCTTGTGCCCGCCCGTCGTGATTGCGACTGCCTAGTGTTCATGTAGGTGACAGTGGCCGAGCATAGCTCTCGGGTCATCTGTGAATAGCCTTCGCTGCTGTTTTCGCGTTGCGCTTCGCTCCCATCGCTCCTCTCGCTTCCAATCCGGTGAGGTCAATCATGCGGCTACTGGCCCGTGGTGTCGGTTTTAACGCTCTTGCCGTGTTCGCAATTGCTCACTTGCTACCTGTCGCTTCTGTCGCTTCTGTCGCTTCTGTCGCTTCTGTCGCTTCTGTCGCTTATGTCGCTTCTGTCGCTTCTGTCGCTTCTGTCGTTTCTGTAGTTTCTCTCGCTTCTGCTACGAATGCTTTATAACCGTGAGACTCCCACTTCCTGGACGAGCAAACAATTCAGTCCCGACAATTCAAGAACTGTCTTCGTGGTCAAGCATCAAACCGGCATTCCTCATCTTCACGACACATCAACCTGATCCTTCGCATCCGCCAGTACACGGTCTGTCATTTCTGCACGGTAGGTTGTGTTTAGTATGCTGACCAAGGAAAGGATGTGTGTTTGGACTAGGAAATTCTGCACTGGCAGAAATGGAACCTGTCAGAACGTCATGAGAGAGTTTCGTTCGGCTGACTGCGGTGATACTCATGATGCCGACTCAGCTGAACGGTGGATTGTGGAGAGGGCAGGCAAGTGTGTCTCTTGCAACTACCCCACTCCCGAAAGCAATTAGCAGAACAAACATTGCAGAGGGACCTTGAGCTCAATGAACGCTTTTACATTAATTCAATGCAAGTCGTTGTGCCCTTAAATGTAATCTGGCCATTCAAGATCTGATCTGTAGAAGCCTATCGAGCCTGAGACAATAGCGAAACGTCGCGAGGGTTCAGATACCTGGGAGGTTTCACCATAGTGTGATCTTCCACGAATGGAGGGCTGTTATCCCATCCATTGAGATTGAAACGCTGCGCAACCTGTCTGTTGATGTCTGTCTTGAACGATTCCTGTGCAACAGTTGTTACGTAGCCCGATCGACGGCACCGTATGACAACCACCCTTGCGTCCTGAAAAAGGTGGCCAATTTCATTCGCGACGCAATCAGCATCGAACACAAGCACGCGTGTTCTTGGCCAAATATCCACAACAGTGAGTGCGAAGCGTCGTTCGGCAAGACTTGGATTGAGGCAGTGAGAAATTTTGTCAAAGATACGATCGGGCGAGGCCGTTGCCTCATTCCATAGTTCACTGGATCTAGAAATGATGACTACCAGCCTGACGGGCTCGCGCTGCACGTCCTGTTGAGGCTGAGTCTATGACGGGAGAGTCCGTTAGTCAGATCTCTCACTGCGAGGTAAAGACTTACGGCCTGCGTTAAATCAGAAAGGGTCTCCATGAGCGCGCGGTGCTTTGCTGTGGATTGTCGGAGGGCGCGAGCGGTTTTATTTGGGGCGGTGCAGGAAAGCACTAATAGGGGTGACTTGCAGACGCCAAAGCGACAGCCAGCGAGGCATGGCTCGATCGAGCGAGCAAGCTAAGGTCAGACCCCTCGCCCACCTCCGAGTCATAAATCGCTTCGAATCGCTTCAATCCGCTCTGTCCTGTGCTGCCCTCCTCCAACATGCCTAGAGCACGTGATGTCAAAAATCATTATGATGTTTTAGTCAGATGTGCATCAGAAATACAAGATCGACATGAATCCGACAGCGAGGCACTAACTTCTGAAGAGAGCGCCCGCGTACAAGAAGCTTTTGAGCTGCTCGCCCATGGACCACCAGGCCCGAGCTTCACCAATGCGAACCAATGGAAATTCTATCACACATGGCTGTCAAGTGTCTTGAAAGGCGCAACTGGACGTTCGGGAGTCGTGATATGCGCTGTCGCCTTCAGTCTGACCAAGCAGGCACGATTTACCGTGAAGGAGAGAGACGCGCTTCTGTCTAAGATGAAGAAAGAGAGAGCAAGCTGGGACAGCCCCTTATTCCAGAGGCTTGGTGACTACTTCTACAAAGGATTCGCTCAAAGCACTGGCTCTGGTTCTCGAAAGACGATGCGTAATCCACGCGCAGTAGCTGCAAACATAGAACAACCGGGACGACCGAGAACAAGTGAGCTGGCTACTGACCAGGACACAGTGGAGACTGCTCGTGTGATAGATAGTGAGTCTAATTGTCAGCTGTCCCCTGAACACAACTAAGGGAAACATGTAGGCGAGAGCCAATACGCAAGCCCCAGCGATGTAGCGCCATCCATTCCAATGGACCCTGTAGGAGAGCCACCGTCTGGTATAGTCTCTGCACTTCACATGCAAGACGCCGCATCAATCATCTCAACACACTCGCAAATTGCACAAACGGACATTGCACCGGATCTCATCATTCAGAGTGCGAGACCTTGTCTGGATTGGCGTCCGCCGCTTCAGGAGCAGCAACGCAGTGGATTCCACGAGCCAGGTGCGTCGCATCGGCACTGATCAATTCTTGCACTAACATGGGAGTAGCTATTCGAGAATCAGACGTGTATGCCCTAGAGAAACATGATGTAGAGTCAATATACATGCATGGAGCAATCAGGGGTAACGTGTACTTGATGGATACGTACGCTGAAGGGCAGGCGCCTTTCGTCACTGTCCCAGTCACTGCAGCGTTCGCGGAGATACTTATAAGACATCGGAAAAAGGCTTCAGCGCCATGAGTCCAGCCTTTAGCTTTTGCGCTTCTTCAGAAATCCTACACGAGGGCTCCCAGATGCTCTGTACCACCATCCCTCCTGCCAGACTACAATATCGTTTTTGTGCGTTCCTACCATGTCAACTGGTGTGTAGCCTCCATCCAGGAATATTCGTACAGCGCCGGCATGTGAAATAGTGTTTACGATGATAGCGGCGGTGTCAGGAGGGACGCGGAGTTCTGTAGCGGTTGAGGGAGTCTCCCATGTTATTGACTCGCAAGTTTGGCCTGTTTTCTGCATACGTTTAGCGTCTCGACCTTCCGCCACAGAGAGAGATGTCACATACCTCTTTGAAGGCATCGATGATACCTTGGTCTTCCGTTGCTTCAACTGGGTATCTTTCTACCATCTCCTGACGACGTTGCGAGCGTGCGACAAGCACTTCGGCGGGGACCTTCTGAAGGCTTGCACAGGCGCAACGCGCGGCGGGCAGGGCTCCGTACAGAGCAGATGGCGCGACAGACTTGGTTATTGGAGTATTCCTTTAGAGTGCAGGAAGATGTTGGATGATGCGTGCAGATGGTTCTTTGCTGGCAAAAGTCGGGCCAGAGAGTGACGCATCGGGCCCCTCCAGAATCAAGCACGTGACTTTTGCTTCAAGCGATACGAAGTCACAACTTTCCTCATCCCGACACTCGATACAATGCTTAAATATTGGCACAACCTAACTATCTTCTGGCCTGCTGGTCCCAACAAACTCAGAGGCAGTGGACAGACCTGCAGCAACCCACTGAATACTGTAGGCTGTTTCAGGAGCTGATGCGCATCGATCCTTCGCAGCTCATACCTCGACATCCTGGCTAGCCGGTCTCTCAACGACCTTCGCAAGATTTTGATAGACCACCAAAGGCAGAGTGGATTAATTATGAAATGCCCAGAAACAGAAATTCAGTGTACTATTCTCATACTAGATTTGGCTTCGGTTCTCTTCTCACCTCCCGCCTCGTCTCTAGTCCTTAGAAAAGAAGCCACTAGCCAACTCGCCGTCTCTGTCCTCAACGAAGACATGTGGAACCGAGGTGAATCTATTCGCTTTTCCATGTGGGTCCGTACAGCATTTAGCCATTACGCCGGACCTGTCAAAGCTCTTCTCGGTAACGCTTTAATAATAAAACGCAGCTTAAAAGCCGGGTAAATAAAGATTGCCTGTAACGAAGAGAACAGGTTCATCCATCCATTGACCTGGTAGATCCTCTCGCCAGACGACGGGCGACCGGCCTTGGAAGCATTTGCGGACAGGCCACTCTCATCCCCATGAAAACCATCACTCCTAGATCATCGTGCACATCTCTACAAGCGGCTTGTCGCAAGCAGAGAGTGTGCCCTCCCCCTTTGGGGGCCAAGGGTGATCTTTGTCAAGATGCGGCCCTGCGTGTGATGCCGATATTTACTGTGTCCACAATCCAAATCACCGCCCATGCGCTAGGAACTCACCATCTATTGTGTGTCTTCAATGAGGTTGTGCGTGAATTGATAGGCTAAGATGCGCGGTTGAAAGTTGAAGCGGAGGCTGCGACTCCTAGCGACCAATTCGGAGCGTGGGGAATGAGTAACAATGAAAGGAGTCTCTTGGCACTTACGCGACGAGGAGGCCACGTAGGTGGGCCGGACAGGCCGAGGGTGTAGACGGGAAAGGTTCCCGTTATGCCCCGCAACAGGAAGCATATGGGCAAACTTTTCGGTGATTGGGAAAACAGGTCATGCTGGGTTTCTCCAAGATGGTGGCCTGCTCCAAGAGAGCCGCTGGAAGTTGGGGTATCACTAGGAAGAGTCGAGGTTGTCGACATCATGCTTCTCTCATCAGCACGGGCCGACTTTGATGCTTCCATTGGCGGCGATACTGAGCTCGCTGTACGCTCCACAGACTTCGTCAAGTTCAATGAGGCGCACGGCGTCGGAAGAATGGAGCTCGGCGTGGACCCAACTTGAAGGGTTTGTTCTGGAGTGCGTCGGACATGAAGATGTGGCCAGTGCTGGAATTGCTGTGGTACATTGATTGCTAGACGGCTAGCCTTTCTGATGACGTTGATGAGGGTTTGGTTTATTGAGCCTTGCGTGCTGTCTCAGCGGCTATCATGTCGACGAGCTGCAAATGTTAGCTTGGTTGATATCCCTTCAAGACATTGGTACCTTGTTCACAGTCGCTGTGAGGTCGTCTTTCCAGAATCTCGAGAGGGGGCAGCGGAGAGTCGACGAGCCGATCTTGTTGGGCCAGCGCTGTTTGGTGCCTTCACACAGTCCGTAACGCGTGTCGATAGGGGCCGTTCCTCAACCGTGGGTACCTGTGGCGCGTGAATCTGGCGATAGGGGAAGGCATTGGCGTGAAGCAGTCTGTGAGATTGCTGCTTGCTGTCGATAGCCTCAGTGTCAGTGCCAGTGCTGAGCACGGGTGGATGGAAAGTTCCCTTCATTGCGACAGAGTGCCTGTTGCGGAAGCAGCATAATGGGTGTGTCGCACCCTATATTTAGTGAGAGATTACTCTCGGACAGCCGCCAAGACACGCGGGGCGGATTCGGACACTCAGTAATTTCATTAGGGTTACGTCTCCACAACAGTGCCAAGCACCCCACAACAAATTCCACGGATCCTTGGGGACCTGAGCACTGTGTATCTTATTTGGGCACAAATCACCGCGACCTCGTCTGCGTGAACACAATTGTACCATGCCTGTACATGATGCCCTAACAGATCTCGGCGGCTTGATGCGCGAAACAGGCAGCGAGGATCTTGCCGCCTCGTCGCTGGATTCAACTCGAGCCACCCCTCACCCTTCTCCCGCTTGGGACTCCTGCTCGAGCACAACCTTGTCTGGCGATGCAACCGTCCGTGCTACTAGCTTGTCGGTGACACCCGACTCGTTCGATCGTAACACGCGTGTATCACACATATCTGGCGGACGAAGCGGTGTGCAGCTTCCCATTCTAGCACCAGCGGTGGCAGGGTACGTCCTCGTCTTCGGCAGGAGTTGGTAGCGCCGATTTTTGAACTGAAACGTTCCAGATCTTCCATGGGGTCACAAGCCAGTCAAGCATTGAATGAACGCTCGAGGGTCCAGAAGTCAACGCAGAGGAAGAGACGCACGGCAGAACAATTGAGAGAAGCGAACGATATGAGGAACAAGAGAAGCTGTTTGAGGTGTAGGAAATTCAAAACAAAGGTGGGCCTACAGCTTCTTGTTATCTGACTGTGTGCTGAAAGCTGCAAGTGTGACCCAGGACTTCCTTGCAACCAATGCCAGGCTGTCGCCTTCAGTGTACGGTCGTATTACGAGCCTTGCTATCGCGATAGACTTGAGAATGCAGTTGTAGCACGCCACGGTACGTTCGTCAAAGAAGTAATCCATAGAACCATCTGATAATAGCTAGGAAACGGCGTGTTGCGTCAAAGTGATGTCCACTTTCCTAATCTGATTTGGTTAGACAGCATCCATCCTGCTAAGCGTATTAGAGTAGGATGGGTGCTCCCTGGCGCGCTTCCAATCCAATTACCACCAATAGAAGCGTATTGCCGGCGCTATCATGTCGAAGATACTTCTGAATATGCCTTTACCTGGACTGCGAGTGGCGTAACAAAAACGCTAGAGCTTCCACCATATGGCTGGAGTAACCAAAACGAGGTTTTAGAAGCGGTAGGAAAGCTCATCGAAGATAACTGGGCGAATATCATCGCATATATGGAACGCAGAGCAGAAGATAAGATCTCTCAGCTTAGCCTGCAGGAGGCTAGAAGATATGCTACTACAACTGGTAGTAATATCGTTAATCTAGCACTTCGCATTCGTGCGGCAACCTTCTTTTCTGCCTCTAGAGGTAAGCTAGAGGGCTCGGAGACGCTTAGCATCCCAATCCACGACTACAGCAGTAGTGAAAAATGCGGTGTTACGGAATACGATGAGCGAGCCGCAGATGAAATACCGATCCCTTTCATGCTGAAAGAGCAGGTTGATGTTGCAGCGCTACTCACAATCAAAACTTACCAACGCAGTCTTTTAAAGGCGTTGCAGAAGCTGATATTTTCTGAAAGTAGGTCTATGAAACCATGGTACGAGATATTTTTGGCTACTTATATTGCAATTTCGAACCTGGAAAACTCCCACAGCGAGGCTTATGCCTTTATGCTATCGCAACTTCAGACCGTTAGTAAAGTCTGTACTAAATTTCCTTAATCTACTACTTATTATTCTATAGCGGTCTGAAGCGAAAGTAAGCTTCCTTATTAAGGAACAGATAGCTGAATATAATTATTCAGCGAACAACATCCTTCACCATTTCAGATATATTCTCAAAGGGCCGGCGATATTCAGACTTGCAAAGGAAAGGCCGGCAGAACTTCGTGACCGAGTCAACTTAGACGAAGCGGCCATGACCTACTTGAACAACATTATTCCCCTGCTTCAAGAACAAGGTATACTACCTGTCTTCTTGTTACAACAATCATCTCACTATCGACAGATACGGCAAGCTTCCCACGTACGCTCGTATCAACACATGATCTGCCGCAGCCAGGGCCGCCAGACAAGCGCTGGACATACCATCTGTTTCGTCTCCTGCAATCTGAATAGTCAAGCAGGGTTGCATGAATGTGAGCGGTGCGAGAATTGGGGGACTGAGTAGACACATCACGTAAATGAAGCTAGCAGCTATTCGAGCTTTGGTTTGCGCATTGTGCTCGTAGCACTGAACGTGCTTGGAACCGAATACCTGATGCTGTTCTTTTGCAGCACGATGGATCTCAGGCGTCGCGTCTTATGCCAATCAACCCAACACGGTGCGCCAGGGATCAGTTCTGTTACAAAGAAGGGAGTTACATTATTCTCTTTGGCATTAATTTCCCCTCTGCACTACTGCGGACAACGGCACTCTCTGGGCCTTTGAAGAGCTTTATTGAGATTCTACTGCAACCTTCCGCTTATTCTCGACTTATCCGAAGGAATCGCTAGAACTATCCAAAAACCCCATGGGACAGTGCTTTCTGAGCATTAGCCCTTGAATAACACTTTGGAAGGAGCAAGCACTATGGGTGATTGCGATGGTTGTAAGCTGTGGAATCGCTGCAATAGCAGTAGCTCTTGATAAAGACGTAGGGCCCCCCCATAAGCAGAATTTGCGCCCACTGCATGAGAATTTGAGGCAAGATCTCGATGAACCGACTGGACTTTGATCATCAACCCTCGTAACATTACCGCGAGGGTTAGAAACAGAATGGCTGTTGCTGAGACCATCGCACAATAGTTCTCCTGGCAGACCCATGAAGCCGCCAGAGCGAGCACGTTGCGCCCTGATGCAACCCATATCACGAACGGAAAGAAGAACACGGTGAAGCCTCCATGGGTAGTTCGACCATTAAGCGAACAATGTCCGGCACGATCATCGCGGTGAAGAATCTCCAAGCGGCGCGTAAACTCCCGTCGCAGAAAGATGGAAAGGGAAACGAGATAAGCATTAACTTCAGAGCATCTACTGCGGCACACTGGGGGAAGAGATACAGGGCGTTCCGAATACCAGCCGACAACCCTTCGTGGCCACCGAAGATAGACCACGCCGTAAGCACAAGCCAGTCTGTTCCGTTTATGACTTTAATATCAGACAGATAAACGATTCCACTACTGAGATCCTGGGGCCAATGGGCTCAAAGGTCACGTAAACCTTCGGGCTAGAAAAGGCTCATCTCAGCCTCAGAAATCGTTCCCTATGAGACCCAGGAAGCCTTGCAGTATCAGAAGAACATCCGCAGCAAGAGTAAGAGCGAGAAAGACAAGGCAGGCGCCTGAGATAGATCAGGAAGCCCTGGAGAATGAAGCTATCGAGTATGGAGGAGAGGATGGGAACGACGATGAAGGTGAGGATGGGTCGGATGAAGACGAGGATGATGAAGATGACAGTTGGGCAAGCTGCGTTTGGTGGCCGACGGAACCAAGGAGGAGATTGGTCCTGCATGAAGACCCATACCTTCAAGAGGCACGGCTTTCTCCGTGTATCAGTCCGTCTTTCTTCACTGGCTAAGATGTGTCCTTTCCTGATCTCTTGTAGCTAATGTCCATGGGATCAACCCGTGGAGACATCCATGCTTCAGTCGTCTGCATGACTTCTGAAGGCTAGACAGGGTGGCCGTAGACCTTGACTGCCGATTCTGACATCTTGATCTTTTCGTTCTTGTTGTCTCAAGTTCCCCTGACCCTAGCAGATGGCTAACAGATGTTCGCGCATCACCGTTTTCTTCTTGATCGAAGGAAGATGTATTTGTTTGTGACCGTGATAGGCAGATAGTGTCGCGAGGTGGAAGCCGGGGTATAGAGAGTAAAATACCAAAGACAATACTGTCGGGCATACCCTCATCATCATCGTCATCATCACTTAGGTCAAGTCCGTTAACGCCGCAGGATGTGCCAAGAGCTTCTCCGCAAATGATTGGCTGTGAGTTGTCGAGCGCCCACACTGACATACCCCGCGTCGTCGTTTCGTGCCTCACCTAAGAGCGGACCGTCTTGACTGCTGAAGCACCCGCAAGAAACGAAGCAACTGGCAAGCTTTCACTTTGCGTAATCAACGGTGCCGAAGGACATTCGTGTTGACAGGAGATATCGGTCAGCAGTGAAGCTGGGCGAGGGGACTTCCAGGTCGTCTATCAGTGCGGACCGTGTATCCGCATCTCTTGCACAATGGCCATCTGCTGACAGCAAGCTCAGGAATCAATATCGACACGAACGAAAACGTTGCAATTAATCTCGCACACATCTCGATAGACTCCTCCACCTTTACTGGCGAAATCCATTCTTACATGGAGCTACGTGGCGGCCTCGGCGTACCTCAGATATACTGGGCCTGCTCTGAACGCGAGTACAAACGTGATGGAGTTCGAGCTGTTACGGCCGAGCTTAGGGAATCTGTTTGATTGAAGCAATGAGGAAAGAGAGGGTCGTATCTGGGAAATAAAGCAAGCAACAAGTTCCCCCGACTTGTGTCATGATCTATCAATCGAGTTTGTGAACTACATGAGCTACATTCGAGATCGAGAAGAACAGACTCCAAGTACTGCAATACTCCGGAGGGAATTCACTCGCCTCTTCCGTGAACGGGGCTTTCAAGACGACCCTGTCTTTGACTGGACCAGTCAGAAGCATTTGACCACCAAATGTAAATATCATAGCTGATGACACTCAACCAGGCGTTCCGCGTTTCACGTTCTTCGAGAATAAAGTCGAGTCTTCTCATTCAGCCACCCAATGGCTCGCGTGCGCTTTGGAGAAGCTGATTCATGCCTGATAACAGCCAACAATGTCTCACAAAAGAGCGTGCCTTTACGATCGTGCAAGACTCGAGTCAATCTGATCAACAACACTCCTCCTCTAAGGTACAGTCTTGTCTCTGGAGCGTGGGCCGCACTCCTAAAGTGTGTACTCCCGGTTTAGTATGGGAGATTATTCCTTCGAAGACAACTCCGGTGTTATAGGCCTGTTATGCTTTAGCTTCTTGGCAGTAACATCAATGGACACCGATACATATTTACGTTTATGCGCCGCACTTGCATAAGAACCTTGCGTGGCACCTGGCTGTACGACGAGAACTGCGTCAGAGACTGCTCCGGCCTCTAACAAAGGCTGCGACTTATGATCTGTCTGTGCCTGTGTCTGTGTCTCCGACTCCCCCTCTCCCATTGGGTTCTTGCTGGCACTCGAAGACAGCACCTCATGCGTTGAGTCCCTGTCTGGCATATATCGGGGAAATATACCCCTATTCCTACCCAGATTTCCAGTACTACACAGGCTCGCACTACTACGAAGGCTTAAGTTACTATACGGGCTTAAATCACTACTTATAATTAATCTAATACGAAAGCTTCTAATACTATAAAGGCCTAAAATACTATATAGATATAAATTATATAGGCTTATAACTTAGGCTTAGACTCTAAGAAACTAGCTCTTTCCTTTTATACTTTAACCGCTCGAGGAATATCTTAATATTATTTATAAGTTCTATAGTAGTTAGATACTTACTTAGCCTCTATATAAGAGCTTTTTAGACCTTAGTATATGTGAGGGCTTCGTAGCAGGGAACCAAATATGAGGGGTAATTATACTCAAATTACTAGGGAGTAGAGGGGGAGCCCGCTGCGACGGCGCTCCGTACTCGGTACGGAGCCGGGGCGGGCACGCTATATACGTATTAGGCAAATATACATATAGCCCCCTCTTAGGGACGTCTTATAGTATATAGGTAATTTTTATCCTCTAAAGAACCTAGCTTACTTTAATATTCTATTATAGTCTTCTATATCTCTATACTAATCTCTTTCTATTTTACCTTAATAAATCTAGCTATAAATAATATCCTAATTCCCTATATATTAACCGCTCTATTATACTTAGAGGGTAAATTAATAAGCTTCTTATGAGGGCTTTATAGTAGGGAACTAAATATAAGGGGTAATTATACTTAAATTACTAGGGAGTAGAGGGGAGAGCCCGCTACGACGGCGCTCTATACTCGGTACGGAGCTAGGGCGGGCACGCTATATACGTATTAGGCAAATATATATATAGCCCCCTCTTAGGGACGTCTTATACTTCTTTCGCTTATATCTTTTAAAAGCTATAACCTTAGGTACTAAATATAGTATTATATCTTTTTTATAATTATCTAACTTAATATTCTTAGTTACTTATCTAAAGTTAAAGAGAATTATACTAAAAGGATTATTATTTATATATATATTATTTAGCTTAATATTATAGTATATAATACCTAGGCTATATATATAGGTAACTATAAGATAAATATTTCTAAAAAAGATAAGCTAATACTGTAAGACGTCCCTAAGAGGGGGCTATATATATATTTGCCTAATACGTATATAGCGTGCCCGCCCCGGCTCTGCACCGAGTATAGAGCGCCGTCGCAGCGGGCTCTCCCCTCTGCTCCCTAGTAATTTAAGTATAATTACCCCTTATATTTAGTTCCCTGCTACGAAGCCCTCACAGTTACTACCTAGGTATGTTACTACCTCCTAAGTTCTCTTATATACTATATATTAATAGAGGCGACCTAGTAGGCCGTAGGCGGAATACTTCCGTATAGTCTTGGCGCGCCCTAGCCAACTCTAGCTACATCTTGGCTGCGCCCTATACGCGACGCGTACAACAGCTACACCAAGTTGTGCCGCCTAGTTCAATCGGTCCGGCATCATGCATTTGACTGGGCTGTGCAATCAATTGTGGACCCTGCTCTCCTTATCGGTTGTAAGGAAAAGTCCATCGTCAGTCCCTCTAGGTGAGCCGAAATTTGTGGCAGAAGGAGGCGCTGGTGAAATCTTCGAGTTGTCCAGCACTATTGTGGTGAAAGTCTACTTTGACCGCGACGGTGATCAGGCGCGGAATGAGAAAACATTCTTTTGCACGGTATTGAAAAGAAAGCCATTACATGAAAATGTTGTTCGATGCTTCCATTGCACGACCCAGCTCCTCTTCCTCGAAAATGTTAGTGGTGGATCGTTGGAGAAGAGGCTGAGACAGAACCAAACTCGATGGATCCGGCCTGTACAAGTCGCAAAACTGGAGGATCAAGGTCTTGCCTGCAGGTGGATGGTAGAGTTGTGTCGCGGTATTGCCTGGTTGGAAGACCTTGGCTACGCTCATGGAGATATTCGCCCAGACAATCTTCTACTTGACAGGCAAGATCACCTGAAAGTCGCTGATTTTGGATCTATTACTGCTCTCGGGTCACCTATTGATGCCGGCCAACCTCTTTACTCCCGTGTGCTTGGGCCTGAGGCGGGCAAAGCAGCCGGTACTTTTGGCAACCATGGCCCCAGAAGCGAACAATTTGCTATTGGCAGTGTCCTATTCTACATTACTCGTGGACATGCGCTATTCGACGACAAGGATCTTGATGCCAAAAAACACGGTCGAATAGCGGCAGCGTATCTCCAAGCCAAACGCTTCCCTCCGCTTGATGATCGCGAGGCCATCGATGCAGAGATTCAGAATTGTTGGCACGGAAAGTACGAATCTATTCAGGCTCTCAGCAGACACATAGCGGCATTGGCTCCAATTAAAGCAGTGCGCACAAGCACCTCGTCTCGAAGGTGGCTACAGGCGCAGGAAGACTTGTGCAAGGAAATAGCGAAGACGGGCAGGATGAATAGATTGATCGAGTCTGTCGCTAGCTCAAACCAATAGGCTTTGCCTCATAGTCGTCGCCTTATCAGGCCTTCACCCACTTGCCGTCGCTGTTCTTGGTCCAAACGCCATCCGTTATGCAGTCGTCACAAGGATAGTGCTTCGTGGTTTTCCCAGCACCCCATTCTTGCTTATATTTTCCACAGCTCTCATCACACGATATCATTGTTCCCGGATAGTCAAGTTCATCACCGCACAAGTAAAATATTTTAGCCATGAGCTGGATACACATCTTGGTGGCTGGGCCGAGGTTTTCAAAAGACTTCTGCTGATTAGTCATATTTCTTGAAATGTACACGGAAACTATCTCAACTCTCTGCATAAGTGGAAATATTCGCAGGCTTCAGGTGGACTGCCTAGCTAAGAACCAGGTGGGGTGCGCATGGTTATATGCCAGACGGTAGGTCGCCAAGCTGGCCGTATCAAGCAGGCTGTAGTCCTCATCGCTCTCCGACCAGCTCCGGCAGCATATCACACATGCGAAAACTCCCGCCGGGATAATTAGCCTTGGATACCGATATGTCCAAAGAAAAAGCTCCTGCTAGTCTCTTCGCCAGATGCTTCCATCATACTTGTCGCGGCCCACGTCGCTGCGTGGGATCACCATTGCGTGCGTTGGAGAAGAATGGGGCGGCTTTTCCGCTGCACGGCTCCGGCCCGCAAACATAATAAACCGCTCACGGACCTCCCAGCCACGCCATCGAATGGCCGTATGACAAATGAGACCATGTGATGAAAAGGACGACCCGGACTCTCAAGTGTCGAAGGGTTTCTGTTGGTCTGTGGCGCTGATAGCCTTATATAATGTTGTATGATGTGCGTACATGGCACCGTGGATCGTGAGTCATGAGTATCTAATGGATATGGCGAGGCCCAGAGTACGATGATGCGACTGAGAAAGACTAGGACCAAAGGGCTTCTTCCAAGGATGCTCAAGGAAATTTGGGAAGATCGTGAGAACTAAATAAGGGTGAACACCGGGATAGGTTTTATTGTTAGGTGGTCCTCCCGGTCAAGACCTAGACCGAGCAAGAGTTTGATAACGTGAAACTCGTCCGGTATAATTATCGTTAATGCTTGTAACTCCTATAGACGGTCGGGCACGTATTTATTAAGGTAAGACAATATAATATCGTCTTAGATAAACCTAAGCTAAGTATATATATTATATACGAGCTGAGTATATTCGAGATCTTTAAGATTAGCTAGTAACTAATCGTATGGCTATTCGATATTACTCGGATATTAACGCTCTTTAAATACGATAAGATAGAGGTGGAGTCTTTCTCTATACCACTCTAAAGTATAACTGCGTTGAAGCTCCTTTAGAGATCTAGCCTTTAACGTAACTCTACGCTCACCATGAAAGCAGGCTTAAAGCGGTGTGATCAGGAATTGAGGGGTATCTCTAGTTGCACCAATATTTGCCATAAAGAATTTAGCTCAGGTGTGAGGGAGCTATCTACGAACTCGAACCTGTTGCTGCGCACTTTACAGCACATATATACCACAGGCTACGGCCTATCAACAGCACGCCGGCTAGTAGCATGTCACCGCTAACAGCCACAGAGTCTCTCTCGCCTACTTGCCAGCCTGTCCTGTAGGAACTACGCAGGACAAGCAGGCGTGCGAGCGGGCAGGCGGGCAGGCGGGCAGGCGGGCAGGCGGGCGGCGACACCGTGCAAGAGGTGCTGGAGAACTCCATCAAGGCAGAGGGGGTGGCGCAGTTCAACCGCGGCTGGTGGGTGGAGGCGTGCATCTTCTTCGGCGCGAACCCAGACGTCAAGGACCCCAACGCAAAGGTTAGGGTCCCGGGCATCAAGTTCCCCATCTTCCTCTACCAGGCCTTTACGGTCTACGTCGCCCTCCTAAAGTGCGCCCCGCTGCATATGGGCCGGCAGTCCTGCAACGGCGTCATCCTCGGGGAGGACACCGGCCTCGGGAAGACTATCGGGGCGATATCCATCCTACTGAGCTCGCACTCGCTGAACCGCACGGGCCGGCTCGAGAACCTGCTGTAGAAGCGCCCGTAGAGCTTCCTCGACCACCTTGAGACGGACGCGCATAAGGAGAATATCAGGGCCGGCAGGGCGTGCTACGGCCCGGCAGGGCGTGCTACGGCCCGGCGATGATAGCGCCCCTGCAGTACTACGCGGAGCACGCAGGCAGGCGTATATTCGACGGCGGGTCGGTCAAGAGCGGCCCGAACCTGATCGTCGTGCCGGCGTCCCTGATCACGAACTGGGTTAGGGAGTTTATCAAGTCCGTCTCCGGGTCCGCCGGCGTCACGTTCTACGTCGCCCACAGCTCGGGCAGGTTTAGGGCTATAAGGGAGGAGATGGCGGTCCACGACCACGTTAAATACCTAACCGCCGGGGCGGCTAGGGAGCTGGAGAGGTCCGGCATCCTGCACGGGACGCCGTCGCCGGACGGGAGCACAGTCGCCTCGCGCGGATCCGGCGGCGTGTGGATACTTACGACCGGAGACTCGTACCGCACGCTCATCCACACGCCAGGCAAGTCCTTTATAGACCTAGGCCGCATCGTTTAGGGTAAGGTCGTCATCGACGAGTTCCACACCTATAGGAGCCCCGAAAGTCAGACGGTTAAGGCGATCCAGAAGCTCGGCGGCAGCCCCTACGTCATCGCCATGTCTGCGACGCCCTTTGAGGCGAGCATTAAGGACACCCGCTGGATCCTCCGGATGATGCAGAACCCGTACCTCCAGTGGAACAGCGCCCGGCGCCAGGCCTGCTACCGCCCGCCGTTCGACGCGCTGGACGACGACGACGAGCTGGTAAAGTACATCAACGAGTTCCAGTTCCCGCTGATCGAGCAGGCCGGAGAGGCCATCAACACCGCCGTTACCAACCAGGCCAAGCTCGGCGACGCGAACGTGGCGCCGGCCAAGGAGCAGGAGATGGTGGACTCGATCGCGCAGGCTAAGAGGACCATCCAAGAGGTTGCGCAGCCGTACGTCGACTACTACATGATCCGACGCGACTCCAACACGCTATGGCACGGGCTGCGGCCAATACTCCAGATCCCGGTGCACGAGCACCACGACATCCTTGTGAGGGACGCCGCGGACGGCGCCGACGCCCGCCGGGTTAAGGCCGCGAGGGAGGACCTCGAGGGGCTGCGCCGGTAGCGGGAGAAGCAGTAGGTCGTCGAGAAGTACGAGAGGTGGGTTACGGGCGAGGGATAGGTGGATAAAGAGCAACCGCGGCCGGGCGTACCCCACCGCCGCCCCGGCCCAGGTCACCGAGATAGTCTGGAGGAGTAACAGCCGCCTGCTCCGCCTGTCGGCAGACTTCCCCTGGATCGCGGTGATCGAGGCCATGGACCCCGAGGAGAGGGAGAGCCTGGGCATCTTAACGACGCCGAGCACCGCGGTTGGGACCAGCCCGTCGCCAGAGACATTGTCGAGGACTACGATAGGGGCTATAATAGGCACTGGATATAGAAGGTGTTCCCAAAGCTCGTTAACACCTCGCCGAAGCTTAGGGTCCTCGCCCAGCTGCTCAGGCAGTTCCAGGCTAAGGATATGGAGCACCTGCGCGACAACCCGACCCACGTGGATGCCGACAACCTGGAGGAGAAGGTCGTCATCGTCTAGCCCCACCCCATCGTCGCGGCCTTGATCTACTTGGTAAGCTTTTTCTCTTCCCCCCCCCCCGCCAATGGCACGCTCTACGAGGCTGACACGCCGCAGTGGCTGTGCTGCCACAGGGACTTTGGGCATGCGAGGCTGATGAGGTCCGAGGTCCCCATGGACGAGAGGTCGACCATGGTGGAAGAGTTTCAGAACAACGTCCGGGTCGGCGGAGACGAGGACGGGGACGGGCAGCCCCTATACATTATCGGCACTACGCCTATCGTGGCGACGGGCTTCACCATGACCAGGGCTCGACGCATCGTCCAGTTCAGCCCAGACTTCCTCTCGGTGCACGAGGTGCAGGCCCACGGCCGGGTGAACCGCCCGTACGTGGTGCAGCAGGCCCCAAAGACGTACTCGTACCGGCTACTGCTCCAAGACCACCCCATCGAAGGCGTCATTGTCCAGCGCCAGGAGAAGCGTGGCGAGTACAACGCAATGACGTTTGACCCCGCCGAGCTCGACAGGTCCATCCGCGGCGGGGGCAAGGCCAGACCGGCGGACCGAAGCAGGAGGCAGCTAAGTCCCGGTACAGTGTAGGGGCGCGGCTGCGGAGCTTAGAGCTAGCAAGTATAGATATATTCCCCCACCCACCCGACGGTCCGGTGCAGTACGACCCCCGAGTATACGAGCGGACCGCAGTCGAGTATCGCTGTGGTTTGCTCTCTATTGAGGCTCAGTATGCAGCCTTCGTTCCATCCAATCCTGTACGACCCCGCGACAGCCGTCCGCTCCTTCCATCCTTCGCCTGGCCTAGAGCGCCGCATTCCCGCGCGAGGAATGCCCATTCCAAAAGGCTCGCACACTCTGGCGTCTAGTGCGTTGATGAAGCGTTGTCCCCCACCTATCGGTGGAGGGAGACGGCCCCTCCCCGGCAGCTTCAAGCACCAACTGGCTCCTATGGCCTGCAGTCTCCTGGACGGCCAACACCAACCGCAAGATGGTCTGGTTTGCCCCCGGCGCACCCATCGGTGCCGACGACCCCCTGCGCGCATTCTACGCAGCCGACGGCCTGAGTATGACGATCCCGAGCCGACATGCTGCGGCCCGCTTTGGTCAACTGCTCTACGACCACCTCGTTTGCGGCCCGGGCGAGCCTCCTAGCCTCCAGCAGTGGATCACAGACCGGATCTCCGACTTGGAACCCCACGAGGGCCGCGGCGGCCCGTGGACAGTCACATTCAAGTATCCGTTCCCTGTCAAGATGGTTGCCGGCGCAGCCCGCCTAGATTACAGCTCGTCTCTGGCCCTGGCCCTACAGGTATGCACACAGAGGGACGTGCTGGCCCCCTCACCCCGGCTAACCGTTGCGCAGTTCTTTGGCTCGTGCGCGGCGGAAGACGTGGGCTTCGACGAGGTGTGCCGCCCCGCCCTCCGCAGGCTCGACATGTTTGAAATTCCAAAGGTCACCCGGGACAAGTGGCCGCATGATGCGCGTCTCCCACGAAGCTAGGCGGCGTTATGCGTAACCGTAACGGGAAACCTCCACCGCCCTGCTAAGCCCTCCCCGACCTCAACTCCACCCCACACCCGATATGCGCCGCGCATAACACCAGTAGTCCATCATCCTCTGTAACTCGACGTTCTCTATCGTCGTAAAGATAGTCCCCCGCCACCACTCGTCAGGGTATCCCAGTATCACGGGGCCCAGCAGGTGACGGGGAGACGGCGGTATTGTCCCATATGCGCACCTACGCCCTGGCAGCGGCTTACGGCCAGCGGACCTCTTGCTGGCGCGGCGTGTGAGTCGCCTCACCCTTCACCTTTGTCCGTCAAGTGAGCCAACCTCATCCCTCAATAAGGGTCCTCCTGCAGCCCGACGTCGCACGTGATCTCACCCCAACCAGGCCCAGCATTGGCGCCAGAATATAAGTCTCCCTGCGCCGCCCCTCTCTCTTCTTCTTCTTCTTCTTCTTCTTCATCATCATCCTACAGCACACGCCTCGCCCCTTGTCGCAGCCACTGTCGCGGCCAGCCATGGCGCCAATCCCAATGCAAGACTACGCCAGCGTCGAGACGCACCCCTACGTCCACCTGTCCTTCTCCGAGCTCACCGAAGTCCCTATCCCCGGTCATCGCGACAAGGGCGCGCTGCAGCAGCTTGAGATGATCCTTATTCTCGTTCAGGACGCAGTGTGAGTCTCTCTACCAGAACCCCATGGCAAATTCCCCACCGAGCTGACCTCGTGCTTGCCAGCACCAGGTTCCTCGCCGGCGAGGTGACAGTCCCCTATAAGCCGGGCCGCCGCGGTATGGCAGAGACCTTTGCGCCTATGCTGCAGCAGAAGATTGACTCTGTGTGAGTAGCTCCATCCCGTCTGGACACCTCGCGCGCCACCAAACTAATGAAGACGACAGCGACCTAAAGCTGCACGAAGTCTTCGGCCGTGGCAGAGGCAACGCCGCCGAGGCCAGGTACAACTACGGCAGGACCCTCGGCCGCAGGTTCGTCCCCGGCGCCATGCTCCGCGTCATCTTCGACTACGAGGACGACATTCAGCGCGAGGCAATGGAGGAACTACTGCGCAATACCCCGGCGTTTGACGAGGGCGATGAGATTATCGAGATTGACTAGGAAGTCCATGTCCTGTAGAGGGTGTCAAGGGAGGGAAGTAAAGTGCGGTCAGGTAGCGAAATTAGGAATAGGACCATCGCGCTTTGTCATTAAGTGGAGAACTCAAGATGGCCCGTCCACATGTGCTTCCTTTGTTCCGATAAGCTTTGTTGAGACGAAGTCGCAGCCTTATGATGATAATTGTGCTCCCGTCCTTGCTGGGGTGGTTGACAAGGAATAGCTAGACATTGCCATATCGAAGGCCGGGCTCTGGCTCAGTGTAGCGGACAGATCTCAGCTCAGGATCAGCTTTGTAGGCCTGCATTTCGAGCAAAGCCGATGGTCGCGCAGACGTGTAGGCCCACAAAAGCATCACGAAAGACTGCTGAACACGATCTCGTTCGGTGTGCAGTGCAGTATGTATCCTCGCAAAGCTTCTAGTGATGGTGGAGCAAAACGTAAAAGTCATCGACGCTTAACACTAGTTTGTCTTCTTGATCATCCTCAAATGATGGTCCTGTCGCAGTGTACTTGCGGTGTACTGTGGGAATGTAAGCGAAAATGTCACAAGGATCTCCAGGCACCAACTTACACTTTTCATCTGCCGCACGATATCCTGATCAAGATACGCATGATGCGAAATGTGCGCATATTGCCGAAGAAGCTCGCAAGCTTGACGACTTTAAAGGTATCTAGATACCAGTATATAAAGACTTTAATATCTTCGATGTCGATTTTAAGGAATCGGGCGATATAGTCGTCGTGGGAAACTTCGTATTCGTCTATATAAGAACAGTAACTGCTTCGGTGTCAAGAACTTAGAATATGTAGACGGGTATAGTAAGCCACTTACCGACGCCAGATATTTTCTATTCTTATAACTCCTAGCTCCGTTTGCCTTGCCACTCGGTAAGGAGCTTTAGGAACGTAATTACCGCGCAGCCGCTTATAATAGCTAGGAGCATGCCGAGCTTGATTGACCGGAGCTGATGGTCGCTGTAGAGCAGATATGGGCGGTTCTTCAGGCAAAGAAGTCTCGAGTTGTGGGTGAGACTACTAAAGGCTTGCATGCCAATAAGGCAGCTGGGAACTCATTGTATATGCATGAGCGCCGGATGGGCCCTGAGCATGCAGTCCAGGCAGCCCAGTGTGTTCCAGTGCGGCGTCTTCCCCAAGGTCCCAGTGGTGTCTCACGGGCGGCTGGCGGGATGGTGGCATGCGGGGCGATGGTGCCACTAAATTTTTGGGTGATCATCCCTTAGAAGAGTCTATCCGCTGCTCTGCATCTTCTACCCTCACCACCCCATTTCCATGAGAAAATATAACACGAGTGCGGTCTCTCCACATGCATATATTTCGTCAATCATGTGCCGCCAAAGGAATAGCACGGTTTGGAGCCTGATCTAAGTTTCCTGGGGTGGAAGGGAGGAAAAGGGGGGGGGGGGGATATTTGGGGGAAAAGGGACTTTGAGCTGCTTTGCCAGCAAATACATTCATTCGATGTGCCAGACACAGATTGACTCAGCAACCATATGCCGTCCATAATCTACAAAGTGAATTCTGCTTCATGAAATAACATTAGCTGTTGCATAGTGAGGACCGCCAAGACAAAATGCGGGGACGCCTGAGTCATACCTATTCCCCTCTTCCCGAAAATGTGATCGTTTGCATATCTCTCTTTACTCAGCAACATAAGTACGCGCATCCTTCATCCCCGTGCCAAAGTGCGTAGACATCATCTGCAAGAACAGTGATGGAGATTGTCGCATCAAGTGAATTTTTCAAGACAGTGGAGGGCAAGTTTCAGTTTCACTGCGTCAGAGGCATCATACGACAGAACGGACAGCTTTATTGTGCAAGATGGAACAATCGGAGACAGGTTCCACACGATTTCTCTCAAATGCAGGATGTTGAGCGAGTTGAGACGGAGCGTAGGGGTCCTTATTACAGGCCCGTTTGGGCAAGAACTTCAGGCGACGATTACTACATAAAAACACCGGACCTTTTCGCATATGCTTATTGCAGTGGCCTCCAGCTTGAGACTCGAATCTTTCGTGAAGTCGAAAATTGCGAACTCCTCAAGGAACATCCCCACCTGAATATTGCTACCTACCATGGCTGCATCGTCAAGCATGAGCGTGTATCAGGTCTCTGTTTCGAAAAATACAGCACAACACTGATGGAGAAAGTCAACCCTGGTAGTAAGAATAAAATTGATTTCCTGTCTGGCGGTCGACCGCTCGTCGACGGAAATATTAGAGCCAGTCTATCTGGCATCTTGAGAGGCATACTGCACCTCCATTCGATCGGATTGGTGCACAACGATCTTACTCCATCCAACATTATGTTCACTCAGGATGGTACGGCAGTCATCACAGATTTCGACAGCTGTCGACGGATTGGCGAATCTTTGCGCGAAACAGGATCGAAGAGGACACACGGATGGCACGATCCATCTGTAGAGTTCGCCCAAACGCAAAACGACCTCGATGCATTTGGAGAAATAATGCATTGGTTACTTGGTTCCGCCGTGGAGGAGTACCAGTTCAAGTGACAGCTTGGCAAGATGTAGGCGATGGAAGTCAGATGCAGAAAGCGAAGGCAGTGCTGACCACACGTCCCCAAAGGGGGGCTACATGTAAATATGCCTAATGCGTGTATAGCGTGCCAGGACACGCTCAGCCCATCGAATGGTTGTGTTCACTCGAGCAGCATAAACAACATGTGTCGTTGTAGCAATGTATAACAGATAGTGCCCTGTCTAGAAAGCGAGGCTATCACCCACACATTGAAGGCGCTGGCCCGCCGTCTAGAAGCGACCCCGGCGCCATCCAGGAAACGAATCCGTGCAGCAAGTAGCTCTCCCCCACCAGTGCAAGACTCCGGCGCTGCGTCTGTGCATCCCGGAAGAAACCAGAGGGAAGCAACTTCGCAGATCGTCCAGTCCAATCTGAGGATGACCCACGAGCGCTACGCCAGGAACTGGGCATTTCTCATCCGAGCGCAGACAGCCATCAAGGAAGGATGGCGGGGTTGGGATGAAGACAAATCAAGCGCTTCTTCGTCCTGGCGGTTATGACGAAATGCATCCAAGTACTCTGAGCGGCATGCGACTGTTGTGTAATTGGAAGGCGAGGCTGTGGGGCGGAGGGATAGATAACAAGCGTTGTGAGGCGGTGAGGCGGCGCATTTCCAATCTGGAGCTGACGTGATGAAACCACTCCCGCTCAACCCATCTGGCGTTGCGACGTATTTTCACGTCCATCCTTCCTGTCCCATTGCCACATCCAATGACAAGTCTGATCAAGCAATCGGCGCCTCTCCCTCATTTCGCTTGCAACAACATTCAACCTCCTCAACTTACTCCTCACGCTGCCGGCTTAGCACCCTCACGCTACCCTTACGCTGCCCTCTTTAACTCCAGCTATTGCGACGAGTAGCAACGCGCCTTCGATGTTGCTTGCCTTGCGGTTCTGGCTGGGAAGGAGGCTCTTTGGTGTTATTGGCGATCCTACTTTCCCGACTGGTATCCGTGTCAGCCCAAAACGCGTAGTAAAGTGGCCTTGCCATACGGCGGAGGTAGAAGCACTCTGCTACGTTGCTACACATACGACGATACCTGTCCCAAAGTTTTACCGGACACATACATACCATGGCCGTCTATGTATCGAAATGGAGTTTATCCAAGGCAAATGTCTCAAGGAATGCTGGAACATATTAACAATGGATGAGAAGCAGGACATTATGCGCGAGCTGGGCTCGTACATTACGCAATTGAAAGCCCTACAGCCACCTAGGAAGGGTGTGATAGCCTCAGCATATGGCGGACCTTGCCGCGATGTCCGTGTAGGCCAGCACGCATTTGGACCTTTCAACTCTACAACCGCTTTTCATCAATGCCTTCGTGGTGGAATGCTCTTGGGGGTTGCGGAAGAGACGTTTGGGGGACTCGTCGCTGATTACCACGCTCGCGACTATGAGACGTGCTTTACGCATGGAGACATAGCAATGCAGAATATTCAGATACATCGTGGGAAGATTGTTGCTATTCTTGATTGGGAATGTGCTGGCTGGTAACCGGAATACTGGGAGTATACGAAGGCGCATTACAACATATACGCAATCCCGGATTTCTACCAGATGCTCGAGCAGCAGATGAAACGCTATGAGCCCGAGCTAGCGGTCGAGCGTTCACTATGGAGAGTGTTTGATCAACCGCTAGATCAACCGAGTGGCTGACGTGATACAACTTGCGCTATAATGTGATGTTACATTGGCCTTTTCGTACCATTTCGGAATCTCTTGTTGAGATCAGGCGACGGTCCAGATTGCATAATCTCATCCCCCATGGCTACAGCAGTGGCCATCATATCGTCAATGTCGAACCTATCAGCGCACTAACCCTAACCCTAACATCCAGTACTATTGTTAGAAGACGAAGATGTAGTTTGGTCGTTGACACGATTTGTGGTCATTGAGGTTAGTTTCTTCATCGACGAGACTGATTGCATTGGACCAATTTATGTGTTTTAATCTGGATGTGTAGTACAGATAGGAACGCTTGAAAGCTATTCAGAACATGACGGTCCTTAGGCTTGGGAACGACTGCGCGTCTGAGAACGAGACGCATGCTGGGTTGCTGACGGAGAATGGAATGAAGTCGAAATGTCTGATGATCTTCCGTTTTCCTGCAAACAGGGTGCGAGATGAGTAACCCGGCTCATATGAGGTATCGCGTACACAGTTGTGGACGACGGAGAGCAAAAATCAAAAGTCATGATTGGTCGCAAAGAGCTGGAGGAGGCTGCCTTGGACCGAAAGTGACTTCCCAGGCACTCTGAACCTTGATAAGAATATCCTCGCGATGAGCCTTAGCGATTGCCGCAAGACCAAAAGGTCTGCCGTTATACTTCAAATAAGAAAGAGGCATAGTTGCGATGAGATAGCCTGGCCACGCATCAGTCAGTACTGAGCTATATGCTAGAAAAGACAGACTTACCAGTACCGCTTGCAAAAGACGATAGAAAACTATCAATAGGTCCGATGATAACATCTAGGCCGTAGCTGTCGAGAATTTTATCAATACCCTCAGTCTTTGCAACGTTCCGTAAATGTCTAGCATTAGCATCATACTGCTCCGCGGAGAGATTCAAGTTGAATGCTTCCTCTAAGATCCGCTGGTTGATACCTTAATAGATCAGTGGCGATCCGAGAAAGACAATAAGAGAAGTCTTACCGGGTGGGATCTCCTGATCGGCATGTGCTTTATTGAAAGCAATAAGGTCATGCAGATTACGTATAGAGGAGAGCTCCAGATCAGATAAATATTCATTCATGTCTCGATGAAAATCCGCCTCTGTATAATTTAGCAACTTGTTACAAGGATATTACAAGTACTTACGGGTTATCATTGCTTTGCTGTCCTTGCCTTGGAATAAAAAAGAATCACGTTCAATCAAAGGCACATGATGTACATATGTCTTTGCGAGATCTTTAATCTTAGCATAGGCGGACTGGATCTCAGAGTTCTGTTCTATTGTTAAAAACTACGGTATTAGTTGTTAGAAAAAATTGTTACTTACGATCTGGAGGGTCGCCTCATCGA
The DNA here is from genome assembly GCA_006937295.1 of Carpinus fangiana. Classification (NCBI taxonomy): domain Eukaryota; kingdom Viridiplantae; phylum Streptophyta; class Magnoliopsida; order Fagales; family Betulaceae; genus Carpinus; species Carpinus fangiana. The sequence goes on from VIBQ01000016.1 coordinate 838,149, forward strand.
CAGGCTTCATGAAAGAACTTGGAAAGACCCACTTCTTAGGGTCTAGGGTACCAACTGACACATCAGCCCAGCTTCCTGTTAGGAATTCGCTATAGCTATTGGCCTGTAAATGTACACGATTTCCCACTATAGCGTCGAGGAGTATGGTAAGGTCGTAGGGGGTCTTAGTCATAGGGCCTGGGGAGTCAAAGCTATGGGATACTGGAACGATGCCTACGGTAGGTACGAGGCCGATTGTAGGCTTGATGGTATAGAGTGCTGCTCTCCCAGCAGGACAAACGAGTGATCCATCAGTCTCAGTACCGATTGAAGCAGGAGCGTAGCCTGCAGAAACACCAACGGCGGGTCCTGTAGATGATCCTGATGGGCTCTTCACAAGTTTTGATTAGCTCACCGTAATTAACGTAGAACGTAGGAAGTAGACAGTTTCTACTTACACTATGACCGTCTTTGCTATCCCCGGGCTGTAGGCCACCGCGAACATACGCTGATTGAGTCTGGCCGCCCACTGCGGACCAGCCACTTGGATTGAAATATCCCCTATCCGGGAGTTAGTACTCGGCGTTGTAGGTGGACATCTTATGTACTTGAAATTGGAGAGTTCCTAGCCGTGTAAGCGTAAGTGTGGCACCTGACTGGCATATTGGATAGACAAACACTCAGATTCGCTTTACCAAGTATGATAACGCCAGCAGCAATGAGCTAAGAATATTAGTATGTCGAAACTACAACATCGGTGGTCTGCTGCAGTACCATATCCACAATTTTAGCATTAGCCTTTGGCCTTGAGTTGAGAAAGGCCAAGCTCCCGGCCGAGCTGTTCATCCCCATGTCGATGTGGGTAGCGATATTATCCTTCATCGATGTGTTAGCGGGAGCGACCTAGGGTTTGTGAAGTACTCTCACCTTGATTATTATCGGAATTCCATGTAATGGGCCTCGCGTTTTCCCCGCGCTACGCTCGTCGTCAAGGTTTCTAGCTAACTGCATGAGCTTGTCGTATGGTGGAGTTGAGAGCATAACATTTAGGTAATGATCATATTGAGTAGCCTGTGCTAAGTACGTGTCCAAGAGGTCAACAGAAGTTAAAGAGCCGTTACTCAGAAGTAGCTGAATCATCTTGAGATCTGCTGTTAGCACGTCGAACAATGCTGGGCGTGCCATGCTAAGCGGTGGATCGGTCCACGAGGAGGTCAGAAGGAACAGCAAGGCCAAGACAATGACCACGATTGAGAAGCACTTCCAGCCGTATGCTGGCAAAGCCACCAGTGTCGGCCGTACGGGCATGGGAGCGCGGCGATCAGAAGGAGCCGGCGTTCAGAGAGATCAAAGGTCAATATGTTGGGGCGCGGTGCGGAAGACGTTGTGTAAGCTTCAATATCCAGTATCCAGCTGAGCCACAGTCTGCCAGGAGGCGGATCGGCCTTGGCGCCATTGCCCGACACACCCTTTGTTTCGCCGCCCTTCGTGGACACCAATGTCGACACAACCAAGTGAGATCGACAGACTATCATTGCAGAGTCAGTGAAGCTCTTATTTGAATATGTATCGCTCGGAAGACCTAACGTCAATCAGCACTAACCAGATAAAGACGAGCCCCCTGATTTCCGACGATTCGCACAGATCCGACGTGGACACCGTGGATCAGCAACATCTCCTTGGTTCCAAATATCAAGTGAGAAAGATGCACGACGACGAGCTTTCCCGCCTCAGACTAGTAGACGACCGCGCTCGCGCACATCTAGCAAACAACCAGAACAAAGAAGCAATCGTGTTGTTTAAGTATCTTTTGGCCGCGAGGCCAAAAGTTCAGCTTCACCAGGAGGACCCCATGTGGCTGGAGATGGATCATGACCTTGGTGATGCGTATCAAGCGCTTGGGCGGATGAAAAAAGCGATCAAGTCTTTCAAGAAGGCCGTTACTCTCAAAAAGGCGTATCTTAAGGAGGAGGATGAGTCACGGCTGGCGTCGGAGCTGGCACTTGCGCGCGCATACAAAGAAAACGGCCGGAACAAAGATGCGATCAAACTGTTGGTGCGACTTCTGGCTATCAATGTCGAAAAGCTTCCCAGAGACGGCCGAATACGGCTTGCGCTAGAACGCGATCTTCTTAAAGTGTTTCAAGTTGATGGGCAGGCGGGAAAAGCGATCAAATATTTGGAGAACGTCGTTACTCTCAAAAAGGCGTATCTTAAGGAGGAGGATGAGTCACGGCTGGCGTGGGAGCAGGTACTTGCGCGCGCATACAAGGAAAACGGCCGGGACAAAGATGCGATCAAACTGTTGGTGCGACTTCTGGCTATCGATGTCGAAAAGCTTCCCAGAGACGGCCAAATACGGCTTGCGCTAGAAGGCGATCTTGCTGAAGCGTATCAAGTCGATGGGAATATGGGAGAAGCAATCGAGCTCTTTCACCATATCGTGACTGTACAGACAACAACCCTTGCCGAAGAAGACCACTGGAGACTGGAATCTGAGCACAATCTTGCCGAGGCATATATACAAGACGGACAGTTCAAAAAAGCGATAGACCTACTCAAGCACATTGTGGCTATTGATCAGAGGACGCTTCCTGAAGATAATTCATCGCGGCTTGCATCGCAGAACCTCCTTGCTCGCGCATACAAAGCCGCTGGCCAGGACGAACATGAGATTGACCTGCTTACTGAAGCGCATAGCTCGCGAAGGAAAAGGCTTTGGATCATTTTAACATCTCTGTGGTCAGTTGGTTGACGTCTGGCGTGCGCTATGCACTTGAAAGGCCTGCGGAGGATTACCACTTGAGCTCCAGTGCCATTTCCGAGGCGCGACAGGCGTGGATACATCGCACTTTAGGATAGAATAAAGACATGGTTCAAGTCTAGTAAACTGAGCGTTGCTGCACCATCGCATTGCCGATGCCAGGGTAGTGCGCGCTCGTGAGGGAGCAGCCACTTCCCCTGGCGCCACAGCGTCGTCTGATACACCAGTTCCTTCTTCTGACAAGACTAAGCTCATTGCCCTCGTCTACCAAATTCCCTCCAAGTCGCACCTTTCTGCATGCCCTTGGGTTGCCGTTGTAGCTACGGAGGCGCTCCGCGCGCGCAATGATCAACTCCCGCCTCTGGAGCAGGTACAACATCGCTCGACTGTTAGAGAGTTATGATGTTTTCCGAAAAGAAACGTCACATTGCAGTGAGGAGGTATCCCAAAGGTCCAGCGAGCTTATCAGCCTCCGGCGCCCATCTAACTAACAGCCCTTCCAGTTTTCTAGATCATGCCCTTCATTCAGCCTAGACCCCGTCGTCGAAGCGCCCCACTGGTTCGGCTCCATTCTACGGTCGAACCAGTGCGCGTCGGATTCAACACCACATCCAAGACGTCGTCCAGCACGTTGTCCGATTTTCCAATACCGAGAGCATGACACCCGCAGCCGGTAGAGCAGTCGGCTGGCGTATCCTAACGTTAGATGGTATAACGTCAGGCGAACAACACAATACGGGTCCTCTGGCCCTTAGTATGCTCCAAGAATTGGAATCTTGCCGAAAGAACTGTGACAAGAAAATGTCCTTTATTATTATCATGATGGTACTGGACTCCAATGCCCTTCGCGCCTAGCAAAAGCCTCGCATCCGCTGGCGTCCCTCCCTGGGTCACGAGAAACCCTGCGTGGCGAGAAGACTTGCAGGCACTTTGCCTTCGGTCGTATCAACATCCATAGGTCTATTACTTCAGCGACATGCGTGATTTACTGCAGTCGCTGCCAGTCGCCCTGGGCATCTACAGTGATTACCTATAGTCATTGCCAAGCTTCATAGTAGAAGGTTCATCGGTCAGGAAGCTTCATAGCTTGCCAAGCTTTCCGGTATATTTCCGCAGTCATGGGCGGCGACAATCGAGGTCAACAAAGCGATTAGCCCATTCGCCCTCTCACCAACCCACTTCTTACTATCACGACTCGAGCATACTTACGAGGCCGCCTTGTGTGCAATTCCATTCAATCACGGCCGTTCATGTAAACGCGACCAGCCACCGAATCCACCTTTTGCTGAAACCTTCTGCGCCTCAACCGAGCCTTTCACGCTTTTTACTGCCGTTGCGCTTCCTTCTCTCAGCCGTTCTCAATATCGTCATTCCACACCTACTCATTGCATTGCGGCATCGCTGCCCTCTTCATTGCGACCCTTTGCTTCTGTCCCTCCGTGCTTGAGCGCATCCATCGCAGAGTACAATCACATCTGTCTTCTGCTACTCCTCTGATACCATCCTATTTGCAGCATGGTTCGACCGCCAAGGACACCACTGGCAAAGGTGGATGGGGTCTGCACACCTGCTGGATTCGTTGAATTGCGCCAACCCGCTTTGCCCGACGGCGAAGAGGGCTTGCTACTTCGGGTACCTGCATATTCAGAGAGCAAGAAGGTGAAGGGATATGTGTCATATGGGTTCATGTGGTTCGCTGGTGTGATCATGACCGGCAATAGAGTCGACAGTTTCCTCAGCCGAGGAAAAATACCAAATAAGGAGGAAGATGTCGTGGAAGAAGGGACCTGCTTGACGCCAGGAGCCTATTACTTCCACGTGGGCAGTAAGGACAATCAGGAGCCGGTGCACTACGGTCTCCTGCTTAGCGTTCATGAATACAAGTTGGTTGATGGAGTGATCCCTCAGGATTTCAGAGATGCAGTACCATGGAAGCCTCAAGACATGGATCAGATGCACGGAGACTGCATCATCACTGGGCGGAACGATGAAGTCGAAGATGCACCTCTGGTGCACGCGAGGTTGCATGGGTGGTTCCTCCAGCAAGGTTTCTTGCGCTATGCTTCCAACAACAGGGCGTCAGCAGGATACGAAACTCGCAACTCGAGCAATATTATTCGGCTATGCAAATCGCTCCATGGGCAATTGGACAACGACTGCTGGACATTATCAGCGGAACGAGATCCAGATGACTTGTTGAAGCCGGCGCGACTTCGAGCGACGTGGCTGATTCACAATGATGTGATGGCAAATGAGTACCACGGATACGCGGTGAGAGGGGGAGGGAATCAAGTATCAGTGCAGGCTGTGGTTGGCAGGTTTGCCATCAGTATAATTAAGAGACTGCAGTTGGATCATTTCGGGCTTATGGTGAGACGCAAAGTCCTTCTCGGTGACGGGACAACGAAGATGATGGACTACAATGATTTCCAAGCGCGGATCAAGGAGGACAACGCGACTGATACGCATCCTAAGGCGCGCAGCAAGAGCAGGAGCGAAAGTCAGAGCAAGAGCGCCAGCCCCAACCCCAGCAAAAGATCAAGGACGGCTTTGGAAAAGGAGGACGCTGGGCTGTCTTCGGAGTTTGACTCGAACTTGTCGTCGTCACCTTCTTCTCTGTCGCCTTTGGGGAGTGAAAGAAAGAGTATACACGTGGATGAGAAGATTGAGGTTGGAGTGAGGAGAGGCAGGACAGGGAAAAGTGAAAGTGCAATTATAGTAGAGTCTGTGGAAGTAAAACAATCAAACGAGCATGATCAACGTTGCTCCAAGCGGATGCGGACCGGTTAGAACCAAGAGCACATAGACTGGTACTGTAGCAATACCTCACGCTCGTTCTTCACCACGCCTAGACCCAAAAGATTTTAATGGCAGCTGGACTCCCCAGCTACCTCTCCATAACCGAGTGAGCTTGCTGAGCATGAGACAATTGAAAGTCCGGCAGACCCGGTGGGTTAATTATGGTGCAGCGTAGATTTAATCTAGACAGCTTTCGTTCGGACATTGAGTTGCATGCAGAATGGCGAAGCGAAGTGAAAAGACTAAGACGTGGACGTCAGCGGCCAAAGTGACAGGGACAGGCTTGGCGGGCGCGGTGGCTTATCCTCCTCCGCGACCGCTCTCACCTTAAACACTTCTATACACAACTAGCAGATCAAAGAGCATGGGCCAAGAACCTGGCTGTTGTGGCTTTAAACCCTGGTCATGTCTACGCATATCCGATGCGCCGACACACAGCTTCACGTTCTGCAAGAGAACTTACTACTTCTACCCAGCCAAATGGCTACAACGCCGACGCCCTAAACGCGACGCTCGCCACAGTCATCCCTCAATAGCTAGACCTGCTAATCTCGGTCCTGCCGGCCTCTTCCAAAACTTCCCGCCTCCTCCTCCTAGTGATATCGTCGCCAACTTCGACAAGTACGTTGAGTCGAGCAAAACGACCTACTACGCGCGCGCCATCTTCCCAGACAGCCCGACACTTTCTCTCTATCGCCTCTACGATTTTATAATGCTCAACCATGCCATTGGTATGCTTAATGAGATCGAGTACTTCTGGATGCAGTATACATGGAAGGTCTCAGACATACCAGACCCAACGGACAAAGATCCAGGTCGTTACGCAGCGCTTGCTGCTATTACGGAAGAGCTCGTGGCTTCCTTCAATAATAAGATCTCTGTTGGTGCGCCTCGTGATGGTAGGTCTATCAGAACGAATGCAGAGTTTGAAATGCTGAGGAATAGGAAGGCCGAAGAGAAGGATTGGGAGAGTACGCCTCCTTGGGCTAGTGTCGTACCACCTCTTGATACTACAGTGGTCATTCCGGATAGGGACGGGAACGTACTAGAAAGCTTGAGTCACGAAAAGGCCTCAAAGGCCTTCCGAAAGAAGAATATCCTCATAAAACAACCGGGAACATTCTTTATGTAAACGCACACGCTCTAGTAGTTAGTATAGTCTCCTATACTAACGAAAGCTAGCATAATCGATTACATTTCTATTGTGTACAGTATCGCACGATGCCCTTAAAAGTCTATAGCGTTAACCCTATACGCACGTTTATACTCCTCATTCACTTCGGCGCCGTCTGCTTCCTTGATCGTCTCGTGTCCAAAGTCAATACCCCATTGTGCAACTTCCGTCCATTTGACGGTGTCTCGGCCCTCTCTTTGTAGGTACCTGCGAAGGTAATGTGCAGCGTCCTTTGGGTCATAGTCCTTCTTCTCAGGTTGTTGCATACGATTTAGCTTGGATATGAACGCGTAGTTCCATGGCGCGGCCAATATAGTAAGGCCAGGAGCCGTAAAAACGGGTTCATTTTGTACCTCCGCAAGCCGAGTGATGCGGTCAAGGAGAGAAGGCCCAAGATAAAGGGTAGTTTCGTTGTTGAGCCACTTTCGGCCTAGCTGCTCTCCGAATTTGCTGATACATTTAGCGTTGGCATCTCTGCCGGCCTGTGAGACAAGGCTGATTTGGCTATCGCTTAGCCTGGACGAGAAGAAATCGACATCGTGCGTGCTCTCTCTTGTCTCGAGGAGAATGGTGTTGACAGCGCCACCTACGGTGACGAGTGTAACAGACTGTCCTCGAGCTTCCATATGCGCCGCAACATCATATAGCGCCTCGAGCAGCTCAGTACGACTGATTTGGCGATCTGGATGCACAATCGGGAGACCGGTTTGGGGGTCTCTTTCCGCCTTTGGCGTAAGACGTACAGCCAGGGTTGGACTTGAGATTTGGATTGTATGTAGTCGAACATCATCCTCTTGGTCGTGTATCTTCGAGACGCAGGAACCCATGGCGAAGGATGGAAGGCAGCAGCAGTATCAACAAAGGAGGATAGCAACCCTAGTCTACGAAACACAATCAATCCAGAGGAAGACATTGCTGCCTCATATACACTCCTTTTAGCCGCCGACGCAGCGGTTAAGGTTCTGTGCACTGGTGGCTAGCTTTGATGTGGTGCTGCTCCACCATTGTTATTGGACCGTGTGTCACGTCAGCCTCGTGGCCCCCAAATCCGCCTTGGCTTTCAAAATAGCCCACGCTGGAAACGAGACAAATGCAAAGCTCTAGGAACAGAGAGGTATCTCTTACTAAAGCTATCATGCGGCTCGATATACGCACTGATACCTCTGAACGTTTGGTGACACCAACGCAATGGTCTCGGCGGTACCTTGAACTGTTTGCGGCATGGCTGCATCAACCGTCGTCGCAGCGCCAACACTACACCGAACGCGGCGGGAATGCTCTCAAAGTTGTGTGTATTTCAGACACCCACGGGACCAAACCACAAGTGCCTTATGGCGATATCCTCCTCCACGCCGGCGACATGAGTAGGGGAGGCACGTTTAAAGAGATACAAGAGCAGCTAGACTGGCTGAACGCCCAGCCGCACCTACACAAGCTTGTCATCGGGGGAAATCACGACATTATCCTCGACGAAGTGGCCGTAGAAAGAATTATTGAGACGCGTAGTGACTCGTTCCCAGCTGGAGGCAAGCGTCGTAAAGACCTGCAGTGGGGCAGTATTATGTATCTCGAAGACAGCTTCGTAACACTTCAGTTCCCACAGCACAAAAGAAGTATCAAGATATTTGGGAGTCCAATGACACCGCAATACGGTAACTGGGCATTTCAACACCTTCCTATCCGTGATGTGTGGCGCGACAAGATACCGCATGACACTGACATCCTGGTAACCCACGGTCCCCCAAAGGCGCACTTAGACAGCAGTGAGCTCGGCATAACGGCAGGGTGTCCGCACTTATTACGCGCGCTTCACTACGCGCGCCCCAGGATTCATGTCTTTGGCCACATCCACGCTGGGCACGGCCTGGAAACGATACGATTTGACAAGGCGACCGTAGCGTACGAGAGAATCGTAGTGCTCGGAGAAGGCCTTGGCATGCTTTTGTCCTTGTTATGGGCCAGTGCTATGAAGCTTGTATGCAACGATGCTGGACATGAGACGGTCTTAGTCAATGCGGCTGCTGTTAAAGGCAATCATGGTGAAGAGCAAATGCCTGCAATCATCATCACGATATGAGGAACCGAACCATCCCGATCAAGATCTTCAGCGTAAAATGCGAGGAATTTAGGACCCACTATTATTTCACATGACTGAGGATTTAAGCGCAAACTACTAGCCACTCAGAGTCGATATGGCTTAGGCTATCACTCTCCGACTCTTGCATCAATCGTGTCTTCCGCGTCTTTTCCAAGCGCCGGCGTGGCGAAGTCAGGCGAGAGGATGATTGCCTTCTCTCTCAGGTCGTCGGCGTCAACTACGGTGCGCAGGCACTACATGTCAACATTGGCGAGCTCTTCGGGCAAGACGTGTAGCTTTGGAGAATTGTTGACGAGCGGCGCGTAAACGTTCAGGTCTAGTGACGCACTTCACTATTGATACAAGCCAGTGATGATCTGATCAGCCATGTCTTGTTCTTACCAATGCTGCTCCGAATCGACTAGGATACCAGTTTTCTTCAAATTGACGGAGCTCATCGTGTCTATCACCGCGATTCAGGGGAAGTCGGCGGCGAGGCTGACCTTGGTAGGGGCCAGTCACGGTGCAGGCCTAGCTGGAGAGGCTATGCTCCCACTTCTTCTGCCCATATCGCCACGGAAGCTCTCTCCCACGTACTGCGAGTGGTCTCCACGTCTGACATGGCTGAATTCATCGTCCTGGCGCTTGCGCTGTCAGTAAGCTCCGCTACGGTGACGTCGAAATGTGCGTGCACCGAAACTTGAAGCATTGGCGTTCGATGATCCCACATCGTGTTGGAGTCGCGGCGCAGCACTTGGTAGTCAACGGGTAGTTGAGCAATATTTATGATGACCTCCTTCGCCGCGGCAATCCGACTCCTTAGCTTCTCGAAGCGTCGGCTGCCTCTCGGCTGCAGCACTACGGCGTCGTTGATTATCCGCCTAGCTCTTTCGATGAGGGAGAAATTGTATAGCTTGCCATACTCGATTAGTTCACGGGCCTTGGATGTGCGAGAAAGCGGTTTCGGAGAGTCACAGTTTTTTCCGTTTTCTTGCGGAAAATATACTTCTGTATGGCCCTGATGATCTACCTCCTGTTGCTTATGCTTGCATAAGATGATATAGCCGACAGGGCGATGATGTGAGGTCTACTATATGTCGCTTGGATTGCTCGCGACCAGAGCGCATCGGTGCTCCTGTAGGCGTAAAATTCGTCGATGACAATCTTACCTCATACAGTGGTGCCGGGATCCCGGAGCACTTTAGAGTAAATGTACTCCTTCTGTGAACGATGAATGCGCGTGAGAAAGGTATCCCCCATCATCAATATCCATATGCGATCGCTCCCCTTCCGGAAGTCGCTATCGCGCGACTCCCTATCGGTAAGGCTCCGCTACTCTCCCACTACTGCGCAGCTTGACAGCTCAAATCCATGACACATGGTTACCCGGCCAAAATCTTTTGTCCCGAGCTGTGGCAAATATAGAGCGTGACCCCAGCATCGCTTTTCAGGGAGTTGACGAATTCCAGCACCTAGTTCGTGAACAACGAGGCAGGTACAATGATCAGGTTCGGGCTACCCCCAAGGGTGCTGCAATTCTCGAGAATGTTGGTGGGGTGGTTGCATGGCAGAAGTTGGGCAAGACTGGGCTGGGAAGTCGCCCCTACTGGCACTCGCGTCCTCCCTGTGAGCGTCACTAAGATTTTCGCGGAATAGCCGGGGGCGTCCCCTTTGTGTCGCAAACGGTTTTGATTTAGAGAGCCGGGGGTAAGTAGAATGCTAATGGACTCGATCGTCTTTCCAGGGCGCGCGTCCTACCAGTGGTTTACGCCGTTGCATGATCGCTATCTCACGTTCGGTGGAGCACGTTTGAGTAGAGCGATGTACACTGCAAAGGCCTGGTAGCGGAAGCTTGGGAATCTCGCGGCCGGAATCTCAACTTTGGCCCTCGATGTCGGCGTTCGCGCTGAACAGGCTGCAAGTCTATAGCCACCACCCCCTGTTGAGCTGGGCGACCCTATGCGTTCTAATGGAGATCTCCAACCGGCGTCGCTTGAAGCAAGTCGTCGACCAAGGCTCCATGTAAGCCGCCATTGGCCGCCTGTGTGCCGGGTCGCGTTGGGAAACCTTGGTGGCACAGGCACCCGTTCTTCCGGTAGGACCTGACCCAGTTGAGTTTGCTGATATCAAAGTTTCCAAGTCTCAGTCAGGTCCGATCGTTACCCCCTGAGCGGCTAATAAGTGTCGGCTCAGGCACGACCATGCGCGTTGAATGCGATACCGTGACGCTTTGTCGCGAGATTCTCTTCTCGCTTCAAAAGGTCGTACAATAGCATTTGCTGGATATCCTCCGCGCAGTCCCAACACCTTACGAATGTAAGTGAAGTGACGACAACGTAGAGCTCGAGCTGAGCGAGTATCGATTGACGCTCCTGTAGATCGAGTGTGCCCGGTTGTGTTATCTCTCGCACCTTGGCCTAAGAGACGCTGATGGGATGCAAGCTTCTAAAAATTGGTTGAACCAGGTTGCGGATACCTTCCGAAATCTTTTCTTCCACCGTATCAGCGGCCTTGTGATAATATTAGAGTACAATGCCCCTCACTTGGGGCGCCGCGGTCCATGAGGTTCTTGACAGAATCAACGCTCACAATATTGGGAAGATCCGCGCAAGCCATTCCGCAACAAGCTGGTGTGAGCATAATGGCCAATCGACCATGCGCTGCCCGATTTGTTCATCTTACGGAGACTGCAGAGGTCTTGGAGGTTGCGGAGACTGCAAACGCTGCGGACGGGGAGGATTTTTCTTGGGGGGGCGAGGGGAGGCAGAGAGGGCGGCTTTTGACGGTGAGGATCTGTTCAATTGCTGGACGCGCAGAGGAATCTCATAAGCCTCCGCAGGTTGAAGAGGCGAAATGAAGCGCTGGGGTCCTTGTCTCTTCCTGATAATGTGGTCGTATCTTAATTTCTCTCAAGCACAAAGTAAGTAAGGGTCGGTCCCCAGATATGGCCATAGAGGCGCGGTAGGACTGATGACTCCTACTTGGGACGACTGGCTTCTGCGAGCGGGATCTCGACGCGGTTTCCTTAGTCCTGCAAGAAAGGGGCGTGACGTTGGCGGGCAAACTTGTGCCGAGTTTCTACTTGGCTGACGAACAACTCAAATGCCCGTGTCGATCTCTAGGTCAAGCTTCTCCAAAATTGTCTTCGCGAGGAAGTCCTTGCCGGCCGGGACGAATTGCACCTGCGAGAAACAGCGCTGGGTGCCGCTGATCACGCTCGTCTCCGAAGCGTGGCTCAATGAGAAACTTCACTTTCTCGACCTTCATTGGAGAAGCGCTGCACCCGGGGCCAGAACGCTGCTTACCTGAGTGCCGCTTAGCAATCTCACTGTGCAAGTCCGCTGCTGATGGAGGAAATTGATGTTCATGGTCACTAACGCTCTGTACTGCCTCGAATGAACCATTGAGAGGATGGGTTCAGCAACGCATGTCTAACTGCAGCGCGACGGTATTCGTTGGTCATCCAGTCGTACGGGCGTTGCTGTCCGCATCGCTCAGGGTTGAGGCAGCGCGTCCCAAGGGTGTCTTTGTGTGATGTAGTCTTGCGGGTAACCTCATCTTGGTCGTACTCAGATATTTCTTCGTGTAGCCGAACTTGCGCATCGCCGAGAGTCACCACCCTTGCATTGTGGATGTGCTTGAAGTCTGCATGATCAAATTTGAAGGACTCCAGGAAGCGAGCTTCGTTTCAGCTTCCTGAAGGTTCTTTCAAGAGTGCTTCCCAATCTGGTGGTGGTGGTGGTGGTGGTGGTGGTGGTAGGTCTCGAGCGTCGATGCCAGTGGAAGCTCCTGGGTCGCTGGTTCGCTCGTACTGGGTGAAGCGACTACCTGCAAACATATCAGGAGAAAGATTCAAGAATCAGGACGGTAAGACGTGCTCACAACGACTCTCCCCAAGATGTCTTGATGTTACTGCCCTGTGGTGGTTGCGCGTAGAGGCGCAAGCTTTCTTCCTGCTGTGACGCTGGGTGGGGTACTGGTGACGCAGTGACAGGGATGCAGATCGCAGTAATGTCAAGCGCTAACAAGTCGAGATGTTGGAGCTGGCAAGTCGAAAATTGAAGGAGTAGAGCCACAAGAAAGGAGAAGGCTAGGAAGAATGTAGAGCGCAGACGGCTAGAGAAAGTGGCGGCGAGATGCAGGGCGCAAACGCCCCAAAGTCTGCGGAAAGAATGTCAACATATGTTTGGTTGCGCGTGATGCGCAGCGATGACCGTCCAAGGTCGGTGTACTCACGTCCCACGATGATACCTTTCAAAGGTCGCACCTCGCGTGAGCAGTTGATCGTTCCTACCAATCACCATCTGTGTTTGAGGGGCCACTAGAGAGCGACCAAGGGCTGATCCAGTGGTCGCGCGGTTCATAGTAGCGCGACCATATCTTCTGGTTTCGCGCGCTGGCTTCAGCGGCAGATTCTCAAAGCCCATGCTGCGATAGCCATGTGTCAATTTGCCAACCTTGGGTTAAGCTCGCGTTAACTGAACGGAGACAACTGTGTCGTTGTGCGAGCCCATGCTACTTGCCAAGTAGCCTCCTTATGCCGGACCGTCGCCATCGTACACCATTGTGGAGTACTCAATCCAGTAGCACTGGCACCGCCAAAGCGTATGTATAGTTCTTGTGACCGAAGCGGTGTTGCATCAGGCCTTAAGACCTTAAGACAGTGACCCCCGTCGATGTTGGTGGAGGACTTCACACGCTCGTAGGAAGGACGTCTGTGTCCGCGCGATGCGACGAAAGGAAATCGTGCTCCTATGGTGGTAGTAGGTAGGGCGACGCAGCTTTCTGGAGAAGCGTTGGCACTGCAAGGTGGATCGAGATAAGGCGCAACGGATAAGATATTGTTTTGAAGCTCCTGGCCGAGACATGTTCGCAGAGATGTTAGATGTCGATGCGTGGGAAAGGAAAATTTTTATTCAGCTCGCAATTTCTGAAGTCTAAATGCGCCGCCCAATGACATTGCGGCCTAGGATCAGTGGTGGACATACATAAGGACCACCATCTTATCGAATTTCGTGAAGCATGGAGCATAATAATTCATTCGGCCGCTTCCAATTAACTAACATTGTACCCACCCTAAGGTTGTTGACATTACTATGTAGGCACGGCTGATCAAGCCAAATCGAAGCGCTCGCCATACCGTTAGTCTCGGCTCACAGCATGGCTGCGCTCCACTTTTAACCGACTTATGCATCTTTCTAGAGTCGACCGTGGATGGTCTTCACAGGTGTACTCGAAGGCTTAGCGATACACTCGCCACAATCGCTACAACAGCTATCGCATCGGGGCATTTTGAAATACACCAGTATAGATCTCGCATGAGAGGTGACAAGTGAGCTCAAGTGGAAGAGACCGTGGCATCATAACTATCGCGATATTGGCTACCTTCACAGACCCTTTTCCCACCACCAAACATAGCCCAGGCCCGCCTTTTCTTACCAGGAATCCGAGTCTCATTCGAGGTAAGCAGTCACTTCTAATCGACACACTAGTGAACGGGGTTCTTTTGGCCGAGCACATGCCCCTCAAGAATGCGCCAATCATATCGCGATAGTAGGCCAGCCAATATATCTTTGATCTGGTTAGTGGGTGGCAAGACGGCCGGTAGCTGCAACGCCAGTCCTACTTACAACTTCGTGGGCTGTAAGAAGCCGCAGTCACAGTTGGATCTGGAGACGAAGCTTGAGCAGGCTATGGAAATGACGGGCAAGCGATTGGACAGGCGAAGTGGTGGTGGCATCGGCGCAACACCCATGAACGGGTTCTGTTCAGTGTGTCATCACGCATATTCCAGGTAACGATGCATTTCTCTCGGTGGCTTTCCTTTACACCTTCAATAGGCACGTCCATTGTCAAGGAGTATCATAACTTCTTTCTCGTCAGCGTGAGTATTGGTAGGTAGGCTGTAACAAGATAGTGCCGCACCGCGCCATGCAAGTATCCGCAAAGGATCATCATCCATGTTGGCATGCCCGTCCAAGCGCAGCCTCCCCCAGCACAGCCTCCCCAAGCTTACATCGAGGAAGAAGACGACGAGAACTCTTACCTGCAGCAGCAGCTGCCCACTTCCACGATGCCCGCCTCCGCTCGCCATCCCCCGCCCTCGCCCGCCTCGCCGCACTTCGCAGCTTCCTCAGCCTAAACAAACACCAGCTTGCCACCTCGCCAGGTTTCTTCGCAACTCCTGCTCATCCTCGGCATAGACCTGGCGACGCATTTACCTCCTTCCCTTCCATCAGACTCGCCGCCTACAGCGCCCATCTCTTGATCGCCAGGGATCCCTTGTCTGCTTATCGCAGTCTGAACACTTCGAGAGACGAATCGACCGTGAAGGCTACCCGACACGACGCTGCCGCCTGCTGGTGCAGTTACAAATGAACTGGCAGTGCAGGAGTCGACGCACGATGTCACCAGCTGATATGGAAGGTAGCCCTCGTTGCTAATTGGACATGTTCAGAATGACTGGGCGGGCAGCTGGCGGCACCATTGGCTGGGCAGCCGAAAGAGAAAACGCTTTCTGATTGCTGGGACAAGCCGACTATATCATCGACCACTGGCCACATCGTCGGAGCGGCTATGGTTGGTGGAATGCCAGAGCCTCGTTTCGCCACACGTTAGCGCCGCCCTTTATACGTGCTGTAGGTACGACACACAACAGAGGCTCCATCTTTTGGGAACTCGGCAACAAAGAACGACTTCACCAGCTCAGAGCGTCGATCCACATTGGTACCACGCAAGTAATATCACTACCGATTTTCTGCCTATAATATCCTCCATCCTCCCAACGATACTGCACACCGAGAAGCCAACGAGAAACCTACGCCGAGAGGCCCCAAACGCGCTTGCCAGCCCTAACATTAGTATAGAACACTCAGAGAGTGGGCAAAGTCTACGGACTAAATGACGCGCCACTGCTAATATACATTTAGTTTAAGCTTTTAGTGCAGCGGCGCATGGTCATACCAATCCTCTCTTTGAAATACAAGTACGCCCTTCTCGCTGCAAATGCCCCTCTTATTGACGCCGAATAAAGGGAGAATGTGACCGGAAGCATCACCATCTACGGGCGGACTTCCAGAGCAATAGCGTCATTCACCTTCCCGACGAAGACCGCAAGGCTAGTCAGCTGGTTCACAACAAGGCCTCCGGCAAGGGCGAGCCAAAACGATATGCGTAGCAAATCCAGGACTGTGCAAATGAGCCATGAATGACAACGCCAAATCTACTCGCGCGGCCAACTTCAGCTCGCCAAACAGTCTCCCACCGCCGAAGAATCTTCTCAGGCTCGACCACGACGCTGCCATCACGGGAGTCATGTCTTAACGATGGTATCACCAGCATACGTGGGCCGTGCTTTACAGATTAAATAACGTGCATACCAGCTACGGCGTAAGTATTCGCATCCACGGCGCTGTTGCTACTCCCATCTGCAGTTGCGATAAGGGTAAAGCTCTGCTCGATTAGAATCAATTATCGAGCATGCTATTAACCCAAGCGCCGCACTCAAAGCCGAGGCTATAGTGATCAAGTATCGATCAAGCTCTGCGCCCCTAGATCCACCCAAGGTCAGCTGGACACACACCTTTCCAGGACAGCCGCCTCACCCCCTACCTGGCACTATTTCTGGGCCTCAGCTTGTTTTGCAGAATTAGAACATGGACATTGTCACTAGGACAGGAGGCTTCGAAGGCGGTAATGAACCTCTGTCGAGACTGCAAATGGCTTGGTGGTGAATTCTGGTCATCGAACGTGGCCGACAAGCTTTCACTATGACTACAAGTGAAACCACCTGCATGTGCTACTTCCCGATTGAGTAAGCTAGCCCGATTCAGCAATTCACTTCTTATTTGCGCATTTCACATCCTCGGATATCGCCCTGCCCTGTCTTCCTCCCTCGCACTCTAACCTCCAACTTTCTTGCTACTTCGCCCGCACATCTACGCACGCACTATACTCCTTACAAAAAGTCCTACACATCCGCAATGATGATGGATCCTAACAGCTTCCCGGATGAGCTCTACGACACCATCTAGATCAAAGCTCTGGTCAACGTGCCTCTCCCTGGCCCTGACGAACCTCACTTGCTTCATCGAGCGGGGATGCTGATTGTACTCCTCAACGATGCCATGTAAGTCTCCCTCTTGGTATATCCCAGTGCTTTCTGACACGGCAGTCAAGCGACAGTTACAGCAACCGCGCTATCATCGGTATGGAGTACACCACGAAGCGGGACAACATCGTGCAGACCTGGAAGAGTTCAGTCAAGCACAAATACGATGAAGTGTAAGTCTGTCTTTACCGCACTCGCGCGCGTCGCTCTAACTTTGCCCTAGCAACAGCAAGGTGCAGGTCGTCTTTGGGTGTGGCATCGGCAACGTACACAACGCGGCTACCCTTTGGAAAGAGCGCTTTGGCTATGTATTTGACTGCGCTGAAAAGCTCGCCTCTGCATTGGATGACGCAGCGAACGATAAGATTTTGGACACCGACGAAATCGAACGCGAGGTCATATCGAACCTGCGCCGCTCCGTCCGCAGCACCACCAATGTCACGGACAATGACGTGGTTTGATGGCGAGCTTCGGGCTAGCAGACTAGTAGGACGCGGAGCGCCTTAAGCGCAAGTAAATGCCCTGTCGCGGGTAGGGGGAAACACTCTAAGCTATGATAATTTATGACTTGCCTCTCTTTGTTTGTCAAGCCTGCCTGCCTGCTTTGCTGTCCCGATCTGGAAACGCTAAGAGGCAAACACCGTGAAAGAACTATTCATTCCTGCCGCTCTGACGTTTCCATGCATCAAGCTAACAGTAGACACCGTTATTTGGGTGGACTCGTTGCTGCTATTCTCCTTGAAGTGCACAGACCTGTTCTAGAGGATAAGGTGTGATCCTCACCATCGGCGGCGCATGGGGCCCTTGGCTGACCTAGTTCCTGTTTAGATAGCATGGCATTTGATGTTTGTGTGCAAGGTGAGTTTTCACCATCTTCTTTCTGGCCTTGTTCGCAGTAATGGACAATAATATTTTTGCCACTCTGACGCCATTCAACAACGCAGCGAATCTGGCATTTAATGAAGTTGCGAAACACCTTCTGCCTACAAACACTCCCCTAAACACTTACTGGAGACGGCTAGTTTACACCGAGTCGTGACTCGTAAGCATTGCGGTGCCATTGGCGCTCATCCGGAAATACGAGGACACGGAAATTCAATTTGAGCTGGTCTGGTTGACAATAGTCTACTCAATGCGCATCCAATATTTTAGTGTAGAAGCTATCAATCGACCGTATTGCTCCTGAGTACGACGGATTCGAGACCCTTCAGCGTTGCGTAAAAAGCATGATACTCTTTCCAAAATTGTCTGATGCTGAGCTTCTGAGGCTTCGCTTGATTGAATGAATTTTAAGCAAGGTAGGTGTGGTCTAGCCTCAACGTCGAGATACTCCTGAAATGCGTGCGGATTGCTGCAGATTGCAAGAGGAGCAAAGGTTGTTAATGTTCCGATGCCTCCATTATAACAGGCAGCTAGAATCGCACAGCAGCCGTGGAGGTTGTGTCTGAAGTAAAGCTCCTGAGCAATATTAGCTACGATGCTGATAGTAACAGAGCTTGCATACCTGAGCGAGTTCTGGCAGATATCGAATGGCATAGCTACCCCCCCTCATGCATGCATGCGCCTCGAAAGCCATTGTGTTCCAATTATCCGACACAAGTTGAAGAGCTGCAAAGCCTTCGTCGCAAAAGATCTTGAATATACGCGCGTGTGTATTTGTCAACGCGTCGGCCATTTCTTGGATGCGGTGGACGCCGTTAACTCGCTGAAGGCTTTTAGCGATCAAAAAACCGGGCGAGAAAATGCTCCAGTCTTGAACTTCAGTGGCTGCTGAGGCGTAAGAACACACAACTAGGATGCAGCGGATCTTGTGGTCCATCATATCTGCAGCTACTGATGCATCATGGGCGCCATAAGGAATCCTTTCCAAGACGATAGTGCGAAGCAGGGGTAAGAATTCGTGTAAGATACGCCAGATATCGATAGGGTCTGATCCATATGCCGCTGCACGTGCAAGTGGATGTAAGCCTGAGACTCGATCCGCAGCCACAAATCTGAGCGCCCCTGACTGGACTCTCTTTCGGGTTTCTTCCAGGTAATGCTCGAAATCGGCTATTGCGGTCGATCTTCGACCACACGCTTCAAGTAACCAACGCCAGTTGCCGATGTTGTTGAACGCTTTCCACGTGTCTCGGTTGAGTTCCCCTAGAGGAATTGCCTGTGTATTGATTACAGGCATGTCTACGCACTGGTTGATAGAGTCGTGGATTTTAAGTATTGCCCTTTTCCAAACTTCCATGGGTTGGAAAACCAACGCCTCTCTAAGAGATTCGATGAACCAGATGTAGTCATCGGAATAGCAGGTAGGTGGTGTAATGCAACAACTAATCGTCAGTACGATGATGTAAAATCCTTGCTTGTTAACACGGGCATTTCGCCGAACATTAGCACGAAGTTGAAGCTTGAACGAGTCTATGTCGAATTGATCCATCTTTTGGTAACACGAGCCGAATAATCAGGGAGGTGAGCGGTATGACAAGGTAGCTTTTCAGTCGACCCTTGGTTCATATGGGTGTCGGCTCGCGGCATCGCCACTCGCAATGGGGGAGGCTACTTATGGGATTCAAGGGTATCTTCCCGCTGCCGGCCACTCCCGGTCTCGAGGGACTCGCGTTGGGAACGGAGCTAGGTGGATGTTCGGCGCGTGACACCTGGTACGACAAATCAAATGAGGGCCCATCTATGCCGTGTCCACGGATTGTCAGAACATCAGATCTTGCGCCACAACCTTTACCCTCTCGAAAATGCGCATGAGTCCAACCAATCCCTCCACGAGAATCTGCTTTTCAGCTCCACTGCCCCGGGAATGTTGCGACCAATGCAGTATTAAATAGCAACATGAGTTGAAACTCTGGGACATTGGCGTGCTCAAGCGCCGCACTAAGGCGGGAGTATCCGCACCAAAGCCGACGAAAGACAACAGTCGCCAGCCCCACCCCGCGGCCTCAGAGGCCGAGCGCCTCCCATATCGCTACTTCTTTGTTGACGAGTGAAAGGTCACCTAATGCGTTGGGTGAGACAGATGAGCATTGTTGTCCCGTCAGCGGCTGGCTTAGAGGAGATCGAGCTAATGGCAACTATCATGCGAGCAGGCAATCGCCTTAGTCGAAACCAAGTGACCGCACACATGCACGTTAATTTTCATCACGTTATTCCAGCGTATCACGTGTCGCAGCGCTCCATTACTGTAACTCATACCCCTGTTGAGTTAAAATTACGGGCCCACTGCTATCTCCTTCTCTCCCACTTCTCTGCTCTTTATGCCTCAAGTTCAGTAAGCTCCTTGGAGGACTGGCCCCACTTTCTGGATCTCAACTCTGCGCTGTGACACAATGAAAGAGGGGGATCCAGCCTATCAACGAATTCTGGACTGGATGAATGAGCTGGAAGAGCAACAAAACGGCGGCGCAGTCAAATCTGGCAAATACGGAGTTGGAACTGGAACCCTTCCTGCCCAGACCGAAGCGAACACAGCAGACGTGTTCGTTGCCTGGATGATTGCACGACAAATGCTTCCAGATGAGTTGCAAGAGGACCCAGAAGCCTCGTTGGTCGCCGACTCTATGTGCTCGCAGACTCTGATCCGCGATCCACAGGGTCGAGGCGAACAGACCGAAAGCGATACGGACGATGTGTACTCTTCGCCGGCAGTAGAAGAGTTCATAGATTACTATCAAGACTACCTTAGGGTCGCAGACACAGATTATTCCAGCCTCCTAGATCATTATCAGGCGTTGTTCGAGTTGATGCCATAATCGGATGCTACGAGTGAGTTAGGTTGACCAAGTAATATGTGGCTGGGATGATTTACTCCATCAATCGCGCTTCGGATCAGTTTATCTATTTTATTTGGGATACTTAGTTGTCAATCAGTAGACAGGGTTTGGGGAAAGGGGAAAAAGGGAGGAGGGGTTAGGGGGGATCAGGTTGGATATCACATGTACTTACAGCCATAGGGAGCAACAAAGTCTTATGCAAGCTTACACCAACTGTAATCCGAGATAGATCCCTCGTAACTCTTACGCTTTAGTCTGTGAATAGAGTAGACTCTAAGAAGTCTAATCGGTTCTGTATTGGCAGCCCTTCCGTGATGCCGAGAGTATGGCGGTTGCATATCTGGCGGTTGCTGCGCGAGCTCAATATACGTCGCGGCGGACGCAAACTGGGGGCACCAGGTACAGTATAGCAGCTATAAGCGTGCTATCAAAGCGCTTACGCGAGAGAGGTCGTTGCTCATATTGAAGTTTGCAGTGGTCGCTCCTTCGACGCGCCAATGCAGGAGGATCGCATCGACAACCACTTCGCGAACATTGTGTTTTGGTATATACCTGAGATCAAGCAGTTGATTTCGCAACGGATCATTTGGGAACAGCGAGATCTATCATGGCGATCTACATCGCCATAGTATGCAGCTGAGAGAATGGGTATGTCTTTTGGGACTGTTGGTTGGGTAGAGGACAACACGACAGCGGTATCACCACATCTTGGCCCATCTTAGAGTGTGGAGAAGAACACGTGTCAATGCACGTATCTTCAGTCAAGTGACAGAATCGGTAAAGAATCCATGACGGTCGTACATGGAAAATGGTTCTTAGAAAACATGACCAAGCCATCCCTTTGCAGCATCCATCCTATGCGGGCATCTTTTGCTGCAGCTACGCCTTTCAGTGCGAAGAAGAAGCCTTGAAGCTATTCGGCACATGTCACCAAATGCTCTGATCAAAGTTGCCGCCTCTTGATAAGTGTGTAATGCCGTGTGTAACGGGCTGCGCAGCCGCTTGCTTCGAAGCCCGGCATGGAGCACTCGAGCAAGCTGGAAGAGAGATTCGCGGCGAAAAATGGCGAAAAATGGCGTTGAGCTTTGAGGATGTCATGGTCGTGGCGTTCTAGGCATTCGAGGTATTCGCTGGATCAAGGTTTCGGCAGCTCTGGCGCTGTGGGTTGGAGCGTATCCAGCTTGCAGTCTTGGTTGACGTCTGATATGTGAATTTGTGAACGGCGCGTGAGGAGCGACTCAAATAAGGCTTGACAGAGCGACAGGCATCAGCGAGTACGTCCCACGGGCTGCGACCTTGAAGCTTCCCGAGGGGGTGGGTGGTAAAGGTTAAGTGGATGCAATATGAGCGGCGCAGCAGGAGAAGTTGGCTCGGCCCCGCTTGATACCTTTTCCCGACACCCCACCTTTGTTGCCTGATCTTGCTCGACCACCGTAGTCGGGACCAACACTGAAGACTGCTCTCTTGTACTACTGCCCTGCATGCTTACCTACGATTCCGACGACTCGCGGCGCTCACCTGGCTTGGAGCGCATCTCATTTCGGTGGAGTCCGGTTCAATCCCAACACCACCTCCAATCTGGCGCTGAGGAGTCCTTCCCAGACTGCGGAGAGAGGTATCGGCCCAGTAAGGCCGATTTTGTCCTACTCAGCGTCCTTGCTCCCAACTTGCCTGAGATCGCAGAGTACGCTTGCCAAAACAGCTTAATCTCGAACGATGATACTATAACAGACTCGCGGTGTTCGACTCCACCTCCGGTTCACGCACAGGTCGACGATCTGGAAAAGCAGCTACCTTCGGTTAATGGCCAGTGTCAAGTGCTAGATCAGAGATCACCAACTAGAGGCAGCGCTCAAATAACATCACCGCGATTCCCAGGTTTCAGTGGCGCGACTCATTTGACGCCGGACTCTGCGACCGACGTATGCCACAGATTGAATACAACGACCCCACAATACTGCGCAGATGCCGGCAAAGTATCAGAGTATCGTACGCAGCTTACACTGAGCCCCATTAAAGAGTTCAAATGCGAGTACGAAGGCTGCACGGCATCACATTTTACTTCTCGATTTGAACTCAAGTGAGTCCCAGAAGAAAATACTGTAATGTAACAGCTTATTCACAGTCTGGCAGCTCTCATCGCTACGTTCATACCGAAAACCGACCATATTTCTGCCCATTGACCACATGTCCCCGTTCGAAAGGCGGCAAAGGATTTAAGCGAGAGAATGAATTAACTCGTCACAGTCTGGTGCATTCCTCCCCAGGATATGTTTGTCCATATTGTCCCAATAAAAAGTATCCACGGCCGGATAATCTTTTAAGGTACGCACTCACTATCAAGTCTCCTCGCACCCAGAAGCTTATGCAGCTCTATTTCCATAGACATGTGGGAACGCATCATAAAGAAATTCAAAAAGATGACCCACGGTTAAAAGATAATCTTAAGCGTGGGCGTAGGAGTGGAAATGGCCGGCAAAGACGATGATTGCATGGGTTTTCAGTCAAGATGAATAGCCCGGACGGAGGGGGATAGTTCACGTACCGAGATTTAGAAGGAGCTGTTTCAATGGTGCTCTGCGATGGCTTTCACGAGTAGTGTTTGCAGTTTCACGGTGGCAGAGGTCATTCTTCTTGTTGAAGGTAGATGGCCGGAGCTGAAGGTCCAGAACATATTTGAATGAACCCGGGAGTATTTTCGCATGTCATTCGACGGCCGCTAATGTGTCGTCGAAGATTCATGCACTGTCGAAAAGAGCACGGTGGCTTATATGGTCGTGTCTTCCGGTTCATATGATACACTTTCGTGATGAACGTGTCAAACTGACTGACTCGCGGTTTTGTGTCATTTCTTTTGAGTGCATCTGAGTATGAAAATGACTGGAAACGCGTGAATCCGAAAAACCTATTAACCGTATATCTGTCATTCTCCGACCTCTTCTGTCATGTAAAACGAACACTAGTAGCGCATAATCAAGATGATGAAACATATTCGCTAAATTCTTGCAGCTCCAATCGATACACATGCATCCCCATTTAGGGTTAAAGATCTGCTAGTGTCGGCGATTGGATATTCTTCTGTATGTATTGTGAACGTCTCCACTTTCTTCAAAAATCAGAACATAAAATCCTCAAGCGAAGCAGAACACGCATAAACAAAAACAAAATCCGTTGAAAACCATATTATGCTGAACAAACAACATGTGATCATTGATAGCACTTCTTATCTGGACCAGATCGCCACAATGCCGTCAAAGTCTTCCTCTGTGAAACGTGTGGATTCCTCTGGTTTCAGCTCTTTGTAGAGTTTCGCCGCGTCGTAAGCAAGTTGATCTGCTTCCTTGTTATCACCCACCCTCCGTAACAGAATAGCCTGCTTGTTCATTGCCCTGGCGAGCTCTGGTTTGGTGTATGGGTAGAGGCTAAAGATTTTCCGGGCATTCTCAAAGTATGTCCTAATAAGTGTTAATAATCTCTTCACTCATGTAACCCGAGGTTATTTTCGATACCTGGCATCCTCTAACTCCGATATCGAGGAGCAACATTCACCCAGTTTACTGTATATCTGGCCCGCTCGATAGTGCTGGCTCCCAACTGTGGCTTCTACGTTTTTCAATGCTCGCTGCAGAAGATCACACGCTGTCTTATATTTGCCAAGCTGATGGTGAATAATACCCAAAATCTGTAAATGATAGCTCAGTCTATTCATGTCAGTCTAGAAGATAGATCCAGAGGTTTGTTTTTCTGGTTCACCTATCGGATTCGGTGTCGTCAACTCCGAAACGGTTTTCGCGGTAGTTGATAGCTTCTTGCAGCTTCGTGATGGCTTCTGGGGCTCTTCCAAGGCCTATGAGGGCGTACGCACGGGATATAGTAACGAAGTCCGGCCAGTACTCTCCCGTCTTGAAACGTGGTAAGTCGGTCAGTTTTTCGAAAGCAGCATCATTGTGCGTCAAGGATTCTTCAAATTTGTCGTTCAGCGTTAAGCATAAAGCCAATTCACTAGAGGCTAAGCCAACATGACGAGGTATAGATCCCGACCCAATACGGATAATATGGTGCTTTTTGGCGTATTCCAACCCCTTTTCTCGTTCGTTAAGTTGAGAATACACGGTTGCTAGTCCAAAGAGCGTGTCTGCAAGGAGTGTGCTGACTTCCGCACTTGAGGCCAATTGGTCACAAATCTCGAGCGAGTGTTGAAGCAGGGGCAGAGAAGCATATAAATAGCCTTTTTCGTTGTGATACCTGCTCATTTATCGCTCGTTAGATAAATTATATTTCCATATAAGAAGGGTTTGCCTACCACCCGCTTTTCTGCAGTAACCTGGCAAACTCAATCTTGGTATCTTCACCCAGATGGAGATTCGATTTCTCTACGTCGTAGAGGTGTTCTAGTTCAACGATGTTAGGAGAAACTTGACTTGCGATTAACCAGTTCTTCTGCAGGTGAGTAAACTTTTCTTCTTGGGTCTGAACCCAGGCCGCAAGCAACATCTTGGCTGTAAACACGAAAGTTTCTGTCTTCTGCTCCTCATTCATGCGGTTCCGTATACCTTCTTGCACAATCCTGTGCACGGTGAGCCTCTGTGCGGCCGGGTTTCTTTTGATTAATGATGTTGTTTCCAGCTCTGATACAGCAGTCAGATAGTCAGCTTGAGTTTGGAACAGTGGCTTTGATTCCCCGTTTAGAATGCACTCATGGATATTGTCTGGGTCCATGTATGACAGTAAGTCCAGGAGTTGCATGGCATGTTTTGACACAGTCTCCAGACCCCATACAGTAGATAGACTGTGCTGATACTCGTTGAAAGTGTTTCCTGACTTGACCTCGTAGAGTTCTTGCTTGGTGGATTGCTCATTGTAGGCATCGATCATATGTCTGGCAGTGAATTTGTTGTTCCTCATAAAAGCAGCGACCTGAGCGAGAGCTAGGGGGTATCCACCCAACAGTCTGCCCAGAGTGATTAAGTCATCCTCTACAGTCTCAACACCGCAAGGCCATTTTCGGAGTAGAGTAGCCGCTTCAAAATCCCCAAGCGGCATTATCTCAATGTTGTCATGTAACTTGAAGTTGGCTTGCAACTGTGGAGACCGACTCGTCAGTAAAACTGAACCGATGCCTGCAGAAGGCCAAAATTCAGAAATTGACTCAGGACTATCGGCATTGTCGAATATGATGAGCCACTTTGATGGGTATTCAAGACCCGGCATCTTTCTTGAATGGCTCTTCTTAGTTGGCTTAGTGAGCCATTGCATTACTGCCCCTTTTGCAGCTTCGACTGTCTCCTTTGGATCTAGCAACTCCAGCTCCATCGCAATCTGTTGGAAGGATTGACTAAGTTTGTGTGTTGTATCAGCATGGACCCAGAATACAGCATCATAATGGCCCTTTTCAAAAGCGGTAAAAGCATAATGAAGGGCTATTTGGGTTTTGCCAATGCCGCCAAATCCATACAGAGAGACTGAGCGTAGTGACTTCGTAGTGGGGCTCTCAGGCGATCTGAGTACTTTGTCAATGCGCTCAAGAATTCCTTCCCTACCACAGAAGTTCGGGTTACGCTGAAATAATTTCAAAGATGAGCAATAAAGCTCAGGGAGCGTAACAACACCGTGGCGCGACTGCGTTGCACTTGTTGTAGCCATCTCAGGCCCAGCGACGATATTCCCTTAAAAGCATTGTATTTAGCAAATTTTCTATACTGGTCAAACCTGGCGATTACCTTTCTCCATGTTCATTTCAGCAGGAGCAGCGATTTTGCCTGGCTCGGAATGCGACGCGACAGGAGGGCTTGCTGAACGATCTATGTTTGCAGCGAGAATTTTCCACATGGTTACATAAGCCTGCCAAGTCGGCCAACATGTCCAGTTTGCCTTCTCCAAATCACATTAGGCATCCTCGCCGATTTATTATCATGCTCCTTGCATCCACCTTGGCCACCCTTTTAGTCCGTTCATCCCACGTATCTACGTACATCATAGAAGCCTTGCGCTGATTTCTTCATTCTGCTGCCAAAGAACATCACACCCACATACCTCTGAAATAAAGCAAAGTAGCGAGAGCACGCTGCTCGCAGGCTCCTATTGCTATATCGCTCCACCCTAGTCAAGACCACGTAGGTTACGGGCGGCGAAATGACATGCGGAGTCCTTAACCGGGGCTGCGTGGGCCAATCTATACATGGTTAGCTTCTGGTGTTGGTGATGACGCGGTAAAGTACCTTTTGACATGAAATGGCAGTGATTTTCTCCGCAACAGAAACTAAGTCTTCTGACGATCCGGCCTACCTGAGAAGAGCAGGGTGTTTTGACTGATGGAACACAAAAGCTCCCTACATCGGGCGACGGTCGGTCCACCGGTCGCACGTATGTGATCATCATTCACTACCCAGTCTCGTGACCTGCAAATAATATCATGTTTGTAACGGCTTATGGGTACTTCTCTATCAAGCGTCAACATCCTGCTTGATGAGCTCCATCCATTCGTGGAATGCATTCATAAGCCCAGCTACAGGTCCGACTACAGAAGTCACTTTGGTTGCATGGTATCTCCTCCGATTTCAATGTCAAGACCTGTCTCAGATGCCTGTGCATCTTCATATTTGCGAGGAGTACAGTCCTAGTTATACAAGCAGTGTCCACTTACTTATGCACGAGATACTTTACCTTGGAGACTCTGTTCAGAAATTTATGTGCAGGTGGCATGCCCTTAACATCCGATACTTATTTGGAGGTAACCCCTTGATGTTATCAAAAATTTCCACTAGCTAGAGTATCGAAAAAGCATCGCTTCAATAGGTATGCCTTGGTGCTGAACTATGCTACTGTTCACTGCGCATCACACTGACCTTTGTGTACATCGACAAAAGGTGTTGTCGCTTGACTCGCGAAAATCAAGACTCCACTCCAATGCTCAAGTTGACCTTGATGTCTTCAGAGTGTCTACAAGGAGGGACCATCAGTTCCATCATGTCCGCGTACGGACACAAGAAGGGAGCTGCGCTTCTTGATAAGAAGCTCCCTCATGTCTTTCGTGACTGACCTACCGCCAAATAAGAAGCAACATCAGAGTTTAGTTCGATATCGAGCCTCAGATGGACCACATTGCGTTGCTCAATATCAAAGAATGCATTAGATCTGCATGTTTCGCTGATGGAGCTTTTTCCCAACCTGCCGAGCTTTCCAACACCGGGAGCTTTGCTAGACGAGAGGTGCAGATCGTATGGATGCGACCCATGACACGTTGTGGAGGATACCCCAGGTCAATGTGACACGTCATTCCTAATAGAAGTCCTACACATAGAGGGAGAAGTGTGGGATACAACTGCCCTCAAGCTTTTGATGTTGAGCTTCCCTTGTGAGTGAGTATGAACGAGGCTGATTACTATTGCAAAATGCGTTAATGATACAGATCACAGTCATGGTTCTTGATGGTTTCGCCGCTTCTATACAAGTACTTGGATGGTGCGTGGGATGAGACGGGGATATCGCCTCATGGATTGGAGCTATCGGCCATTTTTCTTTCCCCTGTTAATCTTAATGATACATTCCAGAGCTATGACCCCGTTCACTCTTGTTGTTGAATAATCTAATATCGCCAATACTGCTTGCATGAGGCCCGATGGAGATATCCACCGACCGGGAAACCTTTTGGAAGAAGCAAATACTATCAGCCTGCCTTACATAACAACTTCGCAATCACGTAGATGGTGATGAGTCCATAAATCGTCTGCTGTCGAGTGTCATGGATATTCATGAATGCAAGTACTAACATGAAAGTTACATTTTAACGCCTTTCCCGATATTGTTTTGGCATCCGCAATTCTATGAATAATATCCGTTACTGATGTGTGCTTTATTAGCTCAACAGCTTTCATTTTAAGTCTCATCAAGATTGTTGAGGCTGTTGAGACTGCTGGATGAGACTTATACAAGAGGCGTAGGTGTGACTCGACCCTAAAGTGCCACCGATGAAGGTATAACGCAGGGTTCCACTTGAGGATCCCATCGAGAATCTTCTTGGTACTCTGTATACTCTTGCAAAGAAACCATAGGTGGCGGTATGACAGGGGGGCGAGACAAGAGAAGAGTCTTGAACTGGTCTGGTGTATGCTGTTCTAATACTACTAGCTGATGAGAGGGTAGTGGAGAGAACGCTGGTTGAGGCAAGGCTTTACTACACTCTTGAGATAGAAGAGTGATGTTGTTAGCTATGATTTGTGCGTCCGAGGAAAGCAGGTGGAATATAAGATGCCTATTAAGGGGTGTCTGAGGGGCTGACGGTGGTGCGCGCAAGCGGCTAGTAGGAATCTCGTGAAGAGAATATGATGTAGTCGGCTAATCTGGTGGGAGGATCCTTCTCTTAATGACTGGAGATGTGTCAGATGGAGTTTGTCTGTAGCTTTACGCTTGGTGTGTAAAGGAGGGGTGGCTTGCGAAGGAGGTTCCTAAGTAGAAGTAGGCTGAAGAACAGGATTAAGATAGCGTTGTAGGGTAACACACTCAGCAAAATCAACTTTAATCTTGTCAGCAACCTGACGCACGACCTTGTTGAACTATCTAGGTGTAAGTTGGGCTTGTGCAAACTCAATGTAGGCGATGTAGGTGAGTCGGCCTCCAGGATAACGAGATTCTTGGCGGGTTTGAAGCTCTGCAAGTCCAATAGCGACGATTTTCGCCTGCCACTGTAGACTTACCTGCCTGGTCTCTTGTGAGACTGGTATTTGGGGGAGCGTCCGCGGATTCTTTCACGTGACCTCTGTTCTTCATTGCTCACTCATCATTGTGGATCAATACACAGCTCTCGAAAAACTCTGATTAGGACAACATACGAGATGGCATCCGTCAACATGTCACGCTTGCGAGAAGATGATACAGCTTCACTCCCTTGTTCAAATGCTCCACCTCCACCTCGAGATTTCCAGCATCGCCAGGCAGAGCTCCTTTCGATTACAAATTTCTTTACGTCGTCCCGCGAAACGCACAAGCCGCAGACTGCGATCATCTTTGGCCTTGGTGGAGTAGGGAAGACGTCTCTTGCGCTCTTATATGCGGAACAGAGCATAGTGGAAAATCGCTATGATGAAGTCTTCTTTCTGCGCTCTGAGGATACAACAACGATTCGTAACTCTTTTGTTGCGGTTTTCAACAGACTCGGATTATCCGGCGAGGATAGTGCATTAGACCCCGATAGTAAGGTCTTGATGGCAATAAAGTGGTTTGACGATACTCGTAAGATGCCGTTCGCCCGTTATTTAAGCTTTACTAACAGCCGTATAGCGAAGAAATGTTTGTTGATATACGACAATTTGGAAGATTATAGTTTGTTAGAGAAGTATCAACCTTCTGCCTCTGGATCCATTCTAGTCACGACACGACATGAACATATTGCTACTAAAGCTGTCTCTCGAAGGGACCTTATGCTACCAATCGATCTGGAAAGATTCAGCCTTCAGGAAAGTATTACGCTCTTCAAGATTTTATGGAAACGCTACAACAACGATGCAAACATAGATAATGAGGAAGATCTCGTCAATACTACTATGAAGGATATTGGCGGTCTTGCTCTAGGTATAGACCAAATTGCATCCTACGTGGGCAGCTTTCGTATTACAATGGCTCAATTCCACGAAAGATATCTACTCATGACACCTCTGATCCTTTCACAAAATACAGCAGGATTACATCACAGCCTTTTGACTGTCTGGGCTATGCATTTCAATGCAATCAACGGTACCCCTGTACAGGAGCTGTTTGGTATCATCTCCTTCCTCAATTCAGAGATCATACCAATTGATCTCTTTCTCGCCGATGGTTGTTTGAGTTTTGATGGCGCTGAGGTTAGGTAAGTGCAAATTATGTTTTATACTGTACATATTAGGTTAATTCTTTCGATCAGCGTTGAGTCGGCAATTTGTACTCTGGTAGATGTGGCGCTGCTGAAGCGGAGCCCTGATACTGTGTCTGTGCACAAGCTTCAGCAAACGGCCTTTCTATACAGCTCCTACATTGGAGGAGATGAAGGACGACAGAAAGCTTTTGATACTACCACGCGGCTCTTGAATCACGTCTTCCCAAAGATGGGAGGTAATAAGAGCCTCTATGGTCAGTGGAATACGTGTGCGCGGTATATCGACCACGTGCTTAGTCTAGCTACTCATTGGTCACAATTCAGGAACTATGAAGTTCCTTTGATGTCGTCTACTAATCTGGACGAATTGCTGAAGAATGCAGCATGGTATTTGTTTGAGATCGGCGAGATGCGCGAAAACCTTGTTTTATTAGACATTGCGACCGAGGCATGCCTTGACAAACAGGGTCTTGTTTACTCACAGCTTTTGAATAATAGGGGCTGCTTATACCACGATTGGAACAACCTGACGCGGTCTCGGATAGCCCATGAAGAAGCTCTTCAGATTCGGAAGAATCTCCTTACGGAAGATGACCCAGACTTGATCAACACATACAACAATCTAGGCAATCTTTTAGCTTCAGAGGGGAGGATTGACGAATCTATTGACCTCTTCGAGACTGTAGTAGCTGCGCGGGAGCGTACTGCAGTTGGAGAAGATAAGTCGTACCTCCACCTCGCCAACGTCTCAATTGGTCGTGCTCATCTCTTCGCTTCACGCTTCGAGCCTGCGAAGACATTTATTGACAGGGCTCTGGTGACGGTGACACCCAAAACATTTATTGAAGCAATGTTCGAACACCCTTAAGGATCGGAAATATTCTACGCTGACCAGTTTTAAAGGATACATTTTACGGAGGGCAATCTATACCTCCGCCAAAAGATGTATACACAAGCTGACGCAACCTTTCACTGCGCCCTTACCACAGCCATAGAGCTCGGTCCGATGCAATTTACTACAGGGGCCCTTTGGTACAAAATTGGCATTACGTCAGCAGCCCTAGGCTACTATCCTAAGGCATTGTAATACTCCTTTCCATACTAAACTTTATTAAAGCTAACACTCGCGTTACAGCGAAAGCTTTGAGCGGGCCCTTGCAATTGCTAAGTACCATGAGTCACTTGCAGAGGAGGCGCGTATCCTACGCCAAATGGCACTAGTATACAGGAACAATCCACTAGCTACAGCTGAACAACTCACCGAAGCGGCTGAGCGGATGACACGAGCAGAAAAGTTGAAGGAGCGAGTATGTGCTGAGCTGGATATAAGCGTCGAGGCAAGTCATGATAGCAGCGATGATGGATATGATGGTCTGGTTACCGGTTTCTACCGCTAAGCGAATGGAAGATCGATCTTGACGCACAATGCTTTTGTGAATTGAGCAGGTAGTGTGATTTTGTCCATTTAATTGAACGCGGGTCCATCAAATTTCCCTGGAGAATATCACGGAATAGTAAAGCCACCTCGTGAGAGCCCGAAAGTTCCGGACCTGGACGGCCCAGCAGACGGACAATACTACAAACCTGATCGTTTTTATCAAGCAGTCCTTTTCTACATGCTTTGGAATCCTCAGGTTCGGTGTTGAAATGTATCTGCAGCGATACACAGTATCTACGAGAAGTTACAGATGATTGTTCACACTATCTACCACGCCAGAGTCGCAACTGCGGACCACAAAGTCTGAACCCGGGCCGTAGTCAGTGGAAGCAGACCCTACTCTACGAGCGCCGAGGATCACACTCACTAAAAGACTTGGAAGCTTGGCTTTTAAAGGTACGCCGGCTCGTCTAGTCCAGCAAGCTCTTCAGTCATCCCACAACGCCTGTGCACCGCTACGCATCCCATCGGCTCACAGTATGGTCCATCATTCAGCAACAGCAACGAGGGAGATGACGAATCGCTGCATCTAGAGCGGGGCATTGAGCATCCACGGCGACTTCAGTACACTACGGGGATTCGCCGCCTCAAGAGCAGTATGGGGCCCGGCGCCAGCACATCTACCTTCATCCCGTTGGTGGCCAAGCAAGTCAGCCGCTGTAGGGCACAGACTGTTTGAAACCGCAGACCCGAGGCCTTTGAAAATAGGCAGTGCTGAATTGTGGGGAATCTCAGAACCTCTTTGGCCACAGAATCGTGTAGGACGTTTTATTCTGACGACTTTCAGCAGATTCTATCCATGGCAAAGGGAGATGTTGTACATGCTGTGTCGGTGTTTGGAACGTTGTCATGTCTGAAGAGAACGTCTAGTCAAGTATCTACAGAGTCACTGCCTTCAGGGACACCTACGTCGCTGTGAGATGCAGAGAAGGGACCTGAGGGTGGGTGCTGAATTTCCAATACCAAGACCTCGGGCTTTCAACGCGGAGTCCAATTCGGCTCAAGGTCGACTCGAGCTTGATAACAGATATGCGTGGCCCACTGGTGTCGCCTTCGGTCCCTTCATTGTAGAAGTGCCTCTAACATTGCGCTGAGCAGCCGGTAGAACAAGAATAATATGTACATTTGTCCAAAACCTTGCGCTGCATGGCACGCTATTGGATGAACAGCGTAAAGAAATCGTCCGGTCGGGCACCTTGAGGATCGTACAAGACTTGTTCTAATGCCCTTTGCGCCTGTTAGTACCTTAAAGATCGGAAGTAGCTAATACGAATCTGATGCTGCCCAATTATCACGCCGCAATAGGAATCCCGACGTCAACACCATGATATCAGACGAGCAATAGGCCATAAACCCACCGTCCACTACCGCAAACCTGGCATGCTGTAAGCCAAAGGAGGCCAGCATATTTCCGTTACTCTAGTGTAGAGCCACGACCGAATATTATATCTAAGCAGGCTCGCAGCACGTCTATGATAACATATATTCCCGTCGCATGAGCTCGATTACGCAGCGGATAAGGAGGAGAATGCGCGGTACAAGGATAAGGTCAGGACCATAAGTACACGCGCGCCGTTACAAGGAAGCTGCCTCATGAAGACGAATACAGATAGCTACCATCGAAGGCTACCATAAAAGAGAAAGAATCACGTAGGAGCAAGCGCGGGCTCCTTATACGGCCAAGGTCACGCTTCGGCACCTCTATCATCGTCGGTGCCGGTGATGTCAAGTTAGCTATTGTTCGCAGCTCCCCCCTCCCTTTCCTAGTGGTGGTCCAGACGTCCCTGTCCTGATGGTGGAGCAGTAGTAAGCATACATCCGGGATTTCTTTGCGTCTTCAATATACTTAGACTGGGCTGGGGGCAGAGGCATTGGAAAGCCTGGTTGTAAATACTAAGAAGAAAGTAGAGGCAGGATCGTACAGTAAGTAATGGCCAAATTAGACTGCTTGTCTATCGAGTGGTGTGGCACGTGAGTACAGGCAGGCGGTCTCTGCGAAGTCAAATTTCTTGAGCGGGAAAGGGGGTCGAGCACTGGCCGAAGTTGAGCGAGTTATCTAAAACGGGCTTCTTTGACGGGTGTTGATGATCTTACCACAAGCATGATACGTAACTCTACTGCATCTCGTCAAAGCAAATGATTCTGCTAAACGGGAAGACGGCGAGTAATATGGTCTCCTTTATCGAGCTTGCCGCAGACGATTTTGGTGTCTGACATTTGGCTTGGTGATTGAGCGTCAGTCAATAAGGTGGGCTACGAGTGAATAGCGCAACACGGGCCGGCAGTAGTTATGTAGAGCATCTGGTAAGAATATTGGTTGATAATGACTCGCGTATAGTCCGTCTGGTGCGAAGCAGAATGTGGCAGAGAGTAAGGATCGTGTGAGGTTAACTTGGCAAGGTTAGCTCGTAGACTTCGCCATCAGACATTGCATTCTGCTAGTATGCTAGAAGAAAAGCTATATCCTATGCATGCTGTAGCGGTCGAAGTATGCCGGGGGCTTGCTTAGGCTGTACTCGTGAGGAAGCATACTGGTGCTGAAGAGGACGCTGATGAAGAGGAGGGAGAGGAGGGAGAGGAGGGAGAGGAGGGAGAGGAGGGAGAGGAGGGAGAGGAGGGAGAGGAGGGAGAGGAGGGAGAGGAGGGAGTACATTCCTCGACGGCGAAGAGATAAAAGAAACTCATCTTCGTTTTGGCTCCAGTCTAGCTCCTTCACCGGGCCTTCTTCACACGATGGTGTTTGATTCTTGGATCACTTTGATGTAGCTCGTGCTTTGTGGGGCGGTGCGGCATCTGAATTGTTATTTTTTAGCTGATAAATAGTTCACTTATAAGATATGGTTGTGAGAAGGGGTTGTATGACGAGAAAAATAAGCTCAAGGCGGACCTGAGTGGCATATCCCATGATGCATGTTGTCTTCCAGATCAGCGTGCTGTGGCCGAACCATTGTTCTATGCACTACTCGAGCCATAGTGGATTGGCACTCCCTGTATTGACGCTATGTTCGCGACAGTCACGAATACGGGGGAGGTTTGAAGCGTGTGCTTGCCCCAGCCATGCTCGGGCTTGGATTTCTAGATTCCTCAACAAGGGCTCAGGAATGATCTCCTGCCGTTCAGAAATAGGGTGAAGGCGCATTCCCTTATGAGTGTAAACAATGCAGCTTTACAGCATTCTCCCATCTTCTAGTGTTCTTCACTTGTGGTCATACTGATCCGAGACTTTGTAGATCTCTTCTGGTTCTGTCGTCCATCTTGAATAATGTGCCTTGAGTCACTTGTCTTGGGTAGTGGGATTATCGGTCTCGAGTAGAGTCGTTTGTCTCGAGCAAGTGCATTTGTCTTGAGTTGAGTAGTCTTGTAGAGGAGGGTCATGTTCGTCTCGAGTGGGATTGCGGAAGAGAGGATATGAGGGCGCGCTTGTGGTCGGCTTGGTGGTGGTGAGGCATGTAATAGGATGATGAAATCAATCGGTAAGAGGCAGTAGATAGGCGGATGGGTTTGCTGTACTCGGGACGACTCTGAAAAACAGTGGTAAATCTCAATCCATGCGCAGTGCCACGGCAAGCGACACTTAAGCGAAGAGTCGCTGGCTGGCAAAGAGGTACAAAAAAACAACTAGATCTTGTGTGATTCATAGATCCATTGACAAGATGCTTGTAGGGACGAGTAAGATGTAAAGAGTAGAGTTGTGAAGGTTGATAGGGCCGCCCGCCGCCTTCTTCTCTTTGGGTAAGGGGTGGTGTGGCCGGGCCACAAGCGTCATGCGCGCACAGGTTTCCTCTTTCTTCTTTTCTTCCTTTCTCCCTCCCTCTCTTCATGTAGCCTTTGCTTTGAGCGCACGTTTCGCTCTCCGGACAATCGTGTATGGGCTGTGATGCGCAACATAGCCAGCGTGGCTTAGTCTTACCTCGCCCCCTTCGTCTGTTGACATCTGCTAACGCCCTGAGGACAGGTCTCACAGGAAAGATGACACCGCCTCCAGTCTATTTCCGCAACCCCTCGCTTTCCTCCCCTCAATGGCTTTACCCTCTATGGAACGTCGACGGCGCGAGGCTCTTGAGCAGGCAAACCCCCAGAGAAATTTCGATGCAGCCACACACATCCACCCAGGAGACATGAGCAGGTCGGTCCGATACCTGATGGCTGTAAAGTCAAGGCCGAGCGAGCGCATTGCGGCGTTGAACAGGCGAGCTACAAGCACAACCATGGCTATCGAGCGCGGCCAACATACACGGATCAAGGGGGCTGCTCGATGCATTCCTAACTGGCGGAATCAACCTGCACCTTTCTCAAGTCACCTTGAGGAGGTGCTTACAGAACGGAAGGACAATGAGTTGTCTCATCACAGATTGGCATCTGTCCACATATATAAGAAGCACAAGAAAGCTAAAGAGTAGTGGCAGAGCAATAAATAGTTATTATGCGAGATATAGTAAGACTGCGCATCTCAGTCGGGACTTAACGCAGATACAGGATAGGATGACCTGATGCTTCCATAACATAGATATCCCGATATTCCGGTCCTTCCCCAAATGGTATTTTTTGATCTTTGAATCGTCAATAAAAATTGTAGACACAGATACGTTGGGGCCCTCTTACCTTCACCACTGTCGCCAGTGGACTTGAGCTGCTTCAAATTGCGCTCCCTGAGACCGTCGAGGTCATTACTGCCGGAAAGCTCTGATGGTAGCATTGTCAAGGTTGAACTCATCTCGGTCTGCGCGGCTGCCTGCTGCTGCTGCTGCTGCTGCTGCTGCTGCTGCTGCTGCTGCTGCTGCTGCTGCTGCTGCTGCTCCTCCTCGTCCTGCTGTTGCTGCGGTGGCTGCGGTGGCTGCGGTAGTAGTGGCCGTAGCCGTTTACGCCGCTCCTCCTGGTCCTGTTGGTCCTCCTGCTCCTTCTTTGGTCGTAGTGGCCGTGGCCGTTTCCGCTGCTCCTCCTGGTCTTTCTGCTCCTCCGGCTGTTGCTGCTGTGGCTGCTGTGGCTGCTGTGGCTTTTTTCGTGTTGGCCGTAGCTGACTCCGCTCGTTTTCCGGCTTCCGTAGCTGTAGCCAGTCCCACTCTTGTTCCACGTCCGCTCTTTCTTCATCCAGCTTGTCTTTTTCTTGCGGCAGCTTGTCTTGTTCTTGCTGCAGCTTATCTTGTTTTTGCTGCAGCTTGTCTTGTTCTTGCTGCAGCTTGTCTTGTTCTTGCTGCAGCTTGTCTTGTTCTTGCTGCAGCTTGTCTTGTTCTTGCTGCAGCCTGTCTTGCCTCAACTCCAGGTTTGTTTGACTCGTGAAATTCCACCTCAGCCTCCGCTTCAGCCGCAATTCCTCCTCCTCTAGGGAGGGCCTATATCTATCACAAGTTACACCATAGTGTGCACAGCGGGGGCATGTTACCCTCGTCTTGTCGCATTGAAGTCTCGCCAGTCTGCATTCAAAGCATGATCGGAGTTTCAAGTCGGGCTCCCCCGTGGCCGATGCGGGGCTCGCTTCCATGGAATTGATGAAATCTGCGAATCAGCCTGCGGGAGGACTGAGGATCGATTGATGTGCTCGCCTTCGCAATATGGTCGGGGTCTAGGGAATGCGGGAATCGGATCTGAAGGGCATCAGATGTAAGACAAGGGGGTTGCCAGCATAGTTGAGGCTAGGGATTGCAAAGTGCGAACACCAAAGCAAAGGCGAGATCACGGCGGACTCAAAGAGTCAGGAGTGACACAAGGTCGACCGCGATCGGGGTGGTTCTGCCTGGCGCCAGTCGACCGGGAAAAACGCTGACGCACGCTTTGTGAATTGTTGAGCACAACTTATTCCCGCGTCGCCTGGTCGCCTGATCGCTCGCATTTGGAATCAAAGACCGCGTACGTGCCATAGGCTGTCGACAATCCGAAGGATCAAGCTAGGAGATTAGAACCAGAGTTGCGCTCGAGCGGCAAAGCCGAGGGTGCGCTTCGCGTCCTGGCGGCACGGCGGACACCCACCCCGTCCGCACCATGATCGCTTCGGTCGCCGTGGCAGACCCAAGCAGCGAGAATTCATGTAATGGCACGATGGCCATGGGTTGCTACTCGATGACATGGTTTCTTGCTGTTCAATAACTTGCGGCAGCCGGTGTGGACTGGTCGAGGCTGCGCCATGTCTGGGGCTCAGAGGGCCCATGGGTGTGCGCCCGGGCTAGGCTCTGTCCCACCATGCATCATGCATGACCGTGCGACGTGCAGGCCGACCGTGCTCCTCTGCTCCCCCTGCTCCTCAGCCGTGCTCCCCCAGGCCGCCGCAGCTGGGCCGTGCGCGCGGATGCGGCCTGCTTAGCGGCGTCTTCCTGCAGGGGGGGGGGCTGCGATGGTTGACGCTCGATGTCTAAGCCACGAACGCCTTGAATCCCCGCCCGCTTTTGTACTAGCCTCCGCGCTAGAATGGTTCCCGACGAAACAATTACGCGCTTCCTCCGGGTACCATTATCGTTTCCCCTCTATGCTCCTGCACCAATCGGAGGACAGAGAACAACCTCGACCGACATCGGTCAGATAGTA
The DNA here is from genome assembly GCA_006937295.1 of Carpinus fangiana. Lineage (NCBI taxonomy): Eukaryota > Viridiplantae > Streptophyta > Magnoliopsida > Fagales > Betulaceae > Carpinus > Carpinus fangiana. The sequence goes on from VIBQ01000016.1 coordinate 876,629, forward strand.
CTAGCCAGTCGCTTGTCGGCCTTCCCCGGTGGCGACCAGGCGTCAAAAGAGGCTCTGGGGCGACTAGTCGGTCTAGACTACCCAGTCCAATTCTCTTCATTGCCCAGTCTAACTGTCGCCACTTGCTCTATTAAAGAGCCTGCCTACAGCGACATTTTCTGTTTTATCCCCACCTTCGACATGCCGTCATCCCTACCGTCAGTGAAATCACGCAAAAGAGCATTAAGCGATACAACCCCTGGCAGCGTAGCCTCAGCCTATCGACCCATACACTCCCCTCCCCCGCGCGAAGCTCAGCATGAGTCTCGGCGAATCAGCGCCTTTCGTTCTCTAAGCCCTCCAACGAACTCAACCCACACCTCGCATCCAAGGGTAGAGCATGCAGAGATACCCCAACAGTCCACATCTACGAAGCTCGTCAGGACGGAAAGCAATAGCAATGCTGTCTTTCGAGAACAAATCATCAAAGATATTGAGAATTCTATGGAAAGCGACTGGATCGTTTGGAAACAAAGCCTATCCCGCAAACTGAGAGAGGTGATGGAAAGAATGGATAATTTGGACGCACAGTCACACAGCTGTTGCGAAGAAAGTCCAACCGATGAGGTTCGCGAATACAAAGGACTGGAATTGTTGAGCACGGAACAACAGGAAAATTTCAAAAAATACGTGGAAAGCCTCGCTGGGAGAGCCTGCCGATCTACTAGCGCCATTCCTGGTCCTTACCAGTGTCCGAATCGTAAATGTCTTAAAACTTTCACGAGCAGACTTGCATGGAGGCGTCATATTCTGAATTGGGACCCCCCCAAACTGTGGATCTGTCTAAAGCATCCCGACAAGTTTCACCATCGAATTGATCGCGCCAAACTGCATTGCAATATCCATCACGGCGGTGACACGCAAGACTGTATAGTCTTGCGGGTTCCAAAGAAGAACAGAAAATGTCGTTTATGTCCTGAGAAGATCGATGACTATGATCTCTTCTACTACCACTATGGGAAATGTCTGGAACGTCGTGAGAAACGGGCCCAGGAGGAAAATATACTACAGGATCAGATCAGTACATCATGTTAACCTTCTTCTCCAGCTCGTGACCATTGAGACGGTCCAGAAGAGTGCCCTAATTACCTGCCTATGTCCGACTTACTGAATATTTGAACTGAGGTCGCAAAGGTCTTTCAGTAGGATAGGGTCTTATGTGATGGGAATAGGAACCCGTGCGCGCCCTGGGATAGTCGACTTGAGGAAATTCCCAGCATGCATCCCACAAACGCACGTTGCCTCGGCGATTCATTCAATCTACAGACACTCAGGAGGCGCATGTGCCTTGAGAGTTTCCGGAAGGGACACCGTCCCCCATCTGGTAGCACATGCATGGGCTCGTGTCAATGCTGACTGTTGCGTGTTCTGAGAGCGGCTTCCTGGTATGTTGACGGGGATCCAGCATCGCCGAGCCTGAGGCTAGGGTATCGAACCGTGGCGACAAGCTATCCTCTAGTCCCGTGCACGATCACGCTATTATGCTCTGAGCCCAAGACTACCACACGTGTATAGGGTCGATGCTGAGGACAGTTAGTATTTAGGGAGTCGGTAGTCCGCGTCATTGCTAGCAAATTGTTCTCTCTGCTATTATGTTCAGAAATGATGAGCCCTTTTCAATCAAGAAGGGGTTTTGCGCTTTGTAGCAGTAAGCTATATCCGGAGACTTTCCCGATCTCGCCCTTGCCCCCCTGAACAGCGATGCTCATGTCTTGTATGACTCGATGGGCGTCATTCGCCAAAGCGGTGCGAGTCTCATGATAACTGCTGCTGTATGTCATGAGCCGACTCACTGAGACATCTCCCATGTGCGGTCATCTAATGGAGACAGTAGGGTTACCACGACGTAGCTCTGGCAATGGTGCTGAGGCCAATGAGCAAGTATCCGATCTCGGATGTGCAGCTAAGGTAGGCACCCTGGCGGGGTAGAGCAACATTGATGTCGCCATAAGTCACGCATATGCATTGCTCGGGTCATTTCCCTAACCGTAAGTCTAGCTGCAGCTGCATGAGAACGGGCATGAGTGGGGGCGGGAAGTCCTTGGCCGTCGGGCCATCCGTGCATAATCATAGCTTGGTCAATCTAAACCCTACCTATCTGGGATCCAGCATGTCCGTCTCACAAAACCCGTCTAAGCGCATATAGACTAGTATCCTAAGCGCGCGGTGCAGCCTGAGGATAGGCCATTCATATAAAGCCGGCCTTTGTGCGGGACCCTGGCATTGACAAAATTCACCACCGCCTCCTTTGAGAGCTTTCTGGGCCCATCTGTATTCTTCTTGACTGCAAACTCATCATGGCCGGGCACTCGATAATAGATTTTCGGAAGATGGAGAGTCTGCTGATTCATACTGACGAACATACAGACCCCACCGAGTACAAATCCTTCAAGTCTAGAATCCGTGACAATCTACGCCATCGATACGACGCTTTGGAAAAGCACCATTTAGATGGGGACACAAATGTGTCGGAGCATCACTCTGTATGGCACTTGATGACTGACATCCGTCGATCCACAACCTTGGAAATTTTCGCAGCGTTCCTAATAGCGCACAGGTGGCCTACCATATTCAAAGCAGCCCGCACTAATCCTGAAGCTTCGGTGCAAGCTATTGTTGACTGGTCCCAATCCAAGGACTTAGGCGATACACTTGCCAAAGTTTGCATGTCATTTGACCAGGTCACGAAGGTTGGCTGGTTGAAGGAGATCGAGCTCCTCCATGGAAAGAGTCCCAACGATCCTTGTCTAGGTCAACTTATCTACGAGGCCCTTGATCGCCGCATTCATGGCAGCAAAACCTGCGTCTTTCCCGAATGCACACGCTGCAGAGCTAAACCGACAGACTGTGGCCGGCAACGGCCAATGTGTGAACAAAGTCAAATGGCTGGTCAGAATTGTTCATATACACCCGGGCCAGGTTCGATTTCGATCACAGGATCTACTGGAACTATACCAGAAGGTTAGTCACGATGCCGATCATAAGAACTGCACGCTGATGAAAATGCTCTACGTGTTAGCTTCTACACCGTGCAATGTGACCACACCTTCGAACTTCGATGCGTATGCGTATGCTGGCTCCCTCAACAATTCGGTTGACGTCTCTGCGAAAAATGAAATCAAGCAAAAGATACACAATCGCCTTGTAATTCGCTTTTGTCACTTGTTATACTTTATGCAACGCAATCGATTACCGCAGCTTCGGGGGGGAAATCTGTCGCAGGAGCGGCAGCAGCAGCGAATCTTTAGATTGTGGAGTCTCCTGTGCGCCATATACTGGAGAAAGGGATTTCGTGTTCTCGGGACCATCGTAACATCAAATTCATGGCACTTATTACTCAAAATTGCTTACAAACCCTTCGAGTCTGCCATTGATGGCATGTTGGATCTGGAGGATGTGATCAAAGATAATGCCACGCTTGAGGAAATATGCATGTCACCCACAGACAATGCATTAACCAGTTGGCTTCGGAAATTTGTAGAATTTGCCGAAGCAACTCCGCCTCACGACAGAAACTCTTCTATTGGTCAAGCTTGCCACGAGGTTATGAAATATCACATTTGTACCCTTCAACGCGAGAACCCGGTCGACTGTTCTCAATGTACTGAAGACCGCTACCGGTGCAACCGAAGGCGACCTAGCTGCGACAGTTGTCAGACTAGACGGCTCTTCTGCTCCTTCTCAAACATGGCTAATAACGAGTCAAACGAATATGGCGCCTAGGGCGTGACACATGCTGCAGGGTCTGCCATGGTTGGTATGCCGTAACCTCTTCCATTGTGATCGACTCTATGCTAACGATCCGTGGATCCATATGTATCTCATGAGATCATCTACGTGGATCAAGCAAAGCTTGGTGCCCTCGAAGCAGAGCTGCAGCTGCAATCAGAGACTGACGAATTCTGGCCTGCTATAACGGAGCATTCAGCCGAAATGGTGAGAGAGTAAGTGCTACTTCGGCTGTCGGCCTTCAGTGATTGGAGATTAAAGCAACGTAGTGAACAGCGCATGGGAGGGGGGTGAGATCGATGTCATACTAATGATGAGGTTTCGACTAGTCGCGTCCGTAGTGCCGTGCTTGTCAAAGGCGTGGTGTCAACAAGCAGCTATGTTCATTTGAATCTGCATGTAGTCCAGTAGCTCCGTGAGCGCAACCATATTCATGCTGCTATCAGATTGACAATATCTGCGATGTTTGGGATCGGCTGATATTCGCTGCGTGTAGGTCTCTGTCTCCTGATTTGTATTGCCAACTCACGGGGAGCTCTCCCTCCTCATGTCATCACCCAGTTCGAAATCAGGCAACTGTGGCTGCTATCACCATCCGGCAATATCTGGCAGCGGGGAGCAATGATGAGTTGATCATCATAACCATGGTTGCGAGAGATAAAACATCAGAGCTTCCTAGTAGAGGGCAGCTCAGGATGATAGCGTCTTGCACAGTCTGGCCTTGGCCTTTCCAAAGGTGAGACAGCCATGTCGCCCATCACAACACCAGAGTCAGATTTTGGATCTCGTTCTGCAGTAGCCGCACTGATCCTCAGTAAGATTGAACTTCTAACAGCCCGGGCAGATTTACCCATGAGCTCGTCATAATGGAGGTGGTCAAAAAAAGCATTCTTCGTAGTCCGACAGCCATAGTTGGCGGCGCAATATGGCTTCTCGGGATGCAATCTTGGTGGAGTAGCTAGCTTTTATACCATGTAAATACGGCTGGTTGTTGTGTAGATCTGATCATGGAGCTTTACAAGGAGAATCAATCTGTTCGTCCTACGCATCGATAGGGAATAGGGAAGCCAGGCCCCTCCTTGAAGAACAGCACCTTGACCATGCGGTGAGACCACGAAGAACCGAGGCAGAGTAGATAAAAAGGCCCTCATTATTCTCCCTGCTCAGAATACTCGGAAACTTGATATTACGAAGTGCCAACCTACTAACTCAGCCGATCGAGCCACACACGACAACGCTACCACTTGCTTAGGGCCGCCATCCAAGATTCCCGTAAGTGATCAATCCGTGCAAGGCCTCATGAATAGCGGAGCTTAACGGGTCTCTCTTCTCGGCCTAGATCCGGTGCACAGATGGCATGTACCTTCACCTCCTTTGAAAATACTTAGCCCCTTACCCACGTAGTGAAAAGAGATAGATCTCGCTAAAGGCTAGAAGTAGACGAGTTTAAACTTCTTCATGGAGTGAACTCTGCTCTCTGAGTAAAACAAAGGCTCCGTCAGTGGCGCTCTATTATAGTCAGGCTGTACCAGAAGCTCCGGTAGTCAATCGTCGTCAAAGCCGCTAAGCAACCTGCTTAACATGCTTTTTGACCCACTCAATTTACCGTTGATACAGAGGTTACAAGCAAAAGCACGGTCGCGCTTGACGAAGAGGATGCCTTTCAACGTAGATAATTTGGGGGGACGGAGTCTCTACGTCTGACAAGAGCGCGTCAAAATTTCGAGCGTTCATCAGAGGGATCAGCTAGTCACTCAGCGTAACAACCTGTGGGAACGAGCCTGGATACAGCCGATGCATTTTGTCTTGATAGCTAAGGAGCTGTGACTTGAGCTGCGGATCTGGCGTCTTGAGTAAAGCAGTCCTGGCCGCACCTATTATCTCCTAATTCTAATCTTTACCTAGGCGCTCTAATACTGCGTCAGATCAACTCCAACTTGAGAAATGCTTTTAGTTTGACATTCCCCGTTCATGGCCCCCATTTTGTGGGCAAGCTGTCCGGACATCTAGTGCCACTACATCGCTGGCACCTCTCGAATGTTTTCGACTTATGCATGAAAGCATCCTTTACCCATTCATTTCATTCTAATTGCGCCTGGGTATGCGGCTACTGGCGAGCGGCTCTGACGGATCATGCGTTCGAGCTCGCACGGGAGCAGCTAGCCAGAGCCGTTACCACCCAGAATGATATCGCTATCGTTCGGAAAAAGATGAAAGCATTTGCATCAGAGTTAAAAAGCGCGCAAAGTCCCCCACTACTGCCTTTCCCGTAATGTAGCTGCACCGAGGACGAGGGCGACGGGTTCAATACCTCCTAAAGTTGCGCTCCTAGGCCTGTAACTCCCTCTTCCATGTTTCTGCAACCATTAGACTATGTGATCTTTCACTGGCTTCGGAAATAGTTGGGATTAAAGGTAACATATCCTGTCGTTTTTTCTTAGACACCGAAGCGAGAATTTTCATATTACCCCTGGCAATAAGGAGGCGATCTCCGTCAGGACACGTTATTTGCGGCTGTTTCTTAACCATATGGAAGGGCAAGTTCTCATTAAGAATCCAAGAACCGCTGAGCTCCGATCCGGAAGAGATGGAATGAGAGAAATTGGGTCGTCGTTGAATGGTGTATCAGCATACCTAAGGGGTAGTACTTAACTCAAGCCTCTTCCGTATCCTCATGGTCCACCATGTCACGCATAGCCGAGCCAGGCTGCTGGAATCTTGCCTTAGCAAGGGATGCTCTTGATTCCTCTAGCCTGCGCCCAGAAACAATGCCGACTCGGACTTTCTCAATGTTGAGCTTAGCAATGCAGAGCATGAGAAGCCGCAACGCGCAATCATCCGATGAACGCATGGGCTTCTGTCTGATAGAAGGCTTCTTATTGAGAGATTACACTTGGCCGGTCGAAATCACTATGAGGCAGTAAACATGAAGCATGACAGAAAAGCTTTCGGCTAAGCCGCAAAATCCACACTCTTCCGATGCATTTATAATCGACGTCAGCAAGGCCACATTATATTAGAGATATAAGCTCCCAGTGCGCCGAACTTTATCTTTGTCTTCGATGATTTGCCATGTGCTTTGTAGGATGTCGAGGTCTTTCAACATAGCAGGGGACAGGCTTGCCAGCGGTCTGATAAATTCTACAGTGCGACGCAAAACGCTGGAGAGTTGATACTTTTCCACCATCCATTGCTGTTTAGGTGATAAGTAAGTGGCCGAGAGCACTAGAATGATCCCGAATTGTGCACGAGCAGTTCCTAAGACGTTGGAGATAGATAAGTGACCGTGCTGTTCCCGATAGCTATCAAAAGCGTCTATACACTGAATCGCCGCATTGATACACGTCTTCGCGCGGACTACAGTCTTTTCGTCAAGTCCACTGTCTGTGTGAGACAATGCTAGTGGTAATGCACAACTAGCTGCTGCTTGCTGAGTAGAATTTTTCAAGCCTTCATGGTGAAGAGCATAATCGAGGAACGGTCGAAAGAGCAGATACTTTGTACGGTAGTATGTTGCTCGCATGCGCGCAATATTCATATCCGTAGCAGGTTCGTCACCGTGTTCCCACGCAAGCTTGGGAAACTTGATAATGTTTAGACGCCAATTGGACAAATGGCGAGCCATGATATCAAAATAGTCCAGGGAGGGTTTCGGTTCGTTGAGCAACAAGTAATTTTTGTCCAGTCGATATAGGGTCAATCGATTCAAGATCCAATTCAGTTGGATTTGCGCGTGGAAGCAAAGTATATCCTCTTCTTTGCTTACTTCAGGTAGTGGAAAGGCGGCTTCGTACTCGTCAATTCCACTACTAGGAAGATTGAGCTCGGTGAGGATATCACATTCCATTTGAAGACATGACCAAAATGTTAGCCTTATGTAGTTGTCCTGTACCTTTCGCACGTCGTTACCAGAAACTTGTTTGATAAGAAGGATACAAGATATACAGGCGTCGTGGATGGATTGGTAACTTTCAAAAATACGGATAAACTGCGCCATATAGATACCAGCTAGGAGGTTCGCTTGTACATGTTCTAAAGAGTAGCTGCCGGTCATGTTCGCAAGGATCTCTCTTGCTTCGGCATAATAGGCTAAACCAGGGTGGGTGTCGATATTCATCAAAGCACGATCTTTCCACGTTTTGTCAACGTTGGTGAACTCGGCAGGTGTGATATTACTACCAGTGGTGGAGTCCGTCACAGTAGAGCTTGACACATCTAAACCTCGTCTCTCTTCGCAGAGGCGGCCAAGTGCGCAGATTAGCAACAGAACAGCCATGTCGGGTGACCGCTCGAGCACCCCGACAACTTTATCGTTCGGAGGAGCATCTTGATGATCGCGTTTTCGTTTTTGTCCTAAGTTGGGATGCCGTCTCATATCGAATGAGGAAATCGCAGAGCCAGGAACCGTAGCCTTAGAGTGACGGACAAAGACTCTATCAAGAGTACGCTTTACCCTTGCCTGGTTGATGAAAGGAAAAAGTGTATGCAGATGCTTCAGATATGTACTGTAGAATCTCTCAATAGTGTTACGGTCGAACTGAATGTAGCCGGTAAGATAATGACACCCGCCCGGTAGTATTTCGCTAGAGTTATCGATAGGGCTAAAGTTGTATAAAAATCTATCAGCTTTACCCCAGGACTCACGAGATACTGAAGTGGTGGCAGCACTAACGAACTCCTCGGCGCGTTGATGATGTGGTGCAGTACTAAACAACTTTAAAACCCCTCTCCTCTCCTCAGTAGCCAGAAAATAGTCTTCTTTGGGACTTTTCAAGATGTTTTGAACAAATGGATGGATGCATCTCCAATTTAGGAGTAGTTGGACATCGCTTACGCTGGCTGTAGTAAGGATAAGCGGATTTGCCGCTCCCGGGCCAGAGGTAGGGGAAGGGACACCATCAGTAGGATGGGGCGCAGCCGATGCAGTCGATGTGGGTAAGGCTGAAGCCGTTGAGGGAAGGTCTTTTGGAATTCGGAGTCGTGGGTCCTTGATACTTGCCTGGATGTAGTCTAATCTTGAGTCAAGTACCGATAGAGCGTCCAATAACAGCTGCGCCTGCTTCACTTGCTTGGGTTGAGGCGTCGTGACGTACACACACGCCAAGCAGCGATCCAGGCAGCTTGTGCATGCTGGTCGATTCTCGTCGCATTTGATTTTCCCTTGCCGACAATGTACACAGGCTAGAGAAGCTCGGATAGAGGCGTGCAGGCGAGAGAATTGAACGGGTGTGTCTGCTGGCTGTTGCTGCGGCCGCGGCGTTTGACTCGCGACAGGGTTTTGAAGCGTAGGGTCGTTGAAGTGTTGCGGCAGGGTCTGTAGGTGGTATTCCGGCGCAGCACACTGTATGGTCTGCGATCCCTGGAGCATACGTGGCGGCCACGTGCTTATAACGTCACCGTTTCCGTACTCACGATCGCTTGTATCACAAGTATGATCCATGTTCAAAGGAAAGCGGGCAGGTGCGGAGGCAAGGATACAGGCACCGATGGCGGGAGACTTATATATTCTGGGACTGCCGGGACTTGGGGCGAGAAACGCGTTATGGCATCATAGTTTTGGGGATTGGGTGCCCCGCATACGAAAGCTGAGACATGGCGCAAACACGGACACCCGAAGCTGCAAGCCTTGCAGAGCCGTAGCCTTGTAGAGCCGTAGCCGGAGAGTGAAGTTAGCTGGCGGGCATTTAGCTGGCGGGCATTGAGCTGACGCGCTGAAGCGAACGTCTTTTATGGCTGCTGCATTGCAAAGAAGAAGAAGTCAAGTTGCACGGTTAAGGTTGGGGCCGCCCGCCCGAACCCGAACCAGAGCCAAAGTCTTGATAAAGGCGAATGCAAGGCCACACACAATCCGGCTGCAGGAAATCTCCTGAAGTAGTGCTGCTCCCATTAGTATTATCTCTTTCTCTACTACGTCGGTCTCTTTGCTGTTGTTGTGTTTCTCGCGTGCAGCACGATGCTGGAGGATACTGGCCTGCCAATCGCTACGAGAATCCGTGATGCGTCGATCTTTGCGCATGCACGCGCGCGCTCCGGTGAAGGTTGCGGTCTCCACATCGGCCGTTGGGGGACTGCTGCCTGCCACAGGCAACATGCCCGCCCATTTCGAGGCCGTCGACGTGAAATATGCGCTGGCAGCCGTGATGTCGACTAGTCATAAGTCTATATCCGTCCCCACTTCGCTCTCCTTCCAACGCCCCCGTCCTCCTATACATACCAACCAGCGGACTCGAGCATGGACTCAATCTACTGGCATAGTAAACTTTGAAATGGACGGTCAAAGTCGTCTCCGATTCTCCGATAACGTCGAAATCCTCGAGCCCCGAGACCTCCGCAGCTCGGAGCTGTGGAAGCTCTACAACTTTGAGACCCACGCCTTCAGCTGCCCCTCCTGTAATGATCCCTACCACGTACACCAGCGAGGCTCTTGTCTTTGCCGCACTGGTCACAAGCTCGCCCAGGATGTGGCCACCATCATCTACTCGCAAATCAACGCCACCGCAGTCTTCTCTCGGACCAAGTCCGTCAACAACCAACTGGTTCGCGTCAACATCCCAAAAGGCTACAACCAGATCATCTCTCTGCTTCGCGCAATGGAGCGCTCCCTCCGCCACCGGAGCCAAGCACCCATTGTGAGCTACGACCGAAACTACTTTGTGCAAGAGAGGCCCGTTGCACCCCGTCAACACACTTCCCAGAGGACTCAGGATGACCCGCGCAACAGTGTTGTCAACTTAGCCCAGCACAAAAAGGCTCCCATAAACGATTCAGCGGCCCACCTCTCCAATGCCCGCTCCTCCGTCGGGCGAGGACAAGGACAAAACCACTACCGTCGCCCCTTCCAACACGCCGCGGCCGAGCCCACACTGAGGCTCAACACAACCAATTCAGCTCTTACAAGCAACCCTCATAGGGAGTACATTGCTGTCCAATCACATACGACCATCACCCTCAGCATTAGGGAAAGGCTCGTAACCTATTACAGCTGGGCCAGACAAAGGACGTCGGGCAGGGGCTCATAGTTACCTAAAAGTTAAAGGTGGGGAAAGTTGTTGGTTGAAGGTGCTCAGTCTTGAAATTGATGCGCTTGTGTGGACGCTCAGCCCCATAACAAAAGGGTGAAGACTCTCTGGCGAGATCTAGGTTGCCATTATATAAACACGCTTAGCAATGGAGATGAAAATCCTCCCTAGGGTATACCGTCAGCTACTCTTCGTGCATACAGATTTCCGCTTGCCGACTCTTATCTTCGTCCTTCCATCTAGATGATTCTTTTTCCCAATGTGAAGAAGTATCTTATCAAGACTCCTGAATGATATTGTGGCGGTAGTCTGCGCTGTAAGCCTTTGCGATTACCGTATGTTGGAAATACGCACGCGTATGAATAACCAGAAAGCATCTTGCTAAAATGTAGGAGAACCCCCGAGAAGACATGTCGCGCCAGGCTAAACATGCGATGAGGGCCGTGTTTTCGGTGGTGTGCATCGAGACTGCATCATAACCGCGCAATAGGGCCCATTTTGTCAGTTTTGAACAAGACCTACAATGCGGATTGCTCATGCACAAGGGAGGAATGCTTTCGCCTTCTTGCGCAGCGCGATGAAAATATTTGACCGAAATACCTGAAATGTTTCAAAGTTGTAGGGCTGTCAAGCATGAAAGCGATGGGAAGTAAACCGATTGGTAGATCTTATTAAGAGCAAGGACTTGGCTGTTGGATTCAAATGGCACTGGATGGGCGCAAGGCACATTGGATGGAATCGATGCCATACACCAGATATTGTTTGTGTATATAGTGTAGATTAAGTACATCTTTCTTGGACTTTTCCTTTTTAGCCCACACTGGGCTGGTATTGTGCTCTGACGGATTGACTTGGGAGGAAGGACATTCGAGATGTTTAGCGGTTGGGCTGTACGCCGATTGTGGGTATGTGAATAGGGAGCATTTCGGAGGCACGACCGAAACTGGCGTGACTATGCTATTGACCAAGTCAAGGGAGTATTCTGGTTCGCAGAGGGGTGTATGACGGGGCTCTGGTGTGTATCTGAGGGAGGAGCTGGCGCGCGAACCTCAGAGGACTCATTTCTGGTGTGGCCCACTGTCAGCCTAAGGCGTCTATTGCTGAGAGCAATTCTCGGGCTCCAGCCGAATAGCCCATGTGCTTGGAATGGAGGTATGGGTAGGAGCCCTCGGATGTCAGAATTAGGGCAACGAAGATTGCACTTTTCCCGCTGGAGCGCAAGAGAGGCTTCTTACTTGGCGTGATATTGTAGAGATTGTTGGGCTTCATCGTCGTGCGTGATCAAAGGAGGAGCTAACAACGGGGAGGGTCTTGATTCTGCCGGGATCGGAAATCGTCGATTGACTGGAAAAACCCCTTCCCCCCAGGGTGGGTGTAAGGAGAGAAGGAGAAGCCGCGCCTACGCTTAGGGTTACGATTGGCATTAGCCGAATGACTCTGTTCACGCCCAAGACATGAGAAAAGAAATCGTGTCATTTCTGCGTGGAGTAACAGCTGTGGTATCGATCCAAGAGAAGTAGGTGCATTGAATGGTAGGAGTAGCAGGGGGTATGAGTTGAGGGAATGCGACTGACGAGTTGGACGATCCGCCCGCCTCACGTGACTGAACCACGATCGGGAGAGCCGATGCCGATGCCGCATGTTTCAGGCGATGAACCATGGTCATCCGGACACTCTGCGCTAGTGCGTGTAAAAGCGGCAGGGAGTTGAATCGCCGTGGCTGACGCGTTGTTATCCAATCAATGTCTGTCGCTGACGGAGGAGCCGCCGCTAAGGAGTAGCGTTGTCACCGCCGCGCGCCAACGGGTTCGGTCCGGCTACCTGGAAGCTGACTCTGCACCGCATGTCACCAGAGCTAGCGCCCGCATCGGCAACCCCGGTCGCGGCTAGACTGAAGAGGGAATAGACTTCATTGGTCCCGCTGCCAGGGATGACCCTGCATGAGGGGCCACAGCGGCCACGCTAGTGGGATTGAATCCTCGCCTTGCCAGGAGCGAAGGCTTGCGCTACCTACCCTGATGTTGCATGAGGGCCACATCAGCCACGCTAGTGGATTTGAATGCTCGCTATGCTGAACGATTGCGCTACCATGCGGCAAATACACTCTCCGTCCTCACGTCCGACGCCGCGATGACGCTCCGAGAGCGGCGTGGAGCCGGGGCGGGCACACTATACCTGCATTAGGCATATATACATGTTACCCCGTCAAGGGGCGTCTCACTACCAAAAGAGAGAAACGCGATCCGCTCGCTGGTAGAACTAAGCATATACACTTGTATGGTTATAGCCAATGTCTTTCTGTTGAACATCTGTTGTTGCATCCTCGGAAATAGGACGCAGAAGGAGTACGGCCAACTCACGCAATCACCGCCGGATCGATACCACGTAGAAATTAGGAGGCAGCAGGTGGGCCGCATGCCGCATGCCAAGCAGGCAATCATCGCATCCCGGGGTCTGGCCTTTGTTCTTCCTCCAGTACTTCTTTCCCTCATTCAACGCAATATTACCCACGAGCTTGTCACCGATTGATTCACTACCATGCCATCCACAATGACTCCAGTTGTGGCACACTCCAAAACACCGTCAAACGACCGCACCATTACAGTCCCACAAGCGGAAAGCTCCAACCATTGTGTAGACCACTTGGCGATCCCAGCAAGCTCTGAGATGAGTGCTTTGCGACAAGCCTTTCCGAAAAATGTCGACGCCATGTGCGAAGACCTCTTGAACGCAGAGGTTCTCTGCACGAAGCACGTTGCAAAGCTGCACAACGAGCTAGAACACTTTCACGCCGAGGATAAACCCACAGAAAAGATGGTTGAGGACTGGGCACGTCTGCGTCTCCTCGGCAATGACCTACTATATGCACATTTCCTATGGTTTCATGCAGCTTGGATTGTAGGACCTGTTCAATTAGGTCTGAAGCATCGGCTCCCTGCGAACGATATCTTCGATCGCCTGCGAGCATTGGGCATACGCGATATCTTTGACCTTTTCGATCAATACCTGCCCCACTCTCAAGAGCATATGATGTTTTTCATCCACCAAGCCTTCGAAGCGATCATTGATTGCTCCCGAACTTTTCCAGAATATGGACAGATCTGGACTGGAATCCTTACAGAGATTGCAATATATGGAATGCTGGTACAGAGAGCAGATTGTGAACAGTACGTCACATGGACCAATGCATGTAACCTGTGGCTTGCGCAATGGTCTTCCGAAAAACTGAAAGCCGCGCCTTCCCTGAGCGAAATATCACCCTTTCAGTATCACTGGCTTGTCGAGCTGGTGACTCGAATTCACGACAAAGACTCCACGGCAAAGCTTTCAGACATTTCTATTGACGTCTTTACGTCTTTCAGACGTCTGCTTACAGTGAGCAATCGGAATAAAAGTCTCCCCCTCTCCTTCGAAAGACTTTTGCAAAACAGATTTCTTGTCACGCCAAACACTAAGAGTTGCATTTTTGAGCTCAAGTCTCTTATTACAGAGATCAGCATAATCTATGACTCCAGACCAAACGAATACTGTAGAGCATGCTTTGGTCGATGGAATAGCGTCTTTCTCAGTCTGTTGGAACTCTTTGGCGACCCAAAGATCAAGTATCCGTCTGGTAGCAAGGCCATCGCTGAGGACTACAACTCGACCCACTTCCAGACTGTCTCAGAGTTCGGAAGACTGATTTTGCAACAACGCAACAAACATCACTCGTGTAATGCTGAGATACGCGAACCACATCCAATCTTTTGTGTGCTCGACAGAGTACTACCTCCAGGTCAGTTTGTGGCAGCAAAGTCCTTGCGTGATAAGATCAAAGATGAGAGACAACGAACACGCAAGCATTATAAAGCTCCTTTGAGACGTCAAGTTTTGGAGAACTACGATACCTTCTTCTTCTCACAGTCTGATGGAAAGGATGAAGAGGAGGACAAGCGTGTATTCAATGTGGACCAGACTGAAGGCCATAACATATTCAGGTGTGTAATATGTCTTTCAACTATCGCTTTATGTGCATCATTGGGTCTTTTTATTGTTTTTGTTTTGTGGAAATCACTCAGTGGTTAGTCTTGGGCCCCGTGGAGCACAGCCTAAGACTGGTATTACTTATTCTTACGGTTATCTTGATCGTGTCTGCGATGTTTGAGAAGCGCAATTTTATTCTCAGCTGGGTGATGGGGCCGTACAGACATGTACAGATTGGTGATGTGAAGAACAGTGGTGAATGAAGAGGTTAATCGGCCCGCTACTTATATGAACAAAATGTTACCTCGGTAGGATGACTTATCTCTATGCTGAAGATGTGATTGCTCCCAAAAAATGATGCATAGGGTATAATAATAGCAGATACATCTTGTGTGGCAGCAGCAAGAGAACCAAGGGAGGCAACAGATCGTACTCAATCTCCTACTGACAGACCAGACACTACAGACCACGAAGATGGGTATAATTTCCATCAGATACCAAACTGGTCCCTCGAGCGTGCATCATTGGTCGACCTTCGCCATCCAAAAAGTTGATAGATCAAGGCTCCTTACGGGTAATACTGCGCTTTATCTAAACGCAAGGTCACAACGCCGCCCCACCAAACAAAAGAATTGACCGTATACTGTCCCAGGTTATGCAGTAAGACCAGTTCGAGAATATGTCTGTTCCAGCCTCAGAAGTAGACGTTACAGCCTTTACCCAGTAGCCATGACGAGGTCTAATGCAGTATCTGTATATGTTCGGTCACTACTGATATCGAGATAGTCGCGCTGCGGTACTCATACTAGTGTCACCCAACCTCGGCGAAGGCCTGGTTAGGTGAGCACGATTCTCACCTGGCGTACCATGCAGTCATCACGCCTAAAAAAGGACGATCCACATTAGCAGTCATGGATCATTAGCTTGCACAGTCGTGCAACTTGGAGTCTTGTACTACCTGCTGGTCACCGCTCTGGCGAGGAAATTACTAGGGAATGCACAAGCTGTAGGGTATATGTTGTCGATGACGTTACTTTGTCCAAGTATCTAGGGAAAAGTTGCGTAGAAGAGCCTTGTGCTTGTCCTAAAAAGGAGGACGAGTTTGAATGACTTTTACATTCAATGCAAATCGAGCAGAAGATTCGCTTACCGTCGAGTGCTTGGAATGCACTAACCAAGATACCTACTCCCGCCGCGCTGCCCATTGATCTCTCTACGATCATGGTCTTGAACTCGGCTGGTCGAGCCTGAGCTTAGCGAACAAGGCCAGAGGGGGTTTCTAGATTGTCGAATACGCCCGTGAGGTCCGTTTGAGACGGATCTTCCGTTCCAGCCTTCAGCCTCACGATTCTCTCGTTGACTTTGACGGCAACGTCACCATGTGTGACTTCTCCGGATCATACTATGACCAGGAGGGCTCGATGAGATTGTGCAACCAACGTCCCCAAACTGCAAAACCTGGCCCCCCAGGAGGTGACTTTCTGCCAGTTGAGACAAACATATCCGCATTAGGATCGACTCTGTATTGGCTCATGGTGGAAACAACACCGATATGAGGTCGAGAAGGGTGAAGAAATCTTGGCCTAGATTGGGCTTGGAAACTCCCCAAAGACGCACAACGTGCCCGGAGGAGACTTGAGCGAAGACTGTTGGCGTGGCCAGATCAAGGGTGCTTCTGAGGCCTGTCTGCGCCTGTGTTGGCTCCAGCGTCGCGCACTTTGCGTTGAACCTGACGGGCTGCCTCGTGACATTTAACCCCTATCTTTTGTATTAGTAGTCATGTTTATCGTCACTCCTTCCAACCAGATTAAAACGGCGAAATTCTCCGATTAATGTCAGAAGTAGAACTCTTTCAACTTTGTGCGCGATGTCAATATTAGATTGTAAATATGTCGCTCTTCCAGAGTTTGCATGTCCAGCAGTTTAGCATGAATCGAGGGATGGCGCCACCAAAAGGGAAGAGTGCCAACTCGCAGCTCCAACAGACCGGCGGTAGCATCTGTTGGTGTTTAGTTTACTATTCCGACATTGGTCTTGATAGCTATGAGGATCGAAACTCAGTATCGCAAAGAGCAGTTTGGTTGAGGCAAGCCTGTTGTCTGTACGGTTGCTCAAGCACTGCAGTATGAAATTCGAAACTTGCAATGAGTTAGTCTACGCTCGATTTGCCACTGTTCGTCATCGAGTTGCATTAGTTCCGTCAAGCTGAAGCTCAAGCAATGAGCACATGTCTGCGCGATACTTTCGTGCTCAAATGTATGTGGTAGTCCATCGTCAGCTTCGCCAGTATTCTTAAGATTGTTGTTGACTTAATTATCTGCGAGACTCATGTCAACTTTCAAAAGCATTATTGTCCATAGTACCATGGCCTTGAACTCTTCTAGCCAATCCTTGGAGAAGTAGGAAGCCTGGCAGCCTCATGAGACGCAGGCCTACCGTGCCCTTTCGTTGGATTCTCAGCCGTCAGACAAGGATTGAGAGCTTCATCTTCCAGCACTGTGCTCGTCCTCGCTCCTTCGCCCCCGGCGTGGCTGACCTTCAACCGCGTGGCCTGTAGACATGCTCTTGGTCTACCGCGCAGCTTTTAGTACGCATTTGCTGCTGTTAAAAGCAGTCTTCAACAGACTTCAAATACGATGACAAACGAAAATCAGAGTCTTCGAAAGCAGAAGCAGTAGGAAGGTCGCGTCGCGTCGCGTCGATCAATCTAAGCAAGCGAAATACAAAAGCAGCGGAGCTACCGAGACCGATGCCAAAGCATCCCATTCCGGTTTGTATCTTATCAGCCTCTCCCCCTCATGCTCAGGCACTTATTCAGAGGCATGAGTTGAATCGTTTCCGATGCACCTTGCAGAGTAATAGTGAGCAAGAGGAATTTATTTGTAGATCAGAACTGAACTAGAACAAATTAAGTGCCAAGACGAAAAGTACATTTTGCATGAGGACAAGAAACAGAACGCGCGCAAACTCAGCAACGTAGAGCATCAGAACAAATGAAAATACAGCTAAAGAATGAAGAACGCGAGGCTACAGGAAGAACAGGATGCGGAGCATCAGACAAAAGAACATGGCGTAGTGCTTCGTATCGTTGGGGGGGGGGGGGGGGGGGCACCCTGCTGTAAAGCAAAAGCGTCATCTATGGAACATACCTTGCTGACCCTTTGTCCGGCGACGTTGGCGTTTTTCGGACGATTGGACACGATACCTTTTGTCCACCTTCTTGGCCAAGACATCTTTTAGCTTGGATGATAGCTCTGCTACGGCCTTTGAAGAGTCCCAGGACCATGCAGGGTCGTGCAGAAATGGATGGGCTGATAGAGAATCATCGGGAACTTCGGGCCTGAAAGTATCGGATGTGATTTCAGTCAAAGGGCTTGCTACGATATGCATAGATGGCCCGACTATATGGTTCTGCAGTCCGACATTCGGGACACAGTCGGTCGGCTTATTCTCCGGAGGTGGCGTTAGATCAGGCAGCGCGAGATCCAATGAGGAAGGCTCAAGGCTACTATCACACTGGCTGACGTTGAAAGAAACTGCAGTCTCAGGTAAGAATGATCTCGAAAGAACCTGCTCGGTCATTGGCAGGGAAAGATCTGTATGAGACTGAGTAGGTGCTAGGTCATCCTCCGGAAGGTGATCGGAGAAAAGGCCATATATATAGTACGCTTCCGGTCGAATTGATTCATTGAAGAACAGAGGTCGTAGTTTGGGATAAAATTCCGACATTCTCTCAAACAGAGGTTCGCGTTTCTCGAGTACATTCTCAAAGGTGACTTCGCAGGCAGATAGGTCAAGCCCACCAGCAATCAAAAACATGGAAACACCGAGGCTGAAAACATCGGAGTTTGTCTTCAGGTCTTTGGCCTGTCCAGTCAATGCTTCGGGAGCCATGAAATGTGGCGTGCCATGCCGGGGGACATCGTCGCCTACGTTGATAGCACACCCGAAGTCGGACAGAACGATATGGTAATGCTCATTAGTAGAGTTCTTTCGGTATTGCATGTTCTCAGGTTTGACATCTCTATGAATAATGCCTTTCTTGGAGAGGTATGCCAGTGCGAGAAGCATCTGCCGGAAGATTGATTCGACGAACTCGGGATTCGCTCGACATGCATCATGGGTCTGGATGAGGGTAGACACATCTCCATCGTACTGCGCCATCAGTATCCGGGCGCATTTGAGCGAAATGTCTTTCTCGGCGCCGTAGAACTTTACAATGTTGTGGTGGCTAAGTCGTGATAGCATATTGTACTACACGTTCGCAACGTGTAGACGAAATCGAGAAGCAGGACCCTTACCCAATCTAAAAGACTTGACTGCCATTGCGTTCCCGGTGTTTCTGTGAATCATGGCACTCACTGTACCGTAAGTGCCAGAACCAAGTTCTCCGAGTACCACATGCTGGAAGCTTTTAGTTTTGATTGTGTCGTCGACCAAGTCTACTGCTTGCTGCGGAGGTACGGTACCCGCATGTCTCATGTTGACAGGGCGCTGTACGACGAGGGTCATTTCTTTCTCCAGAATCTCCTTCTCGTCAATAGTCAATTCTGGTCACACGATCCAGAACAGGTAATCCTTGCTGCTGTTTGGTCCCAGGCCGAGAAGGAAATGATCAGCCTTCCTAATCAGTGCCTTGCGTTGTACCCCTAGATCGATTGGAGTCATGTCATGCGCATCAAATAGGCCGCAGGTGTTAAAGCCCGAAGCATCATGCACGAAAATCTCGCGATTTTGTTTGTCGATGCTGATCCTGCAGTGAACTTTTGACATGCTGTGATGTGAAGCGCCGATGGTGATGTCGCCATTACGACCGAGAGTCAAGATATCGCCAGTGGGGGGGGGGAAGCGTGTAGAAATACTCCCAGACCACCCGTAGAGCTGTCATTGACTTGAAGGACATATTTGTCGTTTTCGCGATCCTTGAGGCACTCGACCGCGGCGTCATTAGCCGGTACAAGCAAGAAAAGAAGCCTTCTTGGAAGATCCATGGTGGTGTCTTCGGTGGTGCAGTTGAGTCATCGGACGGCTGGTATCCACGCACGATGTGGTGGACCTGCAGAATTTAGCAACATGGCTGCAACATGGACGTCAGCGTTGTTTCAGCGGCTGTTGCTCTGTTTGAGTACGGAACATGGTTGGGTATGGTTGACAGTGGCATGAAACAGAGGGTTGTTTCTAAATAAAGCGGCTCACGCCCCCCGGGCCAGCGGCTGTTCCATTGGGCTCGGGTGGCCGAGTCTCACCACATGGATGGATTCAAGGTAGAACAGAGGACGATCGATGGCATACTCATGCCGGCGGCTATTCTGTGCGGGTGTGGGTGGCTTTACCTGTCCAGTTGATTGAGTTGGCGCCCCGCCGACGACTGGAACCCAAGAAGTGATGAATCAGAACAACACCCTGCCCGTCAATCCATCCCTCCCACCATCTACACTTTACCACACCTACACATCATATTGACCAAATGCCATCATGCCTCTTTTGAGAGTGCCCTCTGATCCACCTCCTCCATACACATCGAGCCCTTCACCAAGCCCGTCCCCCGTCAACCCCTACGCTGCAGACATGGTCCTCGTGGACTGGGACGCCTTGCGACGTGCCCGGGAGGCAGTAGGGTGGAAGCCACCTTCGCCCCCGCCGCGAATCTATAAACCTCTGGATCCGCAACGACGGCCAGTTTTCAATCTTCCGGATGAGGACCACTCGTTCCGGAGCCCGTTTTCACTGATGGCACGTATGAAGTCACAGCAATCGACGAGCTCTCAGCCACCGTCGAACCCGCAGCAGTCGACGAAATCCTCGAATCTATCCTCATAGTCGAACGCACTCCCGCCTTCAGATCTCGCGCTTGTGGATCATTCCATCGATCAACGTACAACAGAGGCGATGAGGCAGGACCCGCTGCTTACAGGCTTCTGCATTCCAGCGAGGCAGTCTGAGCAAATCCGCCAAGCTGCAACGCCGCAACACATAGAGGAGAACGATAAAGCAACGGCAGGAAGGAAGAACAAGAACAACAAGAACAAGAAGACACAATCAAAGCAAAGATCGCAGAAGAAGAAGAAGAAGGAGAAGCTGGAACACGCTCATGTACCACGAGGCTCATTCCTCCGGCCAGCTACCGGACCCTCTATACTCACAGAGACGAGCCCCCCGCGTAAGCGAGCTGCGCGTGTGACCAAGCAGTCGCGGACTGGGGCAACGCCGAAGACACGGCGGACTGCGCCCAGTGGATCCGCCGCGACGCCACTACAAGATACACGAGTCGAGAGCACAGCCACGCCACGACGAAGCGCTCGGCTTGCCTTGATAGCCGACCTCCAGAAGAGGTGATGGACGCTCGCGTTTAAAGACATATCATTGCGCGGATTGCACTTGCGCACCCATGCACCTAGGCTGGGCCTGAGCTGGGCTTGCCGTGTCCGCCTGCACATCCTGTCCAAAGCTACAGACCAATATCGCTATGCGCAGCGATGACAGCGCGGCCATCTCCACTCCGAGCTTTTAATCGGCACGGCTACCTCGTTGCTGGGTTCTTCCGTTGTGTGCCAGTCATATTCGATGTGGACTTCGGCACTCTACCAGAGAGTGATGATGAGGTACAAGTATCCGCGTGACTAGCCCATATGGAAAGGAGAGGGCCAGCTTACGACCAGGCACGACAACCGCATGGAAGAGTTGTTTTCCATGCATCCATGCTTAGCTGGATGCAGCTAGTGGTTGCGTTGTTACTATCAAGTTCTTTACAATTCCAGGAGTCGCGAGTTCAGTAATGGTAGATGGTATATCCACGCACTCTTTGCACTCAGCGCCATCGCAAATTGACCTGTGCGATCTGCTCGTGTCCGATCCACCAACTATTCCTCTCAAACTCGCGCGGGACCTGAACGAAGGATATAAGGGGACACCTACCGAGGTGGGCATTGTCGCCGATGTCTGGAAAGTCATGTCGAGGACCTCGGAAAGCAATTGCGCAAGCAACAATATAGTTGAATGTAAAGATTTGACTCTGCGTCAGGGATAACCGTGACCACAACCGCCACTAACTTGCAAGATTGTCTTGCCCTAAATCTGTGCAGACCCAGGAGACATGCCTGACTCACGATAGAGACTGCTCTATGCACATCACATCAAAGACTTATTCAGTCATACTCAGGTCGTCAGGTTGACAGAATGATCACGTTGAAGAGCGGAAGCTACAGATGTACAAGTTGTACGAGTGGATGAAAGCGGAGTACATGCACTACGGTAACGATAACTTTCATCCTCAGAGCCTGAGTCTGGGCATCTGAACGCAGAGTACAGGGCCGAGCGACACCGAGTATCAATATTCCTTATTTGACCAAGCACTCAATCGATACCATAGTCCATTAATCTAAGTCATCTTTGCCTTTTCCGAGCGAGGCTGCTTTGGCTCGACTTGATAGCCCACGGACGTTGAGGTTGTTGCTACTCCCTGAGAGTTCGCCGCTTCTTCTCCGGAATCCTCAGAATCACTGGAAGAGGAAGCACCAGCCGCCTGAGAATTCGACAGACCGGATTGCGGGGCTCGTTGAGAACCTTCTTCGACATCAGGAGGATTGAAATCAACATTTTCAGGAATCTGGTCGATAGCAGAGCAGATGCGTTTGAGATGTCCAGGAAGCCAGTATTCATAGAGGTTCCTGACAAAGCTGTACGCGATCCATTTCATCTCACCGTCGGGTGCGGCGAAGATGAATTCACGGATCGGGTACCTGTGGTAGGTGGTTTGATTGGCCTTGATGAGGGTATAATGCCCGTAAATGCGCACAGTGTGGTCATTAAAAGAAATTGAGAAGGCCAGCAATTGTCCGCGCCAGCACACTTGTACACCATAGTCGAGGACGAGAATTGCATCCGCACGATCTGGCGTGCGACGTGAATTTATTGACAGTCTCAATCACTACCTTCTTGAATCATCGCGTCTCTGTCAATGCTACTGGACATTCTCAGTCTTTCCAATGCCCTTCTGAAAGGTGGTCGGGTTAGGACACCCGAAGTCCTTCTACACGCATATGGTATTGTCCTCTTTGCAGCAGCGCCACCTCAAGCCAGTCTGCGCGCTCCTAAGTCACAAGATGGTCCAGTAGTGGGTTCACGAGCTGTTCGTGGTGCATCGCTATAATCGTCACGTCGTCGTCTAGTCGCCCGTCTCGGCAGAATTGCGTTGTGGATTTATGCAACACGTCCGCCACTAGGTCGCCAGGCATTCGCAGCACCGCGTGGGAGCTGACGCAGTCGATGAAGGCCGAAAACCCTAGGTATAGTATAGGAGAGTCATTTGTATTCTAGAAGAACAGGAGGGCAAGGAGTTGTTAATGTACTAGTCTTATAGTAGGGTTGGATGCAGCTACGGCGAGATGGAGGCAGGGAGGAAAAGAAACAAGGAGTATGATAGTCCTCATGCTCATAGTAGCAGGAATGACTGCTTTGATAACATTCTCTTCTAGTACACCAGAGCGGGTTTGTCGTTTAGCAGGAAAGGGGCAATGCACGGAAGATCGAAGTAAAGATATCCTATTGGTCCATAAGTCGACATAATAGATGTGCCTGAGGTACACGAAAGGCCTTCACGTCTTCGGTAAGTCCGTGCCCACTATTTCTAGCCGCAGTCCGCACTCCGAAGAGGATGCGACCGTAATAGTAATTTGTCAATGATTTTGTCATAGAGCCTGTCAAAGCTGGTTGTGCGAGTGAATGCAGAGCCTGCATGCGACAGCTACCGGAGGCCGAATGACCGCACCCGGCGAGTAAACTTCCCTAACATTGTCTGCACCAGCACGACCGGTAGTTGTTTGTCTGACTGAAATGAAGCGAAGGAAACGTACATCCTTTAAATGCGGTGACATGCAGGGGCAGACGAAGCAGAGCGTGTAAATGCTTCGTACTGTTCCTGTACCCGTAGACCTAGAGCCGGCGAGGGCAGCCAGCCCAACACTTGACGCTGACACTGATGCTGAGCGGACATTATTGCTCGGCTCCACTTCGCTGGCAAGACGATGGTGGGATATAGGCAAAAAGCTGCTGTATTACCTGGACCCTCCGCCAACCGGCGGTCTAGGGAGCCTGCAGATAGGGGGGACGCGAGTACGAAGCACGGCACTGCGGGGGCCTAGTCTGCGCCGCTTCACGCTTCCTTCCTTGCATTTCTGTCCCTGCAACTCTATTTTGTTTCCTCCATTCCACGCTGCACGCTACCATGAGTGCTACAGAGCCTAACCCTCGTGGCTTTGACATCGTGACGGACAGGGTCTCAAAGCCACTGAATGACACGAATGAGTATCTGGTTGGGCGCTTGGAGAATGGCCTTGAATTTATGGTCGTGTGCGACCCATCTGCGACGAGAGCCTGCTGCTGCATGAATGTCGGAGTTGGCTATTTTTCAGACGAGAAGCCCTTCTATGGAGCAGCCCATCTTCTAGAGCATGCATACATGGATGGTGGTTCTAACAAGGTAAGACAAGGGAGAAGCGAGACTCCTTGCCCCAAGAGCTCGTCAAATACTGACTATTGCTAGTTCCCCGCAACGGACACCCTCTACATCTTTTCACACAATAATGGAGGTACATGCGACGCGGAAACAATGCGGACATGTACACGCTACCACGCTGTCGTTCCCGCGCAAGCCTTTCCTGGTGCGTTGGATAGACTCGCCAATACCTTCATGGAGCCCTGCTTCGACGAAGATGCGCTCGAAGGCATCCCAACCATCATAGCTTCAGAACATGAGACAAATCTCCGGAGTGATGTCTTACGCATTAGACAATTGCATTGGTCTTTAGCCAATCCCAAACACCCTATTTCTGGATTCGGAACCGGCAACTTGCACACCCTGGAAGCCCTCTTTAGGACCAGAGGTGCCAGTATCCGGGAGACCGTAATCCAGACTCATGAAAAATGGTGTTCTGCTAATCTAATGAAGCTGGTAGTGATTGGTCCGCATTCTGTGAAAGAGCAATGTGAAATGGTCGTGGCCATGTGTGCGGGTATTCCGAACAAAGAAGTGCCACGCAATGCATGGCATGGCATCAAGCCGTACGAACAAGATCAACTGCAGAAGCTTATCTTTGTAAAGCCGGTCAAGAAATTTGATCTAATTGACCTTCGCTTTCCTTTTGCAGACGACACCCTCGACGACGACTCGCAGTCAGCAAAATACGTGGAACACTTGATCAGCCACAACAAAGGGCCTGGCAGTATCTCTGCGTATCTCAGGGCACGGAAATTGGCTTTGAAGGTTGACTGCGGTGTCACCGACATCTGTTCCGGCTCTGCGACATTTTTCACGACCATTGTGTTGACAGCGGAGGGAGTGCGAGGATACAAAGAGGTCGTCAAGGCGTTCTTCCAGTATATATCAGTGTTGCTCGTTCCTCAAGAGAGAATCTACAAGGAAATAGCACACATGCACGCTCTAAATTTCCACAATGAGGAAAAGGAACCTGCCTTGGAGACGGCAAAGAGATTGAGTAGTGCTATGCAACTGTCTTTGCCGCGCGAACACCTTCTCAGTGGTCAGAAGCTTCTTCTACTCTTCAATGCTGAGAAGATAAAAAGAGCTATCGCCAGCCTAACGCCTGAAATGGTACGCATTACCCTCATATCACAAGATGTCTCCCAAAGTAGAGTTCTCCGGGAGAAGTGGTACGGTACCAAGTACAGCATAGAGTCTATTCCGGAGGACTTCCTAAAGACAATGAGAGAAGCCTTAATTTCCACGCAAGACAGGCCGAAGGACTTGCATCTGCCAACTGAAAATCTACATCTTCCGTCGAACTTGAATGCAGAGAGGAAAAGTCGCGAGCAACCCCTGTCAAGACCGCATCTTATTCTGCAGAACAACACCATTAAGATCTGGTATCAGGAGAACCACATGTTCCGCACTCCCCGGGTCAACTTGAATGTGATACTGAGAAGTCCCCTTTGTAGCAAGTCGGCCTCCACACTGGCTTCGACCATCTTATACGAGCGACTGGTTCAACATGCGCTGGTAGAAGAAATGTCTGCCGCTGAGATCGCTGGACTAAGCTATAATATCGAAGCTAATGTTGTCGGCATCGAGCTCAAATTCCAAGGCTACACTGAAAATATGAGCATCTTTGTGGAGAAAGTCGTCAAGATTTTACGACATCTCGAGGTTAATGAGGGGTTCTGGGAGACAGTAAAATCTCGCCTCATTAGCTACTACAAGATTAAGATACGCGAGGGGCCAGTCCGTACGGCATACGATCATAGACGTTGGCTGAGCGAACAGACAAGTTTCACAGACGATCAGCTTCTTGCCGAGATACTTTCGCTCGCCATCGATGATATGTACCGGTTTCCAGCCCAGTTATTTGATGAGATATTTACCGAAGTGCTCATCTTCGGCGAATTAGATCGCAAAGGCACCCAAGAGCTCGCTCATATTCTTGAGGAGGCCTTCCGCCCTGGCGCACCCCTGGCTGCAGAGTATCCAGTTTGTCGGAACTTCATTCTTGCCAAAGGTGCAAACTTTCAGTACAACCATACCTTGGAGGAGTCACCTAGAAAGGACTCCTGTATTCAATACGTGCTTCAGATTGGTGAGAGTCGTCATCGCAGGCATGTTGCGAGCGCTCGTCTCTTTGCACAGCTAAACGCAATGCCAGCCTTTAGCCAGCTTCGCACTAAAGACAATCTTGGATATGGGGTCTACTCCAACTTCGAGGTAAACACTACGATGGCTGTGTATCATATTGCTGTTCAAACGCAGCATCCGCTTGACTATGTCGAGGCCCGAATCGAGCACATGCTATGTCGATTTCCTAAAATACTTGAAGGTCTGTCGCTAGGAGAATTTGAAGAACGAAAAAGGGGCATTAAAGACGTCCTCCTCCATGAAGCAGTCAATCTCAACGAGGAGACTGACCGGAAATGGAAGGATATCAAGGACGGAACCTACCTTTTTGATCGAGACATAAAACGCGAGGTGCAAGAACTCGAATCTATCACACTAGATGATCTTAGAGAGTTTTGGGAACGATACATTAATCCTAATGGTGGGTCACGGGCTAAACTCGTCTTAAGGATACACGCAAAATCTGCTACCCCAATAAACGGGGCGTTATCTGGAGACACAGGTATGGAGGAGGTTTGCGATGCATCGACCGCTCCAGTGCAGAGTCAAATTGTCTGCTCGAGTCATGGCGTGGGGTCAAGCGAGAACCAAACTAGTGTAACTGCGCAGAAGCCAACAGTGATTGAAGATGTGCGGGCCTTCCAGGAGACATTGCGAGTGACAGAAGGAGCGAGAAAGGCCAGACATTTCAGTAATCTGGCAGGTTTCGACATAGAGTAGCAATGTATGCCTCCAGGGCTGTTCCTCATTCCTTATCACATATGATCCACCTCTACCCAAATGACAATGGCCTGAATGGTCTGTGACGAATGTCGCAATCTCCGAAAGCCGCGTCAAGATCCCAGCGGCCGCTAAATATGATGGTGGTGTCTGGGCTTCCCCACTCGTAGAGTCCGAAGGTCCAGCAATGGTTGACAGATGATGTTGGCGTTGAAGAAAAGCACATGAAGGATGTATGCGAAATCACGTTTGCCGCCTTGGTGATCTTGTTCCTGAACCTTTCCATTCAGGGTTACACTTCACCAGAGAGCTACCTCCAAGATGAGAACTATTCAGAGTATGGCGTTCCTTTAACGGACAGCGCTGCAGGGCAGCTGAGCTTCAGAGTCACGAAGAGAGCGATGGATATGTTGGCACATACGTTGAGCTAGCTAAAGTCGACGTACACAGATATCCCTGTATATAGGAGACGCTGCTACTTCTCGACGGTGGGGTTCCTATAACTCCAAAGACTAGGCTAATGGTATCACTCGCCACGACACACCTGGCCGCGAAACAGCTGTCGCACTCGGGCAAGATGTGAAATCGCCATAAGCAGATATATCTGGCGAAGAAGGGTGGCATCGCTGAAGACCCGGGACTGTCCAGTAACATGTTGCTGAAGCTTTTAAGACGGTAGAGAGACGGTGAAAGTCTTCGACTATATCTTGAACGAGGCGAAGGGTTTTGCAGCTAGATTGAGCGATGCCCGAGTAGCTTGTGGACAACGGGATAAGGCGCACCTCATCATAAGACTTCAGACTCGTTAGTGCGCTAAGTTTGGCAAGAGCTTGTTCTTGGGATGTGCACGCTTGTACACGGTGTGTTGGGCGTCATTGTTTATGTAACTAATGAAATTTGTGTGGGCTCTTTCAGTGAGCAGCTAAAGGAATGTACGCACGGTAGCATTTCTACCGGCCTGAAGCAACGCATGTGCAGCTTTCCCACAGTATCCAATGGCGGTCTGCATACAGCCACGGTATTGTCCAATTATTTCCTTTCACGACATCGAGACCACCAGAACATTGTTGGCGCGTTCTATTGCATCTCAGTAAGGGATGTACCTCTTCGAAAAGTATGTGTTGTCTGACGAGATATATCTGTCAGAAGGATATCTGTTGTCTGGCGGGCCGTATCTGTCAGAAGGATATTTGTTGTCTGGCGGGCCGTATCTGTCAGAACGATGTCTGTTGTCTGGCGGGCCGTATCTGTCAGAAGGATATTTGTTGTCTGGCGGGCCGTATCTGTCAGAACGATGTCTGTTGTCTGGTGGGCCGTATCCATCAGGAGGATATCTGTTGTCTGGCGGGATCCGGCGGAGGGTTTCCTTTGGATCAGGGCTACGGGACCTATAGGGTAGAGTAAGTATAAGCGCTACAACCAGACAGAGACTTTCACACCTTGGGTACCTCGAGTACATGATAGCGGCCTGAATGTCATCGCTACAGTCTAAGACAGACCGCTGTGCACGTTTGAGAATGCGGAGGGTCTGTGTGACTGAGCCTTGGTGGCGCTCCACTGATGCTTCGGCAAGTTCCAGGCGGGTGATTACCCTCTCTCCTGGCGGCAGCGGTATCAGCAGGTAGCGCTCAACACGGCAGTCGACGGTCGAACTCACGAATCCTGGTTCGATCTCGGGAGCGCACATGAGCCATCTCCCGATAATATTCGTGGAGAGCAGCAGCCAGTTCCTCCTTTTCAAGTATCAAGCATCGTTCCTCCTTCTCGAAGTATGCTTCTGCTGTTCCCAATATGCCCTCAGCGCGCCGCAGTTCAGTTTCCAATACCTCGTACTCAGAGGACATGGCGAATATCCATTCGAGCGCGATGCACGAATAGTATGATGATCTGCCGTGACTGATGATCTTTTGATTGCTATCGAAGGTGCCATGTCTGCTGTTTTACATATTCTCACTTTGGCAGGTCACGAAAGAGGACGAGGAGAACAAATTCGAGCGCGTATTCAGTGGTCAAAGACTACGCAAAATGGCGACTTTCAGGCGCTCTGAATGAGAAATCTCCTGGGAGTGGAAACAACGATGGCCAACAGACGATTCAATCCTGCGGGTGGCCATGTTTCAGGGCGGTCATGTTTGTGTAACATAGATCGGGCGAATGTGCTAAGTTTAGTTTTCGCATAGTTGGCGGCCCTCCCGAATTAGCCCCAAACTCGAAGGATCCCTCAGAGCGGATCTTTTTGCATTGACAGGCTATCTAGGCTTGCCGCGTCAAACATGCTATCCACCCAAGTGCTTGCGGAGGCTGTTCACAACTGGGCCGCCCGTCCAGATTTAGCCGCCGTACCAAACTCTTCAACGTTCTGCTCCCGGAAGGGCCACGGAGTAAAGCGCGGGGGACACGCTCACTCTCCACCCTAGAGTAACGCTCCTTTGCCGCTTGAGAAGCAAATACAGGTCTAGCGATGAGAAAGTGGAGTAGCTCATCAAAGGGGTAAAAGCGGCGCATTGGCAGTCCCGGAATATGTGAATAACCTTCGCCCATTTGCCATCATGCAGCCACACCTGAGCCAAAAAAAAAAGAGGCATTTTAAATGCAGGTTGTATGCGACGATATCTCTTGCGGAATAACGCTGCTTTCTAGCTTTTATAGGCCGTATCTTCAGTATGGGTGGGTGCTGTGCGCACGGACTGACCGCAGGGTTCAGCCCACCAGCCCCTCTCAGGCGGCGCAATCATCTGCCCACTCCTGGCCGCACGGTCAACAGCCTCTCATATACAAGACAAGGTATTCCGACACCGGCGTTTTTATTGTGGCTAGGTGGTAATGGACTCCCTACCAGGACATGAAGTTGCTAGGATTGTCGATAGCCTCCGAGGACGAGAAAAGCCGTTGGCGAAGACTACGACCACGAGCTTCACCGTAACAGAGCCATCGTCAAGAAATTTACTACTCTTAGGAAAGCGTTTGAGAGCGGTGTTCCCTGCCCCCCTAAGCAAGACACTGATTGAACCGCTTTGGGAAGATACCGGTCAGCTTCCGACTTACTCCATGAAGTGCTCTCTGTCGTGGGTAGAGACGAGCATATCATTCATCTGAACTGTTGTTTTAACCACTCATGCAGCCGCAGAATTGGCAATGTAACAAAAAAAATCAAGCGACCCTCTTCTCAAAACAGACGCAGGACTGGTCCACTAGGCTGCAAAACTTCGGGGAACAATCTGGATGCCAGAGCTACTATTGTATTCGTGGAGAAGACGCCAAAAGGATACGGAAAGGCTGTTGCAGCGAGAGAGAAGCGCATAGTAGTCACGCCAGACATGTTCATCAAGCTGCCCCTGACCAGCTTGAGAAGCTGTCTTGGGAACGAAACGATGAGCTACTCTCATCGAAGATGGTGACTGGGGAGCGCATTTTTTTCTCAAGTTGCTTGAAGGGGCCTGGGCGGGACAACAGATACTCACGGAAGAGCCGTTTCAAAGGATATGAAGGAGTCGTGGAAGCGGGTAGAGGTTGATCGTAATCAGTGGTAAAAGTGAGCTTTCGTCGATCGGACAAATTGTTTACTCATATGACAAGACTGTGGATCTCGACTCTGATAATGAACAATTTATCTTTCAGTTGCCTCGCTTATCAGTGCTAGTAATATGCTGGATTTGCGCTCATGATCTTCCGGCCCAAACTTCTGGTAGGTCTATGTTGCTCGAATATAGGCTTTGTGATCGTACCGTACCTCCAACTATACACAATTGGGTGACGAACTCGATGTTTGCATCGACAACTATACTAGATATACTGCGAAATAAATCTAGTTGTCTCTTTTTATAGTCGTGCTTGTGGCGGATTCCTCGCGGCTTGTATCGTGATGCTCTAGAGCAAGAAACGCTCAAAGTATCATCTTTGTCGCCAGCCACGCTTTGCTCTGAGCACATTGATTGCCCCTGGCTCAATGACTAGTCATTCCGATCCTCTCAACTGATTCTCTGACCGAAGTTGTGTCGTCTGCCTTTCTCCGAAGGTAGCCATGTGTACTCTTTCCGTATGTTCGTTGAGAAGTTCTTGAATGTCCTGCAGCACCTCTACAACGGCCTTGTCCACGGGAGTAATGATTTCTCTTCAATGTTCGTATGGGAAATGGTGATCAGTTGGTCAAGCTTCTAGTTTTGTGCACCAGCCACGGACGGCGGCGTTACAAGTGGTCTCTTCGGGTTGGA
Organism: Carpinus fangiana; assembly: GCA_006937295.1. Lineage (NCBI taxonomy): Eukaryota > Viridiplantae > Streptophyta > Magnoliopsida > Fagales > Betulaceae > Carpinus > Carpinus fangiana. The sequence goes on from VIBQ01000016.1 coordinate 907,933, forward strand.
GGAGCGACAAGACCGTGGATGATCATAATGAACCCCTTAGCTTTGAAAACCACGTACTCTGTCATATCCTAGTCGCGATTTTTCGTCGACCACTCGTTGGACAAGTGGGTGGAGAGTAATACACCCGTCGTAAATGACGAGGGTTTTTGTGTGGTGGAGGAACTGTGGCGGGGACTGGAGTGACTAATTCGAGGAGATAGTTTCTGACGCAGTATTTGATCGGTTTTGTATCTGGATTCGCTGAGGGTGCGAGGTGTGAGTGAATGTGGTAGACAGAAGGCAACGGCGCTGGTAGGGAGGGCATGTCGGTCGTGCCGACATCGGCTGGCAGAAGGTGGAAAGTCTGTAATGTCGTCTTGGAGCGCTCGCTTGCGAGTCTCCGTAAACTGCAGTGGAGGGTCATCGGAGTATGCGGCAGTCTGAGAGAAGGTCACTCTGTACAGACAGCTGTAAGAGCGAAGCGAGTCGGCTGTGGTGACGGCTAGGCGGCTTCGACACGCTACCAGCCTTCCGAGCTATCGCAGTCATTTTAGCTGGTCCGACATCATAGTCACAATGAACAAGCCACCGCCTGAACTCATAAGCGAAACCGTCATCGACGCCTTTTTACTCCCATCCTTCGTCGTTCACGCAAGAGATCTTGAGAGCCACCCCTGTCTTGGAATGAAGCATATCATGATGCCTTATCGGCATGTCTCTCGCGGAATAAACATCACAGGGCTAGAAGGGTTGGAAAAGCAAGAAACTCACAGCACGGTGTTTCACTGGCTCAATGAGCGATAGAATAGGACAAATATATCATCTCCATACTTAGTGTTTTATCCTTGCTACCTCCGATGAGTGTCACAAAGAATGTACGGCAAACGATATTGAAAGGAACACGAACAGATTTCCGTCCGCGAAACTGGACGATTACATTCAGAGCCTTGTGAACATCAATCGTCAACGTGCGTTGGCTGAGGCTATCAATAAATGGTACAAGCATCATAGATTACTGGGCTGCCGGACACCTCGAGCTGTCTGGTATAAGAGATCGAGCAGAAGGACTCTTTTTCAAACTATTCACCCCTCCAAGCCCTCCTATGAAGATCAGTCCGGCAATACTGTACCGCAAAGACATTTAGAATGAAGTATTGGGGAAAAGGAGACGTCGCGTTTGCCTTCTACGCCACAAGCAGCTGTTCTTGGTAGAGCTCTCCTCGTCGCATCGCCCTGTTACCCGGGAGTCCGCATAGATTGTTCATCTACAATACAGATGTATGTATTCTAAACATGAAATCGAGGACTCCGACCCACTGGAGATAGCCGTCTGAATCTACGTTCTCTAATGCGTAAAAGTCTCGATAGCGTCTGCCGTGCTCTTTATCGAAGCGGGACCCCATCGTCATTAGTTGTTCAGCGCATGTGTGGAACAAGAATGCGAGGTCGGAGGCAATATCACTGTTCGCATGATTGAAAAATGCATCTAGTAGGGCTGCAAAGTGGTGGGGAAGATCCAGTACATGTACAGGCGACCAAGAGTGTAACAGCTCGGTGTCTTGAGGAATGCTGGCAGGAGGGATCAATTCCTCTAGTGACTGATGTTAGCAGGATTCAATACGGCACGATTTTGAGCTGACCTTGAAAGAAGAATTTCACCTTAACTGGAACAGGATGGTAGCCCGAAGGGGGACACAGGCCACCCGTGTGCACGAAGACGATTCGAGACGTCGAATCAAAGCTCGGCGGTATGATCATCCTAGAAAATTCAGCTCTGTTCAAAGATAACAGTTCATACGTACTCACTTGCTTTCATCCTGAAGTACAAACTTGAGGGTGGCTGGACTCGTGTTCACAGCGATTTCGAGATCAGTTGTCGCTCGTGACATACCTCTTGAGTTAAGAGCCCAGCCTCCTATAAAAGCGTACGGAACGCTTTTGTCCGTTAGTAGTTGATGGAGACCTTCCGCAGCAAACATAAGTTGGTCGAATGTAGCGTATTGAGCGCACGCTTGAAACTTCGCAAACGAATCAGAGTCATATATCTTAGCCATTGACGAGAGAGAACAGCACGTGCTGGTCGAAAACACAAGAAAGTAATAGAACCAGAGCGATTATCAAGGGGGAAGATGCAGAGGAAGAACATGGCTGGGTGGAGTGCGAAAACCCAGCGTCAAGTGTTTTGTCAGGTAACACTAGCGATGCTGCAAGGCAACAGGCGTACTCTCCCACCGTCTCGGTGGCGTAGGCCTTGTCTGCCTACATTTCTTTTGCCTTGCGCAAGGCGCAGTAATGGCTGAAGACCAAGCTAGCAGGCAATCAAAATCCCAGCGCACTAGCCTGCGCAGCGATCGGTCTAGCCACCAGACTTGTGATTATGCCGCTGCTCACATGAGTCACAAGTACCTTCGGTACTTTGCCCGTTGGAAAGTTCTGGACAGTCACGGAGCAGGTGCTGATTCTGCTAGCGTGCTTGTTTCGTTTAAGTCTACATTAGTCTTCTTTCCATCTACCTTGCTCCTGAGTATTGGGACTGAGACACTTTTGGGTCACTGCTACGCGAACCGGCATCGGGCTGCTTTTGTGGTGGCTGCTAGGCGATCATCATGGCTTTACCATGGTGCAACGGTACAAGTGCAAACTACCTTTTACTTCCACTGTATTCGGAAAAGTCAGATCTACCTTGTTTTTAGACTCTTGAATTATAGTAGTAGCTGTACCCTTTAGACTACTTGTAATAATCAGGCTCACTGAAGGTCTTCCGCGGATTGGTCTGCCCAGGCCGCGACAAGACTAAGCTTGCGACGCCCGAGGCCGAGGAATACCCAACAGAGAAGGCCCAGATGTTTGCGAAGTTAGATTGCACCGTGGATACATCTGTGATAATTTGCTGTCATAACCAAACTCCCGTAAGTAGAAATCCCGCGCCGTTGGCCGACGGAGTGGGTCGTTATGCAGCAGTGGCGATAGTTGCGGCCACTTATCCAGGACCGACGCAAACATTTGTTCGCGTAGGATCTCATCGCGCTCATGGGGCCATCGCGCTATGACTTCGCTTATTTTTTCAGAGTCAAGAATGAATAAAAGCGTGCGTGCAAGTGAAAAGAGATCTGCTGCGGAGCTTGTCGCCGATCCAAACCCTGATTCTGGTGCCATAAAGGGCGGGAAGCCGAGGATCACTGTGTCAAGATTCTCGTATTTGGAGAGGCCTAGATCAGAAATTGCAAAGCGCCATTTTCCTGCATCTTCTCGCTTCACTAGGAGGTTCTGAGGTTTGATATTTCCATGGATATGGCCGTTATGATGCAGGTAGACGAGGGCGCTGAGAGTTTGTTGGAGGCACGCTTTTAGAAAGTCCTGATCTGCTGATAGGGTGGGGTCTTTCAACAAAAGATCGGACACATTTGAATCGAAGGGCTCCATAAAAATCTCAACCTGGTTCGAGTCTATTCCTTGTGCGTGAATACACTTGACCACATGAGGAAAGTTTAGCGTGCGCATGACGTTGAATTTTGAGACGATGTGTTGTCTCCAACGCAACCTCTTTTGACTGTGAAAAGGACCATCTATGATTTTGACGGCACAGCGCCGTCCGTTCCTTGATATCGTGGCTTCCACGACCTTAGACCAAGTGCCACGCCCCAAAAGAGATCCTTGACGATACGCGATTGTCTCGCCAGGACAGGAAGACAAAATCGTGGCAGTGTAAGTCCGCAGATCATCACCATGATCTAAGAGAGTTTTCATGTCTCTCGGATGTCTGTGGATAGAGCTTAGCCAGGCGAGGGCGTCGATTCTCAGTAGCGGGTTCTCTGGCGGCCAAACGATATGAAACTGGACGAGATTTCGATGCTCACCTCCCATGCCCAGAGCTACGAGATCCCCATACTTGATGGAGGTCTCGCGCGGGACTGAGCCAAAGTCGAGGACGTGTGGGTGTTGTGACTGCAAGCTGCACGATGCAAGCTCGGATGTATCGCATAAGACGAGCTCGCCGTCGGGACTGATTTCGAATTTGAGCTGACAGGAGGCAATGAAGGGGTGATTAACAACTATGTCGACATGGCGACCACGACCAAGGGTAAGGATGCATGGGGGGACATTCCTGCAGTGAGGTCCAAGTGCAACGGCCAGCGCGGGTGCACCAGCGACCGTGCTTAGGAGATGTTGGTTCTCTGGGTCTTCTAAAGACTCGGCTGCGGCTCTGCTGGATTCGAATGGGACGAGCCAGAATAAGATATCGGAAGTATCATCCATGGGGATCAGGAATAGCTTGTGGGTGACTGGACTGAAGCACCGAAACGGGGTGGGGGGCCAGTGCTTATATGCACTGAAGCGTTAATGGTTATGATATCAGATTGCCAGTCCAGAGCGCAGAGACATGACGAGGAAACGTTGCCGACATGAAACACGGCAAGATCTTGGGGGCAGATGAAGTCTGCACGAGTCCTGTTGATACCGGCAGCCATGGACTGCAACGGCCCCAGGCCCCTGAGCGGCATCGACAGGCCAGCACCACGGCATAGTGGAATCCTTCCAAGTCCAAGCGGCTAACCAGTGGCTGTTGCGCACAGAGTGCGACGTAGCGAAACTGTGCATGATGCATCTCGAGCGGCTATTCACCGTTGTCGCCTTTCCTGCCGGCGGCCCACTTTCCGCCTCGCACGCCAGCCAACCATTCTGCTGCCTGGAAGAAAGCTCTGCCATTCTCCGCACTCCTCCGCTGATTGGCAGCCATCCTTTGACCGCTGCGGGGCTACTGTCGCCAGTCATTTCTCTCTGCTTGTTTGTCATTTGTCCGCTGCAAGCGCCAGGATCGACATGCCTCCTCCTTCTTCGCCCACGGGTCGAGTGTTAAGAACACGCCCACCCCCGTCCTTTTTTTCCGTGGTTCCATTCTACAATTCCAATTCTACCTGAGCAACTTCTCTGAGACAAGATTCCAAGATGCACGACATAGCCGAACCAACCTTGACAGCTTTCGCACCCCCACAGACCATTACTGAAAACGATTGGGCCAGGGCTCGACTCCTCCAGGAGACAGTCCACAGAGAACACATGCAGCGAATGGCTCTGCCACTTCCTCACCTGCATTCCTATCCTACGAGCTTGGACTCTTCTTTCAATGACGGTGCGTGCGTCAGAGATCAAGCGCTGACCGCACCCCCTCATGAGCCCCTGACCGCTCACAGTTCGTTCTTACTGAATGACCACACCACTTCTGAAAGGCCGCACGTCTTACATCAAGCCTATCTCGACGAGCACAGACAACACGATACCGTGCCTCTTCCTCAGTCCGGCCTCCGCATTGCTAGCTTCGATCATCCGTCAGAATGCGCTTTGCAGCACAGCCGCAACGCGAGGGTCGGAAGTCAAGCGGTGCAAGAGGCTCCTTACTGCGGACCTCGACAGCAGCCACCCCCACCGCGTCGACCCAATTTCCATACCAGCCTTTTTCCTCCTACGCCCGAGCTCCCTCCACATCACAGCGATGCCGCACAGACCAGAGATCGGACCTTGCCGGAGGCTGCTGGCGAGGCAGAGGCAGGCTACTTGGTCCCACCTCCTGGGCCTAGGTCTCCTGTCCCGTTTCCCGGCATTCAATTCTTTGCTTCTCGACCCTTGTCTGGCGGCAATCCTCGGACTGATCCTTTCCCTCATACTTTTGGAAGTGGTGCATGCGAAAATCAATTGCACAAGTCAAGCGCACCATCTATGGTGCCTCGTAGTTTTCCTGACCCTATGCCTCGTCTCTTTGATCCGACGCACCGTGCTAATTTCTCTGAGTCTATGCATGGCCCTAGCCTTCTCGGGCCTTCGCTTGGCCATGATGCTCATACCGGTCCTCCTGCGTCGGCTGCCCCTCCATCCTTTCCACCCGCCGTTCAGAAAGAGCCTCCACGGCGGAGAGAAGCAGAGGGTCCTGTCACTGGCTCCAATGACTCCTTGCGTTCTGGATCTAATCATATCCTGGACCCTATTTCCCTCCAACATAGCAATAGCCAAGACGAAGGCGATCCTGAGCCCACTGGGCGCAGGCGAACTAAAGCCAGACGAAAGACGGGGGTCAAGAAAGCAAAGACTGGGCCACAATCATTGCGCACGCCAAGTGCAAGGCCTGCGGCCAAGGTTACGAAACAGCGAATTTCTGCGACAAGCAAGCTCACGTGACCTCCGTGTTGAGCACTCGATTAGGCCAGAGGCAGGTGCTTGTGGTTCAACACAAGGGTCACATTGCCGTCTCCCAGTGGCCTGTCTGCCTCGCAACGGGATTATAGAGTGTTCATCCCATCTTGTGTAGTGACTGAAATACATACCATCTTTATCTTCTCAGTCCGCTATTCTTTATGGGTTGATGCATGCTGCCTGTTGGCTGGCCCATTTTACACGGACCGTGGGACCTGCGCGACCGATATACCATCTTGCTGAACGTGCGGGAGACTGCGAACAGTCTCTATCACGCGCGCCGCGCTCAAACATGGCGTTCATCATAGAGACTAACTCTATCGCCTGCAAAATTTTTAGCTGTCTCTGGTCAATGGGTGCCAGCGGTGATAGTGGGATGCATTGTTAAAGATTTTGACGTGCCGTCGCAACCAAGAACACCGCATCTGGCAACAGAGCTAACAAAACCTTCTCCAGGGGCTTAGCTGATCGCGTGATTAGCTTCAAATAGGTAGAGGCACATCTCTCAAGGTGTGAATGCCGCACAACTGTGGGTGGCGCACCCTGGCAAAGATTCAAAGACGGCCGAGATTGAGCCATCTGGCACTGATGTAGGACAATCCGTCTCAAGTTTCCTAGACATAAAAGCTCGGAATGATATCATGCTAGAGGCAGTCCTTAGTGCGGAGTCTTACGCGTGATTCGGGGCGGCTTCAACCAAACTTACCTCCATAAACCTTTCTCTACATGGACGAACCTTATTCCAGTCTTTCAAGATCTTAACATAGGTATGACCAACTTCGAACCGGGCAAGAGAATCACAGCACATCGAGCTCTGGCGCGAAGATGGTTCAGTGATACTGACACCTCTGAGCCAGTGTCAAATGGACCCAGCAGCCACTGACCTACATGTTCAACACCCCATTTCTCGTCTTCAGCCGCGCATCCAAATTCAACTTGTCCATCCCTACATTGCCCGAGTCAAGATCTCTCAGCAAATCGGCGAGCCTAGGGGGTGGAGAAGGTAACACAACTCATCTTGGAGTGGCCGAAGACATGATACCAACTTGACTGCAGGATCACCACTGCTGACAATTCTGTTACAATATTTGCTACTGAACCAGTGTTTATCTGCTACTAAAATGGGACACATCTGAGTCGCAGAATGGACATCCCCGAACCGCCCTCAGTGAATGCAACATCAAACTCCCAACATGCTCGCCGTGCAGTCATCTAGACCTCATCTCAGCTCTAGACGACGAAAATAAGCCAACCCTTGCCAGCTGTTGTAGTTTGCTGACGGGAATGCATTGTGTGCTTCGCCGACTAACACAGTAGGTATCAATCCATCGTCCTGGCCCCTTCTATCCTCGAAAGACAAATACTTGCATGCTATCTTCCAATAGCACGTAGTGTGCGTCGTGACATACAAGCGTTTGTTGTCCACGTAATAGGACCACACTGCTAGCGTTGACATGGCAAGCTTCCTTTCACAAAATACTCCTTGTCGGTTCGGACTGTCGAAAGTATTTATCGATGTCAGTTGCAAGCTTCTGCGCATTTGGACGGTCTTTCGGAATCCAGGAAATGGCTTTCCTGACTTGTCTCCGGAAGAGTTTGTCATCTTCTGACTCGTATGCCTCCAACCACTGGGTCAGCGTCTCTGTCCAAGCCACTTTGTCGACTATTCGCCAGGGCGTGGAGCCGTTGACTGCTGCAATGAAAGAAAGTCCAACTGCCCAGACGTCCGCCGCTTTGTCATACGACGGGGGTGTCTTTTTCAGCCCACGTACCTTGTGTATATGGAGGTCAATTATCTCAGGCGCCCGAAATGTCACGTTGGATTTCTCAACTTCGACTGACTCTTGGTCTTCCGTCGCCTGGCCAAAGTCAATCAAAAATGCATTCAATGGATCTTCAGTGACACATATATTGTTAGGTTTGATATCTCGATGCATTATACCCAAGCTGTGACAATGCGCGAGACCGAGGCAGACCGCTTTGAAAAGGAGGAGCCAATTCCGTGGCGACGAGGTGTCATAGGTGCATAGAGTGCGTGCTGCCAATGGTGAGAGTATGATGTAGATCTCTTCAATGCCTTCTTCTGCGAAGTCAGCGTCTAAGCGGGGTTCGGCAGACCTTGGCCAGACTCCCTCGAGGGCACAGACGTTATACTGAAGTAGCAGTTAGCGAATACTGACGGTATCAGGAAGGGATGGCGCACGTGAGGTTGCCTGGTGAGCTTGCGGAGGATATTGATCTCGTTTCTGATGTAACTGTGGGTTTTTTGGGTTCTCATGACTCTTTTAGCAACAATAAGAGACCCTGTTCGATTGTTGTAGCCCGGTGAGACCGTTCCATACGAGCCCGCCCATTTGGGCTTCCAGAGTTGCCATTCTCCAATCTCTGTGGGACCCGGGGTTGGAGTGTCGATGGGAGGTGGACAAAAACTTGGACGGAAGCTTCCGAGGTCGTTCAGCTGGCATGAATATAAGGATCCTGAAGTGGCGAAAAGAGTGAACTCGGCCATGTACATCAGGCCTGCAACAGCGATGCCCATACTCTTTTTCACAGTCATGCTGAAGTCACCATCGACTCTACCAGTCTGCCGAGCCGAATGCCTCTTACCCGGAAGGAAGAACTTGCCATCGATGATCGTGTCATGTCTAGCTTGAAGAAGCAAGATATTTGTTTCAGGATGGTGCAGAAACCGGCAGTGTGGCTGACCTAATTGATGCTCTTCCGACGCAGCGGTCAATACCATATCGACTTTTTCACCGGAATTTGAAGTGCCGCTGCCGAACGTCCAGCCCGAGGAATAATCCCCTGAGCTCGGAGGTAACGCCATGTTGAGTCGATAGTAACCTGTGTGATCTGCATCGTAATGAATGAAATTTCGGGCGTAGCTATTCCAATCGGGGTCTTTCTCGAACCGTTGAGCAACAGAGGTAAAATGTGCGTGAGCCTTATGGTTGATTGGGTATATGCGAAGGAAGTCAAAGGCTGCATCGGAGTCTAATGTTTGGCCACACTGCTCGGTTGAGGCCCAAGACGAAGTAGCCATCAGCAGCAGCAGCACGCAGGATTCAAGGTACAGCACAAAAGAGAAAAGGGCTGAACAGGATTTCACTGTGAAAGCAGCTACTATAAGTACACTGGCGAGCAAGGTGGTTTAGGCGCCGGCCAAGTGGAGGATCCGTGTGATAAATCGACCGAGGGGCCAACAATGTCTGTCAGCCAGTCATTAGGTCTCACAAACAATGACACACTCCATCATGTGACGGAATTTGACACCAAACCACTGCAACCAGTCATCTGACCGGCGCCGGTGTGCCTTCTGGGGCAGCCTGGTCGCCGCCGTCAGTGGACTGGGCGGTGTTTCGGGGGATCGAGGCACCGCCCGTTATTCCCAACACTCCTCCTCCTCCTTCGGTGCGAAGACAAAGCCTTGCCACCGACTAGGCCACAACGCGCTCCCCGTGCCACAGCCACGCGCGAGGCATGATTCTCGACGGTCATGCGTTGCGGCTTTCCATACCTGCACCCTCTCTCGAATTCGCCGCCCTCGCCACCGTCCGCCATGACTGCACCGCATACACCAAGTTGGATTAGGTGGCGCCCCATCTTTACACCGCTGTCTCAGTCAGCACAATACAATCACTTGATTCGCTCGATTCGCTCGATTCCTCTGTCACCCATGACACCTCGCCAGAACTCGAGAAGCTCACAACTAGGCGCACAAGCCACGCCTTGCAAAGCATCTACACCACGGTAGAGTTCGCTACAACGCCCGCCTTGCCTTGAGCAGACAAAACCACTGATTACTCGAATCTGCATCAGCAGCTAGTGTAGATCTGAGTCGAAGCCCAGGGAAGCACGGGCCGAGTCGGGGTGCGTCCAACTCTCGCCCGCGACTCTCTCTCATCGACGCCCACTGGCGCGTCCGCCTCCTGCCCGGCCATCCTGGGGCCAAGTAAAGCAAACGAGTTCTTCAATTCCAATCTCCAAGATCCGTATGGGCACGCACCCGTCAAGATAAGGCCTCCCGCTCGACACACCAAACGCCTCTCAATTTAAGCCACAGCTCAGCATATCAGAGAAGGTCCGGGGTTCCAAAATACCCACGATTTGGAGGTCTGAATGACCGGGAGATACAACACAAGTCGTTTTTCATGGGGACCTTGTATGGATGCGACGCATGCAGTGGTTGGGGGCCTTCAGGGGCGAAAAAGATTGTCTACGCACCTCTCCCTTGGTGGCTCCTGTCATCTACATGTTCACCCTGGCCTCGCACTTGTACCGAGGAGTAATAACGTGCATGAATTATCAGAGAAAACCCACAGTACTCAACGAGAGTGTGCTTCAATTTGACCGCATAGCACAAAGAAATGAAACCCAGAAACCCTTTTCAATGTCTCGCACCACCTAGCCCAGGCGATGAGAACCCTCTTTGTGTTCTCCTTATATTGAACTCATCTTCGTCTTTTCGGATGTTAAAGTCTCAAAGTAGTTTACCGCTGCGTCTACGGCCTTTTCGATCTTCATTTCATCCGTTCCTACAGTCCCTTCTTCGACGCCGGTAACATGGGCAGTCCAGTTGCTGCGCGTCAGGCCCTTCGATAAATGCATCTGTATATCATGTTTACAATCGTGCCAAGTCCACCATGCACTTTTTAGCAAGCAGAAAACTTACCGGGGCAACAACGCAGCCGTGAGTAGTTTTCCAAGTCCATATATCGAAGCCAATAAGATATACACTTTTGTTTTTGAGATGGGTAGAGACGTAGTTGATAGTCTCGGACACGGCGTTACCGGACGATAATGCTGCAACTCTGGCGACAAAGTAGCTACTGGTCTCCTTTCGGTGAAAGTATTCCTCGACGAGGTGAATAGCGGCCTCGGTTTGAATGAACTAGGTGACTCTCCGAGTGGCCTGGATCTTCGGTGGCCTTATCGTGACGCTCGATGAAATCTTGTTTGGTTAGTATTGAAATGGAAAGTCCATCGAGTTCAGCACGAGTCTCCGCCGCAAGTTTCTCCTTCGCAGGCAAGGATGCCGTACTCATTTGCTCCAGTCGAATAAGTTTCTGCTCGAACCGTGTGGCGATTCGCCGCGTTTTCTCCGCTTCCTGGCCAGTCACAGCGATGATGCTTCGAATGCCCTCCCCAACCTTGAACTCATCGACGATCACAAGCTCCTTGATCTCGCCTGTTCGATCGACATGAGTGCCTACACAGAACTCGATGCTGTACTTATCCCCATTGAAAGCAGCACCAGACACGAGCGCTTCAACGTCCATTCCGATAAAAACAAGTCTGACTGTCTTTTGATATGTCTCACGAAGTGAAAAACGAACACCCTTAATACTTCGTGCAGTTGAGAGGTCTACTTTAGATGAGAAAACTCTGAAGTTGCTATTGATGCAATGTATCGCGATCTCCTCGATAGTCTTGAGCTCTTTCACAGTCAGAGGGGATTTGAGGAGGAAATCAATTCGAAGCTTCTCAGGTGTGATGAGCGTCCCCCTCTGATCAAACGTCGCGCCAAGAACCTCTCGCATCGCGAAGTTCAAGATATGAGTTCCAGTATGGTTCTTCTGTGTTGAATATCGCCTGGATTCGTCGTATATGGCAATCATCTTGTCTTCAACCGAAAAAGAGCCGTAATTGATACATGCAGTATGAAGTATGTATCCACGATATGATTGTACGTCCCAAATTTCCGCCTCGGCAACGCCCTCGTCGACTACTCGTCCAGTATCAGACACCTGGCCTCCAACCTCGGTGAAGAAATTTGTCTTATCGAGGAGTAAGCCGAACGGATCGCCCTCCGGTATTGTGGATGTACTCTGCAAAAACTTCTTGTCAAAAAATATTGCTTTGATCGTACACTCAACCACTCCCCTGTTGTACTTCGAGGCATCGTCTGTCTTCGGCACGGCGCCCATGTTTTCCAGATTAGCAATATCATCAACATCAAGCATAATTGGCTTTTTCCTATCGTTCTTTTGGTTTTTGATAGCCTTGAGCGCTTCGTTTTGAGCGATTTTTACATCCTTCTCGTTGATGCACAGCGATTGCTCTTTAGCCATAAGTCTCGTGAGATCAAATGGGAATCCGTATTTGGCATACAATAGCCATACATATTCTCCTGGGAAATATTTCCATTTCTGGCTCCGGCACTTGAAGACATACTGATTGAAAATGGTCTCTCCACGAATGAATTTGGAGGCAAACGCTGTTTCCTCTTCATTTAGAATCCTCTTGACGTCATCCCCCCCCTTCCGAACTTCTGGAAATATGGTCCCCAGGTGTTCCACGACCGTGGGAACAATCTGGGAAAAGAAGGCGCCAATGTTTGCGTTGAGAAACCTCTTGGCATATCGAACACCACGACGCAGAATTCTGCGGATGACGTATCCATTCCAGTCGTTTTTGGGCATCGTGCCATCCGTGATGGCGATCGTACAGGTGCGTATATGATCGGCAACAACTCGATAGGCAGTATCCACGCCATCAGAATCTTGATCGCCGAACTTCCCTTCATATGCTCGCGCTCCAGTAAGTTCTTCAATCCTTTTGAAAAGTGGGAAGAAAACGTCGGTATCGTAGTTAGAGGATTTGTTCTGCAACACTGATACTAGCCGCTCAAGCCCCATACCGGTGGAGATGATCCTGTGTGATAATGGTCTCAGAGACCCATCGGTCTCTTCTTGGAATTGTATGAAGGCAACGTTCCAGATCTTAATAACAGTTGGGTCGTTCCGATGAACGAGAGGTGCGGCATTACGACGTCCAATTCGATCGTAATGGAGGTGAACACAGGGACCGCACGGGCCTTGGTCACCCGTCTTCCAGAAATTGTCCTTGATGCTTCCTGGTATGATATGACCGTCGGTAACACCTGCTGCCCGCAACAGCTGCATGGCCTCTCTGTCCGGGTGGAGTCCACGAGAGGCGTCACCTGCAAAGTAGGAGACGTATAGTCTGTCCGTGTCCAGACCATATTTCTTTGTGAGGAGCTCCCACATAGCCTGAAAGGTTTCCCTCTTGAAGCAATCACCAATGGACCAAGTACCCAACATCTCGAAGAAGGTGTGATGATAGCTGTCTTTGCCAACATTTTCGAGATCGTTGTGCTTTCCACCGGCGCGAATACACTTCTGTGAACTCATTGCGCACTTCGGGTAAGCTGGTTCAGAGTTTCCATCCGCTGTTCCGAGGAAGGCCGACGCGTATTGGTTCATCCCAGTATCGGCGAAGGGGAGGCTAAGATCGTTCAAGGGCAAGACGGAAGCGGAAGAAACTTAGTCATGTTAGTCCTGGTGAACTTCAAGTAGAGAAACTGAATCGGGTACCGAGAGCGTGATTTTTCTCACGAAAGAAGTTGAAAAAAGTGTCACGCACTTTTGTGGTGGTCCATTGGTCTGGTGTTAGTCCCATTGTAGATTGAGATGGAAGTGCTGACGGGTGGAGCAACCGTTCAGGGACAAAACAAACAACAATCAAAGTGTATTGAGGGTAGACTGATACTGAATTCGAGTTTGTTGGGGAAAGAAGCTCACTTAAATCTGCGCGTCGGCGGAGGAGGGCGACTGTGCCTCATTGCGCCGGAGGAATCAGGCAGCGGTGACCCGCGTAATTTCTCCACTGTGCGACTATTGGCTGACCTCAAAATTGGCAGCCTATCAGAATCACAGAAACTGACTGTCTCTTTTCTATGGCGCACGCAATGGTAAGCGACGAAAGCGGAGTCGATAAGCGTTCGGCTTTGACATCCCTCCCGCCCTTGGCGATCCCTGGAGGAGGTTCATCAACTCAAAATTCACCGAGAGCCTGGAACGACCTCCTGCTCGAACCATGCTGGCTGTCATCACTCTCCGCAGCTAACTTTCCTTTACTCCTACCATTGGCGTTTCCACGCAAGCCCTGCTTGCAGCCAGGTCACTGATAGTGCCAAAATTGGCGCCAGCCAACACTGGGGCGTACGAGGACGGTTCACGCAGAAGGCGAGCATGCTAGGCATATCTTAACAGCATACACGAGGTTTGAACAGGGAACGATCTAGTGCGGTTTCCCACTTGTCCACCGCCGAATTAAGCGCATGTGGCCGGCCCTTCCGCCTTATAGCATCGCGTCCCCATGAGACTCGTGGTCTCCAAAGCGGCCTGTGAATCAGCTCTGACTAGCTACGTCCGCCTCATCTACACCATGAACCTTGGTCATCTCCGGAGGCCAGCCCAGGATCGGACTTGTCAGACAAGTTCGGTCATCGAAACGCTGCAGCGGGCTCTCATTCGCCATGGCCGCCAGATCGTGACGTTTTGAATGTGCTAGATCGCGTGCATTGCGAAAAGCTCGAATGCCTTTCTGGAAGCCTTCAAGATTGTCGGTCATGGCGTAGGACATAACCTTTGTCATATAACCATGAAGCTCTGGGCTGTCGTCGAAGCCAGGACCCCAGTGCATGGTGTAGATAGACAGCCAGCCCATGCCTAGGCCTCCCGTATAAGTCGCGCACATGACATAGGCATTCTTATCCAATGCCGTTTCGTGATTGTGTAGATGTCGGATCGCTAACACTACACGTGCTCCGAGTGCCAGCGCGTGGCATGCTCGATTAATGCATACAACCGGATCCCCATTTGGCCCGTTCGCCTCCAAGAAGAAAGTTGGTAGAAGCGGATGATCATTGTCCATGGACGGACGAACAACTTCACTCAAAGAAGATTTGACTCTGCTGTTGAGTGTCTTAGACGGTATGCCGTCGTAGAAATCAGGTTGCGCGTCTGGCATTTCGGGATCATATTCAAGTGGTTTCATACCATTGAAGCGGACATTCTGTGCACTCGGAATCTTCCTCTTACCCATGAGGACCTGACAGGAGGTGTTCAGCACATCCTCCTCGCACGTCGCACCGACATCTTTCTTCCAAAATAATTCGTATTCTTCCTGGGATGGTGGTGGCGAGGACCTATCTCTGTCCAGCGTATTTATAATGTCGCACAGATTCAACGGGTTGTTTGGCTCTACAGAGCCGTAGGGGTGTATGCCCACGTTGATCAGCACCTGTGCCATTGCGGGTCCGTAGACCTGACTCTTCTGGCTGCGACTAAGAGTACTGGTTGGAGACAGCTTCATATCTCCTATCAGTGCCCGTGATGAGCCTCTCGGGTAGCTGTCCATGGCACTTCGTGCTGATCGGTGTCAGTTGCGCCTTGGTCGAACGGGTTTGCAGGTACGGCTTACTTCAGCAAGATGTTGTAGAGTATATTCGGGAGCGGTGTGATTAGAAGTACTGATGGTGAACCAGGCGTTTGCTAGTCGCTTCTACCAGACAGGTCCAATATCCTAAGGGGCAGATGTGCCACGGGAGAGGTTTCGCTCAAGCGAGCAGCGTTGTGAGTCAGAGGCATTCGAAGAAAAAATGGTCTATGATGAGTGGTTGTTACCCGAAGGATCAGAACGCAAGCCCGACCCAGCCCAACGAGCCTATCATTCACAGTTGCCTGAATGTACAGCGCCCCCAATCAACGCCAAGCGATTCTGGCCGCGACTGTGGCTCCCAACAGATTAAAACAATCGGTGGCCTAGGTCTGATAGTGTTTCGGCCTGCCGCGCGATCGTGGAGGTCACATTTCCCCTCAATCAGAGCCATGGAGTGTTGTCTCCATGTGCGGTACACGTCTGCAAATGCTCATCGTTTCTCAGATCTATTTGCTAATGTCAAGGGATACCCTTCCTCTTCGACCTTCTTTGCCCCTACTTGTTATACGCGAAACTGAGTAAGTTTTGGAGCTGTTGCACTTCAGCAGAACAGCTGAAGCTCTGCACAGTTGATTACCCTGGACAAATTACGTAGACCCTCGGTGGTGGTGGTGGTGGTCCACGCGGCTGCGCCCAGACCTCGCTGCGAAGCACTACACGAGAAAACACACATGACACGGCCCAAGAGGTCATTCCTCTTGGCCCCGCTAGTCTTAATGACGCACGACCCAGAGGCTATGAGTCCGTAATGGATCACTGGACCTTGATCTGAGCGGGAATTACGCTGCACCTGTAAGACGTCCCCAAGCGAGTACGGAGCGCCGTCGCAGCAGGCTCTCCCCTCTGCTCCCTAGTAATTTGAGTACAATTACCCCTTATATTTTGGTTCCCTGCTACGAAACCCTCACAATATCAACAGGGGAGAATCTTATCACAAGGCTTTCCGGTTTTTTGAAAGCACTGACATGTGTATGACATTTTAGACGGCAAGTATTATCATGTTAGTAGCCGGGCACGGAGAGAATATAGCATACCCCGGAGTATATATGTTGACGAGTCGCAGTACTGATATTCTCGGCGGTCATGTTCCACATCATATCACGTAAGATCACGTCCGCTAATCCCCCAAAAGTCAGCTTTTGATTAGCGACTGGCGCGTGAGACTTCCTAACATCTAATCCCACGTCTTGAGGGAAGGTCCAAACATTAGTGGCCCCCGCCAGTGGCAGCCGCTTCCCAACATCTCTGTAAGTAGAGCAAACTCTCACCAGCGAAGACCTTCCTGGAGTGGAGAGGGGCGCGGATGGGTCAGCACTAGCGTATTCACTAGGGAAGCGCATCTTCGGACAGTGCCTGAACGCTCAGTAGCCGGTTCTCCGCCAGTGCTGATGCGGCCAAGAGGATGTGATGGATGTGATGAATGGATTCCAGGTCAATATGCCACGCGTTTAGTCTGGACTGTGGTCACTCATGGCCCAGTCTAGTGGCATACGATGCGAGCATGGATCTTCGGCCCCCTTGTCTCAAGGAGACTACGCTAACTTTTACAGGCAGACCGTCGTGGCCTCGCATAATGTGATGAGACTAGATTGGTCGCATTTGCAAGGCCACGGCCCTACAGCTTGTCGTCCAGTACTCGTGCGGCTTGCATGGTATATCGTTCCGCCTGAAGGCAATGTCCTCAAAAAGACTGTATCAGGCAACAACGACAGATCACAGGCAGACTTATAAAAGCTAATGCTCAGTCCTGCCCATCCGCATACAATCACAACATCTTCGACATACTCGCGGTCGCAATGTGCACTCTAGTAAGGGTCATCAAAATATTTACCAAATGCAATGCTTCCCCCAAGCACTCTAAGAAGATGCCTTATATTGCACTTTGCGAAGCTGCCTAGGTGACTGGTATAACTTGCGACAATCCAAAACTGGAGAAAATAACAGGCACCTTTCTTGGCGGCGATTGCCCTTCTTGTCCAAAACAAACTACCTAGGTTCATGATCAGTCCCATAGTTTCTCGGAGATGTAAGACCTACTAACGAGCCATGATAGTAGATGAGTTGCAAACATGGAGAATATGTTACGGTTTCAGGTTTGAAGAGATTGGTTCGTGGAGACTGTATCCATAAGTATGTAGTCAGTGAAAGAACATCGGGCCGTACCTTCAGCTTCGACATCTGTTAATACTGAATTTGCATCTTCATATTCTTGGTTCCAGCATTTGTAGACTATACGGCGAAATGCGGGTAACGAACTTAGTGCGGGAAATCTCGCCGCTGCGAAGGCCTTCTGAATCTCGGTACTACTCAAGTCTGAGTAAGGAGCGTTGCCAGTGAAGATCTCATAAATGACGGAACCAATCGCGAATATGTCGGACCTCACTGAAGGTACACACTTGAAGCTATCAAGAGTGTGTGACGGATGGTACCAGTCCTTCCCCGTTGCTCCTCGAAACGAACAGCCTGCAAAGTCGCCAACCTTGGCGTGCATGTCCTTGTCGATAAAGATATTGCTACAGTTGAGGTCGCAATGAATGATCTCTTCAGAGTGAATCATGCAGATAGTGCTAACTATCTCTTCGACCCAGGCCATCTTCTGGCTCAGAGAAAGGTTAGAAGTGACGCCCGGACACCGTTCGCGAAAGTCGCGGATGGATCCATGCTCCGCAAGTTCAAGGAGTAAGTATCCGCCTGTATACCCGAAACAGCGCAACAAGCCCTTGCGACGCCCTAAATGAGTATAGATATTAAATTCTTGACATAAATCTTCAGCACCATCGGCAGCGATTGCCCCTTTCCAAGCCACCCGTGGAGCCCATACACAACCTGTCGAGCCGGCTCCAAGGAGGACTTCGCTCGGGAATTCGAGGGGGTTTATTCTGAACTCTGATGCTGATGCTGAGTCCATTTTGCGGAAAGTAAAGGTAGTTGCAGATACGAGTGGTATGAGAGTGGTAGCGATTCTGTAAGACTGTGGCCGCCAGAGAGGTGAACCTAAGGGTGGGCCGTTGTGACAGAAAGTGGAAAGAGTGCTTGGCGCTCTCATCCGACCAGAACATGGCCTCGGGAAAGTTACGCTATCCGCTCGAGCTCGCGAGATGGGTGCAAGTGCAGACCTGAACCGATGGCGGCGACCGGTGCTCAATCTCCGAGCCGTCTCGAACACCCTTTGCGTGCCCCTATCTTCCCGTCCGTCCGTCCCCACTCATCTGGCGGTTTCATTTATATGGAGGGCCCATTGACATTGCTCACTCTAGCAGATTGTAACGACGCGGCACCCTTCCTAGCCCACATACCGCACACACCATGCCGCGAACTACACGCGGAAACCAAAACCTTCTAGCTCTTGTGCGTGCTTGCAATAATGCCCACAGGGATTCGCATTACATACTACCGCGCTGTCAAAGTCGCACGGCTCGCACGTGGAAGAGCGTATTCCGTCCTTTCAACGCGTTGCTGGACGGCTTCATCAAGAGGGCCAAAAAGAAACCTCCACCCTATCAGTGGGTCAAGAGAGCGATACTGATTCCCCTCGCTCTGCTGTCTGCTTACGATCTATCTTGTGGAAAGTGTCTTTTCCAAAACTTCTGCACAAAGGTTGTGCGGCTTCTATGCGCTCCGTGCATCAATTATAGGAAAGGGAGTAAATGGCATCCACTCAAGCGAAAAGTATTCCGGGCCCTGAAAGAGACTGCTGCAGCTCTTAAAACAATCTCACGTCTCCGCGATCACCTTTCCTGGCGCTCCATGGACGACACGTATTCTCTCACGCCTCCCCTCACGCCAACGGAGAACAATCCAGCACCAGCTTCTTAGCTTGGCGCAATGCGAGATGTGAAGAAAAGGCTTCCATAGACAGTGAGCTTTCGTTCTCATACGCGCCAAAAAGATCCAGGCTCTCCTCACACACTACCCCGCACTTCATTATATTCGTGGCACTGGCTCCGTACACGATGCAACAGCTCCTCCCCTGGCATGCGAAAAGCTGTGTCCCCGCCACTCTGCATGAGCTTATCTCCGTCGCCATCCAGTCTCTCCTGCACATGCGCGTCTGTGGCTGAAACCCATCTTGGTTCTAGACTCGATGCCGGATCGGATGCCAAATAGCTCCATAGAAGACGTTCGACTTAGAGGACTGGGTATCCCTCCACGGGGAGCCGACCGTAATTGCAAGATTATGCTGTATACTCCTTAATCCATGCTTCTGCCACTGCTACAAACCTCTGCAGATTCGTGTTGCCCTGTGCAGTCTTGCCGCTCGCCTGTATTTGCTCCTTGGATTTCTGAGCGAAAGCGCGTAAGCTGTTTGTGATGCTGAGTCGTTGCCTAGCCGAGAAGATGGTGTTGTCATGCAAATTCTCTACCACTTTCGTCACATCGAGCCAATCCCTTGCTGAGATATCTTCATTTGAGTCATATTCTCCAGAGAGTTGTCTGGAGAACACATCGAGGGATAAGTGAAATGTCTCGGCTGTGTAGAAGTGGCCTCCAACGGTAAGCGTCGGCTTCGTAGTTCTTACGGCGTGAACTGCACCCGGCCCTTGCACGCTGATGACCAACGTTAGTTTGCATAAGCACAGAGTAAGCACATTCAACTTACTAGACGAAGCCCGGTCGTAGGCAGATACCCGTGCAGTCTGCATCGATGCCTCGAGATGGAGAAGAGAATGCATGCCTGATTTGAACATCGTTGCCTTTTATGGTATACCATTCCTTGCTTCCCTCGAGAATCTGTATCCAGACACATTTTCCGGCTCTATCAGTGTGATAAGGAGATACAGAGTGTACGGTCGAGGCAAGGAAGAACTCATCATCCCGGACTACTGGCATGTCCGTCTTGCCAAATGTCTCTAGTGCTCTTACTCGTATTAAGTGCAGGAGTGAGTGTCGGGATACTGCACGAGGCGTGAAGGTCTGGCCAGTATTATTAGAAATATCCAGAAAATTCTTGCTGTGCACTGGCGGTTCTGGTCCAAAAGCCTCGCGCATCTCGCGCACCGTGGTTACTCTTGTGGCGCCCTTCCAATTAGGAAGCATTGTACTGGCGTCGAAGACAGAACCGCTGTGGTGCTCGCTCAGCATCTCGAGATCACTAAAGAAGTCTTTCAAAGTGTACGCTGTACTCTGAGTCCCTCCAGAGGTGCTCATGATTGGGAAGAAACCTTGGAGGACTTTGTCTGCGAAGTTTGGCATCGAGTCTCCGGGAGCGTCTGACACAAGTATCAGATCAGCAGGACTGGCACGCATCTGTATCTCTAGCATCTTCTCCAGCAGCTCATTCTTCGGAAGACCTCGAGATTCCCGAAGCTCAACAAGTCCAATAAGTGTGCCTGGCTTGGAGCAGTGGTCCAAGATGCGGCACATCATCTTGTCCAAATAGTCTTGTATGCTGGTCTGGGTCTCAACATGTCTTGCCTCATCTCTTGTGGACGTACACCCTTTGCGTCGCTTCTTGGTGGCAAATGTCTGTAAATCCGCTTTCGCGATTGGTGGTGGTTCTAGTTTGCCGATGCTTTCCAGACCGTCGAATATTGCCGAGACTCGTGCATAGTTCGCCCTCGACCTGGCAAACTTGGATTTGCTTGATATGCTGCTTGAGGCAGTATCAGCTTCATTTTCTGTCATGCTTCAGAAGATCCTGCGCCGAAACGGACGTAAACCTAAATCTAAGAAGGATTTGACTGCACAGATGTGGGGTGTTGCGAGCGATTTATATGCCGACGGGACAAGGTGGCTCAGCAATCACACACGCCAAGATTGTGTTACCGCAACGTTGCGATTCCCGCGGAATTTATTTCGCGTTACCGCAACGTTGCGATTTCAGCGCAACTTGTTTCGCGTTACCGCAACGTTGCGATTCCAGCGCAACTTGTTTCGCGCTACCGCAACGTTGCGATTTCAGCGCAACTTGTTTCACGCCATCGCAACGTTGCACCTTCCCCGACGTGGCGGCCACACAGCTCATATGTGCCTATCCATCCTGTCTTTGTAGAACTATTTCGTGTTTGTTTTGCCTGCACCCAGTCTTATTTACTGGGTTACAATCGCTCTTGTGCTTGCGACAGATTTCGAAATGGCCAGGCAAAGCACTCTCACTAACTAATGGGGCCGGCCTCTTTCTCCTACATTAGTGCTCCCCTCTCATGCACTCTCCCTTCTAGTGCTCCACGGCTAGTGCTCCTCTCACCATTAGTGCTCCTCCTTGTACCTCGCCCCTGCTAGTGCTACCCCATCATGCGCTCCCTACATGCAATCCAATACGGGGTGGAATCGAGGTGAACTGGTAGAGCAAGTGCTACAGTCTATTGACGAAGAGCTTCAATCTTTCCGAAAACCAAATTCTTCCGGTCAGCACATCTTCTTTGCCCGGCATAATTATTAGTACTAACGTTTAAATGGCTAGCTAGTCAGAACCTCTCTGAGACGTAAAACACCCTAATTTAAAAGACCGAGTCTACCACATGACAACCCTCTTAGGAATATACCATATTCATTTCTGGCGCTAGGCAGATATGCTTTCTCGTAATCTAGCTATCTTTTGGTGCTTGTAGCCTTTGAGTAATAGATTTATCTAGTGGCACAAATGCGGCCCAAGCTCTTCTGTCAAACTTATTACCAATTTGGATACATTAAGTCTCGTTCTTGGACAAGCTTCAGGAGCAGGAGACACGAGTACGACACGTCAATGCTAGAATGACCCGTCATTACTGACGCACTCTACACCTTTCTATTTACCTTACCCGGTCTCAAGAGCGAGCCGTCCATGGAGTGTAAGCGAACGGAAGATTCCGTCACTACTGCGGGGGGTAAAATGTACATAGCTACATCAGACGTATTGTATATAAGTCTATCGCCCCTTCCCCAATTCCAGCAAACCAGTATTCGCAGTTTTGACATGATGGACCCGAATAATGAGCTTCTTGTCATCGGACACTATGCATCACACAAGGGTGGGTTGCATCGAAGCAGAAGAATATTTAACTTGTCAGCTATTTCTGCAGCAAAGGAAGATCTGAAGTACCTACCAGGAGAGTATCCATCAGGCGATGGTATGCCAGAAAAAAGATCAGGGCATAACCAGGCGCATGACAATCGATCAGACCACACATCAGAGGATGAGGCACCGGCGAATGACGCATGCGGGAAAACCTTTCTATTACAAAACAGGACGACAAGACACACGGATGAAAAGAATACAATGGAGCAGCTTCCATCGTGTGCAAGCTGTAACAATAGGTTTGTCCCTCTCCCCTAGTATCGCCCTGCGCTCATCATGGCCACAGGAAGCGAACAGTGGTATGGATAATTGGCTATGAGAGGCACGGTGAAGTCAATCCGAGACAAAATGAATCTCCCGAGAACAAGGACTTGCGACATGATTCAATTTCAAACAAGAAGGTTGTGTAGCCCAAAGGCGATGGCTATGTCAAGGCGTAGGTTTGCTTGAATCTCTCCGACGAGTTTGGACGAACGACGCGGTCTGGTAACGGCAATGCACTGGACATGGTTTGCTTGGAGTGCTGTGATCTTACTGTGGCAGCCTGGTGTTGAGTGCTGAACCACCTCCTGAAATCTTTGTTTTTTTCATGTCACCGAATGACATGAAGCTCTTCAACATCTTAAACGATTTTGAAGGTGAAACAGAAAAGGTTGCTTTAATATTTTCCTTATAAGTGAGCATGGCCTCCGCTGGTGGTGCAGCGCTAGCGGTGGAGATGCTCGAGTCATTACTCGCGCCTTCTCCTGCTTCGCCAATTTCACTCGGCCAAGAATATGGACGATTTGAAGTTGTACACCTGTCCGAAGTAGTGCCATGAGACGTGACCTCTCGACGAAGGAGTGCAATTCGATCACAGAATATACTCAATTTCATTTTCTTGTCATTCCTCAGAACCTGGCTAGCACCAGCAGATGCACTTTTGATGACGTGATGATATTTGTAGTCTGCTATTGGTACAGTCATTCGCGGGTGAATTACAAGGATCTTTCTTAAAATCTGTGGGTCCGGTAAGAAGCGCAAACTGCGGTGTTTTGGCTTGAGAATCTCGCGCTTGCGCGATGCTTCTGTCGTAAATGCCGCCGCCGCGGCTGCTACTGTGGTGTTGAAGTCGTCTAGCTCATAGGAATACTGCAGGATTTTTAGTAGAGTGAGATAGAAAAACAGAGGGGAAACGAACCTTCAGTGTTTCGTTGATGAGCTTTGCAGCTTTCCGGTCGTTACAGTGCTTAATCATAAAAGTAATATCTTTGCGTGTTACTTCCATGATTATCCTCGCGTCTTCATGACGCCCATCGATCGTACATTAGTTTAATCTGCTAAAGTCCAAGTCTGCTTTATATTTACAGAACTCTTGCGGCTCTAAAAAGTGCAAAGACAGATCACAAGGAAGGCAGCTCCAAGAAAGCCAAGACTCGGTCGTCTGGAAACCGTTGATTGCATTATTGAAGCGCTCTTCGACAACGGTAAGAAGCCTCGCCAAGATCTCCAATCCGTTGTGGTGCTTAGAGAAGACTTTTCTGAATGCAAGTTCCACTTAATAAATCGACTGCTGGAGTGCGTTAAGTCCGTATGATTGGTAAGTACGATAGCCTGCGATATAAGAGACGATCTGGTGCGTTTTGCCGGGTGTGTCCTCCAGGTGAACTCGTCCACTTGTTACAGCATATCTCCAGCATTGTATTGTCCCCAATAGTTGTATAATCGGAGTACTGAGGTAACCATTCCTTGTCTAGCGTACGATTTGCGGAAGGTTGACCGACTGCAGGTCGGGAGCTAAAGATGCTATTATAGTCTTATGAGAGACAACCAGCGGTGTAGTGAGATAAGAGAATGGGGACGGATTTAGACCTGGGATGATTGGTGTCTTCGTTTTGGGGTGATTACATTTTCTATCATTCTCGCAATACCCACAAGCATCAAGATTACGGTCTTCTTTCAAATAGGCTTGTTTTGATATAACGTCGAGCAAACGTGGGAAGTCGTTTCCATAGATAAAAATTATGGTATCTAACACTTAACGATGATTTGAATGATAAATAACAAAGCGATTTATTTCTTGCTCCAGGTCTTGGGTGCTTCTTCCCATTGTCATAATAGGCCGAGGCGAGGTGAGCGGTTAGAAACATGAAGTAGACGACAACGGACCACAAGACGGGACGGAGATTCATACACTTAAGCCATTGTAACGTCCACGGCAGGATAGGCCTTGGCCAGCTTACCACGGACTATCGGCTCCATGCGCTCATATTTCGCTCATCCGCTCCTCTGATAAGCTCAGACCACTACGTTCCCTATTCTCCTAGCGGCCCCCCTGTTCTGCTACTGCTCCCCTCTTCCTGCTAGCGCTCCCTCTTCTCTCCCTCCCACTTTTCATTCACTCGCCAACTTGGCTCTCCATCCCGCGCAGCCCCATCCACGCGGTAAACCACTTCCCTTGATGCTCTGCCTCGTCTGTTGCACGCTGGCCCACTCGATGTTTGCATATATAGGACGCGAGAAAAGTGAGTGTGTACCCTTTGTGCGGCAACGAGCATTGCAATTATCGACATACGACAGAACTCAAATTGTTAAAGGCCATCAGATGATAAGGCCGTGCGTGGTGGCCTAAGATATCACATCACAGATGTGATGTCTTTGTTAGGGAACGGTGTCAGTCACGCTAAAGCGGTAGCCCATGTTACGGAGGGCCAGGAAACCCTTACCCCACGAAGTAAAGAGAACTATATAGCATGCTGGCGCTAGACAAAGAGCCAGCCTTGCAATTGTAGGGAACTACCTCGACACTGACCTTTATAATAGAACATGAAGTGGTGCTTCAAATTTCTATTACCTTTCCACACATGAATGCCTGGCTTATCTATACTAATAAACAGGCAGCGTGGAGGAAGCGGATCTCACTTGCTCCTACTGTGACCAAGTATATGTGCTTACCACCCTCCTCTTTCATAAACCGACCATTGATCCCGCTATATCTTGTGGTTCTTTGGTATACTGAAGCACGCTTGAGCCTCTCCATCGACAAAAATGCCCCGGTTAAAATGATGGAGATCAATTGGGGCAACAAGGAAATAGCGTCATACAGCTTCGTTGTAACCACCAATTTGTCGTCTCGCGGGCAATGCATTGATAAGCAGAAGCGATTCATCTACCCTTATTTTAAGAACGCTAACATGACCTTTTGCATTAGGGGAGCCTGACGTTGGCCATCAGAATAACACGAGCGAGCATCCATGCGAAATACGCAAAAATGTCGAGGCCGACAATGACGACAGCGATCACACAATAATAGAATACGACGAAGATGCTTAAACTCGGTGCTGAAATCCATTATATTCGGGGGAAAGGTGCTGGATTAGCCGTATATATCAAGATGGGCTCCAGTATTGCTCGAAATGCTCAGTGGATGGCGGAGAACTACGAACCGGATTAGCGTCAAGTCACCAGGACTCCGAGATGGTCGCGAAGGATAGATAAGTTCATTATATATTTGAAACTTCTACCGGCAAGCAAAGCAAGAAATCATTAAGAATCGTTGATATAGATGATAGACTGTGTCCATATGTATTTGCCTAGCTTGTGAGATTATATGGCCTTGAGGCACCCGCGTACTGAACAATATTCAAAAGGGTTCGATATCTATACTGACTGCGCACCATGAATCAAGCGCATGAGGTGACTAGTATTGGTAGGGCTAAAAGAAGAATAGTGGACATTCATACTACCGAACAATCACCACCATTAGCTCAAACTAAAATCTTGCTTCCGCTTCACGTCCTAAGAGCCCAGATCAAGTAGAAAGGAAAACCAGAAGCCAAAGGCTGCGAAGAGGTCTTGGGGTTGGTGGCATTGCAGTAGTATGTCCATGTAGGTGCTACACAGGGGTCCAGTCGCACAAGCAGCATAGCTGAGTAGAAAAAGAGGATTGCCCAGGTGCATCAAGGAAGAGTTTTCATAGTTCTACAGCTAGGAACCCCAAGTGTCTGGAAAGTCTCACCGGGGAATAAACCTCCCTCTAGCTGTATCGAACAATTCGGGAGGCTGCTAGCTAGACCCCTCTTCCGCTGATCCCCTTGTAGCATTGGTATCGGTACCCTTGTCTACCGAACTCGAGTTATATGCACCGAGCCTACGGGTCATCTCTTCTTGCCCTGTAGGTCCAGCTGTACTAGCTATAGTATCGGCCGAGCCTGTCTCAGCCGCGCCTGCTTGCCCTTCCTCCTGCTATTTTCTCCTTGGGCCTCTATGCACTTGACGTAATCTCCACTCAACAATTTCAGGCTTCGAGAGCTCTATAAGTTTATTGAGTGGCGTTCTCTCCTTGCAGATTTCCATCAAAGCTAGTATTGCAGCTTGTCGTTTATCCCAAGGCTGGTCTAACCACGTTCGTCTAAGATCAAAATCGTGCCTTTCGTATTCTTTTCTAGCGGCTTTCTACTCTCAAACGTTAACATGACGTGAGGGATTACTATGTGTACCGCGGCTGACCTGAAATTCCCGCCATATTCCCTTGTGTTCGGCTAAATTTTCGTCTAGCCCAATCCGAATTTTGATCGCGGGACCGGCTGTCGCCGCGGCTATACGTGGATGTGACGGTATGGCTGAAAAGCCCGATGATCGATCAGTAGCGCTCAAGGTACCGCTCAGATGAGCTCGATGGTTGTTGTGGGGCCAAATGTGCTGCAAAGCGAGGTGGAGCGCAGGCAGGTTATAGCTCGGCCCGCCTGCCCGCGGTGCCACCTTGCATATGTCGCATTCATTTCATTTCGGCGATACCTTCTGGGACAATCGGGCGTTGAATTGGAACACCTTGAATCCTTCCTATTGGCTCTCTCTGTTGCAGTTCTTCTAACATCACTGGCCACGATCCGCTCCCTATCGTCCCAGCTCTCACACTAACGACCTTTGCATGGTAAATACTTTGCATGGTAAATAGTGGCCACTTATTATACCTCTCTGCCTGCTCCTCCTCTAGTGCTGCCCCCTCTGAGCGCCAGCATCCACTAGTGCTGGCCCCTCTGAGCGCCAGCATCCACTAGTGCTCCCCCGTCTAGTGTTCCCCCGTCTAGTGCTTCTCCCCCTAGCTCTAGGGTTCCGCTCATCGCGACCCGAGTTCGTATTGTCCTGCCCCTAGACCTCTGGATAGTGAACCATCACAATCTGGTCCAGAACCTATGACGCTTTCTCCGCTGAGAACATAAGTAAGGCCATCCAGACCTAACCAGTGTGTGATGACCTTGCAGCTGGCTCAGTCAATGATCGTGGTGCTTCGCTCGTTCTCTTTGGCGTTACGGCATGTATCACAAACACGGCTTTAATGAAGGGCCTAGGAGATGCATGGTATTCGCACTGGGAGTCGAACAGGGGAATTGAAACGCCGCGTGCGTACTTCTTACAGTAGAAATTAATATTTTAAGTATCTAGAAGTATTCTCTTAATAAGGAGAATATAAATATAGGGTACGACACTCCTATCATACTACTTCCGCAACAGGATTGCTATTGGCATCAGCACGCCGCGAGATCGGAATGACACCTCCAGTCTTGGCGTCTTGGGGCGATGAAATTCATCGAAACCAGCTCTTGTCTTCGTCAACATTGGTCTTCAGCACACACTACTGATTGCTCAATTGCTCAGGATCGATCATGTCATCAGCTAGCACTCTCCGACTCCTGCGTCTTCCGCGTCTTCCGCGTCTTCTTCAAGCAGCAGCTTTGCGGAGCCGAGCACGAAGCGTGTCCACGTTTCCTGCCACTTTGGTCAGATTCCAGACTCATCGTCACTCGTCGCTGTCACCAGCCCCAGAAAACGCCGAAAGTGCAGAGCAAGACCACGTGAAGGTTTCTAGCGATGGAAACGTGCATCCAGGCCCAGCTTCAAGCAATAGTACTACACATTCGCCGATCCTCGACCGCACCACCCCGCTTACTTATATCATAGCTTTTAATGGGGTCGAGTTTATGCCAAATACATTCTTCATGCAAGAGCTCATGCGCATGCGCCTTGACGAATATTTTGACGAAATAGAATCGGACGATACAACCCCACAGCCGATGGCAATATCTGTGCCAAATCGTACGACATACCTGCTTTTCCAAACCTGTTCTTCAAGCTCAATCCCTTAGGAACACCAATACCCGATGATCTGGTCCTACACCAGGAGGGCCTCTCGCAATTTTCGCTTCAGCCATCAAGTCCAATGGCTGTTAAAGGTATAGCTATCCCGCGACCGTGTCCTCTTTCCTTCCACTGAGACAAGCTCAACAGAACTTAATGAGACTTTAGACAAGTTCTACTCTCAGCACGCTCACATATCCACACTTGCAGAGTGGCTTGATGCTCACAACTATGAGGCGGCCGCATTGGATAACGACCCCAGCACATGGATGAGCCGTTAATCGTGGGGTGCAAGACAGGACCACGGGAGAGTAGAAGTGTAATATAGCTAGATAGTGATGAGAAACAAGTGGAATGGACTTAGAAAGTCTCCGTAGGTGTAGGGTATTTCTGGAGCCATTCTGCCTTTGTCATCGATGTGCCATTGGCTTCCAAAAAGTTAGTGATCGCGGAGTTCAACTCTTATACCATTAGTAAGGATTCGCAAGACAACTGAGACGAGGAATCATACCATCCAGGGTCATCTCGATCGCTGGCTGCAAAGAGTAGTGGTCATCTCGTTCATGGACCAGTACGAGATTGTCAGAAAGCCGGGTGCCTCCGGACATGTCAGCGCTGGAACCAGCATGTAAGCGTTAAAAAGAGGATACGAACCCGAGGGGACTGCATAGACAATCACGGTTGCGCCCTTGAAAGTTCTGTTTTGCATTGGCGTGTTTGGTCTCATGGATGCACCATTCGGAGCTGCTCGATATTAAGATGACGCTATGTATAGACTTGGTGTATTTGTCATACCGTCGTAAGTGTTGGGATTGAGCGCCTTTGGCCGAGCGCTTAGTACTGTGCTTCAAAAAGGACGTTCTATCAAGGTGTTGTATTTAATTATCCTTAGTTTCACGTACGGGCAGATATGACGGGTACACCTCGTATGTAGTTGTAGTGCCAAGCTCCGCCGACTCGGGACGCGTCAACCTTCCTTCTGCGCGCGCCATCGAGAACTTCCTCCTTCAGTCTCTGTACTTGACGCATTTGCTAATCACCACCATACAGTATGGCGACGTTGTCTGCGACCGACTTGGAGATTATTGCCCAATACCCTCTTGCGGACTCCTTGGGCGATCTGCGAGATGCGCTCGCCACGTCCGACAAGTCGTTCCAAGACGCAGAGGCCGCCGACGACTTCGCAGCTCCAGCACAGCCACAGCTTCTTCACAGACTTACCCGTCGGTTGCTTTTGGCGTTGATGGATCACGAAGCAGCATCAGAGATCAAGTCAAATTCGGGTCATTTTGTCGTTGAGGCCAAGCTACAAGCAATCCTAACTAGCATAAGACGCGAGTTCACCTATTCCACCTTTCGACCTCTGGCGCAACTTGTCATAAGCGAAGCCTCTGACATTGAAATATGGACGGCCGTGCTTGACCTCATCGCATTCCTCTTCCCTTCCACTCCACCAAGCGTCCCTCTTTCATACGATGGCACACCAGTCGTTCGGTCCTCCTCATCGTACCAAGGCAGCGACCAGACCAAACGATTTCTCGACGTCGCCCTTGCATATGAATTAAAAGGGCGCATCTTTCGCGGCGTAAAAGGTTTCCACGAGAAATATTTTGAAGGCCGGCCATGGAGCACCAGATGTAAAGACATCTTTGCTGCAGTCAAATCACGCCATACAAACGGAAGATGGACAGACTTTCCAAACATCCCAGCGGAAGCAGACGTCTCTGCATGGCTTACCAAATTGCAAGACGCCCATTTCCCTGACTCCCCAGGGAAATATTATACTACTACCAGCACAAAGGATCTTGACCAAGGCGAGGCTAAACGGCAGCTTGACATCTTCATAAGACACAGAAGCCTGAAGACGTCAACACACAATTGGCCCGAAATCCTAGTCATTGGAGAGCATAAGCAGTCACGCCACAGGCCCACTGAGCTGTTGCTACAGCTCACTAGGTATATGCGAGACATC
Source organism: Carpinus fangiana (assembly GCA_006937295.1). NCBI lineage: Eukaryota > Viridiplantae > Streptophyta > Magnoliopsida > Fagales > Betulaceae > Carpinus > Carpinus fangiana. The sequence goes on from VIBQ01000016.1 coordinate 938,430, forward strand.
TTCACCAGCCAACCTACACGTCGATTTGTGCATGGCTTCTTCCTACACGGCACCACCATGGAACTCTGGGTATTCGATCGATCTGGTCCCTATAGCTCAGGCGAGTTCGATATACACAAGGAGCCGGCAAAGTTCATACAAGCCATTACTGGCTACGCTTTCATGACCGAGGAAGAACTTGGTCTCGACACTTTTATTACCAGGAATCGCTTCGGGGCCTCCATTATAGTCCCGGAAGGCCCGAGGGGAAAGAAGAGGAGGCTACAACTTAATGAGAAGCCGATCGTAAAACAGCGAGCTGTCGTCTGTCGGGGTACAACATGCTTCCGCACTACAGATCGTACAATGGTCGTCAAGTTTTCCTGGACTTCCGACAAACGCCCCCCAGAAGCCGAACATCTCCAACTTGCGCAAACGAAAGGTGTTGAAGGTGTCGCAAGCGTTGTTGGCTACCAGCGCATCACCAGCATTGCTGAACTTCGTCATGGCCTCACCTTCGAATGCCCCTGGACCTTTAAGGGGAGCGCCGACTTGGAATCCATACCAAATTCGCAATCGCGCACACTTGAATTACTAGAGGTCAGCAATACTGAAACAAACAGCCAAATCTCTGGTTCAGGCAGTAGTGCTCCTAAAACGACACCAGCACAGTCGGGACGACGAAAAGAGAGCTTGCAAGTTGAAAGCCTTGATGTAGAGAAAAGGAAGTTTCCAGACATGGATGATACCGCTGTAAAAAGAGCCAAAACCAGCAGCAGCCGCGGCAGCCAGGTACGCAAGTTACATTCGACCAGCCTGTACGAACAAAGCAACGACAGATACGACAATCGAATTTTTGGCTGTCTAGCAATATCGCCCGCAGGAAGATCCCTCAACGACTTCAGAACGATCCACGAGCTGGTGACTGCCCTCCGTGACGCTATCAAAGCACACCGATCTCTATATCTGGTAGGCGAAATCTTACATCGAGACATCTCAGAAAACAACATCATCATCACAGACCCTGAGAAGGCGCATAACTTTACTGGCATGCTTATAGACCTTGATCTAGCCAAGAAGATTGGCAGCGGCAGAACCGGCGCGCGTCATCAGACTGGAACGGTGGAATTCATGGCCATCGAGGTCCTGCGCAGCGTTGCCCACACCTATAGACATGATCTGGAATCATTTTTCTATGTCCTGCTCTGGATATGTGGCCGTCGAGTTTGGGAGAGGGGAGTTCGAAGCGATAGGTCCCGGCGTCCTGAGCGAGATGTTTTGAAAAGGTGGAATCACGGCAGCTTTGAGGATATTGCTGAGGCCAAACAATTTCACATGCACGCCGATGGCTTCAAAACCATCCTCAAGCAGTTTCCGTATCACCTTGACTGCGTGAAGCCTCTGTGCAATCAGCTTCGACTTATATTATTTCCCCTCAACAAGGAAGGAGAGCTCGAGGTGGGGACGCCGTCTGAGCCAGCTCGTTTGTATGATCGTGTTATCAGCGCATTCGATGATGCACTAGACCGCGGTCTGCCCCTCTAGTCATTCAGAGTGTATCACATGGGCTAGAGCCTCGTTTTAGCTTTAGCTTTCGTCCCTCACCATAATGCCACCACAAATGTAGCATCATCTCTTTCCAAGACTCTGATCTTCCAGTATTAGTTTGATCACAGCTCCCCGTAATTGCTATGAAAAATGTGTCGCTGAGGTCAGACAGCCCGTTCGCGTTTGTGTTCGCCTAGCGTCTGTACATGATCGTCGTGTGGCAAGGCGGGGAAAAGGTCAGAAGTTGTATCCAATTGAGTCAGATATTGTATCTCAAGGTCTGCAAAGAGGTCCCAAGCTCAACAAGAGTTTGGTGACATGGATTTCGTCTGTCATGTCCATTGTTGTAAGGTTCGCAAGCGACATGTCTTGAGGTGAGTCTTGACGATGAATGGAGCTCAGCCATTGGACTATCACTCCCAAGTGATGATTGCTCAATAACTTCGAAGCATGTCGGTTACTAGTCATAAGGTTGCTTGTCGTTCGTTAGTGGCGCACTCCCGCTCTTCACAGAGCGACAAGATAATCAGATCCTCTCCTTATACCACCCAACGATACATCTACGGGGGAAGTTTCTTTGCGAGGGAAGACTTGCTTACCGAAGATGGTAAAGTCAAGTCTTTTTCACGCCATCAACTCTGGATGCTTTATTACGTCGTCGATAGCCTGTTGACCCAGTCATCAAGTTGCGCGCGAGTCATATTGTAGTAGTATCGTACAACTTTGACCAGGTCCGGGAATGCCAGAAAAGGGTTTCCTTTTTTTTCATGACCCTGACATCGATGACCGGAGCAATGCCCCATGCTCAACAAGGCAGTGGACTGGCAGCCCCGATGAGGGAAGGGTCAGCGTCGAATAGTGCCGATCAAGCTGACGTCAATATTCCGAAAGGATGCCATAATTAAACACTTTGTACCTCTTCCAAGAACGGGTAGCGGAGTAAGTGGTAACCTCTCGCTTATAGTTCACAAACGTGGCTTCGTCTTTTACTTGTCACCTACTGGAAAATTCTGATGCATTTTCTTTTCGGCACCAGTTCGTATATATATGAAATGGCCTTCTTGTCTCGGTGGTTCAACTTTGCGATTGCAGCAAGAGCAGGGTTATTTCATCCTTTTTCCAAGATTCCCAATGTGGATTTACTCCATCTTCCTGGTGCAGAGATGCAGCTCGAATAATTGCTCCACAATACCGTGGACTAATTGTGGGGCTGAAGGCGGGTACCAAGGGGCCCCGGTGAAGGATCTGCTTGTATACAGCAGGCACTACCCTTATCATGCTCTGGTTTAGAGACACATTGCAGGGTGCCGGGGTGGTTTTTTGGTGCGAGGAATATTGCTCATGCACAGTGCTTTTTCTTCAAGAGAGACGGTTTGAGAAGACGAAGGTTCCGCAAGGATTTTGATCAAAAAGACGAAATTATGAAACCAAGTAGAGAATGGTGGCTAGAAGCAGGGTAAGACAAGTGATTGCGTGCGCAGAAATAATCGTATGACTGATACCTGACAGGAAAAGGTTGAATGTAGTATCAAAAAAAAGAAAATTCCAGCAGGATAGAGGAAATGGAAAATGGGCAGGGAGGAAAAGGAATGCAGTGCGGTTCCATGCAACAGTTTCAAATGAAAGAGTTGCAAAGTGCGACAATCACAGTTGGAGTTGCGCAAAGGGGTGGCGCAAGGAGCATAGTCGCACGATGTGAAAGGGGGTCGAACAGACGGGCTTGGCACAGGCCGCCACCAAATTTTTCGGCATCAGTAAGTATTAGCACTCGTTAACCAGCCGCATTTCGCTAATCGTTCTTCATTATCATCAACCTTGCATGCCAATCGAAGAGCAGGCGCTTCTGCAGATGGTAGTGTCCAGCGGCCAGAAACAGTAACGGGAAGTCTCATAAACCCCTGCAACTTGATCGCTCACGTCTTCCAAAGTCCGACTATTTTTGGTCGACGGGGCCTTTCACTGAGTTAAAATGCAAACGTGGCTCTTGCGTCGTTCGCTTCAAGATTTCCGAGGTCTCCGCCGAGTCATATCCGCTCGAATGCTATGCGAGGTTGAAGGAGAGTCACTTGAGCGATACAAGTTGGGTGGGTATCATCCAGTACAGCTGGGTGATGATTTGAAAGGCGGCCGATACAAGATTCTCCACAAATTGGGTTGGGGCGGTTATGCCACCACTTGGCTCGCAATAGATCACTGGTAAGTGCTTACTAGGGTTTGGCTGCTCGCGCTAAACATGGAAAAGCCTGAACCGTCTCGTCGCTGTGAAAATAAAAGTTTCCGAGGCTGGACCTCACTTGCATGAAGCCGATATCTATTCTCGTTTGGGCGGTGGATCTGGAGACCATCCTGGCCGAGGCCATATCCTTCTTCTGCTGGACGATTTCGCTTTGGAAGGTCCCAATGGAACTCATGGTTGTCTGGTCTCTGAGGTCCTCGGTGCTTCTGTGGCTACAGCTGCAGAGAGATATAAAAGTAACAGACTGCCCGGGAAGATTGCATGGCAAGTGGTGCGACAGGCGACTTGTGCCTTAGCGTATATGCATCAAACGGGCATTGTTCACGGAGGTTCGTGAGGCAGACACGTCGACGCTTTGTGTCTTCTCCAGACTAACCATTGACAGACCTTCATCCTGGAAATATCCTCTTTACACATTCCGAGTCAGAGATAAGACATGCTCTAGATACTCCAGAGCGAGCGGACGTTCAAGCCGTTCACGGAAAGTCTCTGGCGCCACACGCGCCAAAGTACATGGTCCAGTCTGCTGCTTTGCCTCAGCTTTCTGGGCGAAGTCAGACTTCTGTGAAATTGATAGACTTCGGATCTTCGTTTGTCTCCGGTGAGCCATCGCCAAAGATGCGCTGTCCCTTACCATATCGAGCTCCAGAGGCTGTTTTGACAAAGCGGTGGGACACTCCAGCGGACATTTGGAGCTTGGGCTGTACGGTGCGTCAATCAATACCCTGTCAAGCATATCTTTTTCCTTTCAGCTGACGTTGAGCAGATATTCGCCCTCGTTGTTGGCTATTCACCGTTTGATTCTTTCTTGAACAACGAATCCGAGCTCATATCAGAATGGATGGCATCATTTGGACAACTACCTTCGGAATGGGATCACGAAGTCTTTTCCTTGAAAACCATAGGTGAGCAGCTCAGGGCCATTGGATCTGCGGTGATCTAATCAAGTGACAGAACCTGCCGAGCTTGATACGGCTGATATCTCTGAATGGCTTCGCGAGACATACTATGACGACGGGAAACAACCTTTCTTCACCGAGAGCGACTTGGATGCAATAAGCGATTTGCTGCTCTTGATGTTCAGATACAGACCGGCGGAGCGGCCGACTGCTCAGGATCTGCTACAACATCCACTTCTTCGCACGGATCCGTTTGCCACGCGTTGAGTGACAACCTTGCCATGGGCAATACTGGAGAAAGGTTATTGCATGAAGGGTACCACACTGAATTGTCGGTAGCGTAGTAAGTTACAGGCTGTGCAGAATGGGAAGCGACGTTTCGATCTTGCCAAAAATCCATAGTTTAACCGTACCTGAGTGAGGTGATACATTCTCTGTATTGTTTTTGGCAGATCCTTCGAGTAGTGTCCGAAGAAGAACAGATCGAAGCAGACTCTTCCACGAGTTGCACATCTCTTGTATGAATCTTTTCTGTAACAGATGGACACCTTTGGTCGGGAGGAGGTCGAGTGTACGTCGGCCGATGAGATGCTCATGTGAGACGCAAGAAGAAGCACAACATCGTGGCCATGTACATTCACGCAAATGAAGATTGCAAGGGAAAAGGACATGGTCTTGAATGCACACAAGCTTGTCAACAACATAGAATTCCCACTTCGGAACGACAACTCACGCAGAAAAAGTTCAGGGGGCCGTGAATGGTAAACGTAATTTAGCTCAACTCCTAATAGCAAGAGAAAGCTTGCGATGTCAACATAAACAGATGCGCAGAATGACTTGTAGGGCGCAGGGCAATGCAGTTCCCATCTGTATTTTGCCAGCTGATGTGAAGGTCCCAGTCATGACTCAGTAAAATCCAAGCTGAGAATGGGTTGTACATGTACGGTTCCAACCCCGCTGTCACCTCGAGAATGGCCATGTCGGGTAAAGAAGAAAAGAGCATGCTGTCCCACTGCCTCGTTCGTATTCCCGCCCTTGCCTTTGAATCCCATACCACACGCAACTGGCGTCTGTAACCCTCAAGACAAACGCTGAACAGCGTCTCGACTCATTCGCGATGATGTTCCAAAAATTTCAGAATGGTCCAGTCAAAGACATTGTCGCGTTCGAATCCTTGTCGGTAGAAGAGACTACTGAAGTTCTTTCGTAGTCTTGTATAATCAGGCGTCTGGGCTTTTCGTTCTCGCACATAGCTCACATACTCTGCAAATGCGGTCGGCAGGTCGTGGCAGAGCACAGCAGGGCTTGCAGCTTGCTTCTTTCCGAGGATAAGGTTGTCTACTTCCTCACTATTTTGTGCTCGCAGGCCTTGCCACGGGAGAGAACCATTCAAGAAGTAGATTAGCATGTAGCCAAGCGATTCTAGATCATCAAAAACCGATTGCTCTGTCGTAATTAGTTAGCCTAAAGCCCAGTATACCTTTGTTGTATAGTTACCGTTTCCAAGATGCCCATTGATACTCGCGTAACGAGCTGTACCAATCAAGCTTGCACTCTTTTTGGACGTATTTGCAAATTCGCTCCAAGCGAGCCCCAAGTCTGTTACAAAAACCTGATTGCCCTTTTTACCTCTACCCATCAGAAAGTTTTCAGGCTTGATATCTCGATGTATAACATCATGCGTGTGGAGAAATTGTAGCCTGTAAAGAAGCTGATCTGCGAGTAGAAGAACGGTCTTTAGTGAAAACTTCCTGCCGCAGTAGTTGAAAAGATCTTCTAGATTGGGCCCTAGTAGTTCGAGTACCATAACCCTATACTCGCACTCGGCCCCAGTCCAATAAAGCCTTGGTATACCGCAACCACCGGCTAGTTCCATGTACGTCTCGGCTTCGCCGTTGAGGATGGAGGGGTAGATCGAGTGGTCCTCAAGTTTGATGGCGACATCCTCATTAGTCTGAAGGTCGAGCGCTTATGCTTTGTCAGTTGTAAGCTGTATCGCGGGAAAGAGAATCGTCGAACCTTGGTAGACGAGGCCAAAGGTACCCTCGCCTAGCTTTGCGACAAGCTGATACCGTTCATCGATACGAACATCCTAGATTTAGTCAGTTGGTAGACATGTGTTTCAAGTGGATGCATCACATACCAGCTGCTTCGTCATCCCGAAAAGACCTGGTAAGACGCGGATCGAATTACAGTTGAAGGGGCCGTAGACACCCGTAGACAACTTGTGCTAGCGTCAATGCAGGTAGGCGAACGACGATCAACGCGGCAGCGTGTCTGCACGCGGCGCGTTGTTTTCCTGGTAGGAATGTTGCGTCTCCACAACAAAGAAAAGGGGGTTGGCTTGGCGTAACGGGTCCCCTCTATCAACCGAAGCTGCCATTCCATGTTCTTACATGACTTTCGCTGCACGCCTTGTTGACCGCACCTTGTTGACCACGCCTTGTTGGCGTAAACATTCCAGAGCCAATGTCCTTGACACTGCGTACAAGCGGGTCTGCTGGGAAGCATGGACGGGCCGCTGGAGAGCCGGACGCAACCCGCCTCCCACATTCCTCCCAGCAGCCAGAGAGCAATAGATGGTCGCCACCTCCCAGTTTCTTTGACAATCTCTCGAAGAAACCTCTTTGCTGGCGAATTCTACGCGAGTTTGACCGTCGTACTCGCCAGCATCCGTACGCACCGCAACCCCTATCACGTGAGGTATCTTCGGCCGAGTACGCGTCTCTCAAGCGTTTCGCTCGCATTGGTGGACCTAGTCTTGACGACGTCAGATCTGTAAGTAGATTGAGGATGCCCTTTCGCTGTGAAACTAACCACGCTTAGTATCCTGAATGCGACAGTCACACGGCACCACCACGACGAGGCACTCAGCCCAATGAATCGGGATCGGCAGCTGGGCCTGCTTCGAGCAAATCCAGAAGCGACACTAGAAAGACATCGGCGTACGATGACACGTTCAAACAACATTTAGATGATCATGGTATAGATCTCATGGGGGAGGGTAAACCAGCCAATCTCGACCAAATTCGACAGGCGTTACGCCAGCGCAGAGCATCTTTATCACCCTCGAAGTTCACTGACGACGACTTCAAAGCGTTCCAGAAGTTCAACTATCGCGTTCAGTCGGGGGCAAAAGTTATGAGTTCTGGATTTCCGACTATTATCGGCAAGAGTGATATTCCGAACGGGCAGAACGTACGATTTGGTAACCTGGCGCCTTTAACCGACGGATCATTGCATAAAGCGCAGCCCGACTTTTATGACGGGTGTCATCCAAACGAATTAAAACACTCTATTCGCGACGAGCTTAACGAGTATATTGTTCCCTCAACGAATGCGTCTAACCCGATCCTACCCAACTTCTTCGCGGAAGCGAAAGGGCCCCGTGGACTATATAGCGAAAGCGCACTACAAGCAAGCTATGATGCAATCTGCGGTGCTCGAGCTATGCTCTCTTTACGGACGTACAATGACGTAGAGACAGCCATCGACGGGAATGCATATACGATCAGTGCGACATACATCGGTGGCCATTGGGAAGGCCAGCTTAGGCTGTACGCGACACATCCAACGGCATCCGAAGAAGCGGACAGGTCTCTAGACTACCACACAACCATGCTTGGAGCCTGGGCTATGACAGATAGCGCAGAAACATTTCGACAAGGAGCAGCGGCAATTCGCAACGCGCGCGAATGGGCTCAAGAACAACGGCAAGCGCTAATTGTCGCCGCCAATGCAAAAGTTTCGGCCACGCCAGCAGCAGCAGCAGCAGCAGCAGCAGCATCGGCGAAGTCAGCGTCAGCCAGTGGCATGCAAGACACGGACAGCAGCTCTTCGGATGAGCTTGCTTCAGATGACATTCGGCACAACTTAAGCCACTCGCTGTCCTTGACACCCCGCAGTCCGACATTGTCCACGGCGCAAAGCAGGAAGCCGAAGCAAAAGCACGCTACTGCCAACCAAGATCAGTAGTCAGCTTGCCATCGTCATGTGCTTTGTTCGAGGTGGACATATCTCTGTACTAGTCATCCAAGGAGTGGCTCCTCATCCTGTCAATGAACAGATGGAAGGTTGTTCGTCTCTGGGCGCAAGCACAAATTCAAATGGCACAAGTTTTTCTGGCGCGTCGAAGGCAGTCCCATGATGTGGGTGGGGGGGGGGAAACCAGGCGGCAAAGGTGCAGGTTTGACCATCGTCGTCAACCAAAAGGAACCAGGTACGATCGGCAGGGGGGGCGAGCGGACGGACGATCAGTTGGGCGCTGTAGAAACAACTGCGAGAGCAACTTGGTGTTTCGTCTTTGGTGGTAGTGGTGGTGGCGTTCATTTCATTATCAACACAAGTACATCACAGCGTGTTAATGCGATCTTTCATCATCCTGGCCGCCTCTGTCTTCTTCTTGCTCATCTCCTTGGCATGTCCCTCGTCACCAAGGACACGGTACAGCATCTCTGCCTTGTCGCACATCTCAATCTGCCCAAGGACATCTTCCAGCTTTTCGTACGCGGCCGCCGCTCGCAGGAGCCACACAAGCGCGCGTCGTGTGGCTGCAGTTTTCGCTTCTTCCAGTGTCTCCTCCACCAGCTTCTTCTCCTCCGGCAGCTCCGTGTCCCCAGCCAGCTCGCGCTCGTCCGAGCTCCTAGATGCCACCACCTTGGTTGCTCCAGTAGCCGTCGTCCAGCACGCGTCGGCGAGCGTGCCCTGCAGACTCGCAACAAGACTCAGGTCTTCCGTCTCGCGAGCTAGGTAGACGACGCTCTCGACGATCTTCTCGGCCTCCTGGCTACTGCCCGCAACGATGAGGACGGTGCCCAGCGCTCCGATGGCATCGAAGAGGACCGGCATGATCTTGACCTCGCGAGCAGCCGCGACCGCACGCAAGGCCAGCGTGAGTCCTTTCTGCGCGCGGCCTGCGCGGGCGAAGAGGCGAGCTTTGGCGACGAGGAGGCGCGCGCGCAATGCGACATCTGCATCTGCACGCTCTGCTGCGGCAATCAAGTTCTTGAGGTTCTCGAACGCGTCGGAGAAGTTGCCCGCGCGAACGAGGCGATCATGGGAGAGCAATGCCGCATGCGCGCGAAACTCGGGTTCAGAGTCCTGACCAGAGACAAGAGACTCAAGGAGGGTTTGCGCAGCACGGAGGTGGTTGTGGTGGAGGCTTTTCTTCAGTTTGACGAGGTTGGTGTAGTTTGCAATGAGCTGGTGAAGTCTCAGGGTTTGGTACGAAGCCAGGGATATAGAAGCAAGGATTCTATCCGCGGCTGCATATTCGCCGGCGACAGCACTGATGTAGGCCAGCCGGCAGCGCGCTCGGATGAGGTCTTCAGCGTCGACCTGGGTCTTCAAGCACTGAAGTATGACGTTGCTGTATGCTGTGGACATGGAAGTGATGCCGAGTCGGGCGTAGACGGAGGCCTGCACGTGAAGTAGGGAGCTCTCGACGGTCGCGATTGCAAACGTGTTGTTCAGCTCAGCTGACTCGACGAGGCGGGCGATGGCGTGTCGCGGACGGTGGCCTTTGGCAAGGTAGAGGCGTGCTTCACTCAGGAGGGCAGAGCTCAAGACACTCCACATTTTGTTCTCTTGGGCCTTTGTCTTTAGAAAAGCCAGACCTTGGGCGTCAGACTCGGAGATGTAGTTGTCAAACTTGCCGTCTCCATAAGCACGATGGATGGTCCTGAAGTGGTGCAGCCAGCTCAAGCTGAAATTGAGGCATACCATGTCTTTGTGTTCGCGGGCGGTGGTGATGGTCTCATGGATGGCAGCAATTGCTTCGTCGTAGCAGCCAAAGGTGAACTGGAGAATAGCCATGTTGAGAAGGGCGTAAGGATAGCGAGAGCGATCTTTACCATTCAGCGCGTAGTCGTAATAGCGGTGCAAGTTCTCGAAAGACGAGGGGTAATCACCTGCATACCATGCATTGAGAAAACTGCTTCGGCGTCAGTTAAAGAGAGAGAGGGGGGCGAAGAGAGAGAGTTGGAACAGTATAGAGAGGATGGTGCAATACCGTGCGTAGTGGGTTAGGCCGGACGCATCTTCTTTGGTGGTCAAGATCTGCTCCAAGTGACGCTTGATTTCGTTGGGCATGCGCAGGCCAAGTTCTATGAGAGACGGTCAGCACACGGCCGTTGTGGCGAGCAAGGCTGTGCAGCTTTTGGGATGGGAAGAGCCCTACTTTGCATCTGTGTGACCTGGAACTCAAGCAGCTTCTCCATGTCATCTCTGCTGATCTTCTGCGGCAAGGCGTCATGATGCGGTTGCTGCATGCCAGACTCGCGGGCCAAGGCGAGCACCGCGGCGATGTTGCCGTCCGAGTTGTCAACAAAGTCGTCGACGTCAAAGTGGTCGGAATGAAAGTTGTCATCAGCGTCCAACTGTCCAAGGGAGGCGTCGTTGGCATCAAGGCCTTCTGTTGCCGGTGCTCTGAAGCGGGTGTAGTCTTGCCACAGGGCCACGGCTTCGTGGAAGGTCAGGCGGTCAAATTCAAGCCTGGCCCTGCGGACGAAGATGCCGATGAGGGAGGCTGGATGCAGCTCCACCAGATGGATCTCAGCCTTCTGCTCCGGGGTGCGACGCTTTGAGCGATAGAAGAGATGGTCCAGACGTCCGTCGCGCGCAAAGAAGTTGAACAGGTCGTTCAAGTTCCTGTGATGGCAGAGAACGTGGGCAAAGCGGACCCACGGCGGCGTCTGGCCATCATCAGGCGCTTCACGGCTCAAGAGGTCTTTCAGGTCCGGAAGCACAACCTCGAACTGGCTAGTTGCGGACGCGGGGGTGCCTGAAGCAAAGTTGGGGACCAGGCGGGCCGTGATGTAAGAGAGCACGTCAATGGTCGCGTGTGGGGGCACAAATCCGTCGCAGTAGAAGCCGATCAGATGCAGCAGCGCCAGCTTGCCGGGATTGAGGAATCTCGGGCGTGACATGGCTCCATGGCGGTCGCGGGGTGGGGCGATTGGCAAGGCGGCGGTTGATGATGATGATGATGGGGCGTGTCGATGGGCTGAACGAGGTGGCGTCGCAAAGGGTGCGCCGGTCGGTCGTCGCGTCCCCACCACACCATGTAGATGTTCAAGAAAGCAGTACCTGACTATCGACACTTAGGCAGCTCCTTTCCGACTGCACTTCCAAAATGTAGCACCTGTGTCCCTACTACATGGGCGTTTGCAACAATATACAAGCTCATAGCGGCTGCTTTTCCGTGTCCATGGTGCTTTTTCCGCAGTGTTCCAAACGCTTGGCAGATCGCTTGGCTCAATTCCTCGAACCTGCCCAACTTCAGCCGAGCTCCTCTCACGGCCACCATCTCCATTCTACCTCTTGCGCAATCCCCCCCCTTCCCCCCCCCGATACCTCAAACATGTTCTCCCGCTCCACCGTGGGTCTCCGCATGGCCGCACGCTTTGCGCAGCGTCGTACTTTCAACAGTGGCGCCGCACGTCGCGCGGCCGAGCAGCCCGGCCAGCAAGCTGGTAACGTGGTGCCCAAGCTCGAGGGCCAGTACGACAATGCCTTCAACCGCGAGCGATTGGCCGTCAAGGAGCACGCCGCCGCCACCGCCGGTACGTATTCATTCCGCGCACATCTGAACAAGGTCCGACAAGTGGATGGAGGGGCTAGCAAAACTGGAGAAGGAGAAGGATGGAAGAAGGAAATTCGGTAGTGGTCTGGGGCTGACACGATTTGCATCACAGAGTTCTGGCGCAAGCTGTCCATCTACGTCGTCGTGCCCGCGCTCATCGTCACCGCCGCAAACACCTGGGTCCAGTGGAACGAGCACTGGGAGCACCAGAGCCACTTGCCTCCGATCGAGGACCGCCCGCAGTACGCCTACCAGAACTTGCGCGTGAAGGCTTACCCCTGGAGCGACGGCGACAAGGTATGTCTCGCCTTTGCTGAAAACTCATCATGGCTCGGGAGCAGAGCTAAGAGAGTTCCCATGTGCAAATGAGCTGAGAGACTAACACAACGGTACAGACGCTTTTCTGGAACGACAAGTACAACATCAACAAGAAGGACGAGTAGACAAAGTCGAACGCTTGAACAGGAGTTGCATTTTCTGAGGGCTCGGTCGGAAGCGAGAAGGAGACGCCGACGCGCGCTACGCTAGCGCTGTGTAGAAGTACCTGTTATGGGATAAATACAAATGCTTCTCTTTTGTCAAATACTCTTGATGTTGACTTGCCTCTCATGTGTCTTTCCTTACCAGGCTGTTTTGCCAGATCGATAGACCGCGACGACTGTCATGCAAGGTGATCTCACGGCAGCCGAGCCAGCTTGACATGGCGATGGAGGACGCTCTGGGATTGCGGCGGCGGCGACGCAGAAGGGAGCCCCTCTGCAACGCTGGATGGCGGACTCTAGGTTCCGGAGGGAGCTTTTGCAACGATGCGATGCGAGCCCCTTTGCACGCCATGGATGCGGGAGCTGTTATTTAGGTAGCTGCCTTTGATTAGATAGTTGCGCTTGCCCTTGACTAGGTAAATGCCCTTGATTAGGCAGATGCCCTTAATCAGGCAGATGCCATTGATCAGGCAGTTGCCCTTGATTAGGCAGATGCCCTTGTTTAGGTAGTTGCCCTTGATTAGGTAGTTGCCCTTGATGCGGTGCGGCGCGCGACGGCCATGGCGCGAGATTGAAGGCATTGAGCCTTGGACAGCGGGACGAGCCTTGAACGACGCCGGTGCTCAGCTGGTCTTCCCCCACCCTGCTTCATGATCCAAACCTTTGCATGTGCAACAAAAACCGCAACTCGAGATTACTATTATCGTCATGGGCTCTATCTTCGACCTCTCAAAATATAAATGGAGTGGCCTTTCGTCTTTACAAGAGGGAAGTTCTGCACATAGCCGCCATCAGAAGCGTGTCGCAGCCTTTGATTGGCATCGTCTCAGCATGTACGCCTCAAGCTTGCAAGGCGGACAAAAATGCGTAGTTGAAGAGCCTGTCGCAATAGGTGGACGCCATATTGTCCGCATACTGACGTTTGAAAACGGCGTACGATGGATTGCTCGGCTTCGGAAACCCGCAAACTCAACTTCGCACGAACAAGCCGACTTATCTGATTCGCTCATGCTACGAGAGGTCGATTGCCTTCGCCTCGTACTCGCACGGACTTCTGTTCCTGTTCCTCGAGTCATGGGATACGCCAAGTCGGATGCTGGATTCGGAGCAGCATTGATTCTGATGGAATGCTTGCCAGGAAACGTCGGCATGGATCTTCACTTCGATTTTGTGCCACGGGAATTCCAGGCCCATTTCTTCAAGCAAATGGCAAACGCGCAAGTGACTACACATCCAACACCTAGGGTAATATATTGATAATAACTTCTTGCGTTTCTCAGGTGCAAACATGTGGCATACTCTTCCCGCGCATAGGAACACCTATTCTGCTTCCAGATGGGTCTGTCGACATTGGGCCTATCCCTGGCATTGGAGGTCCCTTCGAAACGGCTTCAGCCTTCTTCCGCTCTTGGGCCGCAAGCGTCAAGTTTCCGTTGTCAATGGAGCGCGTCAAAGAGTGTTGTGGCAGCCTCGGAGACGAAGTATGGCAGTCTACTGTCTGCTTCCCTGGTCGAATCCTGGAGCTGGCAGACCGCATATCCGAGCATCGAGACCGTGGACCATTTCCCTTGGTCCATGTCGACTACGGACACAACAACATTGTCGTCGACTCCGAGTACAACATGCTAGGTGTCATCGACTGGGAATATGCACTTGTAGCTCCGTGGGAGACGGTCGAGTTCCCTCTCACTGTTCGTGCGACGCCAAAGCCGATGGATTTGCCTGAAAACTACGATGCGGATGGCGCGCCCAAGGACGAGAGACTCAGAGCAAAGTACAAGGAACGAGAGGAGTACGTGCAGGCAGTCAGGATGGCTGAGGCGGAATTGCATACTTCTTCCACACTGTCGGACGTACTTGGCGATGAGAAAACGCAGAACCTTGCGACTGCAATGCGACTCTTTGCTATCGATGGGAAGATGGGGTATTATTCGCGCGTGTTGGATGCATATGAGACTGGCCTGACGAGCTGAGTAAAATAGCATGACTTGCATCGACAACAGCATCTCTGATACAGGCACCCCTTCACTCGTAATCGTGCTTCCTGGGCAAGTGGCGCAAGTCCATCCGAATGACCTCAAGATGAACCCTAGGAGGACGCGGGCCAAGCCCCGGAATAGATTTCTTCGTAGACTAACATCACCACGCTTTTCTGTCCACGTGTTGGACAGCATGGTCACTTGGGATGGCTCAATAAACTCGAGAAGTAGATAGCCAGTGTCCAGGTCGTTCCGGCTCTGCTGGCAGACATAGCACGAAGGGACGGGATATCTTAACCACGCCAGCACGTAACGATGAATGCGATGCCATTAAGGAGTTGCATGCTATCTACATGCGACTTCCAAGCTTTTTAAGTGGCCAATTTGGCCGGCTTATATAAGAATACAAAACAATTAAGGTCACGTGCGAAACAATCGTCATCTGGCATGCATCAACGTGTAAGTTTGTCCGACTACCGAGCCCCTCAATGTTAGCATCGTCTAGCTCTAGAGTCTTTCTTTGTTTTCCCCTGCGATTGCATTGTGCTTCGGAGATGGGCAATAGTCTCTCTTCACAGCAATTACACAAGGCAACAGACAGCCAATCCATTGTGGTTGTGCACGAGTCTGACGAGCCGCAGACTTGGCCGGTCGCTGTTGCTTCTCATGGCGGTCACGGAACTCTTGAAATCCTTCAGGTCACAAAGATCCTCGAGCAAAGCTTTCCATGCTGCCTTGTTGGCACCTCGGCCTTAATTTTCTATGGTGCGAATAGGGTTCGAGGAGTAAGTAACATCAGCGAATCCTCTCACCATTGTCTCACTGTACAAATAGGATTGGCAAATATGCGTTCCATCCGATAACGTCGATCTGGCAGTGCAAATTCTACAAAGCGAACCTTACAGAGCCAACTACACCGCTGTCCCTAAACTGGCCTCTGGCGTACCTGGATCTTTACTACACACGTTCCCTCGCTTTCAATGTAATGCCATTGATCTGTTCTTCATCATTATCCCCGAGGAAGACTGCCACGTCCAGTGTTCACCCGAAAATATACAGCGGAGCTTAAACAACTTGCCATATCCTAAGCTCAATATTTTCGTTCAAAGTCTCATAGACACAACCAATAGGGTTGGTCTCTGCGATGTCATCGATGGTACAGATATCGGAGATGACTGGGCTAAACAGAACTTGGATCTCACAGGCACTAACGATTTATCTTGGGCAGCAAGGAAGAATTGTGATATCATGTCCTACTGTGGAACAAGTGCTATGGGAGTAGAGACCGCTATCGTTCAACGACAGGATTTCTGGAGTGCCGCCGTTGCCAACAAGGAACATCGACTTGGCTTCAAACATCCTCCGGGCCTTTTCGTTACACGGTTTCGGTTAGCCGGGTCTCCTAACCCTTGGGAAGTCTACAGCATGGCATCTTAGTATTTCAGATGGGCTTTGCAGGAGCCATCATCCTCGCAAGTCGTGGTTGATATATCCAATCCAGTCTTCTTGATCAGGATATCGGTATGCATATACTTGACGACAATGTCGAGTTTGCGATTGTTCAAAATGTCTTCTCTCTGCTTGCAAAGTTTGTGAATATTTATGAAGCAGGAGACAGAGGTCTTGGAAGTCATTGTCGGATTGTCGCTGGAAGAAGGCGCCCAATTTTGCCACAAACTGATGACGAACATCAAGAACGTACATAGAAGTGGGTCCTTGTGTTGTCTCAACTGGTACAATTTGCTCCGTGCCACGTGGTAGATCTCGAGGTGTGTTCAGGTTCCCTGCAAGCTTTGAGGACATGCCATTAATTCTAGACTGTGTGGACTGACCTGAAATGATAACATCGACACTGACAGGTTGTGCAGAGAATCCAGGATTCCATGGTTCACCAACGAACACAAAGACTTGCACTGACGTACGACCGTGCACTCGCGGAAAAGCAATTCTCAAAACTCGTTAGAAATGGTCCAATTATGAGCCGGCTGTCGCAAAACGAACCTCTCTTGCGCTCGAAGAACATCTGCTAGACGCGACATATCGGTCCTTACCGTAATGTCCACATCATTTGGCAGTCGCTCACCACCTCTCAAATAGAATGCCCATCCCCCTACGATGGCAAAGCGAATACTATTTCGGGCAAGCACAGTAATTAGGTATCGTGTGGCGAGTCTAAGGTGATTCACAGGGGTCCCTTGAGATAGCGAGTAGAGCTCACCAAACCTGTCGGTATCATATCTTTCACCCGTAGTTTTGGTTCAACCGACCTTTCTGAGAACATGTAATAACGATTTCCTCTTTGACTGGAGTCACACTGAATTGGTA
Source organism: Carpinus fangiana (assembly GCA_006937295.1). Lineage (NCBI taxonomy): Eukaryota > Viridiplantae > Streptophyta > Magnoliopsida > Fagales > Betulaceae > Carpinus > Carpinus fangiana. The sequence goes on from VIBQ01000016.1 coordinate 955,460, forward strand.
CAGATTTGGGGACAGCTTCTATAGTACGGTCTTGAGTCAAAGCCGAGGTATAATTGATGAGCGTCCGAGCAACAGACATGAGCTCTGCAAGAGACAGCCAACCTGGAACACAATCCGTCCGCCCTTGAGCCCATGTATTAATCGACCGTCGCAAGTGAGGGTTCTCGTTACGACGATATCTTGCCAACTTTCATGCTCGTCCTGGATGAGATCCTTTCGCATTGCGAAGTACACTGCCCGACTGTCGGTGCAGAGAATGGCTGTCACTCCTCGACCAAAACCGGCCAAGTGCCACAGCTCAGTCGCTTTCATGATCCCTCGGCCAGTAGCCACCAGGCAGTCTGTCTTCTACGCCGCCGCTCGGCTAGCGTACAGTATGCAAACCATGAGACCGGAGGGATAACTCAGTCTGTAAGACCATCACGACACCGCACATCATGTTTCTCGCGCAATGGGTGAGGATGGAAATCGTTAGGGTAATGAAAGCGGACCGTGGATGCAGGGAAGCTTGCACGATGCATATACGAACACTTGGTATTAATTTTGCAGTGTTCAAGCTTCCCTGTGCAGTGTCCGAAACGCTGGAGGGCGGAAAGTTCCCTTCCTTCCTTACTTACAATAGTTTCGGCCCGAGATGGTTGCTGCATCGACAACCGCTTGCTTTGTGGCTTTTCTCCTGCCGTCCTGACACAGCCTGTTTATTGATAGCTGCATGCCCAGTCAATGTCTACAAAGTAATTTTCAATCTCATTAGCCCAGTCACAGCACCTGGTAGCCCAATACGCGCGCGACTCCTGCAATGCTCCAGACTCTAACCGCAACCGCGTCTTCTTCCAGTCAGAGTCACCTTCCCTCTCCGTCCCCAAACCATACGCCCAAACCACGAAAAAGACAGCGATCGAGCGCGTCCACTCAGTGCAGTGTTCATTCTATAAACAACAAGCGAGCACGAGCTGCCTGCGCCGAAGACGACATTCCGTACACACATGAGCACCAGGAGACCGATCCGCTGGCGCATTGGGTGGAGCATCACAGGTGGGCACAGTATCAAGATATAGACCCAGAGAGCATGAGTCTGCCCTCGAAAAAAAGAGACGCGAGCCAGAGCAGGAGCACATCCGTGCACTGGTCCCAACGGTATCGAGAACTAGCACAATTTGGCATCCATACCGAAGATCGGCGCCTGCTGCGCACTGATAGCCGACAATTCTGCGAGCGGATGCTGGAGGAGCGTTTCCAGCAAGTGCAGTATAGCAATATCCCGCCCGAAAAATTCCTTGATATGTCGGATCGTGCTCAGTTTCTCAATGAAAACCGCATACAGCGCGACATCACGCCTTGGGTGCTCCCATCGCCTGAGCTGCTGCACCTCTGGGATGTGCAAGGGCTGCAAGACCTTCGTGAGGAACTGAACGCCGAATGGATCCAATGTTCTGCTATGGGTTGGAAACGCCCGAAGCCTGATGTGACCATCGGTTTGTCACCCAGCACATTCGATCGCGAGGAGCAATGCAGGCTACAAGCACACGCTATGCCTGATGGCCCTTTCTATTTTACCGCTAACATCTGCTTCCCATTCTTGGTTTGTGAAGCTAAGTCCGGTCGAGTTGGCCTGAATGAGGCAGACGGACAGAATCTGCATAGCGCCGCTATTGCGGTGCGCGCTATCTTCCAATTAGCCTCTCGTGCTTGGGGGTGGAAATCTGAGCGAATGATGCGAGAGCTTGACGCTCAGGTGCTTGTGTTCTCGATTTCGCATGATGTTGACTGTGTGTATCTGTCTGGACACTTTGCAGTGTGCGAGGATGCCAATGACATCTCGGAATTGCATTATTATCGCCATTCACTACGGCTGTTGAGCTTGAAGGCAGGTGACGGCTTTCAACGACTCGTTTCCTACAACTTCGTTCGAAATCTCTATGATCACTTCGTGCCGAAGCATGTAGCGCGGCTTCGCGCTGCCGTTGCAGATTTACCCACGCAAACAGCTCTCAGCCTCGTGCCAAGTATGCCGTCGGACGGAGCGGACGATGATGGCGATGCGTGCGACGCTGATACTGCGTCGGAAGGTAGTCGAGGGCGCAAGCAGGTCCGACGGGAGCCAAGCAGTGCGGCCATGGTGACCATGCGAAACCATCATGCTCAGCTCATGGAGCAACTGGCGCAGCGAACGGCAGAGCTGGCGCAGCAGAGAGAGGACAGCGCGAAGCAGCTGGCGCAGCAGAGAGAGGACAGCGCGAAACATACGGATCGGCTGAGCCGTATCATCGAACTGCTCCAGGGACAGGGTAAAAGATGACTTGGTTGCAGCAAGATAAGTCGATTATGCATTAGCCAATGACATCAATGTTAGCTCCCCTTTCTTTCTCGTTGGCTCCTGCTCAGACTATCTACTGGGGCGAGACGGGCCAACTTCAGCTTGTGGCGAGAATCTCCCACGGAAGGGTAGCCTTCTTCGCAGTCCAAGATTTGTTGAACTAGTGTCCAATTTCATGACTGGTGGCTCCCCTTGCTGCTTCTAGCACACGCGACCTTGCTCCCTACGCAACTCCTTAGGCAACTCTGCGCCATCTCAATTCGCCATGAGCGGAGTTATCTCAACCAGCACGCCCAACCGCGGCATCTGAGGTCCCACCCATCGTCTCATTTCGTTTAACCAAGAGACTGAAAACTACCCGCGAACCAGTTGATGCGCCGCCGACTTCGGTCATGTAACGCTCGTTTGGATATTCATATCGCTATATCGGAGGTACCCCTGGCGCTAGACACAGTGCTAGACGCAAGCTTTGACAGCGTCTAATAGACAGAAGCCAGCACCCGGGGTAACAAGTCTTTCAAAAGTAAGAGCGCAAGAAGTGCAGACAGCCAGGGTATCAGCAGTAGCAGTATGAGAACCATGATTGCAATCTTTAGTGCCTTTGGACGAACATGAGCAAATGCATAGGCATTTGCAAGATGCTAGCGGCTACATCAGCCATACCTCCACATGCCCCTGCCATTACGCTTATCCCAATCATGCCGGCTGCTTCTGTTGCTTCCAAGAGGCCCAATCTGAGAGGCGCCATTCTGCACTACAGAGCTCAAGTTAGGGATCTGACGTTTTGGTAGAAAGGGTTAAAGAATAAATTTCGTACCAACGGGAAAGAAAATCGGTATTTTACTTGAAAATATAATGTTCTGTTGAACTTCCAGTCAACCATAGCATAATTTCTAAAAACGCATTGAGGTCGGTTTGCGGTGAAGTTATCTTGTCGTCAGAACTATACCATCCAGGCGTTCTCTTAATTGGCTTGTCGGTAATATCTTCCTCAATCTTACAGCAGCTGCCGAAGTCAATAAGGATTGGTATACCGTGGTCGTTGAACATGATATTTGAGGGTGTAATATCGTTATGAACAAAGCCAAGCGAATGTAAGTGTCTGATTCCGTCAAGTACTCCCCACATGCCTGAGAGTAAATCTTTCGCTACTAAGCGATCACTCAAGATAAATGCCGATTTGTTCAAGTGCTTAGGATTAACTCGTTGCGCTAAGGTCTCCTTGTATTGTTGGAAGCAAAGCCCAGACACTCGACCTTTAGCGACCACACAGCCATAATAGGTGGCTAGGTTTGGGTGTGGGGATTTCCTTAGTAGCTCGCAGACTTCTAATTCATGGCGAATGGCGCTCTCCACATCAATTCCGTATGCGCAAGCGAAGAGATCTGGGGTTTTAACGTAGCTTGACGTATTGGTAGGTGTAACCTTCCAGTCATCCAGGACTAATGGCCCAAATCCATCTGGTAATAGCTCTTTAACGTCGTACATTTGACTGAAATTTTTAGGTTGATGTAAACTGTCGGTCCATTTGCCGTAAAAAAGACTCCCGTTATACTGAAAGATGCCTTCTACATAAGAGAATTGCCGCCCTATACCGGCTATTTTGAATGACTCCCGACTTGACTTGAGTTCCATAATTGGAACTAGTGATAGGAGAGATGTCTAATAGAGTGATAGCCTGAGCTAAGGCGAGGTAACAACGGGGCTTTTGTAGGGAAGCCGTGAAGCTGGCAATAGCTGTACGGAAACGGTCCGCGTTCTAAAGAGATATTATGTTCGCGCACGAGAGGCGAGACCTGTACAGCTTATTTAATGTCTTTCTCGACTAGTAAATAAAATGATTTACAATCTAGCTTTCCTAACTGACTTAACATCCCGGTTCCATCTCTAATGGTTAAATATTCCTATAGCTGCCGTCAGTAGATTTAGCGATAGAGCCGAGCCAATGCCGCTACTTACGTTATTTAGTATTTTTCGGTTTATACTTGATAGAATCGGGACAATCCTCTGAGCCACAGTCTAAGGTCTTCTTCGGATTACTAACCAACCACGAAGTCCAGCTGCAATTGTCGGTAAGCTCTTTTATGAGACTAAAGTTTATCTAAGCAAGTTAACATCGGCACGTAAATGTGGTTATTTTGAGTGCTTACGTTGAATGATCCTTCTTTAGTAATGTTAGTACGGAATATACGCCCGGTTTGGTAAGCTTATGCTGGTCTCTTATATAGAAGGTATAATCGTTTGGAACACCCTAGTGCAAGGAGGTCTGAAGTGATCCATCTATATGCTCCTCGTGGTTCTCTTTGCAATAAGGCTTGTGATAAGATCGTCTTCATCGTTTCAGCGTCGAATCATATTCATAAGCGAAAGGCAATGTAACAGATCGACCAAACAATCAAAGGCCGATCTGTGGAGGAAGATTGGAAGGACGCCAAGATCTTTTGGTCACACCTCCACCAAATAACTGAATGCAATAAGGGCCAGCCTCTGACTGATGGCAAGAGTCGCTTCTACTCTCCCTATTTGGGTTAGGTCATTAAATACCTGCGTCACAAAGTCAAGAGGTGCAGCTCTCTCGGAGGAATATTGAGTCATCTGGTGTAGTGGAAGCGTAGAATCTTTCCAAATAAGATCTAGCTGATGTGGTGCTATAGTTGGTTCTTTTTTTATAAGCAATCGCAGACGTTCAATGAGCTAGGCTCCTTTATTCGACGACCCGTGTTCGTTATCGTCTACGCTGCAAGGTCTTTTACGCTTTCTTTGCGTGCTCGCCGAAGGAACTATGCCGCTGCTGCATAAGAACTTGACGATAGTTTCGTGTGATGCGAAAGAGAATATAGCCTCTTATACACCCATAGCCTCCTAGAATGCGTATTAGACCCAAACATAAGGCTGCAGTTGGTGATTGCAGCGCATTCCACAGGATATAAGCTCGTCCAAGGTAACGCCTCGCAAGAAGTTTACAAATGGGGTCGTTGTGGAAGCCATTGCGTAACGTCCCTCCCTACGTGGCGAGAAACCCTGCGTGGCGAGAAGACTAGCAGGTACATAGCCTTCGAACGTATTGATATCCATAACTCAACCTTGCTGGCGAAAGCGTTAACATGCGTGATATGCTGCAGTCAATTCTGATGACCTTAGATATCAGCATTTTGCAATAGTCGATAAAGGCCTCATATCTCACGACCGGCGACGACAACCCTCTAGCAACAGCAATGCCAACCTGTAAGTACTGCAAAGCTTTACAGTAGAAGCTTGCCTAACAAGAGAGCTTCAGTACTTGTATAGAAAGTCTCGTCAGCTTCGGCACGTGCGTCCTTGCAGGAACAAGTATACCTCAGTTCCAAGCCGCGGCGCCTTTACCAAGCTTTCCGGAGATCTTCGGGAAGGTTTTTCTATTGTAGAAGTGCGAACCTTACCTGATGTGCGAATTTCTGGGACTGAGCCTAACAAGCCCGTTGTCGTGAGTCTGCACGGGGGAATTGAACGTATCTGGATGATATTTCATTCTGTATTTCAGACCATAGTCACGTGCGTTGCAGCCAATTCGGCAGGACTAATGCCCCGCACTTATGTTGACCTGGTTAAACCTTGTCATCATCAACATTCCTTCGCATGCTTTAACTGCGATATGTGTACTGCGATCAAGATCAAAAAATACTACAAAGGATGCACGGCAGATCCGAGACACATCGCCAGTGAAAAGGAGCAATTCGTTCTTTGCGAGGATGGTCAGAAGCTGGGACACGCCTGCATGTATTTGACAGCTAAGGATGCTGTCACCGGGTCGACTATGCAAAAGGGAGAATGCACAGAGTGCATGCCGCCCCTGCCAGGAACAGCCAAATAAGAGGTACAAATGCTCTGAATACCCAATGGAGTGCGCAGGAGCCAGAACTAAGCCCTCCGCAAAGTGAGAAATCTTAGCGTGATGGCGGTCGCTGTACAAAGAGCAAGAGAAAGACAGAATGGGAGGGACATGCTTGAAGGAAACGACCCTATTATCTGGATGCAAGGTGTAAGTCTGTACCTACGTCGCTGAGAGTACCGCTGCTCTGTTAACGTCAGTAGTTAGACTTCGTGTAACTCTACGGAAAGGTTGCTGGGTCCTCACCTTCTTCGATTATATCTATCAACATCTGAGAGGCATTATCGTATTGCTGTCGCCAGCAATTGTTAATAATCGCTTGACAGACTGGGAGCGTTGTAGTGTCTGGGAAGTCGCCGCTGGCAAACTTCTTCTCGATGGTGCGTGGCACTTCTTTGTGAAATGGCGGTTGACCACTGAGGATTTCAAAGAAGGTAGAGCCAAGGGCGAAGATATCTGCTTTGAATGAAGCATCTTGCGTGTCTGGCAGAGAGTGTGCACTTGAATAGGTGATGAGAGCCTCCTTGCCGTTGATACCTGATCCGCCAAAGTCGCCTACGCGAGTCTTCCAGCCCTCATCGAGAAAGATGTTGTAGCAAGAGACGTCACCATGTAGGACTCCTCGAGAGTGGATGAATACGAATGTCTCTGTAATCTCCTTGATCCAACGTATCTTGGTCTGCACATCGAATATTGGCCGTGAGCGTTGGAGATTCGCTTTTTGGAATGTCTCGTTCTGGAGCACTTCGCGTATACTGCCATACTTGACACGGCCTAGAACTGTATACGCGTCTATGACGCCGAAATACTTGAGTATCCCATGATGTTGCCCGAGGTGTCGGTATATTTCTCGCTCCCGCTCTGCCAAGTCCACTGATTCTTGATCGTCCTCGAGGGGACTTTTGAATACTGTATCAGGCGCAAATACAATGGAGTTCGAGCCACACCCAATGATTTGCTTATCGGTGAAGCAAAGGGAATTGAAGGCTGGGCGAGCCATTACCCATATGGGCACGGCTTTCGCCTGTGGGCGGTTTTAGGTTTGGATGTATATGGATGGATGGCGGTAGCTTTCTCAATAGCTGTGCAATTCGTGTGGGATGATAAGGGCAGTAGATCGCCACGAAGGTGGTTTGGCAAGGAGGAGAGACATCTTCGAGAGCTGTGCAAAAGGCCTTTCCTTGGCACTCAGTGCCAGAAACCAGAAACGGGCCGGCACTCGATCGTACCACAAAGACACTTGTTGAAATCAGATCGGGCAATTGTGGTAGAGTCCGAAAGTATGTCAGATTGCGCTCCAAATATGGACGTAGTCGCGGTCAACTGTTGGTATTCTGTCGGTGGTGTATGATGACGTGGCAAGCTGCACCTATCCGTGGCAGTGGAAGGACGCCAAGAGCTTTTGGCCATCCGTGGGACCAAGAACGGAAGACTAATGTATATGCAGAAATCGCGCGGCAGACTAATCAGTCAGAGCGCACGATCCGCAGGCGATTCTATGGCGGACGTGCCCGCCGCCGTGGACGAATGCCAGTCGACACTAAGCTGAAGTCAAGCAAGCTCTCTACTCGCGGATGGGCGAAAGGTTCGCGCGATAGGGATATTCCGCGCAATAAACGCCGTGTAAACGTGGTGTCTCACGAGCAACAAGCACATTCTAGCCATGGCTGTCTACGACCCTCACATTTTGGATATAGCTATTAGGTATGTCGATACTATCGTCTCCAAAACGGAACGTGTCTGAAAGTTTGGACGAGTCTCCTTCGATGCGCCTATGGCCCGATTTATCGTGGCCGCCGATCGATGGCTTATCTAGTAAGGAAACTGGAAAATGCACAGCCATCTATTCGATGCGTGAAATTAGGGACCTGCGATACCCCAACAACCTCCTCTCATGTTAAAGCTTCCTATAGTTGCTGGTTTTGGCCTAAAGCGCAATACCCAGTGGCATCAAAACCCAGATTCGAAAGGAGTTTTCTCATACCGTTCTCCTGGCGTCTGGACATCCCAGCGAGCAAGAAGTCCGCGACTGTCTGCGCCGCGCAACGTCCAACCACACAAGCTGCGGGATCTAGAGGTTTTGCTGTCAGCCACATGGCGAATTCATACACAAAGAAACATGGCGCATAAGAGAGACATGAGAAGCATGTGCAGTCGAAACTTACATGTTCTCGTGGACCCGCTACCAAGCCTCAAATTTTGAAGTAACTTATTGGATAGCGCCAGCCTCGGGGTTGCCGCTCATTCAACTTTTCAATGTGGTGACAAGCTCCTGCACTTGCTTTTCAAGCTGCTGCATCTGCTGCTCTCGGCGCTCGCCAGCCTCTCGCTGCTGCTGCATCTGATCTTGCATCTGCTGCTCTCGGCGCTCGCCAGCCTCTCGCTGCTGCTGCATCTGATCTTGCATCTGCTGCTCTCGGCGCTCGCCAGCCTCTCGCTGCTGCTGCATCTGTTCCTCTCGACGCTCACTGACTTCCCGCTGCTGCTCGAGTTGCTTCATTAGCGTGGCCATCTGCTGCCGCATGCGCGCGTCCACTGTGTTCGCCGGATTGATCTTGCGCCGAGCTCGCTTGTCTGGTGACCCATCGCTGCTCTGTGATGCCTCGTCAGAGCCTGGCGAGCCGAAACCTTCCATCTCGGAGCCGCCTATCTCACTCTGTACAACACTCGGAGAGGTCACCTCAGGTAGTTGCGCAAGCGCTGTCTGGATACGTTGCAAGTGCAGCGGCGCAAATTCGTCATACACGTTACGCACAAAGTTGTAGGCCGTTAGCCGTTGCTGTCCATTATCTGCCATTAGGCTGGTGGTGGAAATGTGATGTCGATAATACTTGCGGCTCGCTGAGTCTGGTTTATTTTTCAACGCATAATGACCATACAAGCGGACGGTGTCATGATTGTGCGAGACGGAGAACACCAAAACCCGGCCAAGTAAATCATTTTTAATCTCCTGTGCGTTCGCTCCATACGCATGTTCGTAAAGTGCGAATAGTGCATGAATAGCGATCGCCGCGCTGTTGAGGTTTTGTACATCGGCAGAGGCTAGGCCTGTTTGGGGAGACTTACTCTCACAGATGAGGAATGGGTAGCTGAGATCTGGCGTGACGAAGCCAGGTCGGTCGGTAGTCGTATAGTTGCGAATTTTGGCGAGCTCGTCCTCGGTGAAGGCCGCCGCCGATAGCCCAACGGCGAAGTCCGGTTTCGGTCGGGTTTGTCCTAGAGAGATGCAGTCTGTCCAGTCCCGGTTTAATTCCTCGTCAAGGACGTCCATACCGGGCACACCATGAATGGCAAGTAGGCTCGGCGCAGGCGCGATCCATGGAAGAATATCCCGTTGCACCCTCGACTCATTACGAGATCGCGCATGGGCCGAGATGATGTGAAACTTGTCGGGTGGATATGGTGCGTAGGCGACAGCGTCCCGAGTTTCCTTTCGAAGTAGCGTCAAGAGCTCTACATCCGCCTGATGCTGGGGAGGAAGTGGATCTTCGGCGAAGACACCATTTGCGTTCAAGGTTTTTTCGGCCTTTGTCCAATGACTGCTCTGCGAACTGCTCCGATCACGTTTCGACGAAGCATTGGAGCTGCTTCCCGCCATGAAGTACGATGTAGGCCACTCCTGAGTAGCAGCCCAAACGGCGATGTGTTCGGCTTCCTTGCTCGGAACTCCCGGTGGAGGTTCGGTTCGGAGGTGTTTGCGAGGGTGGGGGAGCGGTTCGGCAGTGTGGATAGACGTGCAGAAAGCGGTAGGACCAGGAGAGGATGATCGCTTTCGTTTACGGTTTCGGTTGCTTGTGTGTTCGGAGTGTTGGGGGGAGAATGATGGGGAGGGCAGCTGTTGAGCCAAGTGTGGTTCGACGTCGGCTCGTGGGTCTGAAAGGGCTTCGGATTTCACTGAATGATTGTGGGATAACGACGGCAACATGCTCGATGGACGTATAGTTGACTGTCTGCAATGGCGCCTCACGATAGGTGTAAGATGCTTCTTGGACTGAAGGTGGGCATGTGTCAGTTGGCGTGAGTCTGGTCAGCATGAGTGGTGGGCGGGCTTCGGATCATGTAGCCGCCAAGCTACAGCGCGCACGTGATTAAATTCGTAAGTCTTGGCGGCCATCTTTGTTTTCGGTGCATCATAGCCAGTCCGACTCCTGCCACTTGAAGTCGCTTACAGCCGGTGCAGCTGGCGCCCGCTGCAAACCCATAGCCTGCTCGACTCTGCGCTTATCAGCACAGTTCAGTGTGCAGTCGTTCGTACAATTGCACGATACAGTGGCGGTCGGCAAAGTCTGAGTGCACGGCGCAGTAAAATTATGACCAGTCTTCTGCAACCCAATGGCGTGGATAAGATGCTTGCCTGGATTGATCGGATCAACTCCACGCGCCATTCGGGACTCTTCGCTCGATCCGCGAGACTGACCAACTCGCTTTGACACTGGCCGCGCAGACTCGGCATGCGATCCTGGTGAAATTAGGCAGTCTCGTACGAGCAATCCGTGCTCAGCAAACAGTCAATGTCCGATCGGCTCCTGATAAGGTTTGCGCCGCTGGCTCAAGACTAGTCGCAGTTCCATTCGAGTGCGTATTCCATCTGGAGCCAACCAGGAGACGTCTCCCACTAGGCACGATAGAGGCAATAACGCGAACGGCGTATGAACGGTGGGTACGGTGAGAACACCCCTCTTAGCGCTGGCTCTTAGTGCTTTATGGGATGCGCTAAGGGCGCTGGGAGCGCTTGGTGTGGTGACGCCTAGGCGCGACTAGATTGGGCTCAGCGACCACCTACGCGGTCTATCCAAGGCACATTGCGTGCGCAGTCTGCACCGCCTGTTCGAACGTCCGCATCTGATTGAGCGCACAAAAGTCGTCCGACACGTGCTGAGGTCGCAAACCCCGAAATGATCCTTCACTTGTCCACTAGGTGGCTCAGTTGCATGTCGACCGTTTGGCACACCCACATACACATGCCTCTTCGGGGCAGGTAGCCGTCTGGCGTGCGGCGGGAGCTTGTAGCGTGTATTGATTGCATCAAGCACGCTGTCGCGCCCAAGCGAGCCCAACTCGTCGAACATAAGGGTCATGTCCGGCTTGTTGTCCACCTGCACCAACTCTTACGGCCAGACACTATGGCTCCGAGGGCCAAGGGCAAACGTAATCCCAGCAACCCTGTACGGCACGACCCACACGTCCTAAGTCAGCGTCTGAAGGAGAGGAAACGAGAGGTTAATGATTTCAAGGATGGCTGCCAATATATGATGACGAAGTGCGGCAAAGATGGCGCGAGAATTGCGGTGACCCTCGATTATAAAGGGTCTATAAGGAAGGCCTTCTTATTTTATTCTCACTTTAATACGGAGTATTATCCAATCGTAGATAAGTTTGTGGGTCGACCCTCACGAAGCTTGAATTTTACTTATGCTGATCTCTTCGATAGCGCAGGAACAACCCAAGAACTAACTGCTATGAACCTCGAGACCTCCGAGACGACAGCAGCGAATCGAACGAGTAGGACCATAACGATGACGACGGCGACTCGGTAGAGCTCGTAGAGTTCGACATGGATGGTCCGCTGGCATCTAGTCAGCAGACACCTCACCACAACCCACCCTCCAGTAGGGGCTTCTGGCAGTACGTCTCCGGTGGGCCATCCCATTGTACAGTGGTTCCACAGCAACATGGACACGAACAACCACCAGTATTTCATGGAAATCAGCACCCGTTACAGCAAAAGTTACATCATCCTCCGCCTCCTCCTCCTCCACCTCATCATCATCATCATCATCATCATCATCATCACCATCATCATCATCATCATCATCATCATCATCATCATCATCATCAGTCATCTCAACAGTCGCCTCACCCGCCGTCTCATCAACTGTCTCATCCGCCTATTCAACAGCCCCACCAGCCATTACTTCAACAACAAGAACAACAACAACAACAACAACCAACTCAATACACACAAATGCCAAAGTCGCCGTCGGGGCCACCCCAGCAGAACAACCTTGGTAGGCTGCCACACGCCCCTCAGCCAAATGTCCAGACTCGGTCCATGGACACAGGCGACGCAAAAGGCAGTCTGCAAAGTGCTCAGCAGAGTGCTTTACGCGCCGCAGCCGGGGGATCCCAGAGGAAAGCTAATGGCAAGCTTCGAACTGTCTCCGCACTGAAGAGGGCAAGGTTTGCGCGACCACCGTCGAAAGCTGAGCTGGCAGAGACTCTATACAACGAGCGATTCCCTAACAAAGTATATGCATTCTCAAGTCAATAGTCTGAATTTGACCTATCTCTCTACATCTCCAGGCGCCTCCATCGTCGCATAAGTGAGCTGCAGCCGCTGTCCGCCGAATCAGAAAACCAAGGGCGGCTACACAGATGGCTGATGCTACTTTAAGAGTCGAGCTCCTTCCCCTGCCTGCCTGAGTGATACGCACCAAGTCGGCCGGAGAGAGCCGCACAGATGAACAGAGTTCCATGGGTCTCGCTGCACCGCTATGCAAGTAAGATCGTCTTCGAAGAGCACGATGACGCCTATAATGTTTGTCGTGCCCGAGACCGTCCCAGCCTCGTGGCGCTCGTGGGAGGATCTCCCAAAGATGCCTTTGTGAGGAACACCCTCTTAGCTGCCAGCATACCTTGCGCCCGTGAAAGTCATGGTGGAATCCGATTCTTACTCCATCCATCCAGAAGGTCCGACGCGGCACCGATGTTCGTGGCCGACTGTAGTCTGCACAACCTCTCGGCCACGCAGATGGTCCCAAGCACCCACATAGGCCCAAAGCGCGAGAGAGTAGTCGACCCAAGGCTCGTCTCGGGGGATGTCAAGAGCCAGTTTCAGCGTCAGCGGATCGTCGGCTTGTCCTTCTAAGCCGCCGTCATGGCGCCGTTTGTCGATGCCTTTTGCTTCTTCCTATCAGACCTCGGCGGACCCAGGGGTGCTGCGCAGGCAGTCGCGAAGATGGTCTCCCACTACAAGGCACCCGACGTGCCCTGCTGGACTCTGCCGTGCGCCCTGCTGATCTCCTGTCGCGAAATCAGCGAGGCTCCGGACGAAGGCCCGGTAGACTTGATCGTAAGAGAGATCCGGCGGGAAAACGTTGGACTCGATGCTGCAGCGGCGCGTGAGAGACTATTTGAAGTCTTCCGTTCAGTCCAGGTGATTCGCCACGAGGACGTCAAGGTCCCCGACCAATCCCAAAACCTGTGGGCTTGTCTGGAGCCCCATCTGGACGTGGCCAAGGACCTGCGCGCCCAGGCCCGCCACCTCAAGGCACTCTTCGGCAAAGCTTTGGATCATTTCTGCTGCAGCGACTCCCTGTGTCGTCCCTTCCCGCTCTTGGAGCATGCCAGGAGAGCACCCTTCGAGCGAGACCTCTTCACCGACCATCTAGTCGAGATACTTGGCCAAGTCGCGAACGGCGCCCACTTATCAGAATGGGCCATACCGCTCGTGTCGTCCGCGCTCGTGCTTGACAGCTGTCCACCCGGCGCACACTGTAAGTCTTCCTTTCCCGCTGCCATGGAGAAGATCGGAGGCTGACGGCAAAGACTTTGAGCTCTCTCTGCTCTTCTCCTGCTTGTACAGAGACAGCTGCAGCAGTACACGTTCGTCGACAAGTACCAGAAGAATTTCGTGGCAGATATAAGCCTGCGGTTCGAGGAGTCCTACCTCGCGCTCGAGGATGCGACCGCCCGGTACCGATCCCGGCTCGAGGCCATCCAAGGGCACCTTGGCCAGGTGAAGACCAACAGGGTGTGCCTTTGTTGCCTTGTGCGCAAGCCCGAAAAGGCTCTGCCGTGCGGGCATGCCATGTCCGACGCCTGCATACGCGCCTTTGGTCGCCGCTCTGATTCAGAAAAGCACACTTATTCCTTGGCCAGATGCATCTTGTGCGGTTCGTCTTTCCCCTCGGAGACGTCGAGCTTTCGATTCATCCCTCCCACGGCGGGCATCCACATCCTGAGCATTGCTGTACGCTCTCGAGCTACGCGTGAAGTCGCTGGCTCCGCTGCGCTCCTTCTTCGACCTCGATTGCGGCACCTCTTCCGGCGGACTGGTCGCCATAGCCATGTTCCTCAAGTCCTGGGATCTCGTGGAGTGCATCGACAGGTTCGAATCTCTGTCCGCCAAAGTCTTTCACCGTCCTTTCATCTTCCCCAAGCTTGTCAATTTTGCGTTGTCCTCCATCAACGACTGCATGTACAGCACCGATCGTATCGACGAGACGTTTCAGTCCGTGTTTGGTCGCGACCTGCGCCTCTTCAATCCACTTTGCAGCGACACAAAGGTGGCCGTCACCACCGTCGACGTGCAGGACTCGGCAGCCTATTTGCTGTCAAACTACAACGGTGGCTCCCGTCCACAGACCACAGGCAAGTCTGGCGTTACTTTGTCCTGTCTGTGATACTAACCGTGAGGCAAGGATACTCCATGCTCAGGCCACGCCATGACTGCGACGAGGTGACCATAAGCGACGCGTGAGTTGTCCTCTCCTGCTCGAAAGACTCCCGCAAGAGGCCCCGCCTGACCAGAGAGACAGGGCGAGATGCACCACCGCCGCACCTTGGTATTTCAGGCCCAAAGACCTCGGAAACCTAGGTACATTCCAAGACGGCGGCCTGCGCTACAACAACCCCATCGCCGCGGCCAAGTACGAATGCGGCTTCGTGTGGCCCGAGAAAGGCGAGCCTGACTTTGCGCTTTCCCTAGGCACCGGCATCGCCTGTGAGCCTCGCCCACCGGCGCAGGTGAATACTCGATGGGACTATTCCCCTATGAGAATGCTCCGTTTCTTCTTGAAGACCATGGACAGCGAGTCGGCGTGGGAGGCTTTCCGTGAGACTGTCGACGAGGCGGACAAGTACCGCTACTAACGACTCAATATCAAAGTGACCGGCAAAGAGCCAGCGATAGATGACGTGTGCTCAATGGAGCTCCTCAAACTCCAGGTCATGAGGTACATAATGTCGGAGGGCCGGCTGCGGAAAGTCGAGGATGCGCTCTGGGCCTGTATGTTCTACCTTGAGCTCGAGGACATGCCTGTCTACGAGAAGGACAGGTACAATCGTGTCGGCTGGATCCACTGCCGTGTCGAGCTGGGCGCAGGCGGACGAGACGATCTCCTCGACAACCTGCAGCAGTCGTGCTTCATCGTCAATGGCAAAGAGATCCCGTGCGTTGGCCGTGTCTCCCGGTATAGTACTGTGCCCTTCAAGAGGCCGGTGAAGTTTGCGGTGAGTTCGTTGGACGCGTCCGTCAACATAACGATCAAAGGAGTCACAAGCGAGGAGCGGCGGATCAGTGGCCTCCCACGTACCGTGGAAGAGCTTCTCCGTGCGCAGCAGCTCGTTGCACCTTTTGGCCGTGACGACCACTCGCGCGACGAGAAGGTCCTGCCCAAGCTTCCGCGCGAGCGCCACGGCAGCCGGCTGTCAAACCCCCGTCGTCTCAGATCATCCTGCCTCCAGGCCTGCTCTGAAGACGCAGAGATGCCACATGGAAACCCACAGAGCATTCCCTTCTTGATGGATCTGGGGCCGACTTATACGCAGATAGACCTAGTTCCGGAGAAGAAGAAGAAGGAGGAGGAGGAGAAGACGGTACGGTGGGCGGGGTCTGTCCTGTAGACTGTTCAGTTTTCGTCACAGCTATGCAGCTCTCGGATCTTGTTTACAGCATCGCATATGCTCTCGACCCTGTAATAATCGCGTAGTGACTAAACGTCTCCCGAGGCTC
The DNA here is from genome assembly GCA_006937295.1 of Carpinus fangiana. NCBI lineage: Eukaryota > Viridiplantae > Streptophyta > Magnoliopsida > Fagales > Betulaceae > Carpinus > Carpinus fangiana. Next base: position 971,381 of record VIBQ01000016.1, read on the forward strand.
GTATTCGCCTTGCGTTCTGGCAATCTGCTGCCATGACTATTCTGCGATGCTTTCGTTATTCTGGTGGACCGTGGCCGTGCGTTGTGTGAAATTGGGGCCAGAGGAGATATGCAAGCTTCGAGAGCGAGTGCGAGTTCGCTCCAGCCAGCTGGCCTGTTGCAGTCGTATACGCGTGGCTTGCCTACGATCTGTGCATTGCCATTGCCAATCCCGCAGACTTGGAAGCGATCAACGCGAAGCTCTTGAGTGAGTCTTGTTGTCTTTGGATCATCAACGGACGAAAATGGAAGGGAAGCGAATAGCGACTTACATGAACCACCTTTACTTTGTTTTGAAATATTGGAAACGCAAATGTCATGGTCAGAATCCCTTGGATCGTATCTTGGGATTCTAGCTGACGACGCGCAGAATCGATGAACAGAACGTCCTCTGCAAGATGCTTCGAATCTTCGCACTGCGGTAGCTCCTGCAGGGAGAGTCGCGCAAATGCTGCGGAGCCTCGAACGGAGTAGATCATCTTCAGAATCTCCGGGTATATTTTGTTGGTGGCTTCGAAAGGTGAGGGTCAATGTTGAGCTCTAAAAGGTAAACAAAGCATCGGCGCCGGCGGCAATTTGTTGTTCCGGCCGGTGGGGGTCATGGCAACCTGCCCCCAAGCGCCCAGCAGTAACCTCACGATTAATCCTTTACTTTCAATGGCGCAGGAGAGCTACAGTAGAGTCTCTAGTGACGGAATCACAGTCACCCTGGAAAGCTCTGGGTCTCAATGGAGCACTCGCGAGCTCGAATATGCATGTGTCCGATTGCACAAGGACTGCGCTGCAACTGAGTTCCTCCCACCAATCCCAAAAGACGGCGCCATTTATGATTCAGCACAGCGAAGAATGTGCAAACCTTGGAACGACATTCGATCGGGGAAGGATTCCTTTCACCGCAGCAGCCTCTATTATTCACTCGCCCGACTTGCACAAGATGATACAACATCCCCGGAGCAGCCATCGTTGAAGAAGACTAGAAGAAGCCAGCGGTCAATGTCTCCACTTGCAGCGGCACCATTGTGCAATCCTGACTGGACTCCATCGCCGTGTACAAGCGACGTAGAGATATCAACATCACTGGTTGACGTGCAAGGTGGAATACCTTCATCGCCTCTACAGAAGCTCATAAGACGCAAGAGAAATCCTATGTATTCCTGTCAAAGAAAGGAGAATCTGGAATGTGACCATCGACCGATAGCTCCACTACCCCGTCTTGCGGACTCTGATTCTGCGACACCCCCCAGAAGTCGCCGGCCCTTAACACCAACGCGGCCTACGAAGCGAAGGCGAACCCATGCAGATGAATTCGCAGGATTCTGGGAATCGTCCGAGAACGATTCTGATTATGGCGGAAACAGCTCTCCACCCGGGGCACTGGATACTTCAATCGGTGACTCCGTTGATAAGCGCGAGGAGTATGTGAAGGACGCAACGAAGGCCTTCTTGGTCAACTTAGACGGCATGTTACGCGACGCAGGTTTTCGCGCACCGCTCGTGACAAAGTGAGTATGACTTTGCAAGCACCGTACTAGTGCTGACACTTGCAGCATGGAGCGTACCCTTAGCATGGTGATGAACGATGAAAAAATCAGTACGAGACCTGATCTGCTATGGGGCTTCGAATGCGAGATGCAAAACGCAATAACCATCGAGGTAAGTGGGATCGAACACAATGCGGAACTCTTTCTGACCCTAGCGTCTACAGGTTAAACGAAACAAACATGGAAGAAGCTTGGACAGCATTCTCGGCCAGGAACTCTGCCACATGCTAGCATCCACATACAGTCTTCAGAGGAAGAGTCCTGGCAGGCGCCAATACTTTGTACATCAAGATTCCAGCTCTGTCTCCTTCAAAACTGACGTGTACCAGGTATATCTTGTGTCATGCCATGACCTTACGTACTACATCAGCCGCATGGATATTAAAAGTACATTCCTCGATCGTCTTAAGCTGTCAGGGTCTAGAGCTGGAGAGATCTTGGTGAGAAGAACCCCTCATTTTGACATTCGAGAGCCAACCGCACGAGCGACGTTGGCGTTGCATATGATATCAATGCTCCATCACGTATCGAAATACTACGATGGTGATAACAATTTGGTACAAGGCATACAACAAGCTCTCTGGGGGAAACTCAATAATGTGATAAAACCGGATGAATCCGTCATTCGCCTCGTCCAAGATACAGTCGAAGACTTTTACCGTCTCTCTGCTGTCCCAAACGCTTCAGGAACATATCACTGAACAATCTGGGATCTTTAGCGATGCCGCCCTTCTTCGCCAGATACACTTACCTATGGCGATTCCACATCTTGCCCGAGCGCGACAGCTGTCTCGCGGCCAGGCGCGTCGTGGTAAGTAAGGTCGCCAGCCTAGTCTTTAGAGTTATGGCAATGCCGCCGTCGACAAGCAGCAGCGTCTCTGACATGCAGGGATAGTTGTGCGCGCCGGCTTCAGCTAGCATAATATAGTGTGCTAACATGTCCATCGCTCTTTTTATGACTCTGAAGCTCAGCTGCCCCGCAGCACTGTCCGTCAGGGGGATCCTATATCCCGAGCAGCTGTCGTCGTAAGACGGAGGCGCGTCAAAGTCGTTGTGAGGAGAGAGCGGTGATGAGGCTTCTCGCATGATAAGCACTGTAGCGGCGTTGAAGCACGATGGAGGAAGGAGCGTACGCGGGATCCAGGGTACTCACGCCATGGTGTCAGGGTCTTAGAGTTGGGGCTCTGTCGACACATATATATGAGGGTGAGTGACCCGATGTACGCGCCTCACACTTGCAGCCGCCCGGCGGTAGCAAACTCTCGATTGATTGACCAACCACGATGCTCATCTACCATTGCTTCCGACCGGGCGATTTGACCAACGTCAGCCGAGGAGTCGCACGTCTGAACGGACACGCAGATCACTTTCCAGGTTTGATTTGACAATATAAATGGTGGTCCTCGGCCTTCATTTCACTGGTCTCCCATACTTGCAGGGAGACATGCAAAAGCGGTTGTATCTATCGGTATAAGACCCCATCAGCATCCTGCCCGCGCAGGTCTGCGCTCGAACCACTGCTCCAGCGCAAAGTGGGCGCATACTGCCACTATCGCAACCCTGATCGCAACATCAGAACCCTTTCCTTTGGCGGCAGACGTGAGCTGAATCTGAGAGGTCGCCGACGGCCGGGTCTCACTCGCGACGCTGCTAGGGGCCGACGAGCCTGCGAACGTGTTGCCGGTGCTATTTTCCATCGAATACTGTGGGAATGTGTGAGCCGCCGTGGTTGGTACAGCCCAGCCGTGCCACTCGAGGAGAGAATGCAATGGCGTACCATCGTACGTTGGAGTTGGCATCGCCGGCAGCGGACTCTCTGTCGCTTGAGACTGCTGGATCATGCTGGTCATGGGACTACTCCACTCAGTGTACGAAGTAGAGGGAGGTGCAGACGAGGCAGGGGCATAGGTATACTCGGCATCGCCCGCGATGGTGGAAATGACGCTGCAGCTACACCTCTCAATTAGGGTGATGGTGTCGTCGAGGAATCTTGCTGTTGTCAGTCCTATGCGGGTAGCCAAAAGGCTGCAGACTCACGAGGCAGACACCACACACGCGCCGACGGACAGCAGATCTGCAAAGGTTTTGATAGTAAATCTAGACATCATTCTGAGAAGCACAGATGATGCACAGGCACGGAGAGGGAGACGGGATCATATATTCACTGGTCATAGTTGTCGGCGCGTGCATGCGCACCGCTCCGTTCACATCTGCAGAGTCGGTCCACAAGCTCGGAAAGCTGTCAGCATGAGGCCAGCGCTGACATGGTCTTCACGGTGCAGCCGCCCGGCCGTCTATATCAAGAAAGAGCCGGCTCTCGCTTCGGCGGGAAAGGTGTGCCCTCATCTCGAGACATGTCCCGAACGCAGAAGAAGGTTACCTTTTCAGTCGAAGATGAAGATATCGCACGCGTCAGTCGTCGCGTACTCGACTCGCAGCACTCATCCCGCGCTCGAACACTGAAGAGTGCAATTTCTCGGCCCTTCCCAATAAGAGCAGAGCCCATCAAGCCTCCGCGTCGCCCTAGTCCAACGCTGCAGAGAATAAGCAGGCTTTGGGCAGAGATACTGTTCAACTCATCCCGTAGGAAATAACTATCACGCGCTCGACCACCGCTCGTCGACCATCGGCCGATCTGATTAGCCTGTTCCGTGTCTGCCATGACTTCAAGATGCAGCCTGAGGTCCGCCGCCCCTTTCAACTGTCACTACGTCCTACCCTCCCACGCCAATCTTGGCGCTGTGGCGCTTCTTCTTTCCTCTCTGTTTTCTCCCCCCTCCTGGCCCCAACAGCACACCTTGCGCAAAGTCACGCAGCCCTTGGTTTGGAATCTCCGCATCAGCATCATGGAATCAGGGAATGAAGCTGTGGATTTCGGCGTACCGGACAAGGTCGGAAATAAGCCGCCTCCTTACAACACATCCAACCCTTTCGGTATAGTTTCTCAGGATATCATCCAGGAGCTGCCCCAACGCAAGATTGTACGCACAGGAGCAACAGTGCACAAATTTGGACAGGCTGTCACGCTAGAAGAATATTTAGCGCATGAGTTCGCTTCTGAGATAGGCTTACCAGTTCCGAAGCTACACGGCGTTCGACACAGTGACGACGGAGGTGAGCGACAATACGCGATTGAGATGGATTACGTGGAAGGTCAGACCCTACACAACGCTTGGGCTGGTTTTAGTGAAGCGGAGCAGCTTTCTGTGGCACAACAGCTTCGTCAGATTATTATCAAGATGCAATCGGCAACATCACCACCGGACGTGATGATTGGCTCTGTTGGAAGTCACCCTGCTCGAGATATCCGGGCAATTGATCTTCATACAGGCGGTCCTTTTCAGACAGAGAAAGAGTTTAACGAATTTCAACTACAGGTCATGGAAGGTACTCTCGAAATATCGGTGGACGAATTGCGTGATCGACTCCGCACCAATCACCGGATCGTATTCAGCCACGGAGATTTGAATCAACGAAACATCATCGTGAAGGGCAGTACTATAGTGGCGATCCTGGACTGGGAGGTTGCTGGGTGGTACCCAGAATATTGGGACTTTGTCAAATTCCTCTTTCAGAGCACCCCTCATCAGAGTTGGCAAGAACTCGCGAATAAGGTATTCCCAAAGACCTACTATGGTGTTTTCTTCCTACAACATTTTCTCCGATTACATCAACGCCATTAGCAATCAATTCTCATATTTAGCCTCCAAGGTACCGTCTAGCATATCATCTATGCCATTTTCTACCACCCTCCTACTCAGACAGCCTTCCTTCTCCAAGTCTTTCAGAGCCCCCACTACCCAGTTCTGGCAATTGTATTCCGCATCATTATTGTCGATTATGACTGCAGCCATGATAGCCCGGAGTCGATCCCTGGTCATTGTGATAGAGGTCCAGCCCACGTCCACGAGCTTCGCAATGCTCTGAGACTTTGTCGGATCATAGTTCCTTTTGGATGCAAACCGAAAGTTGAAGCATAGTCCTTCGGCATGGTAGAAAACGGACTCGCTATTGTCGGAAAAGTGGCAATGAATGCCAGTGTGACGCCTCCTCGGTTGATCGGGACTCCCTTCGAAGATAGCGATGCGAATGTAAACTTGTAAAAGGGACATACTTGCATAGGCGAGGACTGAGATCTTGTGCGTCTTTGTAGGTAGCGGGGGTATTGGGTCATTATATAATGCTCCCATGGTGGGGAGCGGGCGCCTCTAGAGTGTCTGTGATTGGGGGCACGCATCTTGCAAACCTAACTTTGGCGCGATGGAACCACACGCCAATCAAACTATAGCCGCTAGGTCTATAGTCTAGTGGCAATCAACGCTTCTCAGTGGACAGCAATCTATTTTAAAACTGGCATGAAAAGCTACCCCCTGATCACTGAGAAGGCAGTCCGAGGTCACCTTCGAGCTCTTTGAAACGGCTGTGGAATATCTCGCTCTCTGTCCTCACGCGGTAAGAGACCGGCTGCAGCAGTTCCAACGACAGACGGGGCTCGGGAAGGCTCGGCAGCGGCTGGCTTGGTGCTGGGTACGGAGGAGGCTGCAGCGTGGCCAGGTTGAGGCCGGCGCCGGTCAGAGGCGACCTCCACAGCGGAGCCGGCCTCAATCGTCAAGATCTAGAGTTGCCGTCCGGCCCTTGCCGCGATTTGTGTCTTCCTCTGCACTCGATCTCACTACCGATGGGGGGATGTTTGAACAGCGGCTCCAGTTCAGACTCCACCAACGTCTCTCCGCTGAGCCTACATTTCGTGTCCTCATCCTCGTCGAGAAGAGGGGTGAGTGCCTTCTCCGTAACAGTATTCGAGTTTGAGTCTGAGTCTGAGTCTGATTCTTGGTCTGAGTCTTGGTCTGAGTCGATGAGGCCATTCGAAGAGCTTGGTATCCGTCCGCGCAGCACTGTATTACGTGCTGTGAGCACCTTCATCGTTACCAAGCTAAGAAGCTGGGCAAGCGCGGTAATGTCATCACGTGCCTCGTCTCCTAGGATGGGCCCGGTCATGGCCGTGACCCTGGCAATGAACACCTTGGCATCCTCTTCGCCTGCTATTGAAAAGACCGTGACATCGTTCAGGCTGATCATGTGGACCTCCTCCCCAGAAAATCCCCGGACGATACTTGGAAAAGGCGTTCAGGGCAGAAACATACATCAAGACATGCATCTTCATAATGTCAACCTCCCTTGTTAGCCCCTCGATGCCAGTCTCTGAGCTAGCCATGATCTGCTGCGTCTCTCTCTCTCTTCCTCATTAGCCTTGTCATGAGTGATTTGTGTCTTATTGATTGCTCCGCGATCGAGAAATACAGGTGGATGCGCTCACCTGGGAGCTGCTCTCGCCCGACGAGTCGAATCGGGCAGCTCGTGGTCGTTCTGGACGACATTAGGGTCTTGTCCAGGGGCAAGTCGTTGTTGGCGCCTCGAACCGCGGTGTCTGCCTTATCTGACTGAACGGTCGCCGCGGGCAAGAAATCTGTACCAGAACCAAGATGATTACAGATGTCTCTGTCCGCGTGTGGAAGATTATGCGATGGCTGCAGAAAGGCTACTCCTTGACAGTGGCGCAGACTTCAACGCCCAGGGCGGGTACTTCGGCAACGCGCTTCAGGCAGCATCAGATGGAGGCTCAAAGCAAAACGGATGAAAGCGCTTGGCTAGCTTCTCAACATAGCTCATATAGCGAGATGGCATTTCAGGCCAACCTTGGTGGTACGAGCTTTGGAGCGCCACTCAACATATCTGACTGTAGTTCTTCCAACCGTAAGACTGTTCTCGTGGTGTCCGTTCCGATAAAAGGTTTGCTAACGTCGTGGAAAAAGGGCATGAGCAAAGCTGGGACGCATTCGGCACTTCGGTGGATTTTGGCGGCCACTTTGAGGAGTATCTGTGGACTGCTTTTCCAGATTCAAGCGCGACGGGGCTTATTCAAGGCCATGAACAAGGTGCATCTGCTGTAGGGTTTTAATGAATGGGAACAGAATTGCGAGCTTCAGACGGTCCCACTCGCAGGGCTCGCAATGCAAATACGCTCTGCCTTGTAGTGTAGCAAAACCATTAGGAAGAGTCCATCCTTTATTCTGCGTTGTCCTTCTTTGTCAATGATGGTGAGGCGTTGTGTGTCGCGTCCTGCAATCTCCGTGGTTCTACGAAAGCAAGGGAGAGTCGGCGTTGGTGCTTGAAAGAATTGGTAGTTGATAAACAATCAGTAGCATGTAGACTTCAGCTAATCCTGTATCCAACATGCACCTCAGAGAGTGGATGGACTCAAGTGGTAACTCTGACCACCTGTTCCAGAAACCAAGATCTATACGTATCGAGTGTCCATGTCCGCAGTTCCGTCACGAGGGCGACTACCTTGCTCACGCCTGACACTGAATGTGTGCTCCCTACAAATTCTGCTCCATGCGTCACAAAGGTCTCCAAAATTCCAGCATCTTCTCTCTGCCACGCATATAGTATTCGCCACTCTCCTCCCTGCACGATGACCAAAGGCAGAAACGGAGGGACAGCTTCAAAAAGCTGGCGCAGTCTTGCGAATTGGGCAAAGGCCCAGGCGCGAAGCTGTTCTTTCGCGGTCTCGAGGTCTTCACCAGGCAACTTTGATTCGATGCTGACAGCGAGAGGCTTCGTGTTGAGGGCACCGTAATTCGTTTGATTCACCGGTAGTTTGTATCGCCGAGCAAGCTCTCTGACGATTGGCTGCTCTAGGCTGAATACTATTCCAAAGTCAACCTTTCGTGTCTGGATGTTCGCGTCAAAGTCGCACGGAGCCAGCGAGGGTGGGTCAATTGGCGCAGTGGTTCTACAAAAGCAGGGGGAGTCAGCGTTGATGTAGAGCCGTGAGCACAGGTCTGAGTATACATACATATTCAGCCAGTCGACGTGTGGTGTGTCTGAAGGTCCATCCACCAGGGCAAGGTCAAGTACCCTGGCAAGCACCTCGCAATTCCAAGCTGCTTCCGAGCGTCGCTCTGCCAGTGCATTGTCCGATGCCCTGACAATGCGTAATGCCGCGATGCTGAAGTCAGTTGGTGACATGTGCGGTTCCGCTCCTTCGACCACATCCGAGTAGAATGCATCTTCACCCAGCTCAGATTCATCGATATCAAGCGCTGACAGTCTGGCCGAAGACGGGAGGACTTCCTGGCCACGGGCAATTTGGCGCATGCGTCGTTGCAGGCCTTTCGCAGCAGCGGGTGCGTCTCTGTCCGGCACAGACTTGACGGGACGCTCGGCGAGGCTCATCATGACAGGCCGGCCCTTTTTGCTTGGGCTAGAAGACCTCGTTTGTGAGATTGTAGAGCTCGGGTGGTTGACTGGGCCAGTGTCATGATGAAGCGCAAGAGAGGCAGCATAAGCTGTAAGGGCTGCGTCTGGACGTAGTGAACCCGACGCTGGAGCTTCGGAGGAGGTGGCGGACGCCTTCGACGCGCATCGACCTTTGCGCTTTGACGATCTGGTATGATGAGTGTCTTCCGACATTGCTGCAGGTTTGGCAATGTTTGCGATGGAGCATCCGTTTGGATGGTGGCGGGGCCGAAGCTGCCGCAGAGGCTGCCGAGCCCGTGAGCTCTTCAGGCATTTGTTTGGCGGGAGGTCGCCGGTAGCCCTTCTCTTTGTCGGTGCGACGCGTCGCAAGGGTGATATAGAGTCTGCGACTCCATTACGCCATGCCGTGATTGTGTCTGCTTGAATTGCCATGGATGTGTTTTTCTCGGCTCTGAGGGATACGCGATGGGTGTGTATGACCCCAGCTGCTCCCGCGTTGCCGCGTCAACCAGTATGCCCCGCCTCGCGCAGCCACTTGCCGCACACCCTATGCTTCACCCCTTTGTCTATGAGAGGCAGATATGATGTCTGGCCGGCAGCTACCTGGTCTCTGTGGTAAACACTTCAGCTGCAGGAAGTTAGTAGAGCCCAAGCTACAGTGGAGTGTAAGCGAGACCTACGGCCAGCCCCCCCGCCACCTTACCTCAGGCGAGCAGAAGGCCTGAGCTACTGTCGGCGCTCCATGCTGCGCTGCATCTGTGCAACCAGCATTATTCAAGAAGCGTTGTAGCACGATAGCACAATGATGGTAAGTACCGTTACGAGCAGGAAGTGGAGTGCGCGAAAATTTATGCGTCTGCCTTTTTTATTCGCGCCGTCTCACGCCATGTGCCTGTTATGACCGCCTCCGAGACCTACAGCGAAACAGGGCGCGACCAAGGTCACGTACATAGGATGGTCGCATTACAACAGTGCGACCAAGTAGGTTATATAGCTGCCATCCTCGTTCGTATCTCATTATTGACCGCTCTCTATCGGTTGATTCAAATGCAATCCTGATTGATAACCTTGGTTTAGTAAGGGCCTTCGTGTTCACGCGCACCCAGCTTGCCCATACCTGATACAGATACTTGTCCCTTGTTTTTGATCACCTACACCGAGGTAGCCACGTGTCCGGACCTCGAACGTTGGACGTGAGGACGTCCCCGGGTCGTTACAGTGCTTGGACAGGACTTGAACCTTGACCGTGCTTTCATTTCAAACCCTTTTCCTTTTGGAACATCAACAGTTTTAAGACATCCAGCTGGATAATTTAGAGATGAATGGGCCACTTGGCTATCAAAAGGCTCTGGATTTTCATTCCAACGCACTGCTACAGTGGAAGATGTCCCTAGTTGAAACTTTCCGTCGCTGAGGAACAGCTCGCACACAGGCTGTAGCTTGACTCGCGTGGGGCAGTCTGCTCGGATCGATCTTCTTCGTAGACCATGGTTGCACAATGCTAGTATCTTTCCCCCAATGTCCGATATTGTTTTTTCAGTGTAGGATGGGGCGCCTCTATTGATTCTTGGGATGACGATCGTTCCAGATCATGAAGAACTCCCTCGGGCGAAGACTCATCTGATCCGGATACCTGCCCCTCTTCGTGTATAGCCCGGATACTGGTTGCAACATCTGACCTTGTGGTGAGCAGTGGATGGGAGCGCGTATCAATGTCCGCCAAAGACATTGACTCTGGCTCTGCAAATGCCTCCGAGTCCACTTGCACGCGCGTCACAGCAGTCATCGATGTCCTTCCCGGCTTGTCCGGGTTGAAGTCATCATTCTCGAGGTCGTCGAAGGATTGAATTTCCCAGTCGCAGTAATTGTCTGCTTCCATCAGCAATATGCCACATCTCGACCCGCAGGGGGTGTGTCGACCATATTTTACGAGCGAAAAAGAGTATCTTGCCGATCAAGATCTATGTCCATGAAAGCTTTCACGAAGTGAAATTCGTCCGAAACAAGAATCAATCCATCCGACGTCTCTTCGTGAAGAAAACCTGAAGAGGGCTTGCTATAAGTTGAGTAGGGCTTTCCGTAAAGCCTTGCAAACTGCGATCTGCCATGCCAGCATAAGAGATGATGGTGGGATAGCTGAGACGAGATCAAGCTTCATCATGTAAACAGTCTTATTGACCCTGTCTATTTATCTACTGATCAATGCTCGCAACTTTACTCGAAAACGAAGAACAGGCGGCTTGAGTGAGTAGACGAGTTGTGTGGGCAGACGAGCTGTATGGGCAGACGAGTTGTGTGGGCAGACAAGTTATGCGGGAAGACGACTTTCGTCGGTTTCGGCTTGCGTGGCCGTGAGCAAAGGCTCAATCACCACAACTTGTGTCTGCCATGTGCAACGACTCGTGCTCCGACCGCTTTTCTTTGATGTGGTTCCGAGATTATTAAGTATTGCCGACTGGAACGCGTCGTGGCTACGAGGCTTAGCGTTGGCTAGCCCTCGTTCCATTCTATGAATCTGTACGTAGTCTTGATGAGCTGCTGAGTTGTTCACTGAGACAGGAACAATGTGTTACACACCTTGATATTTAAGAATGGTCTTGCTCCACTGCTTTCCTCATCAAATTGTCGCCACTCCCTGCCCTTGCCGCCATGTCTCTCTTTGCGTATGAAGAGGCCGATGCCGTTACAACTATCCCAATGAATGGCATAGGGTTCTGCGACTTCCGAACCCGCATCAAAGCAATTGGTACGCGCAATCTCGCGGGCTGTCACGTTGTGATAATTGCATCCCAGTACGGTGCATTGATGGCGCATATCTCTCCACACCCCGGACGGAACTTTCACGGTCCTTTCGCTGGAGACCACCATGTGGCAGACATGATGATACGACTGCGTAGGAGATATCAATCATATCATGCCCAGAACTTCTTTCCTGCTACTTCAGACACATGGACTGTGCATGCAGAAGTCCGGGGCACGGTTGCTCTTCCCGATTAGAGGACGATCATCCGTGACCATCTCACCGCAATGGAACTCCCAAACCCAAGAGAACATTACTATCGACCAAACCCGGCCGAGGCAAATAGACGGGACTCACGAGCGGGCACCATCATACTTATTGGAAGCACTTTGCCGGCAAAGCTCTATATTGAGGACGTTCATGTCAATCCCGAATGATGACAGTGGATGATAGGCTGCAGATTGGTCTGAGGAGGATAGATACCACTTCATCGCTCCATAGCTCCCATTGATTAATTAAATCAGATTTTCCCATCAGCCCATACATTCAGTCCCTGAAACTTCATTACATCAAAAGTGGGCTCTGTAGCATGGCAGTCTCGTAACCTTCTCTCAAGATGTAAACATTCGACTTGAGTGTTTTCCTGTCATACACTCGAAGCACGACTTCCCTTTGTGTCCCTGGTGCAAACTGCTGCGGAAGTTTTGGCTGTCAGGTACGTATATTCAAGCAGCTGAGTCGCGTACTCGTGTCCCTGTTCCCTTGCAATATCCGCAGGAGTGCGTCCAAGTATGTCCTTGATTGTCGCATCTGCCCCATGTTCAATCAAAATAGCAATCAGATTGGACTTTCCTGCCCATGCCGCTTCATGCAGAGGTGTGCCGAGACCTTTGCAGCTGAGGGCATACCACTGGGGGGGTTTGCCGTCGTAGTCAAGTCTATTTAGCGGAGCTCCGTAGCTTAGAAGCAGTTTGACGATTTCGTCCTCGGTCCCATCACTTCGTTGCACTGCCCAGTGAAGGACTTGTCCGCGCTGCACGTCTCCACCCGAGACCAAGAGCATCTGAAGCGTACTCACTTGCGCCCAGAGCGCTGCAAGAGACATGACAGTCAGGTACTCGTCATTTCCAGCATTCGGGTCTGCTCCGTTGTCTAGGAGCCATCTTGTAAGCACACGATCGTGAAGACTGTAGCTAAGGGAAAGTTCAGATGAGTCAGTAACGGACGGGTTGTGAATATGGACATACCCTAGTGCTGATGTCTTGTCTTGACCAAGGATCTCGTTGATATCCCATCCGTGCTTCATCAACACACCAAGTGTCTCTGGCAAGCCCGCATCGATCGCTCTTTGGATAGGCCATATCTTTATCGGAGGGCCGTGCGACAGTAAATAGTGCAGAGTCTCCAGATGTCGGTTGTCCACGGCCTCGCGGATTGCAGGCGCGAAGAAAGCACGGCCATATGAGCCGTCCCAGTTCTCGACGATGCTGCGCGTTGTTTGGAGGTCGCCTTGACGGCTAGCGGCACGCAGTTGGCTGGCTCCTCGCGCTGTTGCAAAGGGAGCTTCATCAAGACCGGGCAGTATATCAATCACTTCCATCGTTGTTGATCAGTCCAGTTGATGAAAAAGACCGCATGCTCATGAGCAAGTCCTGTGGAAGAGAGCGGTAAGTCAAGGAATGAAAGTCGCGTGACAGTAGCTGTGCGGGGTGACCGCCGGTTTCAGCGGTGCGATCTGTCAGCGGCAGTGCTGAGCAAAAGGCATCCTTGAATAGTGGGCAGCCCTGAAAAGTGGGCCAGCAGTCCTGCAGGCTTGAGCCGTGAGTAGAGCTCAGCCAGCCTCGAGCGCGCCCAAACGAAGATTCGTCGCTTGCTGCTCTGTGCTTCCAAAGCTGCTATCGAAACTAGATTAGACAAGTGGTACAAGGTATATCAAAGAATTTGCGTTGTGGGTCATAAGAAGCGCTGGGCAGTGTGGATCCTTTTTGAGGCTGAAACTGCCAAGTCATGCATACTGGCGGTCCCGGTTGATGGCTAATTGCCCCTCATCAACTTTCTCCTTCTCGCTATCGCGCGCGCGCGCTCACATATCAGTTGCTTAGCGAAACATCTCTGTGATCTGCCTTCGCTCACGCAACTGGCTCACGCAATTGGCTCACGCAACTGGCAAACGCAACTGGCAACTGCTCATTCGAGCTCCCCGACCTGCGAGTGGCCAGGCAGGGCTGGCAGATCCTTCAAGGCAGTCAACAATCTTGATTGCTGAGTTTGGCAGAAGTCGCGACAAGCATGAGCACGAAACATTTCGAATTTCAGAACCTCGGTAGACAGAACCTGGAAGAGAGCTGCCGGGCAACATTAGAGGCAGCTGACAAGGTACGTTCTGGACAAATATCTGCAACTTTGCATGAGCAGTTTTCTAAGTGTTCTTACACAGCTGTCACCAACATCACGCTGCGACTTTAAGTGGGACGCCCCGGGCACAGCTTTCTCTAAGCCTCCCCCCAATACCATCGCACTGCTTATCGACGCGACGAAAATCGACGGTTCTGCTCGCATCCTCGACGAGAACAGTGAGCAAGTCTTCGCAGTTGGCGTAGAAGTGGAAAACAAAGGATATCAAGTCTTAGTACTCATCGAGCAGGGATGGGAATTGTTCACACAGCGGCAGGTTGACATCGCTTGGATTGTCGCTACGTAAATCGAAGTGAGGACAATGCTCACATGATGCGCACTCGCGCCAACTCCCACCCGACCTTGGGCGGCAGACTGATGGAGATAAATGGTGTCTGGATGGTTCGATCTGGTATTGTCAGTGTGAAATTCCCTTCATGCAGGGCGTGTTCAACGGCGACTCCGATATCGTCGCGCGACAAACGGTAAACAGTATATTTCAGTGGAGGCGAGGAAGGGGCAGAACAGATGGGTGATTGTGCAAAGCGACTGTCACGGGTGTCTGGCACCAATCAGTGTCAGTGGTGCGACAATCACAATGTGCCCCGGGTTCACATACCTTGCCTCACAAGAGTTTGGCGATCTGAAGAAGGAAGGAGTCGATCATGAGTGCTTGAGTTCTGATTGGACGCATGTCCAGATGGCATGAGGCTTAGACCTTGATCTGCTGGATTTTGATCGAAGTTGCTATGTTGTTCAAATGAAACAGCACCTTCTGTACTTGAATGGATGTCCATATTGAGAATTAGCTCTGAGGATCGTGTTCCATTGCCTTGACAGAATGTGTCGCCTTGGTGCACTGCATGTCCTGCTGAGAGAGTTTGTGACCCCTCTTGCCCAAGGTCTGAGCGGCCGGAAAGAGTGGGTCTAGCGACTTGCTCTTGCAGAAGGAGAGACCCACTGGCTCTTCCAGTGCAGAGCCGCTTCCTGGGAGGTTGCACAGGCTCTTGACTGGACCGAAGTTGGCGGTGCAGCTCCTTAAATGTATGCGCAATAGGCTCCTGTCGCGCTAGTCCACATTATCAACAGGCATATTGTGCTGTATTATCATACCATAGCTCACCTTTGAAGCCTTCCACCTGCTGCTCGAAGGAACAGAGCCATCTGATCGAGTTCCCATGCGCGGGATCAAAGATAGATGAGACCAGGGCGTGATAGTCTTTCGAGTATGATATGTTTGAAGACCATCTTTCCAACCGGTTTATAATGGCATTCTTTCTGACAACCATGTTTCGCACAGTAGTCAAATTGGGCACTGTGACGAAGTACAGCACACTTGCTTCTCTACCACATCTCAGGAGCACATTGGTCATGAAATCAGAAACCAGCTGGTGTCTCTGAAGACTCGCGCGCGTGATGACACTCAGTGGCATATGCGCGAGCTCGTCATACTTGCGTCCTAGTTTCCTAAGCCTTTTCAGAAAGTCCTGAGTCCGATAAGGTTCTTGGAAGTCATGGTCAACATCCCACTGGGCTTTTTCGCCGACGACTTTGCGCAAAATCTGGACCTCTGGTGGATTTCCCTCAGCTTGATCCTCTTCTGGTGGTTCGTGCTCATGCGGTGAGTCCATTTACAAAAGTTATCGTCCCTGTGGTACTGTGGTACGCCAGACTGTAAGACTTGAGGATGAGACCCAATAAGTGGGCGCCCCGCGTCCTTAAAGCCGTCTGCCTGCAGACGCCGTAGCCCCCGCAGCATCAACGAGTGCCGTTCACAAATGCCGTCTGCTCACAGATGCCGTCTGCTCACAAATGCAGTCTGCCCACAAACGCCGTCTGCCCACAAACGCCGTCTGCCCACAAGTGCCGTCTGCCGTCCGTTTGAAGGTGTCGTCCGCTCACGCATCTAGTCTAGTCGTAAAGCCGCTGCCGTCGACTTATGTATGGTGTTACTCTTTCAACAGCTTGGCAATCGTGTCGCGAAATTGGCACCAAGATTTTGCTATATGTCGGCATCTCTTGTGTTGCGCTATCTTGAAATGTGTGCCTCCGCCCGTGCTGGCATATCATCATGGGTATGAGCATGCATATGACATTGTGGCAAGAAGAACGTCGTAATCTGCCCTCCACCATTTTCTACATGGAACAAATCGAGGTCGTCATGTCCATCGATCCCTATTACTACGATCTCAAGTCACATCACGATATGCTTTCGGACCGGCCAGTCGAGCAACTGCGTGCAATCATAATTGATCATCAAAGACGACATGACAAGAATCTGGAGTTTTCAGACGCCATAGAACAGTGCGTTGAATACATCCGTGACGTAGTACTAGTCTCCATCTTCTAGCTTGCAGGTCGGGACCCCAATCTCAATGACTAGGGTCGTACAGAGGTTGCAGTATCTTATCTTTCCTTAACCCCGATATCTGGGATCGAACTGAACAAATTCCCTTCCTCTCTTGGGTCCGTGCAGCATTTGGCCGTCATGTCGCGCCAGTCCTAGATATTCTGGGCTATGCTACGGAACTGAGACGCAGAATTTCAGATGGTTAAGTAGAGGTTGTCTTTTAAAAAAATAGAATGGTCGCTTATCCTCTAACCTCGTAGGCTCCATCCCTAGATGACGAACGTGTAGCCTCTAAGCTATTCTAGGTTCTTTTCTCCGCCATTAGGAGCATTATCGTGAAAGGAACGGAATTCTTTGCTCTTTAGATAACACGGATTCTAGGTAACAGATTTCGTAGCATGCTTCTGCGGCTGTAGATTTACAGGGACCGCAGAATGACCGCGAATTATGAAAGAATGGAGTTTTATTTATAGTGCATTAGATGGGACATGGAAGTGGTAGACTGTTGCGAGAACGATCTCCTTCGACAACAAGATATTGCGACCATCTGACAAAGGCCTTGGTGAAGCATTGAACGCATGTATACCATATAGATACCGAACCAACCGGCACACCTGGCTCACTAAGTATCCTAGCTATGTGACCACTATGACGCAGCTCAGCGAGCATATCACAACCATGAAAGAGAGCCATCCACGGCACTATGAGGAATAGTCGAGCCTCAAAACAGTCAAACCACTATCCGAGCAACCGGTATCTTCCAATTCCGACAATCCTGACGAGCGTAGGTCAAGGCGCCGGCAAATCTTGAGCAAATCCACCTCTCTACCAAGGCTCACCCGTGAGTAGCCCTATAGTCACTAGCTAGGTTGAATCATTTGGAAGGCAGCCGTTCTCCATAGCAAGCTTTTGGATATACAATTACCGCGAAAATAAAACATTACCACAGTGTCTATTGCCGTAGAGCCGCATCCGCTGCGCCACCCTGGTTCGTATCGACAACAGCTTCGACAACCATGATGGACGAGAACGGCCAGCGATATCAAGGCTCCGCATTGCCCCGCAGCACCGCTAGCAGATGCATGAGAGCTGCAATCCTTAATCTGGCGGCAACAGGGCGGGCGTGGGGCGGGACACACCCTCGTCGAATGGAAGACACTCATTATGATACGCTGCTGCACGGGGATAATCTACCACTGGTGGTTGGAAACTAGCATGGAACTGATAACATTGCAACAGTCGGAAGCTTCTGAGCGCCAAAAGCCAATCCATACTAGGGGGTGCCGCGCGACCACTCATGGTACGTGTGCAAGAAATACGACGTCTTGGATGTCCTACGCTTCGTGGAACGGAAGCATACTATCTTTTGACTTAGTGGCGAGGACAATACTTCCAAGCACGTAGAGTAATGCACCTACAGCGAGCCCTTGCTGCGGCCTAGGAAGCGTCTCGCAAATCGTCTCGTAATTTACGCCACATGACATCTCTGGGCTGGAGCGCTCCTTCAATCGGACTAACAAGTCATCCTCTTCTGGACGCTATCTGCTGCCAGCCTGCTTCTCTGAGGTACCCAGCTCTGCGCTGACGCTGGAAGCAGCTCGCACATCATGGCTGATCGACTGAGTTTGCCGCAGTGCCATAAAGCCAAGTACGGCTGCAACTGGCAGCCTGATCGTAAGCATGTCTTTATTACCTTTAACGCTTACGCATGGGGAATGCGCGAAGCGTGTGAGTCGGATGATCAGCACCTAGTGGTCACGGCGAGCATGTCGATGAGGCTGGCCTTGCGGAGGGTTTGGGCCTACACAGTCGCTTGTAAGGTGTCGCCATCCTCGGGTCATTAAGCTGTACGCGCTCAGTTGTTGACCGCATCTCTGCGGCTCGCGCTCGCCGTCGAAATGTGGCGGCCGTTCTGGCCAGAAGGGATGGGCCTTCACTGTCTCCACTTGAGCACGACGAACCACAGCTCGCATAGCTGCGGTCGTCGGAATTTCTCTCATGATTAGGGTGAGCCAAGGTTGCGATTTTGCTGATCGGAGTGGGGCTAAGCTCAACACCCTGGCGACGCGATCTTTCCCGCGTTGTCGTGTACGTTTGAGGACATTCCTTCCTCGAAGAGAGATTGGCTGAGTCCTGAGCGAAGGCGTCGCCCTACTCGACAGCTGAGGTAAGCTCTGATATGTCTTGAGGTCTCGTAGCTGACCCTCGAGGCTGCAGAGCAACGCATGCTACTCCTGATATTTCTGGCGATTCACTGAGCGAAAAGCCGTGCGGTCTTGTACGGCGGGGTTGGGCGGGATGGGCGGATGCGTTGGGATATCGATGACTGTGCTCGCTGTCCTCGATTAGCACATGATACGTGGCGCAAACAGATTTCCGTGGCTTTGTAGATTGTGCGGAGGTCGACTTGTCTACAGTTAGGTGGAAGTACTGGGTCAGTGAGCTCCGCCCGGACGCAGGACGTGAGCCTCGGGCTGAGACGGCTGCCCAAGGCACTGGACAACTAGCCTATGGCTAGGCCGGCTCAGCTGCGTGATGCGCGCATATCTGTCAATCCCGGTTAGTGAAACGGGAATTGCGCTCTCGTTTTCGGCCTGCTATGTCTATCGATGTACGGCCGAGTCGAGAGTTCCGCCACTTCCCGGGTCGCATTCCTAACAAGGGCTTAACGGATCGCGGCGGCGTCAATTCAGCGAGAGTCTCAAGCTCACAATAGACTTAGAAGAAGCAAGTCCAGCGCTAGTACGCCTACTATGTCTCTCGACCCGGAATGCGCAGTGTCCATCATGTCAGCCCAGCTCACACGGACTCCGAGAGGCAGAGCGTGCTTCAGCGAGCAACTCGGCCGCGCACCCAGCTATTGCACCTCGGAAGCAGCGAGCCGTAGTCTAGACGGGTCTAGGCAGATTGCACACCGTCCAAGGACGCCGGGGAAGCGCGCACCACAGCTATCAACACCACTGCCCGAAACCGGATCGCGCAAGGATCCTAGCACCGAGAGCAAGCTGCGTACGCAGATCGGCTCCTCGAAGCGGCCGGAGACACCGCACAGATGTATTTCGCTTGAGTCATGGACATTCGCAAATATGACACAGACGTCAACGGAGGCGGGCGAGGGTGGAGGCTGCGACGCAGTGCATGCAGGAGTGATATATGTCCAGCTGGAAGGTGGCCCATCGACCCGTATCGGCGTGCACCATCCAAGTCCAATTGACCGACTGCGGCCGAGAGGGAAGTCGGCGACGCTGCAGCGTGCAGGAAGCTGGACCGCCTAGCCGAATCCGCTTAGCAAGATGGCCACAGCATGCCGGCAGCACATGTATCTAGGCAAAGCCTCTTGCGGATAGTGGCCAGACCGATAAGGGTCACCTATAGCCTGGACGCCCCGATAATGTGGCAAGTGAAGGGGGTACGAGTGCCTGCCCTTAGCTACCGTCCGAACACCGATTCAGATCTCGTGCCGACGGTTGAATGCGAGGAGGTATAGCGCTGGTCCTGCTAAGTCGTCGAGCCTTACCAATATACCGGGCGAAGCGGCCCAGCCGTAGGGGACGCGCGTCCATCGTAGGCTCCACGGATCGAGGGCAGCTGAGGGTACGCGACGAGGGAGACAGACGTCCGAGGACTTGAGCGTGAAAGATCTGCAGCGTGGCGCTCTCGAGAAATAGGTGGCGAGCAAGTCGAGCGTTGGCTGCACTGCACGAAGCGCGGAATAGGAGGTGGGAGGGGCAGCGTGAGGGGGCCGCGAGAGAGCGCGAGCGATGAAGGGCGAGCAATGAGCGCGAGCGCGCAAGAGCGAAAGGATGGGGGGTGTAGGGTGAAGAGGAAAGATTGCAAGGAGGGAAGAAGTGAGCATAAGTAGGCGGAAGCGTGTTGCAAGGAAGGGAACTTTCCGTCCGCTAAGCGTCTCGGACACCATAGAGGAAGATATAGATACTATAGGACTACGATTAAGTATTTTTAGATTTATTATAGGGATACTCCAAACGTGAACCATGCATATCTCGTCCTGCTTGAAATAATCATGTGACCGAACAATGAGTTGATATGCTGCACAGTGCAATGTGCAACGTGCATTACGCATTTAAACTAGCTGAGCGTGCGTGAGATGTTGTCGGGCTTACTTCTGAGTCTCTTTTTCAAGAGCCAAATACTCCTTCGATCGCAGCACTTCTGCAGCTGTAGGTCTTAACTGAGCATCAATGATTAGCATGAAGCGAAGAAGGTCTTTGATCTCGGGCAACGTAGGAGTGGCTTCCAACTCTTCCTCAAGTGAAGATACCTCTAAAACTCTTGGTGTAGACTCCTCGATCAAAGCATCTGCTAACTCAAATTCGCACCTGCAAACATCGTCCTCAATGGGCGGTACAACCCAGTTGGGAAAGAGGCGTCTGAGCTTCACGATACACCATGCCTCATTGGAGAAGGGTATCTGAGAGTTGGCGGCCCCCAACACTCCAGGTCTTACCCAGCAGAAAAGTGTTGCGGCGAGTGCCCAGATAGAGGAGCGATGGATGCAACCAAGGCCCATGTAAACTTCGGGCGCACGCATTGCGAAAGGTTGAGCGGCGCCTCTATAGCCATCTGGAAGGACTAAGATTTGTAAGCATGTTCCAAGCTGACGGGGATTGCATGGCCTCACCAAGGCCCAGATCGCCCATTTTGGCAATAGGATGCTCAGTGTCGACACGAGAGAGCAGTATGCCGTCGGGTTTGATATCTGGTCAAGTCAGTGGATGCTTGTTCCTGGAGAGTGAGTGCTCTACCAGTGTTGACCAGCTTTCCCATCTCTAAGGCGATCAGACCATGCAGGACAGCGTCAACAATAGCTTTGATGATAACCGGGTTACGCTGGTACTTCTTTGGTGAAAGGTTTGCCAAGGTGCAGTCCATCCACTCGAACACCAGGCCTTCTATACCAGCGCCAGCGTTTAGATTACCGCCAATGACATCATACAAGTCGCGAAAGCACGATTTTGATGCGACATTGTGCATACTGTAGATATCGTATTCCCGTTCGAGGGCCTCCAAGCTTGCCCGATTATTGGGCGCCATCTTGATCGCAGCCCTGTGATACTTTAGTGACGGCACTGCTGATGATTCTCGCGACTCGACTCACCATCTTGCTGGACGCGCATCGCTTTTCCTTGGAAGTATTTCTGCTTTGAAAACTGTAGATTGGCTCATACCTCCTTCTAGAAGCTGATGCAACCGATAGTCCCACCTGGCTCCTGGCACGATCCGTCCCACTTCCACTGCCGGCGCAGTCCTCGTGGACGCGGACGATGACATATATTTTGGCAGCAACTCATCAGTGAAGTATCCAGGCACGCGACTCAGTGGAGACTTCTGAAGTAGCTGGCGAGGGTATGGACGAGTTTGCACGTTGTGACGATTGCAAGGGGCATACACACGTGTGGGGCCTAGCCGCCAAAGACGCGGTCTCATATGCCTTGAAGAGAGAATATGACGCGGTCTGAGGAGTTTTCGCAAACACTACCAGGGAGAAATACGCTGATCCTTATGTGCGGTGCAGAGCCGATGGGTTAAAATGGCAGTTGAGAGGGCTACGCTCCTTGAATACGGCGCCTACAAATCGCTCAAAGACGCTGTCGGACGTGGGCTGCGGTAAGTTAGCTCCTGCACTAGCCATGATACCTTGGCCCACCTGCTAGGTTACGGAGGATGATTAGTACAGGCGTTCCGGAAGAGGCAACAAACAGTCCTTTTCTCATCAAAAATCATACACGTTAACGGTGACCTATTTATCTTTACATGTTGTTTGACTTATATGATCAACTGCCAAGCCTGCAACTTCTTCGCTGTCCCCGCTGCCCTAGCATATGTTGTGGATGTTGTGGAGACGTAATACCATTGGAGAAGCCCGCAGGCTAGCCATGGAATTACTGAGTGTCCAAATCCGCCCTGCTTGTCTTGGCGGCTGTCCGAGAGCAGTCTCTCACCAAATATAGGGTGCGACACATCCATCATGCTGCTTCCGCAACAGCATAGCTACAAAGCCGCCTTGATCCGCAATCACGTCCTTTTACAATCTTCGATGTTATCTCCACGTAACTTCGCCAAGCCGCTGTTGCTGCCGTCGCTGATACCCGCGGCACGCCTGATTCCAGCCTGAGGGACGGCCGTGTAGCTGAGCTGCACGGTGAACCTGTGTCCTCTTTGTTGCGCGTATCCGTCGACGCAGCAACTTCTCGCTACTGTCTCCTCCAGCGCCGATCCTCTTCCACCTATCGCATATCTTCTCCGATTTGAATACGCACAATGTCAGACGAGGAAGATGATTTCGCTGGAGCAGCATGCAGAGAAGCAGTGTTTGTGCCGGCTGATGTAGAGCCCTCGGTTGTGTACGTGCGACATCCAGGTTACCCGGGAAGAAACAACGTGTTGTACAAGGCAGATGCATACACAGTAGATGCGCAAAATGTTGGCTGGGTGCTAAGGCAGACGGTGCAAGACATACTCATGGGTTTCACCGGCAATACAGAGGTAGGGTTCATAAACTGCAGTCGAGAACCGCAAGGGCGTGTGGTGACACAGAAATACCTTCGAACGGGAAGGGATTATTATTTCCACCTCGGCCCAAATTCAGGAACAGTGCCAAAACTGTTCGCGGTGATACCATGGTTCCGGCTCCTTCCATTCGAGCGAGAACAACTTGGGTCACATTGGAGAGATGTTTCGCAGCCGCAAAGATGCGAAAGTTTCAGCACGGGCGAGTGCATCATGGGTGGAGGCACGGATGGAACTGAAAAGTGTCACGTTGTGCCTGAGAGTGAAGAAAAATTCTGGATGGAGCATCGGCTTGGTGAATGTGCGCTGCGAGCTGGTTCTGACACAAGTGGTTACCTGACGATGAACGACGCCAACATCATTAGGCTGGAGAGTACACTGCATGAAGTACTGGACAACAACAAATCATACTTCTTTTATCCGTGGAAAGGACAGTACCGAATCTACTTCTTCAGACGTTCGATCAGATTGGCGAGAGTCTACCATGGTCGGGCGTTGAGAGGCGGAATTGATACCGTACCGCCCGAGTACTTTTACTTGCGGATGATGTTCAACGCATTCATGGTGCTGCAGCAAGAGTTCCTGTTTCAAGGCGGGGCGCGCTTGGTCAGAGATGAGAATGGCAAAGAGGTGACTAAGACAAGCACAGAGTTGTTGATGGAGCGGAAAGCGCAGTCTGCTAGTACGAGTGGGCGCAAGAGGAAGAGTGCGAGCCCAGACAAGGCATTGTCGCGGTCGCATTCCCAGCCACAGGTTGAAGGGGTTGAAGACGCTGACAGCGACGTGTTTGGGGAAGACGGAACCCTTGTTCGAGATGTTCAAAATGTGGGCTTAAAGCGAAAACGCCGCCGAAGGCCTGTGACTGAAGAAGATCCAGACTCTGGATATGAAGGTTTTGAAGACCAGGAAGAACACAACGAGCGAATGAAGAGGAAGTATGGTCCGAACCGAGACATACTAGATCGGGGCAGGATGATGACGCGAAAGCTGGACGAAGACAAACGGGTAATTGCTCGAAAAGAGGAGGGCATGAAAGAGTGGATAGAGAGAAAGATAGCCATGGAAACAAATAATGTTTCCATTGAAGATAGCTAGATATCACGTAGATCGGCAATGCAGCAATACCTCACAACCAGCCTTCGCTTGGTCATTTTCACCAGTTTGTGGGCTAGGACCATGCCCTTGTGCCTTTCTATGCACCATGACAGACTCTATAAAGGCACAGCCATCACTCAATTGTCATGATACTTTATGCAAAAGGCCTTTGCAATAGAACAACATCAATCTAGAGGAAGTTCAATCCTGCTCGCTTGGAGGGTTCCACTACTTATCACACAGGCTTGCAAGACGGAGTCGAACAGCTTACCTTTTTGCTTTGCGTTTACACCGCCGAACACGTCTGACACGACTATTCATGCTTCACCAGATCAGGCTGCGACTTTAGTCACCTTAGGCCACTACAGTATGCGCTGAGGACACGCTGACCGGTCGTAAGGCGCGCACCGCAGGTGGCGGACTACAGGGTGCAAGGAAGGGAACTTTCCGTCCACCAAGAGTCTCGGACACTGTAGAAGAAAGCATAGACACTGCGGAACTGTAATATGTGTTCATATATATTCTATAGGGACACTCGCGGAGTATTTCCCGCTGTCCAAACCCTCCAGTAATGATGCACCAGCATTTCAACAACTCACGCCTCAGAGAGAGTATCCGAGGGAGTCGCAATTGGTCGCTTGCGATGGAATTGGCGCAGTGAGCCAGTAGGTAGGGCCAGGCAGCGCAATGCAAGCTTCAGCCATGGGAAAATATGCAGAGGCTGGATCACCCACTTCAAGTGTTGACCGTGATTTGTTGCCTGTTTCCAAGCGCAGCAGCAATGCGCGGCCACCAACCGTGGAAATTCGAGGAAATTTCTCCGGCGTCACAGTCCCTCAAAAGAGTAGTAGGACACACGAGCAAGAACTCTCTTCGTGTGTGCCTGCA
Source organism: Carpinus fangiana (assembly GCA_006937295.1). Taxonomy (NCBI): domain Eukaryota; kingdom Viridiplantae; phylum Streptophyta; class Magnoliopsida; order Fagales; family Betulaceae; genus Carpinus; species Carpinus fangiana. The sequence goes on from VIBQ01000016.1 coordinate 996,221, forward strand.
TGGGATACGTTAAGCTCCGAAGCGACGCTTGCACACATGTCTCGGCACGTTGACAACGACCGCGAAATTGCACCAACCGAAGTCGTGGGAGGCTCATCTGTCGACTGCACATGCGAAAAAGCCCGACTGGTGCTGTGGTAGTGGAATTGCGCTGAAGGAAGAATATGACAGGTCTCCCTACGCATCTTGGAGACGTTCTCGCCGGAGCTTTTGGGACGCGCTGCCCTGAGCGAGGCATATCGGAGCTTTTTGCTGCATGCATGGCCAACGCGCCGGATGTTTTGATTGAAGCATGGGTTTGTTTTGACGTGACTGCGTTATTAAAAGGAGGCCCGGCGCTCCTCGCACGTTGCATCTCTCTGTCATCATATTGAAGCCTTTGAGTTTCGTCCGCTCTTTATCGTTGCTGACCCGCCAGACACCAGTCGTTCATTACAATCCCAGTGTCCTGCTTTTTAGAAGGAATGGCGAAGAGTACTTCCTTCTTGTTGGCGCTGGCTTCGGCCTCGTATGCGCTCGACCTGGCCACCATCGATCCTTGTCCTGCATGCCCGGCGTCCGTGGCTCATCCTGCCATCACAGTCACCGCACAGTATCAAGTTGTGGCTACCTGCGCACCTTCTGCCACGGTTTTCAACAGTACCACCTCGACGAACTATCCATGCACCGCATCCGTCTTCGTCTCTACCGTCATCCCAACCATTTCCAATGGTGAACAGGGCAACGTGACGGTCACCAAGACCGATCAGAAAGTCAGATTCTTCGCCACCAGCTCGGTTGAGACAATCACCAGCGTCGGTACCTCTCTGCCCCTGGTCCGACGTCGCTTTGAGCCGCGCGCTTTTGGTTTGCTCGCCAACGGCACCAATGGTACAGCACTACCTCTCCCCCAGACCACCCAGACCAGCTACAAGACCCATATCATCGAGGACTGTGCCCCATATCACCAGATTGGTCCCATCGCCGTGCCTGGTTGGGATGGCAGCGGGCTATGTTCTACCATCGGCCCAGACGCAAATGGCGCCCTCACGCAGACCCTCGATGTCACCTCGTGTCTTGATCATTCTTGCACCACGTACCCGGAGACATGGGTCGAGAGTCCAGTGACGACTATCGTTGAGGGTATCACCGAGACTATCACCATCACCAAGACCGTCTTCCCCGATGCTAGTCAAGCCGCTGTTCCCAAGCCTGGCATGGTCCAGCCTGCACTTTCTCACCCCACCGCACCTCCTTCAGAAGGCTCCAGCGGCTGTTCGCAATTCAAACTCAAGGCCGTTCGGGACCTCACCAAATTCAATCATGGATCACGTGGCTACGTCGCATTCCCAGGTTCCGAGGGCGTGCTTGTCGGCAAGGGAGACGCTGCCACCTTCTCTTTGAGCGCTCAGTATGGATGCCTGACGACTGACGACAAGTCTGTCTGCGCCGTGTCGTCTGGGCCGCTCTCGGTTGCCGTCAATGGTTGCCAGGGTTCGTGGACACTAAACGCTGACAGCACTGTCTCGTTCCACGAGAACGGCAGGGATGTTGCCTTCTGCTACGCACAAGACAAGACAATCTTGTCCAGAGATTCGCAACGCGCTTCCTGCAAGCCAGTCAAGTTTGTTGCGGAGTGTGGTAAGTACTCTTTGACAACACATGTTTGTCCTCTACTGACGCTCGCCATAGCTACCACTGGTGATTCAAATGCTGTTCAGCCACCTGCATACGGCTCCCACCCTGCTGCACCTGCACCTGCTGTTCCCGCGTACGGCTCTCACCCAGCTGCATCTGCTGTTCCCGCATACGGATCCAACCCTGGCCAGAACGAAGGTCCTTCGGGCCAGGCTCCTCCAGCTTATGGATCCGCCCAACCTGTTGCTCCTCTGCCCACAACTCCCTGCTCGGAGACTGGGTCTGTCACTGCCCTGCCCACGTTCCCTGTATACTCCTCTCCGTCATTCACTGCCGCCCCTGTCAGCCCCTCTGCATCTTTGACAGCCGGCCCGGTCAGCCCGTCTGCCTCTCTAACTGCCAGTCCTGTCACCCCCGACCCATCAGGCAACCCATCAGACATCATGAACGAGCCCGAGCCGACCACAACCCCTGGCGCTGAGGTCTTTGGATCTCGGCTGATGCACCGGGCCGATGATGAGCTTGACGGCGCGGAAATGGGTCAGCGTGCCCGTCGCCACCTAAGGGCGAGGGCCGCTGCAGGACTCGGCCGCCGGATGTGAGGGCTTGCATCGTGAATGGAGTTTTGGCGAACATATCTGGGAAGCTCAGGTGCAGTTGGCAGCTTTGTTCGTAACCTTTTCGTACCAGTCCATAACAAGTACACTGTCTTTCTCCTTTCATTCGGCTCGCGCTCATGGTACTCTTCGCCCAAAAATCCTTACTTAGTCGTGTCATCAGTAATGATGCTTGACGTTGAAGTCACGGCGGTAATGCCGAAGGGTCAACTCTCCATGCATCGGGAGCATCGAAAACAAGAAAGAAGGTCGCCCACCAAAGAAGTCGAGATGCAACGGCGTGACCAACTGGCATCCGTTCTCTCGGCAAAGCGGAGATGTAAGAAGCAAGTGACATAGCTCAGGTGCGGCTCTGTTAAGCCGTATTCTCAACGAGTCTGAGCTCCTCAGTGACAGGTATTGACGCTCCTGAGGGACGGCTGGCTGATGGTGGTGATGCAGTCAATTTTGCTCATGACACATGCGAGTAGACGATCGCTTGAGCTTCCTGCTCTACGTTTAGAATCAGAAGTCGACAATAAACCGAGGAAGCACTTCTCGTCCGACCGACATTGAATGCACTCGGTGCCACACACCAAGCTCGTTTACTTGTGACGCGATTTATTGAATCCAAACTTCGGCCCAAGTATCATGCGACCGTGATTGATGTCGTGCAAGACGTAGCGACGTGCTGGTTGCTTGCCATGGCTCGCTTGAGAGGCGCCTCGCTGGCAATTTAACCTCGAGTTAGGTGGGTGGCTCAGGAGATGAAGCGATGTTTGAAAGTTGCATCGAGGGATATTGGAGCGGCGATCCGTCGGTGCCAAAGGCTGCTGTGTGAGTGGCATGGCCATTTGCGCGACTCCGCTCAGTCCACCGTCCCAAAGCGGTGAAGGCAGCCGACCAGTGAGTGTGCACGTGTCGTTGCACGTGGCGTTGCACGTGGCGTTGCACGTGCCATCCCGCGTGTTTCCCCACCACCACGGGCCATCGCACGGGTGTCCCCGCTGCTGGACCCTGATTTTCATGCGCTCGCCCTGTGATTGGCCTAAAACCTTAAAATGCAGATTGTCGATCGATCTGAATTAAATGTCGGTACGGGTTCCACCATCTTTGTTGCGCATGATGCGCAAATTTTATTTAAGGATCGCGAGGGTGTCGCGACACGGATTTGAGATTTTGGGACAATTTGGACAAAAACTGCGTATGGCGCAAGAGGGGGACTGAAATGCCAAGCCCATCCCGACCATAGCCCTCAATTTTGGGTCGGGCGGTAGTCCCCGCACTGACCATATGACAGAATCTGGAGCCATATGGAGCTGCCCACGAGTGATTGCCACCCTCATGAATGATATCATGGGTAATACTGATGTTCACAAAGTTGTAGGCGGAGGGTAGAAAGCACCGGCGGAGCGCAAATGCACGTTGCAATGAAAGCTTATGATTTGCTATACTGAGAGTGCGGAATCCAGTCGAACAGTAACTGAGTGGAGGCGGCCCTTGCACAGTCACCAGCCAGTCAACATTGATCGGCAGTGCACTGGAAGCGGCGCGGCGGCATGGTGTTTGAAGATTTGGCAAGCGTGATGTGGGAGCAGAGGCGGGACCGAAACCGCGATGCTACCCCGCATCATCACTTTCCACCTTTTTGAATGTAGGGTCATAGTTAATTATTTGCAAGGCATATGCCATCTTTCATTACTACGTAGCGCTATTTGTGGTGCCCTCTGGTCAGACTACTGCCGCGTGCTGTTTTTCTGTCCAACCTACCCCGCTTCGCGTTATTTGTTACTCGCACAAGACCAAATCCGTGGATAAGAAGTCAAACCGACACAACGTGATAAGCATTCTAAGAAGATAATGACCACCAAACGATGGTCAGAAAAGTGTTACCAAGCTATCGTCGCACGGAACTGGTTTTCCCGCGGCTGCCTGAAAGGTCCCGGGACGGTTTACGACACGCAAGCCATTGCCCCTCCACCTTTCCTCTTTTACCACAAGCGCAGTGTGACTGATTGAAGGGCGTCAAGATGGGTTTGACCAAGCATCTGGAGGCTGGAGCCGATGCCCCAGTAATTTCCTGTCGCTCTCGATCTTGTTCACTCCTGTCCACTTCGATACACTGCTTTTCTTCTCAAAACCCATGAGAAATTTGGACTCTATTCTGCAAGCATACCACGTGATCGTAGCAAGAAGCGCAAGTTGCAGGCTGAAGCACGCGGCTTCAACAAAGATGAACTTCGCTCGCAAGAGTTCGCGCGTTCAAGACCTACTTATCAATTGAGTACAATGGCTGGCATGGCTGGCATCAAACGTCTTTGGATCGAGTAAGTGAGATGAATCCCAGCTTTTGTGCGCTCTTGACGATGCAAAGGTTTCACTGTGATGTCTTCAACATGAATGAGGACGAGGTTGAGGCAGACCTTTACGAAGGAGCGCCATTTCCAACCGTGCAGAAACTGAAACAGTTTCTCTCCTGGTATTGTGCAGGAGCTACTGGTATCAAGCAAGACGCACCATCCGTTCGAACTGTCGAAGCAAAATGTAGTGGTATCAGTGCCATGTGGAGGTTCGCAGCAGGTTCATATCCATCACAAGCTCAGCAACTTGAAATGAACATGGTAAGCTATAAAATTATATACAAGAGATCATATACTTACCATGCTCAGTTCATAAATCATGAGCTTTGGGAAAAGTTTGGCCTCCCGATCAATGTGCGCGAGAAGAATTTTGGAGACCAGATTGACATGCGTGTCCTCCTTGAACAGCTATGGTGCCATGACGTTCACATAATGTGGCCAAGAGGAAGGGTTCAACTTGCGTTGATCATACAGCTCCATGTGTATCTAGGAGCTCGGCCAGGTGCATTTCTTCCTTCAAAGGTCACCCAGGATTATTTCTTGGTCTATGAGGTATGCTCGCCTGTGTAGATGGAAATGGCTCAGCTAAAAACGAAAGGACTTTCGCTTTGTATTGACACGATACAGAGGGCGCGAACGCTTTTGCGTGGCCCTTACTCGGAACAAGATGAAGCACCGAAAGCGTTTGAACAAACCGTACGTGAACGCAGCCCTCGGGGCGTGACGGGAAGAAACTAATCAACCCCACAAGTCTGACTATCATCCTGGAAGAGGGCAAGGCTTTCTGGGAATGCCCGATAATCCTTATCCTAGCCCTAGCATTCGCTGATGACGCGTTCGATTCACTCTCTGAGCCCGAAGATTTGCTAAGTCTCAAGCTACCTGAGGGATCAGATGTGCTCGATATCCCATGGAAAAGAGAAAAGCTCAGGGAACAATTTTTCAAAGGCGAGCCTAAGAAGGGAAGCACAAAGCCAGAAGCATCATCTTACCCCGTGCTTTACGAGCAACTGAAGGGTCTCAGTCTGCGCACTGGTTACTCAAAGCCTCTTAAGTCCTATGACTTTCGTCGAGGCGTTGCAGACAAAATTGACAGTACGTCAAATATCTTACTCGCCGAGATTTTACTGATTTTGATCCAGAGCATGCGAGCACGTCGCAACTGATGCAAATTCTTGGCCACAAACATCAAAGCACGTATTCGTCGTCTTATCAGTCATCGATATCAGCTGTGAATGTTCAAGCAATCATGCTAGATAGAACAAACACTCCATCCTGGGATTCTACAGTGTTTCGCCGCATAGAGCGTGGGGTGTCTCGTCAGGAAAAGCTTCCCTGGGATCTAGACCGTGAACTTGCGCAGCGACTTCAAACTTCTGGTTTATCGAGGAGCTCCACTGAGTACATAGCCCTAAAACGAAAATTGACAGCCGAATATTGGCAAATACTCTGGCAGCGAACCAACGATAAGAGATCGCACCACGTTGTGCCCGATGAAAAGTACTCTGTCCCTTCTTCAGAGCTTCCAAATTCATTCGAAAGACTGGGTGATCTTAGGAAGATACGTACAGTGGCGAAAGTCGCACAAAGGTGCGACCCTTTACGCAACCGACTCGCGGAAGCTTTCAAGAGCAGTCAGTATCGTGTTTTGAATCCTGGATTTCTCACTTTGAAATCACTGATCATCATGTCCGACAGTGCTAAGTGCAAAGAGCACTTTTTCCACCCTGGAGAGATGCCATGGACATCCATTAATGGGCATGGCAGTATAATCTTTTGTCAATTTTGTCGTAAAGATCTCCAAGGGTGAGTGGTCTTCCTACGCGTTTCACGAATACACGTCGTCGGCTAACATGACGCAAGCTACTCCGTGTCTGCAATGCAGAGCCATGTTCATTCATGCGCATCAATCAAGTTCACACAAAACAAAGCACTGGCAGGTAGAGACACGGCAGACATGTCGCCCTATATGATTTATCGGCTACACAACCCTATCTTCTGCCATCGTTGTTCGTCATAGTTTGCAACGCGGGGAGAATGGCATCAGCGTTGCAAGAAACACCTGAATGAGTTAGATGAGTTTTGCGGTATCATCAAGCTCGGTAGACTTGTGGTGATTCCTGGCCGTTGTCCTTTCTGTCTCGGACAGACAAAGGAACCAGCAGACGCGCGTTCTAGAGAGTTTTCATCTCCCGCGCTCTTTCGCAATCACCTTGAAGCCCACCTCGAGAAACGCCAAGCAACCGATCACTCCGATTGTCCTCATCCATGTTGTGCAATTGGGCCTAGCTTACTGCACCGTCTTGAAACGGATCTCTAAAGCACGTAATAGCTCGCCGTACTCTTAGCTCCTCGTTCCCCGCCGCCATACCGCTTGACAGCAAACGACCTCTATATAGGCCTTGAAGTGGGAACGAGAAGGCAACATTTAGGAAATTGAGCCTAACAAAGGACTTCAAATTATCAAAGTACTACGGTACGCCCGCTCATACAGGCGCTCTACATGAATCAATTTGGGCACACTCCTCAAGTGAGCAGTGCACCCCCATGGACACTCGTAACCCACATGGTGCAGAGCCATCTACTGAACTGGGCAAGAGCCCAGGTGGGTAAGCCCAGGTGGGTAAGCCCGGGTGGGTAAAAGCCCAGGTGGGTAAGCCCAGGTGGGTAAAGGCCCTGCTATCTCCTTTCCCGCGCCACTAGCCTTGCAGCCGGGGCAGTCAAGCTTGATTGGTCCCTGACTATATTGCAACAATGATAAATGATGCAAATCCCCCAACGGACTGGACTTCGTCTGCAGCTTTTTCTGAGGTAGATGTTCCAGTCATGTCTCATGATCTACAGCTTCCTGGCTTTCTCTTGGAAGAGTTACAGCCAAAGCCGTCAGATCTGGAGTCTGTGACACTCGTGAGTCTTCATTGATCTGTTGGTTGCTTGTGGGTCATTGACGAAACTTAAGCGATGCTAACAATGCAGAGAACATGAGCTAGAATGCAACAGAAGTATGCAATGCGACGCCTGCAAAGACGCCGGAGTGCCATGCTCCCGCTTGCCGGCACCAGCGACTGCCCGAGCGACTGAACACCTACGCAAAGGAATTGAATATCAAATTCTATGCATCAGTTTCATCCTTCCTAATGGCAGCTTGGCTTCAAGTATCAACAACGATTTCGTTGCACTGCGCTCAGGGTGGAAGGTAACGGCTACCCTTTTGGCACTGCTTATTGAGAAGGACCATTCGTCTCCTACAAAGCCTGTCAGCCTTTTACGCCTGTTCCGAGATTTCCTTCTTGTTTTCAACTGTCCCAGTATTCTGGAAGATGAAGCACGTGCACGTGAGGATGCAATCGTTTTAGGACAAATCTTCAACGAGCACCAAGTGACAGCGGAGAACGTTCTTTTCTTTGCCGCAGAGCATTGCAACTTGGTTGCTATGCTTCCGATAATGGAGTCTTGCGGCATCTCTCCGGACATTACAGACGAACACAACATGAACCTCGTAGAGGTATACCTATTCACTATCTTCTATTCATATCAAACCAATACTAATCTTCTAAGCGTGTTTGTGGTCCTGGTCTAAAGTACGCTGGTGCATACTGTGCATTAACGGTGTGTACAAAACTTATAGCTATAGGCGTTCCTTTTACCTGGTACGTGTTGCTTGCACTGGCCAATATATCTGAGTAGTGCTGACTTTCCTAGGAACGCCAAGTGTGCTTTACTTGAAGGTATTTTAATGTTGGCTACCCGTGGCTTAGGAAACTTGAAACTCTTACAATGGGTTGCATACCTTGCCAACGTTCCACTCTACTCGTTAATAAGTCAATACGCAAATCACATGCAGTACAATACGAACCACAAGGCCTTACTCGGCATTCCTAGGGGTGCTGGCATCTACGACATTGAATTATCAGGCGAACCTATCGACGGTGTTGACAAGGTTGGACGGACTCCACTGGCTATGGCGGTGGAGTACGGACACTTATACTTTGTGAGGAGACTTTTAGAAATGGAAGCTGACCCACATGGAATGGAAATGGAGTCAAATAAAGCAGTACGGCGGCCACTGATGTTCCTCGCACTAGATGGTCCGCATCGCAGTACGGTACTTCCAGTTCGCGTCCGCAAGGAGATTCTATGCTTATTGCGAGAGTACGGAGCTAACCCGTTCTCGGTCGAACCTTCAACCCATGAGACTATAATAGATGTTGCGTATGTTCGAGGTATGGAGAAGCCCGTACGGCAGTGGCTTCATATGTGGGAAGGTATACCTCCAAGCCAACGAGCTAAAGAAGTCTTGCAAAGCCATCGCAACTTGAGTAGCTGCATTCAAAAGATCATGAACCTGTACCGTAAACCCGCGGTTACGATTCAATGGGGTGAGACGTAGAATCTTACCAAACAAGCGCAAAGTCTACATTCAGGACATGTTAGCCTTCTTTAAGCATCCTCACTGATTTGATGAAACGCGATTTGGATATTGAAATATACAGTGACCGAACCTTTCGACCTAGGTACGAATGACACTACTTAGATGAAGCTCAGTGAACATAGGGAACATGATTGTCCCATTGGAAAATCAGCAGGAGAATATCCGTCTCCATGGTTTCGTTTGTTCGCTCCAAGCGGCACGTCCCAATATGTGACACAGCTTCTCAAAACCTGGCAGGTCTGCATTTTGAGTGAATGCCTCAATCCTGTTGACTTGATACTGTGCGATATTGGACAAAGCCATGCTCGTCAGATTCCTTCGGCTCTCGTCATCAAGATTGCGTATCGTCGTAAGTGGCGTCAGGTATGGGAGACCACCTCGAGCCAGGAGAGCCTTGTATGCACTGATACTCTTGTTCACTGCCAAAAGGCCATCCAGTGAGCTAGGGAGATGTTTTCCAAACCCATCAACCACAGCATATAAACCGTGAAAGTCCCCGATGCAGTAGTATAGCTAGTGTTGTTCAGTCATTAATGGCAAACCAGGAACAGGTGTCATACTTTGCAGAGCGCCGATAAGCTGCCAGCCTCACGAGTGTAGCAGTCTTCCACCTCAGCCACGAGTCGGCGACGATAGAGTTCGCAGACGAGGAAAGGACCTCGTCTTGTGAGAATGTCCTCCGTACTTAGGGTCCGTTGAAATTTGGCGTGAGTAGATGCGCTACTGTGCACGAACCGAAGCTGCGAACCATCTTCACAAGCGACCAATAAGTCCGATTTCAGAAGTGGCTGCGAACGTGCGCTTTCGCATGATGATGCTATTTGTGATCTCAGTTCAGCCACAAGGTTGTCGAGCATAGAGGCCACACGCGACGACATGGCTTCTTTCTGATGAATAGTCGATGGTCTGAGAACGCGATTCACGGTTGATAAGATCGCATGACACAGATGCTGCGAAGACTCTCTCGCTTTTTCTCGTAGTGGGTGGAACATAAGTTCGAGGCCAGCATTCCCCCTTAAAAGCCTAGTCAGGATCGTAGGTCTTTGGCCGATGGCTTCCGCAAGCACATCAGAAGGCCATAGGGTGGAAAGTCCATCAACCAAAGATCTTCCGGGGAGACGATCACGGCCTGCTAAAGCGTCGCGCAATACTCTGGCATAGTATTGCTGTCGCAGAGCTTTGGAGTCAAGCTGAACGGTACTTCCGCCAGTAAGACATTGAAGATCGTGTTCTGATCTTTGAAGGAGTACTCGATAATAACTCGCTTCGTCTCTGTAGGGGTCAACGAGATACAAGCATAGTATTGCATCAGCATCGGTCAGGTGTGACAATAGAAGTTCTCTGATAGCTTGCCAATATACTGCATCGCTCGATGCTGTCTGAGATGATGTGTCGTCCATGCGAGATCGATCGGCAATCAAGGGTTTGGGAGCGTTAGTTGACAAGTCAACCTGGCATCAACAAGACTTTCGAGGTGATAAGCATGCTTCTTATTCTTTGCAAAGGTAAGCAGGTCCCTTTGACACATGAACACGGTTTATCAACGCGCGCTACCAAGAACTGGCTCGGCCATGGTCACAAGGCTAGAGGCTGGGACGGGACGCGCGCCGGTGAGTCGTCATGGACTAGATTGCTCACAAACCGATTAATTAGCGCATGGATGTTTCGCCCGATTGGAGGGTTCTTGCGGAATCACGCCATGTTACAAGCCAACATAGGTGCACTTCAGCTACCCATGGTGGGTAATTTGCCAAGATCACCCACGGTGGGTAACCTACGGTGGGTAACCTGCCAAGATCATCGACAGGAAGTGGGTTATTTACCCACAGTGGGTAGCTGCCAAGATTACCCACGGTGGGTAAGCTGCCAGGATCATCTACAGTAAGTGGGTTATTTACCCACCGTGGGCAATTTACACACCGTGGACAATTTACCCACCGTGGGTAATTTATCCACCGTGGGCACGTCTCAGCTGCACGTATCCTCGCTCACTTTCATGTGGTACGTGCTTATTGCTCCACTCAAGCAGGCCGCTTGAAGCCACCTCTAACCCCTTTGCGCGTGGTTCCTGACAAGCAGGGATGGCCCACACCGTTCAGCTCCTTCACTAGTCCATGTGACGACCAATGGTAGCAATTCCGAACAGCTGTTGCCGGGATGGTTTTTGATTGATGGTTGCTAGCTACGCGAAAGATCGCTCGTTACTGTACCGTCACGGCACGCCCATACTGATAATTTGCCGATGGGGTTATTCAAAAGCGCCTCGTTTCTTCTCAACCGGTCCCGGAGCGACGACTCACACGCCGCCTGACAGCCATGGCTTCGATGGAAATGAAGCCTGTCACGCTTGCTTTAAGTTGGATCATCACCATTGTTGTATTTGAAATAACCTCAGCTGATTTCCACCACCCACCAATGCTGCGCGAAGCAGGAAATACTCAGGCTATACCTGCGGAGCGTTGACTAGCATCGCTGGAGGATTATGCTTCACCATTTACACAACCATATGTTGGCCAAAAAATGAATCAGCTCTAACAGTATGGCTGTTTTGCATCGCGATTTGTTTTGCTCAAATTGCTCTAGCCTCTTCTGTGGTGAGTCTCTGCGCAATCACGTCGGCTTGCAAGGCTCTGACACTCGACCGAAGGGTGCGCTTTCTACGCTACTGGCAGCAATCTTTGCGGACACCACGGCTTGTCTCGCAGGAATAGTTGTGACTGCCATTGTTCTCAGCGGGATCGGAGCTTCACTAGCAGCCTTGAGTCAAAAAGCTGGGTCATTTATTTTTTGTATGTCTGGAGCCATTGTACCAACCATGTGAGCATTTTTTTGGGGTGGCATTCCTTTGTTCCAGTACCGTTAAACAATCGATTCAAGAACGAATGACTGCCCAGACGATGGCATCCGAAGAGTACGCAGCGGCGCTAGACAGAGGTGGGGCCGATGGCGATCACATGCTCAATATGACAGTTGAAGACCATTACCGAAAGATGGCCCAACTGCTCCGTGCTCTCATAGCCAGTAGTGTAATAGCAGCGGTCTTCTCATGCATATTCCCGTGGACGTTGAAAGACGTGCTGTTGAGCATGGCGGTAGGTCAATTACATTTTTGGAAGTTGCAGGGAGATTGACTGACACAAAGCAGTGCCAGTGTTTGATGAGTTCCATCGTCTCTCTCTGTTGGTCGGTATTCTTAGCAGCAACCAGAAGCGTTAGGTCCGCCGCCTTGCTGAAACGCGTAAAGCCGGTGAATCATGGGTCGGATCTTCAGCTGGCGCCATACGCGAGTGAGTCCTCTCAATTGGATGCACACATGGCGCATGAAGTCCTGGGGATAGAAAGGGTCCTTGAGATGAATCTCCCCACGATTGCAGATGGAGTTACTCAGTTTGGTTGGGTAGTTGCGGTGAACAAGATGCGCCTTGGTTATCAGCTCGTGACGAATTGTGGAACACAGGATCGCGTGTTTCACGTTCTTAATCCGGGAAGATATTTCGGGCGTCATATGGACGCATATCTCGCTGACACTTACCCTGGGCTGGGTTGCTCTTTACCTCTGGATGATCAGAAGATGTTGGAAAGATGGCACATTCCAAAGGTACTCGACTTCATCGTATTGGATCCTACGAGAAAACCTGGCTATCCTGAGCGTAAGGCCGCTCCTGTGACATATTGGTTAGTTGTCTATCAGCACGATACTACGAAGTGGCCTGAGAAATATCGCCACCAAGACCCTTTCACTAAAAGCAAAGAGCTGAAGACAGACTGGCTCTCAGCTTCTGAGATGAGGCGCATATGCGGTAAAGTCTACTTCGACGAGAATGTGCTGCCCAACATGGTGATGCGAAAACGAATACTCGCGGAAAGCTTCAAAATTTTCAAGCATCTGGGCCTCCATCCAGACACAACTCGAAAGTTGACTGATGAAGATCTCAAATTGACTCCATGGTTGTTCCCCCGTGACCAGTCTCAGATGATGCAGTTAGGGGCACTCATGAACGGTATGAGGCTCGAGGGTAGCAAAAATCATGACGCGATGGAGATTGACTGAGGCGTTCGACACAACACAAACCAAGTTCTATAGCTTTTTGTTACGTGAATTAATAAGAACATCGATATTTGTGAATATACAAACTTTCCCTCGCGATTTTCTGTCATAATTGTTGATTATCAACATTATTTGATCAGCCTGTAGTTGTGAATTCATGCTAAACTTCTGAGAGACGAGTTTTTCCAATACGCGTTGTACAGAAACTACGACGAGAGTGGCTTGTGGAATCGCAGGCGATTCCATGACGGGGGTCTCAGAACGAGGTACTTTTCGGCTGTGGCGAATTCCGTCCTGGGGTCCGTTTTGCAAATCGCTCCACCATGTCATTTGGAGCCTGTAGGTAATCGATTATATTCCGCACGTTATGGTCTTCCCCAAAAGCAGGATGTTCACATTCCGCAGCTTCCAATCTCGAGGACATCTCTCTCGCTCACCCCCTGCAGTATCAACTCCAGCATCCAAACCTCTTCTTCAAGGTTTCATATCTCTCTATCATGTCATCCTATCTCCAGACTTATAGCATGGTGGATAGGTTGCGACCTGTTGATGACACCCGAGCAGCGCCATACATCCGGAAGTATGACGGATGTGAGTACGCATAGATAGTGACAGTGCCATGAGGCTAAATCGTTCAGCTGCGAGGTCTTTGATCAAATTGATATACGTCAATGCGTACGACTTTTCGAACGTAATGTTCTACAATGGTCACTGTGTCTCAGCCCTTCATCCTGCGGCACTGGGGCCTTACTTGGGATTTACTGCAGGTTTCTCAGCTACCAAGAACGACGTGGTTCTGCAGTACAATGATAATGCAGATATGATGCAACTCTGGGTGCAATCTCCATGCACGTCACACAAATCACATCATGTTGTTAACATCAGATACAAACTTGACCGTTCGAGAGCTTTACTCTGGGACAGATCAAACACCAACAACGTCTTGTCTTCTAATTACCCCCGGTCGGACGCCAGAGATAAGGTGTTGGATTCAAATTATTTCTGCAAAGAAGGCTGCTACCGCGTGTACGATACATACCCTGAGACCGACTCATGGAGATGGCAGTCTGGAGAGTTCTTTGATGCCAAACTGAGCACTGACCCCGACGTCGAAATTCGGTCCTTCGTTAAGTCTAGTGGGCGTTTTCTGTACTAGATATGGTGAAGAAATCTAACTCCAGAGCGTTTTGGTTATTTCTATTCATGGTTATAGGGATTTGACATTCATGCTGGAGTAGCAAAGGTCGTCAAAATAAAACAATAGACTATGAATACTGGTTCTTCTGCTGATTGGAGATATGGAAGCAAAAACAGAATTCATCCCAAAAAATGAAGTCAATTGCCAAGTGATCTACGAACAATCCTCCTTTCAGCGGACTTAATCATCCAACCCGCATCGAGGTTGATGAAAGTTTCTGTTGAAGCTCTGTCGAAAGCCGCAGTCTCATGTGTGCTCAAGAGTCCAACCTCCATGCTACCATTGACGAATCGAATATACAGTATGCTTGAGAGACCGCCTTTCCAAAATCTCCGGAGCCACTGTCCGGTACCTCTATCGTAGAAGGTCGAGATCGGTTAGAGTACGACAGTATGCAAATCGTGGAAATAAGTATTTCGAGGACTTGCACCGCAGCCTCCGCAGCATGCAAACTCGCCACGAAGACGTGCATCAGTTAATTTGCAATGTAGACATGCCACTGCACGATCTAATCATCTGTTAGTATAACAGAAATCTGCGAGTTGCGAGACTCACTGTACGAGAAACAGTGCACCAGTCTTTCGACCTTGTCGTTTAGGCAGATCCTGCAAGCCACGGTTCCGGCGGCGTCCGAGTTGAAATATACTCGCTGTAATGGACTCAACTTTTTGTCGCTGCAAAGGTTCGGGCATGCGGCAATGGCACCAGATTGCTGACATCTGCGGCAAAGAAGCTGAAGTCATTAGCCGATGATTATAAGAATGGTGGGAGGTCTTCACATGTCCGCACCCAACTCGCCAGTATACCGGAAGAGACAGTGGCACCAGCTGATCACACATAAGACACCTTTGACGTGTGCACTTCTGCGTGTTTCTCGCCATTTCCACGTTTGATTCCATCATCCCCAAGTGAGAGCCGACAAACGATTGAAGTTCGTGCGGTGTGGAGAGATTCTCATCCATACGGTCAGATTGGCGAGAGAAAGGGGAGCATGAAAAACAAGGACGAAGAGTGCGCTGGGGGAAAAGGGGGGCCCAGTGGGCTTTTTTACCATCCGCCTCGAGCACAGGCTTTGTAGTTCTGTGGCAGTGCCTGGCATCCACGCGTCAAGCACCAGATATGGCAACAGGGTTTCTCACTAGTTCATGTAGATTGGACGGCAGTGAACCAAATCTGCCTCCAAAACGGTCTGAAGATAGTAGCTCGGTTGACTCAGAGCCAATGGTCACCAATATCTTCGCGTGACGCACGGTAAGGTGTATCCTCGAGGGAGGTGGTAAGCATGTGGACGAGATGCAGCCGCCGCTCTCATGTCCATCCATGCGAATCGCTTCTGGCGTTTGGATAGGTGCTGTCTGCAAGCGTAAAGGACATACGCACCGAGAACCATAGTCGCACGGATCGAAGAGGTCCGCACGGTCAAAGGTCCGCACGGTCGGCGGGATCCACATGGACATTACAGATGCGTACGCACCGCACAAACCACAAGGTAGCACCCCAGCCTCGCGAAAATGTGCATTCGTACGCGCAACACTAATCCACAGGGTACGTCTCGGCCTTGCGGAAACTCGTGGACAAAAAGAGGGTGCGCCTGCTGCGTGACCAAAAACGCGGCCCAAAAATCCCACGGACGAAAAGTGACCCACTTGTTGAACCGCATGCTTTCCCCATGTACTTGCATGGCTGTGCAGAACAATGTTCTCCTTTCATATCCAAGATGGACCTTCACGCAAACGACAATGAAATCCAAAAGGCACTGCACCGCAAAGGCGTTGTTCGCATAAATCTTGCCGCTCTGCATTTCGAGGATGGTGTGCACCGGTCCCTGCAGCGATCTAATGTCCGTCGATTGAAGCGTATATTTGAATCGAACGGTCGTCAGAGATTGGATACTCAGAACTTTATTTCTGCGACAATAGGAGAAGGGAAACTTTTGGCAGCCCTTGCGACCTCTGAACTTGGCCTGGACGATCTCAAGCAGGGCAATGATGGAAAAATTCCTCTCCTTCAAGTCGACAGAGTGGAATGTTTACATGGGCTACATCGCGTTCAAGCGGCCCGAGATCTACTCTATGGCGACGAC
This sequence comes from Carpinus fangiana, assembly GCA_006937295.1. NCBI lineage: Eukaryota > Viridiplantae > Streptophyta > Magnoliopsida > Fagales > Betulaceae > Carpinus > Carpinus fangiana. The sequence continues at coordinate 1,012,555 of VIBQ01000016.1, forward strand.
CGGTGGTGGACTGTCGTGCTGTTCTCGGAGGGTATGGATCTCACTCTGCCCAATGTGCGTTGCTGACTCATAGCTAGATATTGATCACCTTGCATCTCGGAGCTTGACTGAAGCGTTTGAAAGTACTTTTGCTTACAGCGACGGTGATGTTTTTTTGGAAGATACGACATTACCATGCCAAAAGGGACGACAGGACTAAAGCGCAGTGGTTTACTAGACTGACCAAGTGCAAACAAAGAGATCTAAAGAAACTGCTAAAAGATGAAGCGATTGCGGAGGCATTTGACGACTTGTTAAGCATTCCGAGGTTGTGGCGCCCAATACAGCTGGGCACACTGCGCAGATATTTGTCGTTGAAGTGCCGTGAGGTGAGCCAGGACCAGCTTACTACAAAACATTCCCCTCTAACAGATACTAGGAGATGCTCAATTATCTTCGCCACATTCGCACAACTTGGGATAGTATCTTGGATGGACAGCCCGGGACGATCGTAGACGATGACACTATCGATCGCCTCCAGGCACTGGCTCCTGCGGCGTCTGAGGCGGATGCCGATCATGTGAAACTACTCATGGATTCGAGCAAGATATTCCTCTCTGTCAAAGATAAGGCTGCGCGCAATCAGCTTCTCTCAAACATTTGCAATGTGCCAGGTTTGATTCCAAGTCTCCATACGCTCTTCGAGAATCTTAAGCTGTTCGAGCCCTGTTCAATGGCACTCAAGAGATTATTCGGCGTCAAAGGTCGTGAGTCTATATCTAACGTAGCACGTGTGCACTTCAAAGCTCCCGATCCGTCTCTGTTGGCCGCCACGGTGGATCAATCTGCACGGAAAGTATTCGAAGACCGGTTCACTGTGGGCTACGTGAAGATGTTCATATTTGTACTGAGGTATTTCCCTGAGTTAACAGGCATATATCCGCGTCTCGAGCCTGAGCAGTTGAAAGATCCAGAAAAATACCGGAATATGGAAACGTGGAATCAATTCGTTGATCTGGCAAGGTCATCTGGATTTGATCCGCCAGAAACTTGTGATGTGAACGCTACTAAATCTGACTTGAGACTTGTTGATCAATTCATTCAAGACGCAAGTATCTCAGGGGAGCCACTAACGAAACAGTTTCGAGAAATGCTCAGGTATAAATTGAACATGGCTCGCCGGAGAATGCAATCCTATCCTCAGCAGCAGCAAATGCGCTTAGGACTCGAGGTCAATTCCACATGGCGCACAGGTCCAGAGGAGGAACAGCACAGGCGCTACGGAATTCCATTCGCGAAGAGCCACGAGAATGATAAATCGAATCTAAACCCCATATGTTTGGCACAGTCTATGAAATATGGCACTACAGTTTCGTCCACTTTTGTGAAGTTGGATTTTTTGACCGGTTTCCTAGGCAGGAAGGAAGTCGAGGTCTGTCCCGTCAACAAAAGAGTTAGCGGGAAGCAAGTTCTAACATTTCATAGATGGTTCTCAATTTAAGTGTCGGAAACGAAAACATTGTGCCACACGCCCCGCTTTGCCGCGCTCACCCAGCACCTGAGGCTCCACAACAGCATGTCATTGGGAATTTAGAAGCACAGCAGCCAAGTGACGTAGTGGCTGCACCTTCCCCAGCTGTAATTCTGTCACCCGCTACGGTTATTCCGTCACCAGCGACTGTTCTTGTCGACGACGGACATTCAGCGCAACAGCAAAAGCTCGTGGAAAGCCAAAAGCGCGTTCAAGATGTTGAAGAGAAGATGCAACTAGTTACCGAGGAGAACACTCGGCTCATCTTATTGAGAAAAAAAGCAGAAGATAGCAGATTGCAGGTCGAGCAAGATCTAAATCAGCGCAGTGAGGAGATCAGTAGACTTGAGTCTTTAAATAATGAATTGAGCGTAGCTCACCAAAAGTTACAGCACAGCTCGCACCAGGAGAAGTTCGTTCTCGAAGAGAGACTGCAGAGCCTTCAAGAAGCCTTGAACACTCAGATCCAACAGATAGAAAAGCTCGCCACTGAGGTCTCCCGTCGAGACGACCATATTTCGGCTCTGGAGCGAGACAAGGCCGGCCTTATGGTCACAGCTAACGAGCTGCAAATAACAAAAGTAAATTACGAACACGAAGCACAAGCCTTCTTGGCGGACACGACTGAGACTTCTCGGCGAAAAGATCAAGCCATTATCGAAAGAGACTGGCAATTGCAACTTTACCAAGATCTTCTCGCAGCAGGCCTTACTTGCCTGCGTCAAATGGAAGCCACGATGACGATAGGACAAAACCAGAGTGGCCGCTTCCTTGATGAGGAACCTGGCGGCATTCAGGTACTTCTGAAAAATACCGACGGGACTGGGTCAATCCTTTTCATCCCTGGGCACGAGGACCCAACATTTAGAGAAGCGAGCCAAGTTTACTACCTTTTCCACAATGCTCGTAGACTGGACATAATCATCAAGATGCGCGGGTTAGAAGGATCTCGTTAGAGAGTCTATACAGGTAGTGACCAGCACGACTTTTGGGAAACGCTGAGAGAACTCGGCGCATGCATAATCTAGCCGAAAGAAGAGTCTGCGAAGGTTATGCCAGTCTCTGGAAAGAATAAACCGCTTCCATCAACGATAACGGACTCTTCTTTGGCCTTGAAGTCTCGTTCTGATAAGCGCATTAGCAAAATACCTCGACCACCACAAAGGAAGAGGCACACACTAGAACCCCATAAGATGAAATCAGGCACGAAAAAGCGGAAGAACAGGAAACGCATCGGTGATCTCAAAAGAATTGCGGCAGGACACGAAGAACCTGTGTCTCCCATGGATGCAGAGGATATCGAACTTTCTCATGAAGCTATGGAGGAAAGCATTTCAGAGAATGAGGAGATATCAGTGGATGACAGCGACACGGACATTGCCTCCAACTTCAGTTGAGCTCGTCTAGAGAGACTAATCGGTAGGATACGTGCAGTTACAGAGACTTGATCTGATCGACCAGTTCGCTGTGCCGGTGGAACGGAACCAAGGTTTCGACAAGAACGCCAACAATAGCTCTGGCGACTGTGATGCGCCCTTCCGCATTCTTCAAGTCCATTTCCTTCGAGCGCATAACGAGGAGAGGGCCTCCCAAGATGCCAGCGGACGTGGATTTTAGGCTCTCGACGAACGTCCTCGTAGCATCAACCCTGGTTACGGCAACGCTGTCATTTGTCCAGGGTATGATCAAAGCCTAGCTATGATTAGTTTGGGGGAGGGAAATCGAGGTCGTGCAGGCGAACAGTATATGTCTCGCGACTTTTCCCATAGGTATATAGCTGTTCTGTGATGTAAGCCAAAGCGTGACACACTTGCTGTCCTATCACGCTACTAGCTAGCGCATTATGACTGCTTCGTTTTGTATGTTGATGTTGTTAGCGCAGAAGCAAAACTAGTAACGCAACGTGACTTACTTCGAACAGAACATCTGTTTCTTTACCTGCATGCTTGACGCGAAGCAGAATGTCAGGCTCTGTATTGATCTGAGTGCCATCGATCCAGACCGTGCGTCTCTGACGTGTCCTGTTCGTCGCGTTATTTGTTTGATCGGCCACCACCACCCATGAGACAGTAAACTCACATCTCGCGTAGGTGTCCTATTCCCACGGAGGCCAGAGCAAGCCTCAGCTCGATCAAAAATGCGACCGCGGTCCGTTCTACGTCGGCTTCCCTAGGCAGTCTCATCGCTAATGGCGACGACTCCAGTAATGACGACGAGGGTCTGTATGTGTCATCTGTTGACGGCGAGGAAGCGAAATCACCTGCCAGCTCGCTGCTATCGTGGCCTAAACACCTGAGCACGCCAGATCATGACAAGCCGTTGGCAGGTATTCAAACATACGAACCTTCATGCGGTATTTGCTCATCTTCAGATGGTATAACAGAAATCGGGAATGGATGTGTTTGAAACTCATCAGGAACTAATTTCAATTGCGTAGGAGACAGTGCGGAGCGTGAGTTGACTGCATGTGGGCCGATGTCCTTCGGGGATACTGCTGTCTGAGGAGGAGATGAAGTGACATCGAAAGCACGACCAGGCCCATGTCGTTGATCTTTCCTTAAGGAGAGGTCGCTCGAATTGCGCTGCCGCTTTTTCGCTTTATTGTGTACTGCGTCGGCTACTCCTTCGACTGCTGTAGATCTGGAAGGAGACATTGCGCGAGGTGGAAGAGGAGATGACCACTCGCGGCTGCTGACCGAAATTTGCCGATTATTGCTGCTGGGCCGCTGAGGCGATGATGACGGTATGTATGGAGGTAGACTTTCGGCCGGACATAGTAAATGATAAAGCATGTTGTAAAACTGGTTCTTCGAAGCTCCTTCGTTCCCTTCGGCGAGTATGGTCAACCATGGATCACCAATTCTCGGTGATACTGCTCGGATTATCTGTCCGTTTGAAGCTGGAGTCCAACTTATTATGTCGGCTAGATCATGTTGAGAGGAAAACTCCACGCCGAGCCAGGAAAGAGTATTGCCAGCCCAATTTGAACCGGATGGGCGGTTGTCGAAGGGGTTTGTTTGGTGTGGCAGCCGAGTGTAGTGGACAACGTTATCTGAGGGGTGAGGTGCCGTTTGCACCATCGTAATGTCTTCGTAGGTTCAAGGTACTACCAAACACTATTGCAAAGATCGCGTTGCACAGCTAATAGATATAGTTCATGTAATCGGCGTGTCTAATGCTGAAATTCAGGTGGAGTCCTGGTCTGGACGCTGTATGCTGATGGGTCGGCCCGGCCATCGGCGTGTCGGCGGCCGATCCGAGGACTGTTTGTTTATGTCCTGCTAGTCATCCGTCCTTGTGCTTGCTTCCACTAATACATCCACTCTTCACCCTGGCGCAATGGCGGACATGCGCATAACCGCTACCCAATTACGCAATACCGAGATCTATCGTATCCTCTCAACACCTCCTCCTATCGCTCCCACACCCGCTCAGAAAACCTGCGCCCACGACGCGATTGATCACTTCTCGCAAGGGAACGGCGAGGATGGCATGTTCTATATGCTTTTTGCATGCGGCTTCCTTGTGAACATGGATTACAAAGCTCGCAAATACTTCCGCATCAGGGTATAAAACCGCAGAGACTTGGTTCCTGTCTATATCGACTGATCATGTGTACAGCACCTCAGGGGCTTACGGATAATGGTGTCACCTGGTAGTTCTGCGACTATTATACAACAAAACCAGCATTCTGGATCAATCTCTAGCCGAACGCTTCTTCAGGTAGAATGCGCGCAATACACTGGGCGCGGCGCTATGCTCCGCTTCCTTTGCGACTTCATACTCGGAAACACCACCAGAGACACACGAAGATTGGGGTCAAGTTGTTCGGGACGATTACGACATGGACAGGACCTGCGACGACTTGCATGCCAGCATGTTCGCGCTAAGACAACAGCGCCTTCCGTCTGAGCAATGCATTATGAACACTTGCAAATAATCACCCCACACGCGAAACTCTTCAACAATGCCTATCCACGCGTGAGAAATGGTGCGTTTCGGATGAGCTGCTCTCGATTGAATCGACTATTGAACGTGCCGTTAGCTATCGCATTAAAGATCATATGCACAAAGTCCAGAGCATTGATGAACTTCGCGTCCTTGAGCTGAGATGACGCGCCGTGCGGAAAATTCGATAAATTATACCACGAGTTCTTTACCATCTTCCTCGTGAGTCGCAACGTGTTTGGACAATTCCGCTAAATCGTACATCCTTGGACGAAGCTTGTGAAGAAAATCTTGCCGGTTCCTTTCACCCGCATAGAGCGTGAGTGCCCGGAAGGCATCAGCCAAGCTTACCGTAGATGGTGCGGGCATTGACCTTTGCGGCCCAGCGAAAGCGTGAAGGTATGGTACGGCTACTGGGAAAACCCGAACGAGTCTGTCATACCCGTGCTGGTGTTTAGCACACAGCAACCCACGTAGATTCTCTGGCAACAAGTCTCCAAATCCCTCAATAAAGGCCATAAGCCCATGCAGATTGTATTGCCAGAAGAGAAGCTTCCCCAAAAGTCAGTCATGTCAACTCTACCAGTTGTAGTGGAACTTGCCGAAATCGCGTGTGTTAGAAGGGGCCCGAACGTAGGATCCACAGCAAGCACTTCTCTGACGCTATGCAGGAGGTTTTCTGCGTCCAAACACACCCACTTGAATTGAGTATCTTGCGCGTGGACGTCCATTGGGCTGAGGGCTGCGGTGATCTCAAGGTGCGCTAAAGTTTGGGTTCGAACGTAAGCAGGCATTTCATTGGCTTCCAGAGCCCTCAAGAGCTCAAAGTTCTCTGTGATGCGAAGCCAGTGGAATTCTCTATTATTGCTTTTTGCTTCATGAGCGGTCAAGAGGCGATATCTGAGTATTCGTAGCCGACGAAAGGTGCGCTCGAATCTGCTTCCAAGTGGACGAGGGCGCACTTCGAAGGCAAATCGCATTTCTGTCAGAATGATCTTCCGGATTCCAAGAAACACATCCTCAAGGGCATTAGACACGTGGCCAACATCCCCCTTCCGTAGCACCCAAACGGTGATTGGGTGCAGCACAGAGGTCCTGTTGTCTAATGCGAGATATTCGTATCTGTTGGCAACCATTTTTCTGAGGGAGACCGCGCTCTGATAAATGTCGTCAATCGGTTTCGCCTCACGACCGTATGCAGCACGAATCAAACAAGTGAAGGGTACTTCTTGTAATGATGCCCAGAAATAGCTATCAATGGTGGAGATGGCAAATGAATCTTCGCTCAGAATGATCGGCCCGTGTATTGATAGCAAAGGTCTGAAAGCTACTTCCGCAATACATGATGCCAAAGTCGACGCATTAGCTGAGGTGGTAGTTGAGTCTCCTTGGAACGGGACGCTTGTTGAACTTTGGATAATGGTATGCAAGTCCGAGGGAGACCGTAAAGAGAGAATATCCCGGTATCGATCAGGATCACAGAAAGGGTCAAATGAAGCAGCTAACTCGATGTCATCAAACAAAGTTGTGTTGGAGAGTATATACATAAATTCTGCGGTCCACTGGACAGAAAATTTGTTTAGATCCATTCTGAGAAGCAAAGGATTGCCTCGGTCTGATCAAGGTTGTCGTCAAAAATTGTGATGGCATTCATGCGACATAGAGGCACATCCAATCCTTTATGTACCACATCGCTCAACCTAGTGACGGGTTGGGCGACATGCTCTACAAGCAAAGCATAGTCTATGTTGCTGTGGACACGGCCTGTCCAGAGGCCCAGCGCAGTCCTCAACCATATGTGGGTAAAATTTACCCACGCGCACAGGTCTGTGGACAATTTACCCAAGCGCACGGACTCATGTGGGTTACCCACGCGCACGGCCCAAAAGCCCATATTGGCACTATCCATCACATGAACAAGTCGAGGACAGGCACCACTGGCCGCTTGAGTAAAGAGAAGCGACAAATTGAGCTTGCAGAGTAGAGGCCCAATTTAGTGATGGTGACTATATTTATTGGTCGGAAATTCACCTACCGCCTGTGTCATGTTCTTATTCCAGGTGGGAATTGGATCTGTGCGATTCTGCAGAAGAGCGTGAAAGGACCTCGCTTAATGCTAACGCACCCCTGTCGTGTCGATAAACTGCACGCGTTATCGATCGGGGCAGAAAGCGGCTCGGTAACAAAAAAATGCCTCATCCGTTCTATACCTTATTAGGTTGGATTTTGCAAATGTGCAAGTACATACGGTCACAGACATCAATGAACTTTTGTTCCAGACCTCCCACAGCATTGAATCATGACTAGTATTAACGTTCACCCCAGTTACAATGCTTATTGAGGAGCCATACGTCGACGTCGCAACTTAGGGGGTGTTGAGCGCCGTTCCAAGTCTCTACTCCTGGCAACCACTTGGCGCCTACGCTGCACGCAAGAACTACTCCTCAACCAACAACGCCGTACGCAGATTCTTAGACATGATTTGGATAAGAACCCCAAGTTTGCTTATATTTGCTTGCGCTTCGAAGCTACCCTGGCCTGCCCGGCGGCGTCCCCTCCACCGCTTGTGGTGCACTAAGCTCATGCACTCGCAGAAACACCACCCTCCGTTCGGCGCGTCTGATGTGCATCAATCCGATGTCGGCTATGAGCACTTTTTCCGATACACATCTGGTCGATGGATTTGGAACGAAGAAGAGCAAATGCGCTCGCGATATCGGCGGTTTGACGTCAACGCCGCATTGGCCGCGGCCACGTCTGCTTGCGGAGCTAGACAGTGCGTTGGTATCGAAGAAATTGGCGAGGGCGGCTTCAACAAAGTGTTCCGCATTACTTTCGAGGACAAGCCTAATGCAATTTTAAGGATCCCAACTGTGGGATCTGGTCATGCGTTCTATACTACTTGTTCTGAAGTCGCAACCATGGACTTTGTACGTGGACAATGCAAATTACAGGGAATGGTGATATGGAAAGCTGATGTGTTACAGGCTTCGTCGATCCTCAACCTTCCAGTCCCTCGAGTCATTTCGTACAGCACCGATCCCAGTAATCCGGTTGGTGCCGAATATATTCTGATGGAGGAGGCGGCCGGACAACCCCTGTACAACATGTGGGACGCTTCTTCGAGCCAATTTAAGTTATCAATCATGCGCCAGCTGGTTCAGATTGAGACCGCCTTCACTTCTTTCACATTTCAAAAGTGTGGCTTGATGATTCTTTATCTTCTGTTCGAACGATACGCTGACTATGGAAAGATACGGAAGCCTGTATCTGGCTGAACAGAACGTGCCCAACACTTTCCCCGCGATCCTCATCGAAGGCAGCCCCATTGATTTAAGGGCACGCGTCGAGTCGCGCTATTGCATTGGACCTGCAGCCAGCCAGGAGTTCTGGTGCGCAGGTCGCGATTGCCTCGACATTGACCGTGGCCCATGTAAGCCAGTCCATTCAGTTCAGTATCTGTGTGAGAGTATTAATCAACCATCTGTACAGGGTCAAATGCGCTCGAGTGCTTGAAAGCAAAGCCACTTCGCGAGATCGCCTTTGCAAAATCTCAACCGGAATGCGACTCGTTTCGGCATGACTTGTCCCTTCACGTTCCTTCGCAACACGATCCGCGAGTGCAAGTCAGACTTCAAAAGAAGTTGTTGAGCGCACTTCCCGGACTTCTGAAGATGAGCGAGAAATGGCTTTCTGCAAAGCTCTGGCACACGGACTTGTTTGCACGCAATCTGTTCGTGCACGGCGACCAGATATCTAGCATCATAGATTGGCAAGGGGCGTCAGTAGAGCCTTTCTTCCTATCAGCTCTTCCATCCGGACTCATAAACTACACTGGACCTCAAAGGTTTAAGAAGCCAGACCAGTTCGACCAACTCGAGGAACAGGAGCGGACTCGGATAAGACTTGAAGTATTAAGATCTACACTTCAACAACTCTACTTCACAGAAGTCAAGGACTCAAACCCGGAGTTGTACGAGTCATTTCACATTGAATTCTCAAAAACACGACTAAACGCAATCAATTTCGCGAAGTATGGTATTGGTGATGACGTTGTCGCCTTTCGAGAGGCGCTGCTAAATGTTCAGAAGTTGGTTTGCGACCTTGCATTATATTGAAATCCTACTAAGTCACCCGCAGAAATTGGTCAGAGATGCTAGAGGATGGCACACCATGTCCATTTGACTTCAACGAGGAAGACCTTTTAACACATTTTAAAGAGGGCGAGGGCTGGAATGAGAGAGCCGAATTTTTTGAAAAATTTCAGGACATTTTAAAACCAGACGGTCATACAAGCCACGAGACGTATGACCAGGCACTAAAGCTAGTGAATGAGCTGAAGAAACTTGCCCAGAGTGAAAGACAGTAGTAACACTGCGCAAGCAGCGCGAGATTTCACAAGCAGTAACCAACATAGCGAGGAAGAACCCAAGTTCACCTTCAGAATAAAGGACTTTGGTCTTTGCCCCTGCTACTATGCTAGTAAATGTCGCAAGGTAATACGAAGAATGGTTTTGGAGCGCGATGGCCTTGGACCTGAGGTATGGCTCTGAGGGGGTACAGGGCTAGTCTTGAAGGCGTACACGCTGAAGATGCACACCACTGATAGCGGCGGCCAGGACGACAACACGACGACCGAGGAACAGAGGGCAGTTTGAGTTACACATTGAGGTATGCACTTGGAGAGTGTACATTCTAAGGGTGTACACTCTGGTAGAATCTGCTAACGACGGCAACAGGGCAGCTGAGGTTCAGATTCTTACAGGTATCCGTTTGATTGATACGGAAGACTTTGCACCTTTGAAGCACAGGTCACTACAGAAACCGAGCATGCCAGCTCGCTGGAGCTCGCCGTTCTGCCGCCATCGATGCAAGCCTGTGCAGTATCTCGCCTGCAATGCTCCTCTGGTACGACCTCGAAATTGGCCCAGCGCTCTGGCTTGGTGCGGGGAATATCCAGGACTCGACACTCGACTGCTTTGCAAGAACGAGGTTGGAGCGACCTTGTGGTATTTGGCGAGGAAGAGATTATGGGCCGCTTCTGGAAACTTACGTTTCTGAACACCGTCGAAACTCCACGCCAGCGAGGTGGCCAGGATTTGCCCGAGACGCTTTAGTTACTTCGAAGACGACCTAGGTCAACGCTTTTTGTGACGACGTGACGATGCTGACTCCTTGTTACACAGGACTGCGAAAGATGGGGACTTCTCTCATCGACGGTTTCTATCAGATGCAAGCTGTTTCTGCCCGGTGGGATGGAGGGAGCTTTCAGCTGATAGTCCACCTCGGGCAATCGAACATCCACCTCAAAGTCATTGTCCACGATGCGATGATATGGGCGAGAGAATCGCACGCAGTGCCAAGTTGTCTTCCCATTCATGGAAGGAACACGTAGTCCTGTCCGTCAGTCAATTAAGTAGCGAGAGAGAGAACCTCCATTCACATTCACTTGTTGCCGGTTTCCCTTCTTGTAGATCAGTGACAATTCCATGACAATGAGGACGTCGCCGTACGTCAGGCACGAGTTATTGAGACAACAATGCCTGCCAGTCATTGCTGCCCTTCCTCGATTCGATCGCCAAATTCACATCTCAACCGACGCACTGTTCCCTTTGAGCCTCTTTACGTAAAGGACTCCCGGGCCCATAGGCCACCCTGCACACTTGGTAATATCAGGGATGAAGTAGACGAGCCGACCGGCACCGCCACGGCAGGTGCGTACACCCTCGAATGATTATCACAATGCATGGTAGTACTCGTTCATCAGATCCAAAACATGCTGCAAAAGGGGATGGACATCATACACCACTTTACAACAAAGACGCGCACTAACATGCTGTATCGAGCATGAGGCCTGATGCCGTGCCAGCCTTGAAAGATTAAGAAGAGATGCACTGGCTGTCCACTGTCCACTACTTCCCATGCAGACGCGATCTACAGTATAAGAAAACCCGTCAAAGACATGGGGTGGTTTGTCTAACCCGAATTTAGTAGAATAATATATCAACATTCTCTGAAGGTAGCGCTAGCGGCATAACTTCGGTGAACAGTACGTGACGACCAAGAGAGTCATGCCACACGCATAACTGGGGGCACGCTTTCGGCGCGAGGGCACGGGGTGTGAGTGCTGGTGGGAAGAAGTGATGACATAGTAGAAGAAGAGGTTGCCGTTGCCTAAGTGAGGAGGAACCAGGATAACAGTGGTAGGGAAACTACTCTTTTGACACGTTTCCACCCCTTGATCTGAGCGTGTCGGCTCTCGTACCACGTCTAGGTGAAGTTTTGCCTCTCGGGCGCTTGCGACTCCCACTCGCTGAAGATGAAGAGGGCTTGGGCGAAGAAGGATGATCGCCAGATGGTGCAACATGCCCAAGTGTGTCATGGTCTTGAGGGGATTGAGAAGGCGCGGTAGGAGAGGACGTCTCAATGACACCTCCTCGTGCCTTGAGGTTAGCAGCGAGTATGGCTTCCGCTCTCAAGCGTTGTGCTATCTCAACAATGGTCTGCAAAGCAATTTTCCCTTGGAGATATGTATCTTCGTCGAGTGCCATTCCAAACGACTAAAAGGGAGTCATGAGGTAGCGGGTTCGGCACTCGCGGTCGGGAGGAGGTTCCGAGTGGTGTGTATTGATTGTCATAGAACCTGCTCCATCACCACCGAGGAACAAAACGGAAAAGGTGACCGCAGTCCCATCATGCGCTATGCCTCCAGTCGCCCGGAGCTTGTCCATCGCCCGGACCCCTAACGCTCCACCCCAGCTCAGCTGTCGATTTCCTGTAGAAGCGAGACCGCGTGGGCCCTTGAGTTCAGCAATAAAGTTTGGAATGCAGCGGGTGTCTGCGTTAGACGATGGTGAAATATAATGACCAATGTCTTCGCGTACAGCTGCAGCAACGTCCTCTGGAAGCGAGCCGTCAAACAAGTCGGGTTGGTACAGCTTAATGGTGCCGTCCGTAAGGTTAGCAAGGTTGTCGAATAGTACGTTTCGTTATGAGTTTATCTGGCTTCCACCCAGGATCGGTGTAAAGACTTCAGCCATAACATTAGCCTCGTTGCGAGCCCTATTATTCGCGTCCTTAGCGCCTAATACGTTATCTCTATCTAGGTGAATTACCCTATACGGCTTAGCCGCGCCCGCTTCTAGTAAAATATATTACTATTTTCTAGTTCTTTTTTACTCTATATATCTATTACTACTCTCTCTATTATACTATTATTCCTACTTACTAATACTAATACCTTATCCCCTTATACTAAAAGCGCCTACTTAGCTAAGTATATAATATTAACTCTATTAGATATTATATATAGCTAAATAAGTCCTATTATCTCTACCTTAGATTTATTATACTATCCCTCTAATACTAACTATACTACCTATACCTCTCCTTTACGAGTTAACTACTATATATAAGACTTATCTAAAATAGGTATATATATCTATAATCTCGCTATAGCGCTAATAGAAATATATCTTTATTAATTAATATTTAGAAATAATACTACCCTAAGTATTATATAATATAGAAGGGTACTATTATTTTATAATACTACTATTACTTAATTAATATACTATATATAGATATAGGGATAGGTAGTATAGGTATAGGGAATAATACCTCCTTACTTTAGTTAGGTAGTAGAGAATAAGTCTACCTTATTTAGTAAATATATTATAACTAATAAAGGATAGGGGAGTAAGGGAGTAAGGAGGTAAAATAAAAAAAGTAGAATTATAAGTAGGAAATAATAGGCTACTACTTACTATACTAAAGAATATATAAGCGTTTATATAATTAGTTAAGTACGCCTTATATAGTAAGGTAGACTTTAATATAGCTAAGTAGTAGTACCTTTTTTATAACTAGCTACTATTAGTATAAAAGATACTTAGTTATCTAATACTACTATTATAATAATTAAAAGCTATATTACTACTATATATTTATTCTTAGGCCTATCTCTCTATAATTATTAAAAGTAGCTAAAAGTTCTTCTATAGATAGTAGGTATACTTAGTTTAAATACTTAAGACTTTCTTTAATATTATTATACCTACTCTAGGTTAGAATACCTATATATATAAGATATATTCCTTACTTAGTAAGATCCTTCCTATATAAATCTTTTATATTTCTCTTCTTATTACTAATACTAGGCTAATACTAATATATATATTACTATAGTAGAATAGAAACCCTCTAGAGTAAGTAAAATCTTAGTAGTTAGAGATATATATTATATTAGCCTTCTTAAAAGTAACCCTAATATAGTACTTAAGTATTCTTATATAATAAATAACTTTTAGAGATTTAAAGAAGAGCTTAAATTAGGTATTAAAGGTATAAACTAAAAAGGAAGAATCTATAGGAGCTTAGGACTATATAGCTACCTAGTAGTATATAGGGGTATAACTCTATATAGTATTAAGCTTAAGTATATCTATAATAGCTCTCTAGAGACGTATTTATAATAATATAGTATTAATAAAGTAGTAGTAAACTAGCTATATTTATAGATTATATAAAGTATAGTTTTCTTCTATATAAAGAAGTATATCTATTATAACTTTAATACTAAGAATATATTAGTAGATAAAAATCTTAATCTTAAGTTCTATAATCTCTAGGGATAGCTATTAGATAATAATAGAAGTATAATTATTAAGCTTTAGGAAATTAAAAGTATTAAGTTATAGTAGCTAAAAGCTAATAAGGATAAGTTAAATATAAAAATAGATCTCTTTATACTAAGGACTACTATATATTTTATTTTATATTACTATCTCCCTTTTTTAGATTTAGATAAGAATAAGAATAAAGATAAAATTAAAGACTTATTTCTTAAAGAGAAATTCCTTCCTCTTCCTTAAATACTTCTTAGGTAAACTATTTATAAGTATTAGACTAAAGTATATATAGCTATAATAGAGTTAGTAAAAGATTTAAAAGTATATAAAGTAGACTCTTAGTATTATTTATTAATACTATTTTATATTATTATATAGATAGTATTCCCTAATAAGGATAATATAGGTTTTTTCTATCTATAGTTATACCTTAGTTAACTTTTATAGGCTTACTATAACCTAGGTCTATATAGTTAATAGGAGTAGAATCTATTATATTAAAGTACTTAATAGGTAGCCTATACTAATACTATATATATTTAGTAGTATATATATAGATATATATTATACCTAAGTTAAAGGGTATAATAATACTATATATTACTAAGGAGAAGCTTAGTAGTAAATACTTTAGGTAAAAGGTGTAAGGGCTTCGTAGCAGGGAACTAAATATAAGGGGTAATTATACTTAAATTACTAGGGAGTAGAGGGGAGAGCTGTAAGGGCTTCGTAGTAGGGAACCAAATATAAGGGGTAATTATACTTAAATTACTAGGGAGTAGAGGGGAGAGCCCGCTATAATAGCGCTCTATACTTAGTATAGAGCTAGGGCGGGTACGCTATATATATATTAGGTAAATATATATATAGCCCCCTCTTAGGGACGTCTTATAACTATTCCCCCTCTTTTTAAGCCTTATCTTAAGCCTTATTTATAGCTTATATAGTATTAGTAAAACTATAGTAAAACCTTTATTAGAAAATACTATAGAAAGACTACTATCTAGTATTTTTATAGCGACGTCGCTCCTAGCTTAGTACGGCTTAATAGTAGTATTATAACGCTTTTAGTATCTTAAATATTAATTCTATAACCTATAAACTATTTAGTTCTTACTAGGAGTAACTATATTATAGTATAGTATCTCTATAACGTTACTATAATATTAGTATAATATTTATATATAATTATCTATATTTAGCGTAAATATTCCTATTATATAAGCGGAATTTTCGTTATAATTTAGCTTATAACCTTTAGCCCTATTTCTATCTTATTCTAAATCTAGTACGTTCTCTTAGCGAACCTATAACGCTATAGGAATACTTACTATATTTATTCCCTTAGTATAGGTAATTCTTTTACTACCTAGTTAAGTCTTATTATACTACTACTAAGTAGCTTAGGGCTAGTATTACTAAGTATTTACTATATATAAGGTAAGTAGTTTATTACCTAACTTAATAATTATAGTTAAAAATAATAAATAGTATAGCTAAGCTACTACTATTTATTATTCTATTTCTTAAAATAGTATATTCTAAGGGTAATAATAGGGTTCTTTCTTAATAGGAAGTACTATAGGGCTAGTACGCTTATAAGATATTACTATTACCTTACTATTTTCCTTTTATACTAACGTTATTTTAGTATACTATTCTTTCTACTACTTCTACTACTACTTAGTAGGGGATCTCCCTTCGGTTAGGGTATAGTAATACGTTTAAGGCTTTTACTAATATATTTTAGATTAAAGATATCTTTTAGTATAGCTAATACTACTTCTTTTATACCTTTACCCCTAGCCCTAAAGCTTCCTAAATACCTAGAGGCTTAACCTCTATTAGTAGAGCTATTCTATATTTCCTATTTAAAGGAGATCTATAAGGATACTATTATTCTAGAAGATATTATCTATAAAGATATTAGGTCTTATACTATTTATAAAAAAGCTTAGTATACTTATAAGGTCTTCCCTCTATAATACTAATATTATATTAATTTAATACTCTTATAAGTATTCCTTCTTCCCCTCTATTTAGTAATATACTAACTATAGCCTTAGTATATAAAGCTACTACGCGGTATACCCTAGTAATAATACTTACTACTACTACGTATACGGTTATATAATAAGAGTACGTAACTACTATAATACTTAGTTACGTAAGGAATCTACGCTAAAGTATATACTAGGCAAGGCCCGTTATATAGAGGTAGTAATAGAGAGGGCTTAGGAGCTCTTTAGTAACTAGAAGTATTTTAATACTAGGTTTAGTAGTATTAGCTAAATAGCGCTAACTAATATTTTAGTAGATCTAGGGGTTAAGGGCTTACTATATAGCTAGCTTTCTATTTCTAAATTAGATAGATACTAGAATAGTATAGCCTTTAGTATTTAATAGCCTTCTATATAAATATACTTTCTATTTTCTTTATATTTTATATACTTACTTAGTACTAATAATATACGGCTTTAGTATAGACGCTACATAGTTATAGTCTAGATCTATAGTAAGCTTATAGCGGAGTTACTAGTTAATTAGAATAGGGGGGTATTCTATATTCCCTTCTTATTTCTTTTAACCTAGGGGTTAGCCCCTTTATTATTTCTTAATAGGTTAAAGGTCTATTACTATATTCTACTTCTAGAGAAAGTCTTATAGTAGTTCTTTTATATTAACTAGGTATTCCTTTAATTCCTATATATTATATTATTATAAGTAGCTATACTACTAAATTAAGAAGTAGTCTATTCCTACTATATTTTAGTAATAATTAAGGATTTATTCTACTTCCTACTTTAGCTCTCTATCTAGTTCTATAGCTAGGTCTAGTATATAGCTAAGCCTAGCGTAGTAGTATTCTAGTAGAGCTATATTAAATATATTATATAACTATACTATACTAGGTAGTAGCTTTATATAATATATATTCTTTTTAATTCTTTCTATAATTAGGAACGGCCCTAAGAACTTATTATTTAGTTTCTTATAAGGTCTCCTTATCTTAATATTCTTTCTAGTAATTAGAATTTAATTCCTAACCTTATATTACTTTAGCTAATACTTTATATTATAGTACTTTACTATCTATTTTAAACTTACTTTTTATATTCCTATAATTTTTTACCTCTACTAATATAGTCTTACTATAAACTACTATACTACTAATACCTATAGAGTACTACGGTCTCCTAGTACCTATATAGGCTTATTATATATCTAGTCTACCTTTACTAAGTAGCCGTCCTAGATACTATCTAGGAATTCTAGATTAGATCTAAATATAGTAAAGAAAGGGGTATATCCTATAGATATATTTTTTTTATTATTTAAAGTAAATACTACTTTATATAGTAGTACTACCTAGTTATTTTATTAGTAGTTATAGTAATATTAGAGGAATACTTTAAGTTCTTAGTTTATATATTTAGTCTAGCTATTAGTCTATAGATAGAAAGACGTACTTAGCCTATACTTA
Organism: Carpinus fangiana; assembly: GCA_006937295.1. NCBI lineage: Eukaryota > Viridiplantae > Streptophyta > Magnoliopsida > Fagales > Betulaceae > Carpinus > Carpinus fangiana. The sequence goes on from VIBQ01000016.1 coordinate 1,030,127, forward strand.
ATATATAGCTATACTATAGATATATACTAGTAGATACTTATAAATATAGTACCTTAATTAGATAGTAATATATCTAGGGGTCTATATATAGAAAATACCTTATACTATAGTAATTCTATTAAGGCTAAAGAATTAATCTCCTTAATTACTATAAAGTATTATATATACTTTAAAAACCTATTAATAAGTATTAGTACTATATTTTTCTAACCGCTTAATATCTTTAAGGGTAGTAGATTAGTAATAAAATTAAAGCTATAATACTTTTATAGTACTTCTATAGCTAGAATTAGTACTAATTCCCTATATAGCTTATACTATCTAGCTTTATTCCTTTAGTAAGAGTTATAATACTTAATATATAATATTATATTAGTACTTATACCCTTCTAATAGTACTTATAGGATATAATTTAGGTAACCTTAGCTACGCTATAATAGCCCCTAACTAGATTATTATAATTCCTCTTAAGGAGTTTAGATCTTACTACTATATTCTATAGAATCTAGATCCTTTAATTATATTATAATAAGCCCTAATCGTCTTTTAACTAACCTTATACTAAACTATTACTAGTAGCGTCCCCCTTAGTCTATAGATACTCCGTTTCCTTTAATACGTATTAAACGATAAGGAATAGGGTTATTAGTAGGTCTAAAGGTTCCGTAATTACTATTTTACTAATTACTACTATAATAATAATTAAGCGTAGTATAGTATATTCTAGACTATATATACTAGTAAGCGCTTCGCTTATAGTCTAGCTATACTCTATATCTAGCTCGCTATTACTCTATAGTCGGAGGGGTAGCTAGCGTATAGTAGATAAAGGATTAGTATTCTAGCTAGCTATTAATATAGAGAATATATTAGTAGTATATTAACTCTTATTCTTTAGTAGTTCTATAACCCTAAAAATAATATATAGCTTCTACTATAGCGTTAGTAGTATTAAGCTAATACTTACGTCCTTAGCTATATCCTATAAGTCTAGCTAATATAATAAGCTATTAGTAGGGTTATTTACCCCTTTCTTATATTTAATTTTAAAATTAAATATACTTAATACTTTAGCCTAATAAGCTTACTTAGATACTAGTTTATTAGTTATTATAAACTATCTTAAATTATTATAGTTAGTATATATATAGACTATATACTAGGCGCCCTTAAGGTAGTATCTCTAATATTAGAAAGTACTATATATAGTAAATAGCTCCTTATTATATATTTTCTACCGTAACTTAGCTCCTATAAACTTATAGGAATAAAATACTACTAGATACTATATACCTCTAGCCCAGCTCCGCTACGCTTCTAACGTAGAGTTAGAGAGGGGTCTCTAAAGTAGAATTCCCCTAATAGTAAATTCTAATATATCTATAATTACTATACTTAGTAGGGCTAGGTTAAAATATAATAATATAGTATTAGTACTAAATACTTTCTATAAGTATTTAAAGCTACTATCTATAGCTTCTATCTAGGCCTATAGCTTAGTACGGTTCTTCTAGAATCCTATAAGGAGGTTATTTAATAGCCTTATAATAGTACTATAGCCTTCTATAAATTATCTATAGAAATTAGTAAACCCTAAGAAGATTTAAACGTCTTTATAGCCCTTAGGTTTTAGCTATTTATATATAGTCTCTATATATATAGGATCTATATAAGTTCCCTCTAGTATTATAATATAACCTAGGAAGTTAATAGAGTATATATAGAAGGAGTACTTACTCTACTTTATATATAGCTTCTATTCTCTTAGTTATTATAAGATCTATTAGACGTAGTCTATATAATCCTCTTCCCTATAGGAATAGATAAGGATATTATCTAAATATATAATATAGATATTATTAACTAGGCCTCTAAGGGCCTTATAGATATAGTTCTAAAATATAGTAGGGGTATTAGTAAGCCTAAAAGGTATTACTAAATACTTAAAATAGCTATAGCGTATTTAGAATACTATTTTCTATTTATTACCCTTCTAGATATATATTCTATAATATATATTCTAGAGGTTAAGCTTTATAAATACGCTAGTATAGCTAAACCTATTTAGTAGTTCCCTAATAAGGGGTAGTAGGTACTAATTCTTAATAGTAATACGGTTTAAGCCCCTATAATTAATATATAGCCTTATACTACTATTTAATTTAAGGATAAAGAGGATTAGGGCCCCTATAGGAGATTTACTTTCTTAGATCTATCCCTTTATAAAAGTACTATTAATATACTCTCTAAGTATCTATAGCTCTATTTCTAATAGCTTATATATAGGGAGGTATAGAGGTACTTAACTATCTATCTTAATAGTATAATTATACTCTATATACTATAGTAGGAGGTCTATATTCTCTTCTAAGAATATATCCTTAAAGTCCGTATACTTATAAGGTAGTAGTAGTTCCGCTATAGCCCTAGTAAATAGGTACTCTAATATCTTACTACTAAGGGAAGATATAGAGTTCTAAACTTATTATACCCTACTATTAGGTAGTAAGTAGTAAGCTTACTTACTATTCTAAGTTATATTATATAATTATATAGTAGAAATTAGCTTAATTCTCTTACTAGCTAATACTCTCTATATAATACTACTAGCCCTAAAATCTACTAGAGGGTTTAACGCCTAGAACTATAGTATACTAAGTATAAGATTATATAGCTATATCTATATTTTAAAGTACTTAATAGTAGTAGATAGTAGGGTACTATAACTATTATAGTATTATACCTATAGCTCGTATACCTTCTATAATTATATAGAATTAGCGTTAAGGAAGCGTACCTTTAGTACCTCTATATACTTCTCTATAAAGTAGAACTTCTCGACCTATTACTACGTAACTAAGTTTAGGTCTATACTATAGTTAAGGAGTACTTACGCTAGCCTTAGGCTAAGTATAGTATCTATATATACTATTAGTTCTAACTATTACTATTTCCTATTACTTACTAGCCCTAGCTATAGCTAGGAAAATAATACGACTAGGGGTTTCCGTTTCCTATAGGTTTCTACAGCTACTAGGAATAATAGGGGCTATATAGCTATTAGTTCTATTTCTTAGGTTATTAGTATTTAGATATATAATACCCTAGTTTCTTATAGTTATAATAGGTAAGTTATTCCCTAGGGGTTAAGGCGTTAGCGCTAGTAGCTAGACGCCCTATAGTTTAGTTATATAGGGGTCTACTACTACTATATCCCTAGCTACTACTAGAATATTATAAAGGGGTATATACTAGGGTCCCTTTCTCGTAGTAGGATAGGCGTAATATTAGTATAGTATCGCTATACTTCTAGCCTAGACCTAAAAGGATTATTTTAATTTCCTAAGCCTCTAATATAAGATCTTTAATAGTAAAGTTAGGATTTTTTAGCTTCTTAACTTAATTATTTTCTTATATCTTCTAGTAAATAGCTTCTAGTAGTTTTATATAGTAGATCTAGACCCTTACGCTTTTATTAAGGGTAAGGAAGTTAAGTTCTATTTCTTATTCTATAAGGAATTACTCTAAGTTATTAATTATCTAATAATTCTAGACCTTAGTATTAAAGAATACTATTAATATATTAGCTTTCTATAATATAGGGTATATAATATAGTCTTATACTACTTACTTAACTACTTCTTAGTTAAAGGGGTTAACTTTATTATATTATACTTATATTAGACGTTATATTAGTTCTATATCCTTTTAGTACCCTAACTTAGCCTAAACTAAGCGGCTTAGTTTATATATAGGGTCTACTTTAGCGATAAAGAATATATCTTTAATTAGTATAATCTATAACTACTTTTTACTTTAAGTTCTATAGGTTAGGAAGTATAAGGGTTTCTATTTTAATAGCTATACTATTATAATCTTATTATAACGTTAGTCTACTATCTTCCTACCTTTAGTACTAGCTCGTTGCCGCTTACGTCTATAACTATTATCTAGAATAGTTCTAACGGCTATTAATTTAGCTATATAGGCTTCTACCTCTTTAAGCGTTATTACTATAACGTCTATAGCTTTAAGTATATTAAGTAATACCTAGTTATAGTTAACTACTATACTACTATATAGTATATACTTATCTAGGGGTATAATACCCTCTAGTATTTCTATATTAGACGTATTACTACTTTACGCTAGACTTATATAGCTATTAGTATAGCTCCTAATTAGGATTAGAGGTATATAGCTATTTTCTATACGTCCCCCTATATAATATTATTTAATAGCTACTACTAGTATAGTATTATTATAAGCTTAGGGTAATATTAGGTTATCCCTATTATAGAGATAGTAGTATAATATTATTAGTATCTAGTTAGCTACTATATCCGGATAGATTTATAAGTAATTTAAATTATAAGGGCTTTATAGTAGGGAACTAAATATAAGGGGTAATTATACTTAAATTACTAGGGAGTAGAGGGGAGAGCCCGCTATAATAGCGCTCTATACTCGGTATAGAGCTAGGGCGGGCACGCTATATACGTATTAGGTAAATATATATATAGCCCCCTCTTGGGGACGTCTTACAAGAGCCCGCTACGACGGCGCTCTATACTCGGTATAGAGCTAGGGCGGGTACGCTATATACGTATTAGGCAAATATATATATAGCCCCCTCTTAGGGACGTCTTACAACTAACTCTATTTAGATAAGCCCCCCTAGAGGCTAGCTATTAGTAGCTAGCTAATAGCTTAATCTACTCCCTAGCAGCTATTAAGCGGTACTATTAGATAGCAGCTAACGACCGTCGTTAGCTACTAGGGAGGGGAGGAAGCCATTAGATGGCTACCAACGACGGGGGATGGCCCTTGGCATCAATACGGCATGGAGCTGTCGTGGCTATATCGGGATTCGCAACACAATATCTGCTCTTGACTGTTCCCTAGTGGCACAACCTAGTCCGATATTGCTAAAACTGTGGGAGAAGGACCATCAAGGGTGGTAATATACCAGGGGAGGCATGCAAGTCTTTATTCTGGCGGGGCGCAATTTTTAGCAGCTCCCTCGCCTTACCACTTTTGATCGTCACATCTCTCAAGGTGTATGCGCCGCTGGTCGCTCTTCTGGTATGTAAAAGAATTGGTTTTTTTATGCATTGAGCTAATTCGAGAAAGTCGCTGGCTTGGATCGATCTAATAATCTCAGGCGTGTGGATTTTATTTCGAAGACTTCCAGTCCCACTAGAGACAAAGACAATTCAGCAGACCAGGCAAGGCCAATCCCAGCCTAGGAAGAGACAGTCTCTGATGGAACGGGAAGCCCATGCGAGATTTGTAAGGTCATGCTATGCGTGAGGTACTTGAGTCGTCGCTGTTGACAGTCGAGAATTGGTAGGCCATCGAGGACGCTAGCGATAGAGGCGGTATATCGATTCGGCATGGTTGCGACGCTGGTGCGCAGAGCGGGCAGCAGGAGGCAAATAATCCCTCTTTGGAGGAAACTAAACGGCCATGAAACGGGCCATGCTAGCGCGGGACATATGCATTAGCGACTGGATCGAAGAATTCTTGAGGCTGCGCCAGCTGACCCGCTCGTGCAGATTGTTGAGTGCTCCGCTCTGCAGAAAAGCTAGGGTCCTGTGCAGTATTGGTCGCGGCCATCGGGCCAGATGTCTCTATGGGCGGGGCTGCTCCCTCGCCCCCCTCTTGCTCATGCTCGTCAACATCTCCTCCGTCGGCTAACCCCTCACGTTGTCTCTTTTGCCAGGCTTCTCTTACACCTTTGTGGACTTGGCGTAACCTCCAATCAACTACATCAGGATCGGCTAGCTTTGGCGTCTGATCGAAGGGCGCCTCCCTCTTGCAGATCATGCTCAACTCGGCACCGGCATTAGAGCGCTTAAGGTAAGGCTGGGCCAGCCACGTCTTACTAACGTCAAACTCATTGCGATTATACACCCTTCTTGCAGCTCTCTACTCTCGGAGGTTAGCACAATGCAACGTTGCCGACGCTTGGAGGTGGCTGACTTGGAACTCCGCCCAGATTCTTTTATGCTGATAAGACTCGCCGAGCTCAGCCCGATGTTTGACCTCCCCCGCCGAAGATTCAGAGCCGATATCAGCTTGTCTCTGCATAACACCCGCTTGGCAACGCTCACTGGCCTTGCGGGTCAGCTTGCTGTTGCGGAGCGGCCTAGAGCTGCTGAGCTGGCAAAGTTTCTCCTGGGGCGCTAAATCTTCTGTCCTGGCGACTCATAGCTTTGCTGGCGTCCCGTGGCTGAATGTCCGCATGGCCGCGCCGTAATGTCTGAGGTCCCCGAACCAGTCAGCCCCATGCAAGGGTACGGGGCATACCCTCCTCCCGGCCGTGCGCCCACGATTGGCAATCAAAACCACATGTGCAAAGCCATTTGGTCTTAGCCGCATCGCTCTAGGAATGCAGCTTTTAGTTTCTTGCTCGGGTAAGTGACTAAAATAGCCCATGTGGGTGAACGCTGCCGTCGCCTCCTTTCTCGCACCACTGGCCTTGCCGCTAATGGAGTCAAACTTGATTGGTGCTTGACCATGCTACAACAATGATAAGTGACGCACCCTTTACGCTCACACCGCCCAATGCCAGCTTAATGACGATCCGCGTGAAAAAAGCAGGCCGTTCATTCAATGCGGATTGTCCACAAAATCCTAACACCAGTCACATGACTTCAGCAGGGCAAGATTGGCCACGTTATTGTGCGCTTCACAAAGTTACGTGATTACACAATGATCGGATCGTTCCAATCTATGTCTCATTAGAGCAGGTTTTAAGCCTCACATTGGCTCTTGCACTCTGCACACTGACATAGCCTAGAATGTTGCACTATTTTCACCCTGTTCTTGGTTTGGACCATTGATCCACAGTTGTAGCATCGTTTACCAAGAGTCCGGTCTTCTCTTTTGAGTCTTGGGCCTGTGATCGAAATCTGCGTTCTACGAGTCGGGGCTGAATGGTTACTCGTTTCCGACCAAAGAGGAGAGATCGGCTCCGATCCAGCATTTCTTGCCTCGCTGAGGTCTGAAGTAGCCGTAGGTGGTCGTCCTGGGACAAGTACCTCTGTCGCCTAACCAGGTGAGAACTCCCTAAAGCTCGCCGGAGACTGCGACCTGCCCACCGTGCTTGAAGTATCTGATTTCGTTGCAAGTTGTGCAGATTCTTTCGTAGTCGGTCCTTCATTCATTCCCGAAGCTTCGTCACTAACCTTGGTGTTGATGATATCGAGATCAGAGTAATTGACTGGAAGGGTCAACACATGTGCTTTATCTCTAAAATGAGGACATCACTAACCGCGCGTTGTATGAGGAAGCAGACGATCTTCCTCATCGAGGTCCAAACCCATCAAAAGTTTGGTAACATAGTATTCGTCGGGGATGGCCATTGTGGATGCTTTCAGCCTTTGTAGTTTATCCGGGGTGCGAGTGTTGACCAAAGCTACCATAATGCTATGACTAGTGGAACTCAGCCAATGCTGTACATCATTCCCAAGCATAGTGTTTTCGATGTCATCCAACCAGCTCAAGAGCTGATCGAACGGTTGAGCTTCATTGCTCATATACTGGCGCTCTTCAATTGCGACAAGGTATATGTGAAGCATCTCGATGTACCACCCTACACTGCAAGTGCGTATGAGGGGTTTGAAGGATTTTGACTTCATTCTCACAGTAACATCCTCAGTGAATGTTGCCTCAAGTTTAACGACGCAAAAATCGATTGCTGTTTCCGTGTCTTCTTGCAGGCCCGCCATGATGGTAATGAAGCTGAGAGCGAATGAGTCTGTAAATACACAGTTGACTGTGATCAACAAGAAAGCTTTGCGCCTCAGCACAGTCCAGAGTTGCTTTATATCGCAGAGCATGCATCGCGTCGTATACACGACGCTAATGCGTGATGAAAACTTGCATGCAGCTAACCTCCGGGAGGGTCATGCATGAAAGGGAATCAACGGATACGACATAACGCTTTGCAGTCAGATTGCGTTCGATTGGCCCAATGACTTCATATCATTGTGCTTCGCGACTGTTGGGACGACAGTCTATTTTACCGATGCGTTGACTCTGATCCAATGAAACGCTACTGCTCATGCTGAGGGGATAGTTGTCTAAGTGATGCCCGAACAGGTCACGCGCACAGGGTGCCAAGCACTCCGGCACGCCAAGTAACCTGATTCTTGCTGCGTCATCTTCAAGCAAACTTCTTCACAGCAAACTCAAACGTCGAGCGATAGCGCTCAACGAAGGTGTTCCCATATCATACACTCAATCTATTACAGCCACCCACAAGGAGAGCTCTATCGAGGAGAGTTGCCCACGGTGGCCTCTGTTGCACTACTGCGACCCCGCGAACGACCTCTCAGGGCCGGATGGATATCGAGCAAACGTTTAAAGCTCTTACACCGGAAGAAGCGCAAGCTATTTCGGCAAGTCTCCGAGGAGATACACAAGATAGCAAGAGCGAGGAGCACAGCGGAACCACTCAGCATGACAAGCAGCCGTTGTATAGCTTACTTCATGCAACGAGCGAAGTGAAGAACTCAGCCAGGAGAATAAAGCAGGTACTACAACAAATGGCACAATCATCAGAGAGATAGGGACATAGGGACACTGCTAATTTGAGGTATAGCTGTTCGAAAATCACGACGGATCGTTGATTGAAGGATTCCAGGTTCTGCGTCAAAATGAGGTCGATGGAACAGCTCAGTATGAGGCAGGAAAGACGTGGTGCCTCATTCCCATCAACGATCAATGTGGCACACCTGGAGATGATGGGAAGGCAATCGTCGGACAAGTGTATAAATGGCAGGGACCTGGGGCACTGTATTGGAAGACATCTGGAAAGGGTATCTGCTTCTTGTGCTGGTATGTTGTTGAAATGAAACCATAATGGACTACTGATGATTCTCCACAAAACCCGCGTCAGTCATTGTTTCGGTCCTAGATGAATACATGAATAGTTTCAGTCACATCGACTTGTGAAAGACTCCGTTGGTATGTCGCTGGTTACACTGCCTCGACATCGTTTTTCCGTGGCCAATAATGACGATGACCGATACAACCAGATGATGCGTTCTGGTCAATGTATTCCGACGAATTGAAGTTGAGATCGTTTTGTAGGCCATGACTCACACTTTGCTGAGGATTGGAGCTCATACTGGGCAAGATAGCAGCATAGTCAAGAATTTGATCAAGCCCGTCGTCATCAAGGCTGCCCAAGTCAGTACCGTTGTCAAATACAGACCCAAAACTTAGGCCCGGAAGCTCAGTATTGTCGGGCTCGAGAGCCAAGTCTGAGAGATCGAGGCTGCCCCAGTTTGAACCGTTGTCGAGAACAGACCCATGACCTGCATCTAATATATCAAGGCTACCAAAGCTCATGCCGTTGTCAGAAACGGGTACTAGATCTAGGCGCGAAAGCTCAATGCTGCCAAAGTTCGTCCCGTTGTCAAATACAGGTCCGTTATGACTTGGGACTGGCTGCAGTTGAAGATGGGCTAGTATAGAGTCGAAATTTTGTGCCGTATCCTCAGCTTCGGGCCTGATCGAACCATGTGTATATTGATTGTAATGTGTTGTTGACGCTGTGTTTGGCCCACGGCAAGCCGCGAAGCGATCGGCATAATCCGAAGGCCTGTGTGACAAACTGTCGAATGCTTGGCTCTGCTCATCTAAACATCGGCGTTTTGGGGGATTTGAATCCGCGTAGCATGTTCCGGACCTCTTCCGAGAGGTTTCCGACGAGTTCGACCATTTTCGTTGCAAGTCTCTTTGACCTTCACTTGATGTGCCGTTCCAAACCGCAGTGAATAGTGTTGTCGGATTTTCCAAGAGAGAATTGAGCTCCACACCGCATCTACTCCAAGAGTGGATGAAAACCTCCGTCACGTTGTCACGAACCCTGCTAGCTGCTTCGAAATTAGCAGTCTGTTTTGTCTCGAGTATTTCTACGAAGCTCTCTCCAAAGCCATCTTCTCGTTCCTCGAGCCATTTGGAAAGCGGGCCTTCAATGAGTGCTGTCGCGAAGGCACAGTGTCTGGACACAGCAGAAAATGACTTGGCTCGATGGTATGTCTTCAAGACCCGCGCGGACTTACAGTTCTCCGCCGCTGCTATGGAGTCGGCGACGTCTTTGAGTTGAGGCACGGGCAAATCCTGTGAACTCTTTGCTCGTACGTCATCAACAAAGTCGCGAAAGATGGCGTAGGATGCTATTTGCAAGACCTGCATCCATTTTCTCGAATCTTCCGTCCTTTTGATAATCCTGTATGCTGACGCAGCAGGTGAGTCGGAAATGCCAGTAGAAGAAATTCCCAGCATCGTCTGACACCCTGAGGCAAACTCTCCCAGGCGCGCGGATGATGCTTGTTTAAGCACTCTCTGTAGGTTGACCGCTGATTTCGAATGAAACTCTTTGACTTGCTGGTCTATGACAAAAACTTGTGGTTCATCTTCAGTTCCAGGCAACTGACTCCCTGACTGGCGGCATTCGTGGATTGCTACAGCATCTCCTTCGGTGTTGTTCTCTCTGTGGTTTCCCCCGTTGCCCTCGCTACGTTCCACTCCAGCATTATTTGACATGAGACCTTCTTGTTCATTGCACTCCTGGTGGTCGTGGTGGTCGTGGTGGTCCTCGTGCTCTTCATGCTCCTCGTGCTCGTCAGGGTCCTCATGTTCGTGGTGGCCCTCGTACCCCCCGTACTCCTCGTGATCCTGATGGTCCTGGGGCTCAGCTCCACCGCTCTCTGTAGTACATGCTTCTGTGTATTCATCTTCATTGTTGTCACCAATCAGTGTCTCTCCCTCATAATCGTGATCGTCCGCATGGTACTAGCCCTCGTCCTCGTCAACAGTGAATTCTTCCGCACGGTTGGCAATGAGAGTGTTTTCTTCCTTCCTTGTTGGATCGCTCCAGGTCTCGTTTCGAACAGTCCTTGATGGCAATGATTGCGCCCTGATCCTTCGCGACTGCCCGTATTGTTGTTCGATGGCTGGGTACTGGTCACACAGCTTGAAGCGGTGCACCGGATGACGTTCACTAAGTGCGACGTGTCGAAAAGGGCGAAACGTGCTGTACACCTGAGCTAGCGCACTCTGAATCTGCTGCGAAGATATTAGCACAAATTTTGCAGGTGGAAATTAGCCGCTTACGGGGTTGTTAACGACATCTTGCTCTTTTAGTAAGAGTAGCTGCTGAACAAGAACATCGCAATTTAAGTGCATTGCATTGGCAGACGCTCCAATCTTGAATCAGGTCATGAAAGTGAGTCGGATGCGACGGCAAACCGCTGAGTATCTATAATTGGTGTTGGCGTGGTCCACATGGACCACGCTAACACCATAAATAACTTATGTCCGGAACGCGGGGGAGGGGGTCGGCTGATAAGATGCACGTTGTTGATCCGATCGGCGATCGGCATTTAGCTCGGTGTGCTTCCCCCGCTTGTATTCTACGCCAATCCTCGTGGTAATGGAGAGGCCGGTCTGGGCGGTTGCCAACATCAAATAGCCTGCTGCTTGCAGTTGAAGTGTCATCTTGGCCAGGATTTACTTCAATGGACCTCTCGGAAATCAACAAGGTTTTTACCCAGGACGCAGTGATCAAACTTTGCGCCAATCCTCCAGAGGACCAGATACTCAGCGAATTGCCTTATTCCAACCGGGTTGTCCGAATCGCAAACTCTGTAGTCGTCAAATTTGGCTATTACGTGAAGCGCAACGAGGCCGAAAATCAGAAGAGAGCAAGAGAACTAGTAGACCTTACTATCGTTTACATCCCTAAGGTCTATGGCTTCTTCCAAGACGCAGATAATGTTGGCTACATAGTCATGGAGTTTGTTGAGGGATCGCTGGCAAGCTCTATGGAAGATGACGCCCAAATTGATTGGCTGGTAAACGTCGTCCATCACATCTCGACGTTGCCCGGCACCTTGCCGGGCCCTGTAGGTGGCGGACCCGCGACTGCCGTGGTGTTTGGTGACTCGAATGCGCCCGAATTCGAAGACATAATTGACTTGACGGACTGGTTCAATGCCAGGCTTATTCCAGACCAGAAGCCACTGTCCTGTGCAAACAGCGACCTAGTGCTTTGCCATCTTGACATAGCCCCGCAGAATGTCATTTGGCGCCTGAATCAGGCGCCTTGTCTCATTGACTGGGCCTCGGCCGGGTTTTATCCTCGCACATTCGAGAGATGTTCTCAAGAGCTTCTGGGTGGCCATCTACGGTTTCGAACACGCTTCGTTGCGGCCTTGACCGAAACAATGCACTACTCAACAGAAGAGACTGAGCATATGCAGACTGTTCTGGCTGCCTGGTCTAACTGCCAGCGCTACTCTTTGTGAGTCAATAAAGACACAAACTTGGACATAGCTAATGTTGATCTCATAGCCCCTGCAAGGTACGTAGCTCTAGAAGCGAAAGTTAGTTATGGATTGGGGCGCGGGCACATGCAGATTTTATCGATCAAAGCCAGCGATAAAGACTATATAAAGCAGTGCTCCCTCACTCATGGTGTCAAAAATCAAAATTTGGAAATCCGATCAACGGCTTTTGGTCATGTCAAGTTCTCTTTCAAAGTCAGTAGTCCAGCGTGACCGCCGCAACGTCCAGAAAATCAAAGTCGTGGCCCACACGTTGGGCCCTACCTCTCCTGCTGCTAGCGACAACCATTGGTCGATATATCTCACTCTAAGTCAAGGTGGTTCTGTGCGTGTAAACATGCGTTCTGAGTATGGCAATCCAACGGGAATTTTAGAGTGGACCCAGATGGGTTACACTTTGACTACTTCCGCTTTGAGAGACTGGGACCTTAATCCAGCACCGCACATGACTGTATCTCAAGTTGCCGGTCTCATTTACCAGCATAGACGTGATGTTTATAATTTCTCGGGTGGCGGGTCCGGCTGTCGATATTGGATGTGAGTCACGAAAAGTCTTTTTCTACCTACAATGTCTAACAATCATATTCAGTTACACGATACTCTGGGACCTGGTCAATGCCAAATACTTGAACAAAGCTGTGATTGCGTATATGTGGCCACATCTGAACCTCAAATATCACAAAACTCTTGACCCAGTTAGCGTCAACTGGGTTGAAGGTGCGTTCTAGATGTCGATGGCTTTACTGAGATGAGTTTGAGGGGGTCTGAAATGAACGTATGATGGATATTGTTACTGGCGTTACTGTGAATTGTATGGCTTAAAGGGTCAATCAGTGATCAATTTGCTCTTTGCCGAAGACACTGCGACAAGTCAATGACGCCATGCTTGTTCTGCCATTTTGAACGTGTCAGATAGATACATTCGTAGGGAACCGTTTTGTAAAGACTGGGAAAAGTATACTCGACCGCTTATGCTCCCTCCGCCTGCATCATGTGGTGTGAAAATTCTGATCTTCGCTCCTGTTGTCAAGACGGAGTGCCTGCCGGATCCTAGAGCAAAGAGGTCTGATCCAGTAAAACGTGTGAAGGAACTGAGTCAGCACTTGATTAAATCCATCTGCATTCACATCGCTCAAAGTCTTTTGAGTGTAGAACTGGCTGTTGCAATGGTCCGGAACAGCGCTGGTGGGTCTTCCAGGTGCTGGTGAAATGCTGATGCTTCCTTGGACATTGCTTCTTCTTGATATCTCGCAGCCTCTCGTGCTTCTTCATACGAGATGTTCTCATGCTGCTGCTGGGTTGCAACTTGCTTCTGACGAATTGATTTTTGTCCAGCCTCGGCCGTTCCGCTTGTAATCGGCCGCCTGCTGTATCTAGCAGGACGACTGTCTGGCCATCGCTTTACTGCGACTCCCAATCTAAGGATCTATGATTTGCACTTCGTGAATCTGGGTCACTTGACAATACCTCCAATTCGCCCACTGATCTGAGAGAAGCACGTATCAAATGTGGTCAAAAAATGTATCCATGTGTGTTTATGCATGCTATGATAATGCTGATTCTGATTGGATAGAGTTTAAGGAATTAGTTCTTTCCGTTTATACTTCGTCCGATTAAGAAAGATATTAATATCCTTCGCAAGTTCTATAGTAGTCGGACGCTCGCTTAGTGTGAGGGCTTCGTAGCAGGGAACCAAATATAAGGGGTAATTATACTTAAATTACTAGGGAGTAGAGGGGAGAGCCTATTATAATAGCGCTCTATACTTAGTATAGAGCTAGGGCGGGTACGCTGTATACGTATTAGGTAAATATATATATAGCCCCCTCTTAGGGACGTCTTATAACAACTCAGCCAAAACTACTGGACTATTAAGATGTTGATTGCGGGGGGGTGCGTACGTCTCGATATGATACCCTATGCGCCTGGCTCACAGACCGATTTCCGAGGGGTTCTTGAAGGTTATGCGTCTGCCATACCAGTTATCTCAGCGATCCGTCACTTATCTTGACTTTCCCGTTATCGACGTGAAGTAAGTTGGACATTTCACCAACGTCATCTTTGAAAACGGCCGTTATCGATACAACATGACCAGTACCGGAGTAGGCTGTCGCTATTGAATGTAATCATGATTTGTCCAGCTCATCAGCGCCGACTGACGATCAGTTGTTGTTGAAAATTGGCAGCAAAATGACTTGATCGCGGAAGAGACGACATCTGGGCATCGCCTTAAGAATTATACCTCTTACAAATGGTCAAGATGATGGTTGGCTCCTCAGTTACTCGATGGCACCGTTCTGGCGCAGCACGTCCAAGATGTAAGCCGGCTCCTCCTCCCACGGCTTGCGCTTCGAATCAGTGACCATATAATGGGGCAGGTTGCTCTGGGTGCGGTCCTGATGGCTGACCACATTGCCCTTGAGTTCGGTGGCGGCCCCAAAAGCAGTCGTGCGGCCCTCGGGATGGTCCTCGCACAGCTTGCAATCCCCGGGCTGCATCAGCAGGGTGCCAAAGTTGTTGTTGAAGATGAGCTCGACCAAGTTGGTATCAGGCAACAGCTCGAGGCCAATTATCCGGGTCATATTCTTCGCAACAAGGTAATCCTTGAAGGCGTTCACAAAGCCATTGTCGTTCTCCGACATGGGCGCCGGGGCCCCTTCGCGGAGCTCGTAGGGGCCGAAGCTGCCAGTGGCTGCGTCCAGGACGAAGATATGGCCGCGGATGTTGTTCAGGTCGAGCTTATCAATCGGCGTGGCCCGAGACCAGACGGCGTTGATCTCGGTCAACTTCTGGCCGAGCATGACGGTGCCTCTCTCCAGCTCGGCATGATTGTGGAGAAGGTGGAAACAGAACTTCCGCTCGACCCCCTACTGCTTGAGGAGTTGTCGAATGTCGGCCTGGATATCATCCGGAATCACGCGCAGGTTATCATCGTCGGGGGGAAGCCCGTTATAGCTTGTTTTGGATTAGATTAGCAACGGTAAAAACGGAATGGCTTGGGGCAACTTACTCCTTGGTAGACTTGTTGAGCTCAGGTAGAGTGAAGAGTCCGTGGAGGCCGGGAATAGGGATGGGTAGGACGGCAGCGGCAGCCATAGTTAAGGATGTAAAATAGTCGAGGTCGGGGAGTATATACAACTAATAAAACTCAAGGATCTAGAGGCCTTACTCTGGAGTTTCGAGAGAGAAGGGAGCGAGAGTGAAGCGCTTGTTATGTAAGTTTTAAGACGGGCGAGCTGCTGTATTCTGCCCCTCAGTTAAACTGTGTCGACATGCTCGACGCTTACAGTCCTAACAGCAGATATGTCACTCACAGCTTCTTGATCGTCCTCTCGGCCCTTCTCGGCCTCGTATGCGTCGGCTGAATCACATCATACCTGATTAGTCATTACGTGTATGTCCCCCTCATCGGCTGCATGACTTCTTCGTTATCACTGGCGAAGCATCCACAACATGCGGCTCACATGGGTTAGAAGGAGTTCATCGACGGCGAATCTGCTGCCATTCATCCGAGCCCCGCGTCTGAACGGCGCTTGACACGTCACATAATGAAGGATCATGCAATGCAATGCTGCATGGTACTACCCACATGTCGTATCTCTATCGAATCCCTCTTCATCAGGACTCAGCCTGATGGTGAGGTGGGTGGCATTACCTGCTTGTATGGGTTTAGTCGTATATTGGCGA
The DNA here is from genome assembly GCA_006937295.1 of Carpinus fangiana. Lineage (NCBI taxonomy): Eukaryota > Viridiplantae > Streptophyta > Magnoliopsida > Fagales > Betulaceae > Carpinus > Carpinus fangiana. Next base: position 1,046,180 of record VIBQ01000016.1, read on the forward strand.
TGTCGTCAACATGCGACCACACGGGAAGCTCCGCCGACACTCCATCTTGTCACCTCGCTCGAGCTAGTTCAGGCACTGATGTGTCCCCGGCCCCTCCCGCAGCGGAATAGAGGCATCTCACTGTGGGTAATTCTGGCCTACGAGCCCGTCAAGTATCTGGATACTGACTCCGGAATCACTCCGAGTTCCCAGCATGCCGGGGAATCCGGCATCATATCGCGTGCCATAACGAAATAGAATCCCTGCCAGCCGGGCCAGCTTAATGTTACCTTGTGCTTGGCCAGCTAGCTGCGTGAGCGATAGAAGCTTGTTCCAGAAGTGAGTCCTCACCGCCGCTGCATCTGCGTGCTCTGTCCACCCATCCGGTCTCCATTCGCCTACCATCTCGTCGATTACGTAGAAGTCAAAGCCGAATGGCAGGCAATCTAATTCGGCCAAGTCGACGACACCCGTGAGGTTGCCCGTACCGCTGTCCACGAGTATGTTGGTCTTGCTAAGGTCGCCGTGAGTAGCGACGCAAGGGCAGCCGGTGTTGGGATCGAAGAGATCGTCGATGTGCTTTGTCACGTGCTTGACAGCGTCCCGAAAGCGGCTTGGAAGTGACCCGGAGAGATACCTAAGTCTCTGCAGACACATATCCTTGATGGCACCGCGCTCGTAGGATGGTCCTGCGCCGACCGAGAGCTGTGCGATTTGGAGAGATCGGACAAAGAATCTGGCGGCCAATGAGTAAGCATCTTAGCGGATATGGCTTGGGTTCACGCAGAAGAATATACTGTGCCAAGTCCTCTGCCAGGGCTAGCTTGTTGCTTGGCTTGAGGTAATAAGATACATTTGCGTCGGAGGAGCTAACGCCCGGAAGTTTAGGCATTCGATATGGGTTGAGTGTGCCGACAGTCCCGACAAGTTGGTGGACCGGAACAAGGTGTGGATGCGCGGCAACGAACGCCTGGAACAGCGGCGTATCCGGGTCAGGCAGGGGAGAAGAGCCGCTCTCTCGAAACTGGACGACCACGGGGTCATTTTGAGCGACGACGGTGTAGCTATAGGCGCCGTGAGGTTTTTCCCGCGCAGCCGGGCCACCCAATACTGTCTCGGCGAAGCGGTCGCATTCAGCCTGTGTTGTTGAGTTGTTCGAGAAGAATGCGATCGATGGGGCCATCTTTGCAAGGTGGAAGGGCCCTTTGCGAGGTGGGACGGAGTGATGGTCGTATGCGCAGCCGAATGGAGTCCAATGAGCTGGCCAGGGTGTTGCGACGAGAGGAGGTGGCGGACTGAGGACTGGCTGTGCTTGATCACGTGTCTCATAGTTCGCTGGGAATTTCTGACCAGATGTTCTAGCTGCGCCGACACTAACCGTATATAAATAAGACAAGATCGACGTAAGCCGCGTCACTGACTTACTTTACCAAACTTGATCTACTATACGGCTGGGTGTAAGACGTCCCTAAGAGGGGGCTACATGTATATCTGCCCACTCCCCTCTGCTCCCTAGTAATTTGGTTCCCTGCTACGAAACCCTTACGAATAGTATACCTTGTCTATTTGACTTTAGTAAGGAAGACCTTTTAATATATAATAAGTTATGTACTCTTCGTAATTTAATACGTATTAAGAAATAAGAACGGCTACTAGAGGCGATTCTAACTTCGAATAGTCACCGTATTGAATCTGCGATAGAAAGTGGCACAGGGTGCTTCTGCCGTACGTGAAAGGAGAGGCCAAGACGTGTGCGAGGTTTTTGCTTCTCGCACAAGCTCCAGCCGTATGACGTCGGGGGGTTTGACCCTCTGAAGGTAGCCTATCGCGACGAGGTCGAGCGGCTCAATCGGGGAGGCATAGACCAAATCGGCAAAGAGCATTTCACCTCGTTGTACTGCGCCGAGACATCTGTTGCGAACGAGGCCCTGGTGCCGCCCGGCTTGGAGACGGACTGCTTAGAACGTCGACAACGCCAGTAACAGCAGAAGGTCTTGCGTTACTATACAATATGATCGAATAAGACGCTCACACGCTTGATAACAGAAGTAGAAGGAGTTTTCAAAGGCTGGTAAGTGCAGCTAACATATCCTTTGCCGGAGGAGCTCTTCTTCAGGGCCAAAACAAGTTATTGTTCAACGAAAATGGCGCATTCAAAGAACGTCGAGCGACCCGACCGCTAGTCTTAGGGACAGCGAAGATAATATGTTATGAGGACCTCTATGAGGCACGAATGAATGAATCGTGCTGCTAAAGATAAAGCCAATAAGGGCAAGCCTAAATGTGCTCGTGAGCGCAAAAACCTCACGCCGGAGCATGTCGACGAGGTGCAGCCGCATGAGATGCTGTGCGAGGAGCCACGACCTGAGCCATTTCGGGCTCCTGTAGCAAAGTTGACTTTGTGAAAATGGCTTGCCGAAGATGCCTACGCTGGCAGGCTCGCGCTGGCCGCAACTCTGTCACGCACCCCTTTTCACCAACAGCATTGAGGAGCAAATAGTTTGGAATAGACTAAACACCGCCCAGGTAGGACAAAGCCGAGAAAGTTGGTCATAGAGGGGAGTCTAGCTATTTATTGCTATATTGCCAATCTTGGTGCTGTATGATGTGCATATTCTATGCACAGTGATCTGTGAGCTCCTAACCCTCAACCACATTATTTTTTTACCCTTTCTTCTAACAACCTTCTCTCTAAATCCTCCTTCATCTTCTCTCCTTCCTTCCACTGTTGTTTCCTTTCACTTCTCCAGCGCTTCCTCTCTCTTTCCTGGCTTCGCGTCCTCGCTCTCCCCCTACCTTGCAATATTTTCCTTTCCCGCGCTGCTGCATGTTCCCATCCCTCCATATGAATCGCTGAATCCCTATCGGCCTCTGAGTCTGAACTAGAGGACGTCAGGGTACCTTCCTCCGCCCACTTTCGTTTACCCCTCTGTACTCCCGACACAGGTGGCTGCGATGATTTCTCTAGCGACGATTTCTCCGGCGAAGAACCTGGACTACGTCTCTTACGCGAACTTGTGCTTCTTGTCTCGACAGGGTGCTCAAATTCCAATTCCATTAAATTCTTTGACACTTCTGTGCCATCTCTGTATCTCACTCGTCGAGCTGAACCTTTCCTCAGGAATTCGCGCCAGAACTTATCAAAAATGTTGTACATCATCCGGAGGTAGAAGTATTCCGGTGCTTTGCCTTGCACGCCACCTCTGAGTGCTCGAGTGTGGAAGTCTGTTGCTAGTCTTATCGTTCTGCCGAAGAAGACTGGCACCAGCTGTCCATCCACCGGGCCAAGGAAGAACGATTTGTCGCCATCCATCGTGTAGTGCAATGATCTGTCCAGGTAGACTATATTGCTTTGGTTGGATGTCACGCGTCCGGCCGCCCTTGATCCGACGTGCCTCGCGCAATCACCCAAGTTCCACAGCTGCCACACTACTTCTTCCCCTTCGGGCACCAAGTGGCAATCGTCCACGCCGCTCATCCTTCCGCTCATCATGCACTCCCCATGCATGAAATATGCGGCTGGTCCCGAGTTTTGGACGGCTTCCCTCCAATGTAGGCCCACATGCGCTGGCTCAAATGGCAGATGTCGGAAAAACGGAACCACTGGGTAGCACACGGGTTTGTCGCCTTGATTAGGTCCAAGGTGAAAATAGTATGTCTTTCCTCCTTGTAGATATTCCTGCGTCACCTTTGCGCCCCTTGGTTCTCGTACGCAATTGATGAAACCCTCCTCGATGTGCCCAGAAAGGCCCATAAAGATGTCCTGCACCAACTGCCGCGGGAACCAGCCTCGGCCTTTTGCATCTCTCGTATATGCATCCAGTCTCAACATAACGTTATCACCTGGCTGATACCAAGGATGACATATGATAACCACCGAGGGATTGGTCTCCAACTCCACAGCAACTGCTGGCCTGCACGGTGCTCCAACAAAGTCTTCCGCTTCATCTGCCATTCCTGTATGCTCAATGTCGAGAGGTAAGATGTGCGACGGATCGACAACAACATTCAAAGCTGACAGGACAGGATGGCAGCTAATGCGATGTGGCTGCCAGTAGAGATCGGACGTAGGACGTGCGGAGGGAGACTTCTGTCGACGGTAGAGACCACGGCGAGGTACGATCGCATGGAGCGCAGTCAGATAGTGTAGTTGCGCACCAAGCTGCTTCGTAAATATACACGAGTCTTAGCAGCAAAAGGCAACTTCCAATTGGAAAGTAAATAGGTGGCAAGTGCTTTGTTGACACCAGTTGCTACCTTGCTGGGCCGGCCCGGGGTCTCTCTGTGCTTGGCGGTGTCGGGAATCTGTCGGCCTCAACCTTGCCCTTCACCATTCGTACCTTCTTTCCACTGCGAGCTGAACAACACCTATGTTTCGACCTCTCGCGAATCGTCTCCAACAGCCAATCTGCGAGATAGATGCAGTCGCTGCTCAACCTCAGCCGCCGACGCATACACCTCTAAAAGCCGACTCCTCGCCTCTTGACTCCCTCGAAGACCTCCGCGACCACGCCGAAAGCCTCCGTAGGGGCCTACGGCGTGCTAAGATCACAAGCGACTTGAGGCGTGAGAAATACGGCGATGCGGCTGACGAGAGCCGGCCGGGCTTCAACAAACCCCCCCGAGACAGTCGCCGCGTGGGACGCCAGACAGGCAGCCATGTGGGCTTTCCGAGAGCTGCCCGAATGAAATGTCATGCTGATGCCTAGCATGCGGCTTCTGTCTGCGACCGCGAGAGGTGACGTGGAGGAAGCACTTGGTAAACGCGCCTCGCCGTGTGCTGGGAGATGACTTGACATGCAAGACCTCTGATTTGAAGACTGATGAGTTGGATGCTGAAGGGCTGGGTTAGAAGCTTGAATTTGATCACCTGCACGTCTTGAATGCTCACGGCAAGAAGCCATCCTTCCACATTGAAGACGCCTCTGTGGGAAAGAAGTAGGCTGCAAACATCATCTCGCGAAGAAGAAAGGCATTAAGTACTTTGTTGTAGATCATGGCGCTCAGCAGTTTGTCTCGCGTGAGACCATAGTACGGGTATCAATATCTGTGTCCAACCATATTGAGCAACAGTACGCGAGCAGGAACCGATCATATTAGACAGTAAATTGCATACAGTAACCTCATGCTTGCAGGATATCTTCATTACGGAATTGCCTCTCGGCTGCCCCGAGTCGGAGCCCAAAAAAAGTCCATGCGTGAACACCAGAATGCCGTTGGGAAGAGAGTGAAATTCATGCAGTACCATCAACATCATCATCGTCCGTCCAAGTGTCCGTCACTCAGGATCGCCTTCGGCGTCCGCGGCCCCTGCGGGTGAGGCAGCGCCTGACCGGTCCACCGTCACGCCGCCGACCAGCTCGGGCTTGGTTCTGCTGTGTCGCAGGAGTGCACTCTGCGCCAGCCATTGGCGCAAGAGGTCATCCTTCTCAAACACCGCGCTGTTGTCCTTGTGCAGCTGCTCCTGGTCGTCCGTGGCTTTGTCCGCAGCCGCTGCGAGGTGTCGGCCAACATGTTCCAAGTAATCCTCGCAGCTTGCCTTTCCCGCGAAGGACACGTCGCAGAACTTGCACGTCAGACGTTTCGGCGGTTCGCGAGCCTGCACCCAGCAACGATCCCGGATCTGCTCTAGCTTCTGCTCAAATTCCTCGTCCTTGGGTACGACCTTGGGTCGCGCCTTGCCACGGCGGGAGTTGCCCTTGCTCCCCGCGGCCGTGCTCGACTCGGCGGGTCCCAGCGGTGTGTGCATCCTCCGGAGGTGCTGGGTGAAGAGATCCTTGCGGTTGAAGTCGTTTGGGCTGGTGTCCAAGTCCGAGCACAAGTCGCAGCGCCAGTAGCCAAGGCAGAAGTGCTGGGAGATGACGTGTCTCTTCCACTCATTCTTCGACGTGAAGGTTGTGTGACACCCGTACGGCCGGCCGGGGCATGTGAAGGGCCGGTAGGTGGACTCGCTCGCAGGACTGCCGGCAACATTGCCGCTGGCCGCCGTAATGGCTCGATAGGTCACGGGTGAGAGTGGCTGCCGGACCAGAGTGCGCTTGACCACCTTGCTCTTCGACTGGGTGGTCGCGTGAAGCTTGCTGCGCCCCGTAGACGCTCGCCTGTCAGAAGCTGACGGCCGCGAAGGTCGATAGTCCGAGTCGGCATCGGACTTGTCGTCCCGGAAATCCGTCATGTCATCCTGTTCGTCGCTCGATGTGTCTTCTTCGATGCCTTCCACCCCGCTCTCGGCGGGTGTTGCATGCGACGTGAGAGCATCCGTAGGCTGAACGCCTGTGATGTTGGCAAATTCCACGTCGACTTCCACACACGGGGCCGGTAGAAGCGACGCCGGTTCGATCTCGTGGAGGGCGATGCCACTGCCCGCTCCCAGGTGCTGGAAGCTAGGGGCTAGGTGGTGATGTTGCGCAAGCGGGATGAAAGTGGGTGTTGTGCCGGAAGTCGAAGTGTTCGAGCTACCGCTTCTGTATGACGATTCGGTGTCAACGGGCGAGCCAATGCGACCCTGAGCAGAGTACGCTGGCCAGCTTTCGATCTGAAAACTCATCTTCTGTTCCAGTGGAATTGTGTAGTTGGTGGTGTAGTGTGAGAGATGTTGAGAATGAAGGGTCGGGGGCGGATACAAGTCGAACATGTCCTGGTCAGGGAATACAGCACCAAAGTGGAGCGTGTCCGGGTTCACGGGAGCTGAGAAGACATTGTAGTCCGAGGCCGTCATCATGTCAGCATCGAACCACTGACCGGGGCCGAATTGGAAAGCGTCATCGAGCTGTTGATCCAACATGAAGGACGAGAGCTCCTCGGAATTTGGAGGGAAATACATGAGCTGCGATTCAGCCTGCATGGCTAGTACAGAGCGAGCGACACAGCGGTATGTGGGATGGAAGGAAGAGACACCAAAAAAAGAGAGCGAGGGAAGAAACGAGTGAAGGGCTCTTCAAGTCGAGCCAAGGGGGCAGCGCACCGGTGTGAGAGGGGCGGGGATGAGGCACTGTAGGGGCAGGGCAGGCAGACTGGTCAAAGGCAACGCCGGAGAGTCATGACTATATGATGCAGCAGGCAAAGGAATGCCTACCTGGGCCCCCGGTGGCAGAGCCGCAACGCCAGCTAGGACCGACAATCAACGTGCTAGCCAGGGTCCCTGCCTTCTCGACTACTGGGCATAAGCGACCGATAGAGGACGACTACTCAGTTGCGACCGAGGCACTTGGACGGAGATCATGCTGAGCAAGCCGTGGCGCAAATGACACGCTGCAGGCCCACAGAGGGAGGTTCGTAGAGCCCTACCCGCAAATCAGGGCCCTTGGAGCCATCTTTCGGGCGTTGGTTCTTTTTCACAAGCTCGAAATGGCACGTTGATCCTCGTCCGGCGTGGGAAGAGGGGCAAAGGGCTGGCCTGACGAGCCGCCAGGGAGGATAGGCAGGGATCTCAGACCCAGAGAGGCCTAGTCGCATGCCGGGCAAAGCAGTCCAGCACACACGCATCTACGCGTTCGGCTGCGCGGGACGAGTGGGGTCGGTATCTTGCGGCTCCCATTGGCCACGACGTTGGAGAAGGCAGAACAGGCAGGAGGAAGTTGGGGAGATGCCTCCAGGCGCTAGCGTTCCAGTGCTGCTGCTCCCTCGTGGCCGCCCGCCCAGTACATACTACCACCACTACCGCTGCTGCCCCCACCGCGTCGCGCTGAACCTAATGGGACTGGCCCAGCTGGTGGCCGGTGGCTTCCAACAACCAGCACTGCTCTCTCTGTCTCTGTGGCTGTACTCTGTGGCTCTGTACTCTGGAGGCACCGCGTGGCCCATACTGGCACACTGCCCCCGCAATCGCTGAGGAGGTCTCGCCGCGCGCAATCTCAGCTCCATGCTGATCTTCGGGGCCCTAATGACCGCCAGACTGGTCAAAGCGCCGGCCCGGGCGGGGGCGCAGGACGACGAGGCGTCCCGTCTCGCCTGCTCCCTCCCCGGCTGCATGCAGTCTAGGCCACGCCTTCCAGGGCTGCACACGGGTAGGGTTGCGCCGCATTACTCGCGCGAGACGCAACTGGCCATGGACCGCTCTGCGGAGTCGCCGAAGCACAAACGCCATGGCGCCGTCGCATCACGTACTGTCTCCAATTACTGTTCGAGCTCTCCTGGTCACTCGCCAGCCATCGGTCGTCTCTCGATCGGCACTTCCCTCCTTGTAGGGCCGAGATGCGGTTGTGAGCTGACACTGGGCCAACATGGGCTATTCATCCATTTTTCCGCTTTCGGCCAAGGCGTTTGCACACCAGCATCCGTTCAGGCATGCCCCCCGACGGATCTATCAAACTTCCGGCATTCTCGCTTAGCAGACGTCTTCGATCTTCTGCTCCTCGCCCGTCGCTGGGCCCAGGTCTGTCTTCAGCTGCCTATCAAACAGTTCCAGCAGCATCTGGAAGCACACCCCGGCCACGGCCGCATCGTATCGCCCCTTGCTCAGCTCATCGCGAATGAAGGCGTGCTGGGCTCCGGCGATCTCGAAGAAGCTGAAGTTGACGCCCTTATCGTGCAGCGTCTGCCGGATCAGATCCCTGCCCGCAGGTGGAACGTGGTTGTCAGCCTTACCGAAGGCGAGCAGAATCTCTCCCTTGATCTCTCCGGCTCGCGCAAGACTGTCGTCGTTTTTGTTCTTGCCTAGCGTGCGACTGTGGACATCTGTCGCAAAATAGCACACTCCAGCACTGACCCTCCTGTCCATTGCACACCGAAACGCCAGATGCCCTCCAAGGCACATCCCTGTGGTCCCGATGCGTCCGCTACACGTCTTCATCTTCAGTAGCTCGTCAATCGTGAGCGTCGCATCCTCGTCGTACCCAGCAAGCGTCTTTTCCACCTTCCAGGCGTTGCCCGCGTCGGTGCCGGGGCCGTCGTATGCCAGTGGTTCTGGCCCTGTGAACTCATGATACGACGACGGAGCTGCGACAATGTAGCCATGCGACGCTATCTGACGCGCAAAGCGGGCCACTGGGCCCGTCACCTGATAGATCTCCGAAAACAACACCACACCTGGAAATCGAGCGTGTGGATACCCAGCTATCTTAGGGTGAGTGATGAAGACGCGCATGTCGCCACCCGCCTGGGTTGCGACGTCGATGTGTGACTCCTCGATAAGCATTGTGCCTAGATTTAGCGTTGGTATGAACTCGCGATTCGATGCCGTGAGAGCTCTGTATCTGTGAGCTTGTGTTCAAAAAAAGATGGATAGTGGGGGTGCGGGGTAGCTTTGCGGTTTTAACGCTGCTGCTCTCGGGGAGAGGTGGCCCACGTTATTACTGTGTATATGCCTGATGCATGTGTAGCATGCCCGTGCGGGCTACGCACCGAGTCTGGAGTGCCGTCGCAGCCGGCTCTCCCCTAGGATTGTGTTTCCTTGCGACGAAGCCCCTCATATAATGTATCTGGCTACTTCCATAGTAGTAGGCCGGAATACAATTCCGCAGGCGGCGGCCTCACGCCCGCTGAGGTCTCGGACGCGCTTGGAACTCTCAGAAGCTAAAACTCATCATGACTTTCGACAAGCCGCGTCTTTTCGATAGTGAAAGAGCGCCTTTTCAAGCACATCCTGACCCCAAGGTTCGCCTACTGGCGTATTATCCCAACTGGATCAATAGCACAGTGATCTGTCCGCCCAAAAAGGCTCCTTTACAGTCGGAATATGTACGACCTGTGCTATCTAGCGCTTTACCAAGCAATATCTCCTCTGCACTTCCGGTCGAGGTTCTCCACCTGGTACTTGCATTCCTCAGCTTGGAAGACCTTGTGAGTCTTCGCCAGACTCAACAATTTTTCAACATTCACATCCTCGCCTTCCCGCCATACAGACATCTATATGATAATGTTCCTGAAGTCCTGCACGCTCTCTTCGCAACCAGATTGGCACATGTACACCTTGTGGAGAAGATCTTCCATGCTGCTCGCGCCGATCGTTGCTGTAAATGTAATAGACTTGGGGCCTTCGTCTTCCTCTTCACTCTGGAGCGTTGCTGCTTCGCATGCCTCCGAGATGCAGACCACTTCCGCTTAATCCCGATAAACGCTGCGAAAGATATTTTCTCCCTACCTTCGCGCATCACTAAAGCGCTTCCGACCTTGTCTGTTTACTGTGGCACGTATGGGCTGAAAGAACGCAAAATATGGCGGCGCAGCAAGCAGCTTTTAAGCGCCAGGCAGGTCATTCAAGCAACCGCATTATACCATGGATCCTCCGAACATTTGGTAAAAGCACAGGCACGCAATGCGTGCGCTAGCCAATGTGAACACGGCCCGAGGCAAAGGTCCGCGAAACAATGGGCAAGAGCGCTCAATTTCGAGATCGGCGGGGATCCTTTCTCGGGCGTCGCGGCCATCAGCTTACCATTTCTACGGCAGAATCAGACTGTGGAGACGCCAATGTGGTGCGCTGGTTGTGAGATATGTTTCGTCAAGGGCCTGCTGCATCCAGCAGACCATGATGGCCGGGGAATGGCGTATGACTTGGATAAAAGGGCTTATACCGTCGCCGGACTGCTAGCTCATTCTCTTGAATGCCCAGGTGCGAGACGTATTTGGGATGAATCCGAGGCAGCACCTAGCGGAGGCGTGCTTGAAGAGCAGTATTTGTCAATCTAGGAGTTGTTTGTCAATCTAGGAGTCGTCACTCTGTCCTAACACCGTTCATCTGATCTGCTTCTTTAGAGCCATGGACAGAACACATTACACTATCCAATGAGTATTGATATTGTGTTGATGGATGCTACAACAGATGCTACGTAATGAAACTACTGGCTCTACCCTTGTTGCTACTTCTCCCCCCCCTTCTCTACATGATCCAGGCTACGATCCATGGACAATCACTATCGTATGGTATCGTCTTGCCTTTTGGAATGCATGCAGCCGGACAATACCATACAGCCGAGAAGGAGAAGTAGGTAAGTCGATCTCAGCGTCGTGGTTGGAAGATGTCCCTGACCTTACGGTCCCGAAGTAGGTGGCTCGGGCAGTAGTTGCGAGACTCGACGGGTTGACTCACTGCGCGATCGCACTTGACGTTGACTTGAGCGTTGTAATCCTCGTCGCGTTGGAAGAATTGGGTTTTCTGTACGCACCCGCACCTGTAGACGATTTGCTCCTGGCAACACATGTTTGTTGTTTGCTGATGTTGGCGATACCAAGATTCCAAGGCTTCAAGGTTTGGAGCTCCGACAGTCCAAGGCCGGAAGGCTGGCTCCCAATGTCAAGGTTGCACACTTGCAAGGCTCCGCGGCCCCAGTAAGACTCCTGGGTCTCACGAATCATGCGGTTGTAACTTGTTCGCCCTGATTTCAGTGCATATGGATGGACAGGATTCCTCATATGACATGTCTCACCATCTTCAATCACTACAATTCTCACTTCTTCAGCGAACAGACCACATCATCCTTACCCCCATGTGCGGAAACAAAGACGAAGAGCTTGCTGTGCACCGTGTGTGGAAGACAGTTTACCGACAGGACGGCTTCCAGCACAGGCACAAAGTATCCAACTGCGGTTCATCTGACTGCAAATGGTCAAAGAACTACGTGCTGCCGCAGCGAGATCGTATGTTGAGTTCTATTTCTCATGATGGAGAGCTCTGACATGAGAATCATAGAGCTTATGTTTTGTAAATTGTCAAGAGCAAGATGAGGTGAGATCTTGTTGGCGCACTTTCACTGCATCCAGCACAGCCAGTCCTTTGCGCTTTGCCACCCACAGTTTGGGAGAGTTTTAGGGACATCCTTTCTGGGTTCAGGAGGTTACTGTACGGGGTGCTTGCTTTGTATTTAGTGCTCGACCTTCCAAGATCTTGCGAATAATATCTATGCCCGCATTGTCATCTTCTTTTGTAGCTCTGCTAGTGTTTACGGCCATCCAACCAAGAGTCCCAGACTTGGGACCGAGTTGAGCTGCAAATGACCGGTAAGAGTCGAAGTCTATAACGACAGGAATGTCTGCATTGTCGAGCATGGTGTTGCGGGTGTTAATATCGTTGGGGGAAAAATTCGAGAGAATGCAAGTGTCAAACTCCTCTACTGATTGACCCCATCAGCTTCGTCACGTTCAAAGGAGATCCAGAATACTCCAGTCTCTCGCGGAGTGTCATCACATATTTGCTGAAGCAGAGTGCAGCAATTCTTCCGTCCACGACGAAGCAACCAAGGTAAATCGCAACGTTCAGATGCGGATTCCGTCTCAGAATTTCGCAGATCTTGACCTCAGCTAGAACACAACCCTGGGTAAAGCTGGTTGGACTTGTCCGATCGTAGCCCATCAGACTAGGGCGCGTCATGTAGCATGCAACCAGATCCTATTTGGAGACCTTCATCATGTTAAACGAAAACGTGGGGCGTATGCGCTCAATGGAGACTTCATCGAGTGCAAGCGAGAGGTTGATGGCATCTTCCGCTGTCTTTAGCAGCGACGTATGTTTTGTTGCGTAGAACGAGGTTCCCTTGCAGAGAATGATCTCGATATGAGAGAACCAAAGGTCATCAGCTGTCCCACCATATGCTCCGCACTGTTCGTATAGCTCCACGGTCTTGAGCTTGCAAGGCTAGGGTTATTGTTTGAGTGAGGCGCTTTGAGAGAAGAAATTGAGAACAGAATGAGCGTTGCAACCACCAAATTCAATGATCGAGATTCGGGCATATTATATTCCTACGGATCCCCCAGAGTATACCCAACCTTGCGGCGTAGGCAACCGAGAGAAAGCTTCCTGAATCGCATGGTCACGATGGTCAGGACGGCAGGTGGCTCTCCTTGGAGCCACGCTTACATACCAATGTCGCTGCTCGAAGTCGACTGATAGATCCAGTGATAGGGGCTGTTAGTACCAAGCACTCGCCCTTCTTGTCTTTCGTAGTCGTTCGTCGTAGTGTAGTAAACCGAGGCTGCATGTGACGTTACTTCGAAGTCGTGATGATGCGCTTACGCCGCTGTGCAGTTTCGCTTCGCCAGAAAATATGCTTGCTGGCCTTTCTGGCATTCATTGGAGGGGCTATGAGGACCAAACATGATGATTCTGCGAATGCATCCTTGATCAGTTGTAGCTAGGAGGTGACAAGAGTTCTTACGGTACTGCAAGCTTGAGCAATGCCACCTTTGGCCGACACTCGGCCCAAACATGCTCAACTTCAGCATCATACAAGATCATGAAATTTGCGACAGTGCTTGCAGTACGTACATAACTAGGTCTTGTCATCCTGTGCATCACAGCAGTTATATTGCACCACCAAATCTTGGGAACCCGAAACTTTCTTTGTACACTCGCTGTCATGATCAAAGGCATCTGGATACATATCTTTTTGGGGGCGGATGTCGCAGAATTGATCATCGGTAGACGGTTGCTGTAATGCTTCGACGTACGGATCTGAAGGGCAGTAGTAGCTGACTAGGTGGAGATGGTGACCCTGTGTTGTTGAAATAGAGAAGGTCCGCTTACGAAGAGGACCAGGTGTAGAGCAGTGTACCTCTGCTAGGCCGTCGCCTACTTCAAGGCCTAGATCGTACCTGAGGCTACTTTCAAGTAGCTGTTCATCGAAGTCTTTCAAAGCAAAGTCACAAGGCTGATTGCTGCTAGGTTTGCCTTCTATTTCATAGTATACGAAGAACTTCCCGACACCATGGCTCTGACTCCAATTTTTGCCGTCGGTCCAGCGACGCATACCAGCTTCGCGCTCCTCCCAGACAAAGACTGAGCCTGAACGGATCAACTGGCGCTCTTTATCCGATAGGCGTTGCTTCACGCGAGGTAGCCAGCCAAGCCTGCAGGCTTCGATGAGTATAAGGGCGTCCTCGCGGGAGCGCACATAGCCATAATAGGCCTCCATAGTGCTGTCGGTTCGGTGCACAGCTAGCATGGGAGAAGGGTATGAGAAGCTGTAGCGCTAAATGATAGTGGAGACTTCAACGGCGAAGTGGGTGTCGATTCGGGCGCTGGCGGCGTAGATAGAGGGCGGCGGCAGTGTGGTAGGAAAGACTCTGTAACTGTATGGAAAGCGATTGAAACTATGTTCCCAAGAAGAATGAACACGGAGCAGGTAGTCAACGGTGGAGGACGTGGAGGACGGGGAGAACGGAGGAAAGCTGGTGGAGCTTCGACGCTTCCATCCAATTGGCCGCTCCTGCTTCCAACAGCCAATAGCAGACGGGCTTCACCGCTGACGCTTTTAAATCCGGTTCGGAAACCCCGTCATGAAGCTGAACAAGCCGTCAACAAAGATGCTCCACTCACTGTGCTTGAAGGTACACTTTTGATGTCTCGACCACCAGCGAAATAACCGTGCGTTGCGCGGATTACTGTTGAAGGACCAACCTTGAATTCCTTCGGTTACATTATCATACAAAAACGGCAGAACAACATCTCGAGGTTGTAATGATTCAATTTTTGCATCGGCAATACTCGTCCAAACGGGACAGAAGGAGCTGCCGGTGAAGCAGCAGACTGGTGATGCATCCCAAGCACGGTGGAGGGTATCTTCTTGGCATAGTCATAGAATGCTGCCACCAAAGCAGACAGTATCATCCTCACCTGGACACAGCCAATGAATCACAGTCTGCGATGGCATTCCAATCTACCTGAAACGCTACGACATTCCTTTTTGAGAGCAAGGGCGGCCCACGTTAGCTGGCTTCAGCGATCCCAGCGCGCACGCTGTCCTCCTTTACAGTCGAAACGACAACGTCAGCTGTTTTGAGGACCCCTAGCACCGATCTAGCCAAGAGCTTAGGCTGATTGGAGGGTACAATTCAGAAGATGTGAACGGCTGCAAAGGAAACTGACAAGCTCGCCGATCCTTTAGACACCTCCCCGCTCCACCGCGACGCCCACTTGCGAAAGATTCGCAGCAGCTCGATGTGATGCGCAAAGGTTCGAACTGAGATAACTTTGGTGAACGAAGGCGGAGAGCTTTCTCGTCCGCGGAGCTTAGACGTGAACAGCTGGCGCATACCTAAGATCAAGCGACGGATAACGTGAAAATCATACGTACTAGTCTCGATTGATGTGATCATTGAGGGGCTTGTGCAGCGGTGGCTTTCAGATTGCAGGTATCGCGCACATACTCATCGTAGATAGCTCAGTCGACATTGGGTAAGCCAGTCGTGCCACAACAGCGATCCAGCAAAGGCCTATGGCTCCAGTCCTTGACTGTGCAAAGGTTCAGGGCCATGGCATGGTGAGCCCATGGCGAGCGAAGACGGCCATGTCTCTGTTAGCGCAATAATAAGCACAGCACTTTACACAAGCTCTTCGGCCGCATCTCGACCCATCATGAACCCAGATGCTCTGGCTCCTGCGTCAATCGATTCGTCCTCCCCAATTTCACGCATTTTGCCGGTTCAAGGGTGGCGACGCACTATGTCGATCCCTCTCGAGCAGTCTGACGCTCACCTTTTTCCTGACCCGATATTGGAAGACTGTCAGTAATTACGATGGGGTGCAGATAGTGTGTGTTGATGCCTTTGACAAAGCAGACTGGCGTAGCATCTCGGACTGACTACTCGAAGACTGTCTCCCCTTCGATCGTACCATCCAATCATGGACCAACCATGATTGGATGCTACTGGACCTCAGGAGGTAAGCGACGCCGTATTTGCAATAGTAGCAAACGATCTCGTCTCTGGTACAATCTCCCCTCTCGTCGAAACACCAGTAGCTCTCCCGGCCTGCAGCTGCTCGCACCGGCCGTGACTGCTGCAGTGCGGAGCCAAAAAGCTCGAAATCCTCTTCTACCACTGCCGAAGGATTTTCTACTCAACACGACCACAGTCTTCGAGGGCTTCTGCAAGTAAAAGTGGGACACTATTGAAGCGCTAGGGAGGTCAATACCTCCATGGTTAGTGCATGGTTCTCCAGCGTAGATTGTCCCCCTCAATTGCTGGCGTTGTTGTGAACTCGTTGTTCACGATCCGTTTGTCACCAACTGGTTTCGTCATCGGAGAGCCGACCCAAACGCAGAGCGCGCCTTCCAGATGACCCCAGTTTCTTTCACCGCGGGCAAAGCGCCTCTTTCTATCTTACAACTCTTGTTGTCGCGTGTCGGTGACGTGCAATGCGGACCAGTTCTTCGTCATGCAGTGTCAGAGGACGACAGACTTGTGATCGGTACCGTTGGATATTTCGATCCGCCACGGTTCGCCCCTGAACAGTGTCAAGTATCAAGAACATGAGCCGATTCACCGCGAGATGAGATCTTTCCACTTGGGAATACTACTTCACAAGCTGTAGAGCTTAGCAAGTTGAATGTTGTATGGTATTTGGTAAGCCGCGGTGCAGATGTCGACATTGTTGATTCGAGAGGGCAGACTGCGCTTGACGCTGCACAGAAGCGCAGCCATCTTGAAATCGTCATGGTTTAGATTCTAAATGCTTTGGCACATCGATTTCGCAATGCAATGACGTTCTTGGAGAACTCGTACCAGCTGAGCCTGTGCATTGAAGCAGTGGGTATCCATGTGAACCTTCCAAACTGGGTAGGGAATTTGGAATGAATACGAAACGCTTTCGATCGTGTTGGCGCGGAAAGTTAATAGATTGCTGGGGTAGTCCATCACAACAGGCAATGTCCCCCAGTGCGTTTCTCTATCTCCCAAATCGTTGAGTCCCACTTGATGGAAGAATGTAGTCAATTGGCAGCCGTCTTCTCTTGATCCCACAATAGAACATGATCCCGTTAGAAGGGCCGCTTGCCAAGGCTTCAGGAAGGAATTTCTGCGAAACTGTCGCGAGGGAATCGATAGTGCTCAAAGGAGGTGACAACACCGTAGCGGAAAGGGCGAGTGGAAATATCTACGTCTACTGAAATTAGTGACTACTCACGGTCGCAGGTAGTTATCCATACCTGCTTCATGCGGGACATGGAAGAAATAGTCATGCGGCTCGATTGTCAGCGATGATGGTACATGCTGTATGCACAGCCGCGTAATCGATCGCACCAGTGGCGAAGTCGTGGCCGCGCAGTCGCAGGAGGGAGGGGATGAGCCTCAGGAGTGTGCGGGATGATGAAGACAGATTACACCAGGCCTACCAAAGGTCAGGCTCTGGTTGGAGAGGCCCTCGACAAGATGCGTTGCTCGCTCTACATCGTGTACTAGCGGCACTCGAACGATGAACATACCGAGTGAATTGCTCCGAGCTGGAGATCCTGAAATGTTCCAAATCGACGTGCTCAAACAGCCCTCTGGCCAGTACGGATCACGATGCATTGACGGCAAGTTTCCCTTGGTTTATGCTTGCAAGTACTGAACTCCAGTCTTCAATGCCTCAGCAGATCGGTTTGGAGCCACGGATCAATTAGCGGCTTTCTAGACTAGAGAGATAGAGACTTCGACCCTGATGCCCAGCCGATTGATGGTGTGTATCGACCTTGGTGCACACGTGTTTCTAGCGCGTAACCTTGTAGAACAGCTGTAGAAGAGACGATGTTCACCACCGAGCCTTCATGAGGCATCACAGGGGAATCTTCGAGTTGATGCTAGCCAAGCTTGTATCTCAGTGATAGCCATCTGTTACACGCCCGCGTCCTGATATCTACCGACAATATGCAGCCTAGAAGTCGAACTCATTGCGGAAGCTGTCGACATCGACTCCATTCCCAACACGATCCGCGAGATCCTTCCGGTCCATCTGCCCAAACAATCTCCTCAGTGTGTCGTACAGATTGGTGCTTTGGTTCTGTCGAATGATGCGATCCAGTTCTTTCTCATCCACGCCTCTCCCATCACCTCCCTCGCTGACGAGCTTTTTGGCCTTCTCTCGTCCTTCCGCCTCGGCAACCTTGTGCATGGCCAGCGCGCCGAGAAGGTGCTGTGCGGCTTCTGCGTAACATCCGATGTTGATGCACGACACTCCCAGATTATAGCGAGCACGCACGAAAGAAGGATTCAATTCGAGGGCCTTCTCGTATGCTGATATTGCCTCCTCACTGCGCCCGGAATTGGCAAGCGTCGCCCCGAGCCTGTTCCACAAGAGTGGCCGCTGATTCGCTGCGTCGGCCGTCGTGCTGCCGGCTTCGTTGGACGCCAGAGCTGCTGAGAAGCAGTCGACTGCCTTGTCGTACTCCTCTGCACCATAGAACAAAACGCCTAGGCCGACCTGGACGTCGGGATCCATGGTACTTGCATCAGGAGATAGTTGGGCAGCCTCAATGAAGTAGTTCGTAACACGTTCGTGCAGCTGCTGTCGGTCCGTGAACCCAACGTCTGCAGCATTCCATGGTTCGTCGGTGGTGGGCACGATACTGGGGTACTTTGTCGATAGCCATCGCTCAAGAGTTCGGTACGCGGTGCTGTCGTACCCTTCATTGGTGTATGAGACTGCAAGTCCCATTAGCGCGTCCAGGTTGCCCGGATCAAGTTTGACGGCCTGCTCGAGGGCACGGATAGCCGGGGCCTCCTTTTCGTTCTGCGCCTGTGCTGCTCCCAGACGCGTCCACGCATCAATGTGACTGTCGTCCTTTTGCACGGCCGCCTCGAACGCTAGGGCAGCAAGGCTCAGGTTTCCCCCGGCATCCATGATGCGCACGCCTTCCTCAAACGGGTTTGCAATATTCTGGAATGGGTTTTCCTCCTCAAACATGTAGCCTCCCAGTTCAGGATCCTTGAGATGTACGTTCATGGGGCTGTCGAAATTGTCCCAATCGCCAAAGTCCCCGGCATGCTCACGCCAGGCATTCTCTTCGTCCGCCATGCGCCTGTCAGAGCGAGTGTTGGTCATCTGTTCTGCTGCTACAGCCCAAGCACGCTCGAAGGCATCGTGCGCGTCGAGAGGTGTGGATTTCTGGAGGAATGAGGAGGGGACTGACCTGTCTATATCATTGAGCTGCTCCTCCATGGCTGCCTCATCGAATTCGCCCTCTGCTGTTTTCATGGCCGAACCCTGCTGAGCTGCTTGCTCCTGCTCCGAGAGTTGGGCAAACTGGGCCTCCCAATCCTTGTCGTCTAATTCTACCAAGCGGCCCTTGCCTTTGTCTTGCTGCTGTTGGGGCTGCATAGGTGCCGTGTTCGCGTTCATGCCGCCAAAAGACCGTTGCATCATGCCCATGCCACCCATTCCCGCGTACATGCCGCCGCCGTACGCTCCACCGTACCCCATACCTCCCATCGGGCGCTGGTAGCCAGCAGTCATGTTGGGGTTGGTCGCAGGAGCGTGGAGTCCGTTGCTGTGTTCGTAGCGTTGGAAATCGGCAGTGTCGAAGCCTGCTTGTGCGGGCGCAGGGCTACTACGGTCGAACTCGGCAGCCCAGTGGGCCTGTTGTGGGGTACCGCTGCGCTGCGGCTCGGAAGTGTGCATGCCTTCGAACTCACGGCGCATCTGCTCCATGGCCATCGGCGAAGCTATTGGGGGCGGCATGTGGCCAGGTTGCTGTGGAAGCTGCGGCTGTTGCATGAACTCGTCCATCAAACCGTCGCCCGCCGGGCCTCCTTGCCGGGTGCGGAAGCCTTCTGCAACGCCTCCAGGACCCCTGCCAACCAGGCGATCTCGTTGTAATGACTTGTCATCTTGGACGTGCTTTGTGAACTGGTTCAGAGGGTTTCCTGCGGTGCTGCAAGAGGCATCTCCACCCCCAAGGAAGGACATGGTAAAGCTTGTTATCTGGGCCGAGAGGTGGTGGGGGCGGTGGTGGAGTGGGGCGAAGATTATTAAGCGCAGATGCTCGTGTGTGACAAACACCTGCCGGGGTGAGGCCAGAAGGATGGGCTTATGAGGAGGCTTATATGCGAGAAATGCGTTCACAGATTATCGAACCAAAAGCTGATGCAGCGACAGGGTTGGGAGAAAGAAGTGTTGAAATGAGATGGAGAGCAATCCGGGGAAGATTCGAGGTAAGTCGGGCCTCGGTCAACAAACTCGCCGCAGGAGCTTGCCACTCTACACGTGACCCGTGCTCCAAGAACCACTGCAAATTACCACAAGTTACCATAGAATGCCTGATGTTTTCTCTATCATGTGTATATGCATGTGTGCGCCGTACCTTCCAATGTATTAGTGTTTGCATCCATTCCGAAACCTTTCGTGATACCGCCGTCGCCCGCCGTCTAGAATCGCTCCATCATGCGCTGTCGTACCGTCCACATCCTGAACCTCTTACCCAGAACATACATGGGAATGGTGAAGAACATTATCCCCAGCTGGATGCCGCCGATGGCTAGAAACACCTTTTTGGCCCCATCACCCTCGAGCCAACGATTGAAGAAGAGCGAGAAAACTAAGCCGTGGAAGACATTCTTCGACCAGTTGAGCGTGACCAAGGCTTCCCCTGCGTATTGCCTGTACGAGTCGACGGCAAAGGTGATGGCCGTTGTGCTACCCACGCAACAGCCGAAGCTGATGATTCCAAAGAAGAGCGTCGGTACGATCCATGCATCGCGCTCCTGCGCGCTCCACCCGTAGCCCATCAAGCCGACCGTGGTTGTTATGGCGACAGGGATTGCCATGACCAGCCGGAACTCGGGTTCGTACACGCCTCCATTGCGCCGGCTCATTGCTCTGACAATGACATCGCTGAGCTTGCCCGCTACGGCGGTGCCCAGCACGCCCCCCACAAAGGGTGAGATGTAGACCAGCCCGGTTTGCAGGGACGTAAAGTTGTATGTGTCGCGTGACTTGAAGATTTCAGCCACAGATTCGCTCAGCACAATTAGCCAGCCGACGGAAAGCATATACACCGCCGCACTCCACAGTATGGCTGGGTATGCAAATAACACGAACGGGCGCGCCGCAATCTTGAACCAATTGTCGTGGCCGAGGCAACCATCCCAAGGTTTCAGGGTTTGTAGGTATGACTTCACTGGGGCGCCGCGATAGTACTCAGTGTACTCCTGTGACGACATCTGAGCTGGCCCACTCGCTTCAGCTTGGTCCTCGATGTGGTGGTGCGAGCCAGGCGTTGAAGGCACCAAGGATGCAACACGATCGATGTCCGCCAGGCTCGGTTCGTTGGCGGTATCCGGTGGTGGGTCAATCACAAGTCTCGGCGTCGCGTCTCTTGCGTAATGATGTGCATCCTCGACTGCCTCCTCTGTTCGGGGGTCTTTCTCCGGATCTATCGATTCGCCAGCTGCAAAGTGCGCTTTCTTCAAGTTCCTCCGTCTTGCCAATGCTCCGGATATTGTCTTCTGCTCTGCAATTCGATGTAGCTCCAGGTCGTCGGCGCCAGCATTCGCAGCGATGTCCGTGTGAAGGTTATGCGTCGGTGGATTCGATGGCTTCTGTATTCTTGTCGTGGATCCATGCCTGCTACCAGATCTATGGGCCCGGGGCGTGCGGTCCCAAAATGTCTCGGGGACGAAGAAGAAGAGTAGGAGGCCGCAAAAGCCCACGACAATGGCAACTATCCAAAACACCCAACGCCAACCCAAACTCTGGATGATGGCGGCGCTGACGAGGGGCACCAAGTTCTTCCCGCCGAGCAGCAAGAGTGTGTAGATGCCCAGACGATAGGCTCGCTCGTGAAGAAAGAAGATCTCGGCAATGGTGGCCGATGGCAGACACTCGACAGGCGAGACGGCGATACCCTGGAAAACTCTCGCCACGACCAGAGATGCATAGTTTGGGGACAGCGCACACCACACGGCAGACAGGACGAACATGACGGACGTGGCAAGATAGATGGGGCGCTTTCCCAGGATGATGGCAGTCGGCGAGAAGATGACACTACCGACTCCAAGGCCCAGCATGTAGAGACCAGTCGTCAAGGCGACCTGGGCCACGGAAACGTCGTAGTCTGCGGCAACGTTGTTGAAGCCAGCAGCTAGGATGGGAGTCATCCCACCACCGAGCATGCAGTATATGCCGAGGCTGAGCAAGGCCAAATCTCTGCGGAAAGGCGTCCAGTTGAGGGGATCATTTGCCGTGTCTTCTGGCTGCGGTTCGAGTATAATCTTTCCATCTTTTGTGCGCTTCTTCTCCTCGATGTCGGGTCTGCGGGCCAAGGTCTCACTCAGCGGCCGGAACATGGCTTCGCTCTGAGGATATGGTGACGAGGGGAGAGATGAGGCAGAGCTGCGCCGCGGCACATTCTGCATACCCAAGGGTGCATTGGCTTTGTGGAATTTAGAGAGGAGAAGAACAGAGCCTGTTGGGGAGTTCATTAGATGTGCGATGACATGGGCACGTACAAGAGGAGGAAACATACCGGGCACCTCGTCGGTCAGCTCGTCTTGAAGGATTCCAAGACCCCATCTCCGGGCTGGACGAGGGTTCGATTTGGCCTCGCTGGCCTCTGACGGGGAGGATGCGTCGCCCGTGGGCAAATGGGCTTGAGGCATGAGGGAGAAGTGGCTAGTAGGATTTGCCCTTCGATGTGTTGAGAGACCGGCGCTCTTGAGTCATTGCCGTGCAGCGTGGAATGCGCCGGGGTATCAAGGTGGATGAGGGTGAGGGAGCAGCGGCAGACAGTCAAGACGTCTCGTCATGTGGATGCGATGTCGCTGCATGCAGGTGACAATGCGCGCGGGTAGGGTTGGGGCCGTCGTCCAGATGACGCTGCTGGCAGGATGACAAGGTGCGGCGGAACCATGGGTGATCATGCGGCACGGCTCACAAATTCCGTGCAGCAGCAGCTCTACACATGACATACCTCGTGCGTACCTCTTGGCCACAAAGACGAGGCGGCGCTGCGGTTCAGGTGGAAAAGACGACGCCGTCAGTCGGTCCCACTCTGGTGCAGGTCTAAATCATCTTACCGCCGCGGGATTTTTCTCAAGGAGGTCCTCGACTTCCACAGCATACCTGGCCGGCTAGTCATGGCACGTAGTACCCATCAGGGAGGTGAAGCAGGCATGTCTCCATTCGAGTCCATTTTCATACTTGCTAGAACCACTCGCAACGTCCCTTGCCCAACTGTTCATGCCCCCATCAATCCTAGCCTAGTTGTCTTGAACGATGCGCTCAGGAACGCATTACACTAGCATGGTATGAACATCAACCTCGATACACGACAGTCATAAAACTCTATCGAAACATCTTACCCAGCGTAACCTCTTTTCATGTAGAAGAACAAACATCGCACTTCGTACGTTTCCTCGTGGAGCCTGCATGGGCTGTCTTGGGGCCTCCGCAATTCTGGGGGGTCGTCACACCTTACAAACCTCGTGCAGATGTCAGTATGTCCGCAGGCATAGATTGTTGTCGTCACCCAGTCAGTGCACATGGTTGGCTTTGCTTCGAGAGGTAGTGTGTATGAGAGTAGAAGAAGTATGGTGATGTGTTCGCTCGCTAGGTAAGAGAGCTGCTACCCCGCCATTGCTGCCTGGATCTGTCTGCGCTTCATATGAACCTTCAATTGGTCGAGCAGGTCGGCGGCAGATTCTACATTGCCAGTCCAGCAGTCCGATATGATTGTCCCCAGGGAAATTGTATCCGTCGCAGGGAAGTGCCCGTTCTCATAGAGTTTCTGAACCTCTGCTTCTTCTTCACTTTCGTATGGATGCCTACCTGCGAGGACGAAGTATATAGTGCATCCAAGCGCAAAAAGATCCGATCGAATGGTGGAAGGCTGTTCGTAGTCTCGAGGAAGACAGTAGCGAACAGACTCTAGTGCCTTGCCATCAAGCTGCTTAGCCTTGAAGTATGAGCCGCCAAAGTCTGAGAGTACTAGATTTAGGTCCTTATCGACGAGAACGTTTCTCGGCCCGAGGTCGCAATGTATTATTCCCATAAGATGAATATAAGTGACGCCTTCGAGCAGCTGGCGTACCCACTTGGTCTGTACGCCTGTAGGTAGATCTTCTAGACCACTATTCTTGATAAAGGTCTCTAGGTCCCCGTTTTCGGCGCGTCTAAGGTATGTGCCGTTACTGGAGTAGCCTAGGTATCTGATTATACGAGGATGATCACCTAAGTGAGTTAGGATCTGCCGCTCAATGTGCATTGCCTCGAGAAATTCGTCGTCATCGTCTTGCGGAAACTTGAGCACGGTCGTTTCGTCGACAGTACCGATGCATGCAATATTTCCTCTCCCGATAATGATGCCGTTGACAACCTCCGGGGGCATTTTGTCTTTGACTATCTTGACCGTGTTGCATGGATTTCCAGGATCTGCGTGACGTTTGCCATCATCTGGCACTGGTGATCCGTCCGAGAAGCGCCACATTACACGTGCTTGCGGTTGTGCAGGTCGCAAGCGATACCACATCGCATTTGACAGCCAATGCAACATGGATTCCATGGTAGTTGTACACGCACTCGCGGCGGTTGCTCCCTACCAAGAGGGCTGGCGTGTACTCTTCTTGGGAGTTCAACCTTGCGGACCCCTAATCTGTTTTGGAGCTGTAATATTATTGGAGAAACCTGGGGGCTAGCTAATAAAATTACTTAGTATCCGAATCTACGCTACTTATCTTAGCGGTTATCCGAGAATAATCTCTCACTAAACCATCATGCTGCTTACGCAACATAATCAATACCTTTCCGCCAAGAGCGACACGTGACGACGGCGGCCAGAATTCTAGGGTCTGCAACGGGAAGAGGATTGATGGCGGGGTTTACGGCCGCCGTTTTGTTTACTGAAGCAACACGCTCAAGCATTATGCAATTGTCTTCGCGGGTTTTCGGGCGACATTCTATGTTGCCACGCCAAAGCTCGACGGGTGTGCTGCAGACCATCCTTGGAACGGATGCCAGGTCGACAAACTCTTCACATCGCGCGCCACCACCAAGGAAGGTGTGCTTCAGATCCGACAATGGGTCAATGAAATCCACAATTGGGGTATTGGAGAGTACGCGACGAGTGTTTCAATTGAGATCAAGCAATACTTGAGAGATCATGCAGCCGGAGCCGACGAGGATGGAGTCCTATCAATCCTGGAGACAGAGCAGGAACTACTACGCACAGAGTACTCGGGCGATAAAGCGCACTGAAAGATTGGTCACAAACCCTGGAAAGTATATTGATAGCCTCGAACTCGTCAACAGCGGCAACACGAGCACAGTTTCTGGGGAGAAGAGGGGGAATGGGGGGGTATGGAGCCGCAGAACACGTCTATTGAACTTATTTTTAGTGTTTCACCGCTACCTCTGTTCTGTTGTGCTATCGTTTGCCTCCGAACATTTGTAGCAAGATCCAAGGCAAGAATTGCTAAGCTGTGCAAGCTATCAAGTTAGTCTAGAAGAATTAATATACCTACCTCCAGGCTATTAGGTAGGTAAAAGTGACGTCAGTAATACTATAAAGGGTACCTTAGTTTCTACGTAGCAGCTAGGAAGAATTACTGTATGAAATGGTATAGGGTTTAATTTGGCGGACAGGATTTCTGCTTCTTCATATATTCGTCATAAAAGGAACCTCCAGTTAGATCAAAGAGCTCCGCTTCCTGAAGTCAAGCATGGTCGGACGCCGCAATGAGGCAACCGAAGAGGCAACAAGGCGGCCACCTCAATTCTTCTGCCTGCTGGACACCCAATGATAGTTGCAGATCGTACAGTAGCTTGCTTTACTACAGGTGGTACTATCAGGCTTGAGCCATGCGAGGTGGAAACCGGTGTAGTCGTCCGCAATTCACTCCTTGCTATATAAGGAAGGCCACGCCTGTCACTCTCCCCGGTCACTAGGTTACATAGATACATTGCCAATCAAGACCTTTCTGTGTTACCTTATCACTCTATTCGTCTACAAGTCGATTGGTTGTTTCATCCTAGTCGTGTGATCCAACACTTCAGATGGCCTGCGACATGGAGCCAACGCAGTTCGAAGGGATAGCGCATGATGGCAGGGCACACCACCCTTTGGGGGCTGGATCATACTATTTTCAATCTGATCTACTCGAGTATATCTACAAAGTCTCTGGACCGCAGTCACACCCAATCAAGATCTTCATTGGAGCGCAGCCAAACTCATCACCACATATTGGGAACATGTTGAACATGTGCACTGCGTTCGCTCTCGGTGCGCAGCTCAACGGTGAAAAACTAACAACACAAGTAGTGATGGATCTGGTAGATACTGCTCCGTATTCTCCCGCGACACAGCGGATCAACGGTATAGTCTACCAACGGAGTCTACGTTACTCTGGGAAGAATGACGACGATTTGTCGGACTTTACATCCCTGGTCAACGAACTGAGTAACATCTCGAATGTGTGCTACCAGACCAGACGTCAGGCTGACATCATGAGGGAGCCAGCCATGAGATCGCTCTTGAAGAAGGCCGTGGAGCAGCGTGAAGTGCTAGGACCAGCTTTGGAACCACGCCATAAATGTCTTGGGATTCGTTCGGCTTGTCCAGTCGATGGATGTGGGCTGACTGATAAACATGGCGTCGGCAATCAATACCATGGTAGTCTCATAACATTTTGCTGCCCCATACACGGTCCGCATACTGTTGATCTCGACGAGGACGACCTGCACGTTGTCGAGCTCAACACCCCGCTTCGAGGTTTGATCCGCTGTCAGCTTTTCAGCAGTGACGAAAACTACCATTGGGTCCAAGTGATAGGTGCAGATTACGCAGGTTTCTACGCTGAGCAGATGCTATGGCGACCGTTGCAAGGCAGCTATGCACCGACCATTCTTTACTCACCACAAATCCTGGATTGGAGCGGCGCAAAGATTTCAAAGAGTCTGTACGTCACGGACGGTGCATATGACTATCTTCGCCGCGCCGGGCTTTCTTACCTACTGAGTTACCGCGACTATGTTGAGGCCGGACATCGCGTCTCACATATCTACCATCTTGCATTGCATTGGGTACAAGATCCTAGGTGTCTGTTTCGCAACTACACAATCCACCAAGTTCACTTGGATCTAAAGCGGATATCTCTAATGACTCAATAACGGTGTCTCCGTATGGGGGTTCCCAAATACTTCCAGCTGACACGAGGTCGGCTCAGAGTCAATCAAGAGAGACAGGCAGCGTATAAATTTCTCATAAGAGGTTATCGTTACAATTTGCAGTTTTTGTGACATCATGATCAAATTTGATAAACGGAGCAACTTCTTATGTGTTTGCAGTAGTAGAATATTACTTGAATCACTTCAACTTCTTCATCCCATCCTCGAGTTCCGCGACCATGTCAGCAGCCATCCAGCAATACTTCTGTGGCGCTCCTTTGATCCAGCCGCGAGAGATCATCGAAGCCAGTGTAAGTGGCTGTTTGAGCTGGTGAAGCTCTAATATCTCGTGAGCGTAAAGTTTGGCGCTCTCTCCATGCCCTTCATTAAAGAGCCGATTTCGTTCAATCCTGAGGTGACATTCCTGCAATTCTCCTGATCTTTTACCCTTGGAGATGACTGCTCGGTATCTGATGGCAGATATAGGCGCAGTTTCGTAGATCCACATTCGAGTCGCTGGCAGCGAGTATTTGCGATACTCATGGTCCTTCCGACCTTCTACAATGGCTTTGACGTGAATAGGGTAGATGGAAATGGCAAAGTCGGTTTTCGGTTGTGGTATTGCCCGAGAGATACGTGTCGCGAATGGCACGCTGTCAATACTGGGCAAGTTTGTGAAGTTGGCTTGGATGCGCAATTGCCGAAGTCCAGATTGCTTTTTCTGAACACGGTTGAGACTATCGGACGAAGATTCAGGCCTGTGCGTCGTAAGACTGGTAGCGCCCGCAGGTGCACGTGGCGCCATCAGGTTGATGCCGGTATGTTCTGCCTACCACAACAATTAAAGTAGCTGCAGCAGATCAACAATGTAAGTATAGGAAGGTAGTAAAGAGTAAAGTTCCGACTGAGACGGTACGGCGTATCTGGTGGATGGTTAGGTATCGAGCCTGGCGACAAAAGGAAGCGCGTAGACGCGTGTCGCGTTCCTCGTGTACACGGCCGCGAAGTCAACCATGTCATTGGCTGGAAATATACCAGCCCATGTCGTTAGTTTAACGGCGCCATTGCCACGGGTTTCTCTAACAAAACTTCCAGTTTCACGTTTCTGGTGTCTCGTTGATGATGCTCCATCGAAGGTTCGCCTCGAGCATTGCCAGACTGCACTCGCGCCGGCACCTTTGCATGGTAAAGCAGGACGTTCTGCCGCAACCGCCCCAACACGTGCACACCGATTCTCCTCTGTTCAATCACACTAGCGGTAGATGGCTGTGGAACGAGTGGGCACAACTACGCGCTCGATATAGGTGCTTTGATGTTGATGCATTGCGACAAACAGCTTGCCGTGCTCTAGGCACAAAACAATGTGTCACTCTGGAGAAGATTGGCGAAGGCAATTGCAACAAGGCATACCGATTGACCATGGACGACGGCCAGAGAGTCATTGCAAAGCTCCCTCACCCCAATGCTGGCCCGTCAAATTTAGTTACTGCTTCGGAGGTGGCGACTATGGAGTTTGCTAGAACAGTGCTTGGTTTACCCGTTCCCAGGGTGCATGCCTGGAGCGCCACTGATCGACATCCCGTCGGATCTGAATTTATCATTATGGACGAAGCTCAAGGATCTCAGCTTCATAGTGCATGGCCTGGCCTATCACTTCGGGACAAACGGAACGTTATCAGCAGAATTGTAGAAGTTGAGGCGAAACTGCTGTCGGTATCTTTCGCAAGGTATTAATCGATTGCCGAGTACCAGCCTGTTACAGTCTGCTCAGCTAATTCACCTTGCAGTATAGGATCAATATACTTCAATGATTCTGGCATTCCAGATTGCGTCCCCCTTGCCGGCACAATCGAATCCAAAGACATGAGCGATCCTGTGAAAGCACGCTTTTGCGTAGGGCCTATCGTACGTGGAGAGTTCTGGGAAGAAGAGCGCAAAAACATGAGCAGATACCATGGTCCATGTGAGTAGCCGGACCAAGAGAAACATTGTATTGCACTAACATCTCTCTGAAGGGGGTTCTTCAACCCAGTACCTTGAGTCGATTGCTCTCCGCGAAATTGACTGGATCAGCAACAACGCCAAGCACAAGCAGAAGCAGCTGCCACCGACACATAGTCCAAAGCAATATGCAAGCGAGTACGAGATGTCTCCCGAGGCCCATGTTGCTTCTCTTCGGAAGTTCTTGTCTGCTATCCCTCACATTGTTCCGACGGACCAAGACTTGCTCAGGCCCAGGCTTTGGCACCCAGATTTCCATGCCGGAAATATATTTTTAGATGATCAAGGACAAGTTTCAAGCATAATCGACTGGCAAGGAACCTGGACCACACCTGCATTTCTTGGAGTGACTCCTTCAGCGCTGTTGGATTATGGAGTCGATATGCTTATGAAGTTGCCAGACAATTTCAAAGCTCTTGACGAGACAGTCAAAGACCACTTACGGTATCAGGTTTCGCATTCCATTTTGATCCATGCTTACGAAACACTTGTGGCTAAGAGAAACCCGTTGATGCACAAGATGATGCGTCATTCCCACGGACAAACTCTGAAGCAGATTGAGGCATTTTCGGGCTCAACCTGGGATAACTGCCTATATCCTTTCGACGAATGTCTGATTCGCATGCAGCAGTGAGTTCAGTCCTCCGATACCGGCCTGCGTGGCAGTATAATTAAGACGTCTGCAGAGAATGGCAATATTTTGACAGCAATGAGCCTTGTCCTTACCAATTCACGGCCGAAGCGATTCGTGAGCATCGCGCTCAAGCAGAAAGCTTCAACGACGAGCGAAGCTTCTGGGAAGACTTGCGGGATATCGTGACAGACGAAGGCTATGCATCAAACGAAACTTTCAGCAAAGCCGTACACGTCTTCAAAAACCTGAGAGAGACTGGATTGACTCGCTTGACTGAAAAGGAGAAGACGGAGTTTGAGAGGAAGACTTCTTGGATTGCAGATCTGAAAGTATGAACAGTGGCTTGTGAAAAGAAGAAGCCCTGCACCACCCCTGCTCCAAGGTCCGAAGCCTGCTCCAAGGTCTGAAGGTGACTCGAGAGCATGAGGAGGATTCAAACGAGAAGGCGACAGCATCTGGTAGCCAGAACTTTGCTTGTCTTTCACTCCGAGCCACTATAAAGCCTAAGCTAGATGGCAAACACGGATACTGCAGAGCTAAGCATTCGGCACCGGGCAAGCAAGCACAGCACTATGCGCAGGGCATGGCAGGGCTGGATGACATCCACCCAAAGCATTTACACATCCGGACACAACACAGATTGTGTAGATTATATTTGCACAATGACGAGCCACGGTCGTGTGGACAATACACTCCTCCTCAAGGATGGTCATAATGGGAAGCCAGAAGGTGATATTGCTGGGACGTGATACGGCCCTGATATTATGGCATGAAGGGGTCTCGGATGTGAGCGATTTTGAAAGCCTCACCCATGAATTGAATTCCTAGACGCACGAAGCGGGATAAGACAGCACAGACAACTGTTAGAGCTCTTTCAATGCATGCTTGCTGCATGCGATTCCTCCTGCCACCTTTCCATGGTACCTTACTTTTTGATTTCTCTTCGGAGTCGGCTTTGTTTCCTGTCCATTGCGCTGTGCCAATAAATTACAATTGAGCAATGTCGCAGTTTCCCAGTACGTCTGACGAGGAAGTATAAAATGTGATGAGCTCAGCTCAGCGATTCACGCACGAAAATCTGCAAGATCTACTCCTCAATCCTTTCCGAAACGCCTTCAAAACGATCAATGAAAACCGTCGTCAGGCTGTTCCACAGGAATGGGAACGCTTGAAACCAGGAGAAGGCTTGCAGCCAGTGTCACTCTCAGCGATATTCCCATTTGACCCAGTCTGAAGGCGCACTGAATACCCGGTCTATGCTGTCAGTTTCGTTCCCACTGTAGCGACACACTAGCAACATACACGGCGAATGAGTACAGCAAAATCTACTCCGACGAGGAATTAGAGTCGACAACTCTCAAGCTTGGGTGCGCTGATGGTGTTCAACTTCCACCATTACGATCTTACGTCTGACTATTAGTAACAGGGAGTTTTGAGATATGATCAGAGATTTGGCGCAAGGGATCCTCGCTCCAGGGGGTCCATCTACGCCTCGGCAAGGACCAATACTTCCTGTAGATGTGAAAATGCGCCTCAAGCTTGCTGAGCTCATGGATTATCTGCGGCTGCCTCAAGGACGGAACCCCAACTGCTCTCTAACTCTTACGGTAGACTTCTTGCTTTGCATAGTCGAGTGGATGAGCCGAGTGTCTATGTCAATGTATACTCAGGAAAGTAGAGCAGTGATTTGATCACAACGGGATACACGCTTTCCTTTGCTTGTGCGTCAAGCTGTGTCATTGTATAAATTGCATATTGAAGGATGTATCGGTACGAGCTCTCATTTACCGCCTCCTCCAGGACTAGCATGCAAGGATCTTGATGATGTCTTTGGCCTCGTTCTGTCTGATGTTTGAAGTCCTGGAGCACTACCAGGACGTGTTTTCTGGTTGCTAACCTTATCACTGTCATGCATAAAGTGGTCAACGGGCGGAAAAGCGTGGAGCCAATCCATGCAATTTTTGAGCGATCCTATAGTCTGTAGCTAACGTGACAAGCCATGAATCTCCAGTGGAACAGCAACATTACATGCGAGCCTCAACATGTTGCAGCGACTGGAGAACATGATGAAGACTAGCTCAAGTATTGAGATTCCGGACGTCCACCGGAGAAGACGAGCTCGCACAGCGCCTTCTGTGCAGTCGAGCTCAATCGGAGAGACATACGTGTTGATGGTAGACGAGCGAGCCTGCATTCTCTTATCTCCCTTTTCGTTTAACATCGATGATGAGAAGTGCCTCCTGCCTTTGCTTGCCAG
Organism: Carpinus fangiana; assembly: GCA_006937295.1. Lineage (NCBI taxonomy): Eukaryota > Viridiplantae > Streptophyta > Magnoliopsida > Fagales > Betulaceae > Carpinus > Carpinus fangiana. Next base: position 1,077,839 of record VIBQ01000016.1, read on the forward strand.
TCATGTCTCGAGCGAATTGGAGACAGTACAGTGGCTCGTGGCGTTATCACCGAGCGGTTCTTTGAGAGTGAGGTTGTCATTAATGGCTCATTCGTGCGGGTGCTGTGGTCTCCAAGATATAGGGAAGTCGAGGTCGTGGCTGTGAGTGACGAGCCATACTCGCCCGTCACCGAGCCCGATCCCGTCAATAATGGCAAATCATGTGTCGATTTCGCTTGCACCTTTCCCGTCGATCTGCTAGCCAAGCAGAAAATTGGTCATGTAGCGGAAAAGTTTGTACACGGTCAAACGTGGATGCCCCATGCCCGAGAACTCATTGTCTTTAGCCGCCCTGATGAGGGCGACGACTGCAGTGGCTACTACAGTGGCTACTACCGTCTGAATATGAATGTACTCCCAAAAAAACCTCGAAGGGATGGAGCAATAGCCATCCACAGCATCGAGTCAAAGTCTCGATCGTACCTGCCGCCGCTTCCGATGCATATGGAGTCTAAGTGCGGCATCTGTGTCTAGGACACGACTGCAAGACAGATCTACTCTCGACAGAGGCTGGATCTGATATCATACTGGATGGAAAGAACTTCCTGCAAGAGGGAACAAAGTCAGCCAAAGCTCGTAAGAATACAAACATCATCGAGGCTAGCAATGACATCAATGTAGGAGATCTTAGGCACTGTTTAGAGCAAACTGACTTGATCAAGACCTCGGCATATCGACAGCAGCTGAAGGATGCTAGAAAAGCATGAAATGCTGAGCCAAGCATTTTGTCGGAGTGCCACACACTGGCCACGGCAAGAATTGGCCGCTGGAGAGTCTGGGAAGCGAAACGAGGGGCATCCAGTGCAGTCGCATTTGGTTAGAATGCCTTCAACGGTGGTAATATTGGGGACATTGAGATTTCCATGTGGGAAGTAACGAACGGTTACGTGCCATGGAGAAACGCAAATCGCAACGATTGGGTGCGCAAGATCCGGAAGCCAGAACCGGTGTCTTTAGTCGATGATCATGAAGACTTCCTCCATTTTCAGATCCAGAAAGCGATCGACTGGCGTTATCACGACTGCCCTACGGCTGCCAAACTTGCTACTAACATCGATGCCCCACGTATGAATTTCCGTTACGCAGGGGTGGACGTTAGTCACGATCACGGGGAACGTATTTTGAGACAAGAAAGGCAGCGTTCCGCGGGCTTTCGGCGGAGTCATCGATGCAATCGGTGGCGTGGTCGTCGTTGTGGTTAAACAGAGGGCAACCCGGAAAATACGTGTCATTGACCCAGCAATAATTTGCCAAGCCCACCAAATGATTCACGTTTTCACCACCAAGGTGGCGCTTTCCTCCGCTTACACCTACCAAATATCGGACAGATTATCAGGGCGCATCCGGGTCACTCCTCCGGAATGGAGTCAATCAACACACTGACATCAGAGTCGTACAGAGTCCAACAGCAATCCACTTCGAAACGCAGCAGCTCCCCGCTCAAACAAACCATTGAACAGGGGAGCGTCGCAAACGCCAACCACCCACATTCCCCACAAAGCGACTCCTACAAGCAAACTGCAAAACGAAAGCGCGCACACGATACGACCCACCTTGAAACGCCGTATAAGAAGAACCGCGTACACGGTGCAATAACGCCATCTTCCAGTCCCGAAGTAGACAACCGTGATTGCCAGTACGGCCATAGCATCAACTGGGAAGAATACTTTGGGCATTGGCCGCCCCCCCCCAATCAGAAAAGAATCATGAGCGGACCTTTGGCTAACAAGAGGTCGCGCTCACAATCAAGTTACAGCCAAAGCGTACGAGATGGCAACTCACCAGCCGCTTGGACACGACAGCACGAAGAGAAGATGCTGGAAGCCGGATTAATCATGTCGGGTTCTCAGCACCGTGCCGTGATCACCGATGAATGCCGGCAGCTGTGCGAGAGTCTGCTCAAGAAGGAATACCCTCTTCCGGACGACCCATCGTTTCAGCTTGACCGACTTGCCAAAGTCCTCGATCGCGTACGGTTTCGTAACGAGGCTCGGGTGGTTAGAGATGTCTTACCCATCGTCGTACCATCCCCGGAGCTGCTTCATGTCGATGGTCATGACGGTCTAGATCACATTTGCGAAGCAATCAACGCGGAATGGACCCAGTGCGACACGCTGTGTGGACCGAGACCCAAGCCAGACTTCGTCGTGGGCATATCTTCGTCGGCTTTCGCTAATGAGGAGAAACTCAAGCTGAGGCTAAATCACACAAGCGCATGCCCTAACTTCTTCCCTGAGAATATGTATTTTCCCTTCTTAATTTGCGAGGTGAAGGGAAGCGACCGGCCACTTATAGAAGCCGAGCGTCAGGCTATGCATAGCGCTAGCATCGCCGTGCGCGCAATCGTTCAGCTTCACAGGAAGGCCTCATTGACCAGCGAAATTAATCAGGAAATCCTCGTTTTCTCTGTCGCTCACGACCATGCGTCTGTAAAGATCTTCGGACATCTCGCGAAGGTCGAAGACGACAAGATCACCTTCTTCCGCCATCAGCTGTTTTCTGGCGATTTTGACGCGGATATTTCCTCCGGCAAATGGACGAAGGCGTACCAGATCACGCGAGCGATCTATGAGTATTTCTACCCGAAGCATCTCGCCAGAGTCAAACGCGCGCTTTCCAACATGCAAGGTCCACCTTTGGTGTCCGCCACATCTTCGATTGGAATGGATTTGGACTCGCATGAGTCGACCGCGGAATCCCCTTCGCAAGAGGACGAGCGTTTCAAGAAGCCTCTTTTGCCTCCGATGGTAAAGTTACAGCAAGAAAACTTAAGGTTGCATGACCAACTTTTGCAAGCCGTCCACAGCCAGCAAGTCGAGAGCGGCCGCCTGCGGGAAGAGCAGCTCGATCAGAGGACTGTTATGGAGCGGCAGATGGTAGAACAGAAAGAGCAGCTGGACCGGCAGCTGGCGCAGCAGAAAGAAGAGTCGCATGAACGGAATGCCATGATGGAGCGGCAGATGGTGGAGCAGAAAGAGCAGATGGAACGGCAGCTGGCGCAGCAGAAAGAAGAGTCGCATGAACGGAATGCCATGATGGAGCGGCAAATGGTGGAGCAGAAAGAGCAGATGGAACGGCAGCTGGCGCAGCAGAAAGAAGAGTCGCATGAACGGAATGCCATGATGGAGCGGCAGATGGTACAGCAAGACGAGATCATCAAATTACTTAAAGAGACAGGATCGAAAAGATCCCCAAAAGAGTGACCAGACGTATGGGAGCCAGTTCGAGGATTGGAACACTCAATTACTGTCGATCGTGTCCAAAGCCGCATCTTACTTTTCATTAGAGGACGAAACGCATATTAAAGTCTCCTGGCGGCCGGCTGAAGGCAAAGCGGAGTCTGAATACTTGCTCGCAACTCAGGGCATCAGGGGTGTTTGCTGAGAGCTAAGCCATAGCATGTCACAACGTGCCAAGCGGGTGGCAGCGCGGATGGTGTATGCATTGATGCAGATACTATTACTATAGGCGTGTTTTTTTTCCCACTAGGAATTAGAAGATTGTTAATGGAAGACATTACGTATATGACCTTATCTCTTGTATGAAATTATATAAGTAGGCCAAATTAGCCAGTAAGTAAGCATAGAACTCGTACATAGATAGAACATGACTTCTACCCTGATTAGCAACAGACAATGCTTGGCAAGGGTGTTTCTCCACCTTACCTTTCGAAAGGCATCAACCAGTGCACATAGGACATATACAGCGCGTAGTTCAAGATGACAACCAAACGACGAGAATCAATCACTCCGACCTCTCCTACTGATGAAGCTCCAGATGCGTTGGAAGGACAGCGGAGAGATGAAGAAGCTCACTACACCGCATTCATCCGGCTGCCCTTCCCGCGCGGCGACTTTGTAGATCCTCCCTTGGTATGTTTACGTTGCGTCTAAGCTTATCCCACGATAAACCTACCCAAGACAATTACCAGTTTGCGTGGAACATGATGCCCAAATGTCTTTCGCCTTCCGCCACGTGACAAGTTTACCACTAACGCTGACATGGTGACAAGGTGGACTGGCCACCGTCCAAGGACCGGCAGCTCTGGCAAATTCTCAGCCAGTCGCCACGAAGCTCGGAGCTAGATTGGAAACAGCTGGCGGCTCAGTTCGATGTGACGGTTGCCTTTATCCTCCAGCAAGCTGCTTGGCTATATGAGCAGCAGCTAAGCCAAGTACGCGCACAGATGCGCAAAGTGGGCCGACCGCTGAGCATCGGCAACACGTCTAATGGAGGAAGTCCGAACCCGCAGGGCGCGGGGGCATCGGGTCTTGGGGAAAACACCTCACGGCCAACGTCGAGCGCGTCCACGAGCAAAGCCAAGGACTTGCTGGGCAGCCAGCTAGAGGCGACGGCAAAGTCTCGGCCATCTACCATGTCGAGAATACCTAGTACGTCGACAGTGACACAGAGCCGACATGTGGGACACACGAGCCCCAGGATAGGCCGGGGCAGCTTCTCCAAAAGCCATGAACCAGGACAGCGAGACAGCACAATTACGGGACAAAGGCCAGGCACACAGTTGCCTAGGTCGACGATGCCTCCGCGAATGGACCGGGCAGAGTTAGCCGACGAGAACGCCGCGGACAATCTCGCGGACAGCTCATCCGAGAGTGAGGAAGAGGATAATAACGATGGCGAAGAGCGGGCGCCTGCACGGAGTCAGATGTTCTCCCGCCAGGCTCAGCGACGGATGACAGCACGAGGGAATGCGCACGAGACGGAGAGCGAAAATGAAGAGGATGAGGGTCCGACATTCCTTCCGCCGTCGGAGCTGAAGACATCGGAGAGGCAAGATCTGGGGGCAACGGTGCGGACGACAGCGGAGAGCAGCCGGGCGAGCGAGGACAACGGAGGCCCAACAGAATCAGCTGGGCCACACGATGAACGAGGCAAGGGTCGGGCGCTGACAACAGTGTCGAGCATGTCGGAGGCCAGTTCAGCGAGCTCGGCAGGGCCAGAGCGAGCAGGCGCAGGAGCAGGGCGGCGAGGGCTGGGAGCGCTGAGCCCACAGCAACGAGCGGAGCTCACGGGTGGCAAGAGCAGCAGACGGAGCAAGAAGGAGGGCAGCGAAGGCACGCCGAGCATGGGCAGCAGCTTCAGCGACCTGGACGACGCAAGCGTCACGCAGTCGGCGATGGAGGAGTATTACCTGTCGAAGATGCAGCATGGCGCGGCGAGCCGGATGAGCACGTTCAGCCAGGCGCTTAGGTCGACGTCCAAGTATCTGCCGCAGCAGCACCCGCGGACGGACAAGTAGGGCGAGCTACTAGAATAAGACTACACATGGAGTGGGAACAGCCCCTTTTCCCGACATGACACATTGCTAAGGTGGCTGGTGGCAGGGATGTTGGCACGGGAGATTGGGCGGGAGCTGTCTGTCCTTGGTCGATCCGCTGAACGTCAGGGGACATCCGACGGTCTCGCACTTGTTGTTGCTGTTGAGTAGTGTGGCAGGTGTGCTGGAAGGTATATCGACAAGATTTTCAAACAAGGCCGGACTCTGGCGCACACTATTTCTCACGTTAAGGTGGTGAGCATCAGCGGCGGGTTCACGATGTAATGGGTCGCGCATGTGCCGATCTCTGCTGATCAGCCGCCACGAGCCTCAAACGCGATGGCTGCATTGCTGCACCTCATCCTCGGTGTCGCGGGGGGCGGAGCAATGGCTGGAGGACCAGGGGGGCGGCCGGAAACAACAGAATGCACCCATTGTGGATTTTCGAGGGCGCAGTCGCGGCTGTAGAAGCCGCTCTCCCGCCATCTTTCCATCTCTGCTCGGAGCCTTTTCTGCCTCTTGCTCCCCACCACCCACCCACGGCACCGCGACCCACTTGCGTCCCATCATTGTTTCCCTTGCTGCTGCTGTCGCTTTGGTCGTCTCTTGCTGTCATTCATACGCGCCGCACACATACACACACGCACCGACGCCGCAACCGGCGACGCCACACCATCCTCAATCAGCCGCCACGCCCTTGACACGCTCCAACTCACCTCTGGGGTTCGCAGGACGACCTTTGCCCAGCTTGCTTCGCTGCACACCGACTATGTCCCTCCAAGCCGCTCTTCTCAAATGATCTCGACAGCTGCAGACCTGTCGTTGCCATCGCGCGCTGCCTGAAACCTCCCCGCCACTGCGCATACCCCGTCGCACCCCCTCGCTCCCCGCAGCAAAGCAAGCGCCGCGACCACCATGTTGCGCCCCGCCACGCCCTTGACTGTCCTGTACTTTGTCGCCTTTGTGCTCATCCTGCTCTCCACCCTCTCCACCCCCATCGTCAAGTCCATCCCTCTCGCCACCTACCAGAACCACAACTTTGGCGTCTTTGGCTGGTGTTCTCCCGACCAGTGCTCCAAGTTGAGCCTGGGCTATGACACCGGCATGTCTCCCACGCCCACACCCCTCAGACACCATTGCTGACCTTCCCCCCCCCTCACAGACAACATCCCCGGCATCGACCCCAACGACAGCTTCAACCTCCCCTCCGGCACCCGCAATGCCCTCTCCTCCATCCTCGTCGTACACCCCATCGCCGCCCTCATGACCCTCATCTGCACCGCCTTTGCCGCCGCCGCCCACCTGCACTCCCCCGCCCACTCGCCTCGCTATCTACTCTTCCTCCTCATCTTCAGCTTTCCCACCCTCCTGCTGGCCCTGTTGGCCTTCCTCGTCGACATCCTGCTCTTCGTGCCGCACATGGCCTGGGGCGGGTGGCTGGTCCTGGTCGCCACCCTCATCATCACCGGCTGCAGTGTCCTGACATGCGCCATGCGCCGCACCCTCGTCAGTCGCAAGGCTCGCAAGAAGCGCATCGCCGAGAACGCCGACATGAATGGCGCCAACTACTACGCCTCCCGCCAGGAGCCTCAGTATGCCAAGGACGATCATCTTGTTGTTCATCAGTCTGAACCTGATCGCTACGCACGCGCCGAGTCACCTCCCCCGCTCAACGCTGCTGCCGGCAAGACGGCCCAATTCTCATCGTATGAGGCCAATGACGACCGCACACCCCTGAACGCTCGTGAGCCCTCCATCAAGACGAACAGCACTACCGGTCAGCGCGAGTATCATCAGACTCTTGAAGCCCAGCGAGCCGCTGGCACCAATGCTATGCATCCACATGGCGACGACCCCAGCAGCCCCGTGTCGCCCATCGATGCTGACGGCCTTGGAAGGGAGAATCCCCGGTATCACGACAACTACTTTGGCCCCCCAAGCGGCACAAGAGGCGGTCGCGGTGGGCCACCTCCCGGCATGTACGGCCGTGGCAGAGGGGGCTACCCACCACGTGGCGCTTACGGCCGGGGTGGACCATTACCGCCCGGCGCACGAGGTCCACCACCACCCGGGTGGAACGGCGGTCGAGGCGGCTACCCTCCAAGAGGTGGCCCTTACCGCGGGGGTCCAAATGGTATCCGAGGGCCTCCTCCGCCGGGCTGGCCAGGCTACGCAGGAGCTGCCATGGCTGGGGGAGCCATGACGGGAAGAGGGGGCAGGCGTGGTCCGCCGCCCGGGTACGGGAATCAACCTTACTATGGTGACGACGGGTATGATCGCGATCCCCAGTCTGGAGCGGTCGGTGACACTGGTATGATCAACGGTCGCCAGCCATCTTCCGACGACTACAGGGACGGCCAGCCGCACAGCTATGATGGTTTCCAATCCACATATCCCGCACCATCCGATGGCCTACATGCCCAACACGCCTCGGGCACCTCTTCAATCATGCACGAAGGTATCGTGCGTGATCCGAGCTCGCTCGGTTTCAGCGGACGGCAAGCCTCGACCTCACCGGCTCGCAATGTGGCACATGAGCGCGATGCCTCACCTCCGCCGCCCATGCCATTAGATCTAGGCGATGCGCCAGTCGGACAAGCCATCGAAATGGATGCCATGACCGGCGCAGCTTCTAGCCCCACTCGTGGCGGATACAATCATACTTATGAAGCCGTCGAGATGGGCAGCAACAGCCCAATCCAACGTCAGGTGCCGCTAGACCACCCAGCAACCCGGAGTCCGGTCGAGCTACCGACTGCAGGGCAAGGTTCGCCCACTGCACTTCACGGTCCTGGAGTAACTCAGCAGTCAAGTGATAATTACTATGAAGATGTTGACGCGCGGTTCGCGCAAGAGAACAGGTCGGTGCATGAATCAGCTCCAGCGCCAGCACCAATGCCATCAACGCTTGTGCCTGGTTACGGCCAACAGCCAGTCTCGTACGTGCAGCATATGGATCTGAACCGTGAGCCCTCGCAGAGCAGTGTCTACACAGACCCTCAGGGCGATATGGACCTTCGGGCCAAGTCGCCGGCACACTCGGACAACAGCAATTTCACTTCAATCAGCCAAAGGGGAGTCAACCCAAATTGGCAGCCTGATGGCGCGGGCGCTCCCATGGGCCCCAGCGGCTACCGAGGTGGTTCGCACCTGAGCAGCCGAGGGCCCGCTCCTAGGCGTGCCCAGGACACGCTGCTCAACGGTAACCCAGACTTTTCACTTCCTGGAATGGGTTCAAGCGCAGGCGCGCGTAGAGGGCCTCCGGGAGGTGGACGTGCGTATCACCATGCACAGAGCAGCGTCGGCAGCGGCGGCGGACGCTATCCTGGAGTAGATGGCATGTAGAGCATGCGACGAGGATGATGTGTTGGCGATAACTATGCAAGAAACTTGGCGTTATGGAAAGCACAAGGGTGGATTGGAACAGGCGTGGACGGGGATTGCATGAGAGATAATCACAATGATACTGTACAATCACACAAAGCCATTCCGGCTTATAACACTTTTGTCCCTGAAGAGCTTGACCGGTTGTGATATAGGTTTCAAAACTGAACGAGAGCGTTCCGCGAGTAAAACCAGATAGCTTTGAGAGACCTGAGTTTCATTGGGCAGAACAAATGCAACCTGTGCTGCTTGTCGCTCTGGGCAGATCAACAGACAATATAGCTAACGAGTCAAGCAAGATATGGGTAGGATACCCCTAACAATAAGACCAGTGTGACACCTTTTATTCGACAGAACAGGAAAAACGAGCTGTTTGGAGCCAGAAGCACACGAGTAAATTGCATCGAGAAGTGAACATGATAGAAGGAGGGAAAATACACGATCGAAGCCCAACCGTAGGCCATCCAGGCTATCTTCACTCCTAATATTCGACTTTGTTCGCCTTGACAACTACCTTGTTTTCTCCGTTGAGGCTTCCGTCGCTGCTGCCGGTCGGGTAGCGGTCCTCTTCGACAGGAATTCCGTCCAGCCCAGCGATATCCCTCCCGGCGACCATCATGTGCGATAGATTAATCTTGGGCCCGTTGAACCATTTGTGAGCATCGATATACCACCTATTAGAAATTAAAAACTGTCGCCAGGGATAAAAGGTCATGAATAGGTAATACTTACCAGATCAGAACACCAAGCATCGGTCCACCATACACGACGCTCGTCCAGTTCATTGTCTGCGCAGTCAGTGGGCCAAAGTCCTCAGAGTAGCCCGACGCACGGTAGGCGGGGAAGCACATGATGGGAGTCATGAGAATGACAAAAGCACAAGCGACCGAGCCGATGGGCAGCGACAGACTCCCCAGATTCCAGGGGCCCGGACGAAAGCGGTTACCGACGAGGAAGAGGCGGATGAAGATGGGGATTGTAAAGGCAATATACTGCGCGATTGCGCCAATCGAGAACATGCTTCCAATGGTCAGGGGCCCGCCAAAGATCAACAGCAGCAGACAGATGCCGATGCCGGTGTTCAGCAGCACGGCGTTGACAGGCGTCTTGGTGATGGGATTCACCTGCTTCCACAATCTGCTGAGCGGGAAGCAGTCGTCGCGCGCGTAGGCAAAGGTGACGCGCGAGGCGGCGACCATGCAGCCCTGGCCCATGGAGAAGCCGGCAATGATTGTGATGGCGAGGATGAAGATTGTGAGCTTCTGCGAGATGACTTGCTGCAGGTAGGCTGCGAAGGGCTGGCCGAGGTCGGACTCTAACGCAGAGGTGATGTCGATGACGGTGTATGCAACGACAAGCTGGAGGAACCAACCGAATGTGCCACCAACAGATGCTGTCATGACAATGGCTCGCGGTGAGGCAATGTTGGCATTGCTGCACTCCTCAGAAAGGTGGAAGGGCGAGTCATACCCTGAGAGGGTCCAGATCTGCAATATTCCAATGTTGAGTCTTGGGGGTGCAAAAGAAGACGAGGATCGTGGAAACTTACGATACCAAGGAAGGACATGAGCACACCAACACCGGCGGGCCAGTCGGTGCCCTTGTAGATGGTTCCCCAGACCTCAGCCGAAGAGGTGAAACGGGGCAACCCTTGCGATTCGCGATTGGTTGCGGCCGGGATCAGGACTATGACAACAATGAGTGCAATCATGTTGAATGTTGAGCCGTATGCGTTGAAGTTTGCAACCCATTTCGTGGGCATGGACGAGATGCACATATGAACAAGCATCAAAAGCGTGGTGAGAAGAAAGACCTGATAGTTTTGCGGAACATAGTCGGGATTCATGATGGAGGCGGCGGCGAGTGTCATGGAAGCCGTGCCGTAATTGACCTTTGGCAAGGGTGCCCGTCAGCAAAATGGTCCTTCATATGGCTTCGAAAGACAAACTTACCGAGGGCGCGCCGGTGATCTGGCCAAGCCAGTTGGACCAGCCGGTGATCCAGGCAGCGAGGGGGCCCCATCCAGGAGGTGCCAGGACTGCCGCGGCGTAGTAGAGGCCGCCGCTCGTTGGCATTGCAGAGCAGATTTCGGCCATGCCCAAGGCGACACACTGAATGCCAACCATGGCGACAAGCCAACCCCACGTCATACCGGCCGTGCCAGCATAGCCCATGCCATAGAAGAGGGTGGTCGCGAAGGACGGCAGCAGGCCCAAGACGGCGAAGCTGACGGAGAAGGTGGTGAAGAGGGAGAACTCGCGCTTGAATTCTGGACGGTAGCCAAGGGCAGCAAGAACCTCCTCGTCCGAATCCCAGACATGGTCGGGATTCTCGGGATCGAAGACAATCTCGCCCTGCTTGAGGATTGTGGTGACGGGCTCCGCATTGACTGACGTGCGGCGGTAGACTGCCGACACGGCGGAGGCTTTGCGATCGTCCATGGTCGCAGAATGTGTGAGGATTGGGCTACAAGACCAACAAGAACAAACGGAGAGGCTCCGTCTGCAGTCAACAAGAAGACGGAATCAACTTTGTTCTTGTGAAAGAAAAGGATTCATCACGCAGAGACAAGAGAACAAAGGCAAATCATGGCAATTCGCAGGCTGAGATAACGACGACAGGTCCCCCGGCAGACCGCGTGCGGTACAATTACCCCGCGTCGCATATCGCGATTGACGGCGATACTGGACGCAGGAGTTGGTGGCTCGGATCAGCCAACGCGGCAGGAGTAGATTAGCGGCGTCGGCAAGCAGCCAATGTCGAGCGTGGCTTATCATGTCCAGTCGTAAGACTAGTAGCGCTCTGGACGGTCGCGTACACGAGGCCGGTTATTGCCCCCAGAAGCATGCCAAGCCGCACTCAGTGCCATAGGCATATTCTACTATTTTATACAGTGATTCTTCCTAGCTGCTACGTAGAAACGAAGGTACCCTCTATAGTATTAGTGACGTCACTTTTAGGCACCAACACATCTAGACACCTGTGCCCTCAAGCGAATGAGGTTTCTCCGGCATCGCATACTTGACAAACCATTCGTAGTGGACGGTGACGCTCCAGTGCAGCAATGCCTGCAACACTGCAATGAGTTGCAGGAGCCCGTCACGTGCATTCGTCGCTCCAATCTCGCCACAATCGAAGAGAACCTAGAAATTAGTCAGCATAGACGCGAGTTTGACGGGCATCCGGTCCTACCATTTCATCTTGACCTGTGCGGGACGCAATCAAGAGTGTCCAGATCGGCCCGGTGACAACAAGCAGCGGTAGGGCCGGCAATTCGAAGCAGTCTTCCGTGGCGTTGGTGGTTGTGCCCTCGGACTCACCGGTAGTTTCTCTGTTGCTGCGATTCTCCGCCTTGTCTTTGTGTTTAGCAACCTCTTGCGCTTTGATCCTGGCGAGTTGGTTGAGCTTTTCAAATTGCGCTGCGGCCCATATGCAAATCTGAGATCGTGCACGAGACCCATCAATACCAGCCTTGGTCTCAATGCTGATGGAGATGGGCGCATTGCACAGGGCATTGTAGGTGGAATGATTGTAGCTCCTCTTTGAGGAGCCACTAGCCTCTATGGGACGTAGCCAGCGGAATGCTCTGTCGAGCTCTGTGCTGGTCAAGGCATAGACAAAGTCTACCCGTGATGCGACAGAGGCACTGATTTCTTTGGAAGAGTCATAATGCTGCGGCCTATCGGTGAGAACAATGTTCGCGGTGGAACTGTTGTTGGTATTAGCCAGCCGGGAACCAAAAAAAAAACCCCCCTCTTCGCGAGAGGACGTACACGTTTATGTTTTTAAGAATTCTTCGGTGTGTCGAGCCTCTCCGGGCGACCTCGAGAACCCGAGCTTGAACCCAGCAATTCCAGCCAACTTCATTACCAGTGTGCTCGGTGAGATCCAGTGAATTGCCAATGATGTCGTCAAGCGTCTCCAAAGGTGGGCTGGAGCCAAAAGACAATCTAGTTTCTGAGGAATCCACACTCACAGGGAAGGATCTCGCCAGAACTATATCACTCGCATAGAGGTTTTGCTGAGTCTGTGAGATGTAACACATCCTGTGTCTAGGATCAGCCAGCAGCTGGAGGATATCGAACACAATCTGCGGAATATCCGAGTGCGACGAGTACCATTGTGCGGACAGCACGATGTGCCGTCGGATGGGTATTGAGAGGCCTAGCAGCTGGGAAGGATCTTGATGCAGGTTGTTCTTGGCCGAGCTCGTCAAGGTGGGCGGCGGATCGACGCTGTCGTCTAAACGCGAAGGCAATTCCGAATCCGTACGGCGACGCTTGGATGTGGCTCTTGAGGCCTCCTTGTTGGCCGCGCCGTCAGGTCGTATCGCGGGTTGCATTGGGGCAACAGAGCCACGCCGTCTGCCCCGGCCGCGAGACGCAGGCGTGCTTGGGCTCCGATCGTCCATGCCAGGCGAGGACAGCGTTTTACTGATAGGTGAAGGGTTCTGCATGATTCTGAGATGATTGGCCGTCTTACTGCGCGTCTGTCGCGGTGACAGACGTGAATGACTGGTGGGGTCGTTGAGGCGAGGTCGTTTGGGAGGTGGGTCGGAAGACACTGATTGACTCTGGCGCCGCCAGTCAAGAATGTCTGTTTTTGAATATCCCATGGTGACTTCCACGTCAAACGAGTTTGGGCAAACAGCGCAAGTGCAAGGTGGTACGTTTTTCGTCAAGGTCAAGGTGGGTGCGACTGCAAACAACTTGTCAAGCGCCAAGAAGACGCTCCATCACCAACAACACCTGCATTCCGCATTCCTACTGTCGGTGCTACATGCCTGATGGATTGCTGCATATTGCAAGGTTGTACCCAGAACGAAGTGAGTGCAAAGGGGAGACGGATCAAACAGTAGAGTCACTGGGGTAGACGCAACATGCTTGCAGGTAAGCTGTTGTGGAGACGTAATATTATTAGAGAAGTGTTGGTATTCTGTTGTGTATGGCTACCTGACGCGTTTATTGGTGGAAATTGATGAGATTTGTGGCACCGCAAAATATGGCTAGTCTGGGACCTTAAGTTCTTTCTTTCCGAAACTCAAATAATGCAACCTTCTTGTGCCACCATAGTCTGACGGTGACCAATCTATTTTCAATCGTACCGGCCGGCTGCAACTGCGGCGGACGGCACATCGACGGCTGCGATATGGGAGGGGTTCGTCATGAACGAGCGCAGGTGAGCACTGGCCACGAGGCAGCCTGACACCACCCAACCCGACAGCGATTGAACCTGGCAAGCATCACGGGAGGGGCGCGGGCTAGATGGACGGCGCCGATAAGCAGCCGCTGGCCTAGACCTGGGAAGAACGTCTCACGCGAGACCCTTGTCTAGCTTCTCTGATTCACCCTCGGTCGCACCTGCCACATCAACAAGTTCTCTAGAACGCAAGACATCACCCGCAGCAAGTAATTCTGATTCGAAAGCTGTTGACAAGCATACACCAGAAGATGAACTGAAACAATTGTGTCAAGGGAGGGATAGGTCGTTCTCAAGTTGAAAGATGACCATGGACATGTTCTCATCTGTCGCCTGTCTCGCCCAAGTAGCGCGGTAGGCGGTGTCCTTACGGCGGAGGGCGCTGACCCCTCCATCTGCCACACCACTCAATGAACGCTTAAGGTAGTCCTTGAACGACGTGCTACGCACCATAGCGGCACGTCAATTATCGAAGTAGCAGGCTTGGGTGGCTTTGCTAATTGCAAGGAAGACATGGTGTAACGTGCACGTGACTTTGATATTTTTTTCATTTCCTTTACACATTCCCTCCATCTAGGACCCCAAATTCGCAGGATTTGCGTTATGGATACAACGCAACTTCTCCCGACTTGTGCGAGTCACAGCTACAGTCATATAACTTTGATCTATGCTTATGGTAGAAGACTTGATGAAGGCACGTGTGTGCACCGCCACAGCGGAGCTGCCCGAACCTGGACGAAGGCGGTGGGGACGAACTGTCAGAGAACACTTTGTCAAGCCCTGTACAGCCTACATTTTGGTAGCTAGGTAGCGGCAGTGGCCCCAATTACACCTTCTTGCGGGCACGGGTGGGTAGCGTGTTCACCAGTCCCATCAGTCCTGGTGCTGTTTGACGCCGTAGCCGGGGTGTAGCCTCGAAATAGCGCCAGCGCGTATTGATGATCCGCCCAATGTCCTCCACTCGTTCATTTTAGCCGCTGTGATTCGAAACGAAGTCGAGTAGCTGACCGGCCTGCACCTGGAATCACATCGGTTGTGACTTACGATGTCGCGTTCGTGGCATATATAAACCAGCTCGCTCGCGCCAGTGATCTGTTTTGTGGTCAAGCTGGGCCAAATTGCCAAATCTCTCTGACATGGCAGCAGTCAACATTGTGAAGTACTTCTTCCACAAGGAATTTACCGGCGAACCCGAACTGCGACGTCAACTAGTCGCACTGGCGTATCAGACTGCTAGATCTCAACAGCTTCATCCAAAAGCAATCTTCATCCGGTACTTATATTGTAATGCATGCGCACAGCTCATGGAGTAACTAACGACCTTAGTTCTGTTGTCCATGACACTACCAGTAACCCCCTCACAGGAAAACACGAGAAAGACCCCAAAGGATGGCATGTAACCCTTTGCTTCAAGGACCAGGAGCAACTTGACAAGAAAACCCACGTGACCTCTCATGGCTATTGCAAGGGGCAAAAAGACTTGGAGTTTGTGGAGGCCACACATGATCCAGAAAAGTCGGATTCAGTGAGGAAGAGATCAGGAAAGCCTGTGTGGCCCGACGAGAGTAAGCTCTCTCTACATCCCGACATCGGGTACAGCCACTTGGAGTCGTTGCCTGGATAGCAATTCAGCCAACAGGTTTCCGAATTTGAGAGGGTTTGTTGCACCACACCATGTACTGGCGCATCTTGCTAGATAGATCACACAACTTGGACAGAGCGTGTAACTAAGGCTTGAAATCTGTAGCTACTGCCACGTACTTTCCTTCCTCTACGGAGCTGTGCCATAAAAGTCTTTTCAGTCTCGGTTCTTTTGTCTCGTGGACGGAGCGTTAATGCACAATTACACCGTGGTAAGATTGGCTACAAGGCTTGACTCGTAGCCCTCGCGTTAGGCTTTCCGCGCTGGGCTTGGCACTGCTGGGGGTCATATCCACTCCTTCTTCTTTAGCTTAATCTTGGGTCATGCCTATCACAAGCTGTTCCTGTGCTTCCAGCGGCTTACATCAAGTACGTCGCAAGGTCATCAAAACACACCGGTGTTAATTTGGAAGCTGGTGGGGCCAGTCACACAGCTTGTCTTGCTTCATACCAACCAGACCTCCTAAGCCCATCTGCCCTCGAACCCGAGAGTCATTGATCGTGTATCTCCTGTTGCCCATACGTGACCGCTGGGTGCATGGCTTTCCTGCTGCGAACCCGATATCGAACCCTCTCTCCGCTTCACATCAGCCCCATAATCTACGCTTCAACATCCTACCCCCCACGATATACTCCCTCGCCAGCCCGCTTCAGTTTTTCGAGAATAATGCCGAGCACTGAACAAGAAGTCACAACCCGGTATACCTACATAGAAGATGCTGAAAAGTTACAATACTACTCACCTGGCGGCTTGCATCCTGTCACCATTGGCGATCAGCTCAGAGGCCGATACAGCATCGTTCATAAGCTTGGATTCGGAACATTTTCGACAACGTGGCTTGCTCGCGATACACAACATGGTGCTTACGTTGCAGTCAAAATCGCTCGAGCAGACTCGAATTCGAGCGAGGTTGACAATTTGCGCAAACTCAACAATGCGCAGACAAGCTTCAGTGGGAAACTTGGCCACGCTGATACCAGCGCGCAAGACACCGAGAGACTCATACCTCCTCTGCTTGACACCTTCACCGTCGAAGGGCCCAACGGCAAGCATCCGTGCTATGTAACTGAACCGGCCGCCTGCAGTCTCTCTGACTCGAAAGGAGGCGCCCAGGGCGGCCTTTTCAGACTGGAAGTTGCGCGTGTGCTGGCCGCTCAATTAGCTTGTGCTGTAGAATTAGTACACCACTGCGGGCTTGTCCACGGAGGTTCACTCTTGCCCTTCTTTCCCTGACTGAATTCGCAGCTTGCTGACTTCCTTAGACCTTCATCTTGGCAATGTTCTGTTGCGGTTGCCCCGCACGCTGAACAACCTATCGAGCGAAGAGCTGTACCGGACATATGGCGCGCCAGAATATGACGCGGTTTCTCGCACTGATGGAATGCCCCTCTCGCTAGGGGTTCCGACACACATCCCTCAACCAGTATGGCTGGGCACATCCTGCGAGGACATTAAACTTGCAGATGCGCATATTTTTCTCGCAGACTTTGGCGCATCTTTCTCACCCTCTGACAAATCAAGGGCCTTCAGTTACGCTCCCACGGTTGTTCGCCCACCAGAAGCACGGTTTGAATCAACCCCTGCAACTTACTTCTCCGATATCTGGACTTTGGGATGTTCTATCTGGAATATGCTGGCCTGGCGATCTCCATTTGACAACTTCTTTGGTGCTCAAGATGAAACGACCTTCCAACAAGCTGATGCATTAGGGCCTCTACCCGTCACTTGGTGGAATAAGTGGGAATCACGCAAAGAATACTTTACAGATCAAGGCACACCAGAAAAAGGGCGTAGTGCGCGACCCCTAGAACAGCGTTTTGAGGACAGCGTACAAAAGACGCGGCGCGAGGATGGATGGCCACTTGTTAGCCTGGAGGAGAAGGCCGCCTTCCTCACCATGATACGTTCCATGCTGTCCTACCGACCTGAAGACCGGCCGACGATCCAAGAGGTACTGAAATCTGAGTGGATGCAGAGGTGGGCTCTGCCTGAGTATGAAAGTCTCAAGAAAGGACAATTTACGCCTTGAGCTATCTAGTGCTATCAAAAGGCAAATTTCCTTCTTTGCTGTTTCAATCTTGGGGAAAGTTCAACCGACATCTACGCTATAGGGATTAATGGGGACTTTTCAACGTGGCTCCGTCGACCAGCTACCAATCTTCTTTGCTGAATCTAGACCAATAAGCATACTGGAGAAACTCGTCTTCTTCAAATTCGTGATGATCATGTTGTGCTGTGAAACACCTCGGTGTAAAGTGTCTGCGCCCATGTTCAAGTACCAATGCGGCTTTACGGCATCACGGCATGCCAATACTAGCTCTAACACAGAAGTATACTCGTTGAGTGCTCGGCCTGCGGGCGAGTTGATCAGACAGCGAAACAATCAATCATCGTACTGATCAGGGTTATCTTTACCAAAGCTGTCGGCAAAATCCTCAAACACGTGGCTATTGGGCATCGACTTCTCTTTGCTGTGGGATGACTGTCGCTCATAGAACTTCGTTTCTTATCGTCGATGCTTCCGATGTACAGGCAATTGCTCCCTGACAGGAGAGTGTAGTGAGAATGCCCAGAAGCCCCAGCTTATAGTGAACGGAACGAGCGAGAGACTTGAGACTGTGTTGATACCGATGCTGTTGTAGCACCTGTTAGTATTCTATTGGTGTATAGCTACCTGACGGGTTTATTAGTGGAAATTAGTAAGATTTATAGCACCGTAAAATATAGCTAGTCTAGGACCTTAAGTATTTTCTTTCTGCTACTTAAATAATATAACCTTCTTATGCTACTATAGTCTGATGGTAACCTATTTATTTTTACTATCAGTTATTACACATATTGGACGGCCTTCATGTTTTCATATTTGCTGAACAGCAGCGCATGCTACACGCTTGGACGTGAATCCCTGGTTCGTGTGTCGGTGTGCCTGGACCCGTTGGGTTGGAACTTTGACTTTTTTATTAGACCTTGCAGCCCCTCCTACTCCTCCATTCTCGCTATCTAGGCTTGACAGACCTGTCGCCATGCATTGCTCGAATCTGTCATCGCCCCCACCGCCACCGCCACCACCATGGCAGCTGCCTGATCTCGTCAACAACGAAAATCGCGCGAACCTCCAAGACGCAACACAACGGGGTTCGCTTGACGAGGTTCAGCGTGTCTTAGCAACTTGGGACGGTCCTCTCGATAATAGCACTTTCATCACCAACCTATTAATTGCCGTGCAGAATGGCTATGCCAGCCTTACTGACCTCTACTTGTCGCAGCGTCATTTGGCAGAGCTTCCCATTGAAGACGCTGTTGCTCAAGCCATCGAAGCCAGGTCTTCAGACATACTGGACATCTTCTTGAACCATGGATGGAATATCAACGAACCCGTCAGGGCTCTGAAACCACCAGCCCTTGGGTAAGGCTCGTGAGCTAGATGCGTGTGATTTCTTCTGACCACGATATTTCAGCTATGTTACATGCGATGAAAAGCTGACCGACTGGTTCTTGGCCAATGGGGCGGACCCAAACGCAGGCTATGATCACTATGTCACAGCTCTGTCCTTTGCTGTCGCTCAAGCACCCATTGAAATAATCAAGAAACTTTTCAAGAGAGGCGGTGATGCCAGCCGCGGGCAATTGTTTCATAATGCACTCCAACGCGAGACTGCCGACAAGACCGAGGTTCTGCAACTACTTAAAGAGGTCGGAGCACCTATTGATCAGCCGTTGTTTGATGGGAATATTCCACCATGGTACGCTCTGTACCAAATCACAGGCCTGGGCACTCCTTTACATGAAGCGGCTAGAATCGGAAGCGCCGACTCGGTCTCTACCTTACTTGCTTTAGGCGCGAAACCATTCGTCAATGATCTGCTGGGACGCAAGCCCGTGGATGTCGCGAAACAAAACGGACATCAAGTTTGTATTGAGCTGCTTGAAAGAGCTCTAATGTAGTCCCAAATCAGTAGGAGTTTGGCCTTGTTTGACCTTTTCGCCTCTTGAGACTGCGTACACTGCCGCTGTGGATTTCCCCTTCCCGCTTCCCCCAACCCCGATCCGGTAGGACGTGACGCTGACAACAATTTCTACGACTCGGAGTTCTGGTGATTGGTGCGATTCTTGGGATCTATAGGAGGAACTAATCTAAGTCTATCTCTCTTAGCACGAACGGCCAATCAGGAAAGCGCTGGGGAAACACGCTCCGCAAGGAAGCTCCGCAACGCTGCATTCTGCGTCGGCTCCTCTCTTCCCCATGAAATCCCTTCCCCTCCCCCTCTGCTCTTCTCCCACCAATTCTTTCCTCCTATTCTCACACCTTCGCCTCGACGCGTTCCCAACGCTTCACCCCGAGCGCCATGCGACTCACTCCCACCGTCTTATTCGCTAGAGGCTCCGCTCCAACCTTCCATTCCTAATTTCCCGTCGCGCCGCTGCACTCACACGATCTTACTGTACGCTTGGAAACGTCCCCTGCCTGAGAAACCTTGCTACTACGGCGCTTGAGCACGCCATCAGAAGATCTCCCCTTTCCCGACTCCCTCTAAGCCTCGGCTGCACCTTATCCCAGAAATTGCATCCTGACGACCTTTCACGACTCGTTCCGCGCTCGGATTTGATTTCGCATCTCCTGCCGCTCTTGAGGCCTGACGCGCGAGCCATTTTCAAATCCACGGTGTTGTGACGAGTCGGTACGTTCCCCGCACACGCACTTTTCGACAGCTCGAGCGGACTTGAGGCCACATGGAGGTTGAGCTGATCTGTGCGGCCTTGAGACTGTCAGTCAGCAGGAGATTGACGGAGATCGCTTGAAGTTTTTTTAGAGTGAAAAAGAATTTGTTTGCTGCGTCTCGATTGACAGATCAATTTTAAATCGGTTCAGTAGGAGGCGTCGCACAATTTCAAAGGAGCCACGATCTAGGTATACTCGAAGCGCTTCTTGTAAGCCCTGTGTCAGATTAGCGGCGAGCTCGGCATTGAAAGGGGAAGTACACCTGCAAGAGATTACGTGGGTTATTGAGCTACAGGTAACACTCACATCGGAGATTGGGGCCTCCATGGGAGTACTCAGGAGTAGCACAGCAAGGGGATATGGCGTCTCAGAGCTGACCGATGGGCAAGGCCCCGCATTCTTTTGCCTGGCAACTACAAGCTAATGCGAGGAAGAGTCCCAAGTGTCACGTTGACACGCGTAAATTCGCTCTCATTGGTGCGACCACATCCCAAGCTCGAGACTGAAATTCCGATGTCCACTCCCGAGGGCATGATCGCAAATTAGCGACCATCCAACCTAGTCTCTCTGATTAGTCGACTCTATTTATCTCGCTTTCCCGTAGCCGTTGCGTCGCATTTCTCTCGAGGAAGTATGTCATTTACCTTGACATCTCCAGTCTTCGTAGAGTTAGATATCGACTATCTTCCGGTGGGTTAGCTTTAGCTTCGAGGAACGGAGGAGTGCACCTCAACTTGAGCATGGTGCCCAATCAGATTCACATTAAACTTCGTTGGCATTTTGGCGGTTCAGTGCCGGTGGTGTCTTGTGAGAACTTCGTTGGGTTGCTTGCGTTTCGCTCATTGCCAATCGAAGGGATGACCGGCTGCTGAACAAGCAAGAGATGTCGACATCTCTAATATACCGGACCAACCGAACAGAAATCTGACGCGATTGGTGTAACGCAGGTCAGTAAACGGGTTGCAAACATCAGCCTCGACGAGCAGCAACCTAATGAACGCTCAGTTATGAGTGTCAAGATGACACTCCTGCGTGAGCGGATATCGATCGGTGTGCGTAGGCTTATTCTAAGCAAGGCAAGCATTGAAGGCCCAGTTACGAATGTCGACCCGACACTTGTATTCATATTTCTATTGGCTGGCGAAGTTTTGGGTTCACTTACCCGGTCAAGGCGGGATGCAGCGAACGCCGAACATGCAGTCTGCCCTTGCCAATACGGCTGAGCACCAAAGCATGTATCATTATATGCATATTTCCTACCATTAAGTAACGCAGACAAAGTATAACAGATGTTACTATGACAGTTTGTGCTCAACAAAAGGGAATCGCGGGAGAGAACACTGATGTATGACACGGACTGGTAGGGCCTCACAGTGTCAGCAAAACGATTGAGATCAAGTTGTGAAACCGTCAACACAATCCCTCTTCGGTAAGGTTCTCTTCAAAGCGATTCGTGTTTTCGCTAATGTCTCGTATTAGCGCAATTATGGTCAGCTTCGAAGAGTTCAAATCGATATTCGAGTTTGTGCTGGAGGTTGGGGGCACTCTTGGGGTCGGAACATACGGATGGGTCAATAGGAACAGACTAGTGCAGCTGTTCCGGGTCGCGCAGGGAACTGCCGATGCAACTGATCGTGAGCAAGCATTAGAAGCAATTCAAGAAAACGGCCCCATTGCCCGAGAACTGGTCCGTGATGCTGCGTCAGAGTTCCAGAGGACTGGACATAACAACAGCAGGATGGTTTGAAGGAGATTGCAGTTGGTAGCATAATATATATACCACTGTACACGCCCTCATCTTGTGCTGAAAGGCTGAAAGAGCAGAGAGGGAGATAAACGCCAAGACTGTCCATGAGCTTCCCACCTGTCTTAGGAGCTCTTCGTCGTTCAGCCTGCCATGTTAGTCAGATCAGATCAACAATGGAAGAAATTCGGAAGTTCATTGCTGCCGCCGAAGTTCTCATTAAATATGAGCTCACGCCGCGACTACGCCGCGAGATATGTGCATCCATGCAAAGGCACCAACAAGCCTACAACAAGCGTAGCTAGCTCTCTGACGCGGAGAACAAAAGCCTAGAAGAAGAACGAGACCATATTCAAAAGCGCTGGGAAAAGATATTCAGTACAATCCCACTCAAAGCGCTACGATTCGAATCTTTTGAAATAACCACTCGACTTATCCGTCGGTGTGTTGTTGCCGACTACGACCAAACGCCACTTCACATCGAAGATCGACTTCGCCACTACATGAGCATTCTAGGTGGCCCGGAAGAGCGTCAAATTGCCGCAGAAGCACTTACTGGCGGCGATGATTCCAAGCTCAACACTCTATACGAGTCGACTATTGGCTTCGCACTTGATGAGCTACTGATCGACCGAGCACATGTCGAGGCCCGGTTTCGAGCTGTTGTCAATAATACAAGCATCGCGAGGATGCACTTTGCACATCAGGATTGGGAGCTTTTACGCCAGGTTGTTGCGGCTGATAAGGACTTACTCGAACATCGGATGATATTCCCGGACATGAACGTGAAGCATGCCATCAGTCGTCATATGAACGAATTCTTAGGTCAAGGGAACGTGCTGAAACGACTGTGGTCTATGGTCTGGTGAGCATGGGTGAGACTGGGCTGATGCCGATTCTATTATGGCGAATGTAACGCCACTGCGAAGCTTGGCAATGCTTTTGAGTAGTGGATGGTAAACGATGAATATTGAACAGCGTCCATTCCACGTGACGGTAGTTTTTAGATGCACGTCTGCTTCTGTGAAAGTTCTTCTATGGCGGACAGTGCTGCCCAAAGACACTGGAGAGTTGAACGTGCTGAAGAATGAAATTGCAGGTCAGGGGGTCGCGCTGGTAAAACGCCAAGAAATTCGATGTGCTATTAAGTTTGGCAGATGGAGCTCTCCAAAGCGGCCGCGCCATTTATTACTCAGACCTGTCAAGACAGAGTGGGTATTACCATCATTTTTGGATTCAAAGATCGCTTTATAAAGGTACTATAGGCGCGTCACAGACCGCAAAGTGGCAGGGGAGCCTCCGTGTTAAAGTTGGCGCTGTCTTCAGGCCAGGACCAAAGAGGCTTCAGCTGTCCTCATTGAATCCATGTTCGCCCTGACACGTTGCGGGATCGGCTTCCACGTTCGTTCAAGAACCTTTTCTGAGATCGCAAGCAAGATTTACGGCTTTTCCGAGAGCAAACACACCATGACTGTACACAACGGTATGCAAGCTGCTCCAGAACATAGCTCATGCTGATGACGGATTAACAGTTGACAACCTGGAGCGATTATATGATTACTCGGCCGGTCGATGGCTTTGGAATGAGTCGTCTCAGTTTTCCAGAAGATTCCGAAATTTTGACCTCGGTGAACTCCTCAAAGTTGGTACTTCTGCTGTAGGCTCAGCATCCTGTACCAGTGTCGAAAAACTACCCGATGGCAACTTCAACAAGGCTTTGTTACTCCGCATGAACGATGGTAAGGAGGTAGTTGCAAAAATACCTAATCCAAACGCTGGACGGGGCTATTTTACTACCGCGAGTGAAGTGGCCACTATGGACTTTGTGAGCATGACATCTGTATTTTCGAATGTCTTCAATTGGCTTACGCATTTCAGGTGAGGAACGTGCTGGATATACCTGTTCCCAAGGTATTGGCCTGGTGCTCTGATGCTGGCAAAAGTTCTATTGGTGCCGAGTACATTCTCATGGAGAAAGTGTACGGAAAACCGCTTTCGGAAGTCTGGGATACCATGAAGGGAAGTGATAAGGTTGCCGTCGTCCGACAAATAGTCAACATGGAAGCAAAATTTGCGTCGACCAGCTTTCCTATGTATGGCGCTCTATACTACTCTGACAATGTCGCGCCACTACCAGGTTCTGAAGTCCTCCAAGCCAAGGTGCCGAGGAGTTTCGTCGTGGGACCCACCACAGCGCGAGGCACGTTTGATAACTTGAGAGCTAATGTCAAAGCCGACCACGGTCCATGTAAGCGCAAGCTATTGCATACTACTAAGTTCGCCATTAATCATTTTCTAGGGCATACTGCTCGAGATTTGTTCATTGCTATGGCTAACAGGGAGAGGGCATGCATTGAGCAATTCAGCACGTTTCCTCGCCCACAAGGCATTTACAACGCCCCAGGACTATATCGCCAATCCTCTACCGCCAAACTATCGGTACTCTCCAAGGTGCTCAAAGTCACGCCCTCGCTGCTTTCTTCCAAGAAGCTGGACTTAACGTCGATTATGTGGCATCCGGACCTTCACAGCGATAACATCTTTATAGATCCAGATGACCCAACGCGCATTACTGGCATCATAGATTGGCAGACAGTGCACCTGAGTCCTCTCTTTCTACATGTGCGTCATCCTTCTCTGATTGACGTAGATGGCCCTGTCCCAGAAGGTCTAGTTGCTCCTGCTCTCCCCGAAAACTTCAACAGCTTGAGTAGTAAGGAACAACTTACGGCGAAAAAGCTTAAGCTTGCGCAATCTTTGTTCAAAATCTATGAGATTGACCTGCTTGAACAAGCGCCAAGCGCGTATGAAGCTTTAAAAACTCGACAAATGCTTACCAACCAAATTTTGGGAATGATGGGCTCAATATTTGACGATGGTGAACCTGTACTAGAAGGCATGCTCATATCGCTATCTGATGAGTGGAACACAGTAATGTCAAATAGCGACCAGGGGTTTGTTGCATGTCCTCTTTCATTCAGCACAGAAGAAAGACAACACCAAGCTGGGGAGCAGGAAAAATGGGAGCGAAGCGTGGAGTTGATGGAGGATGTAGTGGCAGAGCTCGGTGTCTATCGTGGATGGGACGGCTGGGTAAGCCACGAGGAATATGACGAGATGAAGAAGAAGTTGGCATTCATCCGCGAACGGTTCTTGGATCGCCATGCTACGACCGAGGACGAACGAAAGTCATGGGCCCAGGCATGGCCATTTGGTACAATTTAGCACCGAGATCTTGACACACTCCCTCTAGACTCCATGTGGTCAGACTGGTCCCCACTTTGTCCCCGAACTTACCATACCGCATATAGAGAACGTAAGTGTACGAGCGATATTGTCCTGCTACAAATCCAGACCATCCACGTCATCCAACAACTTGTCCCTGAGCTTCAACAAGTTCTCCTTCGTTGCGGCTTGCTTGGTATCCACTTCGGCTTCCGCGATAACTCGGTGAGGATCTTCCTTGGCCAGGTCCTTGAGGGTCTTTCGACTGGCGTTTGAGTTTATCTGAAGCTTGACAGAGACCGTGTCCGCTTTACCCGCCACAGGCTCTCCTTTGTCAATGCGTAGGCCGTATTTCTCGTCATTCCGCTGGGTCCTGGCGGGGAAGACCCGCCATCCGGCCCCCTCCATGGCTGGGTTGAGAACCTTCTTGATGCTGGACTTTGAATTGGAGATATCGAGGAACATTGCCCGAATGGCATCTTTGACCGCACGTGCCATTTCCACTTGTAGTGAGATGGATTTTTTCCTTTGGGCCAGGACTGGTTTTGGTGTTGTGTTTGTTGCAGTGTACTGTACTCAAGGTGTAGCCGTGTTTTATAGTCAAAGACGACATTTAAGCGCCCAAAGGTTGAGCACGTTACCAGGGTTCGCCGCTGCATTGTGAACAGACCATAAATGTCGGGCGCTTCGAGTGGTGATATGATTGGCTGTGTAGCATCATCCTCGATGCCTTGAGTGGCTCACAATAATGCCATAACACGGCCCGAAATCCCAGGCCACGTCTCGTCCTTGCGGTCTAATGATTTCACGTTTGGTACTTGGTGGTGCGACATGCAGGAACATGCTGTGACGACCGCCTCTGAGACCTGTCGACTGAGGCGGCCTCGCCCTAATATCATGTGCTATTCTTGGTTTGAGAGTGCCTGAGGCTCGTATTACACCTCCAAGGTTTCGGTTGGAGAGGCGCTGATAGCTGGCCATGACTTTGAGGCCAAATACAGTGTCATCAATACTTTTTCGTGCCCTCCAGCTACCAGCGCATTGGACCAGCAATTGGAGACGGCGGTTAGCACGGCAGGCAGGCTTTAGACACTTTTCGCAAGATTTTTGGCCTTCTGCAAACTCACGCCTGGTCAGTAGCTCACCGCCTACGTATTATATGTCGCATAGTCTTTGCAGCAGGATTCCATCCTCGCCACCTCGCTTTTCCCATCACCTTGACGACGCTCCATGCGGGCCAATCCTGGCTGACGTTGGACACGACCTTGCACTTGTGACGCCAGAAGCAAAAAGTCTTCACGCGTCCATCGAATCCAAGCGCCGTAAGCTGCAGGCAGCAACGACGTCCTGCATGATCTCACAGGACGTTGCGTAAGCTGTTTACGCACGACGTCAAACTCCAAAGAAAACTTTATCAATACACTCATTTAAGAGCTCGTGCGCCAGTGCAACAAAGTTGATGAAGTAAAATAACATCATCCTGGTATCGTGCGATATCTGGTCACCACCACTAGCACAACAAGCAACATGTCAATTCCGAACCACTCCATCCTCCCAAGCACGGAAGCTGATGTCGCTACACTTGCGAGTTTCGTCCAGGAGTCGAAGCTGCAGCTTGCCATTAATCGCTTCCTGATCATTGACTGGCCGAACGAGCCTGTCCAGCAGGCGCTGTACACGAGCGCGGTCGAGTCTGCGCTCAAGGATCCGCAAGTTGACACCATGAAAGTAGTGGATGACAGGTCGGGAGATATTGTTGCTAGTATGGTATTGTCACGGCGCAGTGGCGATCAAGCCAAGGTGTCTACCGCGGACGCAGAAGGCAGTCCAGCCGTGCCCCACGGTGTAAACCCAGACGTCTTCTCGGTCGTGATGGACAGCGTGAAGGAGATCAATGAGGGCCTGGAGGGCATTGAACACCTCGGTATGACCTGCAACTTCACTCGGCCTGCAGCGAGCGACCAGGGTACTAATCAACGCCTAGAATTGACGCACATCTGTGTCGCCCCTTCGAGTCGGAGGCAGGGCATAGGCTCACAGTTGATGCGGCTGGCCGTGGACAAGGCCACCGCGGCTCGCTTACCGCTTATCACCTGCTCAGAACCTCCAGCACACGAGTTCTTCTTGAAGCAAGGGCTCATCGACACTAAGTGGGTTGACATTGACCTCCGGAAGTGGGCTCCCGACCACGCTGGCTACGGCGTCTTCAGAATCTCTGGCATGAGCCTGCCTAGGTGACGCTTCACACATGTATAATTCTCTGAGCAAAGATCGTTGAAAATTTATTCATACACGCTCTATGTAGAGTACTTTGTCGCAAATGCCGCTATGCTTATCCGCTAAATCCTGCCAGCCTCCACGCCTTCAACGGCAGTGCCTGCAGCTGCAACGCCTTGGGCTTGATGAAGCTGAAAAATGTGACAACGCCAATGATGATGCAGAGTACATTGACGTAGTAGTATCCATCTCTATTGGTGGTGCATACCCCACCGCCGTCGATGCAACGGTGCTTGTCAACCTCCAAAACACAGTCGAATGGGGTTGTGACGGGCGAGACGCCCTCCTTGAGCGTCTTGGGTGGGGTCGATGGGGGTGTGCACGTTGCTACCGTGAACGCGTCGACCATCTTGAGCACAAAGAAGCGGGGGAATGTGCCGCCGAGGTTGGAAACGCTGTTGGTGCCTCATTAGTCACAATGCCACATGAGAAGAGGAAAGGAAGGAGGGAGGGACACTTACGTGGCAAGCATGGTCATATAAGTCCCGCCAATGACCGGATCCGCAATCTTCGCGTGGAAGGCCGCACTCGCTACAAACATGACGGTGCTCATGAACGTCGACATGACGTGCTCACATATCACTAGCAGAAGGTATGGCGTGGTGACGCCGCTGGCCGGGAAGACCATGACGGTGAACTGAGCAAAGGCGGCCGCAGCTAGCCTGCCCACAAACGCCCAGCACCAGAGCTGCATGGGAGGGTATGTGGAGGACCACTTGCCGGCGTAGTAGCCCAGCCCCAGCTCAAAGGGAAAGTCGATCAGGACGGTCAGGGCAAGGTCCTCCTGGCTGAAGCCCTTCTCAAGTAGCTTCAAGCTGGTGACGCCGTCGTTGGCCTGGAAGCCGATCTTGGCGATCAGGTGGATGATGATGATGAGCTGGACGTTGCGAAGCTTCAGGATGCCACCCATGACCTTGTAGACCTCGCCGATGCTGTCGCGGTCCTTGGTCTTGTCCTCCTTCTTCAAGACGGCCAGTCCAGCGGTGACCAGCAGATACATCCAGCCCCAAAAGATCAGGTAGCCTGACAGCGTCATAACGCCTTCGTCGCTGGGCGTCGCGCGGAACCAGCGATTGGCGAAATTGGGCGAATTAAAGGCGAGGAAGACGGTGTAAGAAAGAAACTGTCCACCGGTCAGGCCGACCGTCTGCGCGGTCGAGGCGTACGATAGGTGTTTTTGGGAGAGGAGCGTAAGAGCCCAACCTGCACAAGTCAGTTTCATTGTTACCCGCCAACAGCATCAGCGTCTTAGGGGAGCAGCCTACCGTCGACGGCGATATCTTGAGTGGCGCAGGTGAAGACCAGGAAAAACCACCACCACGTAAAGGTCCAGACGCCTGCGCCACCATTGGCGCCCGCCGCGTCCATCATCTCATTGACGCGCGAACCAAGCCATATCATGCTGACGCCGGAGAAGGCTTGCACTGGCAGAATCCAACTCTTCCTCCTTCCGACTCGCGGGCTCCAGACGGCATCGACGATGGGGCTCCAGAGCAGTTTGAGCGAGTAGGGGTAAGAAGCGAGGGAAAAGATGCCGATCTGGCCGTACGACAGGTGCGACTTGAGGAGAAAGGGCACGGAGCCGGTGGCAAGGCCCATGGGGATGCCCTGCAGGAAGTAGAGCAGGACCAGGACCAGAAAGTTCTTCCGGTCCTTGACGGGGAGGTCCCAGAAGCCGATGCTCTTGTCGCTGTCATGCCTGTCGTCCAGCAGCGCCGGGTCTTCGTCCAGACTGAAGGTCTCATTGTGCATGAGGCGCTCGCGCTGGTGCTCCGTCTCGCCGTTCTCGGCCTTGTTGAACTTCCTCCTGTGGCCTATGTCTGCGGCCATGTCTCCCGACTGCGCGTCGCCGTTGGAGGACCTGTGGGCTTTGCTTGCCCGCGCGCGGGATTTTCTGTTCATGTGGTCTTGCGCGGCGAGAGGGTCGAGGCCTTGGAGGAAGTCGGCGTCCTGGTCGGAGGAGTCGAAGTCGTCGCTCCCGGAGATCGAGGGGCTCTGGTGGAAGTGGGAGGAGTGGTGGTGCCCGTCCGCAGAATGGTCGGCAGACTCAGCGCTAGCAGCGGCGGCGGCGGCGGATGAGGAGGAGGCGAGAGAGTGCGTGGGCAGCAGGCTCAAAGGAACGTCTTGCGCGGCGGTGTCTGCGGCGTGCTGCTGTTCAAAGAGCGACCGGGGGAACAGCGAGGGATCTATGGTGTTGGGAGGCATCCAGGAAATGTTCGAGAAGACGCTCGTCTTAGTGCGGCGGGCCGTCGATCTGAACACCTTGCTGCTGCGGGTGGCGCGTCACTCGGGGGCCTGGCCAGCAGGCAGACGGCTAAGATGCTGGCGAAGCGGTCGCCGAGTGGTCCCCGGGGGCCCCGTGAGTTTGCGCGACAGAGGGAGAGCGAGCTGCACCAAACTGCGAGAGCGAGGGAGTGGGAGAATGAGCAGTGGCTGTATCGAGAGGCCTCGGACGCGTCGAGCACGCCTCAGCCGCGGGACGCCATTGGACCATCACCACTTGCACTGATACCAGAACCGGTCCACCAAAAAAATAAATAAAGACAGTGCCATGCTCGTTGTAAATAAGGTCTATCTCGACATCATGGCCATGCGCGCCGGGTGCATGCCACCTCTGTCCTCGTGGCCCCATCCATTGGCCGCGGCGGCCGGCGCAGCAGCTGCGTCTTCCTCCTTGCTGCTCTGCTTCTTCCTCTTGTCCTTCCTGTCCTTCCTGTCCTTCTTGGCTCCCTTTTCCACGACCTCCCCCTCTGCATTGACCTCCAGCTTCTCGGCCTTCTTCTTGGCCTCCTCGATCATCCTCCGCTTGCGCTCCTCGCCCAGCTTCTCGTTCTTGGCCCGAGTCTTTTCCTTGCGCGCCTCGCCCTTGCCTCCGCCACCAGCAGTCAGCTCCACATTCATCTGCCGCATCTTTCCCCCGCATGTGAACTCGCTCCTGTGGAACGACTTGAGGCATGTCTTGAGCCGGTCGTAGTCTTCAAACTCGACGAATGCATAGCCTTTGGACTCGGGGAAGCCGTTGGTGTTTGATGAGCCGGGCTTTGTGATGTGGCGGATGGCTGCGGGCTTGACAGAGGCAAAGTGCGTGGCAAGCGCCTCGTCGGTTGTTGTGTACGGGAGGTTGCCTATGAAGACGATGAAGCGGTTCTTCTTCTTCGCTTCCACGGCCTTTGCGGCGTCCTGCTCGTCCTCGTCCACTGCGGGCTCGACACCAGCTGTATCTGCATCTGCGTCTGCGTCTGCGTCTGGTTTCTTGTCCTTGGTCTTCTTGCTCTTGCTCTTCTTTGGCGTAGCTTCCGCGACAGCATCTTCGTTGCTGGCTTTGTGAATGGCCTGTCCGTCTGCGCCAAACTCAAGCGTCACACTCGGCGGAGGGGCATCGCCGCGGGCTGTCGCACGAGCAATGAGTCGGCGCTGTTTCGAGGTGGACTTTGATCTGGGCTTGGAGTCGTCGTTGTCGTCGGCGGTCCGCTTGCTTGTCTTGTCTTTCTTCACTTTCTTCTCCCTCTTCGCCTTCTTTGCTCGGGGTTCCACGTCGTTGGTGCGGTCCTCGGGCACAGCCGCGGGCTCTGCAGCCTGGTCATGCTTTCGCTTCGACATTTAAGGAGTGGTTGTATTTGGTTCGTCGTGCGACAGATTGAGACGTCCCACAATAATGCTGGCATGTAATGTAAGGACTTGAGAGAGCCACAGCGCTTGGCCTTGTCATTTCATTTTTTTGGGGGGTTCTGCGACGAGACGCTTCAGGGTCCAGAAAGCTAAAAGTTTAGCGTCTTTGCTCTAGCGGGCACGTTTGTCGCATGGTGCAGTGAAGATGAAGTAGCGCATTGGCTACTTCTCGAATTTCGATTAAATTTCAGTACAACTACAGAGTAGAAGTACAATGAGGCTAGCTGGAACGGTGATTGCGTGGTTGCAACCTGAATCTCCCTCTGATCACGAAGGAGACGAAGGAGAGGGTGTATCATGTCATTACTTCAACTTTGAGATTCGCGCTTTCGCCTCTTTCGCCGCTCGCCCGGTGATCTTGGCGCGTGTTGGTGGTGCTGGCCTGCTGCCTGTGGTCTCTCCCCGCTTCTTTGCTGTCTTTGCTGTCTTTGCTGCCTTTGCTGTCTTTGCTGTCTTTGCTGTTGTCTTTGCGACCTTGCTCGTCGGTTTCTGCGTTGCACTGGTGTCGGGAGACTCGACCGGTGGGCTCGGCAGACGAGGACCAAAGCCGCGATTTCTGGTGTGATATCGCTCCGAGCTTGCGGTTGGCTGTGAAGATTGTGCCTTCTGCTCCCCCAGCTTCCCCTGCCTCCGCAGTTCCTCCTCCGCATCATCCTTCGCGACCCGCACAAGCTGCTCGTCTGCCAAAGAGTTTCCAGGTGGCGCAGCTGCTGACATGCGCGCGAACGGCGAGGTCGTTGTCATTGGCCTGATGCGTAGTTCCTCTCGTTCGCGTCGCTCTCGTTCCCGTTCGCGTCGCTCTCGTTCAGCTCGTTCTTCATCAGCCTGTCTATACTATTCCTGGGTGAAAACCCCTCCAACTGGTCGGGGCGGATCGTATGAGAACCTCCACGGGCTAGTTGGCTGGGTGAGATCCCCTTCAACTGGTCGGGGCGGATCGAATGGGGAGTGAAACGGACTAGCCTGCCGGGGGAGATCCCCTTCACCTCGTCCTTCGTCGGCCCGTCTTAACTCTTCCTGGGGGGAGACCCATCTAAATGGTCGTGGCGGATTGTGATACGCACTAGCTGGCCGGGGAAGATCCCCTTCAACTGGTCGGGGTGGATCAAATACGGAGCGAAACGGTCTAGCTGGCCAGGTGACTTCATCTGGTGGTTGCGGCTCGAGTTGAGAGTAAGGCGGTGTAGGAGTTCTTCTCCGAGGCTCATCGTACTCGTCGTCCATGGTGAAGAGATAGTTGTTATGGTGGATCAGAAAAACAAGCAGAAGAAGCTGGCGAAGTAGGAGGGAAGGACTAGGCGCACTGGAGGGGCTGAAGATAAGTAGCCATCAACAACGCATGGTCAACTAGGAATAAAGCGAGGGCGAGCATTCCCGCGCTTTGTTACACATCTGGAATGTCTCCAAATCCGGCACTGGTAGGACTTGTCGTAGACACTAACCATTGCCCTCGTTGTCGCAGTCGGTCTTGGCGCGCTCCGGGTGATTGCAGATGGATGTCTGTATATTGCAATGTTATACTCAGGCTATATTCGATTAATTAGGTAGAGTCTGGCTTCTTCCGAGTCCATTCATGATATCCAAAGCGATACTGCTATGTCGCATCTGGAGAAATAAGCTTCGTCAAGTTTTGGAGATAGGGACGGGATGTCGTCAAGAGTATGGGCACGTGTATATAAATATTTAGTCGCTGGAAATCAGGTGCCAGCCACAGCCATGGGCCTTTCGCCTTTAGGCCCACACTTGCAATGGATTTCAGACTGCACATCATGCACGAGTGCTGTCCAACATTTCGATGGCACTCGAGATCAACAAGGGATGCCCTGCTCTTCCTCATTCGTTCGTTGACAACTTAAGCGCCGACCCCAACGTGCTAGCGTGCTGCGTGGCTTCGCGCCGTGATCCTCTTCGCGCCAGGATCCTCTTTCTCTTCAGGATGCCGACTGGGACTTTTTGCTACCGCTTGACAGTGAGATCCCGTCGTGACCAAAGGCATTTGCAACATCGTGTCACCTTGGTTCCTTCGTGGGAACGTCTATGGCTGTGTCGTCACCGACGCCCGGCGCTCCGCTAGAAGTGCAATGGTCAGACAAGACATATGGGCCAGATGGTCCATGGCCGGCGGTCACCGTTTCGATTGGGCAACCAGCGCAGTCAGTGGACCTTTTTCCAGCAGGATATCTGGCCTCCAATGTCTTTCTGCCTCCACTCTGTGCCGGACTTGATGGGACTGCAGCATGTACTGCCACTCAAGCAGGCTGGTACAACTACAATCGATCCCGCACCGTAAACACCACTGTCTCTTGGTCTGGACAGCACGGCTTCATGGCTCCGATTCCAATGTCTGGGTCGTGGTCTGGCGTGACGGATGATATCACGCTCCCCTTTGCCGGCTCCAAGTCTACCACAGTACCGTCGTCTGCTCTTCGCATATCGCAAGACACCTACGCTGTCTATCCCAACAACAAGTACAAGATCAACATCGGAACTCTGTCTCTTGGTGGCCCCGTGCCTGTCACGAATCTGTCGACTGTGACGCCCGATGTCTACTTCTCAGCAGGCCTCGTTCCAAACTTTTACGCCAATCAGGACATTATTCCGTCATCCTCCTTTGCTCTTCACATTGGCTCGCAGGCAATCACCCCACCCATCCCGCCCTCTCTCTTTTTCGGTGGCTATGACGCTTCTCGCATCGTCGGCCCCACCCTGCAGGGCGATGTTGACTATGTAAACTCTACGGTCACCATTGCCGATGTATCCATTGAGGATAGTGCTGAGTATGCGCGCTCAGGGCTCGTCTTGTCCGATGCGTCAGCAACTATTCCATCTCCCCTTCGCGCCTCTGTTGAGCCTGGTCAGCCATATCTGGTTCTTCCAGACTCCATATGCCAGCGACTGACTGAGGGCCTTCCGCTCTCTTATGATCCCGGTCTATCGCTGTACCTATGGAATACCTCCTCACCTGCTTACACCTCGCTGTGCAGCTCTGCCGCTTCTCTTGCTTTTACCCTGAACACTGCTACATCATCAAACATTACCGTAAAGGTTCCGTTCGCTCTTCTAACGAATCTCACTCTCGAGCCCCCTCTTGTTGATACCGCCAGACCTTACTTTCCCTGTTTCTCTGCCAGCAATGGCGGAGGCTACAGCCTTGGTCGCGCATTTCTGCAAGCCGCCTTGTTTGGCATCAACTGGCACACAGACACGGGTTTAGGTACATTTTTTCTCGCGCAAGCACCCGGGCCCGGCCTTTCCAAGTCGGATCCGCGAGATCTTACAGACGCGGATGCGACTCTATTCAGATCAAACGTGGCGTGGGAAGACACCTGGTCCGACTACTGGGCGTCGAAGAATGGCAGCAACAGCGGCAGCAGCAGTGGCAGTATCAGTAACAACGGTGACGGGACTGTCACCTCCGCGATGTCCAACAGTCACAAGCTTTCGGGCGGCGCCATTGCTGGTATCGTAGTGGCCATAATCCTAGGTCTGGCGGTGATAGCTGTCATTGCGATTGTGCTAGCCAGACGCGCTCGTTGGCGCAAGAATGCAGATCAATACCAACAGAGCCAGGACGAAAAGAGAGATGCTGGTATGGGTGCACAGCCTGCACCTCTCGAAACGGGAGGACGGGAGATCGTATCAGAGCTTCAAGCGGAAGAACTTCAACACGAGCTGCAAGCCGATCGCCCTAAAGCAAGATTCGAGTTAGAGTAGTTTCCAATGAATTTCATACGTAAAAGCTTTCTACATCCAACCTGTCAAGATCGAGCTTAGCATCCCGTTGTAGTGCGAGCAACATGACGTGCGTACGGTTCGTTCACCATCGTGAACGAACATGTATCTAGAGTGCTTGAGATAGACACAAGAGAGGTGAGAAGTCACATACGACACGGTCTTGCAGACGAACGATTTGCTGTTCACGCACAGGAAGGGGATGGCGCTGGCGGTACGTAGGACAAGATGGCTGACTATATAGTGTTTGTGAATAACACGCGTGGTGAGTATCGGTCAGAGCCATCACTCACTCGAGCGCTGGAGATACATCTGAAGTATGCTCTATTTGTCTTGAGATGGGATGAAAGATCTGTCCTCAATGGCGAGGTTTGTTGGATCGTTGCATGGCTGTGGCCCAGACTCTTCAACGCTGGACAAATATTCCTGGATACGATGAACTTGTGGGAGCTGAGCAAGGCTGTCATCAGACTGCAAGAACTCTTTGAGTGAGTTTCTAGCTGCAATCAAATTGGCTGGGCTTCTAGCACAGTAACGTGAGACAAACTCTTTATGGACTGCAACGATGTGAAAAGCCGATTGGAAGAAATGTCTCTCCTTCGAGGTGCGGAGTAGATCTGCAATCTGTAGTGCGAAAGTATTTGATGGAGCCTGACGCCTGATGGCTTGTTCCAGAAAGAATCGATCGGACTCAAATGTCTCATCATCGCCTACGCCATCGTTGTGCCAGCCTGGTATGTCGGCGAGAAACCATGGATATTGAACGACTCCTGCAAGGGGCGCATAGTATGCCCAGTCCCAGTCAACAACACTAAGTAGTATCAGCAACGAATCGTCTAGAAGAGTCTCGCAATACTGTATTTACCCTGTCAGATGCAGATCTTCATCCACCATGTAATTTGAAGCATTAGTATCCCCGTGAGCAATCCTTAGCTCTTGTACAGTATCAATTCCAGAAGCATAGTGTGGAATCATAGATCTCATAATGAGGTAGTCAATAGGATCTCCCCATCTGGCATTCCCGGACAGAGTCCTTCGAAGGGGTCTGCAAATATCGCCTTCAAGCCACGTAGAGTATTTCATTGAAGACGTCAAGTCATCATCTGCTGGCAAAGTGACCGACCAAAGATTTAGAAGGAACTGTGCAAGATCGTTGAGGAAGTTTGTACTACACTGCAGCGGTAACGAGCTGTTCCAGACCTTGAGTGGCCTCCCTTCGACCCATTCCATCAGGACCAACGGTACCCCATCCTCACGCTTGCCGTCATCTGTGGCATAGACCGAGGGTATTTTAATGGTGGGGCAAAGCTGTTTGAGGCGTCGCATTGTAGCAATCGACCGCAAATCAAGGTTCCACGTGTCCTTGTCCAACGTGACACGAGCAGCTAGTACTATACCATCTTCGAAATGGATAGCGTGGATTCTGTGAGAGTAGCCAGAAGCGGATTCATGGGCTACGTGGCAAGCTTGGAGACCACGTAGCCGGCTGGCCCTTGCTAGAAGTGCGTTTTTATCGACCATCGAGAATGCTAGACGGCTCAAGGCGAAGTTGTAATGGATGATGTGGTGGGTAGCGGAACAGAATGCAAAGTAACGTTCTCGCCAAGGCCGAACCCCCCTTTCTTTTAGGTACCGTTTTTTCTCTTACGTCCCCTGCAGTCGGGCCCGTCTTCCACCCTGCCATAGCATGTGCTCCCAACAAGAAAATGACCTTTACCGGAACGACGGAGAAGGGAGAACGATAGTAGGACAACCACAGAGGCAAGTCACGGCGAAACAGGAGCTAGACTTTGCCACTGAAGTGCCGTGTAAGGAAACGCCTCAACCATGGTTCGTCGCTTGTCAACAAACATTAGACATTTGTTTTTTCTCTGGTTTGACTGGTATATAACTTACTTCCAATGCGATCATAGGTTTGAGATCAACTTCAATCATCAACTCTGAAATCGCCGTCCCCTCACATGAATCTCATCGCTCCGAATAAATCACGAGTCGACATTCATACTTGCACCTCACCACACTCTCACACAGACAGAGTCAACATGCCTTTACCGTTCTTCCAACAATTTCTTCAAGGTATTTGGGTTGCGACCATGGTGGAGACTTTGGAAGAAGCATCTCTTCTAACACGGCGGACAGCCTTTCAATCCACGCGCGACAACGCACCAGCCTCAGATTCGCCTGGACAGTACTACCGCGAGAAGGAGGCGCTGAAGAAGAAGGAAGCCGCTCGACGCAGCGACTTGGAGCTGTTCCTATCGTTTCAAGCACTCACATAGGATGCCGTCATCTGACAGAGTGCCATACAATAACTAGTCTAAGGGGGGAGCTAGTCTACACGTTCTCTTGAATCCCAATGAATCGCAACTTCCTAGTCAATGACATGCATTCATGTGCCATGAATCGACTTCCAAAACGCCTTTGCTCTGATGCAAACATTAATCATTCATGGACCCTCGTAAAATTCTCCTTCAATGCCATGTAGACGCTATACCCAATGCTTCACAAAAGAAAGTGCAAGACACAAAACAGTGAACCCGCTGCGGCGATATCAGCAGCCGACACGTGGCCCTTTTCTTGCACCGAAAAGCTTGAAACTCAGTGCCGTGTCGTTGGATCCGACGTTCGGGGTCGAATCCGGTAGGAGCTCGAACGGGCGCAGCGTAAATGGAGTGGAGGTCATCATCTCAGGCTGCTGAGACTGATGATGTGATGCTCCAAAGTTGGTTTGCTTGGTGGATGTGGTGGATGTAGTGACGTGAAGCCAAGCATGCTCGACGTCGCTAGTGCCAAATAGAAAGCGTGAATGTGCAGTTTGCGCAGTTTGTGTTTCAAAATTTTGAAGGAGCTGCGCTGCTGTCGAAGGTGCTGTGTCTACAATCGTCAGAAACTTGTTTGTGTCAGATCCAGAAGAGGACTCACCTGCGACGAAGTAGGCACCGACATTGTAAGCTAAAACTTGCGTACAGCTTGCGACGACAGCTTTGGGTGCACAAATGATAACTCCTACAGCATGTAGCAATTTCTGCAAATCTTGTAGACCTGCCGAGGCGGTGAACGAGTGCCGGTGGATAAGCGCCAAACGAAGCAAGCTTTCAAGCCACAATCTCATCTGTGGCGAGGCTTTTTCTGGCGTAGATGTTGTTGGCACTGTACTAATGTACCTCGCGACGAGACTAAGCTGGGTCGCAATTTTGTTTGCTGTGTGCAGGTACTGATCCTCGGCGATGCTGTAAGCAGTCGCAGCAATAATGTCGAGATCCTGAATAAGGCGTTGTTCTAGTCCAGAATTGTGTGATTCCACTTCTGAGACCCTTTGCATGGTTGGACGCGCCTTGAGAAGGTCGTCTTCGGCTTGCTCCCTGACCATTTTGGAGATGCTTGGATCTGAAGCACCGACTAGTTCAGGCCAGCATGGGCGAGAGTCGGAGATTGCTTCCAGCACGCACATCTCGACATTGGCTGCAAATGCTGCATCTTTGCTGGAACTAAGCTGCATGGCGATTTGAAATAGCGGCAGCACCACATGGTCAACATTCTCAAAGAGGAAACGAACCAATTCGATACCTGACAAAGACAAAAGATCATGGCCGTTTTCTGATTGAAGTTGCTTGAACAGCGATGAGGGAATGGCGGCATATGAGGTTTGCTTACAGGAAGCTAAAAGTCTGGCTGTTGCTGGAGTATCAAGAAATGCAGCTCTCGCAACTACCTGAGGCAAGATATTGTCGATTGGATCTTTCAAGCCGAGCGGCTCGCGTGAGTTGACCAGCAGATCCAGGAAATGTAAAGGTTCCTTGTCCAGATATTCTATAGCTTCGGTCCGATATCGGTACAGTTCCTTGGTGTCTGAAGGACTGCGTAAACTTTCCGAAACAAGTTCAAATAGAAGCGCTGTGCATCCGGAAATATCCTTGACAGATTGAATGACATGTTGAAAAGAAGTAGTGCCACTGCCAATGAGAGAAATGGCCAGCATCTGCAACTCACGCTCGGTCGCAAGTGCAGCAACTTCTTTCAGCCAGACCCCCAACGACGCTTTGAAGGCGACTGGGGCGCAGTCTGCAAGACGGGACAGAAGGTTACCGCTCTCCGTGACGAAGCTGATGACATGCTTACGTTCAGTCTCAGCGCGAGACTTCAGAAGAGAGAATACTTGAACCACGCCATTCGCATCCATTGCGGCCGCGCTGCAGACCAGTCGCTCAATCTCAGCTTCGAGTGAGCCGGAAGTGTCCGACGAGTCAACCATTGCTTCGGAAGCCGGGGTGAAGGCCATGGCACCAGCATTCTGGTTGCAAATCTCAATCTCAGGCTCGAGTACATTTCTGAGTCTGGCGTATTTGGAGTCGCTGGTCACAAGTTTCATGAGTGAGAACAACACATCCCGTACTGGTGGTTCGAGCGACCTCAGGGATCGATATCTGGCCAATGCGGACTGCATCAAGACATCCCAGCTGCCTTGTATCTTGGCAACGTCGCGCCAGGCGTATGCAGTGTCGAGAAGATGAGGCAGAAGCTCAATGTCAGAGATAGGTATGAGTTGCAGAAGCAGATCGAGGAGATCCAGCACAGCATGGCTGGTCTGCAACACGGTCCGCAACAAAAGGAATTCCTCGGCGGATACAATGTATTCTGAGGAGCGCTGGCCTGGCGGTGCCGAGTCGGTTTGTGCGTATCGAAGCTTGGAGCTGGACACGAGCCATCTGCATAGAGAGAGGCGCGTGGAGATATTGAGTGGTCCAAGTCCATCCTCAAGGTCTGATCTGAGTTTCTCGGAGTCGCGAGGAGTACCGTGCGACATGCAAGACTCGAGCTGATCATCCAGAAATGACTTGGCAGTGTCGAGAACAGAGGCCTCGTCGTCGTCGTCGTCGTAAGCCTCCGCGCCCTGTAGAAGCATTCGCCGTAGGTTGCGACTATTCTCAGGGAGCTCGTCAACCGGCATATCCCTAACAAATCTGGCAGCGAAGTTAAGTCCAAGGGTGTT
Organism: Carpinus fangiana; assembly: GCA_006937295.1. NCBI lineage: Eukaryota > Viridiplantae > Streptophyta > Magnoliopsida > Fagales > Betulaceae > Carpinus > Carpinus fangiana. The sequence continues at coordinate 1,117,738 of VIBQ01000016.1, forward strand.
TGGAGTAACTCCGTTCATGACACCGCTGGTCATGATCCAGCGCAAGTAGCGTGCCACGTCGAATTGATTGGTCAGGGTAAGTTGCGTAAGCAAGAGACTCATCTTCTCCGGGGCATAACGGCGATTGTGTCGAAGGCGAGACAGCGCATCAATTACAATGGCTGTGAGATCTATGGAAGGTACCGTTGCCCGTTGAATCAACGCGGTTGCGAGGTAGACATCGCGGATGGCAGTCCGAGAGGTAGAACTGGCGTGGCGGATAGCAAGCGCGACAATATCTGACGCATCGTCAACGGTGGAAACGCAACGATCCAGAAAAGACGGAACAGAGGAGGAATAATCAAAGGTGTCCAGCAACTTGACAAGCGTGCCCACAGGGTTTGTAGAGGCGGAGGTGTTGTCCGGCAAAAGACTCGAGATTTGATCATTTCGTGATATGATCAAGTGCGCCCTTTCTTCGAGGATGGAGTCCGATGTATTGGCAATGGTTGCAATTGCTGGTTTGATGAGAGGCCAGGAGTTGCTGAAGATGATGACCCCCTCACTTCTTGTGAGGAGAGAACGAAGCATTTGGTCCAAGCGATGCTTGAGCGGTTGCACAAGCTCTCCCTCTTCGGCTCGCGAAAGCTCGTGGAGTTGCATTACGCAGCCTTTTGCCAGTCGATGGCTCGTGGCCAAATCTTGGACAAGGTAGTCCCAGAACAGTTGGGTGATGAGGCAAGCCAACGGCAACCGCTCCGGGATCGAGTTCTCGAAAAAGGACAGGATCCAGTCTAAAAAATGTTGGCGGTCCAGCAACTTCTCTGTGAAGAGCTGCGCAGCCAAACGAAAGACGTAGGATATTCTTTTCCTGGTATCGGGACTGGAACCCGGGCCTAGAGTATCTTCGATGAAGGTTTCGATGGTTGAGGTCCAGTCCTTCACCCACTTGACCTCGTTACCGGCAGCTATCACGCCGCTGACGCCTTTTCTGCGAAAGGCACGAAGCTCATTGGCACCAACGCATCGGACCAGCCAAAGGGCACGCGGCAGGGGGATCTGCTTCGTCTGACACTGTTCTAGGAGTGTCTTGCCTCTGATACCATGCGGGATGGTGCGGCTGAGGCGACGCAGTGGGCACTTGTCGTCGGCCAAATCGCGGAGCCATGCTTCACGCTTCGAGTCGGTTAGGGTAACCCTGGGCGGGGGTTTGAAGGTTGTCTGGGACGTGATGAGGCCTGCTTCCCTCCTCTGCTGCAAGGCGGAGATGAAGAGGGACGACAGAGCCTGCACGCCGGAACCTTTGCTGAGGTGTGGGTAAATGGTTGGCCTGGCAGTATTGCCTTCGTTGGAGAAGCGTTGTTTCTCCGTGTACCCAAACTTGATGACTTGGTCGGAGAGCCTGTCCTCCAACTCTTGTCTATTCCAGGGGTGGCAGTCGGCAACAACTTCTGTGGCGGCGGATGTGATGCGACTCTGGTCACGAGGAGGATGCGACAAGCCGTTGGCACAAACGGAAAGAGGCTCGATGAGGGTATGTGATGCAAAGGTGATCAAGGTACTGTCTGGGTGCCGCGTTGGTCTGGTGGGGAATGCAAGCTTGCGAGCGACTGGGGATGCAGCAGGAGGGTGGTCATCGACCGACAGGGTCAGAGCACTCCCAAGAACAGCGGCTACGAAAGCGTTTTGCTGGTGAGAGTCGCCGTCGAGACCACCGGCAGGCTGCAGGTCATCAGGCAGGCCGTCAATGTCCATGGGGCTTCCGAGGTCCTGAGAGAGTGTATGGAGCGATAGGAACGGTGAGTGTTGTGAGGGGGCATGCTGGCTTGCGGGTTTGTGAGGACGCTGTGGGTTTGGATTGGGACGGAGCGAGGCAGAGGCCGTTCGGGAAAGGGGGTTGGCTGGCAGGCTGCCTCTATGGTGGGAGGTGCCAGCCGAGACAGAGCTCATCGTACGTTCAGACCATGCCCTGCTGTAAGGGCGTTGGAGGCAGGAGAGAGGTCGGTCGACGCTGGGGGCGCGTGCATGCTTGGGGGGGGGGCCACCCGGACTCGAGGCAGTTCAGGCCGCGATGGGGACACTTTCGGCCGCAATCCCGAGTGTCTATGTGCAGAGCGTGCGAAGGGGGTAAAGATATGAGAAAGACGTGGAAGGGCAACGGCCGTTCTACCGGTACAGGCAGACGACAGCGGCGGCTTCGATCGGAGTGCGCGTCTGAGCTGCGGCGGGTTGGGGGAGACGCCCTGTTTCTGACGTGAGCACGCGCACCGGGGCTCGAGGGGCTGCGCGGACCAAAGCGGAGACGGTGTCTGGCCTTGGGGAGCTTGTCAATTGGTGGGCGGGGCGGGGAGGCATGTGCGAGGAGTATGGGTATGAGAAGGCGGCCCACGGCTTGGAGGATGGAGTGCCGAAGGTGGAGGCGTAGATCGACTTCGGCTTGGGGGGGGCCTAGTTCGCTCGCCGGGATGCATCAAGTAGCGGGAAGCCAATCACAGGAGCAACGTCACTGAACAGACAAGGTTGCAGCGCTAGTAGGTGCTGTTCCGGTCGACATGCATGGCCATCTTAATTGTCAACCATAATTGGACCGTCGCGGCTCTTTGCGGCGGGCGTGCGTGCGTGCGTGCGTGCGTGCGTGCGTTCGTGCTCTCTCGCAATGAGCCTATTCATTCCTCGCGTGATGCCGATGAGAAACGGCTGTCTGCGGCCCGGTCCCGGCCAGATCCATCTCGGCAGTTTGGGAGGCCGAAGAGGTAAAAATAAAATATCACCGTCAGACTATGGTGGCACAAGATGGTTATATTATTTAAGTATTAGGAAGAAACTACTGAAGGTGCTATACTAGCTATTATTTCATAGTGCTATAAATCTCACTAATTTCTACTAATGAATGCGTCAGGTGGCTACACACCGACAGAATACCAACACTCGTCAAGATCTCCTTATTAAGGCGCACTACCCCACATGCGCAAGAACATTTCAAAGGCGCATCGGTGCGCTACCACAGACATCGACAGCAGTCAGCCTCACCACGTCGGCGCCTTTTTCCGCGCCAGCCTTTTCCATCGTAAGCCCGAGCTCCCTTCACACCACGGTGATGCTCTCCAGGCCAGAGAACAAATCTTGCCGATCCAAGGGTCTCATATGCCCAGCACTTCGTCAATCTTTTCTATGATGGTAATTCTGTTGTGCCTTTTCCAATTCAAAAGTGTGCCACCGTCAAGCTCCAGCTCTTTGCGGGGGAAGCAAGCTTATGTTAGGGGCCTAGCGATGAGATTTGTCCACCACAACCATCGTGTTGCTTCCGACAGTCACCAGCAAGCCACTGCGAACAACCCAGCGCACCTCCTGCTTCTGTCTTTTTCAGATAGCGTAGGTGTGGATTACGGCAAGCAACTCCATCATCTGCGATACGCAATATTCATTGACGGAAACCCTACGACAAGTGGCAACCACGCATCACCCTATAACAGGTCGTAGCAACTACAATCACCCTTCTTGGTGCTACGATGTAAACTTCCCAGTATTCCCCTCGGCCCAGTCATGAAGTGATGTGATCTTGTTGAGGGTTTCAGAAACTTTCCATTGGTGTGGTGGGGGGGGGGGGGTGGTGGGGGCGGGGCCATCACCATTGAGCAGGCTGCAACGCGTGTGGTTGGCAGCAACTTGTAGCCGCCGAGACTAGCACAGGCAACAGAGGCCAGATAACAGGCGTGTTTCAGAGACGCAGCCAACACTTGCATTACCTTGCTACCGATGCGCTGAGCGAGACGCTCTGGACCGAGAGTCAATGGGTTTTGCCTCTATACGGTCGATGCGGACCTGCGCAGGCGGCAATATTTATAAACGTCAGCGACTCTCCCTTTGCCCTCTTTCTTCCGCAATACTCAGAACAAGAGGCGAGGCTTCTGGTTACGATTTACCTCAGTAATATTCTCTGACTTACGGTCATAAGATGCAGGCAACCCGCAGCATCGCGATCCGATACATCGGTTCCACGCCACTAGCCAGTGTACCAGCAGGTTTCAAGGCAGCCGTCGATACAGCCAGCGATGCTATCGAGAAAAAGGTTTGCAGAAATGTACTGGTGTAACAAGACTTCATGCTGACTCTTGCGACCAGTACCCCAAGATCGAAGAAGCAGAAATACAGTACATTCCTCCTAATCAGCTGTATGACCGAATGTGTACTAATTAAGTACTTCAGAGGTTCTTCACCTCGCAAGTCTACCAAGGATCCAAGTGATAACAAAGACGTAATCACTGTCGGCTACTATACAGCTTCAGGCACACGACTCCCCTCAGTTCATGTGCACGAAGATGGGACATACAACGAATTTCTGTCCCGCGCAGGCAAGAACAAATAATGCCTGGCAAATTCATCTTCCTCGCTCTGGTTTGCTTCCCACACACGCTATATGTTGAAAAGCGAAGAGGACGCCGCATGTGATCCCCTCAATCGAGCCTATGCAGGGGAATACCAGAGTTGCGCAATCGGTCGTGATGAAAGACCCCGTCATCAGTGTTGATTAAAGACCGTGTATTACTAGGATCAAGGTTGACGTCAATAGCCAATCTAATTACAATTGAATTGAGTGGCAGATATTGTTGGCGATACCTTTGTGAACACTACTACTAACCAGCATGGTTCGCTGTCACCACAAGACTTCGACTACTTCATGGCAGCGCTTCTTATATAGCTTCATCTTTCGGCATGTGCTGGGTGAGGAATTCATTCCCAATAAGATCTACCGCGGATGGCCTGTCTTCTGGAAGCCAGCGCAGAATTTTACGAGCAAGAGCGAGGAGCAATTCTCGATCTGTACCTGTGAGTTGATGTTCACGAGTCTCGAATGACTGGTCGGGGATCGGCGTCGATGCAATCCAATTACCTTGTGTTGCATGATTAGCTAGTGTTCACAATATCAAGTGGGACCGGCACGCTGCCGTGGGGGCATACCGTCCATGTCCCAATACCGTTGACATTGAGAGCTTCCCTCCAAGAACTTTTTGGGGGGTGGCCCCATTAGTGACACCATCTCCGCAAGATGTTTCTCATCGTCTAGAAGCCCATCCTTGACGGCGTGAAACAAATTACCGCCTTCAAATAGATTCCAGATCTGTATTGCATCAGAACATACTCGCGCGCAAGAGGATCTACGCGGTGACATACCATAACTCCAATAGACCAGATGTCTATTTTGAAATCCCAATCCATGCCGAGGATTATCTCAGGCGCTCTGTATACGCCTGGCATGACATCTCCTGAATGAGACTCTCTGATTCTGGCGCACCCAAAATCAACAATGACCGGGGACCCAGAGGTGATAGGCACATCTCTAGATAGGTAGATAGTACGATCTGGGAGTATCTTACGAGCACAAGGCTCATCTCGCTCGGCTTGCTCTATGGCAGAAATGCGCGACGGATCATTCACTCCTAACAGGATGTTGCTTGGTGATATATCTAGGGCACTGTTAGAAGACAGCTTTTATTTCATAGCTTGAAATTCATACCAGTGTGAACCACATTTGCTTGGTGCAGAAAGTCAAGGGCCAGAAGATTCAGTTGCAGCGTCTGCTGTAGCAGTGTCATGTTGATTGTCTTCCCAGGCATCAAATTCTGGAACTTCCACATGGTCATGCCGAGGGCATCAAAGAGCAGACATTGGTGCAAGCCGCATGGACCAGTGACTTGAAAGTCATCCAAAACAACTCGACATAACTGCCTTCCCGGGTGGTCACCTTCAAGACTATTCAGATGTCGAGAGATGACCACTTCGTTGTCGAGCTCATCCGTAGCTTTCATGACAATACCAACCTTAAGGGCCAAAAGGCGATCTTTCCTGAGGAACCGGCTCTTGTCAGTCAAGACCCGAGACTTGTTTTCATTACTACCTACTCGAGGTCTCGGCAAAGCCAAACTGTAGAGCCCATCCCGAAGCCTAGCTTGGCCACAGTTTGATATTTTTTTTGGAAGGTTTCACCGAGTCGAACAGGATAATATCTTTCTGCCTTGTAACCTGGAAGTCTCTCCTCTTGAATAAGGTCCTCCGGGGAGACGACCCTATAACCTTCGGTTGGGAAAACGTAAGCCGCTCTGGACATTTTACGTGATGGCGGCCACCTCCAATATGCTAAAATTGCCCCGGATTTGGGGGGACTTCGATGTGTGAGCTGAGAACCGAGATGTCGGCGGGCTCGAAAGATAGATCTCGGGACTCCCATGACCTGGGACTGTGTGGCGACGACAGCAGTCTTGCAACCTGATTATGACACACGACGACCAACGTTTCATCGATGGTGCGGTGGCATGGCTTTCAAGCGTCTTATTATTAAAGTACAATATGATGAAAGTAAATGCACAGACAGGTGTAGCGAGACGAAACGCAGGATGGGCGCCACCGTGCGCGAAAAGCCCAGGGTAAGGCGGTGGATGTAAAACAATGCCAAGATTATTGGTTGCACCCCTACAGCGTGTCGCTGTAAACCTCGTTCGTAACATGTTGATTAGTTTTTATCTTGTACATATCTCCGAGCTAGTATACAAAATCTTCTACTATACCACCCTGCTTCTCCACGAGCTAAGAAGAGCACGCACATCAGCACCTCCGCCCTTCATACCCCATGCAGGAAGGCACTTCATGACAGTAGCGAAACTATTGAGTGCAGTGAGCGAAATTCGGTCACATGGGCCGCTTGTTCCTAGAGGTTGAATCTATGTCCTGTTCATTTCAGTGTACATCATGAATATAAGAGATCTCGTCCGCTTTGCCATGACCAGCTCTATTTGTTTGGCGCAAAGCTTCGGTCGCAAGCTCATTCTAAGAAGTAGGGCTGAGTACAGTCACGTGCTCACATCACCCCTCTCCAAAAAAAAAAACAAGCAGGGTTCATCCTTGCAATTTCATTTGCAACGTTCATCTCGAGCGAAGTGCCCAGCTCGCCCGTTGAAGCTTTCAGATTGGCCAACAGCGTCTGCTCTAACAAGCTGTGTCTCTACAAGTTGCCTAACAGGGCCGCACAATAACACTCGGTCGTGTGATCTGACATGGTAAGAAAGTTACCATTTGGAGAAGGTTGCTAGTGTATTCGTCTGCGCCAAAAATGTCTCAAGAAATGCACACGCTCGGAACTCTTGACAGCCTGCCTGTGGAAGTCATCCTATTGGTTCTGCGACTCGTGGGTTTAGAAGATTTGCGGGCAACGCTGAGCATATCAAAACGGTGGTTTATATACGCCGCGCCGATCGTATGTGAACGCGCTACAATCCGCCTCTCTGGCCCCATACCTTATCAATTAGACAGGACAGTAGGATCCCGCTATCGACACATCACCGAGGACAATCTTCGTCACCTTATAGTCTATACGCCGCCAGCTTTCTTGTCCGACAAGGACATCTTGACTGATCCTCAAGCGTTGCACCACCGCTTCGAATGGTTATGGAGGGAAATCTTCCACATCTTCAAGCATGTTGCCAAACTATCCATATCAGAAGCGATTCCTAATACAGACTTTGAATCTCATACGACCACAATGGTTCCTCAGTTTACAACAACGACAATACCCGTACCTCAAATGGCCAATTTCCTGCGAACACTAAACGGAATGAACTTCTTGTCAGCGATACACATAGATATGTGTAGTCCGAGGTTAACCATTGAAAGGTGCCAGAACTTCGACGATGATCCAAACTTATGTGCCATTTTGGCAAGCATCATGACACACATCGATCATGTCGAGCTTCGAATGCCCACTATTTGTCCAGATCTTTTTTCTAGTTTTGAAGGTCATATGTCGTCAGGGGATAGGGATGAAGCCGGTCCGCTGACCGTTATTATCAACTGTAGCATTTCGAGCAAGGATCCTCGCCTGACGCACAAGTCGCACTCGTGTGACTGTGGGGCCTGGAAACGTGGCCTCAAGACGCCTGTTTCTGTTGACCGCATGCTCGAAGCGGCCCGACTTTGTTTGCCTTGTATGCCCCGTGTCAAGCGGCTGAGGGTAATTCACCATACATTTCCTGGTTTAGATACCGTCGCGCACGACCTAGTTGATGGGCACAACTACAAAGTGCCAGAGTTAGATTGGGCAAGCTTGGGAGAGATTGTTGAAGAGGTTGAAGAAGACGATAGAAGTTTGTTCACTAGCGCGGAGCTGGATGAGGTTCGTAGCGGTCGATTTGTCTAGATAAATTTGGCTGTCCCAGTTCCCCACGTATGAATCAACGGAAGTTTATCTTCCCGCCCGAATATAGAGTACACCATTGCAAAAACTATATCATTGCAACATCCGCATACTCGACACTGTCATGATAGCCTCGCTTTTGTCTGTTTGAAAACATTATGTGTCTGTTCGTCTTAGACGAGAGAACATGTCATGCTTACCTGATCTGCTTCTAGTTCTAGTTCTAGTTGAAACAGTGGCAGTAACCGCACTGGCATGGTGGCACGCTGGCCAACTTAGCCTGGCAGTTCCAGCACTGCGGAAAGGTTACAGGCTGAGGTTGGGGTGGCATGATCGCGTTCTTGGGTGGCCGTGGGCGAGGTAGATGCTTGGAGAAGTGAAGTGTCAGGTGGGCAATTTGTGAGAGGGGAAAGCCAGCAATGATCTGGTTGGGAATGCTGTTGTGTCAAAAATGATGATGGAGAAGAAGAAGAAAGCTCGAGGCTCCTGCTCCCTTTTATAGCCTGACTTCTTGCTGCGGTTCAATTGCGGCGCTTGGAAATGGTGTCGTGCATTCGTATACTCGTGTCACAGGATCGGAATGTGGCGCTAGTTTCTGGTTCTCCGTTCACGCTCGCATTGTATCATGCCTGATTTACGACGAAGCTGAGACAAGACTAAAGGTCAGGAGAGAAGCATGGCCAGTGGCGATGCGAGAACATAGAAGCAGACAGGCCTGAAGGAGCGGCCTCTCGACTAGTCTATGTGATGAGACACGGAGGAATTAGGTTCAATCTGGAGCAAAACTTCTATTGGGCGCGGTTGAATCTATTTGATGAAGTCTGGTTGGTTTTCGTGGGTCCTGAATGGCTCCTTGGTGGGTTTCGGCAGGCGCCGAGGCACGCGCCGAGGCACCCGTTCCACGAGCTAAGAATAGCACACCACTGCTTCGCCTCTAAGCATCGCCTCGGCGCTTCACAAAATTAATTTTGCAGGAAAGCACTTCATGATAGCAGCGCAAATATCGAGTGCAGCGCTGCAAATCTATATTAACCACTGCGTTGTCCGGCGAGTACACTGCAGAAGAAGTTGGATGCTATTCGACATTGCAGCAGACCCTTGCCGCGCATTTTTGGAGCATCTTGAGTCTTAGTCAGTCAACCGTTAAAATGAGTGAACACTGGATCGACATCTCGAACCTAGATTTGCAAAATGGCCAAAGTGTATCCATCAAACAGACTCTCCGCAAGACAGACATCGGTGCGCTGGCAAACCGAGCGCTCGCCTGCAGACGGAAAAGCGACTCGACTTTGGACGTGGCCACGCGTTGCAGCATCAATACAAACAAATTGGCTTCCGGGCGGTACAACTTCGTCCTCGAAGTGAGCTTTTCGGACGGCGTTCGCTGGATCGCACGAGTTCGCATCATCAACGACGAGAAAGAGGACCTCGACGCAATCTCAAAAGCTATGTGCAGTGAAGTTGCCACCATGAGACTTGTGCGCGCACGCACGAGTATTCCAGTACCAGTAGTACATGATTTCAGTGGAGAAGATGATGCGCCTGCTGAAATCGGTGCACTCTACGTCCTGATGGACTTCGTGCACGGGAACCATACTTCAGGGAGCTTTGGAAGAAGTATTCCGGGCCACTCCCTGGTCCACTTCGCTTATCAATTTGGCACAATTCTCTATCAGTTGAGCAGACTTCGCTTCGAGGCAATGGGATCCATAGTGGAAGAAACTCATCCTGACTCCTCAAGCTCTTTCAAGGTGGTCCCTATGACGGCAGATACAGTTCCTGTTGACTCGGTCGATCTCCAAAGCTGTACCAGACCAATGACTACATCACTCGAGTATTTTTTCACCCTCCGACAACGTCTCAATGATGAAGCTCTACGCCAGAATACCCAACCAGATGCAACCCTCATTCCAGCAACACGGTTTCTTCTGCAAGCGGTCCCATCGGTCATCCTCCCCCAATACCTTCATGGACCATTTCTTTTGGGTCATCCTGATATGCATTTCAACAACATACTGGTCGATTCTTCTTACAACATCGTGGCCATCCTTGACTGGAGTGACCTCAAAGTCGTGCCCATCGAAAGCTTCGCAACTAACCCAGAATTCATGACTTATCCCGGGCTTTCTGCAGAGGATAATGCACCAATACTACGCTTCCGAGAAGAAGTCGTCCGCACGGTCCGAGCATTAGCAGAAGAGCACGAAGATAACCTGGGTAAATCACTTGCGGATCTGATAGGGTCGCCCAAAATGGATCTCGCACACAGGCTGACATACACATATCCATGGAGGGTGAAGACGGATGCAATGTTGGTGCTGCGACTACTGTACGGGGAGCAAGCAAAGTGGAAGGATTTTGAAAAGCTAATGCGTGATAGTCCAATGGGCGCATCATGAGCTAGTGAATAAGCCGCTGTGATGTTTTCAAGATAGATATGGAAATGGTATGGGAGGCTCTCACTCTGGGCCAATCCAACGCATTCGATAGACTTGTTGTTGAGATGACCGTATGTCGAGCCATGTAGCCAGGTATCTGGATCCATACCACTCCTTCACGTTGAAGCGTGCTACGGGTGATTAGGCCATGGTCGCTTTTGCACCAATCGCCCTTTATTGCATGACAGAATAGCATCACGAGCATGCCATTGGACGATGCAAGGCCGGGCGGGTGGTTTGAGGCAGCTAGGCTAGGCAGAAGCGAAGCTCACAAAGCAGGTTTCCATCTCACGCAGTGTCTTCATACTCATTGGCCTAGTAGAGCACTCTAGGATTTCTTTTTCTAATTATCCTTACACAATAACCACACAGTATATTTACACACTAATACAAAGAAGAACTGCTGCTGATTCGATACGTGAAGCATGTGCGAGCGACTCATCACTACAACGCATTATCGGGGTTGCACAACAGCATGTGACGTGGTACATGAGGTCAAGAAACTTTGCAGTGCTGCACTCAACTCCGGCACTGAATGTTCACCGCTGAAGGACGTGCACATGGGACAGTCGACTAAAAGAGAACAGTGTCCCGATCACTGTGATGAGGGCTACAGTCGAACCTGATCTTATCCTTCTTTGGTCTCTTCATAAGGGCCTAGTCTCTCCAGCCACTCATTCATGGAGGCCGCAGAATCGAAACCACAGTGGAAGCCCTTCTCTAGAAAGGCTTGATAAGGCGATCCGGTCAGATGAGGAAACTGATGGTTTTCATAACGCGACCCTACCTCGTCCTCTGGGACGTCCGATAACGGATCCTTACCGTGCATAATGAAGTAAACGGTGCAAGTCAGTGCGAAGAGATCTGTTTTTTTCGATGATGATGGCTCCGTAACTCGCGGGAGATAGTATCGGTCCGGTTCAGCAGATCCGTGCCTGGGGTTGGTTCCGTCGGTAGAGCCTGCGAAGTCGATGAGTCTTAGCTCCAGATCATCATCAACAATAAAGTTTGCAGGTCTGAGGTCGCAATGAATGATGCCATGCTCGTGTATGAGTTTAACAGCCTCCGCAGCATGTTTTGCCCACTGCCGTCTCTGATCTAATGACACAGCGAGATGACCCTGGAGATAGTCTTTTAGGGTTCCATTCGCATAGTATGTCATGTGAAGCCCCTTGTCTGAATGTCCAAGTACTTTGGGAAACCTGCGATGTGAGCCGATCTTTTGATAGACTTCATACTCGTGCGCAAGGTCCTTGCGGTTCTCGTCTTCATTGAAAGGCCAAGGCACCTTGAGAGCGGTTCCGTCTCGCAAGGAAACGACAACCCCAGTGGTACCCCCAGAGATAGTATCACCAGGTGCGTAGATAGTATGGCATATTCGGGTAGGCTGTGATTTAGACTCCGCAATCGATTCAACCTGGATCATGTCAATATTGCTCTCCATGATAACGTCAAGGGCTCGAATTGTACGCTGGCTGTCAAATCTGCATTGCCCAAGGCTACCATCGATGCCTCCGTTGACTAGAGTGCGGCAGGCCTTCTAGGACCTCTTTAATTAGAGCCAAGTGACTTGTTGCTGAGCAGGTCAAGTAATGGGCAAATATCTCACGACGAGTAGGCTAGAGGTGATCATACTCGCTCTTTCGAACTCCCACAGAGAGCCTGGAAGCCCTTGGCATGATGGGATTCCGAAATCCAAAACGGCCCGCTACACTTCGCTTTTGTCGGCACATCAATTGTGTCGCCACGCCATTGCATATTTCAAGTAGACATCAACAGCAGAAGTAGGGGGCGTAGGGAACTAGATTCGTGCTATATATAGTTTATTTGCCCATTACAATAGGAGGAGCTAGGGCGATAGTAGAACGCTTGGAAATCGCCCTTCTGATATTGCGCGTGGCCGCTGGTCTCGGGCAGCCGCAGCGTGCAAAGGGTCCAAACACCCGCCGCCGCCGCCGCCGCCGCCGCCGCCGCCGCAAGTTCCAAGACCTAAGTGAGGACGCTTGCACCGTTGGCACCTTTGTGCGCCCGTCGCGGTCTCATATCGCCAAAGACCTCGACGCCTCCGCCCGCCGACATCTGTCGCTCTCCACCGTCCGCGCAACGAGCGACTCGGCATGGCCTCGCGCAAGCCCAGCGATCAATCTGCCGCCGGCAAAACCCCCAACGAGTACATCCCTTCCTTCATCACCAAGAAGCCCTTCTACGTCGACGATGACACCTCCGACGCCGACTACCTCGAGCATCAGCGCCTGCAGTCCTCCGAGGACAAGCGCAAGAATGAGACCTGGTACGACCGTGGCAAGAAGCTGGGACCCGCCGCCACCAAGTTCCGCAAAGGCGCCTGCGAGAACTGCGGCGCCATGACCCACAACACCAAGGACTGTCTCAGCAGACCGCGCAAGAACGGCGCCAGGTGGACCGGCAAGGACATCCAGGCAGACGAGAATGTGCAAGACGTGAGGATGGGCTGGGACGCCAAGCGAGACCGCTGGAACGGCTTCGACGCGAGCGAGTATCGGCACGTCGTCGACGAGTACAACCAGCTCGAGGACAAGAAGACCACAATGGACGGCGAAGATGCGCCAAAGCGACTGACCCAGCCCGGCAACCGCGAGCGGGAGCACGACGGTGACCACTACGAGGAGGAGACCGACATGGGACGCAAACAGGCCACATCAGGGAGGAATCTACGCCTACGAGAAGACACTGCAAAGTACCTGCTGGACCTCGACCTGGACTCCGCCAAGTACGACCCCAAGACGCGCTCCATGCTGGACGCTGGCGCAACCGGTGACGCCACAGCCGAGCTTGTCGCCGAAGATAACTTCATGCGTGCCTCGGGAGACGCAACCGAGTTTGAGAATGCCCAACGCTACGCATGGGAGACTCAGGAGCGAGGCGACAAGAACAAGCTGCATCTGCAGGCGAACCCAACGTCTGGAGAGTACTTCAGACGCAAGGAGAAGGAGGAGGCAGAGACCAAAAAGGCCGCTCAGAAGAAAGCCTTGCTCGAGCTCTACGGTGGCCAGGATGATGACGTGCAGAAGCAATTACGTCGGGACGCTGCCGCTGTGGTTGAGTCGGAGCAATATGTCGAATACGACGAGCGAGGCAGGATCAAAGGCGCGCCGAAGCAGAAGGCAAAGTCCTCCTACGCAGAAGACGTGAAGATCAACAATCACACCAGCACCTGGGGCAGTTGGTGGTCAGACTTCAAGTGGGGCTATGCGTGCTGCTGCTCAACGGTCAAGAACAGCTACTGCACGGGCGAGGATGGCCGACGGGCATTTCAAGAGTCGGAGAAGCTCATTGACGCCGAGACGGTGCCCAAGCAGATAGCATGGGAAGAAGAGGCCAAGCGGGAGGAAGAGGTAGAGCGAGAGGAGCACGTGCCGAATGCAGTCGACAGCGACAAGACGCCGAAGAAAGACGTCGAGGCAAGAAAGCGCACACTCAAAGAGATGCAAGATGGAGTCGCCGAGGACGAGTTGGAGCAGTATCGCAGACGTAAAGTACAGGCTAACGACCCAATGGCCAAGATGCTGGGTAGAGATGAACTACTGTAATATATCTAATGATACCAAATGACATACCAAATGACATTACTACCAAATACTGCGGCATTCAAGATGGTTGGCGGCATTGTCACACAATCATTCACACAATCATTCACACAATCATTCACACAATCATTCACACAATCGTTCACACAATCGTTCAAATGACATTACTACCGAATACTGCGGCATTCCAGGTGGCTAGCAGCATCTGTCACACGATCATTCAAGTCACTGGCACAATGTTGCGTAAAGACCTTGTTCATATTGAATCAGCTCATGTGCACTACATGGCAGCCATACGCCCCAGGTGAAATTTTGGTGGTCGCAGTCATGTCTTGCTGATCTACTCCTCGTCCTCGCCGGCATCATCCTCGCCCTCCTCGCCCTTGGACGCGGCCTTGGCCTTCTTTCTGCGCACACGACCAGGACGTCCGCCGCCAAAGGGTGAGGTCAGGGCGAAGTCAATGTGCTTCTGAGAGTCGAGACGGACGATGAAGGAGGGAACGTTGACGATCTGCTTGCCGACACTGTTGATACTGTTAGTTTGGAGATGATGCAACCAGATTGAAGCATGGAACGTACCGAATGTGGCGCTGCTTGATCAGCACACGGGCGTGGTGGATGGACTTGGCGAGGCCGAGCTTGTAGACACAGGTCTGCAGGCGGCGCTCCAAGAAGTCCTCGACCTTGAGGGCCAGCACGTAATCGAGCTTCATGCGGGACTCGTCGAGCACACCGACACGCACAAGACGGCGAATGAGCGCGTTGCCTTCGAAGAGACGCTTGGGATCCTTCTCATCGAGGGTCAAAAGCTGACTGTAGTCCGTTCGTCAGTGGTGTTGTTCTCGAGATGGCTTCATGCGACAAGTGGTGATATCTTACCGGGCAGCACGACGGATCTTGGAGAGGGTGAGCATGACGCGCCACACCTCACGCTTGTTGCGGAGACCATATTCGCCGACGGTCTTCAGCTCACCGTCCTGTTGTGGGTGTTAGTCGGAGGAACCATTGACTTGAACGAGGGCAAGCCCTGCTCAGTGGCCTTAGGGAAAACGTACCAGACGAGCGGACTCGAATGGACGACGCGGGACCTTGTAGGTCTTGGAGTATGAACGAGGCGCCATCTAAGGTGAGTTAGTTGAGTTTGGAGCCAACAAAGGGTGTGGCGCGATGCTTACGTTGTGAGTGTTGTTGAACGAACAAGACTCTGGCGACGAGTTTCGAAGTTCAGGTGGAAAGTGTGCGGCCGGGCGCTAGTGGCATCCGCCCTGATGGGGTATTTCATTGGCTGATTTGGCGCGCGGCAATGCAAAACACCAATCTTGGCATTCGCACAGTGTGCAGTGCGGCCAAAATCTCGTGCACCCGACCGAAGACCTCTCCACCAACGTCAAAGACACAGGCCTCTCACAGTGAGTACTGCCCGGGATTTTCGATGGCCTTCTGTCAGGCTGTTTGCTTCGAAGTTTCACCAGCTCTGCAGCGTCGAAGCAAAACACCGCAGAGCACCGCGAAGGCCAATCAACGATTCGACACAGGACAATCATCAACTAACTCCAACTTCAGGTCAAGATGGGTCACTCAGCAGGTCTCCGCAAGGGCACAAGAGTCAGTATACTCCCTTTCGCCCCGTCTGGATTGCGATCTGGCATGGCATCACACAGATGGCCACTTGGAAGCAACAAAACCCGCATTTGAACATCTTCAACTAACAACAATTGCAGTATGCCTTCTCCCGCGACTTCAAAAAGAAGGGTGCTATCCCTCTAAGCACCTACCTCCGCACATTCCGGTCCGTCACCCCTCTGCCTTCCTATACCAGAACTCACGGACTAACATACCAACCAGCGTCGGTGATATTGTCGATGTGGTCGCCAACGGCGCCGTGCAAAAGGGCATGCCCTACAAAGTCTACCACGGCAAGACCGGCGTCGTCTACAACGTGACCAAGTCGGCCGTCGGCGTCATCATGCACAAGCGCGTCGGCAACGAGTACCTGGAGAAGCGCATCAACGTGCGCATCGAGCACGTCCGCGCGTCGCGCTCCCGCGACGACTTCCTGCGCCGCGTCAAGGAGAACGAGAAGAAGCGCAAGGAGGCCAAGAGCACCGGCAAGTTCATCAGCCTGAAGCGTAACCCCCTCGCGCCCCGCGGCGAGCGCACCATCGACGGCAAGGCCAACAAGCCCGAGAGCCTGGCACCCATCGCTTACGACACCTACATCTAGAGGGAGCGTGCGGGCTTCGGGGTCGTGGAAGGGGGAGCTGATGATGGTGGTTGGACTATGGTGTGCTGCATGTGGATGGAGAAAAGGATCAGCGATGATGTGGCATGGGATGTGTCATCGATGGATTTATGCCTACAGCGCCACGGCGTCGGAAATGCAAAAATATCCCAACTATTCGTTGTGAGCGTTATTGTTTCGTGGTCACATGTGTCGTCTACTTTGAAAGCGCGTTATCACTCGGTCTCAAGACGTAGTGAATTCCGTCTTGCATGCTCTATTGTACATCCGTCTATTTGTTTCCCGCAAAGGTGGAGCGGAGGCCAGGTTCACCTATTATTGTACATCGCGGCGGTGCTCGGTACACCTCCTCCATGCGTCCCTCATCAAGGGATTTCTGACAAACCTCTCCTCTTCTTCCAGCATTATCAGAGGTGGGAGATCAGACGCCCGAGTCAGTACCCAGCAGTTTCAATGTGCTCTCGTATACCCCAAACATGATCGCTGCGCTTGGTACGACACGCAGCATGTGCGGTACGAGGCCACCATAAAGCGCCACCATTCCCTCCTCCTTCCACACCAGCTTCACGCATTGTATGATGCCAGTGTATTTTAGTTTACCATTCGACTGAGGGGCTTGCCGTAACCGCGTGCGGACAACCTATGCAGATTAAGGTCAGTTGCGTATTTCAGTTGAATGCTGGCAAAGAGTCTGCTTGAAGAACCTGTACCAACACATGCTAAGAGACACGAGCGACATACCTCATGTGGATAAGTCACAATTGCGGCAAAGAGTTTGGCAGTGCCAGCACTGCCTGCTTTGCCGAACCAGTCCACAAAGTCGTCCCAGCCAGTCCTCGGTCGCCCGCTGAGTTTTATTCTTTCTTCTCTCTCTGCGAGACTCATCTTCATCTTTTCATATAGCACCCACTGGAGGGTGCTCTCCGTCACACCTAGATAGCTTGCGCCCAGGCCCCTGTACAGCCCACCAATACCTTCCTGCCTTAGTGTTTGCATCGTGCAGTCTAGGGCATTTTTGTATCGCCTGACTGACGCCGTACCAGCCTTCTCAGCATGTGATTTGTCCAGCTGCAATCGTGTCTTGACGACCCAGATGGGACATGTTGCTGTCCCTGTGATTATCCCAGCATTTGCAGCTGCAAGCAGATGCACCCAACTTGACTCCCGACCATTGTTGAACTCTTGTGAAATAATGCGTTTGCCGTTGCCGTAAGCGAAGAAATTGATCGCCCGCGCAGGGACCACGCCCACGAGGTTAGGACCAAGACCCTTGAATAGTGCGCGCCAGCCCTCGATTCGTGGTACCGCAAAAAGGATCTGGAAGGTCTCGCTGACGTGGAGGAGTGACGAGCGCGCGAAGGAGAGAGTGTGGATAGGAGGTAGACCGCGCGCAGTGCGGGCTGCTGCGAGTTGGCCTTGGTAGAAGTCGGACTGGAGGCGCGTCTTGAGGACGTCGAGAGGGGCCGTGAGAATGGCTGATGTCATGCCACCCGCACTTGGAGGAGGTTAGCTTCGTGTTTCTTGTGCGGTAACGCTTCTCCTTTAACTTGTTCATGTCATGGTGAAGACAGGTGAAGCACTTACGCGCCTGCCACGAAGTGTGCTAATGACTTGCCCACCGGCGCAGACTGTCCGCCGACTGCGGTATCATTGTGCTGTGGTTCGGGCACAACATCGCCCGTCTCACGAGATTGAACAAAAGGCGAGCCTGCAGGTGGTTGGAGGTCGCTCTGGCGAGGGTGCGACGCCGTGAATTGGGAGGTCATTCAAGATTGGTATCCTTGCGCTAGAGGAGAGGAAGACGGCAAGTTTTGGAGATTTGAATAGAGGTGTTGTGTAAAGTCGAAGGCTCGGAGCACACAACCGGCGCTATCAAAGAGTGGGAATGAGGCTATCAGACGAATAAAGCGTTTGTCAAGGTGAATGGGAAAATGTTGGCGAGTAAAGACCATGATGACTTTCTTCGAAGAAAAGCGATCGGCATGGTTGGCTGTCCCTGCCAAGCTTAACAATATCTCCACCACCAAGGCCGCTATGCTTTGTGTAGTGCATGGCTTGATCGGAAAGCCATGGGTGGATTGATTTCGTACATAAACAACACAGTTTTCTATCAGTGGCGTTAATCGTAGGATGATATTCGCAGAAATTCCAAGATGTCTCGGTTCTAGACAGCCGACAACAAGAGCCATCCCCCTACCTACCCTTCTTCCTCTGGTTTACCGGCAACCTATCCTGGCCCAGCAGCCCAATTAGATACGCCGTTCTCGTCGCGAATAGAAACACCGTGGCTCCGATGTTTCCCCATGCCATTGAGTTATAACCGGCAATATCTGTCACCTGCCTCCATCCCATCGCCCATGCCGTCACCCCAACATGCCCAATGTCTGCAATCCACAGGGCCCAGATGTACGCATGCGCCACTCGCGCCTCCGTAGTAGTATACAATACGGCAAGCCCAATCATGCATGCGAGCAGGTAAAGGTTGCCCATTTGCATCGCCATTACGTGCTCGGTCGGGAACAGAGGGTGCGGCGGCTCAGCGTCGAGCTGCGAGGAGACAAAAAATGCGGGAGAGATGAAGGGAGCGACACCTCCTGCTATTCTATGAACGCTTGGTGTTATTCAGAGGGTACAATGGTAGGCGTCGACTGTTGCACGTACAGGCTGATGGGCTCGAGGACAGTGAAGACAAGGCGTGGAATAGGAGGAAAGATCGCCGCCATGGTCGCACGCAACGACGGAAGCTTTTTGAAACTTGAAGTCAATCACTGCATGCAACACTGATCGGAAACCATTTAAGTAAGAGAAATGTGAGTACTGCGAAGTTAACATGCAATGTTTCGCGGCTTGAGATCGACATCAGGGATGTTGCCAAGGCGAGCACCTACGGACAGCAATGAATACGAAGCACTCAGCCTGGGAAGAAAATAATACTGATAAAGTGATATGACAAATGCAATGATGAATGACATCGTACGTTACATGATTATCTAATATCAGCAAGCGTGGGGACGATGTGAACCAAAAATCAAAATTAAAAACATACAACACTGGGGCTTCGCACCTGGTCACCCACGGTACTACTGGTCCAGCGGTCTATGATTTAAATATGGGAGAGCGGACGGGATCCCTTGTTCTTCATAGCCTATGGTCGTATGTGTTGGTGGAGCTAGCTCGACAATTCATATGTCCCTTTTTTCGAGATTTCGGAATCTCCTCATGCCAAGGACTTTCAGGCTCCATGTAGGAGTTCGAAAGAGCGAGTATGATCACCTGGACCCTTTGCACGCTGCGGCTGAGCGAGAGTAGCGGCCACGCGCACTACTAGAAGGGCGATTTCCAAGCGTCCTGCTATCGCTTCGGCCCCCCCTCTAATAATTTAAATAAACTATATATAGCATAAATCTAAGTCTCTGCGCTCCTCTGCTTCTGTTGCTGATGTCTACTTAAAATATATAATGGCGTGGTGACAGAATCAATGAGCCGACAAGACTGAAGGGTAGGGGGGGACGTTTTGTTTTCGGGAACTGCATGCCGCCTTGCTGCGACGCGCCGAGTTCCAGCTGGCGGTTTGTGTTGACACTCCTCTGGCGTGAGAAGCCGCCCACCCACCCCCACAGGACAGGATTGGTACCGGAACAGCTTGTGTGATGTGGCCAGTCTCCATCGGCTTCTAATTTTCCAATTCTGCGCGTATCAGTACGAGGTGAGTAAGCAAGGAGGCGGACCACGGCGCCGACGACGACGACGACCACGCCGCCGCCTCTCTATGGAGGAGACCATCACTGCACAAACCATGGAGCAGGAGAAGCCGAGAACGCTTTCCGGTGAGCTGAAGCTATCCGAAGCCTTGCACAGGGAGTCCAATGTCCTGCAAAAGATGCAGTATCCTGCGCAGGAACGTGCATTTCGGGAAACCTTGGCCTCCAGATGCCACTTGATAGAGGCCACTGCCGCCCAACATCTCGGCGTTGGCGAGCAGCATTGCCAGGTTTCCGAATCCAAGTACTGGCTGCGCGGAAGCTTCAATATCTGCATCCCGGTGCACGTAAGGCGAGGCAAGACGCGCGCCGAGAGCGTCGTTATCATGCGCTTTCCGCTTCCATACCGCGTTGGAGACGCTTTCCGTCCTGGCAATGCCGATGAGAAGCTCAGGTGCGAGGCCGCCACGTATGCCTGGATACACGACACTTGCCCGTCATTACCCATACCTCAACTCTACGGCTTTGCGCTTTCCACAGGACAGAAGGTGCACATGCTTCCACGACAGGCTGCAAGACTCGCTGACTCTGTCCCAGTTTACCGCATTGGAACGTCTACCGATGCTTCCCCGTTTCTTCCACTTCATCGCCCGCCGGCTGTCAGCTTGGTCGGGACATCCACCCAACACAACATATGTCCGACGCAGGCGTCAGGATCGTCTTGCGTCGGAGCTGGGCACTGGCTACCTTCTCATCGAGTACATCGACCAGACGCGCGGCGAGATGCTGTCGAGCACCTGGGAAGAGCGCCGCCAGTCCATTGCCCTCAGAGCCAACCTCTTCCGCGGTCTTTCACGCATCTTGCTGACCTTGGCTCGAGTTCCGCTGCCCACGATTGGATCTTTCACCATCGATAACAACGGTTATTTGAACTTGACCAATCGACCTCTAATGTCTTCAATCCTGTCTCTCGAAAACGAGCGCATTCTAACCGGCATCGCCAGGGACTCCACCTATACCACCGTCGATACTGCCGTCGCCGATTTGCTGTCTCTGCACGATAGGCGCCTGGAATACCAGCCAAACGCTGCTAACGACAAGGGCGACTGTGTCTTGCAAGTTACGGCATTGACGGGCGCAAGGGCTGTCTTCCCGACCCTGTTCCGCCGCGACCTGCGCTCCGGCCCCTTTATATTTACTCTGACGGATCTCCATCAAAGCAATATCTTCGTCGACGACCAGTGGAATATCACAGCCATCATCGATCTAGAATTTGCCTGCTCGCTACCGATCGAGTTTCAGGCTGCGCCATACTGGCTCTCCAACGAGGCCATAGACACTATTCAGGATGAGGAGTTTGAAGTGGTCAGATCTGAATTCATGGCAATCCTTGCCGAAGAAGAAGAACAACAAAACGACCGTGAACAGGATCGGAAATGGCTCTTGTCGTCAGTCGTGCAACAATCGTGGGAAACGGGGACTTTCTGGGCGTCTTCTGCACTCCAGTGCCCGCGCGGCTTCACAACTCTATTCCTTCAACGTGTCGCACCACTGTTTGACTTGGGTCCAAAAGATATCAACCATACAGCTGTTTTCACGCTACTGGCCAAGATGTGGCGCCGGCATGACTCCCTCGCTATACTCGATGCAAAGGCCGCGGACAAAGTAGAGTACGACGCTCGACTCAAGCAGGTGTTTGGAGTGCCGACTCTTGAACTCGTCGTTGGTGAGTAACGTGATTGGCTTGTTGCACTTTCAACACCCTAAGGACCAAAGCGCAACTGAAAAGCGTGCAATATGATGAACCAGATTGACCCGTCTGCACCGTGCTCCAAGAAGCGTAGAGATTCGAAGGATTGAAGTTGTAGACAATGTGTGACACATTCCACTCGTCACCAAGGAACAAAAGGACTGGAGACCGCGCTCGTCCAATCTGCAATGTTTCGAGGACTGGGATGCAATGAGAACATGTTCATGAATCATGTTCAAGGGTAATGGACTGTGTAGACATTTGCCCTGTCATATATTGCGGAGCCTTGAAATATCAACGAATGAACTTGTGCCATTACACGAGAACCTCTTGCTGTGATGAAACATGGGTGTAGAAACTATGCTGCCGCGTGACGGTGAGAGTCTATCACCCGTTGAGAAACGTACGCATGCAGGCAAAGGCACGCCATAACATCCGGTTTCCAGACGCATCATGCGACTCTTCGTCGTTGAAAGGAGAATCCTGGACAGTTTGGTCGCGTTGTTGAATCCACGGCTTTGCTGTGACGGTATTATTGAGCTGCCCAAGTACAGTGGACAAATTACTTCCTTCACATAGGGCAACTGAGGTGAATGGTTCCAATTGCAGATTTCGTCGTGCAAATGCGCTGAAAGATCGCAGAATTCGAGGCTTGAAGATGAGTAAGAGCCTCAAGAACTACACGACAATCAGAACCGTTCTCTCCCAAAAGGAGTGGAGTGCACGTTCTCTTCGAATTTGCTTCCTACTTATGCCTTGGCAAGATGGTATCGAGGTGACTGATGAGCTAATGAAGACTGTAGTCTGCTAGGAAGGCAAGCTCAACAACTTCTTTCTGAAGAGCTTAGACCGCTGGACACATTACAGTCTCAAGACCACAACATTGGATGAATTTGGAGCCATAGACCAGCAATTATTAAGAGCTTAGGATCAGGCGAAAGCCGATGTCGATACAGCTCTTTGCGAATCCTTCAACACCCCAGCTGTCATGAGAATCCTCTCTGATCTTGTTACCGAATCAAACTCGGCAGAGGCACTGTTAGATCAGACAGTTGTCTTGCTCGACCAATGTGTAACTCGCATTGTCACCAGATTTGGTCTAGATCCAGAGGGAGATCTCAACAAACTGGACCGTATAGGGTGGTCGGGCCTCGACATTCCCGCGCCAGCAAAACCCTATATCTATCCTGCATCTAAATTGCGCGACAAAGTTCGAATCTTGGCCTTTTACTACTCGATCGACCACACAGCTATGACGAGGCTTGCTGACGAAATTACGACGGCCGCGACAACCTCAGTGGTCGAGTCCTCCAGGCCGTACGATCAGGTGCTGCAGCAATTCCGCACCAACGTTATGACTCTCGCGGCCCAACAAGCGCCAGCGAAAGATCTGCTCGGTTTATGCGACCAGCTCCGTGATATACACCTTTGGATCCTAGGCATCTATATCGAGGACCGCAATAAATCCCCAACCTGCTTTGGTACGGCCCCTCGATGAGTTGCTCATAGAGGCGCGCGCGGAGCGGGATTCAGCCGGCACTGCGAAGGCGAAGGCCAAGCTGGAACAGAAGGCCAGGCAGGCTGAGAGAGAAAAGGAACTGCTTCGAGCGCACCAAGGTCGACCCCTTCCGATGTTCAAGACCTCGGACGAGTACTTGGAATGGGACGAAAACGGCATCCCGACTGTGGACGTAGCGCCCGTCTGCGTCCGAGCGGCTTCCTTGTCGTCAATACTGTTTGGCTGGTACGTGGAATTGTCTTCGTGCAGGGATAGAGTATTAGAGAGGAGAGAGTCCGTATTCGAGTAGGTTCGAGACCGGGTAATGTCGACGGGATCGCATTCGTTCTCCAGAGACTTAATCTCTATTGTTAGGAGGGGGATTGGCTAAGCGCAAGAAGCCGCTGATAGTGATTACAAGTGACCTAATCCGGGATAGAGGTCGACGAGTAAAGGCTAGGAGTATGCGGTTAAGACTACGAAATAGGTTCGTGCGTAGTGTGCTGCCCGCGCGACTGGTATTCCAAGTATGCCATAGCGTGTCACTCCGGGCTGGCTCTATGAATTCGAGTAGAAAATATCCACTGCCTAGTTCCGCGGCACAGCTGTACTATCGCCAGAAACGCCGACGGAGGTGGCGAAGTACCCGCGTATAGAGAGGGACTTGATCGACTAAGGTAAACTGATGCATGCGTCGGTTAGGAGGCTCTGGATTGAACGTGGTATGACAGATTATCCTCGCAGCCCGTGGATTAGGCAAACCCGTAGAGCTGGGGGATGGGCACCACTGGGTAATTCTCTTGGAGCTAGGCGGAGGCACCAGCCTCGCATCGCAGTTTCTTACTAGAATTTCCTGGGCGAAAGGCTTCGCCGACGCGATAGTGGAGGGCGAAACGTATTACTACGCGGCGCTCAGAGCCCTCCTTGGAAGCACGTATTGCGACTGGGATGCAGAGATTGGAGCTGCCACCTAACCAGTTAGCGCGCGGGGAGGAGACAAAGCAAGTATCTTTTCTGACGAGGAGATGTTGCGCAACTATGTCCTGTATGACTTCGCGTTTCCTGTCCAATCGGTCGTAGAGTGTAGCCCTCAGGCGTGGATACTCGAGCGCGTGAAGAAAGTTGGTCTGCTTGCTCTGCGTCAAGCTTAGCGTGGCCATGGTGTCTGGCATTTGATGTCGTTATGGGATTGGCGATCAAGTTTGGTGGACGGGCTGTGTGCTGGTTCGTGTGCGAGAGGATGTGGATCGGGACAGACCATTTTCCACCCACGTAAGCTGTGGAGGGACACCTCCGGCCAGCGCAACCTCGAGCAGAGAAGGAAAGTTAGGGGGATAACTATACTGGTATAGTTTGAATACGCGTCCTCTCTATCACTCTCTGGCTTCCACACTCTACTTTCTGCCCTCACTCGTGCGTGATTCCCACATTTGACCGCTCGGATGAATGCCGCTATACTTTGAATTAGCTCAGCAGAGTTTCGGTTCAATTCTACAAGAGATGGCTAGAGTATGGAAGAAGCGGTGCCCAGAAAATGCTCCATTGGCGGACTGGGGCAAGGCTGCCAAGCCCTGTCCTATTTGTTTATGGTTCATCTTGTACTTCGTTGCTACGAAAAGCTTCACCATGCCACTATACTTATTGTAACAACTCCTGCTGGCTGGTCACGCCTTTCAGCATCGACACGCATCAAGAAGCTTTGGCATGGTTCTAACAGGTCTGTCAGCGCTGCGCAGGTGGAAATGGCGCAGAAACCCTACCAACTTGCAGACAAACAATTCGAAGCCAGATCCCTTGAAGCAAGCTGCCCAACCCATCGATGGCAGTGTCACACGACATCAAGGAGCCGAAGGGCAGACCAACGTGAACAATACGCGTCTCCGCCGCTGGTTGACACTGCTTGCGCTCAAGACGACTGCGCACTTCTTTCCTGCCGCTGGGCGTCTCATACCTATCTCGAAGAACCTTGTAGTCAAGCGTGGCCGCTCTGTCAGCCTTACAGAGTCGAGCACCATGAGATTCGTTGCTACTAATACGTCGATCCCTGTGCCGCGCGTATGTTGTGCGTTTGTTCACAGGCACGTTGCGTACATTGTTATGAAGCGCGTGCAGGGCGTTACTCTTGCTGAAGCGCTTGCAAAAGCTTCTCCAGCGGAGAAAGACTCTCTTCTTGAACAACTCCGGTTCTACATTACCGAGCTAAGGTCCATTACCTCTCCCCACGGGACAAGAGTTCAGAGCTGCATTGGAGGACCTCTGAGGGACAGTCGCATATCTGCAGCTGAGCCGAGTTTTGGGCCCTTCGCGACTATAAATGATTTCCACATCTGGCTTCGCCGCAAGCTTCGCCTCGAGGACATAAAGGGTGGCGAGAGGCATGAAGACTGGCCAGGATTGAAAAACATGATAGCCAGACAGGATAAGGCCTGGCTGCAACCCTGCATCTTTACGCATGCCGACCTGAACCCTTTCAATATCTTGGTACTCGGCATGCGCATTGTAAGCATCATTGATTGGGAGTTCTCGGGATGGTACCCCTACTATTGGGAATACACGTCCACGTGGCTTGGGAGTGAATTAGATCGGCACTGGCGGATGCTGATACCAGAGTGGCTCGAAACCCATGAAGAAGACTTGGACATGGAAATAGTGCGGCAGCGGTACTGGGCAGACGGCTGATCAATAAGGGACACTGAACGCGACGAGATCTCGAACTCGATTAGAACATCTGGTAATGCAACCAGCGCAGCCTCACGGAACAATCTCCTTGTTGTTAAGTAAGCTGAAGGTCGGCCTCGGAAGCTTGGCCTGCGCATAATCTCTGTACCTTCCTTCCACTTCCTTCCTACCAACATAATCGCGCGCAAACGTCTCGATCTGGACCCAATCCAGTATCGCCGTCCCAACAGCGCTACCGTCTTCTTTGATGGCCAACAGGGCGCCCTGAACCCAGATACGGCACCGCCATTCTTTATCGTTTTGAATGATTGGCACCCCACGGATGATTTCGATTAAGCGGTCTTCGTTCTCAATCTTGGCAATTGAGATGCGGGCAAGGAGAGTGAAAGAATTCTGCACATCTGGTAGGGGGACCTCCTCGTACATCCAGCCTTCTGCGGGCCTGTTCTTGACGTGGTAACGCATACCGGGGACCGGAGGCTTTTTCTCAATCTTAGGGCCTATAAGAAAGCCTCAGTGATATCTATAGACAGTAAGGTATGCCCTAGCTACCGTGAAGGAGAGACTCCACTTACTTGCGTTCTTCGTTATTGGTGGTTCCACTGGGATATAATGCAACATACAAGCGCTTCTTATTAGACGACATGATGCTGCCTGTTGGATGAGATTGACGTGAATATTTAGTTTCGATGTGCGCAACGCTTTAAGCCTTGGCGCTCAATATTAATAATGCGTGACGAGAAGCTAAAGAACGACTAAGACTACATCAAACCCTTTATTCCCCATGAGGTCCCATGAGGGATGCTAATAAACGAAACGACAGAGAAAAGGCCATCAATAGACTATGGTCACGATTACTGAAGAAAGGCATATCGTAATAATGATTTGATACAAACTTGTTACGCGCTTCTTCGAGCCTTTGTCGTGACCCTTCAGCGTCTGCTGCCTTACCACCAGCTCTCCATTCTCTGCATTTGCCGCCGTAGGAACTGGCTCTTGGACTGGGAAGGCGGCCTCGTGGGCCGAGGGTTCGGAACCGACAGTGAAGAGAGTGAGGTAATGAGGGTATAGGCCGAGGCCATGCAGGGACAGCTCACGGGACACCCACATAGGACTGCAAGTTCGAGGAAGAAGATGGAGAAGGGACGGGAGACACGAGAGCACGGGAGGAAACCAAGTAATGATAGTACGTTCAGGATGTCGCGTGTAATGACAGACGACTACATAATTCAGCTGCATCTTTTATAGTACCATTCCAGCAACCTGATATCTCTGTGCCTGCAAGGAGTGCTTCAGTGGTGGGAAATCTTCCACCCGTAAAGCTAGCAACGACGTTAGCTTCACTATCCTGGGCATATGGATCACTACCTGTAGCGATAAAGTACAAGGTAGATCCTAGAGCGAAGAGATCTGATGCGATTGTTGACGGCTGCTTGAAGTCCCAAGGAAGGCAATAGCGGACGCATTCTAGGCCTAGCCCATCCACATTCCCCTCCCGGTAACAAGACCCACCAAAGTCGGCGAGTGCTAAGTCCCATTCTTTATTGACCAGTGCATTTCTTGGGGTGAGGTCACAATGTATGACACCTTTGCTGTGAATATAAAGAACGGCCTCAGCAAGCTGTTGCATCCACTTCAACCTGAGTTTACAACTCAGGGTACCTGGGGGGTCGGCCTTCTCTATCAAGGATTTCAGGTCGCCCCGCTCGGCACGGCGTAGATACGTGCCACGGTCGTCATGGCGCAGATATTCAACAATCCGATCATGTCTCCCGAGATACATCATAATTTTCTGTTCGCACCGCATTGCACTAGTCATCGAAGGATCGTCATCATGAGGTGACTTTAACACGGTCTCGTCGTCAATAAGTCTGATGAATGCGGTTGAGCCAGCCAAGAACTGTCCATCTACCAGTTCATGGTTGGCATCCATTCGGGATATTGTGAATGTATTGCCAGGATCGCCGGGATCCGCGTAGCGCTGGCCATCCTCTGGAATTACAGATCCGTCCGAGAAGCGCCAAGGGGTGGTACGTGAATCCGCACGACGAGTAAAAGGAAAAAGGCTATCCAGCAACCATTGGAGCGGTATGGTCTATCGTTTTTTTTCCCTCGCTGATGATGTTGATTGTTGTGCAGTGCCTCATGGTTCGTAAGGCCATACGAAGCTACCAAGAATGAGCGCCAAGAACGGCACGTGTTCAACAGACCTTACAGATAATTCCGCTCGCACTACTGTGGGATCGCGCAAGAACAAGAGAGAAAGGTCTGCATCATCAAGAGAAGACGAACCACCCTTGGAACCACCTAGGCGGCACAAAATTGGTTATCACAAGGCAAGCACTTCTTGCAGTCTACATGCCCGCGAGGCCAACGTTTTCCTGAGGCGGATTTTGGGAAGGTCGCGATATTGTTGATCTGTAAGGAGACATGGGACGCACCAAGATTCAACATCTTGCTTAAAAGGGCCTGGACTTGGTTGGGAAAGCTCGACATCCGCTGGTACAATGCCACCGCATCGTGGCGCAGCAAGTAAGCTCATCTCAATTCCAACTCCGATCTCGAGATGATACGAGTTCCAGCTTACTTGCCTTCCAGACGCTGTGGCACCAAGCTAGAGCCGTATCCGAGGTTTGCTCCAAGATGCGACCTGCGCAACATGGTTGCGACCGCTCTCCTGTACACCCCTTTATGAGCAACAAGTGATTGAGTCGCCTCTTCGTGTCTGCCGTGAGCCTTGAATGGTTCCCGTTGGCACGAACTACTATGAGTTTCCGAGATTTTGGAGTTGTATGGTGCAATTTTGCCAACATCCAGCAACGAAAGAAGGAATGTTTGCGAGCATTTGTTGCCACGGAAGTCAGCAAAGCCGACGACATGCAGTATGTTCACGCCAACAGAGTAACAGAGTTGCTGTCTTGCATCAACCCCTCCGGTTCCAACTTATCCCTGTCACCAGTCCCGTGGGTGGCAGTGCCTCCCGCCACGGCTCACACCCTATCAACGTAGTGTCTCTGAAAGTCAGTTGAAACAAGCGATTCTGTAGCAGCATCTCCGCCATTCCAGCCGCGGACATGCCGAGCGCTCATTTCCAAGTAGTCCAAACGAATGGCATATAAGCATGCCATCGTCCTGCAACCAATTCCAATCCTCTTGTCTCCTTGTGCCCACCTAGCCCTCGCTCCCACCCCTGTATCGACCTCCAGATCCCGTCACCATCCCATGCCTTTGAAGCCACAGACCCTCCGAAGACAGAGCACCACCATCGTGCACCACTACGACCCCGAGACCCTCCCTCTGCTCGTCCTCCATCCGCAATCCCTCCTCTACCCCAACTCCGCGCCCATTTCCATCGTCGAAGACCCCGAAAAGGCTGCCCTCGCGCACCACGCAAGCCTTTACCGCAACCACCACCAACGACAGATCAAGTGCTTCTCGCAGGCCGCTGAGGAGAGAGCCATGTCGGTACGTTTGCGCCAGCTGCTGCTTGGATGTGTCATGGGCGTGTCTTGAACGAGGATGCTGACGGGTGACATGAGCAGGGGAACTGCTGTCTTTACTTTCTGGCTGTCCTGCTCCCGTTTGTGGCAGTTGCCGTGAAGGATGGATGCGGCAAGCATTTGCTTCTCAGCTTTGTGTTGTGCTGTTTGGGCTGGTTGCCCGGCGTCATTCGTATGTCTTCTGGACCTTGGCCTTCACTCTTGCTTTGTCATATTCGCGAGAGCAAGATGTTCTGACCGATGATGAACAGATGCTTTCTATGTAGTCGCCAAAGAACCGCGGGAGGAACGTATCGGCCAGGTCTAGCCAGTGGATAATTGCAGACCAAGTGTAGGAGGTGCCGGCAGTCATTAGCATCCCATTTGTATCCATATTCCAAGGTGTTTCTTCACCATTCAAGCGGATCGCCCTTGTTCGATACCTCTTTCACCACGATACTCTCCACCGCTGCCGCTAGATCCACCGCCTGCCGCTCAGCCCCTCTTGCCTTGACCCTGCTATAGTACACGCCGCAATCCATGCTGTCGCACCTGACCTCTTCCGCAAAAGGCAGCCCGGCACAGCTTCGACACACCCCTTCAATCTGCCGCGTCTTCTTCTCCGCCGCATTGGCGCGCGTCCGTAAGGTCCACAGCACTTTGTCAGGCTTCTTCAGGCACGCTGCGCAGAGCGGCTTCAGCGCCGTGCCGCGCAGGACTTGAGGCAGCTTGTTCCGACACACGACACACAGCGCAGACTGCATGTATGCCTCCAGCGTCCGCTGTTTCGGCACCACGGCGCCCTTACCGGCATTCCTCTGCGCAGCCAGCGACGCCGCAAAGCCCACGTTGCGAATGCGCTGGATCTTGGGCATCTCGTCCCACCAGCCGCGCACATTGGCCCCCACAAGATTGAAGATGCGCTCCAGGGGCGGGATTAAATTCTTGCTGATGTAGTACTCTGCGTCCAGTTGTAGCGCCTCGCCGCCGTCTTGTTCGAGAAGCACGCGCGGGTCTACACAGCGGTCGATGAGGCGCGCGCCGGGTGCGCCTGTGACAACAATGTACGGCACACGCTCGCCGTACTGCGGCTCTGCGCGCGGGTCTGCGAGCATGCGCTTGGTGGAAATGAGCGCTCCGGCAGGCGGTGGGCCCTTGTTGGAGTAGCTGCCTAGCTTGACCTCGCGTGCGAAGCAGAAGTCTTGAATCGACACGCGGCCAGTCATGATTTTTTTGCACTGGCGCTGGAAGTACGCCTTGACTTGACTCAGGTCTGCTGTGCGGAAGAGAAGCTTGAGCGCCTTTTCTTCGATCTTCTGTTCTGCTGGCGTGCCATCTCGCCGGACCGTTTCGATGCCCTTTGCGTCGAATTCTGGCTCGGTTTGAGAAGGCGACTCATACTTGAATCCAACGTAGCGCTTCTTAGCGAGAAGCACGCATGGATGGTAGACCTTTTCAAACTTGAGCTTGATAGGACGCGGATTCATTGCGGTAACTTCTTTTGCAATTTCAGCGCCGATAGTGAATGCTTCTTCTCGTGTGCGGCCCTTGAGATGTATGAACAGTGAGTCCGTGTCGCCATAGACTACCTCTGCACCCCAACGGTCAACAGAGTGTATGAAAGCCATAGCGCGTTCCAGTGTCTCGCGTCCAGTCTGAACGATGGCGTCGGCAATCTCAGAGCACGGCATGCGACCAGAGAAAGATGCTGAAGTGTAACCATAAGTGACGTTGGCAAGGAGCTTCAAAGCCAGCTGCCTATTATTAAGAAGCTGCTGGAGTGTGCGGTCGTCCTTGTCAACCTTCATGCCAGACTTGACCATTACTCGGGTCTCGAGAATTTCCCCCAACATTTTGGCAAGTAGCGACTTACGCATCGACGGCTTCACAAACATCAGGCCGTTGGGAGAGATGTTGATGGAGTCTTTCACAAGACTCAATAAACCAGGCTGACGCTTGAAATCGCCAAACCCTAGCTTGTTCGTGCCTCGCCACTCCACAATACGGCCCAGACAAGTCGAGTAGCAATAGTTGTAGGCAATCATGGTGCTTGGGTATAGTGACTGAAAATCCAGCACGAGCAAGGGGCTGTTGTAGAAGGCGCTCTGTGGCTCCATGACAAGCGGCAGGCACTCAAGAGCGTTCTGTTGCCCCACTTGTTTCCTGCTGGGAGAGACAAGTAGGAAGTTCTCCGGCTTCGCAATGCGGAACATGACGGATTCAACTTTGAATTGGGATCCCCGGGAAAAAACGGAGAAGAAGTCTACTCCAAGTAACCTGGCCTGTTCGCTTGTGCGTGGGATGAGCTCATTTGCGTCGAGGATTTCCAGGTTGATCTGCACACGAGTGATGAAGTACTCTAAACACCTGGAAAGCTCGCCGGGCTTCTTGCTTGTGTACCATTGTGTCAAGTCAGCGAATGAGTAGTGAGGGATTCGTTTGTGAAGCTGATGGAACGCGACGTTCTCCATCGTATATTGTAAAAGGTTAAGCTCGCTGCGCATTGCTCTCCAGATGTTGATGACATGCCGGCCCGTGACGTGTACAGTCGATGTGTGATCAAAGCCCCATCGATCAGCGTTCTTACCGAAGCGGCCGTGCGATTGAGACTTCATGCGCGAGAAGTCGTCGCACAGGTTGTAGTCAAATTTGATCCTTGAGCGTTCGATCAGATACCCCCATGAGCCATTGTGAACCTCGTAGCCAGTCAGAATATCTGGATCGAACGATCTGACAATGTCAACCATGTGATTGATTAGATCAAGTTCGGTCTCTTCTTCAAAGACTTCGAACGAGAGGTCTCGTCCCATCTGCTGCGCGGTCCCCCGATCGTCGCTGAGCACAAGAACTCCCAACTGTGTGCCGTCCGACGTTGCGCTCGCGGGAATCTCATCTTCATCAGACTTGAAGCACCAAAAGACACATGAGATTTCATCTTGTTCCGGGTTTGGAGCCAATTTACCACGGCTGTTCACATGAACCTCGAGGCTCAAAACACTCATGTACTGTGTCTCATGTTGAACGCTGGTCGACTTTTGTTTCTGCGGGAACTTGTAGCCGTACTTGTTCTGCTGCGTGGGACCATCGATCTGTGATGGCATCGGCCTCATTTCCGTTGGAGAAGAATCGTCTTCCACGCTGGCTTGCTGAGAAGATGCCTCTGCTGCCTCTTGTTCCAACCATTGCTCAATCTCTGAGTATGATGGTGGATCTGCCGAAATTTCCCAGTTGCGAAGTTGGCATTGTTGCTGACGCCTTTTGTTGATGCGCTTCTCCATAACCTTGTCTCGCACAATGGGTGCTCTTTCACCATAACTTGCAGAAGACTCTCCAGTTGGGTCGAAATCGGGCAGGAACGGCAATGTTGTACTCTCAAGCTTGAACGTGCGCCCAGCGTACTCTCGAAGACGCTCGGGCACATCGGTTTCGATGCCGTAGAAGGGGTTCTGATAGAGTACAGCAGGACGTCCAGAGCTCTCAATGGTCGCATTGACATCGTCAAAACTTGGCGGCGCATACTCGAAGACAAAGGTATGAGGCGAAGCATCAAAGTCTTCACATAGAGACGTCACAATATCTGTGGATTGACTCGATGATGGCGACAGGGTCGATTGTGTTGTACTTTGGGTCTGCGAGGAAGGAAAAGATGACATTTCTCCTGCGGAAATGCTCTCGGCTCTTTCTAGAACGGGCAATGGTGTCTTGTAGTGAGGCGAACCTGAGGGTGAGTAGCTCCCCTGTGCCCCACTGGGAGTTGCGGCTGATTCATTTGGTTGTTTTGCCACCCTGAATCTGACCGTTGATCCTGTATCTTGCTCGGTAGACTTGATGCTGGTTTGCGAGAGCTGCTGGCTCCCAAATGGGGTGATTGTGTCGACTTCTGTCAGGTTGGACGACATCGAAGCACTTTCTAAGTCGTCCATTTGCTTATCTTCTAAGAAGGAAACGCGGTTCTGGGAGACTGTATCACGAGAGGTAGACAGTCGTCGTCGTTTCCGAGGTCGTTCGCCATCTGCGAATGAGTCGTCCTCCCCATTGTAACTCTTGAGTAATTCTTCCTGCTGACTTGGCGTGATACCCAAAGCCGTCAAGTTGAGCGATGGAGCGACGGGGTCGCCCTGTCCTGATTTTGGCTGATCTTGGAGAAAGTCATGGTCTCCAGGGTGCGTGTTGTCACCGAATTCATCAGCTTGGTCGTGGGCAACGGATCTTTCAGCGTTGTCCTCGGGTGGACTGTTTGCAACTAGAATTCTCTCATCCGGTTCGAGTGGGAAGTCGACCGCGTTGAAGGGTGGGGAGAAACTCTCATAAAGAGGGAAAGGTTGCCATTTGTCGTTGGTGCTGGTGTCCATGGCGGTAGGCTGTGAAGATTGGGAATGCGGGAGATGGTCGGGGAATAGGTCTCGCACGCTTTCCACCACAGTCTGGACTTGACTCTCCAGCGGATCTGGGTTGACAAAATCATCAAAGTTGCTGCTCTTGTCCCCCAGATGCTCTCGTTCGCTGTCGACGAGGCTCTGAACCATTCCACGGAATTCATCCTCATGAATCCATCCGGCCGGCGTATCGTTCCGAGATTCTGCAGACATCGAGACCAGAACCTCAGGCGGGAAAGGGCTGCTGGAGTCGTCCCGGAGGCCCATTCTCCTCTTGCGGCGGCGTGTCTCGTCTTTCCATAGTCCTGCCAGCGAGTGTACGAGCTTCTCGGTAGGATCACCGGGGTTAAGATGCTCAACAAAACTTGAATGTTGGTCGCGCGCCTCAATGTCTTGCCTGTTCAGGATGTCTTGGACACAAATGTCCACCTCGATCGAGCAATGGCTCTGACGAGGGTAGCGATCCACGTTCAAGATAGATTCGGGCGGGATGGATCTGTCGTGCCACTTGTGTCGGGTGTTGTCTTTCTCCCAGTAGTCGGGGACAGGATGGCGAAACTTGACTGTGCGACAATCGATGTAGGCGCAACCATACAGGTTGAAGTCACACATCCACTGCAGAAGGTATTGAAGGTGGGCCTCGAAGGGCTGCAGTGGCTGGCCCAGGATTGCTCCTTGATGCAGCAGATCGGCAAAGCGCGTCATGTGCAGTGGGTTCAACATGTAGATCTTGAGGAAGTATCGGTAGCCGACGTGGTAGCCAAAGAAGGGCACGCCTTTGACGAGCGAGATGTGGCCCACGTAGATGGCCTTGCCATCGTACATGTTACGGCGGTAGCTCGTCGCAAGAGCATAATCAATGGAAGCGCGCAGCTGATGGATATAATGGTCCACTGAACTGCGTTAGCACATCTGGAGGGCGAAGGGATAGGCGACAAAGTGTACCGTGACTGCGTTCCAAGCTGCCCTTATACTCTATGAAGAGATAGGGCAGGGCGCCGTGGATATGGGCACAGACCTTCTGCCCAGTCTCGGTGGCGCCGAAGACCCGGATGACGGGTACTCGGGGGGAGTCATGCTGCTGGGTGGAGCCAAAGGATCCGAATAGCTGGGGATCCAGTCGCGTGGGCTGGCCCTGGTAGTGGTCTATGCAGTTCAACCGGACTCGAAAGATGTCCATGGCGTCCAAGCTGCTGCTGCTGCTGCTGCTGCTGCTGCTGCTGCTGCTGCTCCTCAGGGCATCTCCACGAAGATCGGAGGGGCATGTCGGAAGCACTTGTGGAGGTGGATGGTGGGCGCCGACGCGTCTGGCAAATCCACGGGCTCGTCATCATCATCATCTCCCCGGCAATCGATAAGAGGTGGGCGCAGGTGAGGGGCCTCCTTTACACACGGAGTGCGATGCTGCATGAGACTGTGTGCTGTCACATTATTCGGACAAGCAGTCTGATTCTTTGCACTTTGTATACCTTGCACGATCAGAATGTAGCGTTATGTGACAGAAAAATCCCAGCGTATGGGCAGGCCCAATCTCTTCCCTCGGCGCAACCATCAGCAGCAGCTCAAGGTGGCCACCCAGTCAACCCGGCTACACGGTACAGGAATCTCACCGTAAATCTGGTTAGGAGCAGTCTCGTGTTTGCTTGACACAACAACAAGCAAAGTGCATGACCTGCGTAGTCTGCATTTCTGCCTTTCCTTGTCCTTTCGCACTCCGGGTTGCAGACCAAGAGTCCTGGCTTGGCTCATATAGACGTGGGTCCCAGCGGATCACCGGCCCACACTCTGACACTCTCCGCATTAACAGCCGTAAGTGGAGAACTTCAACACCCAGCAAAAGTCTTGTAAGATGCCAATGTGGCCATGCGACACCGAGAATTGTGCAAACCCAGCTGTGCGCAAGGACGGCGGATGCATTCTCTGTGAGCGGCACCTCTGTGCCAAACACCTGCAGCCTCCATTCCATCCCTGTCCAAAATGGGAGGTCAGTTTTACCTTGTCTTGACTCTAACTAAAGACTACCAAGTTCTAATGCGCTACCGCCAGGACGCAGATGCATACGACCCAGCTGCAGGCAAAGCCCGAGAAGACGAGCTCACACAACTACTGGATAAGGTTAGCATCCCGGCACTGACTGCACGGGCTAGCGATCTTCGTGATGGTATTGCCTGTTCTGTTCCGACCATGCGGTACGATAGAAGCACGTGGACCTCTGTCATGGGCGGGATGAACTATCATATCCCCATCTCGTTTGTAGATGGTGTCACATGGCTTGCCCGTATCCGAAGGTTCAACGCTGCCTCGCCGCCTCCCCCGCTACGAGACTATATCATCCAAAGCGAGGTCGCCACGCTTCGTTTCCTAGAGCAGACCTCAGTTCCCGCCCCAAAGGTATTTGATTTTAGGTTCGAGGAGGAAACAAACCCGGTCGGAGTCGGATACATCCTCCTGGAAAAGATGCCTGGCAAGACTTTGAAATGGACAGTAGCGACCCACGAACAGAAAACGGTTGTGCTGATGCAGTTGGCGGACACGTTCATTGAGCTACAAAAGCATCCATTCGACCTTGTTGGCTGTCTGATTGGACCAGACAACCTACGCATTGGTGCACTTGCCGATGAGTCGATGACGGATTTTGTGGATACACAGATCAGGCCACTCGGCCCTTTCTCCTCCGTGCTTGACTATCATTACGCTCGCGTACATCTCGTTTTGGACCTCGTCCTTCGCGATGAAATATACGCAGGAAGAGCTATAGACGCTTATCTCGTCCATCGCTTTCTGCTTGACCTAGTCCCCGCCATATCGCAATCAGTCAATACTGATGGCAGGTTCTATCTTATGCATCCGGATGACAAGGGGGATCATATTCTAGTCGACGAGCACTTCAACATCACAGGTATCATTGATTGGGAGTGGGCTCATACCTTCCCTATGGAGGCTGCATTCAATTCTCCCACTGCCTTTCTAGACGTCCAGGAATTTTACTCTGGCAATAACGACCTAAGCGACGACGAGAGGTCATTTGCACAGATCTTGGAGAACAAGGGAAGCGCGGATTTGGCTCAGGCTGTGCGCCTGGGTCGGCTCCAACATAGATTTGCCTTCTGCTGCAACGGCGATCTTGAAGATTGGAGCGGATTCGTTGGTCTCTTTAAGGCGTTGAGAAATGCTGCACGAGTCGATGAGGACCTCGAGTGGGACGATTGGAAGGTCGTCGCTTTGGAACGCTACAAGGATGATGAGGGATTGCGAAAATTACTGGCACGAGAAAGCCCCAGCATCTGATTTGCTGGGCCTAGGCAGAACTTGTTTACCTTCCAAAACAAAAAAAGATCTTTTTCAACGAGAAAAACTAACGGGCGTCTTCTTCCAGAGATTCACGCTGGAAACAGAACTTTGGGCGATCATTGTCCTGGCGGTCTGGACTAGCTATCCGAGTGCATAGCCCTGGAATGTCAACAAGTGGTCTACTTGTCTACTTGTCTCGCAACACATTCATTGCTTGCACCTCCAGATCATTATAGAAAGAATTTGTGTGTCGCTGCAAATAGCCATGCGCTCCAGTGGCGGTCCCACTTCTTATGTATTCTCCTCATGGTCTTGCCTACACCATCACCTAAGCAGCAGCACATATCTTATACCACCTTTCGTTCTTCACGGCTCAAGATAGAGCTTTCTAAACCATCCCCGGGGGCAAACCGACAAGCTGGCGCACTGGCGGTCCAGTAGCATCCCAGGAAACATCCCAGACGTGAGCCGGCGCCCGCACGCAGGCGCTGTCCGCCATCGGCAGAGCCGCCCTCGCTACTACCTTCTCGTCGACCAGTGGCTGAAGAATACTCGTGAGTCACGGATGATTCAGCAAAGAGCCAGACACTGCCCTGCAATTCCCCACTTGCAAGCAGCCAACAAGGACAACATGTCGCAGCAGGAAGGGGAACCGACCCCGTCCTCGTCTGCCAGAACACCATGCCTCAACCCCGCAAGCCCCGCGTTCCGCATCACTCTGAAGATGAACGGCATCATCATGGACGAGTTTGGCCGAAAGATACCGTCAGATGTGAAAGAGCTGGTTACCAAGCACATTCGCAAGGAACGCGCTTCGCCGCCGCGACTGCAAGACGAGCAACTGGACAGCATCAGAGACTCCATCGAGGAGATTTGGGACAGCGGTGAAGCCATGCCCCATACCATCCTTCAACCTCCTCTCTTTGCCCTCAAGCGTCCCGGCGTTGCTCAAGGCCCGGAGACTCTCTGGTCCACCACGCCATTGCCTCGCAATCCCGACTTCCCGACCTGCCTCCCGGCACCCAAGACTGACCTTCACTTTGGATTCCGCCCATCCACCAAATCAAACTGGACTCTCGCGGAAATCACAGTTGCGGAACATCCCAGAGTTCGGCCCTATTCGCAGTCAACACGCGAAAGTCTGTTTCCCTCGTTTCTGGTCGAATTCAAATCCGAAGCTACCAGTGGCGCCTTGTATGCGGCCGAAGGCCAGCTCGCATCCAGCGGCGCCCACCGCGTCAACTCGCTGCTCTGGATGCTTGACCAGATCAATCCGCAGAGGACTCGCTCTAGCGCCGACGCCCTCGTCTTTTCCGCTGCCGTGAGCCAGAGGGAGGCCATCGCGCACGTCCACTACTTCAATCCGGCCGACGGCAACTACTACATGTCCTGGATCGACTCTTTCCCTTTCGCCAAGGACGCCCAGGGTTGTTGTGATTACACGACCAACGTCTGTGACTGGCTGCTGGACGTCCAACA
Source organism: Carpinus fangiana (assembly GCA_006937295.1). Lineage (NCBI taxonomy): Eukaryota > Viridiplantae > Streptophyta > Magnoliopsida > Fagales > Betulaceae > Carpinus > Carpinus fangiana. The sequence continues at coordinate 1,156,401 of VIBQ01000016.1, forward strand.
ACCGATCATCAGGGAAGCGCTGGCAAAGTTGCATCCGATCTCAAAGGCCTGGGGAATCAGTGAATCGGGAAGCCCGTCGAGAGATGTGCTTGAGCCGTCCCGGTCGACTGAGAATGAGCAGCCTTCCAAGCGCTCCAAGCGCAAACGCACAGCGGAGAAGTAGATGGTCGTCTGCAGAAGCGGCCGGCAGACGAGCAGGCCGGCAGACGGGCGGGAATCAATCACCAAACACAAATGCTTGTGGGGGATTATCGGCGAGCTATCGGGGCTTCAGGCATAGCCGCCCGAGCACAAGCCATCACAGCAAGCTGCAGAGCTACCTCTTAGCAGGGCGTAGAAAGTCAAGCATAATGGCTGTCGCTGAACCACCATGGCCGATTCAATGTTGTACTGACCCAAGTGTATTTCCGCAATAAGTGGCACAGCAAGATCCGAAACAAGTAGCACAGCAATCGCTCCAGCTTGAGTGAGAAGAAGACGTTTCCAGCGCAACGCGCAACCATCGAAAATCATAGCTGAGAATCATGTCTGAGAGTCATGCCGTCTTGTATACTAGCCGTCATGCCCTAAAGGCTCATTATCAAATGTTGAAGCACGGTCTGGAGTTGAAGCTCGACAGGCAAGTACGTGGGGCCCACCACCCCGCTTGGTGGAACGTTTCATCTGAGGTCAGGCTGTAGCTCCGGACACAGTGTCTACGATCCGAGACCAATCAATTCTTCTGGCAGCGCTGGTGTGATGAGAACGCCGGACTGCGCTAATCACTCGCTAATGCGTGAGAGCGGACTGACGCGCGGAGCAGCGCTTATTGTCTGGCTGTTGCTGCGGCGCAGTACACGCATGCTTCTTCCCCCTCCCCCCTCACCCGGGTCCCCTCACTCAATTCTTGACGCTGCCACTTAAATCTCGCGCAGCCCCCTCAGCTCACATCCTGCACGAACAATCGCGGAAGGACCCCAAACGCGAACCATCGCCTTCAGCACAATGGTTAAAGAGATTATGGAAGACTCGGACATGCCCGAGCCCTTGAATACTGCTAAAAAACAAGAGAAACGCGCCAAACAACTGGCCGCAGCAGCACTGGGCAAGAATGCTCATCAGATCCTACCTTCCTTCCAAGGTTGTTTCAGTAGGACGCAGATTGTTAAGATGGTTGGTGGGCAAAAGATTGTGATCCAATTCCGTGTCGAGCCTCTGGATACAAAGTGTTTTGAACGAGCTCGTTCCTGTCTTGGAGATGTGGTCCCCTCCATCCAACGCCTCGAAGACGAAGAATTGGAGGGTGTATGTGTCACCCCTTATCTAATGTCCCATATACCTGGAGTGGTCTGGTTCCGCGTCAATGATGAAAAGGTCGAGGACCGCGTCAAGATTGCCTCATCCCTAGGCAGCATACTCGGTCGCGGCTTTGTTCAAAGTGAGAGCTCTGACGTTGTGGACACTTTTGTCTTACCTGCCCTTCGACTCATCCACGACTCGCTGAACACTTCGACCGACGTGCTCAGACCGCATCTTGAGCGCCTGGTTGCGGTGGCATCGGCGCCTGCATTCAAACTTCTACCACTTTGGATCTCGCACTTTGACTTGAATGAGATGAACGTCTTGATCGACGAGGAGTACAACGTCTCTGGCGTTGTCGACTGGGAGCTGTCGCGAGATCTACCATTTGGCACGGGCCTGCACCGGATCTGTGATACTATCGTCGGACGGAACAGCAAGAACAGACTTATTTTTCCTGCTGGTGCTGACAAGGCTGAAGCAGCATTCTGGGCCGCAATATGGAAGGAGATGCCTGCCGCCGCCCGTCGCTCTATCGATAGGAATCTTGAGAGCTTCGCGGCTGCAATGAACATTGGTTCCCTCCTCTTTGCCTGCTTGGATGCGAGTGACACGGCGCAACCGCTTGTGTTCCAGGAACCATCGGCAGCAAGATTGGGTTTCCTGGAAGCTGTCCTCACGTACCGGCCTCCCCAAACACGTGGAGAGGCTGCACCCTTCGCGGAAACTTTCATGTCTTGATCGGAAGAATTCTTGGTCTCGCGGCTTCTTTGAGTGGGAAGAAGATGAATGATTGATGGGAAGAGCGTGCAAGCACTAAGACATGAAAGGGAAAGTAAAAATAGTGGCTCTCCTTTCCCACGATGGAGCAGACTCTCGTGAGACGCTCATAATCTAGACAATGTTTCAGCGGATATTTATTTACTCAACGGATAAATATTTTCAATTCCCGTTAACGTGCCTTCTCGCAGAGAAGCGTCCCTCGTATCGCTGCTATAGTTGGTATTCTGTCGGTGCATGGCTACCTGACGCGTTCATTGGTGGAAATTGGTGAGATTTGTGGCACCGCAAAATATGGCTAGTCTGGGACCTTAGTTATTTTCTTTCCGACACTCTTAGGCTAACGGTGACCTATTTATTTTCAGTAGGCGGCATCTTATCTTCACTTCTCATCGGCATCACACCAATCCTCCCACTTCAGATTTTCCAGAGTACTTTCACCAGCTCCATGGACAAAGCTGCTGATCTCGTGGGCATTTCTGCTCGTAGAAGACAGTGCACCCGCTCTCCCCGTCGAACAAGATGCGCCCACCTCTTTGTCGGATCACATTCCAACCCCCACATATCCGGTGATAGTCAAAGATTCCTTGTGTTGACCGACCCGCCAGGCTATCCACATGCAGCATGTCGTTCGGTAGGGCCTTTGTCGCCCCGCGAAGTCGACATGATGGAGGTTTCACCACTTATTGCTTTCACCGCCGCTGCCTTGCCGCCCGTTTCACCACTCGTCCACCATGTCCCGCGAAACCCAAAGTCCCGCTCCTCAACGCTCCCTCAAACGCTTTCCCCAACACTCTTTGGACCACTCGTCCGATGAAAGCGCGCCATCTGCCTCTCCGCCTCCGGACCCCGTCAAGCAAGAATACGCAGCCCATCTTCCCCAGAAGAAGCGCCGCATCGACAACTGGCTGAATGACCTCCGTCCCCTCCGCATGACCAGTTGTCCCCCAAAGCTAGAAGACAGCAATTCCGGTGCAGAAGTCGAAGGCCAGCGCCCGTTACTGGAAGTGCTACGAGAGATGTCGCAACTTCGGCAGCAAAACGGCCCTGCGACAGAGCTACCCTCTGGCAGTCCTCAGACCTCGCGCACCCGCCCGTCCGACCCCAAGTACCGCGGCATCCTCAAGCACAATGGCGTGAGCATTGATCGCACGGCAGAGAAGATACCGCCAGAGCTTCGCAGCTTCCTTGATTTGAGTATCCTCAAAGAACGCTCCGCCTTGCCGCCCGACGCGATTGCAAAAGTGGTGGAACTTGCAGGTTTCATTACGGACAGTGTTGAGGTCAGCATTTCCAGGCTTCTCCACACGGTCATGGTTCCTGTTCAACGCTTCGATGTCGGCGACGGCGGCAACACACCCTGGTACCGGAACAATCTACCAAAGAGCAAAGGTTTCACTGCGGCTCTCGCACAACCCCGTGCCGATTATCACTTTGGCTACCTGGCAGACAGTCGATCGACTTGGACAAAGCAGGAGCTGGCCGTCGTCGACCACCCGCAGGCAGCACACATCACACGGCCAGCTCGCGGCAATTGTTTCCCATTTCTCGTGCTCGAGTTCAAGTCGGAGGCCATGGGCGGCAACATTTGGCAAGCAGAAAATCAGGTTGCAGGCAGCGGCGCCTCCTGCGTCAACGCGATGCGCTGGCTCTACCGCGAGGCTCGCCGCTCCGAAACTCAGTCTGTCGTTGAGTCCATTGCCTTTTCTGCGTGCATCACTCAGCGTGAAGTTGTCTTCTACGTCAACCACTTCTCCGTCGCAGATGACCGTCACTACTTGTCTTGCATCGGGACCTTCCAGACGACCTGTGAAGTCGACATCCAGCGATGCCACAACGTCGTCAGCAACATCTTCGATTACGCCCTTGGGATGCGCCAGGAGAAGACGCGCGAGGCGTTGAAGCTGCTCTATCCTATCCCCGAGCACTGGAAGCAGAGCACACCGCACCAGTGATGATAATGATGGCCATCTTCATCATCGCCCTTACGACCGCCGCCCATGAGGGATGAAGAGCGGCATCAACGAGCAAGATGCGAGAACAGCTGCGGAGGTGCATGGTAACGCAGTTTTGAATAGAATGCTTCAGGATGAAAAGCTCTAACCCTATTTCGTCTGCACAACGTGAGCCCTCTGCACCTTGACATGCGCCCTGGTGATCAGAATGTCATGGTTTTAGGTTCCTGAAAACTTCCGGTACGTCCTTATTTGGATCTGTGACACTAGTAGCCTAAGATGTGTGACCCCAGCTGCGCGCAGCTACACCTTGCCCAAGTGACACGCCCATTTCTGCACGGCCTTCGGCTTGCCACCCTCTCCCACGTCCATGTCCCAGTCTGCCTCCTCGTCGTCATCACGGCAAACACACTCATAGCGCTTCGGCCCATCGGCAACGGCCGCAAAGTATGCCCTCGCAAACGACACACTAAAAAGTCTGGCAGGATACAATAGATCCCCCCAATCGTGCATGGACACACGACTGGTGATGCGTTTGCGATGGCTCAACATGAAGTGCTCGAAACCCCGTTCGTGCACGTGAGCCGGTCTGCAGCCCGTGCCGGCCTCGCAGTCATCAAGGCATGTCTCGCACGCCACCAGGTCAGCGCCAATGAGGCCTCTCTTGTAGGCCGTGACCTTCTGGAATCGAAGACACACGCCACAGACGCGCCCCTTGCCCCCGTTCTTGGCCTCAGGTAGCTCCGGCACGTATTTGCCGCCGAAATCCATCTCTGCAGACAGGTCGGAGCCCTCGTAGGTTTGGATGAAACAGTCGATACATCTCCGTAGCCGTCGATTGTCCTTGTCCGAGGCTGTAAGCTGGATGGATCCCTTTGCCTGAGCCTGCAGGGCGTGGTTGGTGAAGAATATGCAGTCGCGGATGCGGCGGCAGAATGTGCACGTGAAGAAGTCAAACGTGGTGCGAGGCAGCGATGGGGCTTTGGCATCAGTGTAGACGGGCCACTGCTCGAGCTCCAGGAGGCGCTGCATCGACAGCGGCGCTTGCTTGAGGTTCAACGCGCCAACGATGCTGCGCATGCGCTTGCAGGTCATACTGACCGCGGTTGCGGTGACATGGTCCGATAAGTCGGTCTTGATCATGTACAAGATCTCGGTAGGAAGATCGTGGAGAATCATCGTGCAGGGACGTCTTGTGTAGCGTTGGCGGTTGATAGCTTATCAGAAGGTCCTGATGATGATGATTCGAGTGTGGACTAGAAGGTTTTCACGCCTTGTCTTCGAATGAGGGGACTTCTATGATGTCTTGTACAGGCGTATCGTCCTTCGCCAAGAGCGTTCTTTCTGAGGAGCATTTTTTCCAAACTGGTAAGTCTTCCTTTGAGGTACTTATCATCCTCTGTGGAAGTGCATGTCTGGGGCAAAGGTATGAGGCTAGAACGCGGGGCTAGAACGTGCGCCTCTTGTGCTGTCGGCCGTGAGTAGTCAGCAAGCTCACGTCAGGCGCAGAGGCCGCTCTTCAGGCAGAGGATGTTTAATGGGGAGGACCACACGTGATACAGCCTTTCCGTTGAGAAAGCACGAGGCAGCGAAACAAGTTGATTGGACACAAGAGAGGTTAGGTCCATAAATAAGGCACGAGCAAAGGTCAGATCGCGGCGTATGACCATTTCCATTCCCGCTCATGGTGGATGACATGATCTGAGAAGGCATGTCATGGTATTCTGTTGCTGTCGGTGTATTTTGTCGTGGGATTTAAGGTCTTGAGAGATAAGGGCATGATCCAAAAACCTCAAAAGGCCGTGGTGGCAGGCCAGGTTCCCAGTGAAAAAGCGGGGCCCAGCAGCATGTCCATCAGGATTGCAAGAGCACACAGTGGGAGCACAGGCAAATGGTATATGATTTCTGTCGGGAAGACTAGCTAGGTTGCAAGTGGTCCGAGGTTACCGCTGAGATTTCAGTGAAGAGTGCATCGCACCTGGACAGCCCGCACATGGGAGCCTTCTCGGAGATGCAAGGCACGGGGATAGGACAGGCGCACACGACATAAGTCACGGCATGGCTGCGTCCTTGCCGATGACGCCAAGGTTGATTCTAAGGGGGCGTGAGAGGCACAGTGCCGCGATGCATGCCTTGAGGCGATGCAGCATAGACGAGGGCTTCTCACACGGATACGGGGTGGGTGATGCTGCGGGGGTCAGTTTCTCGAAGGATTCGGAGAGACCTCGGCACGCGCACGGGGCAACATGACTTGTGGTGCGATTGTGGCGCTGCCGCAAAGACCTATAAGCTGCTGCTGCTGCTGCTCACCTGTCGCTTTACCTACAGGCTGGACCCTCACAACTTTGGCTCACGGGAAGATTATTGACTTCAGCAAACCATGGAGCCGCTAAATATTGGCGAATTGATCGACGTGGCGCAGGTAGACGGCGACAACTTCGAGTCCCTGAGCAATCCCGGCCTTAGTAGGTGATGTGTACGCGCGCGCAGGGCAGGGCAAAGCTGACACGCGGCAGTGGGCAACGCCAGAGCTATTGCTTACGGAGGCAACACACTGTAAGTGTCAACAGCTCAACTGCAAGGATGAGTGAGGTAGCGTATGCTGATAGGCTGCGACAGGGGTGTCGGGGTCAAGGCCGCGTGTAAGACGGTCGACCCCAAATACCATCTATACTCGGTCCTGGGCAATTTTCTGGGTCCAGCCTTCACAGATCGCAAGCTGTTGTGCACCGTGACCCGCATCCGAGATACCCGAACCTTTGCGACGCGGACTGTCGAGATCTCCCAGAAGCAGGACAATGGCTCCGTCCGCTCGGTCATGTACCTGCTCGCCGACTACCAGGTACAAGAACCGGCCACCTTTCTCACCTACTCGCCCAAACCCTCGCAGCCACTGCCCAGTGTTGAGGATTCTTTCACCCCTGAGCAGCGGGTCGAGCAGCTCCTGAAGATGGACCCTTCGATCCCCAAACAGCTTATCGCCGCCTACGACAAGCAATTCGGCCTGTTTCGCCGAGGTTTCGACACAAGGTTTCCACCCAACAGCGTCTTCACCCAGAACATGTCGGGTATGATCAAAAAAGTCAAGACAACCCAAGATCATCTTCCGCTCACGGACAAGACATCAACCGATTGGCAGAAGAGCAAGTTCAGCTTCAAAAGTCAAGCGGAAAACGTGTCAGTGCTGGCCTTCACCATGGACGCCGCACTCGCCTTCCTTGCCCTCGGCCACAGTGGTAAGTTTTTCGATGATGTGGCAGGCACCTCAAGTCTAGACTTTGCCCTGCGCATCTTCTCCAACGACATCGACATGAGCCAATGGCACTCTCGCGAACTGCGGACTCATGTGGGCGCCAACGGTCGCACCTACACCGAGTCTCGCCTGTGGGACCAACAGGGCAACATGGTCGCAGACATGACCCAGCAGTGCATCATGCGACCCAAGCCTGGTACTGGCACTTCTCACGCTGCAAAACTGTAGACTTGTCGCAGCTCACTGGGAGTTGAGATAGAAAATTCAAACTACTGGCGTTACCACTATGTCTCTCATAATCTCCATCTTTGCTTGTCTGAGAGATGGTCTAGACTCGAACGTATTCTGCGTGAGGATTGCGATTACGCCCCATGCCTACCTGCCCTGACCATTGTTCAATCGTCGAGTCCAAGATATACTGACGCTGCATCATACTTCTGGCTCAGGGAGGCCAAGACAAGTGTGAACAGTGTTTCGCAGACCGCTGGGATTGCCTTGAAAAACACAAGTGGCTCAATTTATGAAAGACACGAGGCGCAACGAAGATTTGTTGAGATCCCATGTTGACAGATCAGAGACAAAAGACTGGCAAATTTGAACAGCTGCCTGGCTTGCTAGATGGGAAGATGACGGCGACCACCAAATTCGATGCTGAGTGACGACAACACGTAAGCATTGACTTTGCGCAGACCCACTCAGGAAAATTGATGACCCCACATCGGTAGTGCGATATCCAAAGCCGTCCCTGTCGCTCACTGTGAAGCCGAGCCGCATCACCCCGTGACTGTAACCACAGGCGGCATTTTCGAAGTCGGTACTGTACCAAGTCGCAGAGGTCGGATCTTGCAGTGGTAGGACAGAGTAGTACCAAGTACTGAGGCACATAGATTCGTCCCTTTAAGGGTCATCAAACATTGAGTGAGTCCTTTCATGATTCTGTTCACTCCGGACCCAATCCTTCAAGGCACTACCTTTGGCTTGACTATTGACTTGCAAAGCCACATTCAGGTACCAGTCATCTACCAGCTCGCGTCGTCCTTCGATATCCTAGATGGAGCAATACGCTTTCCAGGCGCGTACGTAGCACGAAATTTTGCGATGAAGTCGAAATCGCTTCGATCCTCCTGGAAGAATTTGAAGAGGTCTTTGGACATTTTTGCACATACAGGGTTTGGCTGAAGTAGCTGCTTCATATTGGCAGTCCCTCTCGACTACCGTGCTGATGGGGTCGAACAAAGACTATCAAAGGACTCCAGGATGGCGGAGCCCCTCAATTTGCAGTCAGTGACTCCAGCGGCAATTGAAACGATCCCGTTTACCAATCTTCCGAAGTCATATGTCAGAGCTAAAGAGACGAGCTCAAGTATCCTGGTCTCGCGCTGCAAATTTACACCGTGAAAAACGACCAAAAGGACAATTACGTAAGGATACTAACAAAATTCTTCGTGTTCCACTATCGCCGAGTCTGGAACCTACTAGCTCGACCGTGGGATCAAAGGGGTGAGGGATCTCGTCTTTTCTGCCACTTTGCGCAACAACCCTTTGCGTAGTACACTCTCACCCTTGCGCGACCCATTGTCGCACATTTCTCTTTTGCAACTGTTCTTTACGACCGTTCTCTAAGACAATCTTACGCAATTAATATTCCTATCGCCATTTTCCCTTAATCTTACTCGAGAAAATTTACGGTAACTCCCTAGAATTTTCTCTATTTTTTTTAGTTAAGGGTTTGTTTAGTTAGAACGTGCTTAGGAATATTTTTAATTTCTTATATAACTTACGCAACTTATGCAACTTACATAGACTTCGCAACTCCTTTATTTACTCCCTACCCTACCCTTCTCCCCCTCTCTCGCATTAGGGTAGTCGCAAGTCTTGGTGTGTATTAGCATACCGTCTAGATAGGTCACTTATCACTTGGATAAGACGGCTATATATAGGCGAATATTACACAATTAAGTCTACGCTATTACTTCCTAAAGTAACCTGCGTATAATTAACCTAATTGTTAAAGTTCTTTCGTGCGAAAGCAGCTTAAAATCTTAGAGAGGTACTTTTTATATGCGGTGAGACTAGTCCGGAAATTTTATGTTCTACATAACTGTGATGATTGAATAATTATACTTTTAGGAGTATTATTCATGGCATACTTATTTCAGCTTCCTTGCCTTTCAAAAGAGAAGATACGCCTTAGCAGGACTCACTCCAACACCGCTGTGGGTTTCCCTATTTAGAAATGAGCCCGGTATCTGCCGGCTTAGTCAAAGAGAACTGGCCGTTTATCGGAGGTATTACGCATCGGGCTTCAATCATTCCCAGAAAACTAGTCTTTTTGCAGCACACCGCGCTTCATTCATTCGCACCAAGTGGCTTGGATTGCTTTATGCATCAGCCGACTCAACTGACGCTTGACCGACATGTCCGTATACGGTATCATATATGCTGCTGGGTTTTACGAGCCGGACGTGGAACCTTACCTACGAAATGAACAGACTCCTGCCTAACAGTACGGGAATTCAAAGTTTTACTCCTACCATGCGGTTCATCCCGCTGGCGTAAAAGAATTATGTCAAAGAGTTCCGTATGCTATTGCGGTCGCTCTCTTTGTCCGTGGCCTTTTCAAACATCACCGGTGGAGCTAACGCGTCCAAACGAGTTCTCTAATGGCTTCTGCTGCGGAAGATAATGCACTCGGAAACGCCCAGTTGGTTCTCGGTCACAGGATGAATATTGACTCAATTACCTCTCATTGGCCTGAAAAATTCATCTCAAGAGATGTAGCCAGCCAGGTGCCGTGACTTTCTTTGCACTGTCTAGTAGATGTCGGATGTATCAGCCACAGCACTATGCAAGTTGTGATTAATTATCCACGCCGAAGCTGGCCTTCTCTCTATGTCTGCGTCTGTAGCTCACATTTTCCCGTTCACGCAAGTCATTCCAGGATCGTTACGTCAGTGATCTTCTAGTATCCTGGCTTACTTGACAATGAGATGGGTTTCCACGCTCGCCAAACGGCCTGTCGCGCAAGGGGGTAAGCTACGCAAGCTTACCACTGGGCAATTCCACGTACGTGGGTAACCTGTTGTGAGCCTTTCTTGGCCACCATTACCAACAATTGAAGCCAGAAAGCCGGCACGTTAGTTGGCCCTGAAACAGCTTGTGTTCTTCGTATCGGCGTCACTAGGTACCGCAAACTGGCGGAAATACTCTCAATTTTGACATCACGTTCCTGAATGAGAATTGATATTGATGAGCGCTTCATGACTCGAGGATTCCGATGCTCCTGCCTGATCAGCGTGATTTCTTCCACGTCATCACTGTGCGGTTTCATCTTTGAACATGTATTGGTAGAGAAGATCATCCCCACTAATGTACAACCTTTTCTCTAAGAGCCAATGTGGAATTTAACGAGCCAGAACTAGGATCAATCCCTGCTCTGAAACGATTATGAATCGATGTTCACGAATCTCGAATGACTGGTTGGGAATCGAGCAGAAAGGCGGCCGGAGGTTCTTGGCGATGCTGCCCGCTCAGGGGAATGGTGACCTGTTCCGCAGACACGACAAACACATCCAATAATCATCGAAACTGACCTTTTTTATCTTAAAAAATATAATCGTGTTATGAGCGATGTCCACCACCGCAGAATCGACTCTTGCTTCTCCCCAGTTCACGCCCGTTGCACTCGGGAGCTGTGGTATGGTCTGGAAGCTATCTTCACTTATTGTGGTTAAGATCTACCTGGATCGTGACAGGGAAGAAGTACAGAATGAGTTATCAATATACGACTATTTTGCAAGACAAAATCTGTGCAATCAACATATCGTGCAGTGCTTCTTCCACACCCCTCAGCTTCTTTTTCTCGAGTATGCTAGTGGCGGGACACTTGACGATCGACTACGGCGCAATCAGACTCGCAAGGATCCACCAGTGGAAATTTCTAAGCGAGAAGACTCTGTCCTTGGCCTTCAGTGGATGGCAGAGTTGTGCAGTGCCATAGCGTGGCTGGAGGACCTTGGCTACGTCCACGCAGATATTCGTCCTCCTAACATCCTTCTGGACGGGAAGGACCATCTGAAAGTCACTGATTTTGGGGATACTACCACTCCTGGAACGACTATCATAGGATCTCAGCCTCCATACGCTCGGATTCTCGGACCAGAGGCTGGCACCGCTGCCGGTAGTTTTGGCAAATATGGGCCCAAGAGCGAGCAGTTCGCCATCGGTACTATCATATGTCGCGGATATGAGCCATTTGATAATCAAGACCTTGGCAAATTTCACGGAAGAGAGGTCGTAAGGCGTCTTCAAGCAATGGAGTTTCCTCATCTGGATGATCACGACGTAGTCGATGCAGAGACCAAGAAATGTTGGCATGGGGAGTACGAGTCTGTCAATACCCTGAGCCTGCGCGTGACACAGATCGCACACCGTGCGGGAAGCGTTGTCGCAGAGAAAGTGACACCTGAATGGCTCAGCCGTCAAAGGGAGGAGTGTGAAGGTTTAGAAGGGACAGAGAAGGTACACCAATTGATCGCGAGAGCTGTTCATTCATAGTTGATTCATAGTCCAAAGGCATCCTTAATGTAGTCACGGTTATTGATACATTTATCCTCACACTCTATTCCGCACAACATCTTAGTCTGGGTCATCCATTGTTGACACATTTGTTACTACTTGAGATGTCAGCTCCATGAAATCTCGAGTTGTGTTTGACTTCGGTAAATGGAGCTGCATGTATAACTTGAGGAACGTCTTGCGTGGAATCTGCCTATGTATAATCCCAATCGTCACCGAGGTACTGCTACTCAACTGCCGCTCTTTCGGAACTCATATGAATTATCCATACCCGCAGCGCCATAATTTACTCTATGAGAAGAATCATGCTGCTCCGCAAAATAACCTTGACAAGGCTCACTTATTGTGCGAAGACAAATGGCGATCTACGCATGGACACACCGAGATACCACCTCAGGAACTGGCAGCTTTTATCTGTCTTTCCGAAATACCCCGCTTTCACAGCGTACAACCTGCCTTTCGTCAGAAACCTACTATTGGAATTGGGTATCGGAAGTTCGTGCGACTTTATGTACAGTAGCGACATGAGAGACAAGCCCTGAGGTCTTCACAGCCAAGACCCTAGTGCGGACGATGTGCCCAAGTTCCGTAGTTTGAAAAAGCATTTAATACTTTGGGCAGAACGAAAGAAATATCCGCACGGGGTCGAAAGAAGCAATCTCTATGAGAACGAAATGTTTTGACTTTGTGGTGGCTTGTCATAATTGTATAGCTGTTAGGGTGGAGCGAACACCCGTCAGCGTCACGACAATATTATAGGCTTGCTCATCCCTCCATGCTCCGATCCATGGTATGGTATCTAGAAACTGGACGACCATCTGACAATTCAACATTTCCACTGGAACAGGTCCTCCGAGCAGGAGCACACCGCTAATGTTGGCATTTGTAAACAACACTCCCACCTTCGCTAGCTTATTGATCAGACACCAATATCTTGGTGTAGTCGCCGTTCACCCTTACCTGCGACAGAATCCATTGCAAAGGAGAGTTTGGCGGTCCTTTTCCAAGGCGTCTGTACTATCGGACGACTTGATGTCCGGTCAGGACCTTTTTCAGTACACTTCCGGGCGATGGATGTTAGTAGTACTTCATGGATTGCCCACCCACCTATTTAATATTAACTCACAATCAGTTGGAATAACGCCTTGCGTCATTCTGAGAAACAACGCGAATTCAACGTTTCCGAATTGATAAAGCTTGCGGCCGCATCAGTCCAACAAGATGTCGAGGCGGTTACTCACTTCGAGAAATTCGCCGAAGGTGGCTTTAACAGGACGTTCTTGCTTACCATGCGCGATGGGTCTGAATTGATTGCACGTGTACCATACCCAATGGTCGAGCCGAGGAATCTTGTGGTTGCCAGCGAGGTTGCGACCATGACATATCTTCGCTCCAACGGTCTACCAGTTCCCAAGATTTTTGGATACAGCACAACCCCAGACAACGCGGCAGGCACAGAATACACAATAATGGAGCGCGTTCGAGGAATAAACCTTGGCGATGTCTGGTTTGATATGCCTGAAAAGGCTAGATTGACTGTTATTTCCAATCTCGTGGCATTGGAAGCCCGCCTGTTCGATCTATCACTTCCGGCATCTGGAAGCGTCTACTATGCGAAGGATCTCTCAGCCGAGCACAAAAAGATTGACATCCCCAACACTGAATTCTGCCTCGGCCCAGACACGTCGGTCCACATGTGGCACGGTAGAAGAGTCGATCTAGCCGTTGATCGCGGCCCATTTGCAGATGTCCACGCGGCTCTTTCAGCTGCAGCTGAGAAAGAGATTGCATACCTGACCAAGTTCGGACGGCCTCTTCTACCGATTCAGCGCCTTCGGAGGGAGACCTTTGGATACCAGGAACAGTCCCACCTTGATCAACTTCGTAACCTCGAAAAGTATCTTGCGACTGTGCCACACCTAGCACACCAAAAGAATAGTACGCTCAAGCGTCACACTATTAGGCATCCTGATCTAAATCCCAACAATATCATCGTATCAGATAGCCTAGAAATTATGGGCCTCATCGACTGGCAGCACTGCGTTGTTCTCCCGCTGGTCCTACAACAGGGAATCCCCCACAGTTTCCAGAATTATGGGGACGAGGTTTCCGAGTCCTTGAAGCTTCCAAATCTGCCAGAGCATCTGGAAACCCTGAGTGAAGAAGAGCAGTTGCAAGAAGTATTGTTGTACCGTCGGCGTCAAATACACCATTGTTACGTCACCAAAACCGCTGAAATGAACCCATCTCATTATGATGCACTCACCGATCATTCCGGAACGTTGACGAGAAAGCTTTTCAACCACGCAGGCATCCCCTGGGAAGGTGATAACACGACGTTGAGAGCAGATTTAATTCAGCTGACGAAGGAATGGTCGAACCACTGCCCCATGGACTTGCGGGAACAAGTGCCTTGTCCGATCAGCTTCTCAGCAGACGAGGAGGCTACTTGCCTACGTCTGAGTGCTGCACAAACAGAGGCAGACGCACTGTTCGAAGCGGCTAGAAACGTGATCGGCGCTGGCGCTGAAGGATGGGTTCCTGTTGAACAGTACGAAGATGCAATGCAACGCGCAGAGCAGCTGAAAGCGGATGCTCTGCAAGATGTGGAGTCTGACGACGAGCGGGAAATGATACGTAGACATTGGGTGTTTGATGATTTCAATGAGGAGGACTACTTGTGAATCCATACGCGCATCCTGGAATTCTTGAGTAGGCGCAGGCAATCTCAAATATGATATTTGCGCGCCATTTCAGATGTGCTTTGGACGATGTAGCTCCTCCGTCAATCTATGCTTATGCAGAGAAATGATCACGCGACTCACGGGAGGGCAATGCCATGAAAGACCAATCTCAATTGAACTATGACCCACAGCTCATCAAAGCTCGGGCTGAATCTAACCTGGGTATCTTGTTTTTCGACCAAAGATCGAAACAGACATGACAACATGGGCGGCATTATCCTTCTCAAATCGTCGTCGGTTTCCCCCCCTGACTCTCCCTCCCTTTCTTTCGATCATGCCGGCTCTCTAGAGCGCATCAAGTATGCGTGTGCTTCGCCGCACAAGTTTTCCCCATAATTCCAGAATATCGTAACAGAAAAGTCTATTTCGGCGCCATGCAGAGAAAGAACATCGGCTCCCACGAGACGAATCTCGCGCATCCAACCTCAGGCGAGGCATGCAGCGGGTGAGAAACAGCAACACGGAAAGAAAAAAATGGCAACAGAATAGGGAAGCTCAGTAAACCTTCTTCTTCCCCGTGCCCGGCTCGATGGGCACGTCAGCCAGCGCATCCTTGGGCTTGTCCTCGCGCCACTCCTTGATCTTGGCGCGACACCAGTCCACGAAGCTCTCCCAGTTGCCCTTGTTGAGCCAGTAGCTCAGCTCGCGGTAGTGGTACATCTCGCCCCAGCAGTCGCGGCCCCACTCGCAGCCGGCCATGTTCACCAAGAAGTCACGGTCCTGCTGGTCGTAGTGCCAGCGCACGTCACGCTCCTTGCCGCAGGCGCCAATGGGAAAGGAGCAGACCTTGCGCTGCTCGATGAAGGCCGTGTGCGGACGGATCCAGGGGTGGTTGGTGTAGAGGTACTCGAAGGCGTCCTGTTCCTTGTGCTCCCACTGCATGTGTTTTTGTTCGTAGTGGACAGGATCCCACCAGATGTCGAGGAGACGCTCGAGCCACTTGGAGCGGCGCACGAAGAAGGAGCCCATGTTGAAGCCAGAGCAGTCCTGAGGCACAATCATGTTGATGGAAGAGGGGAGACCGTCGCCCACAAGGGACGATGATTCGGAGTCGAGGTAGGGTTGTGGAAGCGGGTGGGTGATGTTCAGCGGGTTCCAGTGGTTGATGTCGCGGTATGTGGAAGTGGTGAGGTCGTTGAAGATGTGCGACTGGAGCGAGTAGGAAGGCTCCATGATGTAGGTGTTGAGATCGAGCCACCAGAACCTGTTGGTTGTCTTGTCAGCTGGACTGCGGTCAGGGTAAGATTGGACAGACATACCACTCGACGTTGGGGTAGTCGTGCAGACAGCGGCGTAAGATGTCTACCTTCTCCCAGCTCTCGCGCCACTCGTGCGCATATCTTTTCTTGGTGGCCATGTCGACAATCTCGATGTCGTAGCCGTGGCGCTGGGCGTAGCGCCTCTTGTTGCGCACGCTGTCCCGCTCGATGGCCCACTCGCGCGGGCCCTTCCACTCCATGACGCCGCCGCCCTGATTGGCGGCCAAGATTATGAGGAATTTGCTACCGCCGCCGAGGAAAGAGGTGTGTTTGTATGCGTGGTGCGCGGCTAGAGATGATGTCAGCTCGTGGTTGCTAAGGAGGGTGGTGGTGCGACGGAGGCATACGTGTAACGTAGAAAAGAACAATCAGGGTTATCAAGCCCAAGAGGATCAATAGCTGCTTCCGCCACCGATAAGCCATTCGCCAGGCCACGTAGGCGGCACTCCGCCACTCTTCCCAGGAGCGAGGTAACCGGCCGCGACCGGTCTTCTCCTTGGCGGCGTACTTGTTTGAGACGGGGCGGTGGAAGCGCGGCAGCTGCGAGGACAGGGAGCGGAAATGACGCATGAAGATGCCCTGGTTGCTGGACTGGAGGGCGGGGGTGTAGCCCTTGACCTGTGCGCTCTGGGCCTTTGCGGCCTCCCAGGAGATGTTGCGACCTTCGAGCTCGCCATAGGTCTTCTTGGCGGGAGAGCGACTGCGGCTGCGGGAGTCGTCGACGGGGGTGGCGAGGCCGGGGGTGGACCAGCCGCCGCCAGGCTGCGGAGAGGGAGATCGCGAGAGGGACATTGGATCAGCCGGGGTGCCGGGGATGGCAGGCAAGGGCTGGGCGAAGCCGGCGGCCTCGGCGAGGCCAGAGGTGGAGGCCGAGTTGTTGTCGTCCCTCAGCGGCGGAGGATGCAGGGTGCGGTTGGCGAAGAAGCCGGCCGCTGCATTGGGGGAGGGAGATGCTGAGGCGCGGCGGCGATGGCTCGACCCGCCCGCTGATGGTGAAGCCAGGACGAGGTGGAGGTGATGAGGACAAGGCCTCGAGGCGCTTGGTGACTTGCAGGAGTAAGCGCAGGCGCGGGAGGCAGACGACGCGCGTGGCTGACGGGAGGGCAGGGGGGGGGGGGGGCGGGGCGATGGGGAAAGGGCCGGTGTNNGGGGGGGGGGGGGGGGGGGTCGGAGCGATGGAGAAATGGCCGGTGTGGAGAGGATGTAAGACGATCGACGGGAGGGGCTGCAGGAAGACGGCGGGCGAGGGCGAGGGCGAGCAGGGTAGAAACAGAAGGGGAGTTGATGATGGGTGTTTGTTGATGGAGGGTAGGTCCTGCGCAGGCGACCGGGGACTTTCGGCGGAGGGTGGTGTGGGCGTGCGAGCTGGACGATGAAGATAAGTTCGTTGCGTTGGCCTGCAGCAAATTAGGACCCTGAAGCTAATTCCTGAGGCAGAGCAGATCTGCCGCAGATAACGTTTCGGAATGCCCTGGTGTCATGTCACGGCGATTCTTTAAAGGTATTATTAGCCCCCCCATGGCCGCGCAGACGCCTACACGCGCCAGAGCTAATCGGCGCAGAGTCTGCAGCGACGCACACAGCATATCCTCTGCTCCACCTGGCACGCGAATCTGTCTGCTGTGAGCTACCTGCAGTGGGCACACCCCCGTCAGACCCTGCGAGGAGCCGCGTCGGCAGAGACCAAGCCCAAAACATGGCGCCACGACGCTTGCAGGTAGTGCGACCGCAGTAGTGTCCGCCTGGCCGCTGCTGGCCGTCCCACCAGTCGGACGCGCACGCATCCTTCAGCTCAGGGGCAGATGAAGGAATGAGACGCAGCGAGGAGGACGTGCTTTATACGCAAACAAGAAGTGGCTTTGCCGAGGGGAGCATCAACCACCCAGGGGCGCTCTTCTGTCTGCGATCTTCCAAGCGCCCACGCCAGGCCCCCTCCCAAGCCCTGCGCAGCCGCCCACGCCGCCGCCGCCTTAACAGCCACACGCCATTGTCCACTCACGTCCCGCCATCGACTCTTGAGACAACCCCGGCCGGCTTCTGCCTTGCATTCTCATCCACTCACATCTCCCGTGCCAGATGCCTTTTTGTGGTCGCCCTAAGACTGGCCGCCCTGGCCGCCAATCAAGCCCCATGTGCCCCATGTCAAGGCCTCATCTCTCGCCCACGCTTGCCTCGACTGGGCCCCAGCAGCCCGGCATGTAGCCCTCTGCTGCAAGTCATCTCCCTTGACAATAGCGATGGGCCTCTAAACTTAGCCACCATGCACAACACATGCTGTTTCAGTCATCGGGTATCACCAAGACTGATCTCGTCTACTTCCTCGTACTGCTCGTCCTTCCTTCGTCCTCTTTCTCTGCAACAATTGTCTCTCATTCTGTCTTTCTTTCCCGGAAAAGTCTTTGCTTGCGTTGATCGCCTTTGCATATCCTTCACCTTCTTTTGCCTCATTTGTGTGTCCCATTGATCCCGCTTGACGCGTGTGGGTACACCTCGTCTTTTGCAACACCGTCTTCCCCTCCTACAGCCTCGTTGACGGCATGTCCGCCGCACGTAATGATAATGATAATGCCTCAACACTACCTTTCACCTACGCTCTACCCGGCAAAAACATCAAGCTCCCGCGAGACAATCCGCCCGCCAACCTCGCACCACCGCCACCTCGGTTGAAGCCCGCCGTGGCGCTGGGCATCTCTCTCCTCGACACCGACGTCTCGAGACATCCTGCTGGCAACCCAAAGCAGATCTTTCCTCCTCGACCCCCGTCCAACCCTTCAAATCCACGGACCGAGAGCACAGAGAGGAAGCGAAAGGGCCCCATCCCTGCACCACTCCATCTCGACAGGGACCTCTCGCCCTTTGACCGCTATGTTCCCATTACCCTGTCCATTCCTACCGATCCCGCCACGACCGCGACCGACACCCATCTCGGCCCACAGCAGCTGAGCCCGCCCAGCACCAACACCCCCGCCATCGTCGTCACCCCCACCGATGATGCTCATGACACGACCGACAGACACGCCAACCCCCGCAGGACCATCTACCCCGCCGGCAGACCACCGTCAAGCGTATACGTGCGGCCCGTGTCCACTTTTGCCAAACAAGCCGCTCCAAACGCGAATGACGTTCCACCGTTACCTGCACTGCCACGCTCCAAGACAGGCCCTCTGAGCGCGTCCTTCCAGTCACCTGACGACGACGACTCACCGGGCATCATCCCCTTCCAGAAGACCCCCAAAGCCCTCGCACGCCCACGGCAAAGGGCAAGCATAGAATCTGTCCTGCCAACACCTCGTCGATCCAAAGGCTGGTGGAATCTGATGCTCAGTCCCATCCTCTCAAGGTCAAACTCCGCCCGCTCCACCAAGTTCTCCCCCGTCTCAGCGGACGACGCACCGGAAGTCCCTGTCCTCAGACATGCTGCCCAAATCGATGGTGCGGCGAGGGGAGACCTCGACGCAGGTGATGCTGATGGAACTGCACTTCGTCCGCACTCCGCTGCTGCTCTGTCAACCTTCTACATGATTCCCACCGTGGGAGAGGCAGCACCCTACTATGACCATCTCAAAGACTTCAACACCCCCAAACTTCCAGACTTTGACCTCATCGGACCAGGTGATGCTGCCGAGAGGGACGCGGCTGCGTTGACACGACAGGGATCCAAGCACACAATGAATACGATGGGGTCGGCCTCTTCGCAACGTGAAGTGGGAAGCTCGCCAGAGCCCGACACAATACACGAAGAGAAGCCTGCTCCCATCTTTCTCGACGTCCGACATGCTCGATCCGAGAGCAAGCCTGATGGGACGCCACCCAAGTCCGCCCGTGCCGAGTTCTACGCTGCAGAAGAAAAGGACATCATGTCTCCTTCGCCCGTCGTGGCGCTTGCTTCCGCTGCCCACTTTCAGACTGCCCGCACAATTCAGCACAGGTCGGCCGAACCAGGCTCACCGCAGGCTCCAGTTCCCATGCCAGAGCCCAGGCACGCACCTGTCGTTATGCCTGAGGCAAGATCTCACAAGTCCACGCTTGCTAAGCTTACCGCAACTTCACCAAATTCCACTGGCACCAAGCCACCACCAATCCCGCCACCACCGTTCGAAATTCCCTGGAGAAGCGCGTCTCCTCCTTCCTCTAGGGCAACGTCTGCCCTTTCCCATCGTAGCACCGATGCACTGGCGCCTATGCCACCAGCCAAAGATCATGAGACCTCCGCCACGAGAGACCTCTCCCCCTCCAGTACAGCCGAACCTCGCTTCCAGGCAGGTGACAACAAAAGATTTGTTTCCACCCCGAGAACTGAAAAGACCCCCTCTGGGCCAGGCCTCGTCTCCAGAGCCATGAAGAGCGAGTTCATGAACACCCACTACAAGTCGCCACCACGAGCACTCACTACAGGTCCACCTCGCAGCAAGTGGCGCACGCAGAAAGCTTTTGTCATGATGCTCACCGCCGGTGTCTCAGCCGCAATCCTTCTCATCGTGCTGCTTGCTCTTTTCGTCGCCCAGCCTCATTCCGATATCCCGGTCGAATCGCAATGGTTGAATCTCTCAGCTTTCCCAGCACTACCGACGGGCATTGCCACAATCTCACAACCCAATCTTGCCTTGTCAAGATCGACTTGTGTCAAACAAACCAGCTTGTGGAGCTGTGCCCTTCCGCAAGCTCAACAGGCCGAAAACATCCCCGTCGGGGCTCAGATGCCTAACTTCAGAGTCGAGATTCGCTTCAGGAATGGGACGCTTCCATCCAATCTAACTATCCCGTTAAACTCGACCACATCCCGTCGCTCGTATCCTGGCTCAGCGGCCGCGGTGGTACAGAATCGCTACCGGCGGGACTTGTTCTCCTCTCTACTCTACACCTCTTCACCACCAGCACCATCTCTAGAGGATCAGATATTCCTTGGAAATACTACAGACAATATCACTGCACAAAATTTTGCCGGAGAGGAGACTCCCTTTTACATCTCTCTTCTACCCACCATCGTGCCCACACTTCTCGCTTCCGCAGCCGACAACCAAAAGCGCTCGTTGCCACCCAACGATACACCTTCAATTCCATCCGCAGCACTCTCATCCAATGGTTCCGCCTCGACTGGCAACCTGTATCCGTTCCCTAAAGCGCAACAACTGAGGCTCTACGACAGAGGCCTCCCATCGGAACATTATGGATTCTACACCTACTTCGACCGCTCCATCCTCTACAAACTACCCTCGGCCATTCAAAGCGCCGACGAGGCCAGCACTCTAAGCAGCAACGAAAGCTTCACAGACACTGGCGGCGCAGCACTGGGCACGGCGAACGCGCTCTGCACCTTCTCACAAACCCGCCTGCTCGTCCGCATTTGGACCAACTCAGCCACCAAGCGCTCCATGCTTGTCCCTCCCGCCCAACCTATAGCCAACTCGAGCGCCGCCAGCTTCGGTGCCACAAACGCTACCGCCTCGGCGTACGATTTCTCAAGGCCAGGTTCTTTTCCTTTGCCGATGACCGTTACACTCGACCGTCACGGTGGTGACGGAGAGCACAAGGGCGTGTACTGCCACGGCGTCGACGCAGACGGCAATGTGGAGAAGGATGCAAAGGCGCTGATCGAAGAAAACCGCGCAGTGGGAGGCACGCTGCTGAGCCCTGCGAACGGGCCGTTCAGCGGCGCGGTGTGGGACGGCGCGCAGGGAATTGACGGCGGTACTGGGGGCTGTGCGTGTGGATGGGAGAATTGGGAGTAGCATGCTCCTTTTCAATCGAATCAGCACAGCACGGGAATTGTGGTCTCAGCATGTCATGAAAGATACGATAAAATCACGTAGCATAGCGAATCTTGGTCACCTGACAACTCTTTGCACGAGTCAGCCTTCACCTCGCCAGGATCCACTTTGACGCAGCCTGCAGGCAACAACCCAGCCACCCCGTTTTCTGTCTCCCTCTGCGCACGGACGAAAAGTGGGTAGCGCCGCTAAAAGTTGGCAGCAAGGGGGTCCGGCCCGCCCCTCCGGTTCCATATGAGTCATCGTGATCATCAAGGTCACGCGGTGGGAACAGAGCAGTGTAGAATCAGGTCACGTTGGGGGTCTGGACCGCGGCGGCGAGCCGGTCGGAAGGAATCTGGCACACGCAGTGAGGGTCCGGGGCCAGCACTTGAGAAATTTTGAGATTCGGTGCTGTACAGTGCGATGATGTAGATGTGTGATAACCTCACGGATCACTCTTCCGCAGCCGCCGCCGCCTTCCTTCTCTCGCAGCCATTTCGCCCGTCCGCCAGATCTCCCTCTCGCGTTTGCTCATGGTTTGTCGACGCCAGGCACGTAGTTCTGCTGCTGGAACAGGTATCCTCGCACCTTGCTCTCCTTGAGTAGCTCGAGGTAGCGGTCGCGCAGGGTCTTGCAGTTCTCGAGGTGGTTGACGCCCTCGCGGCGGTAGCACTTGCCCATCTCGTCGCGCACGAGGCGGGCCATCATGCTGCGCACCCATTGCTCGCGCAGGATGCTGTCTTGTGCGCGTTTGAGGGCTAAGGTGTCTGTGGCGGGACAAAAGTGCTCGTGTTAGCTTCTTTTGTGTTGTGGGATGTGTGGAGCGGTGGGAGTGGAGAGAGAGAGAGAGAGGCTCGTACCATCGTAGTCTATGCCGTCGAATGTGGGTGGCCTGAAGGGTAAGGTGTCAGTAAGCTGGCGCGATAAGCGTCACAGAGGCGAGCTTACACTGTAGGCTTGCGCGCCTTGAAGGCTTCACTTTCGGGGATGGGCATGGTGCCCGGGATGCAATGGTGGTGTAGCTTCACTTGTCGGCGTGGCGGAGGCGCGGGCGGCCGGCCTGGGTTGTCAGATTCCTTGGGATGAGCCGCGTGCTTCGAGGATGCCACAGGAGCTCTTCGAGAGCAAAGTTGAGGGGGAAACAACGAGCGGTTCTCAAGGCGCTCCGGCTTCCAAGTCGGGGCTGAAGCTCGATTGCGGCCTCAGGCTGCCCAAACCGGCCCGCCAAGCGTGGAGCTAACAGCGGAATTCCGCATCCGGCGGCGGAACTTCGTTTGGGGGACTCAGACGATTCTGCCCTTTATAGTCGCGTATTGTGCTACCAGACATGCCGGTGGAGCTGTAGCCGGCTGAGCTGACCGTTCAACTTGCATTTTTGGCCCGGCTATCACCTGGACGGTGTGTGGTTCGGTCCTGTCTTCTGCATAGCTCCACCAGCTCCAGCCGTTCCAGCACTCTCTGATGCCCACCAATAATGCCAATGCGCCACCGCCACTCTTCTGGACGCACCCCCAGAACAGTATCGCCTCCAGGTACGAGCTTCTTGAGTCTTGTTTTTCTTTCTGCCTCGCGAACCTCGATCACCGCTTGGAGATCCGCAGCGGCCTGCTTGCAACATGCGCAAGTATCATGGATGCTGTGCGACCGATATGGATGAGCTTGAGGTCTGCATGACGTACTGCTAAATCCTTTGGGGGGCATTGTGGCGTCGGGGCACAATAACAGAGGCGTGGACTCAAAGATTGTGTGTCCACATGCATATATGTAGAGAGCGTGGAGACACATTATGTGGCTGCAGAATATATTGTAGCTTTAAAGGTGATATGGAAGCTATGAAGAGAGAATGCATCATTTAATGGTCAGGCTGTTGGTGGCAACCTTTGTTCTCTCCGACTCTTTCATGCCTTCTCCAGATTCTTTCACTGCCGGAGAGCTTTTCGGTGCTTCAACTCATATTTGGAAATCTTCAACTCACTCACATATAGTTCCTGTCTCCTTTTTTTTGGACAGTGGGTCTGAGAATGCAATGCCGCATTGTCTTACTAAAAATTGAAAATGTTCAGCATTTCTCACTACCCAAAAAAAAAAAAAAAAAGAAAAAGAAAAAGGGGGGGGGGGCTGGGTGGCGATTTCATCCGACTCCTTTTCTCTCAAAAACTTACTGGGAGAGGCGCTCTCGGTTGCGGTTGAGACAGGGTTGACCACGGTGATACCCGCACCTGACTCGACCTGCAGGTGCTACCAGGCCCTCGGGCTCTCGACCAGCGCCCCGGGTTTTCACTTACAGTTGTCAAAAAAAAAAACTTATTATTATTAAATTATTCTTGGATTATAGCAAGATATTCTATTACTGCTGCTCGATCATCATGCCTGCTGTGGGTTGTGAGTGAGGATGGCGCAAATTCGAAGATCGGGAGACAATTCACGCGACTGATGATGATCTTCACCACTGAAACGCGTGGATTTTCCTGAATCGCGCCACTTTCGCGCTGAAGTTCCATACTGTTGGGACCTCTGCCACGTTTCAGCATGGGTGATCCCTTTTCATCTCCCCCTGCACACTTTCCTCCTTTTTGATTTCCACAATTCCGCCACTTCCTTCTCTTTGTTGCTCCTTCTGCAGCAAACCCAATCTACCTTATACAACGAGTCCCAACACTACTTCAACTGCTGATCACTGAACGTTCAACGCACAGCATGGCCCCCTTCAACCCTGCCGATCCGGTCCCCGACGGCTGCCGCTGCTTCAGCTGCCTTGAGCCGATCACTAGCTGGAACGAAGCCATTCCCGCCTGCGATTCTACCAACCCCACTCCCCATGGCTGGCACTACAGCTGTGCTCGTGAGCGTATGGAGTACTTGGCCCGTTCCAAGACCACCGACGGCTTCGGGCGCCTTCACTGCTGCGATGACAACTATCTGCCGCCTCAATCTGTCCAGAAGGCCAAACTTCAGCTCAGCCTCGAAGATCTGGCAAAGTATGAGGTGAAGGAAGTTGAGTTTGCCACACCTCCCAGAAACCGTCTCTACTGCTTTAGCTGCAGCCGGTTCCTCTTCACGACCGACATCATTGATGGCATTGGCACCTGCCCCGCCTGCAACACCCAGACTTGCAAAGGTTGCGCAATGCTCGTGCACGAAGGCGAATGCACTGGCTTCAAGGACGAGCTGGAGCTTCACAAGCTGGCCGAAGCGGAGGGTTGGAAGTCGTGTCCAGGTTGCGGCGTGATCTCGAACAAGACTGCAGGCTGCAACCACATGATGTGAGTATTTGTATTTGCATGACGCATGCAAAGCTGACAATTACGAGGTGCGCTTGCGGAAAGCACTGGTGTTTTCTCTGCCGCAGGACCTGGAAGCAATGTGGCTGTGCACTCGGAGGACTTGTCATGGACGACGATGACGATGACGAGGAAGAGCGCCGCGAGCAATTCGAAATTGCCAAACGCAGGATGATCTACTATCTGACTCACGCCCTGGCCATACGTGCCGGAGAGCCTTTTGCCAACTGGGCCAAAGAAGACAACCACGACCTCCAGCTTATTTTCATGTCTGCTAATCTCAACCCCATGGGTCTGCGGGCTGAAGAATTTGGGCTCCACCTCTTCGATTCGGATGCGGCCGAGTGGCTCAATCTCATCACGCAGCTTCCGGCTGACATGCAGCAAATTCACTGGGAACGTCTGTGTGAACAAGCTCAAGCTACGTGGACAGCTCTTTCTGACATGTCGCGCGAGAATGTGGAAATTCGCCGTCAGATTGAGGGCCGCCGCGGACTGCCGGCTGTGCACCTTCAGCTCCCCAACACCTACAAGGCTTACTGCGACTTTGTCTACACCAAGCGCCTCATCATCACTGGCGAGAGCAACACCGACCTTGTGGACCGCATCGAGTTCCAACGCTACGGGCAGTGGGGTCCTCGCCAGACTCCGACCGCCGCTCAGCAAGCCCTTGCCCGCCAACAGCATCATCAACAGTCGCGCTACTATCGCGGGATCCGCTACGGTGCCGGCAACTACACTGACGCCGAGTTGCTTGGGTTGATGCAGACCAGCCACCTGATTGACAATTTTGTCCTCTCCGGTCGCGCGCGCGGCCGTGAGGTAGACACTCCACAGCGCATCGGTGCCCACTTCCACGCCTGGACCCCATCGGTTGTGACCAGTGTCATGGAGGTCTGTGCCTTCTGCCATGCTCCCATGGTCTTCTCAAAGGCCGTGTGCACCATGTGCGAGACTGACGCAATCTGCACGTTGTGCGCCGTGACCGAGCGCAAGACCCCTGAATTGACTCCAGCCGACTACCTTTATGACCAGGGACCTGTGCTCTGAGCGGACCATTTCGAGTGTCCGTCTCTTCTAAGACTGTCGACTGGCAGATGAGCAGCCGCGCTTGACTTATTTCCCTGTGTCTTTCTTTCTTTCTTTCTTTCTTTTTGTATCATGTCCATTGGCACCTTGGTTGATAGTGTGGAGGCGGGGACACGACGAGAGAATTACCAGGCAAGCCATTGGACACAAGCGGGAGTCATTTGACGGGAGACTTGCACGCTCACACAGACTCTGACACAATGTCCACGGAGACATGACCTTTTCACACTTTGTAGCTTGAGATCTACATAATAACGCAGCACCATAAAACCCACAGACCCCTAGGGGGCTTCGGAAAAGGAGATGCCAATGCTTTCTTCCCCGCCTCACGTCATCCTCCTCCTCGACTTTCCTCCCCTCCCCACCACCTCCTTTCCCTATTCCACCTTTGCGCTGGCCGGAGAAGTGGAGACCGGTCGCGTGCACTCTTTGCCTCCAACAGCTATGCCATACCCCTTCACGCTGCCTACCACCTCACACCTCGACTTGGCCAGCTGTCTGAGCAGCTCAAGCCACCCTTCACTGCCTATCGCAGCCACCACACAGCGCAACGGCCTTCGCAATGCACTCAAATCCCACAAGCGCCTACCTCCAGCTGCACGCGCTTCGGACCTCATAAGCGTTCTGTCTTCCCTGACGTCCTACCTTCCCTACATCCATACCCTTGCCCTTGCCCTCGACCAGCGCCTCCCCAATGGCGAGCACATCCAAGTCGCCCTCACTGCGCCGCTCCTCGCAGAATGGCGACCCACTCTGTCCGCCTCGCCGCCTGGCCTGTCCCTCCCTTCGCGCACAAAGATTGGCTCCTTGCAAGCCGACCTCCTCTTCACTCTTCTTGCTCTCGCCCAGACCTACTACCTCCTTGCCCGCTCGAGTCTGCAGTCGCTTCACGCAGCCCACACCAGCAGATTGCCGCCCACCACCGAGCAGCAGACGACAGCTATATCTGCAGCCATGAAGTACTACCTACAAGCTCAATCCATATTTGCATATGCCGCGAGCCTTCCCGCGGCCGCCAACACCTCTTCCGCCGGCGCACCAAACCTTCCCGCAGACATCCAACCGGCCACCCTCGACGCCCTGGCGTACCTCTCGCTTGCCGAAGCGACCCTGCTCTCTACCGCTGCCCAGGACCCATACCCGCTGCTGGCGGCGACAGCTGTCAACCCTCACGACAGAGAGTGGATGGTCGCTGCGCCTGCCATCCCCAAAGTCCGCGCACACCTCTTCGCCCGCTTGTGCGTCGCCGCCGCCGACCACGCCCAGCACGCCCTCGCCGCCGTCGGCCCCGCCACCACAACCTCTACCCACCTCGACGACGCCCTCGCCCAGTACTGCGCCATGCTCGCCCGCAGCTGCCGCGCCCGCGCCGCCCGCTTCCTCGGCGTCGACGCCGACGCCCAAGGCCGCACCGGCGAGGCCATCGGCTGGCTCCTCGGCGCACTCGGCCTGCTGCAGCCCCACGCCGCGGCACCCGACGACGCAGCTGCCCCGTCCACCGCGTCGCCGCTCGCCCGCCTGCGCGGCTCGTGGACGGCGTCCCGCACCGCGCGCCGCGAGGACAAGGCGCTCGCGCGCGACGGCGAGTGGGGCGCCCAGTCGCCCCTGCGCGAGGAGCTGCGCGTGTGCCAGCTGCTGCGTGCCAAGTGGGAGCATAGCAATGACACCGTTGGCGTGCAGCGTGTCGAGGAGCCACGCGCGCTGATGGCGTCGCTGCCGACGGGCCGCGAGTGGCATACGCCCGAGACCTGGGCGCCGGCGGGGCTTGGAGCAGATGTGCTGGGGAGGGTGCGGGCGCCGGCGCCGGCCAGGACGGGGCTCGATCGAGGGGAGGAGAGTAGTGGTGATGAGGTGGAAGGGGCAGCATTTGGAGCAACACCGGGTGCCTGGCCTGGTGGCGGGGGTGAGGAGAGGGTGGAGAGTCGCGCAGCATACTACTAGTTGCTTTGGTCCGAGTCACAGTTGAAGAGCAAAATGATAGCGCTTCCCATAATCGGATGTTCAAATCGGATGTTCAAGAAGGTTAGGTATCGCTAGTTTATACAGCCTATCTACTCACAATCTCATGCTACCACCATCGACATTTCCCCTGCAGCAAAACAGCCGGCAACCTCAGAACCCGGTGTAGTCCTCCTGGTAACTGATCTTGCGCATCTCGCCCAATCTCCGCCGCGCCGCCGCCAGCCCGTTCTCCAGCTGCAGAATCTCGACCTGCTGCTCCATCTCCCGCACCTTGAACTCGTGCGCATTCATCTTGCCGTAGTCCTCGGCACCCTCCTCGGCGCGCCCCTTCTCCGCGATGATGTCCTGCACGCGGCGCACGAGCGAGCGGCACGCCGTCGTGACCGCTCGGCTGGCGCCCTCGAGACGCTCCTGCGTCTTGGACGCAAAGGCGGCCTTGACGCGCGACGCGGCGACGAGCTGCGCCGTCGAGGCCGCGACGTCGTTGGACGCGACGATGAGCTGCTCGGGCGAGTTGCGCTGCGCGATGACGCCGTCGGCCGTCTCGATGAGCGTGTTGGTCGACGTCGCGACCGCCTTGGCCGCGGAGATGAGGCCCTCGGTCCAGCGGTTGTTCTTCTTGTAGAAGGCGGCGCGGCTCATGGACGTGCCGCGGCCGGCGTTGACGATTTCGGCCTGCGATGCCGTCGCGGCCTTGATGAGCTGCGCGATGGCGTTGGTCACCGCGATTGCGGCTTCGAGGATCGAGTCATGGATGCGCAGCTCGTAGGTGCTGTAGCTGTCGCGGGATTTGTTCATCAGCTTCGTGAGGCGCTCCGTCGCCGCTTCGATGGCTTTGGCGGCGTTGAGCATTTCATTGTCGACGAGGTCGCCGAGATCGCCGGTCGCATTCTTGAGATTCGACTTGGGCGCAAAAGCGTCAGCCAGCTTGGAAAGCTTCTGCAGGTTCAGCTGTACCTCCATGTTGCAGTTCATAACGACTTCGGTCTTCTGCATATCTTCCAGCCCGTCCAGGCGGAAGGACTGGAGGCCGCGGAAGAAGTTGACTGTTGACTGTGCAGACTGACGCGCTCCGTTGACGAGCTGGTCAGCACGCTTCTCGTCAGATGCAAAACGCGTGAGACCCTTTGTGTTGCTAAGAACATCGGCAATGGACCCAGCAAAGGTGTTGACGGTGCGGATTATCTCTGCGTGTGTGCTGTTCGGTCCGTCTGCGATGAAATTGTTGAAAGCCGTGGAGAACTCCATGGCGGAGGAGGCCGCCTTTTCAATCTGGGAGAGAACGTATGCACCAGAGGCGTTCTGGTTACCGGCTTGCATGGTAGAATCGAGCTCGTAGAGTGCATCGTCGACTCGCTGAACGCCGCTTTGCAAGACAGAGTCGATTATGTCACCAATCTTGCGAATGTTGGCCAAAAGCATGCCATCAATCTCGCCATTCAATGCATTGTCGACGTCGCCCTGGCCATGCTTCAGTTCTTCCATTTCAACAAGGGTCTGGTCCATGCCAGCTTTCAAGATCTCGATTTCGTCTTCCTTTTCACGCAGTAACCTCTCGAGATCTGAGTCGCCTTCGCTGTACTTGTTCCGGACGTCTTCCAGTGCACGGGTCTTGTTACGCAATGCTTCCTCGAGATCAGCAATCTCACGATTGTGTCGCGACAGCATGGCTGACAGCTCAGTGCCTTTGGAGCGGTCGTTCTGGTCTGCACGATCCAAAGCCATGCGGAGCTCACGCTTGAGTTTTTCAAGCTCTTCACGATGTCCTCCCGTACTACGGTCCTTATCGTGAAGAGCTCTGTCGCGTTCGCGTATCATGTCTGCGAGCTCCAAGTTCTTGGTCTTGACCTCGCGCTCAAGCTTCTCCTTCTTGTCGATGGCTTCTTGGGCAGAGGCCGCTTTCAGTTGGACACCCTTGAACTTCTGCAGAAGCTCGAGGTGCTCGTGCCTCAGCTGCGAGTAGAGTTTGGCCAAAGCCTCGTACTTGCTCCGCCACGTGTTGATTTGCTCTTGCAGCGCACGGATCTGCTCGTCCTTGGATGCAGTCTGTTGGCCAAAGTTGCTCTGAAGCTGCTGCAGCTCCGCCTCCAGCGCCTTCATTCTGCGGTCGTATTGCTCGAGCATCAGCTGATCGCGCTCATACTGTGCGCGCGCGTTGAGGTTCTCCCTCTCCAGCTCTGCCATGCGCCCCTGCGTTTGCTGGGCGTACTGGTCTCGCATAAGCTGCTCCTGTGCAAGTCGCTGCTGCTCAGCCTGTTGCCTCTGTTGGTTTTCAAAATCTTGCTGCGCCTGTTGTTGCTGTTGCTGCTGGAGACGCTGGGCTTCTTCCCACTGCTGCTGCAGACGCCGCTGCTCAGCCTCATACTCATTTTGCCGCTCTTGTTGCTCATTCTTCCAGAACTCATTGATTGGCTCTGGGTCCGGCGCTGCCGTGGCAGTAGGAGTGTGATTGTTCTCGATCTCGCGGGGCCTTGCTGGGAGTGCAGGCTTCTCCTCGTCATCTTCGGAGAGAACATTCGGAGGATCTTGCGGGAGCTTGGGAATGGTGATGAGGCCGGTGAGGTACCGCAGGTTGGAGCATTCGTAGTAAAACTTGGTCAGGCGATAGTGCTGACTGTCGTACCGTCCGCGCAGTGGCGACAGGGCCTCGTCATCGCCGAGAGCTGAAGGATGGGTTCGTCAACATTGCGCCAGGGTCAAGGGATGGTAGTCTTCTTACTTGTATGCATAGCGCGTAGCATGCTGGTGATGAACTTGTAGATACCGTAGCTCTCGTGAACCATCGGTACAAGAGCCGAGATGCGGCATTCATTGTTCACGGAGTTGCGAAAGTGCGAAAAGATGAGCTTCTGGAAGCCGTCGATCTCGTCCTGAAGGTTCATGAGGTCGGTGATTGTCTCGTAGCCTTCGTTGGGGTCATTGATAGATTTCAAGCTGATATACTCTTCGTATTCGAATGTTCCGTTGAACTCGGTATGGTTTCGGTGGAAGGCGAGCTTGGACAACAAGAGGCGAATGTACTCGCGTATCAGCGGGCCATAACCTTCACCACTGTCAGCTTGCCAGATTTCCTCATGGAACTCTATTTACTTACCTCGCATGCCCTCTCCAGAGCCGGCGCCTCTCGACAAACTCTCAAGCCATTGTACATGTGCTTGCGCCTCTTTGAGTGCAATTGGATGGCCCTCCTGGAGGACCTTGTGGACTGTAATCAGGGCTTTGAATGTCTGCACTTCATCCGCCAAGATGGGCTGCCTGTTCGCAAGGGTTAGCGGACGGAAGGTATAACTGTGGCCAGACTGAAGCTAAACATACACCTTCATGCCAGCCCAAAAGGACTGAGATGACTTGTGGTCATGTGTGTAGATGATGCAAGCGCGGACATGCTTCCCTGTTGACTTGTGAGCATGACTGCTCTAAGGCAAACTGGAGGGAGAGTTGAGTGTGTACGTTTGGGTGCTGCTTCGTCTGCCGGCGCATATTAGCTGGTGTGCCAATTGGATGGTGAGCGGTGGTGGAGGCCGTACCTGTGCTGCATGCTTTCCGGATGTTGACGGAGAGCTCCTGCTCCGTCCTTTGCAGGTCATGTCAGCTTCACAGGGAATTGCGCATATCAGTTGTTCCAAGGAGGCCACATACTTGCTGAGATTAACGTTGCGACTTGGTTGTGCCGTCAGGTACGCGCCGGTCATGGTGCCGGGAGATCGCTGTGCTGCAGCTATTGAAAGCTGAGCTCAAACAAAAGAGTGAGATACAGCCCAAGC
Organism: Carpinus fangiana; assembly: GCA_006937295.1. Taxonomy (NCBI): domain Eukaryota; kingdom Viridiplantae; phylum Streptophyta; class Magnoliopsida; order Fagales; family Betulaceae; genus Carpinus; species Carpinus fangiana. The sequence goes on from VIBQ01000016.1 coordinate 1,188,094, forward strand.
ACCAGCGCACGTCTTGCTGCCCAATATGATGACAGGGTGTAGGCAGATGCTATTGTCGAAGCTGCAAGGTCTGGGCGCGGCCGCGTGGTCCATCGACAGGATGGCATACGTAATTCTTGCAGGGTAGCCATGTGTAATCGTCATTGTCTACCATGCGCCTCCAATACTATGCCGGAAACGAAGGATGCCACACGGTATTCGCTGCATGTTTATTACTATTAGAGGGATGTCTATAGGGAACTTCCCTCTGGCTACTCTCTCTGGAAACTACACACCAGCATTTCGACAGAGTTGCGTACGGACACTCTGTCCACGACGTCCAGCTCAATGCCGCTCTAGGTTGTCTATGTGGGCTTAGTAGATGGACAGATCTCGAGTATCATTTTGCAATTTGAGAGATCAAGACAAGACAAGATATGAGCTGATAGAATAATATGCCGCTGTGGTACCCCAAGTGCTCTCAGAGAAAGATATTGGTTTCTTATCAACTCAAGTTTCCTCATGCATCATCATTCTCTGCATCATCATTCTCTGCATCATCATTCTCTGCATCATCATTCTCTGCATCATCATCCTCTGCATCATCATCATCATCCTCTGCATCATCCTCTGCATCATCCTTCTCTGCATCATCATCATCATCATCATCATCATCATCATCATCGTCATCATCGATCAATGAGCGCTTACGCTTCCTCTTGCCTGTCCCCGCCTCTGCCGAAGCGGGGAGCACCCGGTCAGATGCTCTTAAAGTATCTGGGTGATTGAATCTCCGTTTGGAAACTAAGGTGTCGTTGATAGCCAGCTCATCTTCGGAACTTTCAGGATGCTGTGCATCTTCCTCTACACGCCGCTTTTGCACAGCTCTATCGCTTTCTGGTGAGACTGATAGCGTCGCTCTCTTATTTGCTGCAGCCACCAAGGCCTCACGCGCATCCCGTGCGAAGTCGCGAGCATTTCGAAAGGCTGCAATGCCCCGTTGGAACTCTTCGAGATTGTCAGTCATGGCGTAGGTATGGACTTTGATCATGTAAGTGTGAAGAAGCTGGCCGGAGTCTTCGGGAGTTGCCAAATGCATGGCGTATATGGCTAAAGAGCCCGCTCCAAAGCCAGCTGTGTAAGTCGCACACAAAACATAAGCATTCTGGTCTACTGCCGTCTGGGGTTCAATGTACTTCCGTAGCGAATGTACCGCGCGTGCCCCGAGTGCACCTGCGTAGCACGCCTGGCGACCGCACACACGCAAGTTCCCACATGGACCCTTGACCTCTGCGAAGAAAGTTGGAAGCACCGGAAGCGAGAGAGTGGTGGACGGCACGATATGTCCACTGAGGGAATCTCTGAGTTTTGTGTCGAGCAAATCAGGGCGTACGCCATCATAGAAATCCGGCTGGGCTGTGGGGAACTCATCAGAAAGTGAAGTCAAGTTGTTGAAGAGAACACCATGTCCGCTTCGGATCTCACTATCGCCTATGATGACCGGGAAGGAGATGGTCATCACCTCCATCTCGGTCTCTGCGGCCAGGTCTCTCTCCCTGAATCTTTCAAAGACTTTCTGAGTCGATGGCGGCGAGGATCTACGTTCTCTCAGCTTCTTCTTGATGTCGCCCATGTTCAGTGGTTCCACAATCTTGACAGAGCCATAGAGAAATATCTTCTTGTCGGCGAGTTTCTGCGCGAAAGCTGGCCCGTATGCTGAAGTCTTCCGGCCGCTCGGAGAAAGAGAAGTTTCGTTTGGCGTCGACGAGGGTGATGGTTGCCTGGACAGTTGCTGAAGCCGGTTCGCCATGCTAGACTTTGGGCCTCTGTACTAATCTGCATTAGTTGCTGCTGGTTCGACACATTCACAAGTCCGACTCACTCCTACAAGATATTGAAGGTCAGGACCGCCGTGCCTGGCGAAGCGCTTAAGAGATATGATAGTAGCATCTGAGAGAGGCATGTTGGGAGGTCCTGAAGGGGAAGCAGGCGCTTGCCTGTCGCGTTTGTCAAACTCATCCAGTACACGAGAGTCCAATGGGCGGCGGGAGAGCCTGTCGAAGTAACAGCGTGCGTCTCCTGTTGCGTTGGACATCCTGAGAGTGTCTGCTGTGAGGCGGATTCAGACACATCTCGACCAAGTGTACTCTGCATGAGTCGACTGATGGATCAGGGCATGTTGAGGGCTGTTTTCTCGCGAGAGTGTTTCTGGCGCCACCGTGCTGCTTCCGCATTCCGCAGCAATATCGACCAAACACCCACGTGGCCTTCGCGTTTGTACATTCCTGGACGCGACCACCACTACGGAGTTTACGCCCAAGGGACCAAGCCAGATATCTGCTATCCTGCAACATGGCCGTCCGATCGGTGGCTTTGGTGCCCTCACTCATGCCTCGGCGAAACATGGCACAGCTGGTAAGTGTTGTCGCCGTGTAAACCGCACCTCATCGTTGACAGCGCGGCAGGATATACGTTTCGGCAAAGGCGATAGGTATCGTCTTGTGAAACCCCTGGGTGCGGGAGGGCACGGTCGCGTTTACCGAGGTAATATGCGTTCAAGTAGTTGGTTGCTATTGACTGATGCCGACCTAGCCAGAGATCTCCATTCGGGGGAAGACATTGCAGTCAAATTGGAGCATACATCTGCCGACCCAAGTTTTCTCGAACGAGAATTGGAAGCTTATGAAAAAGTACGTGGGCACGGGATTCCGAGAGTGTTCTGGTACCATGAACAAGATGATTACCGCGTCATGGCCATGGAACTGCTTGGGCCGAGCCTACAGGACCTCTTCAGATATTGCGAGAGAACTTTCAGCGTAAAGACTGTCCTTCTCCTGGCTGACAAGCTCCTGGGCAATTTACAGCACGTTCATTCAAAAGGACTGTTACATCGCGATGTCAAGCCGGAAAACTTCCTGATGGGTACCCAAAAGAACGGTAATGCTGTCTATACAATCGATCTTGGGCTACATGCGACATCCACGGGGAAAAGCATGGGCTTCATCGGCACTTCTCGCTATGCAAGCAGGAACGGCCATGCCGGTGACGGTGCGTGGACGCCCAGACTCTGCAGTACGGACAGGCGGCTGACCATGATTTAGCACAAGATGATTGGGACGACCACGAGTCGCTCAGCTACATGCTGCTCTACTTTCTCTGTGGCAGTCTACCGTGGCAAGGCCTGAAAGCAGCATCCGACATAGGAGCAAACGAGCTGATCTGGGCCATGAAGCGCGACACAACGGCGCAGGAGTTGTGCAAGAGCTTACAGGAGGGCATCGTTCGAGATACCTTTGTGCAATACGTGACATATATCCGAGAACGCAAGTCCTCCAAACCCAGCTGCGCATTGCTGCGGCGGAACTTTCAGAAGCTGTTCAGCCGTATGGGATACAAATACGACAATCTATACGACTGGACCATCAAACGGTACTCTGAATTATACCAACATACAAGCGCATGTCGTAGGACCTCCGACACCAGTCGGACAAGGGCAAAGCAAGCCCGTGCAGCAATTGCCACTACCGGAGGGGGAGGGCAGAAAAGTGATAGTGAGCGATTGCGGGCTTCCACATGATTGTCTCCACGTTCTGGACCGTTGTGTGCGTTGCCGGTGCGGAAGTGGGAGAGACAACTCGTTGATGCCATGTGTTGGCTTGAGTCCCTGAATCGAGCGCATGGAGATGTTCGCCCATCCAACATTATGCTCGACAAGTGGGAAAACATCAAGCTTGGAGACTTTGACACCGTCTGTGAGATTGGCCAACCATCTGAGGCAGCTTCTGTGCCGTACTGCTATGTGGACAAGAAGTTTCAACCTCTGCCCGGTGGCCCTCAGAGCGAACAATTTGCATACGGAAGCGTCGTCTACTTCATCGAGCGCCAGCACCCACCGTTTCATGGTATTCCCGACACGGAAGTCGTTCGCCATGTTCAAGATCGCAACATGCCTGCGACAAATGATATCCCTGAACTCGATAGCATCATCCAGCGCTGTTGGGGCATGTCGTTCGCGTCGCTCACGGACCTGAAGGCGGACGTGGTTCAAGTTTGTGGTTCCAAAATCCTACCACAAGAGAGCTTTCAAGAACACTCGATGAGCGAGTTGCTCGAATCTACACACAACTTCCCGGACAAGGTCCAAGCGTTTCGTAATGCATCACAGGAGAGCCACGGCAAAGACTTGTCTTGATAGTAAAGTTTCCAGCAGTCTAGACAGTATCATGATCTGCGTACATGTACTTAGGTTTTATCTGTTTCCAACCTACATGCACAAACGTCACTGAACTATTTGTGCGTTAGAGCCTGATGTGCCCCTCCATCTCCGAACGGTCCTCGGAAGACGAAGGACTTTTTCGTCGTTCGTAGGCACGCCAACGTCAGACCATCCGGCCGACCTGGTCGGGTACAAGGAGGGTGGCAGTGCCAGGCGGGTCCATGTGGGACTGCTCAGCATCAGATGCCTCGCGACGAACAAGGTCGGCCGCATTTGGATTGTCAACCTCGTACTCCAAACCTCGGACGATCTTGTAGAACAAAACCGCGACCAGAGTACCAAGAAACGGCCCTACCCAGTAGATCCAGTGATAGCCCGGGAAGTGAGGTGTGACAACGGCAGGGCCAAATGAACGTGCCGGGTTCAGAGAGCCGCCAGTGAATGCGACGCCGGCAAGTTCTGCAATGAGAAGAGCTAGGCCGATGCCAACAGGCGCGATGAATGTAGCCTTGTTCTTCTCAACGGCAAGCATAAAGATGACAAACACCAGCTCGGCTGTAAGGAAGACCTCGATGAAGAGGCCACGAACAACAGAAGTGCCGCTGGACAGCGTTGTGTTTACACCCAAAGAACCTGGAAACAGACCGGAAACAAGAGCTGCAGCAGCAATACTGCCGACAATCTGGGCACTCCAGGCGACGAGCATGCGCTTCCAGGTAATTCCGCCGACCATAGCGAGCCCGAGGGATACCTGATGCCGTCAATAAATCGCCTGCGCAACAAGAAGACAGATCAAACTTACGGCTGGATTAAACATACCCCCAGTGATGCGGAAGAATGCCCAGACATTAACCATTAATGATATCCCAAAGCATAACGAGATATACAGCAAGGATGCGGGATTTGGGCGTGCATCTGGCCCGCTGTCTCTGGCCACGGCTATATTTGCCACCTCAGTACCAGCAAACGCGAAGAACAGGAACAGGAACGTTCCCACAAATTCCCCAATCCATGTCACAATGGTGCCTCGAAAGGCGACAGGAACAAAGTGAAGATATGGTTTTTTCCTCTGATACTTCATGCCTGGAACGTTGAGGCCGTTCGCAGGGGTGTTCATGTTCATCTTCATGCCCGAGATTTGGTGCATGGCAGTGTCGGCCATAGTATGATTTGAAAAGGCAAAATGCCTTCCGTGAACACCACCAGAATCCACGATACCAAGCCTGCGCATCGCATGGATTGACATCCTGACCCGTCTAGGTTGATTTTAGGTTCTAGGAGCGAAGAGATTGGTTGCTAGGAATGTGATGAGTTCCGAGGGAAGAATACTTTAAGAGGATGAGGTCGTTGGGATTGATGAGTGCCGACGCACAGAAAGGCGTGAACAAAGGTAGGGGCAGCAACTGCACGATACACGTGTCTGGTAGGCGCGGACACGAATGCTCGGAAAGTGTGATCCACAGCACTAGATGGTAGGGACGAGTGATTCATTTGAGCAGCCACGACAGAAACTACCGTAGCTGATCGTGCATCAGCCTATTATGAATAGTCGTGGAGAATATTCATCCCGGTCGGCTCGTCGTTAGCGTCGGGCGGCACATCCAGAGCAGAGTATATCTTATGATCCAACAATCAATACCGAGGAGGGCAATAGAAACTGCCCCTTTCCTCAACAACGCTGTGAGGTCTGTGCAGCGTGTCGGAGGACCATTGCGGGCAGTCTCCTACAAACCAGTCACTTTACAACATCTAGGAGATTTTGCAGATGTCTTGAGAGCGCTCGTCATTCATTACATTGAACTTTCATCTACAAGGAGAAGCTCAATGGTCCATTGAGCGGCTGTCCAATGTTCACCCTCAAAGCTTGACTCGTCGCGTTGTAGTCGAAGCCGTAACCCATGACCGCAGGTGCTTGTGCCTGACCGAGGAATATGACAGCATCCACGCTGACTCCGACATCATAGTCAAAGGTCCCTGCCATGTCGAACTTCTTGTCAGAGTAATCGAATGTGATGAGCGAGGTGGCATTCTGAACAAGCGACTCGCCGTCATCGACGTAGAGCTGGCCTTTGGCTGCGCCGTCTGTGCCCGGTGCGACCACAATTGTGAAGTTCTCCTTGCGCAGCTCTGTCGTAGTGTTGGCGCTGTTGGTGCGTAGCGGCAGGATAGAGCCGCCCTTGATGTGCACCGGGATCTCGGTGTAGCTGACATTGTCCAGGTGCAACATTGCACCCTGGCCCTGAACGGGTTCGTATGTGAAGAAATCATAGAAAATATCGTTGGGCAGGTAGATATCCACTGACGTCGCATTCTCCTCCACCACGGGACTGACAAGGATCGAGTCGCCGAAGAAAAATTGCTCACTGATGTTGAAAGTGTTGGTGTCTTGAGGGTACGTGAAGTACAGAGCACTGATGGAGGGATCGCCCGTCTGGTTCTGCTGCCACATGGCGGTGTACAGGTAGTCCAGGAGGCGGTATCGGTAGTCGATTGCGTACTTGGCCGCTTCTGTCCACAGAGGCTTCTGGTAAAACTCTTGAGCAATGCTATCAAAGCCATTGTGATTGCGCATGAATGGATAAAAGGCGCCCAGGAGCGCCCAGCGAGCGCATAGAGAATCTGGGCTCATGGTTAGCTCAAAGTTGGTTACTATCTGGAAGGATGATTCCTTTCAGCCGTAGGCATTGGGTGTTTACCTGTAGTGTTTCCGCCAAAACCGCAAACTAGTTGATCAATGTTAGCGGCTGTTCATAAATCGAACCCGTCGTGGATGAGAAAGCACGTACTGTCCGCCCCTACCATGGGAATCTGGAACATCGATGAGAATGCGATCATTTGTGCGATTGAGATGCGATAATGGAACCAAGTCGATAGATTGTCCCCCAGCCAGTGTCCCACATCCTTTCCAGCTCCCGCAAAGGTGCTGCGAGTGATGATGAGTGGTCGCTTGGTCGGCCGACGAGCTTCCATGGCAATGCGGCTTGCACTACTCATCATTGATCCGTACATGTCATGAGTATCGTACATGACAAGCCCGTTGGAGTGTACAAGGTTGGTGTTCGAGGTCAAATTGCTAATGATGCCGGCGGCATTGTTGATGTGGTATGGCGGATCAAGCAGTTCGCGGTCGGGTAAGCCCATCATGGCGCCATCCTGTACAGCACGTCTCTGCAGACCCGGAGGTTGGAAATCTCCAGGGAATCCCGAAATGGGACGCACAGATTCTGGTCTAACTTCAGGGGGTGCCGGGGGGTTGCCGCTGGAAATGGCGAAGGCTGCCGGATCGCTGCATGGATAGGTACAGAAATTTGAGGGTTCGTTCATGTCGATCCAAAGCGCATCAATGTCAACACCTGAATCAGCATCGAAGAACATCTGGAACTCGGAGTTCCAGAAATCTTGAGTGTCAGGGTTGAACCAGTCAGGGAAGGCTGTTACACCGGGCCATACCACTCCGTGGTACACTGAGCCGTTGTCTTCCTTGAGGAAGACGTTTTGCTCAACACCACGACTGTACGCGCCACCGCTAGGGCCGGTTGCCGGACCAGCATACATGGCAGGATCTACCATTACGATATAGTGCTGTTGGTGGTCGTGAAGATAGTCAACAATCTCTCGGACACGTTCGATAGGGAAGCGCTCCGGATCCAAGCTGAATGTGCGACGAAGTTCCATATAGTCTTTGCGGACTTCGTTAGCCACCAAATCACTCAATGGCTTGTGGCGAATACATACCAATATCAGTCCACATGGTCTCCAGCGGAATACCAGCCTTTGAGTAGTTTGCGATAACTTCGGCCACAGCATAGGCATCTTGATAGCCATAGCGGCAGTTGTGGTAACCAAGGCCCCAGTACGGCTGCAGCGCCGGAAGCTTCGCAATTTCAGCGTATTGCCGGCTCACGTCACGTGGTTCGGGGCCGTTGAGGAAGTAGAAGTCGAAGACTCCACCAAGGGTGTTGTACTCGAGATACTGGCCGGCGGTATCGTTGATCTTGATGTCTGCTCCATTGGAGTTGAGCAAGAAGACACCGTGGGTACCCTTGTCGCCGCGGTGGTCAAAATAGATATCGTGGTGCCCGTACAGGTTGCTTCCAGCAGGAGTGCCGTACGCATCTCTGTTCCAGAAGGTACGGGTATAGTCAGACGTGTTTAGCATGAATGGGTCAGTATGCTCGCCTGTCATATCTGTCAACGTCGGTGAATACGGGAAGAAGAGAAGGGCGCATTACCTAGGCCGTAGAGGTGGGGCTGATCAGGAAGCTGAGTGCGGAGGCGCAAGTACTGCGACTCGAAGACGAGGTCAGATCCGGAAGTGTTGAAAAGAGTCTCGCCCGAGTCCTTCCTTGCAACGGCAAAAGAAAAAGGCTCTGTGACGACGGAGAAGACCAGGTTGGACTCGCTGGGTAGGCAACCCGCGGCTCCGTCAGGCCGAGGGAAGACTTCATCGGGGACTTGGTAAACGTTGTTGGCAACGTCCTTGATGAGCACGTGGAGTCGGTCCACTGATTAGGGCATGGTTAGAAACGCTTACAGGGCACTCGGTGGGGATGGCGGCAACAAACCTGTTTGATACTCGACGACGAGTTGGAGATCCTGGAGATCCTGGCCGTAGATATTGCAAGGTGTACCGGCCAGCTTCAAGTCTGCGTAGAAAGCGTTCTCTGTCTGACTGTAGGTTTTGAGAACATAGCCAGGGCAGTCGGCGACGGTAGGCTCTCGCGGCTCAATGGCGAGAGCAGTGGCCGAGGCCACGCCAAAGGCAGCCACCAGAGCTGCTGCGTTGATCATGGTCATTACGTTAACGCCTACACGCTTTCGCAGGCAAGATGAAGTTTTTCGAGCAGGCACGACGGTCAACTTAAATGCATGCTGTGGCTAGTTTGCCAAGGGCCGAAGGAAGCACCGACTGATCTTGTCTGTGAGGCAGCTCGGGCGAATAGAGCGACGAGGCCAACAGCATCGTGGGAGATCATTGCTAGTGTGGGTAAGGCACGGTCCCGCAAACGACGTCAGCGGTGCCGCTGCCCGGGCAAGGCCAGTAGGACGGCAGAGTGGGGGGTGAATTTGCGGATGTTGCGGGGTCGGTGTGCGGAGGTGCAAAGTCAATGCTGGGAAAGAGTGGAGCCAAGTGCGGAGGGTTACATTCAACAATCCTTCTAGCGTCGTTCTGGCGCATCCTTAGCCAGGGACGATCGGCAGATGCGACTTGGCCCTGCAAGAATTGACGGTTGTAAGGCCGAGAGAGAGCCCGGCACGGCATCAGTGTTTCATCTATACCATGCGCCGTTGACACCTCGATGAGCTGCACCACCTTGCCTGTTCCTCACAAGCACATCTGACAGACACGCTTCGGGCACATGCGACACGTCCCTTCGTCTGTGGGGAGTGTTTCTGCAAGAGGTACGCTTGCCTGGCAATTCGCGCCGTAGACAGTCGTCCCGCTGTCGACAGCATATTGGCATCGAGGTACCGGTCGACATCGTCATTCTTGATGGCCGAATGGTCCTTGACCTTGGACTTGGACTAGTCCCGGCTGACGACAAGCTGGCACGCGCCCGCAGAGGCAATGTCGCACAACTTGATGTCCCCGTTGGTCGTGCATTGGGCCCCCGGACAAGTCGAAGGATTGGCCCACGGACAAGGACACGATGCTCTCGCGATCGTAGGCTGTCGATTTCTACTTTGTCGAGCACGTACCCTCCTGGTCAGTATCTTACTCATCAACCAGAACGATTTTGATGAGATCAGCGTGCTCGCTGTCGTTGCTGGAGGCGTTGTCGCGCTTAGTGACCGCAATCATCCACGTCTTGCTAAGATATTTGGATATTTCAAGTTACGCGTAAGTGTCGGCGTTCGGTAGCAGATCTTGGTCAGATTTGATCACGTGCAGCAGTAAACTGGGTCATGGTTGGTTGGTGGGTCCCGCACTCGGGAAGTTTGATGCAAATGCTGTTTGGCCAGACGAAAGTGAGGGACACGGAGCAGTATGGTCAACGTCTTAAAGAGGAATTGACATTGCAGGGCATGATCCAACGGTGTTGGCCATTCGGTCGAGACGCAAACGCAAAGCCATTGGAGAAGAAACTCTAGATATGCGTCCGATATGCTCGCGATGCAGCTTGAATTGCTGAGTCGCCCCGTAGCCGATGATCTGCTCCATGCGACACTGTCGCCCTGACGGGTAGCCCGAGCGTTCAATGCAGCCACGCCAATTACCGGGGGCTGGCAGATGGCCAGGTTGCGGCGCTGTGGGAAACTTCCGAGTCGTCCAATTCGCTGCCAAGCATCAACTGCATTCCTCTTGACCCCGCCATTGCAATTATTCATGACGAGAGCGACTTTCAAGAATGCGATGTGATGCTTGTCTTCTCTCCAAAGGCCAGATCACAGAGTCTCCCGTCGCCTGGAACAGCACCACTCATCGAGCTCTCCCGAAAGCAGTCAACGAGCACATGCCGCTGCTGCAGCTACGTCACGCGCGCCTGATCGCTTCCCCACACACACATACCACTTCGCCCTTGCGCACAATCACTCACCGCCGCCACCCATCCAACCAGCCCAAACACTTCTTGCCGCATGGCATAGACACATAGATCTGGGGCTGAAGTCGCCCTTCTGCCATCGACCGCATTGGGTCCCACAGCCATGCCTCCGCGACCCGCCCGTACCCTCTTCACTCTTATCGCCTCCGCCGTCTTCGTCACCCTGCTGCTCTATCTCACCACCAATCCCCAAGAGGACGTGTTCCGAGAATTCCGCTTTTCACACTCTTCCGCAGCTCCCTTTGAGGCTCTCTTCTCCTTCCACGCCCCCTCCGCCTTCTTTACGCCCACGGCGACCGTGAGCCTCACCGACGACAACTCCACCTACTTCGCCGCACGTCCCGCCGCATTCGGCTCTCTGCTGCCAAATAAAGGTCTGAGTGGCAGGATCTGGATAGGCAGTGGCTTCAGCCATGATTCGCTCGGCGAAAGTGGTCTTGTTTCTTCTCGCGAAGGCGAGCTTGCATGTGGCGATACCCCCGGCTGGGTCGAGCGTGAGTGGGTCTACCATGGCATAGACGACCGTCTCGAATCATCCGTTGTCCGTGCCGACAGGCGCGACGCAGATTCTACCGTGGGAAGCATGGAAATGTCCGACCGCCTCCAACCAGGCAAGACTCAGGACGAGGACATGTCATCGCTGTTTGTGGACGATACGGATGATTATGAGCACTACCCTCCGCCCGGTACAGACACCAGGGATCCGGTGAAGTCGACAGCACACCACTATGGAAGCCAAAGAAGACCACAAAAAGCGCAGATCGCGGGCAAGATCGCGCTCTTGAGCCGTGGCGGCTGCGGCTTTTCTGAGAAGGTTAAATGGGCCCAAAGGAGAGGTGCGATCGCCGTCATAGTTGGCGACAACATCAGGGGCGGCCCGCTCGTTCGCATGTATGCCACTGGCGACACTTCCAACATCACCATTCCCAGCTTATTTACTTCGCACACAACCGCGCATCTACTGTCTTCTCTTATCCCAGAAGCGGACCGCACTGGCCGGGGATATCGTGCTCCATACTATCCTCATTCGGCCGCACGACTGGAGTTCGACGCAAGAGCTGCGGCTCTTGATTCTGACACTTCTACACTTGCAGCAACCAGAGCGCAGTCTTGGCCTCGAAGCCTAGCTCGGAGGTTCAATCTCTATGAAGCACGTGCTACTTTCTC